>JAEIFP010001084.1:6250000-7500000 GCA_018903935.1 Drosophila insularis | reverse complement strand
CTTGGGAATGGGCTGGGCCTCTTTCATCAATAATGTTTCCAATTTGGGCGCAATACTAAAATTAAATATCTGTGGCGCCGACTTGCGACGCACTGCATCCGATTGAGCATCGGCCTTCAGCTGTTTTGCCTTCTTTTCCTGTTCTCCACTTTTTCGCAGTAATATTTTGGAGGTACTCAATTTAAGTAGTAGCTTTCCATCATGGCCATCTGTAGTTGGCATGGCCTTGAATGAATGTCCATCCCCCATGGGCACTTGAGTTGGCCCATCGTTCGAAATCTTCATCTGTTCATAATTAATGGCATTGGATTTTTTATTGGCACCCAAACTGGATTTTCGTCTGAATATAAATTTCGTTTGTTTGCCAGTATTAGAATTTTCACTCATTTTCACGAGTTTATATAATTGGTCTCAAAAAGGGCTTCCACTTCTCGATTTAACCATTTAGACTTTGTGACAGCTGCATTGAGACTGAGGCCAGACTGAGTCCAGAGCTGTCTGTTTAGTTCTTAATCTAATTACACACCACAAAAGTGAAAGTGAAATGGAAATGGAAATAGGAATAGAAATGTGCAAATGTCCAAGTGACAATGGAATTCTTTATTTCATTTCATTTTGTTGTGGCTACCACATTCGTTGACCGCTTCTTCATGGGCTAACAGACAACGGAAAGTTTTAAATTTAAAAGTGGAATTGGCAGTTTACTGGTCAATTATGCAAATTGTAAAATACTTTGTTTCACAGGTAATGGAATAAATTATAATAACATGATTATAAAGTAGATACTCATTCTACTGATCACTTTGTTTAAACTGCCTTTAGTTCTCATATAAATCAGACATACATATGTAGTACAATTGACACAAATTACTTGGCATTACAAATTAAATTTTAATATTGTTGGTATTAGAAATTTGGTTTTTTCTTAGCGCTTGCCTTTCACAAAATTGCACATAAGTATATTTAAATAGATTTAAAAGGCTTCGAAAAATGTCAGAGTATGGTACTTAAATATTGAAATACTGAAAACTAATAAAACTTTTTAATAAATCTATGTAAGAAAATATAATACTAACGACACAACAAATTAATAGATTTATCTGTTGAAATGATAGATTTAAGCCATTCACCCAAGGGATGAAATGATTTGAAAATGGTATTGAAATTAACAAAATATATGTAAGCATAGGACAATAAATGCCAAAGAACAAACAAGTATTCAAAAATTTCAGGAAGCTCTAATTTAGTAAATTTTTTTAGTATTTGACTAATTTATGACTTTATTTTCAATAATAGAATAAAGTCTTTCAATACATATGTATGTATGTATGCATGTATTTTCAAAAGTCGAATCGAAAGAAATTTTTGATGTCACTTACCTTAAAGTTAATTTACTTAATTACAAATTGGCCCAAAGACAGTCTGAAAAAAAATTAGATTAACAAAAAATGTATGTTCAAAATTCAAAAAATACATGAAAAAATCAAATATTTTTGCAAATCCTTTTTAACTGTTAATTAATAATGGCTTAATTCGGCACTTTAAAACGGTTTAACTAATTTTTTAAAGATTTCAAATTGTCAATCCAAGTGAAATGAAGTAACAATTGTTAAAAGTGAAGTAGAGATTAAGTTTCGAAAAATTATTATTAGTTTGTAGTAAAAAAAATTAAAAAGTAATCCAATTTGCAATTGTTAAACCTGGAAAAATAAAATAACATTTTTCAACTAGTGTAAAAGATTCTTAATTTACTATTTATTTACTTGTACGATTTTTTTTTTCAGATCATGCCCGACAGTTGTTGCATATCATGAGACACATGAAAAGCTTTCTCTCTTTCACTCGCTCTTATTTCCCCTCTCTCTCGCTGTGTGCTTGGTGTGATGGGTGGGTGGAGAGCGTAAGCTTTTGCCATTGGCCCCCCCATACTCAACGCACGCGCCTCGGGAGAATTTTGCCCCCCAGTATCAGTGCAGCTTGTTGGTGAATCGGTCGTGTTCGGGTGTCCATCCATATGTATTCAATTCTTTAGGTTTCTCGTTTTCCCTCAATTTCGCTTTCAGAGAATTAGCAATAGCCCCCCTTGCTGTACCCCGCCGAACCAGAACATTGCCAACAACTTTCTTTTTTTCTTCTTTTTTATTTTGCGGGTTTTCAATTTCGATTTCGTTGATAATTCGATGTGTGCGGTAATGGAAAATTATTGAAAATATTAAAGAGTTGGGGGGGAAAATTTTCTCTGTTTAAGAGACTTACAAACAGTTTGGTTACGCGTTACGTTCTTCTCGCTTTAAGTATTTTAGTTTGTTGCCTCTTTTGTTGTTGATTTTCGTAGCCGACGCACATTTTTTTACGCTCTCTGTTTTGCTTGAGCATTCTTCGAGACCAACGTCCACCCACAATCCGGCACTATGGAGGCGG
Organism: Drosophila insularis; assembly: GCA_018903935.1. Classification (NCBI taxonomy): domain Eukaryota; kingdom Metazoa; phylum Arthropoda; class Insecta; order Diptera; family Drosophilidae; genus Drosophila; species Drosophila insularis. The sequence continues at coordinate 7,497,579 of JAEIFP010001084.1, read as the reverse complement.
TAAGTCAAAGATAAAGATGACAAGGCCTGAGATTGAGAATTTTTATTTTTTTTGGATTTGATTAAGAACAAATATGCAAAATACTTTCTCTATGTTAGTGTGTGTGTGTGTGTGTAACAAAGTTCAGTCAAAGGCAGTGATAATGTTTTGAGAGTTGCGCAAAAGGTTAAAGTCTCTTTTTTGGGCTCGGATTTTCGAGTTGAGTGAGGAACGAGGTGATACTTTGTGCCGGTGATTTGTTTTAGAGATTATGCCTCCTCTAAGGCTGATAAGTCGAATGAGTTTGCTTTTAGTTATATTTCATTTGAATTATTTTAGGCTTTTACTGCTAATAGCTTGATCAAACTATGAAATTTATTGTCATTGGGGGTATTGACCACCAATTGGATGAATTTTTCCAAATGGAATGTGAGATAAGAACAAAAAAAATAGTCCAGAAAACCTAGCAAGAAAAAGGGTCAATACTTTCATTCAAAATTATTTTTTGTGCCGCAGTTTCAGATAACAAAACTAAATGAATCAACTTTAAAATAAAGTACCTAAAAAATATTATACTGAGTCATTTTGTAGAATCAGTGGAAACTTTTTTAATAGAGTTTATTTAATGAATTCTATTTACTTTGAACTAATTTAGGCGCTTAAATGGTCTGGCCTACCTTAAAAAAAAACTGATGTGATGTTTGAACAACACAGATACTTATAATTTTAATATTTTTATTATTGAATTAGTGAAGTCGTGTGCGGCATTAAAGTAAAGTCCTTGTGTTCTTTAGAATGTAGCCACCGTTGTAGCTCCTTAATATGTGCCAAAAAATATTTAATTTTCCATAAATATCATAGAATTACCATCCAATTTTAGGTACTAAGCTACATTTCTCTAAATAACACACTCAGTACAATTGCTAAGGCACCAAAAAAAAAAAAAAATGTATAGTTTATTAACAAATTTTTCGAAAGATAACGACAACGAAAATAAACAAGTTTCATTTTTTCTAATAATTTGTTTAGCTTAAATTAAATTTTTAAATCTAGAAAGAAATAAATATCCAATTGAGGGTGAATAATGCTAAAAAAGAATATTTGTACAAAAATTTCGAGTCAATGGACGGATTATATTCATGACTTTTATCTAAAAAATATAACTAATTTTCAGAAAAACATGTTTTAAGTTTTTCTTTTTGATCGGCTGATTTGACTATTAAAAACTCGTATTCTAAAATATATTACAAAACATATTGAAATTTTCTACTCTAAAATATCTCTTAACTGTAAACAGAATTATATTTTGGGGTTTCGATTATCTTCAAAAAGGCCAAAATCTAGACAAATAGTAAAAGATGTTTTTTGAAAAATAAAATTGGGACTTGTTATTAAAATAGAATTTTTAGAAACAATCTTGGTATTAATTCTGAATTAATTCAACAATGTACATACTTCGAGATCAACAATAGTTCAGAAAAAAATGGATTACAAATTCTAAAACTATTAAGAAACATTTCAAACAAATCATTTATTTCACTAATTGAAAGATTTAAACTAAAATTCTTTAGAGCAATACTACCAAAATCATATTCTCTTAAATTTGTATGGATGTTGTTTTACTATTGACTATCTAATAAAAAAAAACTAAGTTATAAACTTTCGTCATGCTTATCAACTGTAAAATAATAATAATTTTGCACACTTGTGTTCACATTTGAATGTTGAGGCAATCTCAGTTGCCAGTTGTATTAGTTGAACCGATAAGATGGAGAGTAATTTAAGTTTCCTTAATTACAGTCAACGAGTATGGATAGCTACAGATTCGGAACTATCGACTACATTGTGTTTTTGGGTATGATTTTTCTTTCAACTGGCACAGGCATCTATTTTGGTTGCATCAAGTGAGTCATTCGAAATTGGATTTAACCCAAAGAAAAGAAAATTAATTCTTGCCAATTTGTTTGTTTTGTTTTCTTTGCATTTAAGGAAAAGTAATAAAAAACCCGAAGAGGTGGAACCAGCATTACCTACCCCAACAATTGGACATAATGCCGGCGGAGGGACAGAGAGACGTAAACATGATTTTGGTTCGGAAAAGATGAGTGAATATTTATTGGGTTCACGTAATCTAAAAGTATTTCCCGTTGCCATGAGCCTGATAGCGAGGTAAAACTGTCCTCAATAACACAAAAAAAAAAAAAAAAAAAAAAAAAATCAATGTTATCTTTTCTGTCTATCTACTCCAACCAGTTATATATCGGGCGTTACGATACTGGGGACCACATCCGAGATATACAATTATGGCACACAATATTGGTTTATTGCCATAGCCATAATACTACAGGGAATTGCTGTCTCCTATGTATATATACCAGTATTCTCAACTCTACAAGTTGGCTCTTCGTATGAGGTAAAAAAAAAATATATAAAAATGTTTTTAGATAAGACAATTGGAGGAGAAAATGAAATTGAATCAAATTGAATTGTAGTGAACAATTTTAATTAACTCTAGAAGCAATAACGTTTTACTCTGGACTTTGCACTTTCTTGTCCACTTGTTGGGTCTACTTCAGTTATGATTAATTACAAAGTTGTTTTATGCCACTTGACAGTTGAATCATGTGTGTCTGTGTGTGTGTTTCCGCTATCCTAAATATATACGACAGCCCTCTATGGGCAATTATTTTCTAAAGATTATTGGCTAAAAAAAACTGTCCATTTGATTGGGTCATTTGCGTGATAGATTGACCAATTATAGGTTACATATGTATGTGCCTATAACAATGCAATATTACGACCACATTTCCATTTAACCTTCTAATTATAGGTGTAACGTCTACTTCGAGTAGCGGATTGACTTAAATGCAATTTGTTTACTCAACTTAATAACTATTCGTCATATGTAACTATAAAAAACTATTGGTTAAATATATAAAAAATATATTGGTTAACAAATTGCATATTAAATGAATCTGTGTAAAAGAAAAATTCAATTTATTTCCAAAAGTCCGCATATTATGAATATTCACTTTAATCGGTCTTCTATTTATATAATTAAGCAAAGCAGTACTTGTATTTACTGAATTTTTGGTTTTAATTTTTCTGTTTATTTTTATTTTTGTAGAGGATTAATATTTATAAAGCAAGTTTATGACTATGGCAATACCACAGTCCTACCAAGGTTCCTACCAAGTAACTATTTAACCTTTAATTTTCTACGTCAAAAATTTTGGTTTGTTTGTTTTCTTATCCCAAATATGTGTATTTTGAATTTGTCGTACACGGCGCAATATCAAATGTTTGCTACATTAAATTAATTATACTGATTTCTTCAAATTGAAAACCAATTTTGTACCTACTAACTTGGAAAAATAGAGTAATATAAGGTAAAACTGCATTATTTTAAAATTAAAAGATCCGTTGTATGTCAAATATATATATTTGTTCTTATAATTGATAACTTTCTATCATTTTGAGGAAAATTGCGTTATGCCCCTCTTATAAAAATTCTGGTTCTTATGATCAAAATCTTGAAACTAATTTTTCATAAAAAAAATTAGTGGCTCTAGACGGAACCAAGTAGTAATCACTAGTATTAGTAAGAACCTTTTTATGGAACTTCTAGACTTCTAAACGAAGTGTTAAGATAATAAAATATGAAGAGTCATTTCCTTTTAAAAATTCAAGAAAAAAATTTTACAAATTGAATTTGAAAACCATTCCTAAATTTCTGTTCCCTATTTTCAGTATCTTGAAATGCGTTTTCATTCGGTTATTAGAAGTATAGCTTCTTTTATGTTTATTCTCGATGAAGTAAGTATTATTTCAATGAATACAAACTGGATCAAGATATTGAAACTATATATTACAGATTCTATTTCTACCTTTTATTGTATATGTACCTGCCATAGCTTTAAATCAAGGTAAGTATTTCCTATCAGAGTAATTTGTTTAATAATTCTAAATTTTCTTTCAGTATCTGGTATTAATTTGCATGTCGTAGCAGTTGTCATTGTAATTGTCTGTGTTTTCTATACGTTTGTGGTAAGTTGTGAAATTTGTCCATTATGTTTGTCCAGTTGACTAATTTATTGTGCTTTTCATTGTTTAGGGTGGCATTAAAGCTGTGGTTCACACCGATGCCTGGCAAGTGTTGGTTATGTTTTTGTCTGTTCTGGCTGTGGCCATTTTGAGTACGATTTATGCCAAAGGCTTGGACAATCTCTTCGATGATGCCTCAAAGGGCGGTCGTTTAATCTTTACGAATACGAATCCATCTCCATATATACGTCATACGGTTTGGAGTGTACTCATCGGTGGATTCTTCTATTGGACTTCATTCAACGCCGTCAATCAGACAATGGTACAACGTTATATGTCCTTGCCATCGCTTAAGAGTGCAAGGGCTTCCATGGCAATATTTACAATTGGAGTTGCTGCATTTGTCTCCATTTGCTGTTATGTGGGACTACTCATTTTTGAAATGTATAAAGATTGTGATCCTCTAAGCGCTGGCTTAATCACCGTAAGTTTCCTAAAACGATTTAGATCGACTCACGATTTCAAAACTTAACTTAAATTCGATTTGACTCAATAGCACGACGATCAACTGCTGCCTCTTTTTGTAGTCCAGAGTGTGGGTCATATATATGGAATGTCTGGGCTCTTTATAGCTGGCATCTTTGGAGCTGCTTTAAGCTCCCTGTCGGTGGTTTTGAATTCCACATCTCTGGTCATTCTGGAGGATATTGTACGCGGTTGCTTTAAATTGCAGCTAAGTGAGCGAGCCTCCACAATTGTGGTCAAGTCAAGTATTATTATTTTGGGCACGGTTGCTCTTTCCCTGGTCTTTGTATTGGAACAATTAAGCGGCATCTTGAGTATATGCACATCAATGACTGCCATTGCAGCGGGTACAACTTTTGGTCTCTTCACCCTGGGCATGCTAGTGCCGTGGGCGAATACAATTGGCACAGCAGCTGGTGGTATTGCCAGTGCTCTACTGGCTGGTTGGATATCATTTGGAACTCAATTTACCATAGCAGCTGGGCAATTGAATTCTCAAAAGTTACCCGTTTCGGTGGACGGTTGTTTGGGTGTTAATGTCACAATGCCTGAAAATGTTTGGGTGGATGAGGAAGAAGTTTTTCCTTTGTATCGTCTCTCATATCATTGGATTAATCCCATTGGTGTTAGCACGGCCATTATAGTCGGCGCATTGGTATCTCTAGTCACCAAACCAACAAATATGAAAACTCTCGATCCGGATCTTATATCGCCAGTAATACATAGGTAAAAAACCAATTTACTTACATTCCCAACCAAGCTCATTAATTGGACATTTTTGAATATTTTAGATTCCTGCCAAAAGAATGTTTTGTTGGACGCAATCTTCATACACAGGCGCACAAGAATTTACTTAACATTTCGTAGGAAAGGGTCTTAAGTTTCTAGTTCTTCCATGTATATAGTATATATATGTATGTATACATAATACATTCTTTTGTAGTTAGTATATAAAATATTAGCCTAATGTAGTACAATTTGGAATCACAAAAACAAAAACTATATAGTACAGGAATCTTATGAATCTGCATTCGACAGGGATATAAATTGTTAATTCAACTTTTATACACAATTGTTAAATGCATAAATGTATTTAGTTTATAGTGATTGTATTATAATATAAATTTATTGAATCGTTTTTTTTTTGTTCTTCTTTGGTATATTTTTGTGTAGTCAGCAGACTGTGTCTCATACATTTGTAATTCGTGTGAACTTTTTACAAGCATAATGTCTGTGATAAATAAATTCAATAAATATGTATAAATATCTTATAAGGAATGTGTTTAACTAATTCTAGCTAGCACTAAAAGTTGGCATTGCATCACAAATGGGAGGAATTGATATAGCATTTTATTAGTTTCAAATTTATTGTTTTTTTTTTTTTTTGTTTATTATTATTATTTTTCCTTTCGTTTTTCACTATCTGCTGCACGAGATTGACGCTTTTTCAGCCATATTCTTAGCTGACAAAGTATCAGTATAAGGCATATGGCAGCAGCACAAAAATAACTATTATAGACAAATTGTTGGGGTAACATTTTGCATTTGGCCACCGCATAGTCATCTGGGGTAAGAGTTGCCTAAGGAAATGAATTGAAATTATATTTAGTACTTAATATCTTTTTAGTTATAATTACCATCATAAAGCTGGGATTAACTTTGTTACGCCAACTGAATGAAGCCACTGTGAATTCTTCAATACCCAAACGATTTACACTATGACAATAATGATGCGAATGTCCAGCAAAGGATAAACGTGGCTTTAACAGATCACCTAGCATATCTGTGGCATCCTTTGATAGGACATCCATACGCTCACGAAAAGCTTCTATATTAGGAGCATCATGCTCCATGCAAACCTTATCCGATATGCGATATGTTGGAAAATGCTGCAGCAAAATAGGTTGACTATATGGATGCCGACGTGTACGGGCGCATTCTGCTTCTTGTGGATATTTCATGCAGTGCAATGTACGTGATATATTTTTCAGGGCCGATTCCGCCTCTGCGCAGAACATGCAACCATCCGACTCCATGGCCATGGAATTGATTAAAACAAAGTGTATTTGCTTAATGGTATATAGATGGACTAGGGAATAGTTTAGATAGCTCTCAAAGCGGTTCATAAAAAACGGATGCATTCTGCAAAACAAGATTTGTTTAGCCCTGGAATGACCATGAATCCAATCAATTTACTTACTTGTAATGAAAGCCAACATCATGATTACCAGCCACACTGATTAAGGGTATTCCTGGTGGCAAGTGAAACAATTTCAGAAATCGCCAGACATACTCCTGAAACTGCTTATCACTGACCATGTCTCCTTCATCGAATAGATCGCCCAATACGAAAACCACATCGGGTTGCAACAATCTGGTCGATGCCTGAAATGCTCTGGTCATATGCCATTCCCTATACAATTTATCTAACCAATGACCACGATGTGGTCCCAGTAGATGGGTATCGGCTATTATTAATGCCCTCAATGGATCGTCTACATATTTCTTGCGTTTGATTTCTGGCCATTTGCATTTTTGTAGAACCACAAAATCAGCAACATACTCGCAAAAGATTAGGGCGCACAGGACAATTACGAAACATGCATAAAGCCAACGCATTTTTGTTGTAGTATTTTATTTTGGACTTAATTAGATTGTTATATCCTCACTTTGGTCTCCAAGGAGCACCCCAAGCAGTTGAAGTTACATATATGTATATATGTATGTATGTATGGATTCTTTTACGTAAAGGTCTCTGGTAGGTAAGAGTTACTTAATTCGAATTAGGAATTCTCTACCCAAACTTTCCAGAGTCACAGTAATCAAAATGAAATGAAAAACACTACCGGCAAAAATCTAATCAAAATAAACAAAACAAATCAAATCAAAATCCAAAGTTTATTCCTATCCGAGATGTGCCAAAATGAACGATAACGATAACATGGAAAGTGTGGCAAAGTTGCTATACTACCCAACACACATTTGAATCGATTAAATATCTTAAATTTAAAATTTGAAGCGATAAAGAAAATATCAAGTCCTAGAACAACCTAAAACTTATTTTTCTAATTATTACTTGATTTTGGGTTAATTATTTTCAGATATACAGCAAATGAAAATTTGATATTCAAAATTCTTTGAAAAGAAAACATAATGAAAATCCATTAGAAGCTTTTGAAATTGTACAAATTGTTAATTGACTAAAATCCATGTATTTTTTTTAATTTTTAAGAAACCACCTTCTTCAAGGATTATTAGATAAGTTTCATACTTGTACACATTACCATAAATGTCTGCTTTGTTTGGAATTTTATGTCATATATTTGAGAACAGTCAAACCTAAAAGGATACATGAAATAGATATTATTCTTTTATAGAATTTCAACAACAACAACATACAAATATAAGATGCAAAAATTTAAATTAAAAATTGAGTCTAAATTTATTTAATATATTTAAGTATAAGTATGTACCTAATAATATTAATTTATCATCGCTTGTATCAATTGAGGAACAGTCAGCTTTCCTGTTATGATTTATGTATCTGCAATTTTAAGCGCTTTCGGATATATTAATTTAAAACAATTGATTATTTTCTCTATATGTAAACAACGTTTAAGTACCGTTTATCACTAGGTGTCAACTGAAAGAATAATTTTAGATTTAACAATTAGAAAACAATTTCAATATATGTATGTACTATTATTCATAAATTCTTAGCTTTTGATTAAATTTTTCTTTCGCTTTAATTCCTTAACTGAAATATCAGCTAAAATTTGAATTTTGTTCTGCAAAATAACATAATTTTTTAAACAAACTCAGGATAAAATATTCAGATATTAACTATATCGACTGCAGATTAAAATAGCTATATGTAATTTATTGCGAAATATTGGTGCATGGGTAGGTATATTAATTAATTAAACTTACGCAAGATGAAAATGTGTAGAGAATAGGAGGCAAAACCAACTTCAATGGTTTTTGGAGAATCGGATCTCTAACCATTTTTAATATATCCAAGGTTTTATTAAGAATACTCCAGTCACCTAGTACCATATTAAACGATAAGAACCTTATTTGAATCCATTTAAGTTTGGTACAATCTCTGACGATATTTAAAAACAAATCCGAAGCAACAGTAAAATCGAATGTTGCTAGTTTTAATGTTTTGAGATTAGTGAGTTTCGTTATCAGGTAAAGAGGCTCTATATCAAAGTATTTGAAATGATTAACTGTATTGACTTCAAAATGCTCAAGGGTCTTTGGTGTTTCCTCTATCAATGCGTGAAGAAGTAATTTTAGAGTTTTGTTTTCCGGTATAATGTTCAATCGTTTAAGTTGTGCAAGTCGGCTCAAGTTTGTATTTTCTTTAATTTTCAGATAACATTCAAGAGATTTTAAAGCGGGAAGTTGTAAAATGTTTTCTAAATCTTTACCATCAATTGTTTTACTTCGTATGGTCAACTTTTGAAGCTTTTGAAAATTTTCTTGAATATTTTTTGGTAATCTTGATGCACCATCGCCAAAGACGAAATCAATTTGTAATTCTCTTAATTCTTTAAATGGAGACAAGAGATCGATGCGGTGGAAGTGTACAACTTCGATATTTAAAACTTCTAACGTTTTGTACTCTGCGATTGCGGCAATATCGTGAACTTCCAACCAATCTCCCTTGATTATAATCATCTTTAAAGGACAATTCCGGAATAATCTTAGTTTACTAGAAAGCGTACCGTGCCTGTGATCTGTTACGCAGAGTTCTGAAAGATTTGGCAATTCAGGAAGTATATCCCCGAATCGATCTGGATTGTTGAAAGCGCATAATAATCCTTTTAACGATTTAATACCGGCAATAGCCTTTAATTCGTCAATAGTAATTTCTTTGTCCCTTATAACCAAAAATTGAAGGGCCGATGAACTCTGTGATGAAATTTCCTTAAAAAGTCCTTTTAAAGAACCAAATCGATGTGTTGTAATAATAAGTTCTTGAAGTCCCTTAAGTTTGGCTAGAGTCTTTAAATTTTCCAAATTATAAAATCCACAAATAAGTTTTTTCAGTGAAGTAATTTTTGAGATTTTCAATTCTTCTCTAGAATTAATTGCTGATACATTTGTAGTCATTTCATATTCGCTGTCATATCGCAATTTTTGACGAATGGTATCCTCTCCCAAAGGCATCATCTCGTAAATATCTCGGTCCTTTCCAGTTAAAGTATCATTGTAATAATCGTAAGCATCGGTATCTGCAATTATTAATTCCTTAAGACTTGAACTTAACGCCAAGTCTGATAAGATCGTGGATAATGTGTCTTCGCCTTTATTAAATATGTGAAGTATTTCTAAATTTTTTATTTTAGCCAGACCAGCGTAATTAAATTTATCAAGATAATTTTCTATAATTCCCTTTCTTTGATTTTTCTGAAATTTGATTAATCCCTCATTTTGCTTAATGATTACCATGCCATCGAAATATTTCATAAAATCAATTATCTCAATTGGAATATGAAGTTCATTTAGCACAATTATCTTGTAATAGGTGTGGGGAAGATCGACTCCAAGACTTTTGGGATCAGAGAATCGGCAATTGATCAGTTTTAATGTTTTCATTTGGCTTATTAGAAGAGTCTCTTCGTAATTGATTGGAATATCCTCAATATGCAATATTCTCAAGTTCTGATTTTGGTTTGTGGCAAGTGTTTGAATTAACAAGTATGTACAATGAGCCCAATTTGCACTCTCCAGAAATGATAAAACTGTGACAATTCTCCACTTTTCCCAGATGAGCAAATTGACTTGCATCTATCTCATCTTTCAGACTTAGTTCAAGTTTCTTACTATGACTATTATAAATGATCGAGTTGTTTGAATAACCCTCATTGATTTTAACATTGGTTTTGGATGATGATATAATTCGTAAAATCACATCAGAAATGCTATTGAATTCGTGATCTGATTTAAGTTCCAGATTTTCAAGTTTAGTTACCCCTTCGAGACATTTAACGCTTTGATCATCACGGAAACTGCATTTTAACGTCCTTAATGATTCAATCCGAACCAATTGAGTACCTAATTGAAAACTAATTGGTAACTCAGATGGTAGATCAATAAATTGTAAAGATGTAAATGGATTCGAAGCTATATCTGTGATAAGCGTGTTTAATGCTCTTATATTATTTTCAGAATCGCATTTAGTCCCACCTTTAGCTTTCATTGAGTATGGGTAACTATAAGATTTTGTTAGGATTAGTTTTTCGAGCTGTGGCAATTGCCCCAAAACTTCTATATTACTAAAATCCCCAATAGCACAGTCAATCTTTTTAAGAGATTTAATAGCCGCCATTGCAAAAATTTCGTTTTGATTAGATTCGAAAATATTATGATCTGTTCGAACTTTTAAGTTATCAAGATTTCCGTTGGCAAATGATTTTAATATAATTTGTAGTGTGTCAATTGTATTTTTATCTGTATTTTTCGGTGCTTCGGAAATATCAATTAATTTTGCTAAAATATCTAATGAAAATTCTTCAGATTTAATTACAGCACGACGATGACGAATTATACAAGAATTATTTCTGGTTGACTTTAAGAGCTTTACTATCGAATTTAATGTGATTGACTCTTCATTTTGTGATGTTATTTCCAGTTCTCTAAGTTCACTTAAATGTGACAAATAGCCAATGCTTTTTGCTTTAATGAAACCACATTTCAACAATTTTAATGATTTTATCTGAGAGATTGCAAGACTTTCATCATCATTTATATGGACATCCACGATGGACAATCTCTCAAGTTGATTATTTTCAGCCAAGCGGCTTAAAAGTAGTGTTAAAGTACCGATTTCATGTATTCCACAAATAGTTAGTTCTTCTAATTTTGGAAGTTTAGCCAATGGTGCATATTCAGTAGCATCGATTTCCGGTTTCATTAGGAATTGCAATTGCTCCAAATACTGTAAGCTATTGTTATCTAAAGCAATATCAGACAATCTGCCATAAATTTCGTTAGTTCCGATAGAAAGCGAACGCAAATTTGGATTAGATTTGCAACATTCAACCAATTCTTCAGCGTTTATTCTCATATTTAAATCCAGTGTATAGAGATTGTGAAAATGTGATAAATTGTCCACAGTGTATCCTGTAAAATAAAATATCAATTAGATTAAAACTTTATATTTTTATGATCTTTTTTTGATTTTTGAAATTGTATATTACATATTTTACCTTTCACATTTATAATCAAGTCTGTAATAAAGGGTTTCTTTTTAAGTGCGTTAATGATCATTTCAAAAAAATCCAAATGTTTTTCATTATATGTACCAGTAAATAATAACGAAACCTCGTATAAATTAATATTTTCATTTATGTCATCGATCAATAACTTAAAAAATAAATCCTGTTGTTTCGGTGTCGATCCTCGCAATTCCTTATACAGATGATCGAAATCTATAACTTCTTTAATATGAGAAGTTACGTTCTCTTTAATAATAAGTATCATCATATAGTTCTTCATCCCAATAACGAAAAAGATCTCTAATCCATTGAAAAGACACTACAAATCGAATAAGGTCTCCATACTTAATGCGTATTTCTTCAGAATGAGGATTTTCAGTTTCACATCTTGCTTTAATTTGCCTAAACATTTCAAACATGCAAGTGGAATTTATTTTAGACATATGTGATTCATTCATTTTAATACTTTTTATCTTGTGTTTTTCTTTTCACAAATTTATTAGTCACATTCACCACAAATAATCCATTCAATTAAACGCTTTTCCGGTCAATGGAAAGAATGACCCAAAAAACCATATCGATGCAGTTATCCATCCTCTCAATTTGGAGCGGGTTATAAAGATACTCAAAAATGGAAAAAGCGAAGATACGTGCGGTCGTGCATAAATTAATGATGGCGATATCCAGAAGACCTTCCCTTCACTCTCCCCAGTATGACCGCATTCTCACCACATTCACCCGGTATCGTGAACACACTGGATAAAATATATAGTATATTAAATAATGGTAGGAATTTATGCCTCTTAAAACCGGCCTATTCCAATCGAGTGTAAATTGGTATCTGAACCCTACTACCGTCAAGACCGTTGTTAATCTGGGATATTCAATTATCAACATTTATTATAGACTACAAGAATTAGCAATCCAGATAGGGAGGCAGACTGTTGTAAATATTAACAATGTTATCTTAAATATGCAGAAATGTAGTAAGTATAGCCAAAATTACTGAGCAATTTTTTTGAAATTTTTTTTTAAATTTGCATCATCATTTTTTTTTAAATCTGTCCATGTAAAATATATATGTTGAACAAAGTAATCCAAAGTCACTCATTCTTTAAGGAAACGAATTTTATCTAAAAAATCGAAAGCAACTCATATAGTATGCCATTTTATCACATATTTGTATGTCAGTTATAAGATATGGGTATCCAATTTCTGGTTAAATTTTAACAGAATTTCAGATTATTATATCCATTTAATATTTTCCTAGTAGGAAGCAAACAAGCTTTTTTACTTAGAATTGTAATAAAAGTTTTCAACTGAAGACATCACCTAACAACCAATTTTATTTTTAATCTTGAAGCCATTGAAAATAAAATGATGTTTTTATTTTATTAGTATTTACTTCTTTAATTAAAAGAGATCATAGAAATAATTCAAGCCCTGCCCTAGTTCCCAAATAGATATTCCCACACCAAGTTCATTGGCTAATTTTATACGTTCGTTGATGGAGTACAGTGTGGGATAGAAGACTATATGCCGACCTTCTTCATTCCTTAAAAAAAGAAAAAAAAAAAAGAACACAACATTACTCCTGATCCCAAAAACAATGTAATATTAGGTCTACTCACTTGATCTCAAAGAAATTTTCAACATCACGCTCATCGAAGGTTAGATGCTTCTTGGTATGTCTAACTAGGTCCAAAAATTTGGAGTATGTGATGGGGCCACCACCATCTGGTGTATAATCGTTGCCATACATATTTAAGCCTAAAAGAATTTTGGAACGCTTCACTTTCATGTCGTGCGACTCTTCAGGGGCTATCAATTCGACAGCACGTCGTGCCCAATATAGAGGAGCATTGGCACCGGGTCGCTGCACACTGGAGTAGTCGTAGGTCATGAGAGAAAACGCGTAAATATGTTTATATAATTTATCCATATGTTTTTCGCCAAACAAATTTGGCATGTCCTTTCGAAAGGGTGGAATGACTAAAATAAGCCGTAGCTGCTGCTTTTGCAACTCCTTTGCTGAAATAGAAAAATCGCATATGAGAAGAGGAGTGAGGAATCTAGGATTAATCACTAAAATTTACCCATTTGAAGTACCAAAGTGTAGAGAATTTTATCATCAATACGACCAGCTAGTTGGGACCATACTTCAAGCACAAGACCATCGAAACCATTATCCTTACAGCATTTTATGAGTACATCATTCACCTTTGTGCGTTCCTTCGGATCACTCAAAAGCAATTTTATATCCCGATCCGTGAAGTGATCGAATATGAAACGTGGAAAGACTAGGAAACAAATGAATTGACATAAAATATTTTTCTAACGGTAACGAATTGATCACAACTTTTCACTGTATGCTGATGTGGCTGCTGCACCTTTCCCTTGCGCCTGACATCACTTTGCCAGCCGGCATCGATGTCATGTAGACCGGCCATAGCATATTCATCTCCTTCTTTGATAACTTGAAGCCACACAGGAGAGATAATATCAAATTTCTTGGCAAAAATTTTCGCCACATCATAGCCATGGGAATTCCACTATCAAAAGGGGCAAATATGTTAAACAAAAACTATTAGTTCCTTTTTTATGACCAACTCACCGGTGTCACATAGCCTAAAATTGTGTGATTAAAGTGTCTTAATCCTGTATCCTTATAATAAGCATTGTGATGAGTTAATATATCTTTTAGTAAAGGCTCAGGTGAGACTAAATTCAGTTCAAAAACATCATTATCCTGAGGGCCACGTAATTCCTTAATATGCTTAGTATTGCTCTTTGGTTTGCTATTCGGCGAGAGAGTGGCCAGGACCAGGGCCAGGAAGCAACTTAGTTGAATAGATATTAGGAGTAAAGAACGCATCTTTCAAGAAAACCAGAAGATTTCTATAAAAGCAAGAATGAAAAGATGAAATTATAGTTTTAAGGACAGCTTCAGAAAATATTGACAAAATTAAATTTTTTGCACACTCACATTTAAGTCACTTTTGTTTCTGAAATTTTTCTTTTTTGTGACACCTGCAAAAAAAAATTTTGGATTCTTTACCAAGTTCGCTAATGTTGAATAAATTTATTTAACATTATTATTATTTATTAAAGAAAACAGTTATCTACATGTGATTTTTGTGTATGTAGACACGCGTAGACAATTTACCATTACCAACACTGCCCATGCCCAAAAATGCGCCATATTTGAATGTTATAATTTTGTTGTTGTTCTTCATTTTATTTTTGATTTATCAACTAAATTGGTTATCTTTTGTTTTTGTTGTTGCTTAAACATTAATAAGTGTACTTGGTTGTTGTTTTTTTCTGCTGCTACTGCAGTTTTAAAGACAGCCTGAGAAAATATTAACATTATTAAATTTTCCAATATTATCTTTCTGTAGTGTGGCCGTTTCTTTCACAAAACGGAACTTCGATAACGATAAGTGTCGATACACAATATTTAACTGTCTTTGGCGCCTTAGTTGAAAGTGTGAAACAATAAAGTAACAAAGTTTTCTTCTGGTTTCTTGACATCTTTAAATTGTGATGCCCATTTTAATGAATATTTGTAGAACTGATTTAGAGCGTTTTATAAATTATTTTTATATTTAAATATATAGAATATGTTGTTGTTGTACCTAGCACAACGCATTTGTTTGTTGTTGTTTTTGCAGTTGTTGTTTTGCGATTGCTAATTAACTTAGCCACGGAAATTTTTTTTATTAAATTAAATTAAACTTAAGGCATAGACTAAACGAAAGACTACATACAAAACGAACTAATTTGCAAAAAAATAACTATTTATCACTTCTTACAATAGAGAAATATATATAAGCTTTTAGAATTGATTTTAAAAAAAATTTATAAGTAAAAGTTAAATAGATGCTTGTGGTTAAAAAAAAGAGAAAAAAAACTAAAAATAGGATGCACTACACATAAATGTAATATTACTATATATATATATTACTATATATATATATATTTCTATATATATTTTTTTTTTGTATAAATAAAGTAGATGCTCAGACAAAAACACGCATAAGATCGCTACTAGTTGGCGTGGAGCTAGTGCCAGGAGTTGAACTCTGGGTTTTCCAAGAATTGGGAGGAGTGTTGTTGTTGTTGCTACTGCTGTTGTTGTTGTTGTTCTGTTGAGAGGTAACCAATATGTTGCTACTATCCGATAGAGTACGTAACAATTGCTTCTTCAACAATTGCTGCGATGATGGATGACTCTGTAGCATTGGCGGCAAATTCAACGAACGCTGACGATGATAAAGTGATGGTTGTGATGGCGATTGAAGGGAATGCAATGAATTGGGATTAAGCGATTGATTATGATGATGATGATCATGCAACTGAGGCAAATGTGAATGTTGACGATTAGAATGCGTCTTTGCCATCAGTTTACGCCTCTTTTCGTAGAAGCTAAATGTCTGCCTATCCACTTCCTCTTTTTGTTCTTTTTCCGCTGTCGCCTCATCTTCAGTCAATTTCTCCTCCTTCTTCACTTTGCCCATTAGCAGATCATTTAGTTTTTTAGCCGTCATTTGTCCAGAATTTCCAGGAGAATTCAACAATTTGCCATTGATCAAGGGTCGTTTGTTGCAACGTACACGCTCTTGGGCGATAACACTTGATTTTTGAGCATAAATCGTTTTGCCGGAATTCGAATTTCTACTATAAATGCCACCATGACCATTACTGAGGCCAGGCTGTATTGTAGAAGCTGAACCATTAGGCGGCAGGGGCGGTGGCGGACGGGCTAATTGACCCACTACACCACTGCTACCATTCAAGGAGAGCAAACTATTATTGGCCTTGCGGGTGGTTAATAAATTCTTTCTTAATGTAGTGCCCAAACCATTTGGCATTTTGACCAGACCAAATGTATTCATGGCCAAGGGACGTGGTGCCGTGGCATAGAGCATAGAGTTCAAGTATATATCCTCTAAGGATTTGGCATTGATAGTGGTATTGCTAGTGTTGGTGGTGGTGGCTTCCAGTTTAACAGTCTTTGTGGTCTCCAGTTTTGCAAAATCAAGATCGTTCACTTCATCAGCGAAATCAGCTCCCCCTAGCCCTCCTCCAGTTACTTGCGCCTCCTGCAAAACATTCTCGTAGCCAGCCTGGGTAAGGAATTCGGCTATAACCTGTTGTTGACTTTGCTGATCCAGGACAGAAACTTGATTATTGTCCGTAATCTCATAGATAATACTTGGCAATATCATATGTTCATCTAATTGCTGCTGCTGCTGATGTTGTGCGGGTATATCCGGATCGGTTAGCGAAGGGACATTATATACACTAAATTGTACTGTCTCCTGCTGATCCTCGTGCAGATTTTGTTGTTGCTGCTCTTCTTGCTTGGGCTGATGATCGAGCATTTGTTGTTGCTGATAGATTAATTGTTGCAGCTGCATGGCATCAATGGCTGTCAATTGGCTTTGATTATCATCATTGAAATCTTGTTGCTGCTGCATCTGTTGCTGATGCTGGTGATCCTGGTAAACGGCATAATTGTCACCACCACCAACATTGTCATTAGCCACCTGACCGCCAGTCTCATCGTAACGTATTCTCGTCACAGCCTGAGACTGCTGAACTGCTCCACCATTTGTTTGCTGTGTTGGATCTAGAGCGCTTTCGTCGAAATTATTTAAAATTTCATTGATTAATTTGCTATCCAACATTTCATCGAGTGTCAGCGATATGGAATTATCATCCGATGTATTTTGCAAGGGCAGTTCCTCGTCATCACCTTCGCCTTGTGTAGTTCTGGCCTGTTCTGCGGCTTCATCCATGACAACAACATGACCAGTAATCGATGATACAGCCTGATCAAGCTCAGTGAGTTGATGATGTTGATGTTGTTGCTGCTGCTGCTCATATGGATTTGGTATTGTATTGACAAGAGCAGCTGCAGATTTCTCTTTAGAGGATTTTGTTCGATGATCACTGGAGCCTTTAACCTGTTTTAAGGAAAAATTTATGAAAATGAATCAGAAAGTGTTGAAATCGAGGAAAATAATTATTTGCATGGGATTTACGGAGAGGCAAAGGAGGCATTGTCAAGAGTGGGTAAAAAATGTCAAAATGGCTTATGTCTATCATGTTATATTGTTTCAATTAGTTACGGCAAGAGACCATAATCATTATAGTGAAGGGCAGATCTAAGGTTCTAGATCTCCAAAATGACAATATTGGGTGTAATGAATTAGTGAATATTTCACGTGATCCGTAAATTTATAAATTTTTAATCTAACAAAATGGCCCCTTAAAAAAAAAAAACAAATTTTCTAAAGCGATAATTCTAATATTTTTTAGCGGGCACCCCCGGAAATATTTTCTAGATCGGGCCATGGTTACAAGTTACATCACAAATACAATTAAATTTTTTAAAGATTTTCTTAAATAAAAATTATTGATTTAAAATATTTTAATAAAACGAATTCGTAAAAAATAGTTAGAGATTTTTGTGTAAGCCATTCTTCTATTCTAGTTAATCTAACCAGCGATTTAAATGAAAACCTTCAAAAGGAAAAGGAGTTTGATTTCATTTCGATCGTGTTTCTTTTAAAACTATCTGTCGACACTGTCATAGTTTCCTTGAAAAATTGACAATTACTTTAAATTCCAATCATTAAAAGGTAAACAATTTGAAACCAAAAGAACTGACGGCATCAATTTCAATTTTAAACAAAAAAAGGTCTGGATTGATTATATATACACAGACGAACTTAAGAAGTTTAATGTTTAGATTTCTCGACTGCCGAGTAGTTTTATGGAAAAAATGAAAATCTATCCATTTCTTTACCCCTTTTCACCGGGAATCGGATTTAATGTCTTTCGTAGTAATAAAAAAAAAGTACCTGAGTGTCATAATTCGAGGAAAACTGGAAAATTCCAAGACCTACGAACAAAAATCGAAAATACTAAATCTACATACTTATGTACATCTTCTCGTTTTACTAGATCTACATATTCATCTTAGAATTTATATATACATACTTGTGTACTCTAATATATAATTGAAATCTGTAAAATCTTTTAATCAATTATCAATAGATTTACCTTCTTTTTTGGCTGCAGTTCGGATTTTTCCTCCATCTGATGAGTGGCAGGTGAATAGTTGACATCATTACTGGCTAATTGACCAGCAGATGGGGCCAACAATGTGGGTGTTGGCGGCAACGAACACGACGAATTTGAGGAAGAAGAGAAAACTGCAACATGAGCGGAAGCAGGATCCTCTTTAATAGATGAAACTGCTGTGACCGTTGCTACAGTTGGAGGAGCTGCTATGGCACTAATGCTAGAACTATTACTACTGCTGCCCGTATTGTTGTTGTTGTTTTTCTTGGAGTTGGATTTCTCTTTATGATTCAAATCGACGGCAGGAGCTGGCGATGAATGGTGGCGATTTTTCGATGATTTTGAACGGGAACGCGAACTATTGCTGCTACCCTTGGAGGAACTGCTACTCTTGCTGCTGCTGCTTTTGTGACGTGAGGATGAGGCAGTCGTTGTGGTTGTTGACGATGCAGACGAGGATGATGATGAGGCGGCAACAATTGATGCTGAACTACTAGAACCATTTGATAAATTGGACAATTCCAAAGGCGAACCAGTTGCATTCGCCTCTGACCCATCCTGTCCAGCAGTCGTCGTCGTCGTATCCGAGCTGGTGGCAGTAAGATGACGATGGGAATCACTTACATTGTGATTCACAATCAATTTGTTCGATGTGGAATCCCATATATTGGGATGCTGTAGAGCCACATGATTCTGGAAACCAGGTTTGGTGTAGCTACCATTACAGGAATTGCAAACGACTAGGTCTCGTGTGGCCAATTTGGGCACTATATCATAATAGGCAATATCGGCTGCATTTAAACGTTGCACCTGAACTCCACTATTAGCTCTTGCACCTCCATTTCCATTGCCATTGCCACTTTTCTGACCACCGCCTCGTAGGTAGGTTTTCTCAGCTGTCCTTAGCTGTTTAATCACCTTATCCATGTCAAAAACCTGCTGCCATTTTTGTCCTTGCAATGAGGATAAGCCCAGTTCTAGGCCCAGACGAACGGCAGCGCCACCACCTCCACCTGGACCGCCCGATCCCATAACGTCAGGCTTTGTTGAATTGGTCATTGTCTTATGCCTTCCGCTGTTGCTACCGTTCTCTGCATAGATCACTCCCGCTCCAGTGGCCGCGACCTCATTCAGGGGCATCTCTTCCTGGTGCTTGCTGCTGCTGCTGCTACTGGAAACTGATGGTGAAAAGAGTAAGACAACAAAGATTTGTAGCTTTTGATGGGCGCCCCAAGCGCAGCTGCAAAGCAAAAGAAGGCAGAAAAGAAAAAAAGAAATGTAACTTGAGTATCAGGATGGGAAAAGCTTACAGGTGAGTGGGTTTCCCTGTCACCTCACACCACCCCACCCAACCCAACAACACCTTAACAAATCTAACTCTCTCTATTACAACGCACATCCATCAATCAGCTGTTTTTGACAACCGCTACTCTGGTCTAGAGCTATCCCTTTCGCACTCACACGCCACACACATACACACAACCACTGATGCACATACAAACAAAGCACACACACACAAGCGATTCACGAAAAAAAAAAACGAGAATCATGCGAATCGAAAATAAATGAAATTCTCGACTTCACTTGTTTTTTGCTTAAATTCCAAACTAAATTTTAACTGACTTACAAACGATCTGCGTTAACACATTTCCATTGTTGTTTTTGTAAGGGTTTTGTTTTAGATTTTTAGCAATTTATTTTTCCTCCAAATCGAGCTTTGCAACACTGAGGGTGTACCAGTGTTGACAATCGTTGATTCCCTCTAACATTCAACGAACTCCCAAATGATGCTGTTAAAATGCTACGTTTTAAATTTTTTATACCAGCGGTTTTTTTTTTGGTTCAAATGTAAGCGTTTTATTACTAACGTACAACTATTTAACTGTTTAGTGCAAATAACTAAGAATCCTCTTCATCACTCGATTCCTCTTCTTCCGACTGTTTTGCCCTTCTTCCGTTGCGGTTGAGTTCGCGGGCAAACAATTCCTTAAAAACTTCATATTCCGGTAAGGTGATGTGACAAATCTTTGTAGCAAATGTTTTTTCCGATGTATCCGTTATCTGGTATAACTTATTATTCGTTGTTGGCTCATTGGGATCAGCTTTTAGAGCACGCGGCTTGAACAGACCCAGACGAGTGAGAAACACATGCCTGCATCTTATTTCATCAAATCCCAAAGCCAACGCCGATGACTTGACAATCTCTGGCACTTCAATACGCATTACATCAATTATATAGTCCAGTTTCTCTTCCACACATTTCTCCGATTGGGCCAATATATTTGGACTGTTCATTAGCAATTTCCACACATTCTTGTTGGTAGTTACGCGACTCTTTAAATAAGATATGTGGGAAAGCAACTGATGTGCATCAGTGCCATCGGCACCTATGTCCAGCAATTGTGGATATTTGGTTAAGAGCAAGTGCAGCCAATATTCACCAAACTGGCAGGCTCGCCAAATCTCTAGGCTATCTACAATACGCTGGGGACTCCGTTTTAAAACTCTCGGATTTCCCGTGACAATTCTGAGGAAATTCATGGTCTCCAGGCCGTGATTATGAAAGGTTTCGTGGGCCCGTCGCCAGACATCAGGAGTGTAGATACCTAGAGTAGGCTCCAATTTGACAGCTTCATCAATATGGTTTTGATCTAGTTGCAGAGGAGCATGTGTAGCCGCTTTGTTGGTGTGCGTATGCCTGGCAATGCATACTATCTGTTATATTTAAAAAATCAAAATGAATCTATTTTTCATATCACTTTTATTAATATTTACCTGCGATTGCAGCCTTAAGACAGTTTGTGTATTAAATAAGATTTTTCTTAACATCTCTCGGGTTTAAAATAAAAACAATCAACAGCTGATTGCCGCTGTTAGAGATGGTACATTATTACCATAACATAACATTATTTACAGGCGTAGATAACTTTTTACCGTTCTGTGTGTGAGTGAGTGTCAATTTAATTTGTTTATAAATAGATGTCGCATTTTTTTACACAACAGAGTGGAAAGTTTCCTAAAAGTTTTTTTTTTGTATCAAAGCAAAGTAAAAGTAAGTTTTTTAATAATTTACATACATACAAACTATATATCTTTACATATAAAACCTGCTTATGTACATACATACATATGCATGTATGTTTTTTGAACTCAAGTTACACCGGCAAGGTACTTAAACATCATTAAAAAATCTAAGCACATTTGCAGTCTTTATAATTAATTAGATTGAAGAAATCAATCCCAAACCGTGCTTACAAGTTTATACATATAGCAACTCCCTTTGAGGCTAATACTTGTTTCTACTGTTGTGCACTTTTAATACCCTACCAAAATGTTCGTTTAAACAAATTTTTAATTCTAAAAATTGATTCTGTATAATAACAAAAAACCAAGATATTTCGTACCAATTTTTGCCACCTAGAAAATATACCCAAGGAGCCTACCATATGTATGTATTTTAAAATGTGTTGCAAGCCTTTAGTAAATATAAAAATTCTCCCTTTTTAAAGAGTATATTTTAATGAAATGCAATTGTGCAAACACTTGTTGCGCTTGCGGAAATTACATTTGCAATAAACAGCAAGTTGTCAAGCAGGGTCGGATTCACCAAAATCGATAGACTTGTTGAGAAAGTTTTAAAAATATTTTCGAAAAAGAAAAAACCAATCAATAAAACCTTTTTTTGTATGTAGGCTTTGCCTTCCATTATTATTAGTTAAGAACTTTTAGAGTATTTGTCTAAAATTAGTTGCAACTTAATGTTATGTTAATATCTCAAATTCACAGGGCGACGACGTTCTTTGACGGTGGCAAAGTTCTTGAATTTCTTTTAATATTAAATAATATTTTTCCTTTTTAATTATTCATTTTATTTTTTAAAGATAAGAAAAAACTTAAAAAATTATTTCACATACCCAAAAAATTTAAAAATTATTTCACATATTACCCTAAAAATTTACGGAAATTTTCAAACTTGATTGTTAAAATTAAGAGTATGTATAATTCTGTTAAACTTGATAAAACTCGGACTCTCTGGTTTATCTTATAGTATAACAATATCCTCAATTATAGTTTCTAGATCCACACTTAGTTTTACTTGCTTTTAAAAATGACAACGACTACCTTTTTCATATTACCTAGGGCGGCGTTTTCCATAAATCTAGCTCTCCAATCGCAATAGCTACTCAAAAGTTTTGTATGTTGGAACTTCGAATGTTGGTAAAGAGTAATTTATCTGGGTTGACCAGTTTTTAAAAGAAAACATTAAATGTTTATAAGTGAAAAATTATTGTTACCTACTTTGATAAGGGCTCAAAAATGTTGAATGATATTTTGAAATAAAGCCAAACATTTATTCTCTAATTAACAGGGACCGTAACTGAATAGGGCTTCCAGGGCGAAGGAAATAATAACCCGATCTTCATTCGTTGAATTCAAAATATGAACTGATTTTATTTACAAAAGTGTTGTGTATATAAATGATTTCTTAAACTCTAGGAGGCGACATTTGTTCTTAGGGGATCTTATTCTAGTGCGACTCACACCCACGTATTCGGGGGTTGAAAATTGTTTATATTTCATGCTCAGCGTTGGCTACTTGACACCGCACCGCTGTTACAATCTTAAGTGTTTTCCACAGAGTGTGGATGCATGTTTTGTTTGGTATTAAGCAATAATTGTCATATGAATCTTTATGACTTAGTTTTGTTTTTATGTTTTTGGTTCGTTTTGTATATTTCTTTGGTCATTCTGATTTGGTGAAGCCAATTCAGATGAACACGATGTTTAATCTTAAACATTCTGCCAAGGGCCGCCAAATGCGACGTTTTGGAATTTATTTTTATAGTTAATTGTCTTATACAAATTTTTATTAATATTATCATTAGTAAGAAAACTATTGTTAAAGAAGCATGTAAAGTTACATTATGGACACTCAAACCTAGTTAATCTGATGTTCCTTTACCGATTGTAACTGACTTCCTATTCTTACAAATTCTGCTGTATGGTTTACTTCTTCTTCTACTGGATTTCATTTATTTTATATTTGGCATATTACTAATATCGCCCAATGCTTAACAATTTTTGTTTCGGGATATCTACCCACTGCTGATGTGCATTACTATGTTGACTTCTAGCCTTTTTATATGGTGGAAAATTTAAAAAATAACTACTTTTACTTTTCGACTTGTACCAATCTGATCGTTGCTCCACTTTTTTTAAATATTGCTGATAGCTAAAATTTGAGTTCTTGTTCTGTTTATTCTTAGATGTTGTTCTTTTATAACTATTTTGCCTTGTCTGCCTTTTTTGTAATGCAGATTCGGACAATTTATTACCGGAATCTATTTTGACACTATTTTTTTGATAATCATTATTTAATTCAACCATTGCCATTTCAATATTCTTATTTTGTACTGGAATATATACTTTTTCTTCCATAGTTTTCACTGTACCTGCAAAGTGAGGTCCTGCCGGGGGGCATAAATTTATTTCTTTATTACTTTGAGAAATTATTTCTTTTACCTCAGATTTTATCTTACCTCCAATGTGAGGTCCTGCTGGAGGAGTCAAATGCTGACTTATTTCTTGAATTTTGTTGCTGAGTTTCTTTTGAATTGTATTGTATTTATTTTCACGTTTACTTTTGTTCTTCTCCCAACGCTGTTGTATACCTGTGACATCTATTGTTGTTGCCACTACCGATTTATTACTTTTCGATTTGGTGCATCCCGAGACGATCCAACCAAATTGAGTATTTTGGCCTAGTAGGCCATCAATCTTTGTAACTCCCCCTTTTAAAATTTGGGTATATACGTTTACCCCCATTATTATATCAACCTTACCAGGTTTATTAAAGGTAGGATCAGCTAATACGTAGGATTGCCATTTTGACATATCTACGTCTACCGTTTTTAATGGAAGAGCTTTCATTAACTTTGGCAACACAATCGCCTCAACCTTAAGATGACTTTTCCAAGGATTTCGCGTCTTCACATCTATTTTTACCTTATATTTTGATTTTTTTGCATTTATTGAGGACACGCCACTTATTTCTGTATGTTGTTTAATTTTAGGTAATTTTAATATTTGAGCTGCCTCTTCAGACAAAATTGTGCTCTGTGAACCATTATCAATTAGGGCTCTTAGAGTCTTATATCCTCCATTTACATTTTTTACTTGTATTAGGGCTGTGGCCAACAGTGTGGGTTGAGCCGTTATACAAGTGTTAACTCTCTCCTGTATTTCTTCAAAATGGAGTAGAGTATGGTGTCCTTTACTGCACAATGAACAGACCATCTCATTAGTGCATTCTTTATTGCTTGAATGGTTCAAGCATCGTGTGCACAGCTGTATTTTTTTGGCTATTTCCACCCTTTCTTTAGGTGTTAGCGCTTTAAACTTATAGCACAGCGGTGCGTTATGCCACGGACCTTTGCAGATCGGACAACTATCGTTGAAACCCGTAACCGACGTTTTTTGTAACGGTTTTTTCTCTTCTTTTCTCATGGCACTTAGCGAGCAATATCTTTGCTCCAAGTATTCCATGACATCCGATAACCTTTGAACTTGCCTGGTTTTTCTAATCTGACTCTCATACAATTGTAGAGCCTCTCTGTCAAATTTCCTAAGTATGAGTTGTGCAAATATTACGTCAACTTCATCGGACAAATTTGCTTTAATTTTAATTAAGTGCACTGACTCATTAATTATGTCAATCACTCCTTTTACACTCTTTGCGGATTCATTGTTGATCATCGATAGATCAACGATCCGACCTAATTGTTCGGAAAATACCCTCCGATTATTTTCATACCGCTTGGTTAACAATTCCCAAGCAGCATTATAATTATCAGCTGAACCTGACAATAGGTGAGCTACCATGCTCTTCGCTTCGCCCTTTAACACGGATTTTAAATAATTAAACTTAAGAGTAGGGCTCAAATCCTCTCTTTTTTCAATTAATTCCGTAAATAACTCCACAAACAGGTCCCATTCTCTAGCCTCTCCAGAAAATGTGGGTACCTGCATCTTCGGCAACACCGGTAGTTCGTCTCTCACGGTTACATTCTCAGTTTTACAATCTTCCTTATTGCTCATTTTCATTTCTAAGCCTGACAATGAATTCTGGACATCGAACTCTAAATCATCCATAACACACTTTACTTTTACATCTTTTGTCAATACCTGGCACGCCTGTGCTTTCTCCCATAAATAATTAATCTTATTAATATATATTATGCATGTCTCATTGCCTGTTGAGTTGTCTATAGTACGTAAATCTTTGGTTACCATATCTAAATAATCCTGGAGCTGTCGGACTCTATCCATAAATATATCCTGGTTAACCTTAGCATTTTCATTACTGGAGGTCGCATCCCGGCGTGACTCTCCTTTGCTATCTTCAAAACTCTCCAACATCGTTGCATCTGCTTCAATGTCTTCCAAATTGCTTGGCTCTCCTTTGGCTATTAAACTGGTTGCTAAATTTAACCCTTCCTCATATTTTCCCTCTGTGAAATAGTGGTGGTCGGTTACTCCACTCTGTAGCATTTGGCTATGGTAACTGATCCATTGCTTCTGTATCTCACTTACTTCGTTAAGAATCTTGCTAGTTAACTTAGTGGCATCTAACTCTCCTAACTTCTTTAACCTTTTATGCAACTCGTGCTGCTTCGCTAATAATTTTTCAGTTTTTGTGGGAAACATTTTTGTCTTATTCATATATTAGGATACCACCGGTATAAGTATATAAGTATATAATAATAAAAAAATATTTATAACTATTTTAATTTATATCTTATCTGATGATCCTGTTGTAGACACCGTTCGCCACTGTTATCCGCCAAGTAGAGTTGTCTGCCGCTGCGTAGCGATAGTTGATTGCCTTTTTGTTTTATATTACGTCTCGATCAGCTGCTGTTGTCCAGGGCCTATGGGCTCAGGCGGTACCGGTGCCGGACATCGCACCAGAATTTCTTATACTGCCACTGCACGTTCTTCAGTTTCTTTGCAGCTATGTATCTTGTTGCTCTGCTGCTGTTGGTAGTTGCCGACTTGCAACTACATCTAGTTCACTTTTTTCGATATTAGGGCTTCGAATACGCCACACACCAACTTTATATTTTTATATTTTTTTTTTCACTTTATATATATCTGGGCTTCGGATTAGCCACACACCAACTTTATATCTTTATATTTTTTACCGCTGCCGAAATTATTGCAGTTGCTCGACTTAGCCAAACTGCCTTTATATACTCGGTCTCACGCACTTTTTATTTATTAAGCAATATGTTGCTTTTATATTATACTCTGTCTCTTACCACTGGTGGGGGAAAACAAGAGTTTTTAATTTTGCTACCTTTAGCTGATCTTAGCATTTACACTTGCATAAGAATCCAGACTTTAAGGAGCTGATTCATTCTCTGAGTCTCTTACCACTGGTGGGGGAAAACTACAGAGTTCCTTTTACTCGAAGGACCAAAATGAATAGGGATTCCAGGCGAAGCAAAGAATAACCCAATCTTCATTCGTTGAATTCAAAATATGAACTGATTTTATTTACAAAAGTGTTGTGTATATAAATGATTTCTTAAACTCTAGGAGGCGACATTTGTTCTTAGGGGATCTTATTCTAGTGCGACTCACACCCACGTATTCGGGGTTGAAAATTGTTTATATTTCATGCTCAGCGTTGGCTACTTGACACCGCACCGCTGTTACAATCTTAAGTGTTTTCCACAGAGTGTGGATGCATGTTTTGTTTGGTATTAAGCAATAATTGTCATATGAATCTTTATGACTTAGTTTTGTTTTTATGTTTTTGGTTCGTTTTGTATATTTCTTTGGTCAATCTGATTTGGTGAAGCCAATTCAGATGAACACGATGTTTAATCTTAAACATTCTGCCAAGGGCCGCCAAATGCGACGTTTTGGAATTTATTTTTATAGTTAATTGTCTTATACAAATTTTTATTAATATTATCATTAGTAAGAAAACTATTGTTAAAGAAGCATGTAAAGTTACATTATGGACACTCAAACCTAGTTAATCTGATGTTCCTTTACCGATTGTAACTGACTTCCTATTCTTACAAATTCTGCTGTATGGTTTACTTCTTCTTCTACTGGATTTCATTTATTTTATATTTGGCATATTACTAATATCGCCCAATGCTTAACAATTTTTGTTTCGGGATATCTACCCACTGCTGATGTGCATTACTATGTTGACTTCTAGCCTTTTTATATGGTGGAAAATTTAAAAAATAACTACTTTTACTTTTCGACTTGTACCAATCTGATCGTTGCTCCACTTTTTTTAAATATTGCTGATAGCTAAAATTTGAGTTCTTGTTCTGTTTATTCTTAGATGTTGTTCTTTTATAACTATTTTGCCTTGTCTGCCTTTTTTGTAATGCAGATTCGGACAATTTATTACCGGAATCTATTTTGACATTATTTTTTTTATAATCATTATTTAATTCAACCATTGCCATTTCAATATTCTTATTTTGTACTGGAATATATACTTTTTCTTCCATAGTTTTCACTGTACCTCCAAAGTGAGGTCCTGCCGGGGGGCATAAATTTATTTCTTTATTACTTTGAGAAATTATTTCTTTTACCTCAGATTTTATCTTACCTCCAATGTGAGGTCCTGCTGGAGGAGTCAAATGCTGACTTATTTCTTGAATTTTGTTGCTGAGTTTCTTTTGAATTGTATTGTATTTATTTTCACGTTTACTTTTGTTCTTCTCCCAACGCTGTTGTATACCTGTGACATCTATTGTTGTTGCCACTACCGATTTATTACTTTTCGATTTGGTGCATCCCGAGACGATCCAACCAAATTGAGTATTTTGGCCTAGTAGGCCATCAATCTTTGTAACTCCCCCTTTTAAAATTTGGGTATATACGTTTACCCCCATTATTATATCAACCTTACCAGGTTTATTAAAGGTAGGATCAGCTAATACGTAGGATTGCCATTTTGACATATCTACGTCTACCGTTTTTAATGGAAGAGCTTTCATTAACTTTGGCAACACAATCGCCTCAACCTTAAGATGACTTTTCCAAGGATTTCGCGTCTTCACATCTATTTTTACCTTATATTTTGATTTTTTTGCATTTATTGAGGACACGCCACTTATTTCTGTATGTTGTTTAATTTTAGGTAATTTTAATATTTGAGCTGCCTCTTCAGACAAAATTGTGCTCTGTGAACCATTATCAATTAGGGCTCTTAGAGTCTTATATCCTCCATTTACATTTTTTACTTGTATTAGGGCTGTGGCCAACAGTGTGGGTTGAGCCGTTATACAAGTGTTAACTCTCTCCTGTATTTCTTCAAAATGGAGTAGAGTATGGTGTCCTTTACTGCACAATGAACAGACCATCTCATTAGTGCATTCTTTATTGCTTGAATGGTTCAAGCATCGTGTGCACAGCTGTATTTTTTGGCTATTTCCACCCTTTCTTTAGGTGTTAGCGCTTTAAACTTATAGCACAGCGGTGCGTTATGCCACGGACCTTTGCAGATCGGACAACTATCGTTGAAACCCGTAACCGACGTTTTTTGTAACGGTTTTTTCTCTTCTTTTCTCATGGCACTTAGCGAGCAATATCTTTGCTCCAAGTATTCCATGACATCCGATAACCTTTGAACTTGCCTGGTTTTTCTAATCTGACTCTCATACAATTGTAGAGCCTCTCTGTCAAATTTCCTAAGTATGAGTTGTGCAAATATTACGTCAACTTCATCGGACAAATTTGCTTTAATTTTAATTAAGTGCACTGACTCATTAATTATGTCAATCACTCCTTTTACACTCTTTGCGGATTCATTGTTGATCATCGATAGATCAACGATCCGACCTAATTGTTCGGAAAATACCCTCCGATTATTTTCATACCGCTTGGTTAACAATTCCCAAGCAGCATTATAATTATCAGCTGAACCTGACAATAGGTGAGCTACCATGCTCTTCGCTTCGCCCTTTAACACGGATTTTAAATAATTAAACTTAAGAGTAGGGCTCAAATCCTCTCTTTTTTCAATTAATTCCGTAAATAACTCCACAAACAGGTCCCATTCTCTAGCCTCTCCAGAAAATGTGGGTACCTGCATCTTCGGCAACACCGGTAGTTCGTCTCTCACGGTTACATTCTCAGTTTTACAATCTTCCTTATTGCTCATTTTCATTTCTAAGCCTGACAATGAATTCTGGACATCGAACTCTAAATCATCCATAACACACTTTACTTTTACATCTTTTGTCAATACCTGGCACGCCTGTGCTTTCTCCCATAAATAATTAATCTTATTAATATATATTATGCATGTCTCATTGCCTGTTGAGTTGTCTATAGTACGTAAATCTTTGGTTACCATATCTAAATAATCCTGGAGCTGTCGGACTCTATCCATAAATATATCCTGGTTAACCTTAGCATTTTCATTACTGGAGGTCGCATCCCGGCGTGACTCTCCTTTGCTATCTTCAAAACTCTCCAACATCGTTGCATCTGCTTCAATGTCTTCCAAATTGCTTGGCTCTCCTTTGGCTATTAAACTGGTTGCTAAATTTAACCCTTCCTCATATTTTCCCTCTGTGAAATAGTGGTGGTCGGTTACTCCACTCTGTAGCATTTGGCTATGGTAACTGATCCATTGCTTCTGTATCTCACTTACTTCGTTAAGAATCTTGCTAGTTAACTTAGTGGCATCTAACTCTCCTAACTTCTTTAACCTTTTATGCAACTCGTGCTGCTTCGCTAATAATTTTTCAGTTTTTGTGGGAAACATTTTTGTCTTATTCATATATTAGGATACCACCGGTATAAGTATATAAGTATATAATAATAAAAAAATATTTATAACTATTTTAATTTATATCTTATCTGATGATCCTGTTGTAGACACCGTTCGCCACTGTTATCCGCCAAGTAGAGTTGTCTGCCGCTGCGTAGCGATAGTTGATTGCCTTTTTGTTTTATATTACGTCTCGATCAGCTGCTGTTGTCCAGGGCCTATGGGCTCAGGCGGTACCGGTGCCGGACATCGCACCAGAATTTCTTATACTGCCACTGCACGTTCTTCAGTTTCTTTGCAGCTATGTATCTTGTTGCTCTGCTGCTGTTGGTAGTTGCCGACTTGCAACTACATCTAGTTCACTTTTTTCGATATTAGGGCTTCGAATACGCCACACACCAACTTTATATTTTTATATTTTTTTTTCACTTTATATATATCTGGGCTTCGGATTAGCCACACACCAACTTTATATCTTTATATTTTTTACCGCTGCCGAAATTATTGCAGTTGCTCGACTTAGCCAAACTGCCTTTATATACTCGGTCTCACGCACTTTTTATTTATTAAGCAATATGTTGCTTTTATATTATACTCTGTCTCTTACCACTGGTGGGGGAAAACAAGAGTTTTTAATTTTGCTACCTTTAGCTGATCTTAGCATTTACACTTGCATAAGAATCCAGACTTTAAGGAGCTGATTCATTCTCTGAGTCTCTTACCACTGGTGGGGGAAAACTACAGAGTTCCTTTTACTCGAAGGACCAAAATGAATAGGGATTCCAGGCGAAGCAAAGAATAACCCAATCTTCATTCGTTGAATTCAAAATATGAACTGATTTTATTTACAAAAGTGTTGTGTATATAAATGATTTCTTAAACTCTAGGAGGCGACATTTGTTCTTAGGGGATCTTATTCTAGTGCGACTCACACCCACGTATTCGGGGGTTGAAAATTGTTTATATTTCATGCTCAGCGTTGGCTACTTGACACCGCACCGCTGTTACAATCTTAAGTGTTTTCCACAGAGTGTGGATGCATGTTTTGTTTGGTATTAAGCAATAATTGTCATATGAATCTTTATGACTTAGTTTTGTTTTTATGTTTTTGGTTCGTTTTGTATATTTCTTTGGTCAATCTGATTTGGTGAAGCCAATTCAGATGAACACGATGTTTAATCTTAAACAGTAACTGTTATAAGATAAATCTAAACAAATCAATAATAATAATTATTTTGAAACTTTTTCCATTTAACTCAAAAATAACTCTTATTTTTGATTTTTAAAATAAAACTCGAAAATAACTTTTATTTTTGATTTTTATTTTTTCCCGCAACCCATAACTGTTACTTAAAAAAAAAAAAATAAAAATCATTTGTGATTTATTTAAAAAAAAAAAATTATAAAAATCACTTAATGATTTTTTTTTTCTCAAAAATAAAAATCATTGCTGACTCAATTTGAATTATTAATAGTTTTTTTTGCAAGAATACACATCCAATCTGAAAGAAATTTTAAAATGATTTTTTTTTTTCAAAAATAACAGTTATGGGTTGAGGGAAAAAATAAAAATCAAAAATAAAAGTTATTCTTGAGTTTTATTTTAAAAATCAAAAATAAGAATTAAGATTGAGGGTTTTTGTAACAATTATTACATAGATGATTTTTTTGAAAATTTTTTGGAAAATAATAATTATTTTCGGTCCCTGCTAATTAATAGAGAAGACTAGAACCTTTTTGGCCAATGGGTGTTTATACATTTTCGTGCTGTCGATCACATAGAGGCTTTATCTACCAATCGATTCGTAAAGTGACGTTAGACAATGACAACAAGTTTTTATGGTGAGCTATGGGGCGAATCATGAAGATGGAGGAGGGCTCGTTCTATCCCCAATCAACGTGTTCTCTGCCCATTTCATGATAATCAATTGAAAATGTAATATATTTTTTTTTGGAGTACTCATTCGTTTTTTTTGTTAAGGTCAAACTCAATAACATTGTGAAATTTAGCAATTACATTAACTAAAACTAAAAAAAAATTATCAAGTGTTTTTTGGGGGAGAAAACAAACATTAAAGAGAGAAAAAATAGAGAAAGAGAGAGTCAGAGAGATAGAGTGTGATAAGAAAAACAAATGCTCCCCACAGACCGTATCATATTTAACTAACAGTGCTTTCTGTCAACAGATTCATTCGCAGTTCAATAGTGAAGCATTCAACGTCAAGGGAAAATCATGTCGAAACTAATCCGTTGGGGTATTGCATCGGCTGGCAAGATCAGCGAGGATTTTGTGATTGCCTTGAGCACTCTGCCGGCCAGTGATCATA
Source organism: Drosophila insularis (assembly GCA_018903935.1). Taxonomy (NCBI): domain Eukaryota; kingdom Metazoa; phylum Arthropoda; class Insecta; order Diptera; family Drosophilidae; genus Drosophila; species Drosophila insularis. The sequence goes on along the minus strand of JAEIFP010001084.1, from coordinate 7,464,565 downwards.
AGGTTCAAGCAATTGCTGCTCGCTCTTTGGACCGTGCCCAAGAGTTTGCCAAAAAGCATGAGATTCCAAGTGCCTATGGTAGCTACGATGAGTTGGCCAATGCCAAGGATGTGGGTAAGTAAAGTCAAGAAGAGATCTTAAAGTTAAATTGAGAACTAAGAAATGTTTTTTTTTTTCTAATCTCAAAGATGTGGTCTATATTGGCACACTGAATCCCCAGCATTATGAGGTTTGCTTGCTAATGTTAAACAAGGGCAAACATGTGCTCTGCGAGAAACCTCTGGCCATGAACAAGAAGCAGGTGGAAGGCATTCTGGCTGCCGCCAAGGCCAACAAACGTTTCTTCATGGAGGCCGTGTGGTCACGTTTCTTCCCCAGCTATGCTCATGTGCGTGATCTTATTTCCAGCGGCAAGCTTGGCACTGTTCAGGATGTAGAAGTTAACTTTGGCTTCCCCTTGCTTCAGGTGGATCGTTTGCAGTAAGTTTTCCATAGAAATTTAGTATCAGATTTCCCATTTTTATAATTGTTTTTCTATTATTATTTCATAGGAAACGCGAACTGGGTGGTGGCGTTGTGTACGATCTGGGCATCTATACCATTCAAGTATCACAGTGGGCCTTCCAGGAAAAGCCCGAAAAGATTGAGTCCCATGGTACATTGAATGCTGAGGGCATTGATGATGATGTATCAGCCACATTGACTTATAGCGGTGGCAGACAATCTCGCATGCGTTTCTCCTCCAAGGAAAAGCTGTCTAATACTGCTGTCATCAAGGGCACAAAAGGTCAAGTTACGGTAAGCACTTGCTCAATATTTATTCATATCTATATAATCTAATCATGATGGCAATGGTTTGTCATTTCATTCTCGCCTCTAGCTGATTGACTTCTGGACTCCCAACAAACTAATTGATATCGATGGCAAGGAAAAGGAATGGCTACCCCCTAAGGGAAAATATCAAACAAATTATGCCAATTCCGAGGCTATGCGCTATGAAGCCGAGGCAGTGCGTCAATCCATACTCGCCGGCGAGGTGGAGAACAAGAATGTCAGCTACGCTGATAGTTTGTTGTTTGCCGAAATTGAAGATACTATTCGCAAACAAATCGGTGTTCTCAATAAATATGATGAATAAAGAGATTTAAGGCAAACATTTACTTAATTTAACACTTACATCAAAATTGAAACTTAACCTTACCCAAATAAATATAATCTAAAAATGAATTGTAATATTTTGATATGGAAATCCAAAGTTCTGAAACCAATAAGTGATACTTAAAAAGTAAAATAGGGCCATCTAACAATTATTAACAACCGACATCAATTTGACATTCTCATTTTGATTGGAGGGTATAAAGAGATAGCCTCTATATTGATCACGTTTCTTTGGCGTGCGAATTTGTCTTATCTGAATGTCTAGTAGCGGGTTTTCTACTACTACCCCCCATATCTTATCAAAATGTTTCTTCTAGCTTAGCTCTGCTCTGCTTTTGGTCATGAATCTTAGGTAAAACATTTTTTGATTATAAAAATTTAATCTATTTGCCCCTTCTGGAGCGTTATTCTTCAATCAAAGATTATAAACTATCGAAATCTAATTTATTATGGTATATTCCAGTGAACACAACTGTACCCATTTTTTTTTTGCGTTTGCAATTGACGAAAAAGGAGGCTCGTCTTTGATAGAGATAAGAATTTCGGTTATGACATTTATTTGTATTATAATAGATAACGCTTAGAACTTCAGAATGAGAGGGCTCTTGTGTAAGGTATATCACCTAGGGAAGTTTTATTTCTAAACTATTGAAGTTGTTTGATAAGGAACAGATAAGAAAGAAGAGTCTTAGGTAACTTATAATCGTACAGAATGTAGTTTCTTTCTAAAGTTTAATATCATTCACTCACATCATATGAATAAGTGAGTCAATGATTAAGTTAAAGAGTGATCAACTTACAATTAGTGGGTAAACGGAAGCATATGATTAGCAGGCTGAAGCAGTGATTAAATATTTATTTCATCAACTAAGTCAGTGAACAACTGAATAAAGGAAAATTAACATGCTCACTTAATGAAGATAGTTGCTTATCTATGCTGACTTCCTCAAGTGAATAATTGGGGAGTGATAAATTGAGTCGATGAACACGTGAATGATTGAACAACTTTACCAGTGAGTAAATCCAAAGAGAGAACTTGTTCACTAAATAAAGAGAGTACGCTTATCTTTGTTCATTAACTCAAGATGGACTCAAAAGCTAGCCTGCATCTGGGAGAAGTTTAGTGATCGCAAATGCCAACCCGTGCCGATGTCTCTGTCCCTTTATTGCTCGGTTTGCCTTATCAATTGGAATGCAATGCGAAAAAAAATGCGGAATAAACTGCAGTGAATGCAGATGTTCAAAACTGATAATGAATTGCCTCGGGAAGAGGGGCGCCAATTCTCTCTCTCTCTGTCTCTTCACTCTATCTATCTATCTATCGGACACAGTTGAGCCAGTGGTCTGAAAGCAACGACATCGCCCACAACGACACCTTGAATCCATTCCATCGATGATGCAAAGCCAGACATCAGATACTTTAAACTGGGGCATAGCGGCAGCGGGCAGAATAACCCAAGATTTTGTCACTGCCCTGGCCACCATCGAGAATTCGCATCACACTGTGCTAGCTGTGGCAGATGTAGATGGTGCCATAGCTCAGGAGTTTGCTCAAAGGAATCAAATACCCAGACATTATGATGGTTTCGATACGTTGGCTCTCGATCGGGATGTAAATGTGGTATATGTAGGCACATTGAATCCCTTTCATTATGCCGTGGTGCACTTACTCTTGTCCAGGTGCAAACATGTCTTATGCGAAACGCCAATCTGTTTGAGATACGACCAAGCTATGGAGCTTTATAATTTGGCCGAGCAGCGAGGAGTCTTCCTAATGGAGGGTGAGTAATGTTCCCGGGGACAAGTCAATTTGAAGTCTTTTTTGGTTATTTTCAGGCATGTGGTCCCGTTGTTTTCCCAGCTATGATCGTCTACGTGAACTCCTTTTAAGTGATGCCATTGGCGAGGTAAATCTAGTCAAAGTTCAACATGGTTTCCGCCTAACCAATGTGGAGAGGGTTTGCACCCGTGCCCTAGGTGGTTCGGTTATACTCGATATGGGAATCTATGCTCTACAATTGGGACAATTCGTCTTTGGAACGCCACCATTGAAAATTATTCCAAGTGCCACACAATTGAACGGAGATCGTGTCGATATGCAAACGGAATTCATTTTGGATTATGGTGACAATCGTCGTCTAGTGGCCTTAATCACTGGACTGGAGCATCTGGAGAATGACGCCGTCATTGTTGGCACCAAAGGCGAGATTAAGGTGAGTCTAAATGACCTACAAGTTCAGTTGGTTATCAACATAATTTCCACTTTAAACACAGCTCTCGAATTATTGGTGCTGCACTCAATTGATACGTTCCAATGGTTCCTCGCCAGAAACTTGGCCACTGCCCAAGGCGAAATTTGATTTCCATTATACCAACTCTTGTGGTCTGCGCTATGAGGCCGAAGAAGTACGCAAATGCATTGAGAAACGTTTGCTAGAGACTCCAAAGTTCACACATGCCGCCAGTTTGGAATTACTTGCCATTAGTGAGAAATTACGTCGACAAATTGGAGTTGCTTTTGATATTTAAATAATTCAGTTAAAATAGTCCCTCAAAATAAAACGAATCGAATTTGTGATAAACGCATCTTTTTAAACTATGTGAATAAACCGACAAGGAAATACATGAAAATAATACAAAATAATCTTATGTAGAGCCAAATATTTACGTTTTTTACTCATAAAAGCCATGCTTTAAAAAAAGTTGGAGAAATCTAACCAATCACATATTAAGCTTTATATTTATATTTATATATCAACCACTTGTGGTTCTAGTTAAAATTAAAAAATGTCGAAACAATTGAAAAGGGTTATTTTTATTTATTTAGTTTGAAGCAGTTTAAAAAAAGTCGTTAATGAAAGTTATAGTGCTCCGATCTGAAAATTCTAAAAAGGCAATATGTAGCTCAACTTTCATTCCGAAAACTTTTGAACCATAAAATGAAGATTCAATAATGAATAAACAATTGAGTATATCGGCTTAGCTTATGCTAATTATGGTGGTATTCTTGGTTGGAATAAGGTGGTTTTTTTTATTAAAAAAGTTCTTGGCCTCCAAAGTTACCTAAAAAAAAGATTAAAAAACATCACTTCAAAATTATTTCGAATCGAAAAATTCATTTGCGACGATATTCCCAGTACAAATATTTCCAGCTGTAATTACAAAAAAGAAGAATTTCCCCAACTAAGATCACCCCTTAAACTATACAGACAGAAATGGGTATATCGGTTTGGCTTCTTATACTAATTAAGAATATATAAAAATAATACTCTCTGCTAGGATATAAAATTGGGCTTTTTTGGATCAGCTTTACTTTTTAAAACGGAACAAATTTAATTGTTTGCCTCAATCGTCGTCATCTCTGCCAGGAACCGATCAAAAACAAAAAGAAGAACAAAACTATATATTAACCTACTTTCTGCATATAGAAATTTGTGTGCTGATAAATTTTTGTATTCAATTTTTATTTTAATAAATCGCAATTATGATGTTTTATTTTTTATTTCTTGTTTTTTCGTTATCAATTGTTCTTGCATTTGTTTTTTTCTTCTGCTCAATTATCGTTTTTCTTTTCCACATTTTTCTTTCTTGCATATATTTATAGTACATATTAATAATTTATTTATATTGTTGTTGTTGGTTGGTGTTGCTGCAAAATTTTACTTATTGATTTTGATAGACCTACATAAATATATATGCTAAAATATCAGCAAACCAGAAAAACTTATCAACTAAATGAATACTTAAACGCAGCTAATTGCATATATAATTACATTTAATTTCAGAGAGAGGGAAAAAAATAAGTTGCATAACATTTATGTAATTTAGGAAATCGCATATAAATTTTAAAAGTAATTATTCAACTAAATTCAACTAAATGCAAAATACAAGAAAAAAAACAAATAAATTATTTGAGTTAGTATAAATAAATTTCGAAAATTTGGAAACAATTTTTTTTTGATTTTTAGAAATTGTACATTGATAAATCAAATTAAATAAAAAAAATATATTTTTTAAATTCGCAGTTTTGTTTTTTGCTTTTAAATAATTTGTTTTGTGTTGTAAAATTCATACAATAAATTTGGTTCATTTAAAACAATTGATTAAAATAAAATTACGTTTTTGCATTTGGTTGGAAAATTTTTCATAATTCAATAACTGCTTTTTGTTTTTTTTTTTTTTTGTTTTGTTTTGTTTTAGGAAAAAGTTGAACGAAACTTAAGCAACAAAGTATTTTACCTAATTATAATTTGCACTTAATGTCTAATTACGAGTTTAACAATTAAAAATGATTTATACACAAGGCGAGGAGGGAAGGATGAAGAATTTCCAGCCCACGCTCTCTCTCTCTCTCTCTCGATTGAAAAGGTCTCCAAAGTTGATTTAATGGCTCACCATGCTTTTCCACTTTTCAATACACTTTCATTACCAATTCTTTATCCATTCTAACGTTAACGTCCGCCGCCTTAAACATAATTAAGTCTTCTTCTGTTGTAAAATTGCTATAAAAAACTATTCCACGATTTATTCTCTGTACCCAATCTCTAAGTGGTTTCTGTCAGAGATTGCACATCCAGCGGCTGACGTGGCTGTGGTCCATGTATGTTTGGTGTTAAGGAGGATTGTTGTGCTGCTGCTGCTCCTACTGATCCTGCTGTTGATATTTCTGGCAATTTTGTCTCTACCACAGTCACTATGGGCGTGGGATTGATCAAAGGTGGCGGCAGTTCCTCAAAGGTCATGCAACTTCGATGTTGTGCATCCTCAACAATGGGTGGCGTTTCAATGGAATCGATGTTGATGGCTGCCGAGGATGATGATGATGATATCGAGCTTATTCTAACTCCACCATAACCCTCTGAGACGGCCACCAGGGCAGCTGTTGTATTACGATTATGCTGCAGTAAATCATTTATTTGCGAGAGACGCGACGAACTGGCAATGGGTGAATTGAGGCTTATGAATTCGGCTGGCGAGGAGGCTGCTGCTCCTGCTACGGAGGCCATGGAATTGCCACCAAGACGAGGTGAGCAACTGCCATTTGTTGTTGTCGACGCAGCTGTCATTGAGGCGGTGGTCTGATATTGGGAATTGGTAGATGAGGCTGTGGTGGTGGCATTACCAAACGGTGGAGCCGACGGCACGGAACAAGATCTAAAAGCACTGGGCGTGCCAGCAGGAGAATTGACTGCAACAGCTCCAGCTGTAGCAGCTACGACGGCGGCGGCGGGTGATGATGTATGCTGATAGGAGACAGTTTGGTAGGAAGTAATCTAAAATAAAAATATAAGTGAATTGTGTTAGATGTGAGAGATTACACCTCAAAGATCTAGTAAAACTAAACAAAATTTCGTAAGAGACCTTTATCGAAAATGTAAATGAAAGTTCTGCCAAGTTTTATTTTCTTTCATCTTGTACGAACCGCATCCCTTTCTACAGGTAGCAAAAATTTATTTTGCTAGAAATAACAATCAAGTTAGTGAAAGTTTTTCGGGGCTTTATCACCTTTTTCGAACTTGCTGTTTTCGAGTGAAATGCCAATCGTTTTCGAAGATAAGTGATAGAAGATAAATTGCATCTAATCTTTACACAATTTTGAACATATATTTTACGTTGCCACATAAAACGGCATAAACATTTCGATTGAAAACGTATTGAAACGAGATTAGGATAATTCCATTTCGACTGCTGTCATATCTTTTTAATATTCAATTTTTTGGTTGCCTGTTAAAAATTATTCTTGTGGTTGGTAGAAAAATATCGGAAACGAGAAGAAACCTAATATATTTAGTTATCGATTTAACTAAGCTATCACACTTTCACCCGCCCCAAAACTGGTCCCTCTCCCTTACTTTATAAAGCTTTTTAACAAACTGCTAACAAAAATTATGAGAAACTTTGTGCACAGTTAAAAAAAAGTTAACTAAGAGTTATTTTATATAGAAGGTTAAAAAACACACCTGAGAATTGCCATAACTCAGGGATTGATAGAGTTCTCCATAGGCGGGAGTACCATTGCTATTACTGCCAAACAAACCGGAATCGAGGCTATCCAATTGTGTGTAACCAGAGTATTGATTCTGTTGCTGGATTGCTGAATTGCCAGACGAGTTGACAGCAACAATTTGCTGCTGCTGCTGTTGTTGTTGCTGCTGTTGATAGTAGCTAACACTGCTATCCGGCGTATAAGCTGGAGAGGCATAACCTGAACTATAATTCGATTGCGTCTGCATGAAATAACAATGAGGCGAAGTTACTGCAGATTGCGTTGCTCCATTAGCACCACCATTTGTGTAGCTGTTCGATTGTTGTTGCAACTGCAGCTGCTGTTGCTGGACCCCTTGCCGTTGCTCCAAATCCAAACGCATCACTGTGTGTATATAATGGGTACGCACACGAGTTGGATTGAACTCCACACGACCGACAGTATTGCCACAAGCCTCTCGCGAACAACCACATGGGAACATGGCACGATCCACTTGACACTTGATGCCCGCCTGGCTGCAAGCACAGGTCTCGGGATCGCAGAATTCTCGGCACGAACAGCCGCAAACCTCACGAGAATTTCGTATATCACGGCAATCACTTTTCTCACTAGCATCGATTTTTCGTACTCCCGCCGCCTTGAGCAGGGCTCGCCTTTGCTTGGGTGTCACCGGTTGCAGGAAGCCATTGGAACCATCATCCGGATCTGAGCTGCCACTCTCGCTTAAATAATCCTCTTCGGATTCTTCGCTGTCATCAGTGCTAGAGCCTCGAGTTTGCAGGTCTTGATTTTGATTACGATGGGCACGTCTCAGCTCGGCTGCATGCTCCGCCAATGTCATTGTCTTGAAGGCAATGTGCCTGGCCCCCATTCCGAGGGTGCAGCCCCCGGCAGTGGGCACACAACTGAAACCCTGCTGACGTGGAAAGTAATAGACTTTGACATTATCGAAATTGATGCAACGTTTGGGTCGCTTTTGAGCTTGAGGTGCAGCTTGGGAGGAGGAGCTGCTACTGGCTATATCTGGTATAGCCAAATCGATGCTATCTTCAACCTCTAGACGTCGTTTTAAATTAGATCGTATGGGCTTAATTGGGCTATGTGTGGCTGATGAGGTCGTCGTCGTCGTCTCTTTTATAATAGAAGTTTCACTGCCCAAGCCTGAATCTGAGCCACCATCGCTGCTTCGCAGCTCCTCCTCTTTGGTCTTGGTCTGCTTTGGAGGTTCTGCCTGATTTCCACTTAGCTGATCTGTTTGTCTATTTGTTGCCGTTTGATGGGCATTTGGAGCATTTGTTACTTCCTGATGATCTATTTTTATCCATAATATATCACTACTTGTGTCCACTTCATCATTGGTGGTCACCGATGATGAATCCAATATGGTATCAATGGCCAAAGGATCTTCGGATACATTATCCGAAGCTAGAGATGAATTGAGATCTGTATCGATGACAATAATCTCATTGTTGGGAAAATCATCGAGCTCCAAGAATTCCTCTTCCAATTGATCATCTTCGAGGTGCAATTGCTGCTGCTGGTGTTGCTCGACAGGATCATGGGCAAAATCAGCCAGTTCATCATCTAATTGTATGGGCAAAGATTTTACTTTACTTGCATCGATTATCGATGTCTTGATTTGTCTCTCAATATCATCCTCCTCTTCTTCTTCGATTTGTGGCTCTTGCTGCAGTTGCTCCTTCCCTTTTTCTCTGATATCGTTGAAGCTGCCGTCTCCGTCGCCGCCTTCCTCGTCGGCATTTAATCTACTGGTCGCTGGTGCTCTACTAGTGGTTGCTATAGATGTTTGGCCAAACATATTCGAGCTGCTGGCATTTTTTTGTATATACGTGAATATCTTTTTGAATGGACTAAACATGCTATCCAGCAGCGCTCACCAGAGACTCCCTTTCTCCTCTTCTTTCTTCCCCACTTCTCTCCTCACCTCACCACTCCACACCTATACTTTGCGCCTCTGCGTCAATACTGACTTGGGCGTGGCCTTAATTTAATTTTTTAATCTTGTTGTCAATCCCTTGAGGTCCAAGGCATCTGTAAAATTCGGAAAAAAGAAAGAAAAACAAGCATAAATGATATATTTTTTTCTAGTAAATATGACAAAAAAGAAAAATCGAGAATTAAATAAATTAACTACACTAAAGATAAACACTTATTTTAGGTATTAACAAAAGATATTTTTCTCAATTGCTTGTAGTGCAAAGAATATCATTATCATTGAAATAATCAATCTATAAAAAGAGGTAAAAACAGAGCACCACTCCTATTTTAAAAGTTTGTGAATTTTGAATCCAAACTAAAGTTACGAAAGAATCCTGCATCTTGCACTAAGTAGGACATCAAATCGAATTGTAATCGATATAATGTCTTGATCTTAATGACCTTTTACCCTTAAGACGCCTTTGAAGGGGCCACTAATGATTTCTTTAGAAATGAGAAACTCAATACATTATGTTATTCCAAATTTCTTGAATTTGAGGTGGTTTATAGAATCATTAAAACGCCCTGGGTATACCCCACCACTCTCCTGAAAATTTTAGCGTATCCGGAAACCCCCTACTACAATCTATTTATTGTTTCACCTTTCAGGTCTAGAAGGAAAAGCTCATTTTGTCGATTGAAACTATTAGTACCCATAAAATTGAATGAATCTAAATATTTATGGTCATTTTTGTTTTTTATTTTTTTTTACAATTGTTATATAAAAAATTTCTTTACTTAGATGATGTCTCGAATCTATTCCATGTCGTGTTTTAGAACAAATTACTAATATTTTAATAAAATTGTTAATGGAAAATCGAAAAAGTTTAACATTTTCTAGACACAGGAGACAACATCAATGTAGAAGGAAAATGCCAGGTCAGGTGTATAAACAAATACAAGGCATACACATATGTATTTACATATATAGTATGTATAAATCTTTGTGTATCTATTTAATTTTTTTTCTCATTTCTAATGTCCGGCGATTGGCGTTCAGCAGGATTTTTGGAGGTTTGAGATATTATGTTTAACTATCATGCAAAAAAATTACCTCATTCTGGAGTTACTGCCCCATTAACGAGAGAAAAAAATTTATTCTAAAATAGAAATAAATTGAGCATACAAAATTTCACTTAAGAGAGAAAACGGCAAAGGAAAAAAAGTTGCAAATGCAATGTGAATTATTGATTAAATCCATACTAAGAACTTACCTTGGCAATTATTGTGGTTTCCTGTCCGAGTGCCCAGGATGCGAAACTTTTCCGTGGGCGCTTCTCTGGCCCCGCTCCTGTTTGCAATTTGCGTTGCAGCTGCGTGTGTGTGTGTGAGCATGAACGTGGGTGTTTTATGGATTATATTAAATATTATATTTTTTATATTTTTCACATTCACGCTTAGAAAAAATGTTAAACTATTTGCACATCATTTTACTTAAAAGTTTTCTTTTTTTTTGTTTTTTTTATTTTATAGTTTTTTTTTATACATATATATTTTGTGTTTCGGTTTCGCCGGAGCGTTTAATTCGCCTTAAAAATGAACTTCGCCTTAAAAAATAATAATTCGCCTTAAAAAATTGTCGATAGTTCGCCTTAAGAAATCGATACTTCGCCTTAAAAAGTGTCGATACTTCGCCTTAAAAATCGATACTTCGCCTTAAAAATGGAGACCTATCGATGGTAACTCAATAAGGCGAACTATCGACAATTTTTTAAGGCGAATTATCAATTTTTTAGGGCGAATTATCAATTTTTTAAGGCGATTTGAAGGCTCCGGCGAAACCGAAACACGATTCATGTATATATATATATGTATAAAATAAAATAAAAAAAACAAAAAAAAGTTAAATAGCTAAAACAATAAAAGAAACAACATTAATTTTTTTCATTTACATGAAAAGTAAGAAGGAAAAAGGAAAACTTTAAAGTAAAATGAAATGCAAATAGTGGAAAATTAACAAGAAAACGAAAACGCAAATACACAAAAAAACAACAAAGTGTGCAAATCTCAAATTGAAACGTGCGTAATTTCTTAAAGCAAAAAAAAAGGAGTGTTCTGTTTTAATTTGTTTTTAATTCTTCCTGCAATTAATTAAGAAAATTGTGTAAAATTTTTTTTCCTGTCGTCCACCATATTATTATCGTCATCGAGAGACAGAGAGAGAAAGTTAGAGTGCGGGTCGTCGTATATGCTGACTCAATAAGAGCAAGCGAGAGTGTTATAGAGGTGGCCCTGAATTTTTGGGTGCGTTTCGAAGCGGAATCATTTGCAAAAGCGAGATGGCGCTATGCTCAGATTAAACTGCAGCCTGCACAGTGGGTCTAAAAGACCTTAAAGTCAACTAAAAGTGTCTCAGATTGTGCAAAATCAAATTAGAGTATTAAGTATATAAGAAAGGTTGTCGCTGCTAATAAAAATCCATTGTTATCTGGGACATATCTGGCTATATTGCATTCTATATACAAAAGACAAATTAGCCCGGCCTTTGTTCTTAACGTTTTGCGTCTTAATTTCTGTGTGTACTATTTTGTTATTATCTATAAACCATTTGCTGCCTGCCTGGCCTTATCGTGCCAGTCACCACTGGATGGAGAAAGCTCCCTTGCCACCACCTCCCACCATTCCCAATTCACACCCCCCACATCACAAGTGTCTCCAATGTCTGGATATGCATTTTCTTTTTCCTGGTTGGAGTCTGCAGAATGTAAACAAAAAAAAACTTCAAATTGTTTGTGAATGTTATTGTTTATACAATATAGAAATATATGTACATATAGACATGCAAATCCAAATACTAATTCTCAGCTATCAGCATATTTTGAGAAAGAAAAATCTATAGTTGCATATATGTATATAAACAAATGTCGAAGTCATATATTTAAGGAATTTACAAAAACTGTTGATGGGGGATAAAGTTTCACTTGTTGACTTTTGAAAGAGAATTCGAAACAAACACACACACACGTGCATGTGTTTCTGCAGAAGAAACAGAAAAGGACATAGAAGTAGGATCACTTGATCTTGAATCCCAAATATGAATACGTTTATCTACTATCTAAGGAAAAGTAAAATTCTTGTTAATTGAATTTAATTTGTACAACTCGAAAAGTTTCCAAGTCATTGACCATTAGTGTGTGTATTAAGTGTGTGTGTATATATGTGTGTGTGCTGCTTAATGAGTGCGTGTTCTTTTTCACTTGTGTTTGTTCGTTCTGCCGCTCTCTGAATGACGCATCGTCAGCTGTTCGCAAAACACCAATACAGACCGCTTCTCAATGTGTGTGTGTGTGTGTGTGCATGTGTGAGCGAGGCCCTAACAGTAATTTCCGCCGCCCGCACAGAAACGTTGTTTTATATTTTATTGAATTTTCCTAGAACAAATTCGAGTCGTCGTTAAGCAAAGCCAGACAATTGCTCTTCCTTTGTTGTTCAGTTTTAAGTTTTTAATTTTTTGTTTTGGTTTTGCCGCTGTTTGATTAAAAATTTTCGAAACAGCTGCTAGGTGCAAGACCATTCAATAATTGTTTAATTGAAATAAAGTTGCCATAAAATATGTAAGCATTAACACAAAGTGAAATTTCAACTACGTCATTTGGTAAGATAATGTAAAAAAATTAGATGCAAAATTATTGTTGAGGAGAGATAAAAAAGCGAGAGAGATAGAAACACATTGTGGGAGAGCACGAGAGAGGGATAGACAAACAACAAAAGCAGTTAGCCAAGTGAGTAAAGAAATTTCGATTGACAAGTTGTAACACAGATTTCGAAATACCCTATAAAAAGTGATGCTAAAAACATTTGTTGCTCAAATGTTGATTAAAACATACTTATTTCTCTAATTTTCTTCAAATACCACAGTGACATTTGTTGTATTTACGAAATTAGTCAGCCAAATGACGATTAAAAATTGGAAACTAAACTGCTAAGAATATTGAAAAATTGTAACAAAATGACCTAGATATTATAATGGATGAAAGTTTTATAGGGTATATAAAATTTACCACTAACGACGCTCATTGAGTGACTTTATGTTTCTCTCTGCCCTCTTCCTCTATGCATATGTGTGTTTGTATGAGTGGGGCTTGACAACTCGATGTCTCGTCGATGTGTGCACTTTGCTCCACTCTCTACAAAAACAATAGGGAGCAAGTACGGGAAGAAAGTTTTCTTTTTCTCAAAACTTGCATATTTTCACTTGTTGTTGTAATTGTTTGTGTTGTGTGTTCGCCCCTCACTCTTCCGCTTAATTTAATAATGCAACAACTATACATACATACATATATGTCAGACTTTTCACTTTCTTGCTTCGTCGTCTTCTATTTGCTGTTTAATTTATTTTGCATTGATTTTTATCACAGCATCCCTCTCCCTTCCACATTGCTTGTCACTCTTTCGCTTTTTCTTCCACTATAGTAGAGTTATAAATGATCCCACATGATACTCGTATAAGTATTTTTCTGCCCCCCCCCCTTTTTTTTTTTGACATTTTATCAATTGTACAGTTTAGCATGGATATGGTAATTAATTGTGTGGCGAAATATTTCTAAAAATGTGACTAGGATTTGGCGGATCGAGAAATGAGAATCGCCAGTGGCTTGCAAAATGTTCTATACGGACTATCTGTTTTTATATATTTTCGTACACTAGAGCAAGAAAGTTAATGCATATTTTTTAATAAAGTACTACACTACGATAATATAAATTTGTACCTTCAATGAGACAATACATAAAAATCACGTTTTTTAGATTTTTAGAGCAATATGAATGGAATAAATCCGGATAAATGCATATAAATATTTCAGAAATTTGAGTTTTAAATATTTTTAAAAATGTGACGAGAATAAAAAGTTCGAATCAGAATCGAATTTATTTCTGATAATTGAGCTTGAATTGTTTAGAAATTGAATTGTAAACCGATCGTACAGATATCTATTATCGGGATTAGTGGGAATAATGCTTTGTTAGTGGAACATTTTGAGTAGTCGAACATAAATTTTTCTCAAAAAGATTTAATCTAATCGATTTCTGGAAAAGGAACCTGTTTCCATGGTGGTTTAAAGCTTTTCTTTTTACAACAAAGTTAAACGAAACAAAAAGTCATTGGAAACCGAAAAAAAAGCTTATTAATTTTAACAAGTTGAGTTTAATTAAAAATTAATTATTTTAGTTGCAGTCAACCAACCTTTTTCCAGATGATAAAGGAGAGAATTCATCTCAAAGCCTGTCTTTAATCAATTTTGTTTTATTTTTCTTTTATTTTGTTGCTAATTGAGCAACAAACAAAGTTCAATGTCATAAAGCAGAGAATGAGAGAACGTGAGAAGAGAAATTTTGCTTGCGTGTCATTTACACACACATACACCCAAAGAGCGTAACACCAATAACAACAAACGTTAGAAGAACAACTAAAAATACTTCACAAACACGCGAAACCTTAAAAATGTTTAAGCGCAATTATTGTTTTTGCTTTGTTGTATTTGTTATCTTTTGTTGGGTCTAGTCTAACTACTAATCTTATCAATAAATGCTACTGCAAAGTTGATAATATATGTACATACATACATATACCCCTAAATATTAGCATATGTATATATGTGTAGGTACATTCCGCTGCCTAATAGGGAATTTTCTAAATTCCGATTTATAATTTTACTAAAACCAATATATGTACTTTTAAATATACATATATTAGATCTATATACGCATTAAGGGCTTACGATCATTAAGAATGTAAAGGAAAATATCGAAAGCAAGCTGCCCATTTCAACGTTTTTTGAATTATAAAAACTTCGAAATAGGTTTGTTTCAAGATTTCAGGCCACTCTCTATGCTACTGACGATCATAGATGTGTTTTAGTTTTAGGTTGATTTGCTTACCCACTATATACTAAAAAGATTGGCAAGACTTTCTTTGACATTAAATGGTTTTTCTTTTCTGCTTTTTACAAGAACTATTTAAAAAAAAAAGTTGACCTCGCTGGAACTATTTTCAAAAGGAAGATCAATACTTTTATGTATTTTTTCTATTATACGCGTTTTTCTTCTTTTTTCATTGGAAAACCTATTATATTGAGAAGTTTTTAAAAGGGAAAAACTATCCTTATATCGCAAAAGAAAAGTCAAATAAATTGGCCGAATCATTTAAATGCTGCCTTTAAGACCAATAATAGATTATAGGGGTTTATCTAAAATCATGAACAATTGGATCACTAGATCCAATTTTTTATAAACAAATTAATTGGGTGAAGTACCGTTATAGATCGGTATATATCGTCTATGTTCTGTGTAAGTTGAAATGTATGTAGGTACGTACATATATTGCTTGTCGCTTTCCTTTTATACATACTTTTCTGTAAGTTGATAAGACAAACATACACAGTGGACGCCTCCAATATTACGCATTCCGTTATCAGTTAAGATGAATCATTTGTTGCTGCTTTAGTTAGGTAGAAAGGTAAAGAAAGTAAACTAAGACAGTAAAAATAAATAAATATGCAAAGAACGAAGACTGTCAAATTATGTATATAATTTTAATTAGTTAGTTAATTGACTTTTAGAAAATTGCATATAAAATTCCATTTAGAAAGATTTTTATTCTAATCATATATGCACAAAAGGCATTTAAGGGGCGTTTCAGTTTCATTTTCAGTGGAATGGTTTTAATTACTTTACTCTCTCTCTCTGTTTCTCGTTCTGTCTCTTGGCGATAATCTGTCGTATGTTTTGGGGGGGAACTCTATGATATAGTCAGCATCATCATCTCGAGTGTCATTGAGTAAAAAAAAAGGCATGCCTGATAGGCAGCTCAGAATATAAATACTTGTTTTGCTTTAAATATCTTAACCTTTGTTTATTTTCAGATTTCCATTCACACACTCACACTGAGAGGGAGACAGAGAAAGAGAGAGAGAGGGATACACACTCACACACACTGAAACATACCAGCATATTGAGAGACCGTCCGTAAATCATTCTTTAATCAAATCACTCCAGTCAAAAATCAACAAATATGGCAACAACACCACGCAGTGGAGGTGCCGCCGGTTCTGGTGCGGCACAACGCCCAAATGGTACATCTCAAAATAAAAGTTGCCAATTCAAATTGGTGCTCCTGGGTGAATCGGCCGTGGGTAAATCATCATTAGTGCTACGTTTTGTCAAGGGACAATTCCATGAATATCAAGAGAGCACGATAGGTGCGGCCTTTTTAACACAAACCATTTGCATAGAGGATACGGTGGTCAAGTTTGAGATCTGGGATACAGCCGGTCAAGAGCGGTAAGCTAAGAATGTTTAAAATCAAAGCGAAAACCCTTTTTAATGTTCTCCATTTAATCCATATTATAGGTACCACAGCTTAGCTCCCATGTATTATCGAGGAGCCCAGGCGGCCATCGTTGTCTATGATATACAGAATCAGGACAGTTTTCAACGTGCAAAAACCTGGGTCAAGGAACTGCATAAACAAGTGAGTACTCTGACAAAGAGATACATATGTTCCGCACGACATTCCATAGCGCTTCTCATTCCCAGTCTCCCATTTATTATCAAGGTCAATGTAATCGTGCAGAAAATTGTGCAGTCACAATATGTATTTTTTTATTCGATTGAGAGCCGCGAGCATTGAACTTATTTTGTAATTTCCGGCTCTTGTTATACGCCTCAATGCATTATAGAAAGGCTATAGCATATAGTTGGTTGAGTTATACACCAAACCAAAATACCCAAAATTGATAATTTCATCTTTATATCTTTTTAGAGATCTTAAAGTTCAAAACGAAAAGCTTAATAGAAGAAAAAACCAGTTAAAGTTGCATAAAAATTCTATTAATTATTTTCTATATCACTTTTAGGCCTCACCAAACATTGTTATTGCTTTGGCTGGCAATAAAGCAGATTTATCTAACATTCGTGTGGTTGAGTTTGATGAAGCGAAGCAATATGCCGAGGAGAATGGTTTACTTTTTATGGAAACCTCTGCGAAGACGGGCATGAATGTCAATGATATCTTTTTGGCCATAGGTATGAAATGGAGTTTCTTTTTTAAAACTTTACTCACTAATTTGTTCATTATAGCCAAGAAACTACCTAAAAACGATGGCGCCAACAATCAAGGAACCAGCATAAGGCCGAATGGAAATGAAACAAATCGACCGACAAACAACTGCTGCAAGTGATGTCCCTTCGTAGGTAGGGTGGAAACTGTTTGGAAACTGTAATGTTGTCAATTGTTTATACCATTGCAAAGAGTATTGTAGTTAAGAGAATAAAAGTAATGCATTTAATTTGTCTTAATAAGAACATGTCAAAGAACATGTGCAAACATTTATGCAATTTTGTCTTAATTCCAATAAAGAACTTGAAATATTAATGAATTTCATAATGGTGAATGACTTATAATAATAAAGCCTTAATAAAGCAAAAAGAGTATTGCCTAATTTTACTTTTGACTATGTAATACAATTTGCAATGGTATACAAATTTGGATATGATTAAAGTTGGCACGATCCTTTGTTATATTTATTAATTTATACTTTTTTTTCTTTCAGAAAATGAAATTTCCAACGAGAGATTTAAAAAGTGTATGCTGATAATTATTAATAAAAAAATTATTTAAAAAATTAAAAAAAAGAGAAACAAAAAAATAAGAAAACAAAAACCTAAAGCCAGCTCCTCTTTGTATGAGCAAGCAATTTTGATTTGATGAGAACCAGAACAACAAGATTATGATAATATTAATTATAAATTAAATATACAATATATAAAAGAACAACAACAAAACAAAACAAAAAAAAAAAAAAAAAAAAAACAAGGCAAACCAAAACGAAGCAAATTAGTTATGAATTCAGCAAACCAAGAAATAGAAAAACAAAGCGAAAGTTTTGCTCTCACCAAATTATTTATATATATACATATATATAAAATATCTGGCCAACTATTCCATCAATTTAAAGCCTATACACGCCCACCACCCCCAACTTCACACTACCCTCACTTCCTTCTGCTCCTAAAAGAACAAAACAATTAAACTTTAAAGAGAACCATAATAATAATAAAAATTAAAGAAAAAAATAAATAAAAAATAAACAGAAAGCGCAGAATAGTTTTCGAAAGTTTCGTCGTGTCGTAGAAAAGTTTAAAATTGTATAAAAAAACAATAAAATTATAATGAATATTTGTAAAATTTACAATTCATGTAAGTTTGAAAAGAAAAGAAGAAAAAACAACACATAAAAATTCCAAGTTGCAGTTGTTCTAAGCAGCGTTCCAAGTTAATATGAAAAAAATACAAACCTAAAACCAAGATCGGCAGCTGAAGATCATCCTCGCTCAAGTATTCGTACTCGATCTGTGGCAATTGTGTGTCTCTCGTTACCCTTTGAAAAGTTGCGTTGGACACGTGTGATAGTTGCAATTTATATAAATTATACATACACATATGAATGAAAAAAAAAACAAAAAAAAAAATTATATAATTATATAATTTTCAAAAATGGTGTTTTTTTTTTAAATTTCTTTATTATATTATTAAATTTTTTTGTTTATTTTTGGTTTACTTCTTTATTTTGTTTATCTCCACATTCTTAGCAACAATCGAAGATTTACTGCTATTATCTTATATATAAATAAATAAATAATTATAAAAAACAAAAAATCACTATCGTAAAAACCATTTAATAATAAAAAGAAACCTTACGTCTAATATTCAATTAAGTTCAAAACAAAGATACAAAAGAATCTAAATTCAAGTCTTTAACTTAAAACAAAACAAAAGAAAAAAAGAAGAAACTGTAAGAGCAAAAGAAGGAAACAAATCCCCATAATTTACCAAAATGCTTTCATTGTTTCACAAAGAGATCGGATAACTTCAACATTAAATTCTCCAAAAAATTTCCAAAACGTAAACATGAAATTAACTGTGCAAGCGATCAAACCAAAACATAAGACCGCCTCTTCAGATATGATCCGATAACCGCAAAAACAGCTGTGTGTGTATTTTTTTCCAATTTATAATTTTTATGTTGTATGTATGTATTTAAATTTAACATTTATAATAAAAAAATCGTATATATACATATATGAAGTCAATCGATTCGAATCGAAAATCATAAATCTGATATTTTAATTCAACAAAGTTCTGAATGGCAAATATAAATGAAGATATTAATTTAAATGTTTTTGAAACTCACTTTTCCTACGTCTTACTCCAATTTTGGTGAGAAGGTTTGTAAACTACGGACATGAACGTTATATTTAGTATCAAGTTTATCATCCGAGTTTTGTTTAATCGTTTTGGTAGTGCATTGACGATAATATTTTATGTTTTCTTTTTTTTACAATACTTTGCGAAATTTCTTTAATACCAAATTCGGGTACTAATTCAAATTTAGCATAATTTCTTAATTTACTAATCCTTCCTTTTATAAATATGGAGTTTTTCTAGATTTTTAATAAAATAAGCTGTATAGGTATTAATATAGGCATTTCTATAAATTTGGTCTTTCAATTATCAGATTTTGTCAAAAAGGAAGAATTCTTATCGATTAATCGAAGCCTTTTTTGAATATTCATAAATATATATTTCAGGTAAAAATCGTTATATTAAAAAATATTAAATAATTACCTTTTGCTAATTACTAATGCATTTGTTTTGTGACACCCTGTAGATGATACCAGAATTAACTCCAGCAGCAAACCCTGCAAGTTAATGGCAACAGATCAGACACAAAGGAAATAATCTTATTAATGAGCTATGTCTAGAATAAGGCCAGCAAATCGCAAACTTCAACTATTGGCGCCGATTTTTTTGTTAAAACTTTATAGTTACACCACACCAGATGGAGACAAAACTAAAATGTTGTAATACCGCAGGATATAAATGGAATTATTTTGCTAAAAGTTTATCAGAATTTGGTGCAGCAAAATACATTATACAATTTGTTAAGTTATATCGATGGGTTATTAAACTGACAATAAACTTGCAAACTTTGGTTCTATCTTTGGTTAGTTGTAAATGCGATTAAGTGGCAAATCATAGGATATCCACCGAAAAGGCTGAACTATGTACATACATATATGCCCACAAAAATGATTTAATATTTCTAGAGACATCTGTTAGAAACTAAATAATCTATCTTTATGTTTCAAGCATGAGAATTTTATTAGTCTTTGGACCTGCTTGAGAAAGTAATAAAGAAGAGAAGTGAAGTTGCAGTTTATAAACCCTTCAATCAACAATATTTGAAAAATTCTGAAAATTCGTAAAAATTTGCATAATTTGTAACTGGTTTTATTCAATTTTAAATTGAAATATTTCTTTTTAAAATTGAGCCAAAATTAATTTTTTTTAAATCTCGATGTGTTTGATGCCATTTTGTAGTATACTTAATTTTGATCCAATCGATAAATATGTAACTTTTAGAAACCGGTTAGAAATTCGTCAAAATACAGCATGAAAAAATTCAGATTGACCAAAAATTAGGGTTTAAAAAATTTGCTGCTCAAGAATTTGCATACTGAATGGTCATTCTCTACATTTCTGACAATTTGTATAATGTTCTATGCAAAGTTATTATAAATAAATCGTGATGTTCAAAAATGTTTAGCAGCTGCAATTTTGGATCTGAAAAAAACCCAAAGGACACTGTTGGGTCCTCTTGCAATGGAATAAAATCTTTAATTAATGTTTAATGTTATTTAACTTGTTCTATTTTGGTTTTTATTTCTTTATTATTTAAAATTATAACTGATTAAGTTGTCTATCGAAATAAATACATACGTAAATGTTTTTTTGGTTACATTTTCCATTTGTTTGTATAATAAAGTATTGTATATATTCATTTCATTTTTTTTCTACTTGTTTGTCATTTATAAGAATAATTTTAGTGTATAACTTTCATTTTTCTTGTTTTATGTTGAATTCTTTTTTTTTTGTTTAGAAGTACATATAGTCAAAGATTTATGAAATTATAGAAAGAGTATTTAATACACTAACTTACTACAAGGCAACTAAATGGCTTCAATTTAGTATAGCTTTTTAGGCTAGATAACAAAGTTAGGAATAAACAAAATGTTGTTTTTAAAGATTTAATTAAAACAAAATAACTTAAGGAAAAATTAATGGCAGAAATACATTGTTCATTGACGGGCAGTTAAGAATGATAGAGTGATAGAGCAATATCAGTTAAGTTTCAGAACACATAATTCATTTAAAGATATTTTAATTTAACACTTGGCATAACAAAAATTGGCTCAACAAAACAATATACAATAATTATATGTATGTGTATATACGACAAAGTTTTGGATTTAAATATCACTTACGTAAGAGAAGTTAACTATTCTATATTTTGGTATTCGTTTAATTTAGGTTTCTAAATTACAATTTTGCTTGCTTTAGTATTTCTCTTTTGTTTTTTTTATTGATAAACCACTTTAGTCTAAACTGTCTTTTGGTTTTATATTTTTCATTTTTTTTTTGTTCAGTTACTTCTATAAAATTTACAAAATTACTTTCCATTTTTGTTTCTGCCTCTTTTTTTATCCATTTTGTCTGGGGGTTAATCCATTTACCTATATAAACTTGCTTAAATCTTACACTTAAAGTTAATTTATCTTTTTTTGAATAGTTCGTCCAGAACTATGAAAATTTCACAATTTTTTTTTTTGTTGCTGTTTCGTTTATGTTTTGGGGTTTTTTTTTTGGTATTATTCTTTCTATTGATAGGTTAAATCGGGTATCTTTGGGTTGATTTATTTGTTTTTTTCTATCGTATTTTGATTTTTTATTTCGTCGATTTTATGCAACAATCGGCTCATCGCCGTGCAAATCACAAGAGCCTATATTCTCGCCTTGATACGATGAGAAATCGTTAATAATAGCCTTCGGCTCGCCACCAAATTCAATATCCTGAAGACATCCTTTAAAGGGTTCATAATATCGGCCTCTGGTACGTTTGCTCACTGCATCCATATTGGGAAAACCACCTGCAAAAATTCCAAAAATATTCTATTAAAAAAGTTTCTTAAAACTGAGCTGAATTTATTAAAAATTAATAAATGTATCTTCATTGTTTACATATATCTTGTCAGTCGGCTGGTTTTAAATTTACAATTTTTGGCGCCTCTTATAAACTGTTAAAAGTTTAAAACCAGTTGACAGCTCGGCTTAGTTAACAAAACAGCTGTTGGGGCGAACTCGGTCGATTGGCAGGCCGACTTAAACTTTTAATTATTTATTTACAGTTTGTCTGGCGAGTTATCAACATGTTTCGGTGGCATAATTTTAACTAATTTTATATATTTTATTTTGAGTGTGTGCGTGTGGTTTATATTGAAGAAACGGTAAGGAGTAAGTTTTACTTTAATATTAACTTACCTAAATAAAAAACATCTTCATAGCTAATTGTTGGTTCTTTGGCCAAAGAACGGCGATTTGCTGCCGTTAACATTGTATTTCCTGCCTCGGGCAAACGTTCCGTAAATATAACTTCACCATCCAATTGTAGCTCTAGGCGGGAACGATCCAACATGATCCTAGTCCAATGCCAAGCACCATCAGCTATGAAACCACTGGCCGGCGCTTGAACCGTATCATTGTTACTGCCCAGCAGATTGCTGGCCAACTTCAGATGGCCATTCTCCAGGCCCAGACCCAAGAATTTGGAGCGATCATGTTCGCTCCAGAGCAGCAGGCCATCCGGCTCTATGGTAGAGAAGTTCAGTGAGATTTGAATGGCTTCGCGAGGTCGCACATAGAGTGAGGGTCCGCGTCTTTTGTCTTTCATTGGTATGCGTGGTGGCGGCAAGATCAGGTAACTGTTGCCGCGGAAGCTGGGTGTTGATGGTTTGCTCATGGCTAAAACGAAGAGTGCAAGACGCAGAGAGGCACAATGAGATAGATGGTTGAAGTTGGGGGAGGAAGGACGGTTGGGAGTATTGCATTAAACATATTGCATGTGATACATAATTAAATTACAGCATCATGTGGAGAGACTCCATCGTCGTCTTCATAATTCAACTACTTTGCCTATTGGCTTCTACTTCTTCAGACCCTGATCTCGTTTTTTTTTTGCCGTTCGCTGATTGTTAGTTTTGTTAGTTGTTTTTTTTCGGCTTCTGCGTAATCTTTTGATTTCATCTTAAATTCTTAGTTTCGTTTTGTTTTCTACCTTTTTTTATTGCTCTCTTGATATTTTCTTCAACTTGTTTAATATTTAATTTGTTTCTTTCTTGTTTATAAGTGAAAGGCTGACTTTGAAGACGTCTAGAGACAATTCAATAACTTGCTTGATTTGAAGTTTCCTTCAGGTTTTGTTGTTTACGGATTGCTAATAGAACCTGATATCGTTGATTGATGTTTCAAATTCAATGGTTTTCCAATGGGAAAAACTTAAAAACTTTCAGTTTTCTGCAGTTGTACTTTAGCGAGGGTTAGTATAAAACTTTCTTATTTCTGTCAATGTTGCGCAGGTTGTCTGTATAGCTATTTAAAGAACCAACAAGTTCCTTCATCAGCAAATGTAGCATAAAAATTTTAAAATTGCAGTGGGCGAAACTATCGTTTTGGTTTAACTTTTGCGGATAATTTAGGAATATATTTTTATGATCAGTTTTAATATCTGAGCTGATCTAAATATTATATATTGGCCTAGTAATTTTTTTACATATGTATGTACATACATATATGTATGTATGTATTACCTAAAAATAGTTTCTTATTATTACCGTTGCCTCTCGCATTATCTACAAATGATGGAAAAGCCATCAATTGGCTATGGTTTATTTATTCTACAATTTACGTGATAGAAACTTTTTATTTAATTAGAAAAGTGAAATCAATTTGTTTTGGAGATTCAGTTCAAAGTAAATTTACGAATTTGTTTCAATTTTTAATACAAATAGAAAGATTAAAGCAAATCATAAATTTCATTTAAAATTATAGCCACATTATAGATTGAAAGTTTTTTTTTTTAAATTAAGCTAATCTAGAGATCTGTAATATATATATATATATATATATATATATATGTATATGTATATATTTGTCTTTGAATCATTTTAAAATTTAAATAATTGCTGTTTTTTTGTTTTGTGTGAATCAGTTCGCTAATTTCTTTTTGCTGTTTATTTTGGGTTTTGTGTTATTTTATTATTATTTTTTTTTGCAACTCCAACTTCCTGACCCCGCTGTGCACTGAACCATAAAGTCATCAGAACTGTTAATGGTTTTTTGTTGCTCTTGTTGTTGTTGTTTATCTCTGGCTGTAGTTCTCTCTCCAATTATTATAATAATAATAATGTTCTGCTCTCGGTTCGCTCAAATTGAAAACTTGTTTTCAAATCAGTTAATTTTTGTGTATCTACTTTTGAAGCTGCCATTTGTACGAGAAAGAACTTTTACTTATGACACATTTTCGAGAACTACGACTGGCAGATGATTTTTTTTTTTTTTTAAAACTTGTTTTTAATTTCGTTTATGATTTTACTGCATTTAAGTTGTAACTACTACAATTTGATGCTTGACTGATTCGTTTAATGATCAAATTGTGGGGTTCAATGTACTTACCGATCTCGCAATAGAAACCGCCCCAACCATTGGGACATGAACAGCGACCACTGCGCAGGCATCTGCCACTATTTTTACATGGTATCAATTTGCATGTCTCAGAATATTCACAACGATCCCCCTTGGCATATTCGGGACAAATGCAATGAGGTTGAAGCTTTTCATCCAGCCAGCAATGTCCACCAGATTCACAGGAATCGCCACCACAGGCGGTGCCATCACAGTCACGAATATTGCGAGATTCTAGAAGCAGAAAAAATCATATATTTTAAGACAAATACATATACTACATGTAGTAGGCGTGTTCACTTAAGTCAACTAGATCTCAGTATATAACTGTTCATCAATTAGTGTTTGTTCATAATTTTGGTAAAGAGACGCAAAAAAGTTGTTGAAAAGACACAATGGCAATCAATTCAGTGAGTTTGGGTCTTCTTGTAGTACTATTTGTGTGGGTAAGTGTTTTCAGTATAGTTTCATTTAACTATATTTGAAGGACAACAATTTCACACAAAATGTAGATAAAAGTCCCTTGCGGTGTTAGCAAAAGTATTCCTCCAATTGTTGTCAAAGCTGCAAATTCTAATAAGATTATAGTTAATGCCACAACTGCAATTAATGTCACTGAATCAAAGCCTAATGTGACAGAGTTAAGTGAAAAAAGTATACATGTTCCAAAACGAATTGGTCATAAGAAACGTGAAGCTGATCCGGATGTGGGATTTAGTTTTGATGAATTGCATTCGCCTTGTGATCTAGACAATAGTGGAAGGGCTATAATTGTTGAATATTTTCCCGCTATTTGCAAATGGATGTGGGATTTCAGATATGTTAACGAAGGTTATTATCGTATCTTCAAGACATTTCAATTGGAGGCATTTTTCTTTGGCCAATACTACGAGCGTTTGAAGCGCTATGAGATTGATCCACATTCATTTGAATATTACAATACACATGTCTAACAAAGAGTTAAAGAATAAAAAATAGTTGAATTCTACTTACCCACAATATTTGTTTCATTGAGGACAATTCGTGTGCCGCTAACAACCAGTCCTCTAACACACCCACGGAATGGTATTGGAAAGCCAGAGATGGCGTTATGTGGTAATTTGGATAAATCTTTTAGACCACCAATATAGAGCAGTGAGTCCGGCTCGACCAATACCTCGGCCGATGGGGCCAAAGCCGAAGAGGCACTGCCTTCAACCCAAAGAGTTAACCAGCGACCACGTTGAGCCATCTTGATCTTATGCCATTCACCAATGGCCAACATGCGTACACTTCGTACAACAGTCACATGATTACTTGGCCCAGAGATGCGGAATTCCACAACGCCGCCTTGCAATGACAGCGAGACAAAGCCAATTTTCCTATCCTGATTGTTGTTGAGTGTCCCAAAGTACAGCAGTAGTCCGCGCTCTGACAATGGACGTAATTGGAATTCAATGAAAAAGAATTGCACACGATGATGTTCTTCGAATGTCTTGGAACCCATTAGGGGAACGGGAGAGAAACTTCTCTGTTTCTCCACCTCATTGAGAAGTTTCATTACGAAATGTGTGCTTGGCGTTGAAATCGGTTTTGGTGGCATCAATTTCTTGGTGAAATTTCTATAGCTAACCATTTGAGATCGCTTGGCGCCTATCTTATCGCCACCATCATATAGATAGGGCCAACGGACAGCTAGATATGAACGTCGACCGGTTAGTGAGACATCGCTGAGTGAGCGAATTTCTAGAAAGATATAGAGAGAGATGGTAAGTGAAAGTAAAAGACTTGATTAAGACAAGTTATGATTAAGTTACCTTCTTCACAATTCTTGCCTGTACGTCCCACAGGGCAATCGCATTCATAGCCATTTACGAGGGGGACACATGTCGAGTCCTCATAACATTTATTATTAAAGGAGTCACAGGGATTTGTGGGTTGAGCACAGAGTGGTCCATACCAACCTTCCTGGCAAATGCATCTGTATCGGTAGATATATTAGGATCTATAAAAAACAATTTTATAAGGTTTTCGAACTTACGTAAATGTTGCTCCATGCTGAAGGCAGGCTCCATCATGCTGACATGCATGTCTATGACACTCTCTGGTTCCACACTGACCCACTCCACGTCCCCGTACACCTCGTGTTTCTTGCAATGGAACCGTCACTTGTCCGGCTCTCAGTTGGACATCATATATACAGCCCTGGAAGCCCGAATGTAATGGCAAATCGTGGGGTAAAGTGTTGAAATTGGCAATCTCATGACCACCCAAATATAAAATCGGTAATACATCCATTCGACTAACACTGCCCGGTGAACGTCCGGAAATATTGAATTTACCATCGACCGAGAGCCAAGCTTGTCGTCCAATGCGACCAACTTTGATCTCATAGGGTACACGCGGTGCATCCAATCGGAAATCAATGGGTTTCTGGGTAAATATGCGTCGGGGTCCAGCTCCCAGATTCCAGGTTAGCATTATGTAACCCTGTATAAAACTGATTGCCAAATGATCGCTCTTTTCATCATGATAGCCCGACTGACCAAGGAATGCCAGTAGAGAGATCTGTGACATGGTTTGTGGTAAAATTTTGAAACTTAATTCCAATGAATACTCCAACGGTATGGGCACAGTATAGGCCACAAATGATGAGAGGCCATTAACACTGCCGGAGAATGAGGGCAGAGCCACCTCCAGATCTTTTTTTGGGAACGAAAGAAAATTAGTATCTTAACAACAATGGCTTTAAATCTTTTGTGTACTCACTGTGTTCGCAATAATGCCCATGTTTGCCTAATGGGCATAAACATAGATATCCACTGCCTGGGAATTGTACACATGTTCCTCCGTACTGGCATGGATTATCCTCACAAACGGATATCTCACAAGTGGGTCCCATATAACCGGTGGGACACTTACATTTCCATTTCTCAGCCTTTTCACCATTCTCATCCAACTCGCTTGATTCAATCTTAATGCAGGCGGCGCCATTGCGGCAAGGACTCGATAGGCAAGCCAACGAACCGCATTCGGTAATGCCAAAGCCATCGAGAGCGTCCCTATAAAGCATAAGAGTGAGAAGGAATGTTAGGTGTCGCCCTTAATTTCATGTCCTCGGCTAATTCGAATGTCAATATTATACGGATGTTGTGTGCGCCATTTGCCAAACAGCCCACAGCTGTCAGTCCGCCATTTGACCGTCTAAAAGCAAGAGTCCATTTCCACACAAACTCTTCTCCGCTTCACCTCTTCCGTGCTCGTGCTTTGAGCCATCTGTTTTATGTTCGCGCTTTTCTGCGCTGAATGCTGATGAATGGCTTCCGCATTCATTGCTTCTGGCTGCCCTGGCCTCTGTGAGACCTAAACTTTTTTTGCTTTCCCTCATCTTGATGCTTTTCATTAAGCTTGCTGCATTTCCACTTGGTGCAAACTTGGTAAATTTGTTTTACCAAAACAAAAAAAAAAAAAACCCCAAAGGAAACTCGTAATACACTTTCAAAGTTGTTTGGTGACCAAAAGAGGGCTTTGAGAGAAACTAAATCTTGATGTACGATTCAAAGACTTTTCATCAGCATGGAATTAAATCTAACATAAATGAAACTTGTCCAACCAACTTTTTATAAATTTTGATAATAATTAACATTGCTTTAGACATTAAAAAATAAATAAAATTAAATTAAAGTTGGTTCTGTTCCAAAAAAAGTGTGGCTGCATATTTAAATGAAGCAAATACCAGAAATATTAAAAACTTTGTCCTTTTACACGCCCCCAACTCTGCAATTATGTATGTGTTAATTTTGTATATGTGTGAAAACTTTTAATTTTGTTCTTATATTTTTTTTGCCCCGATTACTACTACCTATACAAGGTGAGCCATTTTAACAGCCACACTCCAGAGTTTTTTTATTCACTTTCCCGCATCATTCATATGCCACCTATACCTGTTTTTGTTACATGCAACTTTGTGCGGGGCCTTGTGAGGCTGCAACCATTTGAACCATAGGTGCCTCGGGTCAGAAACTCGCGTAAGAGGCATAAACATTTAAGTGATGGCCACAGAGTCGTAACTTTCGGGAGCTGTTCATTAGCCATTGGTCGTGGACGACGACAACAACAACTATGGCAATGGCAATGGCAATGGCGACCAACACCATCCACAGCAGCAGCAATACCATTTACAAGATGCCCAAAGGGCAAAACCAAAATGAAGCACCAAAAAAGAAAGGGAAAATAAAAAGAAGCAAAGTGCTTCTACACTCACCCGAATATTTCGCGCCCTTGTCCATTAATGCGCAACGAGTGCAGACAGCCGGTGAAGCCGGTACCACTTTGCGCTGGCGGCAATTCGATAATCAGGCCAATCGGTGCCTGGGGTGCCCCGCCCAAATGCAGCCATGTGTTCAGGATGGCCTCCGGTGTATGGAGGCGCGATGGTAGTAACTTCAACCATGTCGGCTGATCCCCGGACATGGCCAATGTGTCGTTGACGAGCAGCGAGGCATTGCAGTGGGTGTAATTGCGGCTGAAGTCCAATCTGTAAAATAACACAAAAATGAAAATCAATTTTTACATATACATAGATAGGTACTATATTATATAAAAAATAAGAAAAATATCACAGAGCTTCTGTTTGTATAGCGCAAATATGAAATATTTAATATGCCGCACCGTCCTCTGTATGCGGCTTTTAAAAGCGAAATTCTCCACATGCCAATGCGTGCAAATATTTATGACACCCGTTGAACAAAACAAAAAAAAAAACAGGGAAAGGAAAACCCCCTGGTCCTGATCCAGGTCTCGCCATCCACTTCACAAATTGTTGTACCTTTTGCCGCCTGTTGACCTCTCACGTAACCAATTTTCAGGTTGCCTTTCCTCTACCCATAATGCACTGTGGTTTACGATTAGATGACAATCAGTTGAAAATAGTTCAAGTGGATAGATTTAATATAGGTACCACTCATTCCTTCAATCGATAATATTTATGGAAATTGAAATTTGATTTCTATTTTTGTTTTCCTTTTTTGGATTCTAAGAAATCAATCAAATCAAATCAGGTGGAATACTTTTGACTTCATTTCGATGTTTTATTTCAAGTGCAACTTAAAAAAATGTTGTTAATACAAAAAGAATGGTTACATAAATTTTAACTCCTTTTTAAAAAATACATCCTCTATCAAGGAATTAGAAACTTATATTAGTTTTATTGAGCAAAAAGGGGTTGAAAATAAAATAATTTTCAAAATCGAAGAACCTCAATATATTACACAGATTGTAAGTTGTTTCATAAGACATTTCGTCATTTTGGTATTAGAAATCTAAGAAATCTTTCACGTTTTTAGCCAAAAAAAAAAAAACATTTCAGAAATCTGATTAAAGATTTTTAAGTTTTCTGAAAATCACGTTAAAATGTATTTTGTCTCTTAAAAATACCTTAAAAAGGTGTCCGTAACATTGAAAACAGTCAATTATTTAATGTGAGTTGTGATAAATTTTGGCCTATGTTATGTTTAGTCTCGCGTTGTTAATGAGATTCTAAATATTATAAAAATTTTTTAATTTTGTGAAATATTCAAAAACCTTCCAAAA
This sequence comes from Drosophila insularis, assembly GCA_018903935.1. Taxonomy (NCBI): domain Eukaryota; kingdom Metazoa; phylum Arthropoda; class Insecta; order Diptera; family Drosophilidae; genus Drosophila; species Drosophila insularis. Next base: position 7,434,275 of record JAEIFP010001084.1, on the reverse strand, counting down.
TACTTTGGAGTTTGCTCGCAGAAGTCTATGATAAAAAATGCGAATAATGGATTAATACCTGTTTAAATCAGATTACTTGCAGAAATTACTCTATGAAATTTGTGTTTGTACTAACACCATTTTTTCTCTTTGTAAGAAATTTTAATATTTCGGTTGACTTTTCTTTGAAGCCGTGACTACTGTGCCATAAGTTCTTCTTGCCCCCCACTTTGTGCCTCTTGACATCGTTGTCAATCGACTGTCAAATTTTTGGTGCGCTTGTCTCAACTTGGTATGGAATTTTCAACCCTTTGATGTGATCGAGGTAGAAAAAAGAAAGTAAAAAGGACATAATGCTGGGTTTTTGGGTTTCACATTTTATTGTTTCGCAAAAAGGGCACAAATGTCACCTGGCCGTTATTTCAATGCCTTTTTGTAAAAAACGATTTCTGATTTTATTTGTTGTGAAAAGTTTTAACTTTTTGGTACTGCTTTTGATGCTTCTGCTGCTCTTGTTGCTGTTGTTATGCCTGTTTTTGTCTGGCATATGAGATGGCCAAACTGGGATTCATATCAGTTCTCGTTTATTACATTTGGAATGCTGATATTTTAATACGGAGCGTCGAAAAACACCCAAATGTAACGTAGAGTGCAATAAATGCGGGCGGGCCACTCACAGAATACAAATTTTATTGTTATTTTATGTGGCATATTAAACAAAGTTGCAGCATATGACAAAACTTTATTGTCAGATTGGATTTAGTTTTTTTTCCTGTTGGTTTTCGATTAAATTTCAGTATATAGCGAGTGAGATTAGATAAGTTGAAATAAAATTCAAACAATTTGTGGCATTTTAATCACTAGCTAATTTTATATTTATGGGGATTTATAATGGTTAACAAAAACCCTTTTTTCTCCTTTTATTGTAATAAATTGATACATACGCTAGATTTTTTGAGCAACCTAGAATGTTTAAACTAGTTGGGAATCAGAACTTGATAAAATAAAAAACATATTGTCGTTGTAAAGTTTGAGTAACTTCGCTAGAGCACTGTAAACAATATTTTATCTGATATCTTGTTTTATTTCTTTAATTTAAAATTATGGATCACGTTAATTATCAAGTTAAATTTTCAATCGAAACAATTAAACTCCCAATAAATGTGTTCTATGTAATTTTAAATCGTTAAGAAAATGAGTAAAAATGGTCTGATGAAAATAGGTAGAACTACAAATAAAAGTATCTATAATTCTGTCAATTTTTTATTTACTTTTATAATTTATATCGGTTTACTTATTAGAAAATTAAATTAAAACACATTATCTTTAAGAATTTTTGACTCTTTTTCATTCCTACCCTAACTTTCTCATTGAAAAGTGATATTCTAATTTGCATTATAATTTGAAAAATATATATTTAGGGTTTTGGATTGCTGAAGGCCCCCCGCTGGCTTAGTCCGGCACTGATGCTTTGCTTCATGTAGTTGTAATTCGCAGTTCATTTTAGAATTAAAGAAAATTGTACACAGTTTTTGCTGATTTCAACATAAGCAGTTCGTACTAAATGTTGTAAAATAAATTAAAATTGTTGTTCCTAAAATACTATATATTTATACCAAAAAAGTGGCTATATTAAGGCTTTTTAATATAATATAACAAAATGTTTATATCCTAAATGGTACTTTACCCATTCTTCTTTAAATGGAAATTCTTCCACAGATAGATAAACTAAATCCGCTGCTATCCTTGCCATATAAACATTTTACATCATGTCTAGTCAACTATAAAATGTATGCCGACTGACCGTTTTTATGCCTAAGTTAACCCGACTAACAAAATTTTAACAAATTTACAATTCAGTTGAGTGCAATTACTTGGTCATCAATGTTGATGGAAAATTACCAAATAATCATTTGCAGACGATGAAAAAACAAAAAAAAAAAAAAAAGAGCAGAAGAAAAACAAGACTCACTCACAAGTCAAATGAATTCCCCAAACGAATCAAGGCTAACAACAACAAGAACTAGAACGTGGCATAAACAGGACATTAAGGAATAGATATATCAAAAAAAAGTGGGACAACAACACCCAGTCCGGGGAGAGTGAGTGAAAGAGAGAGTATGGCAGAGGCTCTCCAGTCTGGTCCCGTCTATATAAATAATTTACCAGTGGGAGTTTTTTTTTTTTTGGATGTCGGCATAGAACTGGAACGAAGGCATTTTTACGACTATCGAATCGACCACAAATTTACTTTTTAGCACTTGGTCCCAGCTTGGGGCTAACCCAATGTCCGTTGCGTACTCTTGACTCTCTCTGGTCCTTGGCCGTTGGTCTCTGGGTTCTGGTCCTTGGTTTTGGTCTTGGTCTCGGTCTTGGGGGCCACCAAGTGGATTTACGAGCAACAAATTTATGTTCGTTGCCTATTTTTATTTGCTTTGCGTGCTTAATGGTCCACAAAAACATAGTAGAATATAAAAGTGTAAGAAGGGGTCGCAGGACTCTTTGGCTTGCAGGCCTAACAGCATTGAACTAGTTCTACCCACATACACACACACACAAACACATATAGTTCTATCCTAATAATGAGCTCTAATGCTCCCCAAACGCAATTGACATTTTACTTAAGGATTTTCAACGAAATTTGGTGTTGCACACAATTAGTGTAATTAGAAAGCAATAACAATTATCCTTAGCTTGTGCCTAATTTCCTTAGGAAACGAAACTTTGTTTTGTAAAGGGATGTATTTCGGGGAAGCTTTTAAATTATTGCGAATTTGCCTAGTTAATTCTCAAATCAAATTAGATGAGTTAAAAACCGCCCTGGATAAAAAAAGAAGTTGACTTATTTTCTTGTTTGCTAATTGGGCGTGTCAATTATTTTGTGCCGAAAAAACGAGAGGAAAACAATGCTAATTTAATTTGTTGTTTAATCAAGTTGAGCTAATGGGGCGGAGGTTGAGGAGGCGTGGAATTTCCGTAAGTTTAATGAAAGTTTGTGAAGCATGTCCCGAGAACAAAAGGCTTAAATCTTTTCAATTTGTGAGACCTTTAAAACAAAGAAAACCATTAATAAATAGGCTTATGTGGTTAAAAGAAGAAAAGCATTTTCAACTGAACAATACATTAAGTGTATTAAATAAAAATCTATTCGATAAAAACTATCTATTAGTTTAAAACAATTTACACATTAAACATTTTCATTGCATTCCTCGTTTTTCTTTTATCGGAATATGTTGGTCTTGTACGGCAAATTAAATTTCAATCCCATTGAAAAAAGCAAAAAAAAAACTCAAAAAGTGCTTACTAATTACGCATGAATGCCAAGTTGAAATCCCACAGGAAAAAGTGGCAAAAAAAAAATGCATTTTATTCTCCACTTGAAGCACTATAATTTGTGGCACTTCCTGGCAAGTAGGGTGAAATCGACACGAAGGCAAATTTAATGACCAATCTGCTGAGCCACAAGTTTTTTTTTTGTGTGTTTTTTTTTCCGATTTTCTCGCTTTTTCTTTTCTTGCTCCGGCACAGTTTAAAAAGTTAATTAAGGTTGGCCAACCTTGGCAACCCCTACTGAACTTTCAGACAGTTATCACGTTTAGGGAGGATGTGACCTTATGGTTGCCACACATAATTGCGTTTTGGCTGGTGGTCGAGGATTCAGAGTCAGCATTGAGCATCAGCATCTGGACATTTTCACTTACTCAGCTCGAATGGTAATTTCGTGACCCGTATTCACAGGCGTTTCCAGTTCACTCAACAGCATTGTTTGCAATCCGCATGAGAATTGGAATTGCATAAGTCCCTTCTGCAGGAATAGGGCCATATAGTGTCCACCCTTAGTGCCTTGAGCGGCAGCCAGCATGATCAGTCCATTGGTGGCTCGCGTGCGTACTTTAAGCTGAATATGCATGGGTAGAACAGCATCGAGAGCCTCATGTTGTGGTATATCCTTGTAAATGCGATGCGATACATATGAATCTCCGGAGAAGGCGGCATTCTTAATAACAATCGGTAATTCACATAACGGACCCTGGCGATCAAAGCGGCAAACACACTGTGGAAATTTTGAGAAGAAAAGTTATGACATTAGCAAACATTTAATCAGTGTATAAGTTAATAAGTTTTGCCCCTTAAAACATATTTTTAAATTCTCCTCGAGCTTGTCACGTGACTGTTCCCCAGTTGCCTTGCACTTCATTTGTTCAACTTGAAACATTCTGAACAAAATTACAGTAAAAGTTTTTCTTCTTTGAAACTGCGTGAGTCCCTTTTGCCTGTTGCAGACCTTTCTTTCTTTCTTTCTTTTTTCTTGTCCATGTTGCACTTTCAAGTATCCCTTGACGGTGACGGCATAAATAAATTATTGAAAACCAGAACAACTACAAAATGCGGCACAAGTAACAGTAGAGACCCTTGTGGAAAGCCAGTGTAGGAGTAGAGGTCAGGGGAAACCAAAAAGTTAATTCATATTGCTTTTAAATTTATTGGAGTTCGTTTAGCTTTGCTCATTGAAAGGTAATAGCAATCGTTGGTATAATATTAATGAAATTTGTTACAATTTCGATTTCAGAAGTTTTTTGCTTTTCCTATTTGGGACTTTTGTAATTAGATAGTGCATTGTTTTGTTTATAATTTGTTTAAGCTATTGATTTTTTTAGCTTCATTTTTGTATTTTTTTGTCGGTCGTTTAATGTTGTATTTAATTATTTCTTAATTGATTTCTGTTAGTGCAATTACAAGAGGATTAATTACAATGTGTTTTGTTTGCTTTCGGGCACAAAAACTAAACAAGATAACTTAAATTAAACATAAAAGGTCCATCTCATAGATGACATTCGAAACTTTATAGAGCTATTTTCCGTAACTTTTTTGTGAATTACAATCCAAACTATAAAAATAATATTTAAAGTTTATAATATGCTCCATAGATAAAGTTGATATTGATTTAACATATTTGAATGGGTAGGACTATATTTGTTTTTTTTTTTTCATTTTTAGGGTTTTGTCTTAAATTTTATAATACTTCTTGTTAGAGTATTGAAATGATGTATGGTTTTGGTATGCAATGCAAAAGTTTTATTTTTCCAGCAGCCATCTAATATAAACATCCTGACCTGTTAACAGAGTAGTATACCAACATTTGGATGATGTTGTAAATAAAGATAATTATAAAAAATGTGATAATGAAGATGATGATGATGCTGATAAAGAGCTTCTTGCTTAACGCAGCAGGCGTTGATTTTAATGTTTTCCTTTTTGCTGGCAAAAAACAAAAGCCGTTGCGGAAATTCGTTGTTGGTAAAAGGGTTGGCTGGGATGTTTGTACATACAACTTCCCCTCAAGTTTTCTTTAACGCTGTTAGGCATTTCCGTTGCCTGGTTAGAACAATTGTAAGCCACAGGCCATTAATATTTTCCACGTGAAGGTCTTGCCAAGAACGTCAGTTACGTTTCGGACGGACATTCTCATAAAATATATTCTACAGGTGGAAGCAATAAAAAGGTTGTACTATATTTAGTTTAAAAGCAGCCCAGTCATAAAGAAATTACTAAGAATTAATACAACGGACAAAAAAATAAAAATAAATATTTCATTAACATCAAATTTTTTTTTCTGTTTGAGTAAATTTAAGCACATTTAATGGCATTTTATATTTATATTGTAGAATATTTTTCAGATATGATATCTACATAGGTACCATTCTAAATCTTAAAAAACCTTTTTCTTTCATCATTTTTTCAGTTTCCAAAATCTTTTTGTGTGCATTTTGCAGAAGTCTTTCTGAACACAATTTATTTTTAGAATCTTGACTTGAACTCAACTCTAAGCCTGCTTCGAACTCCAAAATAATTATTAGTGGTCCAATAAGTAAAAAGTATCTAGGACTAAATCAATATAAATATTAACTTTACATTAAGAAGACTTCTTGACATTGAAGTAGGATAAGCGACAAAGTTTTACTTAAACACATCTTCCACACATGAACAAAATTGTAAAAAATTAAATTTTCCACAATGAATTTCGCGCTCAAGTGACTGGCATACACGTGCCAAGTACATATATATGTAAATACACGGTAAAATGAATGACAGGTGTATAACAAAAGGTTAGAAAATAAAGAGTTTGAGTTGAAAAGTAGAAAAATAGAGTCAAAGTAGAAGAAAATTATATCATAGAGCATATGCCACTTTATTGTAGCCAAGTAATTTAACTAACGCCCACACACGACACGACACACACACATACACACACACGGCACGCTGGTAAGAAATGAGGACTTTGTTGGCTTTCTGGCGTCCTTCTATGCGATTCTCTGGTTTTTGTATTTCTTTGTGTTTGTGCGTTGAATTAAGCGACACTATGACAGACAGACAGATAGACAGACACTTACATATGTTGGCTGTCATATTGGTTAGCCCTTTGCGGAAAGGGCAGGAGAATTGCGGCTGGTTGGATAGTGTAGTCAAAGTGGCATTTGCCTCTCAACGAAAAGTCACTCGTAAAGTGGCATTAAGCATATTCCAACTGCTGCTTCTGCTGCTGCTTCTAACTGGCTGACTTTTTGGTAGGTTTTTTTTGGAAAATGTTTGCCCTGGCACATCGTTTCGCATATCTCATAGCACTGACTTTTTGCCACCGCTAATGAAAACTTTGTTCAGCCCCTCTTTTTGAAGAGGCCTTCATCGCCTCGCTATATTCTCCACCTCTGATCCACCACCACTATGCTGACTGTATCTCTAAATGTCTGTCTATCTGACTGCGTCAGCCTTAATGCGTTCTGAGCGCCTCGTTTCGTGGCATTTCAAAACGTGCACTTCACTCTGATTCCATACACTCTCACACACTTTGCCCCCCTCCCAAAAAAAGGCCATTTGCTTTGCCTGTTGACATTTCCACAAGGCGTGTTACAATTAATTTCCAAGTGGGCGGCAAGCAAATGAATCTGAATAAGAACACACATAGCTAATGTGAAGATTTTCGAGGTAAAAAGCTCTATAGAGGAAAGATGTACAGAATTAAGGGATTTGGCTTAGTCTATAACATTTGGCAAAATAATTTGTTAGTAGTTGATTATTGCTAAATGTGCAAAATTTAAGAATAGGTATATTTAAGATACATAGGTATATGTTGCCTCTTCTTTAGTTTAAATTGCAATTTGCATGAGCCAAATAAGTTTTCTAATTCAACTACAACAATTAGCTAAGCCAAGGCAGCAGTTGTTTATTTTAGTAAAAAGATGTAACATATATGTATTATAATACATATATCTTCATATGAAGAAAATAATCTTTTAAGATATCAAATAACTTTAGAGCCAACTAAGAGGGCTACTACTTGTTCTGTTCAGTAAAATATTTCTAATCAAAATATACACTTTGTTGGCAGTTAATATTCAAAGTCACAAATTTAATTTAATTTTTGTTGAAATAATTTAATACGGTTCTTAATCCACTTTACTTTATTAAGATGGTGTTAATGTGTCACTGGAGACATTACACCTGTGCCTTGGATCATATATCTCTTAATTTCGGACAGTATTCACTTCAGGATAATGTTCCCTTCAGTCTTTGGCATTTACAAATTGGACCAGCGGCGACAACTTATGCCACGTCTCACGTCTTGGTCGTAAAAAACTGAAATTGCACAAAGTGTTGCTAATTTGGCTAACTGTAGATATACTTAATACATAAGTCTGGATGGCTTTAATAGACTGTCGCCTAAAAACATTTGCTGGCAACTTTCTTTGAGTTCAATTTCCCTACCTGTCTGACCCCATTTAAAAGGCGATTTAAAATAGGTTTGGCATGGTACCACTCGTTTACTTGGTACACTATTATCATTTGCCATCGTTCATCGTATAACGAGAAATTTACATTTTTTTTTTGCCAAAAATTTTGATAAAATTTTCATGCATGCAAAAGTTTGTTGATTTGGCAATTGCCGATTTTGCCAGTTAGAGGCAGTCATTTTAAATTGTTGCGTACTGAATTATGTACTTATGCATGCATGTGTTGGTATTACATGTAATGGCAAACAGTTTGCCAAATTTAGGTCTCCCCAACCCCATCTCGGATGTGTGCGGGTGTGTGTTTAGGCACGTGTGTATATGCCAACCAAAATCCTGGCCCAAATGTGGAAAACTTTTTTTTATTTTCTTCTTCTTGGTTTTGTAAAATTACCACAAGTATTTTCATAAATAGTTGAATAGGCAGGCTTCAGCTAGTGCTTTTACTCTCTTTTTGGGTAACTAGGGAGCGCTTTGTGGCTTTTTCTTGTTGTTGAACAAAAAATTTTATAACAAAACACAAATTGTTGCCTGATTTTCAACCTGATATTTCTATTTAGATATTTTGTAGAAGTTTTTAACTATTCATTTTTGCAAAGACCAATTGGCATTTACGACAATGAGTCTGATGAGAGCAGAAGGCAATTTCAAGAGAAATGTGAAATGTGAGTAAAGGTGCTTGTTAGGTTGTTGGAAAAAGTTTTTAACCGGAAATGTGTAGGAGATTCAACAGAATATGCAAAGACTCACTTTGTGTTAAAAGAGGTTGCATACATTTCTATGGTATTTAATTTAGTTTAATTAATATTGCAACCGCATATTAAATTGCTCTACACTTTTACTGTTAGGAAAATGGACATGGCTTTCTCTAATTTTGTGGTTTTTAGTTTTAGAGCATAGAAATAGTTTCTGTTACTCAAACGAAGATAACTTAAGTTACATATGATTTTGGAAACTATATTTTTTAAAACGATGGCCAAGGTTTTGAGTTTTTTTATAGATCTTACTCGACAAATGGCGATTAATATTTGTTACTCCACTTTAAACATTTCAAGAATATGTTTATATAACTTCCACATTCTAACATATTATAATTCTCGATTAGTTCGTTTCTATAAATGTTGAGTTAATGATAACTAAGGTGTTGAAAGAAACTTCTAATATTTCCGAAAGGTTTACTACAGTTCAAAAGCAATAAAATCTACAAAGAAGTATAATTTGTATATAGCTGCAACATATTTGGCAAATAACTTTTTGAGTTGACAGCAGTTGAAATAAATTCGACCTCGCTCATTAAAGTTATAATTAAACTTAATGTTGAACATAATGTCAAATATATTTGAATGAATTTTGCATGCATGAATTGCACATTAAATACAAATTGCGAAAGTTATCAGCCAAAAAAAAAAAAAAAAAAACAAGACCAAATTGATGCCAGATATTAACAGTAGGCAAATCAATCAGTCAAAAAGTGGACGAAATCAATTTTGTTTGGAAAATTGAGATGTTTAACATTTTAGGATGAATATACAAGTGATAACCTATTTAATTTTAAGCCTTCTTTAAACATCGATTTCATGTTAATTGTCATTTTGCTTGGATCTTTAATTGGCAAATAAAGAAACTTTAATGCTGCCTTGTATCGTATTCGTAGGTGCTTTCATAGTCTCTGTGCTTGTGGCTTTTGGAAATAAGCTACTTACATTGCAACTCCTATGTTACTACACCCACAATCTTGATTATTTATGTATGTGTTGTCTAGGCAACTTGTACATAGTTTCATTTACATATTCAGAGATGTATATTTCCATTTGTGTGGCTCTCAAAATTTGGCAACTGTCGCCTACGGATAGTAAGTATACCTATACAATGAAATGGGACACATGTAACTTTTTCTAGTTCCTGTAAATTTATTCTCTTTAATGAATATTCAGTTCAGTTTCTCTTCATGAAAAAATAACTAATATATGAAATTTGTGCCATATATTATATTAGTATTGAAAATGAAGGAGCTGGGATTAAAAACATTTTAGTTTATTAGATGGATATGTTGATTGATTTATAGAGTGTATGGCATAATTTCTATTTAATAATTCAATATGTATATTTATTAGCCAATCAATTTTACTCTTTTAGTTATTATTTGCCTACTTTTCGGGGTAATTAAAGCCCTTGGCATATTTAATTGCTTATTATTGAAATGGACGCTCTTGCCCTGTCTCTCTCTCACACTCATTACGTCTCTCGTCTCCAGTTGCACCATGGCCAATTAGCAGCTCAATGGGGTTGAAAATTTTGTGTGAAGTTGTTGATTTCGACCATTGAAGGGCCCCCAGCCCACCAAAATATTGCTCAGACATCGAACAAACAAAACCCAAGGTGTTGTGCCTATCGATTGACCTACTCAGGAGTAGTAGGCATTCTAAAGACTTTTGTTTTGTTTTAGTACTCACCCTGGAACCCTCTGACGTGGTTACGCAGGTGCCGCCATTATAACAGCCCAATTTGATGCAGTCGACATCATCGCCGCCGGCTTTTTCTTCTGGCATGCCACCACCGCGTCCACCGGTGGCCACTGTATTGGCTCCTTCGACCTCTTCACTGCTTTCTGTGGTGGTCGTTACAGGTTGTTTGGTCTGGACTGGTAAGTCTCGTGTTGGTGGCGGTAGAGTTTGTGCTGATTGGGTGGATGGAGGTGTTGGTGGAATAGTGGGTAATGCGGGGGGTAATGTGGGTGGTATTGTGGGTGGTATTGTGGGTGGTATTGTGGGTGGTATTGTGGGTGGTATTGTCGGAGCTTCTGTAGGCGGCATTGTTGGCGGTATAGTGGGTAATGGTGTGGGTGGCAATGTTGGGAGCTGTGTTGGAGGCATTGTTGTTTGGAAAACTGTTGGTGGTTGGGTTGGCAACTCAGTTGGGGTTAGCGTCGTTGGTGCTAGTGTGGGTGGTGATGTTGGCAACGCTGTAATGGGCACCACCAACGGCACTTCCGTAACGGATCTCATTGTAGTCGTAGGTGGCAGAGTTGCCACTGGTAATCTTGGTGGTACTATCGTTGTATCTTCTGCCGTTGGTTGTGGTATACCAATTAGATCTTCTGTTTGCATGGCTCCTCCTGTTGTTATCTCCACGGCCGCTGGTGTAGTTACTCCGCCATGATGATGGAACTGATGCTCATAATCGTCCTCGACGGGTGGCTGCAAAGTCGTATCGTGATGATGATAATGATGATGATGGTGCGTTGTCATTGGCATTTCAGTGGTTGCGGTCGAATTCTCATCCAGTATGGTTACCACTATATGTGGTGTTACATCCACTGGTCTGCCAGTGGTTACCATTACGGGTGGTTGTACAGTGGTAAATCTTCCCGCACTCGTTCGATGTGTTGTGATCAAAACTTCTGCGGGATATTCTGTGAAAAATGGCGCCGCTGTTGTTGGCACCTCCGTCCATAGGTGACGTGTTGTGGTCGTTTCTTCTGATTCTAGTCCAGATTCAGTGGCAGGTCTAACTTCCACTGGTCGGTAAGGTATTGGGGTAGGTGTGGCATATTCCACGGAAATGCTAGTCTCCAGCGTAGTCACTCGCTGTACGAAATTGGGTCCTGGCGTTGTCACTTGAGGCTGTTCCACTGACTCAGAACTGCTGCTCGAGGCGGAGGTGTAATCAATTATAGTGGTTATTCCCGGTAATGGTGGTGCCATAGGTCTTAGAGTTGTGGTGGTCACACCTTCTTCACTTCCACTACCACTGCCACTGCCACTGGCGCTTACCTCAAACCGGGGCACAGGTGTATATTCTTCGGAAATGATGACTTCTCCAGAACTTTCAGCGGATGCTGAAGTACCAGCTGCTGCTGGAAGAGGGGGTATTGTTGTATAGATGCTAGGTGTCTCCTCCGAAGAAGAACTAACTGATGCACTAATTCCACCAGGCTGTGTGGTAACTGCTGGTATTGGTTCTGGTTGCACCTCCGGCGGTGGCTTTGTGGTGGTCTGTTCTACAGATACACTTTGACTGCCACTCTCCGGTGGTGCTACTGTTACGGGCTTTATCTCTACTGTGACTTCCACTGAAACTCCTTCTTCCGACGAAGCAGAAGTAGCGGCTGTAACTTCTGGTACTTCGGGCATTAAAGTCGTCGTTAACACTATCTCTGGTTCAGGTATTTTTGGTGGCAAGGTCGTTTCTGGTGGTGTCACTGGTCTCACTGTGGGTGCTGCAACTGTGGTTGCAGCTGCTGCTGCTGGTGTAGCCACTGTGGCCGGTGCCGTGTAATTGCAATCCAATGATTCTTCACCCACCATAAGACACTCGCACAACATGCCTGTTAACAATGGCGGACAAGAGCATGAAAATGTATCCACACCATCAATGCAAACGCCACCATTCATGCAACGTGGTCCTAATTGGCATTCATCATACTGATATTCACATTTTTCGCCATGATAGTCCGGTACACAATAGCATGTGGGTATGCCCTCCTCCATCAGGCAGAGAGCATTATTCTGGCATGGATTGTCCGCACAGATGAGAATCTCCTCTTCGCAATTGATGCCCGTATAACCCATGGGGCAGGCGCAGGCATAGGCGGCAAGTTTATCTACACAGACGCCGCCATTCTGGCATGGTGATGAGGCGCACTCATTGATCTCCTCCTGACAGATGCGTCCATGCCAGCCAGCGGGACATTCGCAGGTGAATTCCAATCCAGGTCCTTCAATGCACTCTCCACCATGTTGACAGCGGGCTCCAGTACCTGGCAGAGCAATACAATGGGGTTATTTTCGTTTTCGATTAAACTTTCGCACAATCTTCTTGCCGCTCGATAAACGTACCTGTTTCACAGACAGCCACGTCCACCTCACAGTGATCACCCAGATAGCCGGCCTGGCAACTGCATGTATAACCATTGTTTCGGTCACGGCATAGGCCACCATTTTGACATGGATTCGACATGCATTCATCCACATTCTCCTCACAGTTGGATCCTGAAAGTAAAAAAAAAAACTCACGATGAGAAATTTCTGCATTTTCTGTTGAATTATAGATTTATGTTCTGGTTAAAGTTCAATTCTCGTTTATTAAAAAATATATTTCATAAATAATATTTATTATTTTTGTTTGGCAAGTTTTCGCCATTAGCTTTTAGCAATTTTTTTGTGTGCTTCTGTTGTGCAAACATTATTTATTGCTTTTTTATTATTTGTGGTTTTGTTTATGTGGTGTGGTCGTCTCTGATTGAATTTTTGAAATGGAGAGTGCAAAAAGTGTAAATTCAGATTCTTGCAAATCCAAAATTAAAAGGAAAAACGTTATTCGTTTTCTTTTTGTTTCTTGTCAATTTTCAATTTGTTTTTCATTCAATCATTCTTTTTTATTTTGTAGCCCTTTGCTATGCTAGGTTAGTTGATATGCAATTGAATGACCTTTTCATTATATTTTGAAAATGGAAATTTCTCTTTTCAAGAAGAAAATGGAAAGTTGAAAGAAATGGCTAAGGCAAAAAGAAAAACTTTTTCAATACAAGCGCATCAATGGCAATCAAAACAAAACCTACAAGTGCTGATTTCCTTGCAAGCAATATAAACATTTCAAAAGGATATACTCACACACCCATATGCTCGTGTGTGTGTGTGTGTGCGAAACAAACACATGCCAAATTTGTTGATGTCTGTCGGGGTTCTGGGTCAAGGGGATGGTGATGTAGGGAACATCGAGTGGATAAAAGGCAAGCAACTCAGCAAGCTAGTGAAAAAGCACACTAGAAAAATTCACAGCGAATGGTCAATGTTCTTATGGAAAAAAATCGGAAACTATAATATAATTTAAAACAAGTTTTGAGTCTCTACCTAAGTCAAAAATATAATAAACATAAACCATCATTTAGAATTTGAACATTAACTATCAGTCAATAAAATAGTTATTAATAACAATAATATTGTTCTAAATTATGTTTTAAGTTAACTTTAATAGATCGCCAATAAAATGTTTCTAAGACTTGCTACAATAAGTAATTACTTGATTGCTTAAGTTCTTTCCCTTTGTGAACATACTTTTTAGATAATATTAGTGTATTATTGCACAGCAAGGAGAATATATGTCTGGTTTGACAGCAGCAGCAAGGAACAACAACAAAAAGCAGTACTTGAAAATACTTTTCAATTTTCTGCTCAACAACTGCAGGCCAACGTTGACTTCGACTTTGACTGTGTTGTGTTTCATTCAAGCTTTCAGGCAAGAGACTGGCAGACATATATGTACAAGAGACATACAGACAGATTCTCTATGCCAAAGGCGCCCCATTGTGTTGCAATTGCAACACTGCGTATGAGTGATTTTTAAAGTTGTTTTTTTCGTTTTTTTTTTTATGTGTGTACTTCCTATTGTAAGTGTGTGTGTGTGTGTGCGTGAATGTGTATCCTTGCAAATTTATTGCCAGCGAAATGTTTTGTATGGCTGAACTTTCAAAATTTATTTGGGTCTTCTTTGTTTCTTGGCATTTTTTCTTTCTTTTGTTTTGTTTTAGTTCTCTGTTCTTTTCTGTACTGTTTCATTTTTGGCAACAAGTTGGCGAAAAATATGCTTAAAGTTGGGAAAAGAACTTTTCGTAAGTTCCGCGTATCTTTCAAGTGTCTGTCTGTGTCTGAGGCAAAAAGCACTTCAAAGTGTCGAAACAAAAGTGTCAAAAAGCCTGCCGCCTGCCAGTCTGTCTGTCTGACTGACTGACTGCCATTGCTGTGCATAGGAATTTTCTTGTGCAATGAAACTTTTTAATTTAATGCAAGAAAATTGCATTCAACTTTTTGGATGCCATTGAAAAGAACAGCGATGGCATCGTCAGTGGAAGGCATTTAATGAAACTTAAAGAAGAGAAGAAGAAAGAGTGCATCTAAAAGGCAACAAATTTATCACTTGAGCTCATAAATAACAAAAAGTACTCATGTTCTTATAGTTCTCATACGCTGATGGACATAAAAATAGATGCAGACGCATAAAAGATAAATGTCTCCCTATGTGTGTGCCTGTGTGTGTGTGTGTTGTTTATAATGCAACAATAATGTAAGTCTATGCAAATGAAAGAGAGAGTAAGTGGGGAGGCAGAGAGTGGAACATATATTACATTTGCATAAGCACTAAATCAACAGAAAAAGCAAACCAAAGAGAGCAAAACAAAACCAAATATGAGACGAGTGTCTGGACTTGGTACCGTGTCAGCTGATGCCCATTTGTTTGCTTTATGACATGGCTGACTGTGTAAGTGTGTGTGTGGGTGTGCTTGTACGTCGGCGTACGTTAAAATAAACATACATATATGTACATCTATATATCTTATGCATGCAAGATTCGATCAAGTGTTGCCCCTAAAAGCTGTGTGTTGAATTTCTGTTGCATACTTTGAGGTCGAATAAACCGCCTTATGGCTTGTCTTTGGCCAATATAATATCATCAGAAGTATGTATACCAAAATATTGAAAATTTACGATAAATCAATGTTTCAAGAAGATTTAAACATGCCTAACATATTTCTACGAAAAAGTTGGTCCATAAAAAAGAAGATTTATTATAAAATTGTCTATTTCACATTATTGACTATATCTATTACTTTCATTTAAATTTATAATTTGGAAACGTTGCTAAAACTTTACAAGTACATTTATTACATCCAGAATACGTGTAGTTCAGCTGGCACTCTATGCGTATACGTTATTTTTTAAAAGACTATCAACAATTTATTAACACTTACCCACTCAAGATTCGAAAATAGCAGACTTCTTAGTCATAAAATCATTTAATTACATAAAATCTATCTATATATTTCTAGACAACATTTTATCTTTTGTTTTTTGGTGTAAAAACATTAATTTTAATGCGAAATTTCCAGCAATTTCTTTAAGTGTTGAAAATTTATGGTTTTACTGCTTCTCTCTGACCGCACTTCGATTGAGTAATGGATTTTTGCCCATCTCTTTGGTTGCATTTTATTGTACGTAGCAACATCCTTTTAACTTGGCCTATCATAAAGTCACTGTAAATGCGAATGGCCGCCATCGTTGCATTTCAATTTGTTTATGGCTTTTTGCCATTGCCGTATGATTTAATGTTTGTAATAACAAATACCAAATGAAATGTATTCACATACAGCAATTTTATTATGGCATACAACCTCAAAGTTTGTGGCTAAAATTAAGCCGGATATAGCTATATAAAACAGGAAACATTTACCTGTCATTATCATCATCGTATTACAAAAAGCAGAAGCATTATCTGTCAATAGATATGTCTGTGCAGTGGTATAACTCATTTCATATTGCAAGAGCCAAACAAAGTGATTCAGAAACCACAGAGAGGGAGAAAAAATGCGAAGGAAAAGTTTACCTTTTTGAAATGTCACATTACGCTCCAATTCAGGCACAAAAACAGGAAGTGGTCAGGCGAACACACAGACACACACAAATTTACACACGCAACGGAAGAGTATTCGGTTTGAGGTAAGAGCGTGTAGAGGGGTTGATAGAAAGTTTGTAGTCAAAACTCGAACACCTACGCATTGTACCAGTTCTTAACCCAGATTCAAGTCAACCCTCAAATGTCTATCTGACTTGGTGATGGAGCAGAGACAGAAGGGTTCATGACTGACCACCAGTGACCACCCTTTATATGAGTTCAAGCAGGCCAAGCAGCAGCAGGAGCAAAAGCAACAACCTATCGACTGCAGTGGCGATGATTTTTTCTCTTTTTTTTTCTTCCTCTGTTCATTGTTTTGTGGTTTCATCGAGGCCTTTTCAATTCTTTTCATTTTTTATACCATACACCCATAGGGTGAAATGGTATATTAAAGTCGCTAAAATGTATGTAACAGGCAGAAGGAAGCTTTTCCGACCCCATAAAGTATATATATTCTTGATCAGCATCAACAGCCGAGACGATCTAGCCATGTCCGTCTGTCCGTCCGTCTGTATGAACGCCTAGATCTCGGAGACTATAAGAGCTAGAGCCACCAAATTTGGTATGTAGACTCGTGTCATATGTACGCTTATCGAGTTTGTTTCAAATGTTTGCCACGCCCCCTACCGCCCCCGCAAATGATATAAAACCGATTTTCTTAAACACTATAGCAACTAGAGACACAAAATTTGGTATGTATATTTGCTTTGTAAATGCGCACATTTTGTATTTGTAAAAATTTTGCCACGCCCCCTACCGCCCCCGCAAATTAAATAAAACCGATTTTCTCAAAAACTATTTCAACTAGAGACACCATAGTTAGTATAAATATTTGCTTAGTAATTGCGCACATTTTTGATGTGTAAAGATTTTGCCACGCCCCCCTCCGCCCCCGTAATTTGAAAAAACTCGATTATCTCCCGTAATTTTCTACCGTGTGCAATCAAATTTAGCACACTTAAATTTGATACTAATGTTCAGCAAAATACCAAATTTGATCAAAATCGGACTAAAAATAGCCAAGTTATGCATATAAACGTTTTTCCATATGGCCGGAGTTGGCCGTTGGCTGGTGGGGGCGCTAGGGTGCTCGTATGCTTGAGTGAGCGAAATACTAAGATATGCTTGTGAAAAGCATGTGAACAGTTTTTTTTAAATACGAAAATGTATTGGTTATTATAAATTTAAAATATTTGTTTTACTGGTGTATGGTATATCCAAGTCGGCGAGACGACTTACTTACTTCATTTCCTTCTTTTTTTGGTATGTGTGAAGTCGTTAAAGTGAAAATCGATTTTCATTTTATTGCTGCATTGTGCGTGGGCAGAGTAAATGAAGAAAGAGGAGAGCGGAGTATTGCAGATATGTATATAGCGTGGAGCACCCATTTCTGTAGGCTTGGAAAAATGTTTCACTCTCTGTATCCGCAATCTACGAAGCATGTTTTATGAATGAATTTTTCGAATTGGACGCACATTTTTTCGTCTGCTTAATGGACGGGCATTGGTTTGACTGCCTTTTCCCTTCCTTTCTCTCTTTAAGCTTTGTCCCTAGCATTCTCATTCTCTCTTCTCTGACTGTTCTTGTGTTCCTCTTTTTTTGTTTTTTGTAATGCCATTTCAATTTTGTTTCCAACCTCAGGGTTCGGGTTTTTTTTATTGAACATCTGAATGTCTGAATATTTGGTCAAAAATTTGTGTAAAGTGATTGTTAAATATTTGATCAAGTTAAGTCTGAAAGCAAAAGTGTTGCATTTTTTATTTAAAATACAACTATAATTAAATTTTTTTTGGTAGACTCTTTTTAATATTTTAATGGTTTATTTCAAATCTAATTCAGTTTTCAACTAAAGAAAATTGCAATTATTATTTGCCATAAATTCTAAACGAATTTTCGTTTCAAATATATTCTAATAAACAGATAAAAACCTGAATTTATTTTTTTTGTCTAGATAAATTGCTTTAATGTTTATCTGTTTTCTTTTTTTGTGTAAACTGTAATGAGCTTACAATTTCATCCGCAAACAAAATTATCTATGTAAGCTGCAATCCTTATTCAACTTAACCTTGCTCTCCTGACACACACACACACATATACAGAAGCACTATTCCGTAACTACATCAACAAGAAGAACAAAGCTTAGGAATTTCCTTTGTAGGTTTATTCCTTGACTTGCCTTTATGCAATCATTGCAGCCAGCAAAGAGCTCTTGGGGCCATTGCAACGCGAAAACAATGCAAATTGCTTAAAGGGTAGAATGAGGCGGGAGTGCCAGAGGAAAGGGGAAAGATTCCTGGCCTATTCACATTTTCAGATTTCGCATTCATGCAAATGCAGTGAATCAACAATAAAAACAACAAAAATGCAAAAAAAAAGGGGAAAAAATATGAGAGAAATGGAAATGCATTCAAATTGCAGCAATGCAGTTTTTATCGTAATTTTCCTGGCTCCCTGCTCTCTGCTTCATCAGCAGCAGCGTAGTTAAATATGTGTATGTATGTGTGTGCCAGTGCGCATAAATTTACACCTTACTTTGTGTTACATATTCTCCGTATTCAATCAAAAATCAACTTGTGTTCATCCATTCATTCATTAATTCTCTTATTCATCAGTACACTTGGCATTCAACTTCTTTTAATCAAAACTAAAAATCAAAATCAAAGCTTAATTGGTTTACTTTTGAATGAACTCTAATATTTGGCGTTGGTTACGAAACTTCTCTTCGTGTTTTATTAAACGAATTAGGTGAAAACAAATCGCAATTCATTCAATTTTATATAAATTTTATATACCAATAACTCAACAGAATTCATATGCACATAAAGGGTGTTTTTTTTTTCAGAAGTGTGCCAATTAAGTTGCCGAAAGTGTTTGATATTACAAAGTAAAAGTTTCATCTATTTCAACAATTCTCAAACTTTAGAGATAATATACATATATTTTAAGTAACCATAAATTAAAACCTTTTTCTTCCATGCATTAAATGCAATTTAAGTTTTTTTGAAAAAAAGTTAAGCTTCTATGACAACATTTAAGAATGACTTGTGATAACTCTAAATAAGACACCCGTTTTATATGTATTTCTATATAAATTGTCCTTATTTTGCAGGGTGGAAACGAAGCTAATCAATTGGCTTTTGGGTTTTATTTATTATTTCTTTATTTGGCGTTTGTTGCTGTTGGTGTTTTTGTTGTTGTCATGCTTTTCAAATATTCATGATTTTATTGATTTTAACAAAAGCAACATTTGCAAAAGTTGATTGAACTTTCCAAAAGGTTACAATTTATACGATTCATTTTTGTTACGGTTGATTGCTGCAATTAGTCTAGGTCTAATTGTATATATCAGGGACTACTACTGAAAGTAAAGTTTTGGAAGAACAATTTAGTTTCGTCTATTAATTATATATAACATATTTTTTTCTATTTCCTAAAGATTTCTTAGGTTAATTCATTATTATTGTGTTTTATTTAATGATTCACAATATTATATAAACTGATGTATGTTGTATTTGCTAATTTTTGTGGGTTTATTATAAATATTATATGTATATATAGAATAAAAATAATCACGCATACGACATGGATACTATGTGTTTAGATAGCAACTTTGTCGAAAACTGAATGTTAATTAGCTTATTGGTAGGAATCAAGTTTTACGTATGCCGCCGAAAGCATAATCTATTTTAACGGTTTCGATTTCAAAATAGTAACAAAGAATTTTGTTAATTAACTAAAGAACGTATAGACATAATTGATATACCTACATGTTAGCAGGGACAATACATATACAAACCCATATATACGATTTTCATGTGAAAAATGTTTGGCAAACTGATTTTCACAAATTTGGCCATTGAATTTTCAACAGGGATATACACACAGACACAGATAAATACATATTAACTTACACAATAGTTTCTAATTTTACGCAACGTCGGCAAAGAAAATTTTTCATTGAAAAAGAAAGGAAATTCAATAGAAAATCCAAACTGAAATATAGCAGCTAGGAAATGTACCAAATGCAATTAATTAAAAGAGCTAATACATAAGCAGGTGAAGAGATGGAACCTGGTGCATATGTGTATGGCATTCACCCCCAAAATTCCATCTCCTTTCCCCTCTGATCCCATCGCATCCTTTTGCCTGTAACTCGCATAGCCTCATGGCAATTGCCGTGAAAATGAGCTTCCCTTGGCTTTGGCTTTTCATTGTCCTCTCGAAAATGGTAAGGATTCCTTGGGTAGCAAAAAAAAAAAAAAAAAGAAACTGCAATTGAAAGAGCAACAATGCGCACCACAAGACATTCAAGTGCAACCGCCTTGCCTCGCCTCCATTCATTTAGTCACCCACCTCCACCGCAGTCCCCGCCCACTCTTATGCGAATTGAAATTGGTGACTGTGGCTCGGCTTGAATTGCTCTGTGGGTTGGGTTTGAGTTCGGGTTCAAACTGAGTGAATGAATCCCGTGATTAGTTTCCTCGGCAGCATTCGATGAGCCAAAGTGCATTTCATTGCTCACTGTCACCAAACGGGGAGAGGGCGAGTGGGTGATTGAAGAACGAATCCTTGAATTCTTAGGACATAATAGATGACGTTTTTTGGGTATGGGATTAGTTTCGCATACAAATTGCACTGCAAAAGACGTGGCTTCCAATTTAACTAGCTCAAATTTGTATTATTAATGCGTGCTAATGGAAATAATCAACTTAAACTAGATATGTATGTAAAATTAGTGTTTAAATTTGGTTTAAAATCGTCTAAAAACTGTACTTATACACTTAACTAGACATTAAGTCTAGATAATATGAAGCAAAGTCTATCATCTTTAATTATGCTTAAGAATTGTGAAATCGAATTTTCAATCCTTACTCAACTTTTTTCGGTGCAGTCATTCATTCGGCAATGCATTCATTGGGAATTTTTTTCTTTCATGGAAATACGAATATGTGAGCTAAAAATGCAAAACGAAATGTGCAATATTTTCAACTCTCTGCACTTTTATAAATGTTGCCCGATTCTGAATGCAATATTTTTCCACTTCTGCCATCTGCAGCCCTCCGATCCTCCCCACCTCCTTTATCTCCTTGTGGAAAAATGGAAAAGTAACAAGCAAATAAGAAGCATAAAATGTGTGCAGATAAAATTCAAATTTCAATTTGTGCATTGAAGGGGGACTTTGGGGCTGGGAGCGAGCAGACATGTTTATTGTGACTCGAAGCCAAAACAAATGTTCGTACCTTGTTGCACAAATGTTTACAGTTCGCTGGCAGGCAGCTGCAACAGTGGCATCAACTGTAGAAAAGAACACGCACAAGAGAACCATGTTGGTACAAAGTTTACAATATACAAAAGAAAAAAAAAAATGAAAGTGAAATGACAAACGAAGAAAAATGTCATCAGTCCAAGTTTTGAGGACAATAAACAACAGGAAGTTCTCAACATGTGTATGTAATATGAACAAATGTCATTTGTTAAAGGACATATACTACGAGTCCTCTAATATAAAACTCAGTAAGTTGATATACAATTTTGTTAAGAAAGTGACAAGTTATAGTTATTTTTTTATGTGTTTTCTTTTGTCTTGAAATCATGCTTATATACCACTCAAAGAAGCATTTAAAATCAGAAAAACAATTTTAATTCAAACATTAATCTTTTTTAATACAATCTTTTTCTAACACTTGTCCTCAATTTTAAAATTTTTTTCTTTCAGTTCATTTCGCAATCAGCCTGATTAAAACCTCACGCTTAAAAAAAAATACTCAAAGAGAGAAAAACGTAATCAAAGCACTTGAAAGAACGAACATTTCATTAATTTTCACCAAAAATTATCCTAAAAATTTGGTAAGTAGTATAAAAAAATTGAAGATGCACAAAAACGTAGTCTACTTTTTTGGGCTACTGAACTTTGTTCTGTTTGTCTACCTCTGTATGTATGTGTGTGTGTGAATGCAACCACTTCAAAAGTCATAACCAAAATGCAGATGTAAAAAAGAGGCGAAGGTTTCATAAAATTAATTAGAATCTTGCCATCTCTTTTGCCCTTATGCTGCTCGTCTGCTTTGTACACTTTTTAATGTGAATAATTTTCTTTTTAGGGTTTCCAAACCAAGGTGAAAGCTTTACTGAACTCAATGAGCGGTTAAATAGTTTGCCCAGAGGCGTCTCGCCTTCTCTTCCTTAACATCCGTTACTTTGGCTTTGTGTTAGACCCTTTTTTTTGTCGCTTCCGCTTTTTATCTTTGTTTTTGCTTTTTTTTTGGCTCTTCTTTCTATTCATAGTATCATTGCATTTCATTTAAAATTTTGTGCATTTTTTTAGTATATAGTTTATTGCTTCATTTCCGACGTTTCGCGCTTTAGATGGAAAAAAATATTTATTTTATGTATGTATATATAATTCTTTCCCTTCCATATTTCTCTCTGGCAAGCAGCATATTTTTTCCTGGTGTATTTGTTATGCAGTCCTTCTTTATTTACATTTCATTTATGCTATTTTTTTCTGCTTTGCTTTGCTTTTATTTCCACTGAATTTGTCTGAGAGCAATTCGGAAAAGCCGTTTCAAATCGCATGAAAGTGCATAATTTTATTGGTCTATTTGTTGATTTCATTTTCCAAGCTTATGCTTATCGGCTTTTGTTTTGTTTATTCCAAATTAATGTGCTTTTTTTCATGTGTATGTAGAAGTAAAAATGTGAAACTACATATTATTTGACTGATTAACTGGGTAAAAATTAGAGCCTTATTTACTATTTAAATATCATCTTGATTTGGAAGCTTAAAGAAGGGTAAGAAAGATCAAAGTCGCGATCTGTTCTGCTTGCTTAAATAGTGGGATTAAAATTTGACCTTCTGCCAAATATCAGCAACTTTCTTGCATTAGTTTTTCTTTCTGTTTTTACTCTGTTAACAACCAAAACCCATATGACACATGTTTCAAACTTGTTTTTTACAACTATGCAACTAAGAGAACACGCCTTAAAGCCAATGACTTAACTGGTATCAATCCATACACATCCTTTTTCCCGCTTTCTCTTTTCCTTCCTACTTTTCTCGTCTCTGTTTCGAACTCATCAGCAAAGTTCTCGAACAAATTTGCTACAATTTGTATTTTGGTTTTTAGTTGGCGTCTGATACAAATACAGTTCACACCTACATCATGGCTATAAATTTCACTAAATTTTATAAAGTCAACTTTGGGACTCACTCTAAGTGCTTCTCGCACGTAGACCCTGAGTAAATGTGTGAGTGTGTGTTAGTGTGTATGTGCAGACGGAAAGTACACGAATCCAAAAAGGATGAACATTAGATACATTCATGGTAAGACTTCCATAGACTCAAATATATATATATGTATACAGAGACAGAGAGAAAACGAGAGAGAGGGGGGACTGAAATAGAAGGCAGAGAGCTGAGAGTCTCACACGTAGCAAGTGGCAAGTTAAGCACCCAACATTGACTACCACAATAGACAACATTAAAGTTGGGTTTGCCGGCCCCAGCTTGGCTTTGCCAACCATTTTCATTCTCATTCCCCACTTGACGTCTTGGAAATCCTGCTTCTCAAATCATTTTGCCGACATTTTCCGTTTCCTTGCATTGTTGTGAATACTCTTTAGAATTTATGCTTATCGTTATGAATATTACTAGTTATAGATGCTTTTGTGTTAGATTTTGCTACAATTTATAAATTTCAAAAAAAATTGAAATTGTTAATTTCACTCTCATCTGATCTAGGTCAAGAAAAATATAGTTCAATTCAATTTTTGAAAAGTTTTAGATCCTGAATATGTATTTAAAGTAATTGGAATAAGGAAACAATCTATCAAAATTTACAAATTAATCTAATTTATTTACTGCTTGACTTTTTAATAAATTAATAAGTATTTCAATCTACTCTAATGTAAATTAAATTGTTTAATTAAGTTTTTAATTGAAGTAGTAAAAATTAACGCCACAATCGATTCATATGGCCTAAGCGGAGAAAATAAATAAATAAAGCTTTTTGAATTCAAATTAAACAGTTTTCATTATTTATCCAATTATTTTAGGAATTTTGTATAATTGAATTTTGTAACTTTTTATAGAGCATAATGGCTTCTTAACAATTTATCCCATATTTGGTTTACTTCCATATTCTTTTTGTACAGTGTCTGTAGCTCTTCTTTTTGGCTCATGCGTTGAACAAAAAAAGAATAGACACATGTGAGCGAATGTTGGAAGGAAATGAGTGAAAAAGCAGCATAGTAGAACCACATATATTATTTTTTGACTCCTCTTTGTCTTTTTTTTTTGTTTCTTTTTTTTTTTTGCTTTGGCTTTGCCGCGTAAATTTTACAAATACGTGTGAGTGTTAACGAATGAGTAGTGGAAGGAGGAGGAAACAGGAACCTTTCTGTTTGTTTGCACTGGCATTGGCTGCACTGCTTGTATATTTTACTCCTCCAATTCCACACTCCATGGAGATACCAAGGAGATTCTGGATGCGGGTACATTTTTTTGCTTTGCTTAATAAAAATACATTCTGCACGTGGATCGAGAGATGGGGATAGAGGGACGGAGAGACAGAAAGGCAGCATAAAGAAGATATGGAGAGCGCGCTCAAAAAAAAAAAAAAAACTAGAGGAACTCCTTTTTCCATACCCTTTCCTCATGCCTTGTGAATTGCTCAGCGAGCTGTGCAACGTTTTAGTTCCGTGTATTTTAGTTAGTTCTCGTATGCTAGGTTGGTGGCCAAAAATAAACCGCATTGTACTAAACCCCCACACACAGATACATATCTTTATATCTATATGCATGTATATGCACACACTTACCGGAAAATCCTTCCGGACACGTACAATTGTAGTAGGCCACACCATCCACACATGTCCCGCCATTTTGACAGGGACCCGACCAGCATTCGTCCCAATTCGTTTGGCACTGGATCCCTGTATAGCCATCAATGCAGTAACATGAGTACGAGCTGTAGTTTCAATTGTTGTTATCGTGACACGTGGGCGTAGGCGGCAGGAGGTAGGCGGTAGGCGTTAGGCGATAGTCGGCAGTCAGGTAGGTGGAACGTTGTGTCAATGATGCATCAAACCAGATGGCCAGAAAAAAGCCCAAACACACACACACACATACACGGAGAGGCGCACATGAAAGAAAAGAAAACAGTAAAAACAAATTACAACAACAAGATACAAAATGTTTTAGATACAAAAATAGTTTCAGCAAATAGCACAATATATGGGGAATACAAGTGCATATATAACAGTACATTGCTCGAATAAAGGCAGTTGTTTTTTTTTTCTACTTCGAAAGTAATTGAAGCAATGCAATATCTAGAGATGGTAGCATGACTGAATTCTAAATGAATTGGCTCGTCCTGACACACAATTATAAAGTTTCTGTAAAATCAATGTATTTATGATCCAACGAGGAACATTAACTCGTAGTTACGTTACTTATATTTATACTTTCATAATATTGAAGGGCTTTAATTCTAATTTAATAATAATAAGCATCAAGTATGAAATTTAATTTAAATCAAATTCACTTCCAGTGCATTATTTGATAGTAAAAATTCATCAACTAAATAAGGGAAATGTTAAAAAAAGGCTTTATAATATAATGGCAAGAAATTGATCTAGAGGCAGTTCTTTACTGTTCCTTTCAATTATAATGTACCTATAGTTCAACATTTTTTTTAATCAGTTTTTATACCAATTTGGCAAATTAACTTTGTAGATTAAGTTGATTTCTGCGATTCATCATCCTAACTAATAGAAAAATTTCATTCAAATACACCTTAAAAACCATAACCCGACATTTAAGTTTAAGAAATAAAGTTTTATTAACATCATGAAAGAAATCCGAACTAGCTACTAACCGATTCGAACTGAATTCGCAATAAGTAGTTAAGACCAACACGATTCCATCTCTGAGCAATGTAGGTTGATGGGACACATCTATCCCATATCCAGTACTCAGCTGAGTGCTATAAACTTTCGTCCAACGTAACATTACACTTGAGTGGTGGAAATAAATATTTGGTAGCCATTTGGGATTGCTTTTCTATCTTTTTTTTCCTTCAAACACATAAGTACAAATTCTCTCTTACCTACATTTTTTTTGTGCTTCGCTTTTTTGTATAGGCGAATTGAAATTGAAACGGAAATGCAAGAAAAGTGTCTAGGGAAATGTCGCTACGTTAAGACCCGACAGGCAGAATGGAAGTATACCAGTCAGTCAGCCAGCCAGGTGGGGCACTAAGTCGGCTGCTTAATTAAAGAAGTTGTTGAATTACATTAGAATGCAGCATGGCAAACTGAATGGAAGATGCTGCCATTGCATGGGTTAAATATGGAGATAAGCACACTTAGACATATGCCAAAAGAAGCCCTAGAGATCCAAACATACATCGTTGTAAGGGAAAAGAAGGGGGAGATTGGCAGGTGTAGGTGCTCTGCCTGTTACCTTTGGTTTGGCTTGACTTGCACCCTAGAGATTTGTTTGATTTGTTGCCACAATTGTAGAAAATTACATTGTAATATATTTTACATAGTTATTTGATTGCTTTCGTTTTTATTGCAAATATAAGCAAATCGCCTATTTGATTTGCATTTCGTTAAACAACTTATAGCTTCTTAGTTGTGCTTAAAAGTCATAAAACTATTTGATGACTATAAACCGCGATAAACCAATAAAATTTCAATGTTCTCGCATAACATTTTTAAATCGAAAACCAAAATTCTCCTCCCACCTCGTGGGTATTTGCTTTTGCTTTCACGAAAACTTTGAAATTGGTCGAAAAACTATTCAGTTAATCCGTTTAAATCTCATGAAATCGTGTTAAATTTAATTGCAGCGATAAATTTCCCAAGCCCAAGCATAAACTTTCTATCCATAAGGTCTGTCTCTTGGCCCCCATCGACAGGCATCTTTCTTTTTATCCTCCGCCCTCTATCTCCTCAGCGTCAAGAAACGCGAGTAAGAGGAAACATTTCAAGTTACGACTGCTTTTCGCATTTGACTTGCAGCTTGCTTCAGTAGCAATGGATGTAATCCTTTAAAAAAATATACCAAAGTGAAACGGCGGTGCCAAGTGCCTTCAGTTGGCGGTTAGACACACACACACACACATATATATACACACAGCAGTGGGCACGTATTGCAAAGTGCTCATAGGAAAAAATAAAATGGCAGTTACTTAGTTGTATAAATGCCTCAAAGTCTGAAGAATTGTATTCTAAGGAGGTTGAGCTAAAGAAATGCCAGAACTCGTACATCTTCTTCAACTATATTTTTCCAACTGGGTTATTTACGCAATTTGGCGTTAAGCTATGTAAATGTTGTGAAAATGTATAAACTGTACTTAAGTAGGGACATGCAACAAGCATAATCTATATTGCAGTGAACATTTTATTTTCTCAATCCTCCATACTTTGCCATTTTTATTAGATTTTAGCAGTCAATTTACTGCATAAGATCCTAACGCTTGCGAGAGAATGTGTGTGTGTGTGTGTATGTACATTGGATGCCATCCAAGTTAATAATTTTTCCAGTTTTATGCAATTGAAACCCACTCAGCATCTTCCCATACGATTTCAAAACTTAACCCCATTTAAACTGGCGCATGCATTAAATTATGGCACATGGTAAGGGCAAAAGGAGCGGTTTTAGACATCTGGTGGTAAATTCATTTCCTTGCAAAGTGGCGGCGTCAACATGTTCACCCTCCTATCCCTTAATCGGGAGTGGAACTGCTGGCTCCTCGTTCCTGCCGTTGGCGCTTGAGAGGAGCAGCAAGTTTATTGCCACTCGAAATGTGTTGGACGGGTTTATTGGTCGCTCGGCTGGCGATAATAAGCGCAGAATGTGCAAGGGTATTGCCAACTGTTTCCCTGCCGAGAGTGTCCTTTTTGGTGTGGCGAACACCTGTCTCTGGCAGAGAGAATGAGAGATGCCAGCGTGATTAAAAAAATTACCCTTACAATTGAGTTGAGTTAGCTTGACTCAAAGCTGAATGTAAATAAGTTATTTGCTTGTCTCACCACATCGGGTTTTAGGTGAATGTTGCGTTTCTTCCGTTAGAATATATATAGATCTTTGAGGAGTTTGTTCAATGTCAATTTATTTTTGAGATATCGAGATGAGACATCTATAATAAAGAAGAAGCTAGGTAATTTGAATTGCCAGAATAATGAATAAACTTTGGTTTCACTTTTCTTCCACACTGCTTCCAAAATTTTATATATAAATACTAAGCAGAAGAAAGGAAAATTTAATGACGGATGGTTATAATAAAAATCTAGGCTAAGTTTAAACCACTGACTACCTAGTAAGTTTAAGCAATGTTCTTTCTTCAAATAGAATAAACATAAATTAATACAGTCTTCCCTGTTTATAATTAAGTACAACATTTGAAGCTAACTTGGCTAACATTGAGTGGCCAAAACATCAGTTTGACAGGAATTATTATTGTCTTTACACTAATATTTTTGACCATTATTTTTAATATATGTTGCATGCTTATAAGTCACGAAAAGGTTTTGCCAAAATCTGAACTAAATAAGAGAGAATCTGAAACCAAATTTCTTGCAGGTTATAAATTCTGCCCCAATTGGAGGCACTCACGATATATGTCTATTATATTTGCTCAGCACTGTGTGGGCAGTCTCTTACCTGTTAAGTCCATCGATGCATACGCCAAATACACAAGGATTGCTGAGGCAAGCAAAACCGGCTTTGCTACTGCCCACAAGGATGCTCAGGCATATTGTTAAAAGGAGCAGACGTGTGCTGGCCCCTCCACCAGTAATGCCGCCGCCTCGACCCTTGGCTAATATCCTTAAAATCCCGGCTACGTTTGTTGGTGTTCTCGTTGGTTTCTCTCCTATTGCTGTTGTCGTCGTTGGCATCTTTTGCAGGTGGTTTCGTTGCATATCCTTAAGAGGTTCCTTCTTCATCGTGGTGAAACTTAGGCCTGTGGTTGTGGCTCCATTTGCAGTCAATGGTGTAAATTGGCTTGATGATGCTACTTTATCCTCATCATTCTCTCTATCATTTTGCCGTACTTGGTTTTGCAACAATGTGTCCATTGTAGCTGATAATATTTAATCAATAAAATTTTCTTAAATTTAAGTAGGGACTCAGCTTAATGTTGTGAATTGTCCTTTAATAATCACTTTTGATTGATGGTTTCTTTGCTGCCGCTGCCGCTGCGGCTGTTGCTTTTTCTTCTCCTTCTGTTTCACTCCACTTAAATGTCTTTGTTGCTTTTCTATCCGCTTAAGTGCTTTATTAGTTTTCATTGTTTGCTCGGCAATTGTTTACTTCCCTTTCAGTTCGCATCGCATTGCATGGCATCTCCTCGTTCTGGTTATCCTTGTTGCCCTGCTCTGTGTGGGTTGTTGTTGTTGCCTGAGCAGACTCTGTATGCAATCTTCGTCGCCTTCGCATCGCATTTCACTGGACACAAGTACGGGGCATGCTTATTTATTATTTGCTTCTTATTTACTATTTTTTTGTTGCTTTTTTTGTCTCTATTTTTTATCCAATTTGCCTTTATTGCTGCTGTTGTTTCCGTTATTCAAGCTCAATTTGCCTGTTCACATTTTCCCAACGATTTCCATTAACAATCTGCAAAGAATAAATTCAAAAAAAAAATTAGGATTTAAATTCTTGGGAGTAGATCTTACTGATCTTGCAGAATATTTTAGCTAATCTTTGATAATTGGATTAGGCTGTAGGTTATTCTTTGGAAAAATAATTAACAAATTTATGTTTACAATTTGAAGTAAACAATTTTTGATTGGCATTCTCTTTTTTATAAAAATACTATTCCATTTCGTTTTGTTGTTTCATCATTATCATTATTTAGCCATTCATCTTCTATGTACACCATTTCATGTCACTTTCTCAACTTTGGAAAATCCTTCTCTCAGTTCGTTGTTGCCTTGTCACTTCAGTCTCATCAGCAGTTAACGAACCAGCACAAAACCTGCTTATAATTACCCTCCAGATTACACATTGCCTAACAAGGCCCATTCATTAATGTCATCTCGAGAAGCTAGAGACCATGGAACAACTTTCATCTGCCTTCTCTCAACTGCCATCTCCATCTCAAAAATCTGCAACATTATGTCGACACACACACACACACACACCAATGTCGGCAAATGGTCCACGTTAATGACAAATCCACCTCTTGGCCGCTTTTCGTCTAGTCCCCTTTGACATTCTCCCTTAGTTCCACAAAGTTGCAGTACCGGAAATGCCATAAAAACCCAAAAAAGCAACAGCAATAGGAACAGAAAGAGAAACAACTATAACGACAACTACAGGAGGCAACAAGAAGGCCAGAGAAACCTGGTGAAGGACGTGCTCTGGCGTTGATGTTCGGTTGACGTGGCTTTTCAGCATGAAAACGTAACGCTTTTTATGGCATACTTTTCGCTAGTTAAAATTTTCGGCGATTCTCTGTTTCAGGTGCAAGCAATTTGATGACGTTTGTCGCTCTGGACACCTGAAGAAATCACTTAAAATAAATCTCAGATATCTCTTCACTGACTGAGTTTGGAAATGTCTATTTTCCGATATTTGGTGCAATTTGCAGTGCTTGATAAATGTGCTAAACACTTTAGCATTTCAAATGTTCTTCACTGCTAAAACAAGTTGAGAATTTAAAGTTAATAAAGCAAAAAAGATACGTATTTAGAACTTGATGGTTATGGTTAAATGGTTAAAATTTAGCTGCATTTGGTTTTATTAGGAAAATAACATTTTTTTATAACACTAAATGGGACAATAAAAGTATCATGACGAATTTTAGTACATATACTCAAGTTAGAAATTAGTTAAAATTTCTGTCAGTGTGTGACTTTTATTTTTGGCTTCTTCCTGTTCATCTTAGTTTCATCAAGCACTCAACAACATCAAATGAGCAACAAAAACAAATATTCGACAATGTCACTAAATCTTGAATTTTCCCCAAAATACATTTTCCTTTCGTTCTGCTCCCCTTTGCATCTACATCTCTCTGGCAATTCTGTTTGAGCCGCTCGTGCGCATTTCATCCTGCTTGTTTACAGGCTAAATTCATTCTCTGGCCTGAACAGTCAGCCATAGCCATCATCAACAATGTGATGATGATGCCTGCCAACTAGTGCCTCAAAGTACTCTCCGCCAATTCTTCGCTCTCCCCTCTTTGTCAGAGCACGATGCAGTTTTTGTCAACCTCAATTGTTGGGTTTGGGATTGAAGTTGGCATTGGCGTTGGAACGGAGAAGTTTGTTTACAATGCAGCTGCTGATACTTAGGTAAGGTAAGGTAAGGACAACAATAGCATCATCATCATCAGCAGAAGCATCAGAAGATCTATTGCATTTACATGAGCCCGACAGGGTGTTTTTGGGTGGTAATTTCATCTCATCCTTTTAATTCTGAGAAACGATTCCAATTTTCAATACACAGTATCTTGTGATTGAATCCTTTGCTAATATTTTCTGACTATCTTACATCTATCTTTATGAGACGGAGACTATGTCATAGCATTTATTAGAAACAATATGGCCAACATTACTTATATGTACTTACATATGTGTAGGAAATGACAAATGCAATTTCATTATGCTTTTGCTTGACCATTGGCCAAGTTAAGTCGGATTTATGTTGATGTT
Source organism: Drosophila insularis (assembly GCA_018903935.1). Classification (NCBI taxonomy): domain Eukaryota; kingdom Metazoa; phylum Arthropoda; class Insecta; order Diptera; family Drosophilidae; genus Drosophila; species Drosophila insularis. Next base: position 7,402,392 of record JAEIFP010001084.1, on the reverse strand, counting down.
AGTGCGCTCTACGAAATCCTAGTATTTCAGTCCAGATTGTCCTTACTCGGTTACTCTACTCTTTGTCCCCAATCACTTTTTGTGTTACCATGGTGCTTTGCCTTAATTGACGTGCACTGTTCGTCCAGTGGTTTCAATTTTGAACTTGTCACTCCATCCTTTTTGTAACTCATTCCCTAGACTATTCCCGCCCCTGCCTGACATCTGCCCTTTCTCGATGCTCCATCACACTTTTGCGGCTACCATAAAAAATATTTATTCTCTACTCGCAGTTGCAAACAAAAACGCAAAAAATATATGTGCAAGAAGAGCACAAAAAGTTATCTCCCTTTTTTTTTGTTGTTCCCTTTGCTTTTCTCAGCTTACGTCGCATGTGACTGGGATTTCGTTCATCACTCTCTTCACTTTAGTTCTGTGTGCTCACTGTAGTCCGAAGAACGTTTTAATGGCCCAAACTAAGCATCCACAGCTAGCTAACTGGAACCAACAAGTTTTTGGGTTTATTTTGACACATGTGTGATGTGCCCGAAATGAAATGAAATGCCACATGGTGGAATTATGGATTAGCTGTGGAGATTTTCCAGCAGAAGCAGCAAAAAAAAAAAAAAAAAAGCACAACACACCCACACACACACACATTAGTTTGTATGTCTAAAAGCTAAAGCAAGCTAAAAACTCAAACACCGAAAAGAAAGCGTAAACTGTGTAGGTATGTATGTATGTATGAGCATGCTGCTTTTAAACGAAAGCGATTTTTTTTACCAAATTTATGTAACAGTCGGTAAAAAATTCTCTTAATCAATTGTTACTGCTCTCTTTCATTTTGAAATATTGGTTTTTATTGCTGTTTTGGTTTAATCTGTAAAATTAAAATTGGTGGAACACAAAATGATTCCCCTTATGGTTTATCCCATAGATTGTAATCTATAACTGACTTTGAAGTTAAGCTATTTGTTCTACATGTTGATAAATTTTGTGGCAAATATTGCACTTTGTAAAAATTTGATGTACATTTTGAGAAAAACTAGAATAACATTGTCTAACGTGGCCACTACTAGCAACATTTCAAATTTGTGAGAGGGTGAAAATGAAGATGGAGTTGGAGACAATGACAGAGTTACGCCCACATACTCTCCAAAAGGTTATCTTTGCTCTTTGTGTTCGCTTAACGCCGGTTATATTGAAAACTGTGTAGCTAGGATATATGGCCTGGCCATATCCGGTAACTGCATCTTTGTGCCAGCTGGAGAAGATTAAGTGCCAGCACGCGCCATACAAAACACACACCCACCAACATGCATACATACATATGTACATACATACATACTCATATAATGCGATACAAGAAGATTGCGCATACGCCACGTGGTAGTTGCCTTAACTTGACTTTCAGCACAATCCTGTTCTTTTCTCGTCCTTTTGCTGCCAGGTTGTTTAGCCTTTAGCTGACCCTAACGTTTGCCTTTGCCCATTCTTTTTCTTTAGCCGTTTTACTCTAAATGTGTTTTAAAAGTGTTTCAAGAATTGTCGTTGATTTTCTTTTGCTTTCATATATATGTATCTTCTTATTTTTGTACTCTTTTTTTCTAACCTCTTCGTCTTTCCCTTCTGCCACCGTTCTCCCTCGTTCTTCCGCTTTATCGTTTGTTGGGCAAGTAAACACATTTATATGTCGTATGCCTGTCCGAATATTTATTAAAGCAATCTGTGCTGCTTGCAGATTTATTTAACAATATTTGTCTTGCAATTTATACTCATCGTTGGGACCAAATGTATTTTTGCCATTTCTGTTACATATTTTTCTTTCATTTTTGTGTTTTATTATCGTTATGGTTAGTTCAATTCACAGATGGTAACCAATTTTTGTGTTGGGCAAGAATATAAATAGCAAGTGAATTGAGAATGAATTCGAAATTAATATTGTGTCAAGATCAAATTGGGTAGGTACTAGAATAAAAAGGTAAAACTTGAAAAATTGTATAAAATTAATATCTTTTCTGTTTTGAATGACAGGCAGAGAGAACAAGGGTTGGAAGGCAATGCATTAAGATTAAATTTAAAAAAAAACAGAGTATTTCAAGGAATTTCGAGATTTAATATTGGCAATCAATTGAAAGCAAATCTTTTACATTTCTAAATGCAAAAAAAAGTGATATGTTTTTGCATCCCTGCTTAAGACTAAGCATGAGTTATGAAAATCCATTTCATTTCGCAAAAACGAGAAATGTTTCCAAATACGTCAAAGTCAGAAATTGATTTAAGTCAATTAATTTGAACGAGCCATAATAATATAGAAAGCCCAGCTTGCCGTCCTCCTCTCTCTCTATAAAACTGTCCGCTGCTTCTCAGCATATTCCTTTAACCCACAAGAGAGAGAAAGCATCACGTTTCAGTTATTGGTCAGCTGGCGAATACACATATTTTGTATAGCCTACTTTTTGGGGTCGGCATGTAATCGTATTAAATAAGCGGAAATGCTTTGTCTGACACGTGTTTCAGTTGGGGAGGGTAGAGAGAAGTGTAATAGGTAGAGACGTACTTAGAGGTAATTGTATTTGTGTACTGCAAACATGGTACAACCAAGACAAAGAGAGAAAGAGAGGGCGACAGCGAGGCATACAGAGAGAAGGAGAATGTGAGAGTTTTGTAATGTGTTTACTCATATGTCTTGTCAAAGACAAGTTAATTATTTTTACATGTGTGCACCTATGAGAATGTGTGTGTGTGTGTGTGTATGCGTGCCATTATTTGTGTGCTTATTCTGTTTATTTTTGGCCATCGATTTTCACGCGGTCACAACACACGAACACACGCACAGTCGCCCGCGCGCATATTGTCTGCTTCATTATGTATTGCCTACTCTAAGGCAAAAGCCTTCTGCTTTAAGTTTTGTATGCCCTTCTCATACACACACACACACACACACACACAGACACAGTGTTATCAAATATTTGCACACTGTTTGTCAGAATTAATTAACAAACAGTTTAAATTGCTTGGGTCCCTCCAATTTGCATTCTCTGCTGTTCTCAGCATATTTAAATATTTTCTATTTTCTCTCAGTTGCATAGATTGTGTACAAAAATGCAAAGCAAACATGCATAAATAGTCAAAATAAAATTGCAAACAAATGGCATGAACAAAGTGTATGAAAAACGAGTACAACAATTTTTACTATATAGAGACAAATATACCTACATACATAAATGTTATGTTATGACAGAGTTTATTTTAATTGCTTTTAATTTGTTATTGACACTTTTTGACAAGTTTGCCCCAAGAAGAGGAAATTGAATGGGGCTAACTAAAAGTTGGAAATTGATTTTTGCGGAAATTGAGGACTCAATTGAAAGGATGCAAAAAAATAAAAGAGATTTTTAATTAATCAACTTTATTTAACATGCAGTGAATAAAATTTTGAAAAGGCAAAAAACCCATTATGTTAGAAATGTGACTTATTTTTCTTGATTGCATAAAATGTCTAAGCTAACAAGTAACTTAAGAATATATACAATTTTCATGCATAAATAATTCGAGAGCAAGTTTTTTCTAACAATATTAATTTTTAACTATCACATAATTTGCGTTTGCCATTTTCATTTCCTTTGTTGCATGCAAATTGAGTTAATTTTCGTATCATTTACAGCAACCCACAACAATTACAGTCACCCACATAAATATGGCACTCGGGCGTTTACTTAAGTTTGCACAATTTTAATTACAATTGTAAGCAACAAAACAAAACCCAGACAAAAAGACCACGCCCACAAGACGAACAAAAAAAAAAAAGGCAAAACCTAAAATTTAAACTCAGACCAAACTCTGAGAGTACTAAGATTGTATACTCTTACATAATTTGCATTAGATCAATAAGTCTTAATGAATCGATTAAAAACTACTTTAAGATTCAATCAGTAGAGATCAATTTGATTTTTAGTAAGTCCAATTAGATAATTTTATAGAATAAAATGTAGTTAAAAACCACAGTCCATTCTTATAATTGATTTAAAGCTGCTAAAGGATCGATCATTAAATTTATTAGCTATGATCAAATAGTTTTTAACTATGTAGTATGCATATTTAGAATGACTCAAGAATGGTTTTAAAATTTAGTTAATTGACTCTATGTATTTAATTATTTATATATTATTGTAAGATCTCTTTTACCTAAACCAAATATGGCAAATACTTATGATCTTTGATCAACTTAAATCTATATTCGGTTTTTTATTGTACCTTTCCGTTTGAATATTTCCTTTTTGTAAGGGTATAATAACAAAAACAGGAGGCACCACTGCAATAATAAACTGAGAGGAGAGATAGTAGTGAAGACAGAGACAGAGAGAGAGATAGAGAGAACGAGAGAGAGAGAGAGAGAGGAAGATGCCCAGCAAAATACTTTGTGAGCCAAAGGGACGTAAGCATACTGCCAGAGTGTAAGAGGAACAAAAAATCCACATAGCGGAAGCGAAAAATTTTCATTTAAAGCGATAAAAACTTTTATTACCACTACGAGTAAAGCAGCAGCTAACGTAAGAAGCAGAAGACGTAGGCAACAGCAAGAGACCATATATAGAAGGGAAGACGAGGGCGTAGAGCAACTGCCAGAGAACGAGGCTTTTCTGTCTAGAGGGAAAATGTGCAAAATGTTTTGGGCGCCTTGGTGTATGCAACATTTTTACATCGCTCGGAGTTGGAGGCTCAGAAGTTTATGCTTCGTCCCCGCCACGCCCCTTTGCACTAACACCCCAAATACCCTTCCCTTCCTCTGCAGATATGCTTGTATAATCGATGTTGTATCCATGCCGATGATGCCTATCCCAACAGTACCCCCAACCCCGCCCACCCCGTTTTCTTTGTCCTAGTTCTTGATGTTGTTTATGTTATACTTTATTTGTGGGTGGGTGTGTGTGTGTGGGCCTTTCGGTTTTTTATTGCATTTGCGGCGTGATTTGGTTTTGTTTTTTTTTTTTAGGGGAGAACTGCCAGAAAAGTAGATTTCAGATTCGGTACTAAGGCCATTAAATGAGAGTAGAGCAGACTCTTAGTTAGCATACAATTTTTCCTGTGGCTTATGAATATGGTTTCCATTGATTTTTGTATACCCTCTACAGCCATGTTAACCAGGTAGAAATATATATTTTACGTAAAGATCGAGATTCAAACTCATTGATTAGATACACTTAGTATGTGAAGGAGAAATTATTATTTTCAAGTTCGTTTCCTTTCATTAACCTTTGTATAATTATTTATTTAGATCAACTCAACAAAGAAACCCACTACATATAACACCTTTAACTTCTTAAATCAAGGGTATCATCAAGTCGGTGATCATACAAAATTAATTTTTTCCATTGTATTATCAGAAATAACCACAAAAATGTTGCAAATTTTTGCGATAAAATCAAAACGGAAGCTTCATGGAATATGTCAAAAATTGTAAGAATCTTGCAATTTTTAATTACCAGTAGGTATTAATAATCATAATTAAATTTTTGTAAACTGCAGCAGAGGCCAGGGGCCAAGTTTTTTCGATAAACTATAATTGACATACAAATTGTTGCCAGTTGATTTAATAATTTTGATACAAATTTTACAGCATCACGTCGAACCAATTAAATTAGCAGCTTTCGTTTCGTTCTTCCTTGTTTTTTTTTTTTTTTTTTTGTTTTGTTTTCCAGTTGAGAAAAAGTCAAAGCATTTAACTTTGTTGCAACAGCGAAAAGGGAACATAAAAATGAAATTTGCTCAAAGGAATGCGATGCGAGGCAAGTTAATTAAGTGAAGGCGAGGATAGGGAAAAAGGGATAGCCAACTGGCGACATAAAACCACCAACAGTATTGGTGTTGTTGTTGTTGTTGCTGTTGGCCCTATTGGTGGTGGAATGGAGCTCGGTGCTGGCGGTTGCTGTCAGCAGTTGACCAAATGAAGAGCTGACCAAGCAAAATGAACGCCCTTTGTGTGGTAGCTTGATGACGGCAATGATGATGATGATGATGATGGTGATAGGCACTGGGTATAAGAGGGAAAGAAAAAGGAATAACACAGTATGATAGGTGAGAAAGAGACGATAGGCAACTTTAGTCCGCCATGTCCAGGAACAACAATGTGGTTTAAGTGCAACTACAGCGCAAACAAATATGAAGAGAGGGAGGAGGAGAGGGAGAATGAAAGAAAGTAAGGGTTATCTGATTGTGATTGACTTTGCAGTATCATTTTCTTTGCTAATTGAAACACTATCCTTTGATCAATATGCATCAAAAGCTCGCTTCATTATCAACAATTTACACAACGTTCATATAAACAAACACTGTATACTATTCAATTGCGCCATGGAAACAGTTTTCCATAGTTGTTGTCCTGTGTGTATATAGTGTCTATATAGTTAATTTTTGTTTCAAAAGTTTTTTAATCTTTACATCTTAACTTCAAGCTAGACTTCATAAATTTGTACGAATTTGTTTATTCGAAAGCATCGAATGAATATACATACATAAAAGTAAAATATTTATAAGTTTTGATTGATGTTTGGAGGCAAAAGCTACAAAAGTCTTTTATATTTTTTTTATCGAATACTAACTATATGTATGTATAATCCCGTTACAATCAAAAGATAGTTATTGTCAATGTAAAAATATAAAAAGTATAAATTAAAACAATTAGCTTAATAAGTTAACTAATGAACTAAAAGTCAGTTTTTTACAAATTTCTAATGAAATTGGCAGAGTTAAATAAAACCTGACTATCTAGGACAGATTTAAAGCATATACTATGGCTTTCATCTCAGTCACTAACACATTGAGAAATTTATATCTTACATACATATTGTAAGTACATATGTATGTATATCTCTCTTCTCTCTTACGTTTTTACACTGAAAATCGTCTAGTTGTGCTGTTTCACCAGATTCTGTAATCGCCTTAGCAAATCTTTTTGCCACTTTGCTGAAGCAGATTTCCTTGACGCTTCGTTTGACTTCATGCCAATGTGGCATGGCCAGTGTTTATGTTGCCCTCCACCCCGATGGCACCTGCCCTAAACTTATGCCATGAACAAGGGTAGCCCCTCATCAACAGCTGTGGCAGGGCTTCATACACACACACACTCGCACATACACAGAGCGTCAATGTCCCTGGTGTAAACTTTTTTCATTTCGTTGAGTTCTTAATTAAATTATGAATTATGCACAGTTAGTTAAATAGACGAACGTTCATTCCTTTGTCTCTCTCTCCAAAGTTTCTTTGTTTTTTTTTTTTTTAATTTTCCTCATTTTTCCACATTTTTCGTTGTTTTTGTTGTTATTTAGGTTTTGGTTTTTTTTCTACGTTTTTCTTCTTTTTTTTGCAGAGCTTACATTGGAGACGGATTTAGCCAGCATAAATGTGTGCTCGAGATTTTTTTTATGTTTGTTTTGCCTCGTAAATGGTATTACTAACCCAAATACTTATTATTGGCAACATGTGTGTGCTAGTGAGTGTGTGTAAGAGCGCTTGTATGAGTGCGTGTGTGTGTGTGTGTGTGTGTGAGTGAGGGGCATAAATAAGTCGCTTATTTATTGCACGTACCAAAGCGAAACACGACCTTAAATGGGCACAAAGTGAAAGTGTTTTGCTTCTTTCCCTACATTCTTCTTTTTCTTTTTTGATTTTCTTTTTTCTCTTCACTCTCGTCTTTGAGACACTTATTCTCAAGATTTGGTTGTTGGATTCTTTTTTTTTCTTGGTTACTTTCCTGTTGGTTATATTTGCACATAAAAAGTATGTAATAAAATTGCATAAAGCTGTCATTATTTATGACCACAATGTGGACTCAGAGCTCAACATAAAAGTCATTGTAGATTGTGCCATTTAGGTATACATGAGTTCAGTTCAATTCAATTCATGGAAGGTAAAACCCTTAAATGCTTTTTGACAAACTTTGAAAAGAATTAACTATATATAACTTTAAAAGGCAACAAATTGTTATTTAAGAGTTTTGGCGGATTATCCCTCTTTAAGCTTAGAATTGTGTACATGTTTCGGATTGGTATTATAATCAGAATATTATAATATAGTTAAAGAATTTTGATGAAATGTTTTCACTTTTCTAATTCAAACCTATTTTAGGTGCTGCCATTTGACAACTTTTGGCTGAGAAGTGAACTCTTAGTTTCTTCTTTATGGCCAGTTAAAAAAGAACTATCGAATTGCTCATGTTGCCAGAAGGTGTCATGTTAGCTCTATCACCTTATGTTAGTGTGCATCTGTTGCAGCAACTTTAAAAGTGCTGCCAAAACTTTGAGAAGATGTTAATAATCTCAAGTGAATGAATTTGTGGCTCTTGCCGCAATTTATGCTGGTCGAAGCTTCCATCACTTCTATGTCTGATGCTAATAGAGTTGTCGAAGTATGATTCTTTGTCTTTGGTATAAACGGTATAGCTTGATGTTATGTATCTGTCTTTGTTTACTTTAGGAGTTAGCCAATGTTCAGCTAATTAGGACTTGTTGGCATAGAATCACTAAAAATCAGTGGCTTGTTTTTACTGGCCATTTAAAACAGAATCTAAAGTCAGTGTTGCAATGTTCTGTAGCATTTGTTTATACCAGTTACCAGTTCACTTTATATAGTACGAATCCTAAAGCTTCTGTATTAATTAGTACTGTATTATTAGTAATATGCTATAATGGAAAATGGATTATTTGATCTAGGAGAGAGAACAAGAGTTAAAAGTTTGTAAGGACATTTCTCATTAAATTAGTGGTGAAAATAGAAATAGAAATTATAGGAAATAAAAGGCTGAAAAAAACGTAATTGACCCACTAAAAAAAAAAATACAAGATACAAGATATCTTATTGGAAATGTGTATATCCAATTACCTTTTTTATGAGGAAATTTTAGTTAGGTCAGTTAGACCAATGCAGAGTTAACCAGTTGAAATTGATCAATCTTTATAATACATACTAATACATAATACATGTAGTAAAATATTTTCAATTCATTTAGTTCCAATTTTGATTTATAATAAATTGACTCTTTGTATCTACCTTATTGCCACTTTTGAGTTTAATTTAATTTAAACAAATTAAAATCAAGTGTGTAAATTTTAAATAATGAAAAAAATTGAATGACATTGAGATGACGTCTGGCAGGTAAGAAAACAAAAAAATTTTTATTGTCCTTTTCAGGACAAGCGGCAAAAGACAGGATATAAATTACGATGAACGAGAAAGAGAAGTGCCGCTCAGTCAGTGAATTAATAAGAAAACCGGTGACAACGCTGAAGGGGCTCCAAAAAAATGTGAAATGAGTCGAGTTGACAACTTGGCGGATAGCGGCTGCTGGGCCTGATGCCAGAGAACCAGAACCAGGAGCATCACCACCACCTCCAACCATCTTCGAAAAGAAGAAGGCAACAGGCAACTGAGCCTGCCGCCTGTGGGGGTCTCCAGTGCGTGAATTAATTCAAGAGATGACGACACACGCAAATGGTGGGCCACCAGGTGTATGTGTGTGTGGGTGTGGGGAGTACAACATCCTTTTGCTCCTTATTTCACCGCTTCTCTACCACCACTCAAGAGCTTCATAAAGCCAAGTGTTTGTGCTTTGAAGTTTCCGCTTCCGCAGTGAACAACGAACTTGTTGTTGTTGCTTGTTTGTTGTTGTTGTTGCTTGTTGTTATTGTGGCACAGTATAAAACATACTTATTTTGAAGTTGGTGGCACATTTGCACACCAGCCACACACAACAACACAACGCTGTGTGCTTGCTTTGCATGTCCTGGCATAGGATGCCAATGTCACATCTGTGGTAGAAATCTGGCAAAATTTCAATTTGCACCAAGTCTATAAGTTAATAATTGGTTTAAAAGTTTAGAAGAAGGTTTTGTATTTCATTTAATGTTTAAGGACATCAGCCTTTACTCCTTTAATGAAACATATTTACATTATACTGGAATTAAAGATATTAAAACGTCTCGTATTAGTACTTCTTAAGAATGGGTTAGTATTTTATTAAGCCAGTAGATGCCGATAAAGATGAAATAGATACTAGTCCCAAGGATTTACAGCTTTTAACGATCCAATATTTAAATTATTGGGTATCCTTTGGGTATCTCTCCTCCCCTATTTATATCTAATTTGTGGCAAAGAAGTCATTTTGGATTATTTTAAGAATTTTGCGCTTTTGGAATCTTCCTTTTAACATGTCGTTTAATCCTTAAAAATTCAGACTGCTTCAGATCTAGATTTAAAAGGTAGATAACGATTGATATTTTTTTTCCATTATACATATTAAGCCAAACTTAACTGTTATCGGTTAATCATAGTATTAGTATTTTAAGTATTTCTAAATATTTCTTTTCATTGCTTTTCGAATTCTTGGTACTGCAAAACCCTAATTTGGATGTAAGCAAATGGATCGTCTATAAAAACAAATAATACAAACAATGTTTGTCTAGATTTCGACCTTTTTGAAGTTAATCCAAACTGCGTCAATAAATCTAACTAATTTATAAGATTTTTAAACATATTTGGATATCCCTAAGAAGAAAAGGCAACTATCTAAGAAAGGTTCTTAGAAATTATTTAGAGAGTTTATAACTAAATTCCCTTGCAAAGTATTCAGCGGAATTGAATAAATAGAAAAACTCTGCAATTGAATAGATGTATTTAGAATCCGAGTCTAGGATCTGCGATTTATAAAAAGAATATCTAACTATTAGTCGCCAATTTAATTAATATTTTCTTTAGTAATTTTTGTATGATCAATGACAAGGATACATCAAAAATAAAAATGTGAATATTGTCAAATTTGAGTTTTAATCCAGAAAAAATTCCAAAGTCTTATTTATCTTTTCGAAGATATTTTTCCCTGGTAACTGTCTTCAAATGAAAATCATAAAATTTCTATTTTCTTTAAGTTTTGAATCTTAAAGAATCTTTCTTTGCAGCATTTGGTCTTTGTTTTTGTCAATTTGGCAAAAGTTTTTGTTATTTTTATTTATCATATAAAACATGTCAAAGGATTGTCCTTTTGCACGACTCTTGCATATTTCATATCCTCCCTCTCTTCATGTTGGATAACCTGTTTTAGTTAGTTCTTGATTTCTTTCTTTCCTTATTTTGTTACTTTGTCGTATATGTAAATAAATATTTTATTTGCAAATTTTGAGCAATATTTCGTCCTTGCTATTCTTGTTGTTTGCTGTTTATTTTGACATTCATTCGTGTCTCTGCTCATTAAATGCATTAAGGGATACAACAAAGATGGTGGAAAAAAATGCGTTAACTTAACTTGATTTCAGTTTTATGTTTTTCTCTCTTTCTATCTCTTTTCTTGTTTGCACTGGCCAAACAATTCTTTTTGAAGCCTCCTTGAACAAAATAAAAAAAAAAAAAGAAAAAAAAGAGGAGATAAAGAAAGGAATGTAGAGAAAAGGATGCAAGTTGTAATTTCATTTCTCCCATTTTATTTTCTCCCGCTTGCCTTGTGTCTCTCATGTGTGTGTGTTGAGTGTTTGTATGCGCGGATGTAAGAATGTGTGCTAGTGTGTATGTGTGTGGGCGTATTTAATTCAAGTCGCAAACAACATTGAGATAAAGTTTGTTTGAATTTCTCAAGCTTTTTGCTGAAAATTTGTTGTTTGTTATTGCCTTTTTTTCGCCTTTGCCATCCATCCTGCCATTTCGCTCAAGGTCTTTGCTTTCTACTTGTCATATCTTTTATTGCATTCACTTGTCTCTGCGTTTTTTTTTTTTTTTGTGTATTTGAAAGCAAATTGAACTTTCCACTTTAGGCATTTGTCAATCCCAAAGTACTTGAATATGTTAATATTCGGGTTAAAAAAAATGTCACTTAAATTTATCAAGAAACATTTAGTTTGATTTATTTTTATACCCAATGTCCGGAAGGGTAAAAAGTTTTATTCAAGTCAGTAAAATGTGTATAGCAGAAGGAAAGGATAAAATATAATTTAAAATGTTATAAAATGTTTAAATTGAATTTGTTTAGTATGGAGAACTGCATTTAAATTCTTATAAAATTTACTCAGTAACTCAAAGTCAGTCAAAAATTTTATCATACATTTTTTATCCTCTTGCAAAGAAATATTCTTTTTTTTTTTTTGTGCCAGAGGCATATTATTTTTTTGTCAATTGACATATCATTGGCTATGCATTTCATATTAATCGATATTTTGTTGGCAGATTTATTTAAATTTATTTTCCATAAAATCACAAATCAAAGTGATTTGGCCTAAAGGTGATTTGTTTTGTTTGAATTGAGTTTAAATAAGGAAATATTTTTTACATTTTTTTTATTTAGATGAATTGCACTTTTATAAATTTTGAATGAATTTTGAGGAATAGTAGCAAAAATATTTGATAAAATGATTTGAAGACAAACTACTTCTAAAATGAATGAAAATAAAACTTTAAGAAAGTCAAAAACTATTTTGGTTCAGTGATTTTATGTCATTTAAATGTCGTACAATAAAACAATATTCGTAACGTATATTATGGGATTGATCTTAAGAACTAATCTTTTAATATGTAGCATAAAAAATAACAGTTTTATTTGCATATTTATTATCATCCAATTACTTTATTAAGAAATAACAAAGCTAAGAAAGAAACCATGAAACCGTCTTTTATTTTAATGCATTGTTTATTTAATTTGTAGATATTTTTCATTACTTAAAATACAAAGCAGCTATCCAAATAAATGTAACAAACTACCTAGTAACTTTTATTTAACTTCCATACCAAAATTATATTTCGAAAAAATAAGTAAGAGAGGCTTAGAGAAAATTTTTTATTAGTTCTTTAACATACAAAATTTTAATAGTCTAGTTTTTGCGACAAAAAAGAGTTCCATAGAAGTTTCCTTGAAGTTCTAAACAGACAACAATTTGTCTGTATTAAAAAAAAGAAAATTTCAATTTCAATGCTATCTTTTGAATATGCAGTTCCTTCTCATTCATTGCATTTTCTGACCAACAATTTTCATAGAGTTTTCTTAATCAACAACTTGTTTTCCTTTTAAAAATTATATGACGATTTTGGAAATTATCAGGTCTCTGAGCAGCTAAAGACTCTAAAACTGCATTGTCATACCTAATTCAACACTAAAACTTATTGGGAATTACCACTACTCAAATTCATTTTTTATATGCATATTTAAAAAGGGCATTAATACTATTTTGTTTAAAGTTTAAAACATTTTAGTTCCACCTTCACAAAGCATTTATCGTGCGTTAGAAAATCTATATCTACCTGTTTAGTCACACACAAAATTTGTATTTTTGATTAATTTAAATTAAATATTATTTATCTAATCTACTGATTGAAAAAGTTGTTGAATTTATGCTGAATGAAATTCCATTTTGTTCCTAATTGGGTATTACATATTTTTCTATTCTAGTGTGATTTGCATAAATTTTTAAAAATAGAATCCAAAATGCTCATAAATAAATTGGATTGTCTCTTAATTTCATCTATTAGCTATTAGTTTGTAAAAGTTTTGTGTGCCCTTTCTCACTCTTATGCATTCTATCCCTGTCTAGCAAATGATGTTGTTATTTGTCTTGCTCCTTCGTCTCTTTTTTGACCCATTTTTGGGCCAAAAATTCCTCTCCACTTAATCTGTCATCTTCTTTTTGGGTGGAAAAACGAGGGGGCTGGGGAAAATGAAATTAGTTTTGGGTGGAACTTTGCCAAGTAAACATTTTAATTTTTGCACAAATGCCACGCCCACTAATTGGCTGCTTCGCAAAACTTATTTAACAAGCGCACACAAAAATTTTGCGACAAACAAATTTTCTTGAGTTGAAAGTTTTGTGGCTTGTCAACTTCAACTTGAAATGTCACATTTGAAAAGAAGCCACCGGAGAAATAGAAAGTTGGTGAAATTTTCTTTTTCTCCTTTTCTCTCAATGTCCCTTTTTCCGTGTCTTTTTGTTTTGTTATCTGCTTGCTTATCAAAAATAAATTATCACTTAATCAAAGGACAACGTTAGGTTGCAAAGACATACCAAATCAGTTTATGGTCATTATCCTTGTGTTATCCTTAGTTTAGGGGGTTGCTTTTTTTGGTATTTGCGTTTTATGTTTTTGTGGTCACGTCATCGATTAGCAATGTGTTGCCATAGCTGCCACTTTACAGGAACAGCACCAGCACCAGCACCACCACCACTAAGTCACAAAACAACAAACAAATATCCTTCGGCCGGCTTGGATTGAGGAGTAGCGAGGGGAAACCGCACACACAGAAACTAGCTAACGCAAAGGACGACAAACCCCCGAAATGTGCCACGCTCTGACCGCAAAAGTTGTAAACAAAAAATTTTAGTTCACTTGACAACCGATTAGCATTATCCTTTTTTGATTAATTGGTTAACTAATTGAATGAGGTAAATCCTTTAGTATTTTTTTTAATTTTTTTTTTTACTTTTACACTTTTTTTTTAATATTGATATTTATGGTTTCTTCTTAAAGCATTTTTCTTCGATTGTGGTTTGCTTTGATTTGGGTTTTTGGTTTGATTTGTTTGTTTGTTGCTTAGTTTCTTTATTAATATTGCCACTAAGACACGACCGTCTGCTCGCACGGCTCGTCGCTAACTGGTTTTGCCTCGAGGTTCCTTGGTCGCGTTACACTTTACGTTTCATGCGGCCAGAAAACTCGAGCTGGGAAATTCTACATGCAATTGCATAGTTTCAGCCTTCTTTTGGGGGAAACTGCACCTTTGCCGCCTTTGTTAGGAATTTCCCATACATTTTACTCTCACAGTTGTGGTGAGTTTGCGCTCCAAGCAACGCCCAGAGAGGAGGGGTGAATTTTCATTTTGCCGGTTTGTTTACGTTTTTCAGTTGTAGCTTTTCCACTTTATCTTTTGGCTAACCGGCTTTTTTTAACAGAGAGAAAAACCATATGATTGACGACAAAAAGACAATGAAGGAAATTTTTTAGATTTTTTTTAACTGTTTAGGCTTTTTAAGCTTGATTTTTATACCATACACCCATAGGGTGAAAATGGTATATTAAAGTCGCTAAAATGTATGTAACAGGCAGAAGGAAGCTTTTCCGACCCCATAAAGTATATATATTCTTGATCAGCATCAACAGCCGAGACGATCTAGCCATGTCCGTCTGTCCGTCCGTCCGTCCGTCCGTCCGTCCGTCCGTCCGTCCGTCCGTCCGTCCGTCCGTCCGTCCGTCCGTCCGTCCGTCCGTCCGTCCGTCCGTCCGTCTGTATGAACGCCTAGATCTCGGAGACTATAAGAGCTAGAGCCACCAAATTTGGTATGTAGACTCGTGTCATATGTACGCTTATCGAGTTTGTTTCAAATGTTTGCCACGCCCCCTACCGCCCCCGCAAATGATATAAAACCGATTTTCTCAAACACCATAGCAACTAGAGACACAAAATTTGGTATGTATATTCGCTTAGTAAACGCGCACATTTTGTATTTGTAAAATTTTTGCCACGCCCCCTACCGCCCCCGCAAATTAAATAAAACCGATTTTCTCAAACACTATAGCAACTAGAGACACAAAATTTGGTATGTATATTTGCTAAGTAAATGCGCACGTTTTGTATTTGTAAAAATTTTGCCACGCCCCCTACCGCCCCCGCAAATTAAATAAAACCGATTTTCTCAAAAACTATTCTAGCTAGAGACACAAAATTTGGTATGAATATTTGCTTAGTAATTGCGCACATTTTTGATGTGTAAAGATTTTGCCACGCCTCTTTCCGCCCCCGTAATTTGAAAAAACTCCATTATCTCCCGTAATTTTCAACCTTGTGCAATCAAATTTAGCACACTTAAATTTGATACTAATATCCAGCAAAATACCAAATTTGATCAAAATCGGAATAAAAATAGCCAAGTTATGCATATGAACGTTTTTCCATATGGCCGGAGTTGGCCGTTGGCTGGTGGGGGCGCTAGGGTGCTCGAATGCTTGAGTGAGCGAAATACTAAGATATGCTTCTAAAAAGCATGCAAACAGATTTTTTTTAAAATACGATAATGCATTGGTTATTATAACTTTAAAATATTTGTTTTACTGGTGTATGGTATATCCAAGTCGGCGAGACGACTTACTTACTTCATTCTTTCTTGCATTTCGTCCTTAAGAGTGTGCCGAACTATAAAATAATTCATTGGCTTTACTGTTCGTTTAAAAATATAATAACTTGAAGTAATCTTAAATTTTTTAATGATTAAAATTTTGTTGCAAATAAGTAGTCAGTCAGTTTAAGTGGTTGAGGTGAGTTTAACAAGCGTTTTAAAAGTACAAACTTAATATCGAAAATCCAGGATATAAAAATTGGTGGCCCTTAAAAAAAATTATTTCTCAGACTTGCGAATTTCAAATTGAAATTTTATTCCTTTGTTTGAGGTTTAAGTTCCATAAGCATTTTTTGTGAACAGTTAATTTCAAGGAAATATAAAGACTTTTAGTAAAAAAGGAATATTATTTGGTCATGGCAAAGATATTGGTTGATTTTGAAAAGAAATTATAATAAGGCAAACCTTATGGATATGTCAGATTATTTCTATACATATATATTGATTCCCTACTCTTTAATTTTTATTAACAGTATCTGCCATTTCGATATTGTCTAGGCAATGTAGCTAAATGAGTTTTAAGATTTAAATTTGACTGAGACGTGGGAAAAATGAACCTTGTTTCCTTTGAAATTAAAAATGTAAATAAAATCTTTAGTTCGACTGATCGAGTTAGTCATTAATCAACTTTATAACGAAGAACTTTGCTAAATTTTAATTTTAGCAAATTTTAAATATTGATTTACATTATTTTGAGAAATTTAATTTAAAGCAGATTTATGTCAAATTTATTAGGAAATCTTGATTACTTCTTTGATCTAAGGAGTTGAATTTGCAAGAGTTTTATCAATAATAATTTTTAATCATAAAAAAAGCACTAGAATTTCTATAAGTTAACCAGCTGAACATTTTCAAGAATTTTTTAGCTAGACTTTTTAGTCCTTTTATGAAAATGTTTAAACCATTTCAACCTATTTTCTTTTTTAAGTAGTAGCCAAATCTTCTTAAAGAAGAAGCAACCCAATATTAACCACAAATGTCATGTTGGTTGTCTTAATGTATGTGCACTCTTCCCTCATATTGGCCCAATATAAGATCCTCGCACTTTTGTGTGTGCCGTAAAGGCTGTTGTTGCTAACCACCAGGCAAGAGACAAACGACATTTGGGTTTTTCGGTTTCGGCTTATTTACAGAAATGTCGCTCTTTTCTCCTTTTATTACAGTTCACTTCTAAACCACAAAAGGCCCAGCAGCAGCATCAGCAGCCACATCAGAGGAAAAACTATACTGGGCAGCTGAAAGGAAACTACAATAGACAAAGTGTATCAATTATAATACGGGTGCCAGCCAGACGTAGCCACACGTTGGCAACTCCAGCAACTTCGACGGCGACGACGACGACGAAGAACGATGGCGACTGCAACCACAATTACCTCAGATCCGGGCATTCTCTGTTTTCATCATTGCACTGTAAAAGTTTTCTGCTTCACTTTGCCGCACACTTGTCCCCATTGCAATGCGCAACTGGATGCGGATGTGGATGCGGATGGCCAGACTACACACACCACAGCAGGAAGGAGAGTGGCCACCACAAGACTATTGCCATTTCGTTTGCCTTATCCCTTTGTGCGAGCCACGCAACATCCGTGTGCAATTGTCCTCAGGCCATCAACTGGTGACTTTCTCAAGTGAGTGTGGAAAAGCATTTTAGTTGCCATTGACAAGAATTCATTTTATGTTGTCCATGGAATTTCTTTGAATATTCATTAAGTAGGAGAGACAAAAAGCTATTCAATAGTAGGAAATGCAATCCTTAGATTAAGGAATCAGTTTAACCACATTCGATACCTTTAATTGAGCTACAGTAGTTAATTGCGTTTCAATGGAATAACAAACAACCCTAGATTAAGGATTCTTAACAAATTAAGATAATTTAATACATTAATAACTGATTATTCTGGGTTTGCTTTATATAAGTACCTTATGCTTGCAGATATGATTCATTTTGGTCTTTTTTTTCTCTCCAAAGATATATTTATACAAGTTTAAGCTATTTATGCTTGATCAGCAAGAATTGTGTCTAGATATTTTTGTAAAACTTAAAGGCTTAGAGTTAGTGGTAAAAAAGGAAGAGTATTAACTAACCATTTACCAGAAACACCTTGATTGTTTTTTTTTCCTCAGTACTAGCCAAAAATAGCTTTTAGTGTCTGGGACATCGAAAATATTAGTAAATTAAAACCAGCTGGTTCTCAATAATTAAAAAAATCTCTATTCGTAGGTTTAGAATAGATAAATCACAGAAACATTAAAAATAAAATTCAAATATATAGTTTTTCTAATAAATTAAAAACAATGCCTCAAAATGACTGTACCCTAGTGTAATAGCATTAGATGATCATTTTAGACATTAAGATATTAGATATTAATTAAATAACTCTAATTGCCTTTCCCAGGTATAAGTTGGTTCACTCTATTTCGTATTATGCTAAAAAAAGTCGTCAAAAAAACCTATAGACAGTTTATAGACATTTACAGTCATAACCTAAATACGTTTCAGATTACAGATTTTCTCTTTTGCCATTTAAATTCCATCCACAATTTATATATAGATTAGGTGTCTGGCTTTATACCCCATATACAAATTGTTTGCCCAAAAATTATTGACTCTGTCTCTGTCTTTCCCACACTCTTTTGTCTCTTTATCTTTTCTGGTGCAGCGATTACAACAATTCCACCGATTTGCATATCGCAGTGACCACATCCGCCGGCGACATTGTTGAATTCGATCGTTATGGACTGCAGCGGCATCGACGCGATGATAATCCCCGCGAATGGTCACAATCCCTGCTAGTTGGTGATGTACCCGAACCCTGGTACGATTACTGGGATGATGTTCTCGAGCAGGTGAATAGCATATAAAAAAAATACACACACAGAATATGTATTCATGCAAATCTGCAAACCATTTGCATTAATAGATTTGTTCTCAGTCATGGCAATGGTCCATTGCCTGCTATGAGGAATCCACCCACAATTGTTATGCCTTTGTCCTGGCCTTCCTGCAGGCCCTGGGCCATGCACAGCTCAGTGAGGCGGCGCATAGTAAAACCACTTTCTGTGAGAAATACATTGTGCCCAGAACGACAACGGCTGGCAAATATATTTCCCTCTATCGCAAGTTACGTCAGTCTGGCATCTATGTGCATCGTCAGCAAAGCAGGATGAAATCTAGCCAGGACTCGTCCAACTCCACTGGCTCTGATGATGATGTCTGCGATGGTATTAGAAATTCAACCAAAGTCTCAATAAATGCGTTTACAAACAACAGTATTAAGGGCATGGGATCACGTTCGCGTCACAAGCTGTGCACAATTGAGGAGTGAAGAGAGAGAGAGAGAGAGAGGAGATCCTGGAAAAGTAAGTGATAAAGATTCAGATGGAAAGACAATTCAATCTATCTATAACTAAGTAGTATATATATTTGTCCTGTATTTGTATATTATCTTAATTAAAATATAATATTTTGTATAATCTTGGAATGTTATGGCGTTTGTTTCTTCTAATTTCTAATTCCTTCTGGGTGATACATTCTCTCTGTACATGTTGTTATAATTGCCAGGTGGATTGTAATTGCAAACCACAAAAATGGTATTGCCTCTATAATGAATAAAACAAAACAATTAAGACCATCTCCACCCATTGAGGTTAATATTTCCTACCTCTTGGCGAATCCAACGCCCAATTCGGTAGAGTTTTTCCAAACCACTTGAGTGAAGTGGCCAGTATTCATTTGAAATGAAGGCCTCTGCCAATTATATTGATTGATTTCATTATACCAGGAGCGTACAGCATCACTGCCACTTAGATTACCACCCGAAGCCATATATATATTCTCACCGTAACCAGAATTCTGACGATGTTGCATTGAATTTGTGGCCAAGAGATGCTAAGCGGAAACAAGACAGATCAACCAACAACTTATTGCGGCTTATAAATGTGTGATTCTTACCTCTGCCCATTGGGTGGCTAATTGATTAAGTTTGGGACTCAACGTCAAGGGCTTAGCATCATGAAGTGCCCTGTAGGTATTATGGGCATTCAGGACTTCTCTCTCAAACTTTAAACATTAAATGCAAATAATTCATAATTTGAGTATTATTTATCAAGCAAAATATATGTATATTCAAATTGTTATAGTAAAATTATCGTAATGAATGCACAAAATAAAAATAAATTGCAATAGATTTCGTTTATCTACGGCAAATTGCAAAATTATAAACTATCCTTTTGTTATTGCTATTCAAAATTTGACAATCTATTAACTTTGACATATTGGAATGCAAATTGTGGTGGTTTATATATGATTTTAGTTATTATTTATTGTGGTCAAAGCAAAAATTAATATGTTAAATTTAAATACCTATTATATATGCAGTTTTGGTAACT
Source organism: Drosophila insularis (assembly GCA_018903935.1). Classification (NCBI taxonomy): domain Eukaryota; kingdom Metazoa; phylum Arthropoda; class Insecta; order Diptera; family Drosophilidae; genus Drosophila; species Drosophila insularis. The sequence continues at coordinate 7,381,885 of JAEIFP010001084.1, read as the reverse complement.
ATAAATTAGTGTAAAAAATACACAAAAATATATTCAAAACTGCAAATATAAATTATCAACATTTCCAACAACTTTTAACATTATTTGATTATTTGTCACATCTTATTATTCACATTTACTTGTCTCAAATATTTTGCTGAATCAAATCATTTTGATGCCGCTTAGAAAAGAGTTAGCGAAATTTAAAATAAACAAAGAATACAGCTTGGATCCTTTTCAATTTTTAAATTATTTAAATGAAAGGGTTTTTGAAATCGGCTATTTCCTTTATGATTGATTTAGAATTAAATTTTGGACAATGAAAAGGAATTTTATTTGCTTATTAGAATTATGCATGCAAATACCGACACATCTCTTGATGTTATAACACATTTAAGTTAAATGATTTAAGACATTTCCCTGATTATAAAAATGTCGTAGCATTAGATTGGTTTTGATATGTTTTCACTTTCACAAGCTTTTTGTAGTTCTTGCCACTCTGTTCTGAATGATTTACCTCTTTGGCACTCATTTCAATATGACAGTTCTATTCAATTTAAAGTCTGATAAAACACGTGTGTTTCTTTTTTATTTTGTTTTTGCCAAGTAAAGTCTTGAGCTGCTTGTCGATATTTTAATGAGACTAAAGCTAGTTGGCACTGAGTGTTGCCTTTTTATGCGAATGCCAGTTCAGATTTTCTTATCAGTTGCTGCACGTCGAATGCCACAGAATAAACAATTTTCATTGTAGAGCAATAGCAGCAGCAGCAGTAAAATGAGTAATCTTTTTATCAATGACTGGGTCCACATTAAGCCCAGACCTCCAGAATGTTATGCATGACGTATTTTTATGGAATATTATTCTGTTTAATTGTTTTCAGAGGTCTTAACTAGGTATCTTTATGGCACATGAGATGGGATATTTACCGGGACTTAAACTTTGAAATTATTTAATTTTAATAATAGTTATAGTACATATGCAATAAAAAAGTACATAAAATACTTGAATCATTGTCTGAGATAAAAATGGTTTCTTTTTTTTTACACTACTTAATACTAGACAAATTTGTAAATGTTTTGAGTTATGATATTTGACTAAGAATTTTGTCGGCAACTTTCAAACTGATAAATATTTTTAAGGGAATTATATTATCATACGTTTTTATATGTTATTAAATCTTTTAACTTAGAACATAGATGAAATATATATTTACATTTGATAAGATTGTGTGTAAGGGGAACCTATTTATTTCAACTCATTTTGTGTGATATCCAATTTCAGGCAAAGAGTTAAATTCAATAATATAATCATTATGCCATCGCCCATTATGAACACCATAAACAGCTAAGCTAACTTGGCTAAGAATAAAAAAGATGAATACAAAGACGGTGGCAACTTATTTACTTCTAAATTACGTGTCTACCAAAGTTTTATGAAGGCGTCGACATTATACAATTTATATGCACGTATTGCTGTCTTTTGCTTTAGCTGCCAAGATGAAATGTCGTCGCTGGCATCTATCTACCACCTCGTCATCATCATCATCATCAGCAGCATCGTCATCAGCAACGGGAATGTAATTACATTTTCCCGATTCATGACAGTTTTGCATAACCCAAAAGACAGCCCCAGCATCATCCTCGTGGACTGACTCTGGCATACCTGGGATATTGTGATTATTAATGAGGCAGGCGAGAGAAATGAAACGAGCCACAAAAGCCAACAAGCAGCTGATATTGTCAACGTCAGACAAGGACAAAAGGATAAAAATCGCAGAGCAGCTTAATGAGTTGTCAATAAAAAGAAAAGTCTATTTAAAGAAAATTGTATGAAATGTAACACCCTTTTGAATAAGCAATATATTTAACCTCTTAACCTTTTTTTTAGTGCACTTTTTTATTCTTCTTACCCTATATTCTTTTTATCTTTTTTATTCCTGATTCAATGGACAGTTGTCCTTTGGCAATCAGATTCAAGTTTTGCGCTGCGTCTTCCTTTTCTGTCTTACTAATTGTTGGAAAATTAACTAAAATCATTAAGTGTAAACGCTTTTTAGGCTCGCATTAAGATTTGAATGGATAAAGCAAAGTTGATTCTTAACTTTTTTAAAGCTGATGTTAGAATCGGTTTATTTAAAATAAACTACATACATACTTATACAAATATTTTACCCCTAAATGTATTAAGTATCATAGTTATTAATTTATAAATGGCCAAGATTTAGTAAAAAAGTCTTGTGAAGTTACGTGGTTCGTTAGTTCAAGGTATGTATAACAAAACGAATATGCTGACTTGCTGGTACCTATTAATCTGATTTCAACTATTTCAATGATCAAATTAAAAATTAAATTTAATTCCATAAGATTCTACATGTGAACTAGAATGGAAGAAAAGAAGAACTATTATTTTGTGAAGCTATAATTTAGTAAATATTTTTCATTATTTGAAAAATGAATGTCTTTATTTGAAAATTAGAGTTATTTCTTTTAATCTACATTAAAATCTCGGGAGCTAAAATTTGTGGTAAAAATATTACGATCATAATATGTCATGTTAACCTTTGATTAATTTTAGGATAGATTGCAAATAATAATAAATAGGTACATATTTAAAAAAACATGTTATTTTTCAAATTAATTTTTGCAAATACCCTAATTTTTAATGTCATTTTGAAATTGCGATTTAATTGATATGTATCTTTTTGAAATCGGTTAGAAATTGTTCAAATTACAGGCTGGAAAATATAGACATATTGACCAAAAAATTAATTCGAAAAATTTGTAAAAGCCGTTATCACTTGCTAATCTTTATGTATGAATTGTAATTTAAAGCCGAATTTTCACTTTGGAAAATGGAAAATGATATCCATTAAGACTTCAAGAGCTTTTACTATATTCTGGGTTGATTCACTGGGTTTTCAACTTTCGTTTTCATTTATAGCATTTTAAAAATCCTCCACAAATTATTACTCCACCTGGGGTTTCGTGCGTTTGCATAAGTCAATAGATACGTGTTGGTAGGTCAGTTTTTTTTAAAGTAGGTCAGTTCTTATCTTAGCTGCTTTTTGACCAAAAATCTTGTCGAGCGTTTTTAGAGTATAAAAATCAAATTTTCGATTTCCATTTGCGGCACATCGCCCAATGTAATGTCTTTCCTTATCGCAGGCACTCTGACCTCAGCAGATAGCCAAATGCGATTGACACGGAGAACACAGATAACTCACCAACTCATTTGGCATTAAAAACCCAATGAATATGTTCAATAATTGCGACTTATGCTGAGTCAATATCTAAAAGTCTTTCCCTACCTGCTTTAAGTATAGTTTTTTTTATCATGAAAATTTCCCAGTCCCCTTAATGAAACTTCCTGATTTTACTTTGATATGACTAACATCCGATTATAAATCATTTATTGCATACGTTAATTGATGTCAATAGATAAAACATTAAACAATTCACTATCTTTGGTAATCAGTAAATCACATTGACTCACAAGTATTTGCGAATCTATTGTACAACAGATAACAGAATTTATTTCAATGCCAATTATCAAGGTCGGCAAAGGGCGCACCCTAAAAAAATAAAGTCAGCCTCACTTATTTGGCAATAAAAGCCTATGCAATAAGCTGGTAAAGGGTGTGGTTAAAGACGAAACACCTTAACGAGTACAATCGATCTATATAGTACGACTATGGAATGATTGTTGTGAGTCAAAGCCGTGGGGAATTGATTTTAAACTCGGCGCCTTTGTGTCGCGTGAGTAAAACAAAAGAAATGAGATGAGAGGCAAGGAAAAATAAAACAAAAAAAAAAAAAAAACCAACACCTCATTTCTATTTGGATAATTGTTGTTATTCAATTAAAAATAGAATACAACATAAACGTGTTTGTTGTTTTCTTTTTGTGTCCCATTTTCTCTCAACTCGTGCCTTGTGTAAAAATCGCAAAAACCTTGAATGGCATTTAAAAACGTTTTCCATTCTCCTCTTTTTTTCGAACTTTGTACCAGCCAAATTGACCAAGTTCTCCAAAGCTTCATATGGGTAAGGTCTTTCTATGGCTGCCTTACCCCCCAAACAACCCCCTCTGCTGACACGTTTACCCTGCTGCATTGAAAAATATCCACTAATGTCAAATGCTTTGTCGCTTGTCGAAAATCTGTGCTTGCCACCGCAGTCGAATGAAGAACCATGAGGAAGAAGAATTGCTGGATAAACCATTCATCGCCGTTGAGCTTGACACTTTTAATTTAGTAGTTGCATATTTATCAATCGCCTGTCCAGCATCGTCTATACTATGGGAATATAATATAAGCTTGCCATGATACAATCCCTTCAAGTCACTGTGATTAACGTTCTCACTCTTCATCATGCATCATATTTTAGTGGGGGGGATTATAAAATACTCAAATACTTGCATTATTACTCTCTGATACGGCACTTGCCTGAAAGTGTTTTGTCAATATTTGTTCTTTGCTTTGATTTTGATAAGCAAAAGAACAGGGGACAGGCTCGAGCTAACAAGCGATTTTTTTCTATTTACACAAAAACCACGGTTATAAAATTAACCATTTCTAAGATATCGAATATTTTATACCCTATTAATGAATTTCTAGAGGTAAGCTAAATGTTTAATTATATTTATTAATAGCAAAACATCAATTTAATGGTATGCAATTCTTGAAATTTAATAGATTTTTTCAAATGAATAGTTTAAGTAGCCATACGATATATTTGCGACTTAAATAAGTTTTTGTCAATTATTCTTTTTTAACTCTTTAACGTAATTGTAATTGTTTTTTATCGTGTAGTTTGTATAATGATAACTGACCCACTATAAGGCAATAATGTAATAATCAATTAGATTCCTAGAATTTGGTTGAATATCACCCATTATTAACTATTTACAATAACTTGCATCCGGTAAATACCAATTTATTGTGTATTACGTTTCATTAATCATTTAATTATATTTGTGCACTTATTTGGCTCAAAAGTTGTGATTCTATTAAGCTAGTGTTAGCAAAAAAATAAATCGTTGTATAAGAGACAATAATAGGTTGGAAGACAATAATTTTTGTTTTTTGCCTTTCATTATTTTTTGGATTTGATAGAAGAAAAAAGTCTTATCTTAACGATAGCTAAAAGAACTTAAAATCGCATTTTTCTCTTAAATATTCAGTCTTTTAAGCCATTCCCTAGAATGAAATATTTTGAATAAATATTGGACTTTACTAATACTTCTTGTTTGACGTTTAAGAGTTTTCTCAAATTTTTATTTTTAGATCAGGGGCATACTATAAATTAGATTTTTTTTTCATGTTCATAAATATTCGAAAATTTTCACAAAAAATATGCATATAAGGTAAGTTATAAAAGTTGGATAAAAAACATATAAAGCAGGAGGTGTATTGAACAATAAGTACAAATATAGTATTCCGACTATACAATGGATTTTGGTATTTTGTATTTTAAAGTTAAATTTTTACCCTAAACTTTTCAATCGGTGGTCTTGAGATCAGTTATTACAAAATCAGAATATAGTCAGTCATTGAGGTAAAAGAGCATTAATTGTTTTTAATATTTAACTGATAAAAAGTATCAGTATAAATTGATTTTGTGTTTGTCGAGGACCAAGAATTCCAAAACTATTATCTGCATTATTTTATAAGGCCTTATCACATCTATAAACTGCCCCAATTAACCAGCCCTTTTTTATGTTTATAATGCCTAAAAGTATGCAAAAAAAAACATAAGTATGCAGCGGATTTAAAAGTTTTTTGTTTCAATTCTGTATACCAATTAAAATATACAAGTATGTCTGGATTTGAGTATCAATTTTGGTGTAATTGTTATATATCATAGAAATTAAGGCAATTAAATTAAAAAGTATCCGTTAAGAATTAAGTTTAATTAAAGCACATATTTAAAGTTGACATTTAGAATTAAAAAATTAGTACAATTTATTAATTTTAGATTGTTTTAAGGTCAGGCTGAAAGTCTTTGGAAAAAGGGCTTTAACAAGAAAGTTGCCGGTTCAGCCAGATCGACTTAGTTCCTTCTATCTCTCTTTCACTACACATGAACATTTTAATTGATCAGCATTGTTTTTATTGTAGCCTAAAAGAAAATAATATTTTTAGTTTAGTTGAACTTATGACAGATTCAATGGACCCATGGGAATTATCTTTCCTAGTGACGGTGTATGCATATAAAATTCTTTCCTACCTGATCTAAGTCGTTTGCTTTGCACTCTCTATTCAATTTGTCTTCTTTCTGTTTCTTTTTTACTTTATATATGTACATTGTTGGCCATCCCATCGCATCACCAACAAAAAAAATATATTCACACAAATTTCTTGTGTCAACGTTGAAGTTTTTAGCGAATTAGCAATTTGTGCAGCGGCCGACATGGAAATTTAAACCAAATTGCAAATTCGTGTTGACTTTGTCTCAAGTCTCTTTCAGAGTTTCTTTTTTTTCTGTTCTTCTTTGTTTTATGCCTTCACCATTTACCTTTTGTCGTTTATTTTGGCCCCTCTTCTTGCTTCGCATCTCGTTGGCACTTGTTCTTTGTTTGCTTTTGGCTGCGTTTGTTGACTTAATGGAAATGTAAATAAAAGGCAACGTTGATGCGGTTGACACTCCTCCACAGGATACTACTTTAAAATCACGTCTATGTCCCGGGTCCAGTGGAAAAAAATCTGCACTCGGCTGATAAGTTTTATATATGTATGTATATTTAGCTTACCAATTATGTATATTTATAGTTGTCGTTGATAGTTTAAAATGTGAATTGTATGAAAACTGTTAACAAATACAGATACATTTCACGCTGTTTTTTGTCCTTTTAATTGTCAACTCATCAGTCTCAATTTTCCGCATTTGCACATGTCAGAAAAATTACTTTCTATATGCACAATTTAATTGGCATGTGTAATGAAATCTCACTTGTCACACATAACATACATGTGTGATGCATTTTGACAGCTTTAATAATTGAATTATCAGTTTTGATGACATTTATTAGGAGGCATTTCAACATGATATTCATTCATTTCAATTAAATATTAAAGACTTTTGTAAAGTGTATAACTTGTATGGTTCTATCTGTAACCATGTTCAATTAAAGTCACAACTCAGGTAACCTAAACTGGTACTTAAATAATTTTCTAATTGAAATACAAATGGAAATGTTCATTGAATAACTTTGCCTCGAAGTAAGTGATCAGTGCTTGCCAAATTCTTTTTTTTTTGGTCAAATGTGGCATTTCTCAATTTTCGATTGGCAGACAACTTTAGGCAGTGCCGGAACTCTGGAAAAATATATAATTGATCACTTGAAAGTTGCTAAAAATGCTTTACTTTTGGAATTTTCTGAAAAAATATTTTTGATCTTTTACCGATTTTCAAAAGTGAAACCTCATACTATACTTTTCATTTCAATTTTGAATTAAAATGTGGATCACTTTAAATTTCATGGTAAATTTTCAAGTAAGAAAAAAAATGATAATATTTAATTTCGTAATTTTTTTGAGGATTTGATAAATGGATGTCTTTATTTTTAAATTTTTAGGCAATTTTCGAAACAAATCATGATAGTTTTGTTCAAAATTGGATTGAAACTAATTTTTTCTAACTTCCAAGTGCTTCATGTCATTTAAAAATATATTTAATTTCGATTTAATTGATAACGGTTAGTAATTGACAAAAATACAGTCTGAAAAAAGGAATATATACCAAAAACTGATGTTTAGAAATTCTAAGAATAAAAAAATATTTTTGCCAATCATTTTTGACTGTTTTTCATTTCTGTTCCAACTTTTACATTAACATGCAATTTTCTTTCTACAGGCTTAGTCCGTCACTAAGTTGAGGACAACAATTTTCGAGTCATTTTTGAACTTGGTATTTTGAAATCCCTGTGACATGCAAATAATTTTACTATCACCTATTACTATTTAATATGAATTTGAAATAGAATTCCATTTTTCCTTATGTTTATCAGTTTAACTTTAGAGTTTGAGAGGAAATACGAATATAATCTGTTGTTAAAAAATAGAAGGGCTTAAAATAGACAAAGCGGTAAAAGTTATGTTGGAAAAACTTAATATTAGGTAACTACTTACTTGCAATTATTTTTGTATCTTTTGGTAGTTCTTCTAATTTATTAAATACTTAGGATCTTGTGCGAATCAAACAAATATAAGTTTTTTACCTAGATATACCTTCCTAAACATATGGAAAAAGAACTTGTGTACGTATAGTTATGTGGCAGAGTGTATGTGAAGATTAACCAAAAAAAAAAAATAAAATCAAATACACTTACTCAGTATTTTTCACTTGAACGCTTTGAACACAAAAAAAAAAGCAAAAACGAAAAGAAAATGTCTTCTTCGTCTTTGCGTTCTAGTTAAAACGATTTTGCCAATGCATTCGAGCGCAAATAAGTCAACGAATTGACCTTTGACACAACTCAAATATGCAACGATTTGTAAAAATAAATCGTATAATGGAACAAAATGGACAATGTCAAACTTATCCAATTCAATGGCTTAGCTTTAAATTATGCATAGCACGTGGCAAACTTTTCCTTTTCGGTGGTAAATCAAATTATAGTACTATGTAATTTATTTAACACAAAGCAAAAACCCCAAAAACCCAAACATTTTACACACAATTAGCGCAAATTTTTGTTGGCCATGGATATAAATGGATGGAAATGAATTTCATGTCGCCGCAAACGGAAAAACTGAAGGAAAAAACTTTGACCAAAATTTTGTGTGACAAACATTTAAATGACCACGAAAACAATAAACGGCAATAAGTAATTAATCAAATGGCAAAAGGCAAAGAAAATATTATATGCCATTAAAAATTAAGTAATTTAATTTTCTAACTATTTGACTTGAATGTGTTTTAATGTTTTTTTTTTGTTCTCGCAAAACTCAAACAGACATAGCTTCAATTGCCCGAATCGATTTAACATATTCAACTTTTTGGCTTACATTCTCTATGAAAGTCAAAGATACACATATATTACGTATACGTATGTAGACTTTTGCAAGTTTGAGGTTGTAGCACATTTAATTTAGCATAAAAGCCATGTTCAGAAGTTTCACTGCCCTGCACCAGGCCAAAGGCATTTAACCGCTTTCCATCTAAGCAAAGAGTGATGAAGTTGGTCAGAAAATGAGAGAGACAGAGAGATCGAGCAGTTGGTGGGTCTTTGGCGGAGTGTGGGGTTGGCCTACACTTTATGTATGTTCGACTTTGTTTGCTCTCTTCGGGTAGCTAGCTATATAGGAAGCTGACTTGAGTTGATGAACTGTAAATGAACTTTGTGTGTTTGAATTCGATTTAGTTTTATTGCAGCAGTTTCTATCTTTACATTTTCTAATAGACTTTCTCACAAAATGCAAGCAAAGTCAAGCCAACAACAACGAGCCGAACATCTGTTTGTCTATCCATCTGACTATCTAACCAAGTATCTATCTACACATGTACGAATTGATGACTATAAGTGCAATATGTGTACTCAATTGAAGAGAATGAAAGGGGGAGTTGAGAGAAAAATTTATTTTGAATGGCATTTCAAAATGTGATATAAAATGGCAAGCGAATAAACAGCAAAGAGACCAGAATACAATACATTGTCTAACTTTGGTTATCATCATGAGATGGTTGACCGAAAAAAAACAAATAAAAACTATTTTGCAAAATGCAATATTGCCTTGTAATACAAGCTCATCAAATGGGCACAAGGCATAGTAAGTTTAAAATGAACTTTGAATGCACTAAAGTGTCTAAATTTTCGTAAAAAACAATTCATACTTGGCTTACACACTTGGCTTTAAATGTAAGTTATATTAAATTAAATACAATTTGCAGTTTGTCTGTTTGCTTTGCTCTCTGAATTGTTGATTTGTGCATGTTGTCTTAAATTCAATTAGTCAACACTTAAAATTGCCAAAGATTTTCCATAAATTTATTGAAATCAACATTTTCACACATTTACATGAAGTCGTCTTTCCTTTGGCTCCTAGGTCTCATGGGTTTGGGTTGCAATTTGCGTGCTAATTTTCCACCACAAAATTTTATGGCAAACACAAGAGCAAACATTTTCGGGTAGACATTTCGTCAAGATTTGCATATCTTTTTGCTTTTGCTTTACTGCAACTTCATTCCACCATTATGCTGTCACCTTCTTGTTCTTCTTCGTGTGTATCTCCTCGATGTGTTGGTGTCCCTAGTCTGTGCGGTTAGCCGACTTTTGGCAGTTTGACTTGGGTGTGGATATAAGTCAGGTCAGGATATGTATGTATGTGAGTGTTAGTGAGTATTAGAGTGGATTTCCTGTTTTATAAGATAGCAAATTTATATAATTTTAATTTTAATATTTAGTTTAGCTTTTAAGAAGATAGATAATTGATTCATTACGTAGTGGTTGTAAATCAAGTTTTTATTTATTTGGTTAAAGATGTTTTTTCTTATAAGTGGGCCTGTTCTCGTTTCCGAAGTTGCTATCCAAACTGTCATCAATTAAAAAATTAAGTTAAAAATTTATTAAGAACTCGCATTGACTAAAAACTCAAAGATTTAAAATCGGACTAGGCCAAAAAATAATTTGGAAATAAAAATAAAAGAACATATCTTATTTCGATTTCGACAAATTTGTTCAGAATCGAAAACGGGAACAGACCTAAATATTTAGTATATTTTTTTTATCCAGAAAAGTAGGCAACACTTTGTGCTTATGTTAGTTGGCACAGTTAGCAGCTCAGTAAGCACTTTCCAACACTGTGAACTAGCTTAGCATTTATGGATTGTCATCCGATGTAATTATTTTAGGTCTCAATGTTTAACAGCGACTAAGTAGGTACTTTTATATTTTTTTGGGTAATATGCAATCGAAGGAAATATATGTATATGGGCTACATGGCGTACGAGTGATTTTTATTGTTGACTAAGACTATAGTTTAGGAATCTCTATATAAGTTCTATAAAGTAACAAACAATGCAACAGATCTCAAAAATGGATGTTCCTAATCTTTTGGCGTGAAAAATTTAAAGGAAGTTTTATAGAAAGTCAATTTAAGTCAATTTGTAAATGATTTAAATATGTACATTATATAAATGTATTTCTTTGATTAAGATTTTGTGGATTCCTTCAAACAATTACAAACTAATTGTATAATTTTTGCAAAGGTCTTAGTTCAGGGCCAGTCTAATTCTAATACACATAGTAAATACATATTTCCTTTCACTTAAGTGACATTACCTTTGCCGACGTCTGCCTTTGCTGTTGTTCTGGTGATTCGTGATTAAGTAGAACCTTAACCAAAGAATATCCATTAACTAAAGTAACATTAGACTAAGATAAATGAAAGTTCCAAAACCATATTCTCTGTGTTGCAAATACAGAAGTCGTTACCTTAGATTTACCATACAAAGCCATGATGAAAGGATAAAATCTGCTTCCTCAATTTCCAATTGTTTTGCTGGCAATGTGATTTTTGGCTCATCAGCAACGTGCATCAATGGAAAAATGTCATCTTTGTAGGTTGTCATGGCAGCAACTGCTCTAATACCAGCTGCAGAACAGCTCCAGCAGCATCTGTGTGTGCTATAAGCGGGTTATGGATTTTTCATTTTTGTGGAACATTTTGAATTGAGGGAACAGAAGATGCTGCCGGAGCTGCTGCTGCTACTATTGGATAGATGACAGCTTGAAGGATTTATGTTGCTGGCCTAAAATTGAAGTGATAGGGCTTAGAGGGGTGAGAGTCTGGATGATTGAGATACTTGCTTTTTCTTATGGATATATTTTCGTTGCGTTATTTTGATCTCCTCAAGTGCCAATTGAATTAAAGACCATGGCACCACAGACTGTTTTCTTACTTACCCTTTGACATTTAATTAATATGCAAATGACGATGGAGAAGCAGCAGCAGTTGTTGCCAATTCTCAGCTATGGCATTCACTATATGGTCCGGGCTATTCTCTGGTTGGTTGACACAATCTTCCGTGGCAGCCATCAGAGACTGTGTAAGAGTGAGAAAGAAGGAGACCAAGAGGAAGCGTGAGATTAGAATGGCAGCTTAGTCATTCTACCAACGTCGCAGATTTTGTGCATAGTTTCAATTGCTACACAACATATCCTTCGTGGGTCCCACAGGAATGTCCTTGTGGAATTTACGAGCCGCTTGAGATTAGTTTTTCCACTCTCTGCTGCTGCTGGCGCTGTTCTTCGTTTGCCTTAATTGCAAGTCAGTTAGATAGAAGGCGTGGTCATGGTCTACTTGTCGCCGAGTCAGCAAAACAAACAAACAAACAATAGCTGCAGCTTTGCCCCTGGCAGCAAACAAACCAGAGAGAATGAAAGAGGTTAGTAGGGAGAGATTTAAGAGATGTCAATTGGTGTTGTTGCATTGTAAATGTTGCAAAATAAATACACTTATCGGAACGCAGTCGAAAGGACATTCGTAAATATATTTATATCTTTTGAGGCATAAATCGTGGCAATGGCAACTGGGACAGCTCGGGTGTTTTGTGTATGCCCAACAATTTTATATCTTATTTATTTCAATTCGTTTGCTGACGCATTTTATTGCATCCTGTCTGCTTTTGCCTTCCGTATTTTTCGTATTCTTTAGGGAAGCAAGTAGGGACGCAGTTCCATTTATTTTTTAAACATGACATTTCCGTTGTCGCCTTCGATCCTTCCATTTGGTTGAGTGATTGCAATAAATTATTTTGCTTCGAGTTTATCATGAGCAAATGGAGTAAAGTGTCAAACAGAGGGGATGGGTAAGCCAAAGGCAACAAATGGCAAAAAAAAAAAACACTGAAAGAGAGAAAATGCATGATTTTCCTTTTCCCATTTCCTTAAACCGACAGACTGGCGGATGTTATTGTTCAAGCAATTTTAATACTAATATAAACTTCCTATTTGTCAATTTTATAGGCATTGCGATGACAATCATCCATTGTTTTTTAAACAAAAGGGTTTACAAACATCAGATTCTACAAAGAAATCTAAGAATCTTGTATTTAATGAATTTCTAGCCTGAATTTTACAGATTCTAATGTTTTTTTGGGATATTTATTGAGTATTAATATATATAAATATTTTTTAGTAATGTTTGGCTCAATTCCCAGTTTTTTTTTTACCTCTAACTCTAACCATCTCAAAAGTAAGTTCATTTCAAAAGTATCAGAAATGTCACTTTATTTTCTTTTGAACGGAAAATGAAGCAAATAATTATATTTTTAGGCAAATGCGGATGGTTTTTTTTGCGCATAATTTGGTATTATTTTTTCCATTTTAAAAAACATTTTTTTTTTTTTGTTGCAATTATAACTAACGAAACTTTAATATTAATAAATAATAAAGATGGTTGCCGGAAATATACATATCGGAATTGGAAAAAATACCAAAATATAATTGTTTTTCTCAAGAACCATAAGATGGGTCTAATTAATTATAAATTTAAATCAAAAGAAAACATCGATAGTATCAAACATCGATATTTCTGTAGGTTGGCAATTTTATTTATTGCACGGTTGATTTTCGATAACTTAAAAATTTAATCGATGTTCACAAAAACTCTCTGAATCATTTCAACCTGTTTTTATGTGAAGTGTGCTTAGCTTTACAAGTTTGTCAGAATTAATATTAGTTTATTAGTAAAATTAGGAAATTCAAAATTCGTTCCTCTATTTATATTCCTTGAAAAATACAAGATTTTTAATAATTTTTTTGTTCAATTTTTTTTGTTTTGTTTTGCTTTTTGCTTATTTCCTACACAATAATGCTGCGTCACGGTCCTATTAAGCGGGTAAGTGTAATATTACTTTTAAATGTTTAACTACCTATGCATACCTGAGAAAATTGTCTTATTTCTACTCCTTCAGTCTGATGTTACTCGACGTTTGTGTGGCGTTGGCTTGGGTATTGGAAAATTGCCACAGCCGGCGCCTCCACGATTGCCATCTTTGCCACATTCCAATCGTTCGATAGTTAGATTGGTCAAAGTCTTACCCGTACACATGCAGGATACGATTGAGCGTCTGAATTTTCTAAGTCAATTGGGCGTCGACCGCGAAATGGCCGATCAATTAGTCAAGATTTCGTATAGCTCACGCGAACTTGATCAGCAGATGCGGAATATCATGCAGAAGACAATGTTCAATGATCATGTATTGAAGGTGAATGAGAAGATGGCTATATTAAACGAAGTACTTTATCTTTTGGAGCCGATCAATAAAGACAAGCCGAATTTAAGTTCGTTGCCGCCAATTTCAAATAGTGACGATACTGATAAATGGTTTACCTAAGCAACTGATCACATTGGAAAACGCGGACATTTTATGCGTTTAATTATATATAACAAATTGTGTAAAGGCGAAAAGTAAAATAAATTTATTTTTTGTCTATTTCTCAAATCTTGTAAAAGCTTTTGTTTCATTTTTTTGGTTTATAACATTTTGTAGCTGAAATTTAACTAAATTTAAGCACATTATTTGATAATAGTCCAAAGTTTTCATTTTCAAGTATTTTCCATTTATATGCTCCAGGTCAATGAATAAAACATGAATTTTTTGTTTTATTAATTTGCTTAGAGTTGAAATTGAGTTTATGACTTTGGGGTTAAGGCTCATTGCGTTTGTTCTGACTTAATATCCATTTGGTGGGTTGTTTTCTAATATTTCATTTTCTTATATATGGCTTATTATTTACCATTTCGCCTTACTATTTGATTATCCTTTTTCACATCCGTTTTCCGTTCCACACGCCATCACATTCTAATGGCGTGGGGCGAGCAAAAAATTCATCGCATTTATTCAGCGGCACTTGCATAAAGTTGTTTAATTTGTTATCCCCAAAGTGCACCTGAGCCTCAGATAGTCTGAGCCCCATCTGTAGCAAAGGCTAAGAAAGAAAGCCAACAAAAAAAAAAAACAGAAAGAAGGCGAATAAGAAGAGCCAAAGGCAAATGAATAAACCAACAGCAAGGGCAAGCAAAAAAAAATGCAAAACGTTACTGCATATTAATCCGACAGAGTATTTCACTCAGACCTGTATCTACTGATACAGGGTGGCTCCAGTATGCGAACGCTCGTCTTTGGCTTCCATTGGGACATGCCAGGATACGGAGCACGCTGTGCGTACAGAGGAGTTGGGTCGACCGCGAAAGACATTTATTGTATCTTTAGCGAGGTTGACAGACGCGTGCTGAGACGACGATGATGAATTTGCTCGCCATGCCGTCGCCGCCGCCACCGCGTTGACGACAAAGTGAAAAACTCAAACTCAGTGATGGGCACAAAACTACGGGAATCGGAAAGGGGCCATCAGCATCACGATGACGACGTCGACAGACAGCCCATGGGACAGACCAACAACAGCGGCAAGTGACGAAAAAAATGCAAATAAAATGCCAGCTTATTGAGTCACTATACTCGGTGAGACGGGGCGTAAGGACAGACGGCAATCTTTTAGTTGATTGAAAATAAGTAAATTTGCGGCTTTTGTGTTTTCTAAAGTTTCGAAAAATTACTTCAATATTTTAAAAAAAATATATCAAAGAAGCTAACATCGGCAAGGCCGAAGTTCATATACCCTTGCAGCCTTACATGTTCAAAATTCGTTTTCTGTAACTCAATTCATCAATAGACTAACAAATCATTCAAATTATTACTCACTACCTTTTTATTCAACTCCTTCAACTATTTTTCGTATCTCACTATATGATATAATGGTCCGATCCTATAGATTTTCATACTTGATCTCACCCATGTAATAAAAAGCACAGAAAAAAAATTCAGAGCTATCATCTCTTAAATGGCTGAGAAAAACGCATACGCACCTATTGGACATGGTTATATTGACTCGGCATCTCATTCTGATCAAGCATATATGTATATACATTATGGGCTCGGAAACGTCTCGTTCTGTGCGTAACAAACATCTGAGCAATTTTATAATACCCTCTGCAAGGGTATAAAAAAAAACATTAATCTAGTAGCCTGGGTGTTTTACATTTACTTCGACAACGTCCGAGTCAGAGAAAATTCATTCCAACTTTTATTATTCACTGGCAAACGTCGAAAGCGAAATTACTTCTCTTATAAAATTAAAAAAAAATATATAATAATTGTAATTAAAAACTGAATAAAATAATAAAATGTTGCGTTACTCACCCATTAGACAGGTAAGTTAAAACTCTGTATAAATAATATAAGAATACTCTTAACTTATTTAAGCAGAATGTGGTAAATCGTACGGCTGCTCGAATGGTTCCTGTCACCAGAATGCCCTTATTACGTGCCAGTTCGCCATTGCCACCCTTGTCGCCCCAGCGAGGTGGTTCAAGTAGACCACCGAAAATCTTGCCTCCACACTTAATTGAAAGAAACAATCGCATCAGTTTTCTGCGTACTTTGGGTTTGGGTAGACGTAGAGCCGAACAACTGGCCAAGCGCACTTATACTTCCCATGAAGCTGATGAAGAGGTACGTGACATGATGCGTATGCCTGTATATAAACCGGATCTCAATGCAGCCAGATTAAGGAAGATTGAATCTACCATTCAAAAGGTAAGTAAAATGTGCATATGGGAATACTTAAACTTTCTTTTCACTTTCGCACGCAGAATTCAGTTAATCGTACGGAGCCTAAAATGGGACCAGCTACCAAAAGGCGCTTGCCAAGAGGGCGTTCGCCTTTGCCGCCTTTGCTACCCCGACGCGGCGGTTCTAGTGCTTTGCCAAAAACTTTGGCCCCACATTTGATTGAGAAAAACAATCGTATCGATTTTCTACGTAACTTGGGTTTGGGTAGACGTAGGGCCGACCAATTAGCCAGACGCTCGTACAATTCCCGTGGAGTTGATCAGCAAATACGCGATATGATGCATATGCCGCTAGATCAACCGGATCTCAATGCAGCCCGATTGAGAAAGATTTTCGAATTGCTTGATCCAATGGGTACGATTCCATTTCCCTTGGCTACTGCTTCACCTACCCTTCAACCACCCTCACCGCCGCGAAACATCAATTGGATTGAAAGCCCCAAGCATTATAGTACCCCTTTGAATATTAATTATGGCATTTCGGATAGGCGTCCGGCTGACTCTCAGCAAGAGTATCAAGAGTTTCCAGAGCGTCCAATGTTTGGTGATGTCCCAATTACAAGCCCATTCAGTTACAGCCCAGATGAGCGCAGTTCAGCTTTTATTGATGAGCCACCAATTAAAATGAAACGCCCTGAAAATCCTTCAAATATGGGCTATCGTGAGTTGCCGGATCGCAATAACGTAGATATATATGATGAAAACAACTATCGTCAATTCTATGCTGAAGACAATGGAACATTTCGTTTAGATAATGATTGGAATAATGATCGTTATAACCGTTTAGATGTGAACCGTCCCCCCAAGGCATACAATGAGCCAATCTTTACGCAGCAGGCACAAAAACAGTCGGCTTTGCCATCTAATAAAAGGAAACGTATACGTCCCGATAGTTCGATTTCCCGTTTGGAGCCACCAAAACGAAAAGCCTTGGAAACCACTAATGCAAAGGACACTGGAATCTTTTCGAGAAGGTCACGTCAGCGTGGTTTTCACATTGGCGGCTTTAGACTGCCCTATACTAATACCCTTTTGAAGGTGTTACCACAACCGGAAACCAAATCACATGCAGTGAGATTCTTTAAGAAATCCCCAAATTACATCATTGGCTTGTGTAGTCCGGAGTCTGTAAATTTCTATGATAGCGATGAAATGACCGGTAAAGACGCCATTCTTGGCAACGAACTTCTGTCTGAGACTCTATTTTCTGAGTGGTCCGATATATACCGCTCAAAGAATTACCGTAATTGGTATAACTGGTGGAAGGATTTCCAATGGTGTGAAATTGGCATTGAAAAACAATTAGAGAGATACTATGGTTTCAATATAAAATATATTTTCGTGGAAAATTTTTTAATCATCCAAGAACCAGATGAGGAGGGATCACATATTGAGAATATAACCAAGAAACTACTAAATGCAGCCAACTTGGCATTGGTGAAGAATCTAAATGGTTACAATTACAATATGCGCACTTTATACCAGTTGATGAGTGAAACCTTCTTGGAGAATTTATCGTTGTCCGATATTAAGCAATTGCTGGACATAATTCGCAGTGTACCAAATCATTTGTGGATATATAAAATGCGCAGCATGGTCTTTATGTGGTCCAAATATTGGGAGGCAACTATCCAAACATCAGATTTCAATAGGGAAACCTCCATAGATACGGCTAAAGAATGGAATACCCCAGTGTTCCATTGGTTGGCCTTGCAGGCTTTCAATGAACTGAAGTTTATTAGCAGGAATGAATGGAGCGGCCACAAGGACTTTTTTGGCGAGTAAATAAGTAAATACATATTATGCCAAACCTGTATAAATTTGTGACATTTTGTAAAAGATTGTATTCACACACAAACAAGCAGTCTTTTCGAAGTTTCTAATAAAATGCTAAAAGGCATAACGAAAAGGTGTCAGGTGAGCCCCGCACACTCACACCTGTATTAACGCAAAAAAGAAAAATACACCAGTCTCTTTTTTTTTATCCCACTCATATCCAGTGGGATATTGTGTTTATCAGTCTGCCTTAGGCTGCTTACATAATGCCATCGCTATAATATTTAATTTAAAATTTCATCCTCTGGCATTTCGGCTGTGCTTTGATAAAAATAAATAACCCAAGGAGGAGGCAAATCAACTGGCTTGAGATATTTGATACCCTCAACCACCCATCGCGCATAAGGAGAGGTATTTTAAGGAGTACAGACAATACACAAGACAATAAAGAATATAGTATACCATGGTTTAAAAATATTTTATATAATTCTATCGAACATTTTTTAGTCTATTTATAAATCTATCGTAGGCAACATCGGCGATCCTTATCTCCTCTCTAAACTTCTTCTTTTTACTAAGGTGAAAGAAAGGTAAAAATCCTACATGAAGATTTTTATTTTCAAAATATGCTAATGAAACTAATTTACTATGTATTAAATGAATTGCAGGGCATGGGCAAGTCGACTACTTGAATTTTGTTGGTGCTCTTTGTTGGCTATGTGGTTTATGTATGTATGTAGGTACATCCAAAGCTATTATATATCAAGTACATACATATATGCAGTGAGACCTGTCCGTAAATCAAATTTCCTAACTAGAAGGATAACCATACTCGTATACAAGCTGGTTAAACCTTCTTCTTCTGTGTGTTTACTAATTAAAATTCAATTAAGAATATAGTCATGTACTGTTAAATACGTGCCTAACATACATATGGGAAATCTTTAATACGAATAACTGGAATATCTTAAATTCACGTAAACTCAGAGATAATATGCTAACACATAATACAATTTATAATTGCACTCTTGTTAAAATTGTCAATTAATAAACCTGCCAGGTAACCCTCGCCTCGTCATAATCAGTTCATGATTTTCGTCTGATTTCATTATCACCTTTGGCTATTGATAAAAATATTTGCCTTGATTGAAATAATCAATTATAAATTATATATTTAATATCATTATGCAAATGAGTCAAGGAAATCAAAGCTGACAAAAAAGAAAGAAAAAAAAGTGAAAATAAATAAAACACAATACGGTAAAAATAAATGTTTGATTATATGAAAATAGTTTAAATATCATAAATAAATACGAATCTGTAATGAATCAACATTAATAATATGAACTTGTGAGTTCAAAACTTAAAAGAAATTTTTGTTGAATTTAAAAAATTACTTAATGGCATTCTTATAATTATAATTATTTACGAGGTATCTAATAAATCGTCTTTGTCCATTAACGTTTTTTTTTTTTTTTTAAATCAGTTTTATTATATATATATATATATATATATATATCGGTATTTGATATAACTAAACTTAAATATTTTTCGTCTTACAAATTTATATGCAAATTCTGGCCAACATTTGGCAACGAATTTGTAAATATTTTAGTTTGATGCATGTGAATGCATCAAATATTAAGCCCTGTTGCATGCCACATGCAGCTTGGCCAGTAAAACTAAATATTTATTTAACAAATATGCAATAAAATTCACATTGTAGTACACAATTTATCTTCTTGACTAACAGTAACTGAAATAGAAAAACAGAAAAACTCATGTGGACAACGAATTATTAAATACTCTATAACTTATAGTCTAATTCAGGAACAAAATCAAAATCAGCATTCCATTTGCATTTGGAAACAAATCCATTTCATTGTTAGGGTAGAGACTATAAAGTTGAAAAATATTTTGTAGACATTTTGAATGACAAATTGCATTTGAGGTTTTTAAAACTGGACATTGATTTAATTATCAAAATGAATTTCCATTTTCCTTCCACATAGTTTTTCCAGTTGAATGACAACAATGTGCATTTTCACAAAGTTAAATTTCCCTCAAGTCTGGCCATGAAATTTGCATATGTGTGTGAGGAAACTCTCTTTCTGTAAAATGCCTTCGCTTGCCATGGGTCCTCCCTGCCATGTCTTGGCTGCGGCTGTCTGTCAGACTGTTTGGGTAATTTCATTATGAGTTTTATGACTTTTAATTAATTTCAAAAAGTGCACAATTTTACACTTTTTAAGCCCAGTCTGCTACAGTACGGTTGGAAATGGTCTTTTGGGTTGGGGGGTTGAGGTTGTGACTGCGCTATTTGGTCTTTGCAATTGGGTTTGTGGAGGTTTGGCCAAGCCGGATGAGAGCCATAATTTCCGCACAAAACTTGATGCAAACATTTCATCTGCAATTCGAATGAAAGGGTCCAGCAAGGAGTCGGCATCAACAGCATCTGTGCTACAAGCATCAACAACATTCAATTAATTTTCCGTACTTTTTCAACTTTTGCAGACCGTGTCCGTTGGCCAGCATTGTTATGAAGTTTATGCTTATTTACAGCAAATAAGAACAACAACAAAATCCAGAAATATATAGAAGAAACTTCTCTATCCAGTTAGCAGCTCGTTAAAATTTATAAAAATAGGAAAAAATTTCAATTTATTGTCACAACTAAAAACGAATACAAAATCAAAAAAAAAATATTTATTAACAAAAACATAAAATAGACTTTCCTTTTTTGAAGATCATCTTGCCAAAATGTCCGCTGAAGTGGAGGAAATGTTAAAACGTTTTCAAGCCTATAAAAATATTGCAGGCATTATTGTAGTCGATAACGATGGGATTCCTATTAAGACCACATTGGAGAACACTCAGACAGTTCATTATGCCGCACTTATGCAAAGTTTGGTGGTAAAGGCACGACAAGTGGTTCTCGATTTGGATGCAACGAATGAGTTTACTTTATTGAGGATGCGCACATTGACCCATGAAGTTATCCTTGCACCATCGGATGATTTCTATTTAATTGTCATTCAAAAACCTTCGGATTAGAGGAAATTCATATTCCATTAATTGCTAAATTGTTAGTTGCTGTACTTAAAGTTGATTCAATTGCTGAGAATCTCTTTTTAAATGAAATAAATTTAGAAATTTTAGTTTACAAATTACTTAATACAATTGTATAGATAAAAATGGTGAAAATGCTTAGTAGATTTATTAAACTTGAACAAAAAACATTGTGTAAAATTCAGATTTTGTGCATTTTGATCCTCCATGAGTTGAGAAAGATGAGAAAATTAATATAATGCGAGAAATAAACGTTAAAAAATGAATGAAATTAACTTCGAATTGTTTTAAAAATCTTTTCGTCACATCTTTAGAAGCTTCACAAGTCACCTTATCAGCTCAAAATGCTCAATATTTTAAGGGAAATATTCTTGAAATATTCTTTATGTTAACTCACTCTCAGTCAAAGTCAAATTTTGGATTTTTATTACTTTCAAAAATGTCTAACGATACCAAACCTTTTTATTTGTCGGCTTGAGGTCGATTAATAAATCAAGATTTTTTTTTTTTTTGATAATTTTCCAATGTATTTCGATCTTCTACGGAGACGTCCGTCAGTTTTGTCCGACGTGAAGATCTCAACTGAACATTAAATAATATATACATAGATTTTGCGTCATTTTGCCAAAAAATAAATAATTAAATTAATAAGTAATTATACTTTCAGATTCTGTTGGAACATCTGCTTCAATCGCATTTTTTTCCATGCACTTTGAGAAAAATTCTAATCATATTACTAATATAAACTGCTGGTATTCGCACCAAATCGCCAGTAGGGATTTTAATCGAAGTAGAGATCCATCGATTATATTTAAAGTAGTCGAAAATACAAACGTGGAGCTTTCCTAGCCCTTTAAGAGCATTTCCAAGTGAAGGGGATAAAGCCTTTAAGGATTATTTGAGAAGAATTCATTTGTTATGATTTTACTTTAGTTTCAATTAAAGATGATTATCTCAGTTAAATGAAATCGTATGGCTATATATAATTGATTCATTTCATTCGCCGCGGTAAGACCTACATTTCATTCTCCATTCCATTGAAATGAAAGCCAATTAAATTAAAAAGTCAGTAAATGTACAAAATATTATTAACATATTCACCACGTGCATGGCATATGCTATCAATATACATATACATATATGTAATATACATACATTCATATATGTATATATCTATGGATCGCAGTTGGTATTGGATACGATATCGCTGGTGCTGGTGTTGGTTGATTTCAACACATTAATGGCATTCGGTTGCAAATTATTTGCATTGGGAATTGGAATTGAATCGAAATGCCATTTGCATGGGGGCGACTTATTGTGTGTGTGTGTGTGTGTGTATGTCCTTGTCAATGTTGATGTCGGTCTCCAGCCCAAGCTCCAGACCAAACTCATTTACAATAAATGAAGACTGACTGAGTCAGCCGCGGAATGTATAAACTTTTCTTCTGTTTTTTTTTTTTTTTGCATTTTGTTCCTGCTGCCAGTTTTTTGCTTTTTTTCTCGTACAGGCATATGGGAACAGAGGACTCTCTGTAGAGTAAACCAAAATGGTGGAAAGGGTAGCTATTTTTCATTTAATTAAATATGGAACAAGCAAAGTGCATTATGAGTTGAGTGAAAGGATTTTGTCATTCGTCTACATTGTACGCCAGAGATGCAAAAATGTTAACTAAATAACGATGACGGTTAACTATAAAAGCAAAAAAAAAAATGTATATATAAAAACAGGACATCAACGATATCGAGCTGGTTTGTGATAATTTCATAAACTGAAAACTGCATTAAATGCATTAGACCATGCTGCAAAATTGATGTAAATGCTGTTAAATGTGTCAACAGGAAGCATGGCCAAGAACTGAGAAGGACCTGGCCAAGCCAATGGAACAGAAACTGCACGGGCTGTTAGGCAGTTGGCCATTGGAAATCGAAATTGAAGTAAAAAAACAAGGGAAAAAATATATAGGATTCGATTTTAACTTCATTCGGCCATCAATTAATATCGCCTCAGTCGACTTTCATCGTTCAACATGTCAACAGCTATCATATTTTTGTATTTCCAAATCACTGAACAATTGAATTCAATTTGTGGAATGTGCGAAATGTGTTTCCAATAGGCTGTCTTGTCCTCATTTATCGTAACCGTATCCGTATCCATAGTTATTATCCATTCTATATTGCAAGCAATCAATTGAACCAGCTGACCATCCGTCAATAAGTCAATCATCTATCAATCGAACCAACACCACCACCCACAAAATGGCATCGTCCCTTCCTCAACATTCGACCGCATCGGAGTCGGAGTCGGAGTCGACCACCACCATTACTGACCCGGCAGAGGCTGACTTGGAAAAAATGCGACGCATATTTCGAATGCATGATATGCGCGGCGATGGAAAAATCGGCATAGCCCAACTGGGCGAATGTCTTCGTGTGGTGGGTGTCAATCCCAGTGAGGCATGTGTACGCCAACATCAGCAACAATTGCGGGCTGGAGCCATTGGACGCATCTCATTCAATGAATTCATGTCCATCTATTACAAGATCAGCAAGGAGTTGCAGACCAATCCCTGCCACCTAACACAACAGGCTGAAGAGTTTATATCCACTTTGCGACTATTAGATGAGCAAGGCACTGGACATATGCCGGCTGCCAGGCTGCGGCATATTCTCACCCAATGCGGCGATTGCATGAGTTCATCAGAGATGAATGACTTGCTAAAGAATCGGGTGAATGAGCAAGGCTTGGTAAACTATATCGAATTTGTTCATGCCATTATGAATGGATAGTGTATATCCCCCCTCCATTTACCATAGACCAGAATAATTTGTTGTGAAAGTCGACTTTGAGCAATTATAGTTAATTTAATTTCAAATTATATTTCACTTTGCCAGATTAAGAAGGGGGATAGTCTTTAAATATCTATTAGCTACAAAAAAATCAAATTATATATTTTATTTGTTGATTTTTGCATTTCTTTTGTCAGACCATAAAATTTCAGTCATATGCAATTGAATCTGCAACTGGCAATAAATGTCTAGGGAAAAATTGGCGTGTTCCCGTGCCACTTTACGACAAAAAAAAAAAAAAAATGCCATAATAATTCTATTTTCCGCCATTTCTCGTGGCCCGTACACAGTTCATTCATCATTAAATGGAGCCCGAAAATGCTGGCGGAATTTGACAATTTCAATCTTCATCATCATCGTTGTCGTTCTTATTGTATTGGATGGGCAGAAATATTTGCCAGTGCAATGGATTATAAATGAATGGACCTTGTGACGGTTCATTCGAAAGTCAGGACGGACAGACGGACGGACGGAGCAGTTGCCAGTGTCCGGCATTTGCTAATGGTAATGCGTGATGATGGTCAGGGAGTGAATTGACATGAAACTGAAAACGAACGAGGCGAAGGCCATAAAAGCAAAAAAACATTGCTTTTGAATTTAACTCGACAATATCGATTGGACGCACACTCGCACACTCGGAAAGGGGGTGAGGGGATGTAGAGACGATTCAACAGTCAAGCATCATATGCATATGCTGTCAAAACTATTCCAATTGCTGGCATATTTCCGACAGAATTTCAATTCGGTTTTTCCCTTCGATTTCATACATTGTGTAGAACTTTTTGCAAATGTGCATGGGAATTTGCGTGTGAAAGTTACCAGTCAAAATCAATTTCAACAATGGAATCACATGGATTGGGCCTGCTTATCATCAGACCACAAATGTTGACCTTTCATGCCCCATATAGACGCGTTCAGAGACGTTTGCTGACAGTACTGAATCCCATGTCGAGCAAGTTGATCTTTAAGGTGAGATCCAATGCGAAAAGTCATTATAATGTCAGTCCCTATTGCGGTTCCATTGATGCCTATGCCACCACTGAGATTAATATAGAGCTGAATTGCTTTGATTTCCAAAGCAATCACCTGTATCGTCATCGATTCGTCATTCAATGGACGAAATCACCAAACGAGGACCTTCCGCAGGGCAAAGAGATGCTAAATTTATTTAAAAATATTCCACAATCGGATATATATTCTATACGTATATTAGTTCATCTGAATGAGTTTGGTACGCCCATATCCCAATCGGAATGGGATTTACTAGGAATGGTTATGGACGAAAGACTAGAACTACGTGCTCTCTGTCCGAATTGTGAGGATCCCAGTAGGCCTAAAAGGGCTAAAATACGAAAAATTTGTCGAAAACTTTGCAAAATCCTACTCATAATGGGCACCATAGTGGGAGGTGAGATTTTTCTATATTTTTATATATTTTTCGATTATCAATTAAAGTAGTTTTATATCTAGCCTATTTGCTACGTCACAAAATTTATGAATTCATCAAATTTGAAACAGATGATGATGTGGAATTGTGAATGAAAAGGACGTGTGCTTTAGCAAGTAGACAAAATAATGGCATTCCGCGATATCCAAAAACCAAAGACATGAGGTTGGAGCTGCAACAGTTGCTGCCCTCTTTAGCAAATAGGAGAGGGAGGAGTAAAGAAATTTGTGATATGGTCAGCTTTCCCTTTTGCCTTAATTGGTGGCAACACTTCATTACTCCACACCCTCGCTCTCTCTCTCTCTCTCCTACGAAAACGAGTGTGTGAGGTGAACGTTGATTAGGTGGTTTTTGATTTAGATGCGGTTGCAATTTAGTGTCGCGCCCACAAACACAAAACAAACCAACCACAAACACAACAATAACAATGCAATAAACGGTAGTGCACTTTGATTTTGATTATCGCGGCTTGATTGTAAATGACCTGGTTAGCCCTAAAAGCCACACCCACATAAACACTCGAATATGTATATCCTGAGACTCAATGGCTTTCATTAAACGAATATTTAGTGTGGCAAATGTACGAGGTTAAAGGTAAATTACTAAAGAAATGTTACTCCTTTGCCTTGGATTCGATGGTAGATAATTAGCGGTTAAATAATGTTATTGAAGTGGTCGACTGTAAGTCTTTGTAATGGGAAATAATTAGTTAGGACCTAAATTAGCCGAAGAAACTCATGAGTCAAAGCACCAAAGGATAATTGACACTCCTCTCTTTTAAAAGGAATATCCAGGGTCATACCAATAAAATTTAAATAAAATCTTGACATTGCCAAAAGCATTTTAAAGTTCTTTTCAATAGATATAAAATTCAACAGACTGCCATGAGTTGGCAATGTTTTGGGGTCATAAATTAACCTCATTGGAAGACTACTAAGCCTTTTAGGGATTAATTGCAGTGAACAGAGCAAAAACATGCAAATGGCTAATCAGGACACACACACACACACACAACATACACACATGAACACGCCAATGTGATACTGTCTACTGATGACCATTACGAAATCAACGAAACTCAATCAGTGGGGATCAATTAGCATGTTGTGGACAACTGTCATATAAAAGCAAAAGAAAAGGTCTGTGGACATTTTTATGCCACGCACTTGATACTATAAATCCATTTTTATGGCTTTCCATTACGCTGGGCAGTCAGCCTTGGTCTGGTAACCCATTTTCACATTGTATGTACCTTTGCACTTCCTCTCTCGCTCTCTATCTCTCTCGCTCGCCCTGTCTTTGTGTCTTTGTCGTATGCCGTTTGCTTTCTCTTTTACTCACCCACACTTTTCGCTGCCTGTCACCAATACACGTGACTTATGGCCTTTTCTTTTTGTTTCTTCTTAACCCGTTACGCACAAGGAAAAGGCAAGAAAAAAGTAAAAGGAAATGCATTCATCTTCGAAAGCCAGGACTTGGCTTCATTTGCTTTTGGCCAGGATGTGCATTGCTTCCACCACTTTTTCTGTGCCTCACCTTGACTCGTTCGAGTGTTTTTCTTCTTAATACCCTATACTCTCATAATGGCAAGCAAGCCTGAATAATAAGTCGGGGTTTTTTTCACCACTAATAAATACGAAAAAATTTTAATTTGAAAAGAATGTATTAAAGCTTTGCCCTAAGAAATATACAGTAAACATTATTTAAAAACTACAGGACATTTTAAATTTGTTTATAGAGAGAGTAAATCGAAGTCGTTACATTGTATTGCCCTTGGGATATTTTTCTTGATGGTTTACCCCTTTAACATTCTCTGCTTCCTTTTAATGAGTTGCAAGGTAAAGAGATGATGGAACGTTTGCCACGAGGGGCATAAGGAAATCAAGGTGTGTCAAAGGACTTCAAAGTGAAGGAGTGCAAAAACAGAAGCGTGTGCATGTTGTGGAACTTTGGCAGCTGCATAAAGCTTTGAGCTGTTGCCTGATGGGGTAATTGCATACTCTTTAGCAAACACAATGAAAATTTAATCAAATTTAACTTTAATTTGAAAGGGAAAGTCATTTAATGGCTATAGTAATTTCTACAGAATTATTAATACATTTTTTCTTTGACTCATTTAACAAAAAAACTTACCATTGATGTAGCTTTGAATTATTATTATTACTACTTTTTACCATTCCACTAAGTGATATTAAAAAATTGTTAATTCATCTGTAAAAATGAGTCATTAAAATGAACTTTGAAAAAAAAAATTAATGAAACATTTTTAACATAAATTCTACTAGTGCTTATTTAAACATCACAAAATTAAACATTTTTAAAATGTTAATTTTATAGCTACATTAATGTAAATATGTATTTACATAAATTTGTTATTTTTAATTTTCTAAATAAGTAATGAGGAATGATACTTAATAAAACTATTTTTAAATTAAAAACCCCGCCTTGTCATTATAAAGGAATTTAAATTTAATCCTCTAATATCGATTGTCATAAAATGTAAGAAACAATGAAAACTAATACTGATTTAAATATATAGAAAATTTATTTAAGTTGGGAAAAAAGAAATGATACTTATTAACATTAATTAATTTACCAAATGGTTTAAATAATGGTTAGTATTAATGATTAATAATTTCATCAAGTAACGATATGTGGGCATTAGAGGGTTAAGATGTACATATATGTATAACAAAAATTTATACCCTGGACTTATGCATTATATCAATCTGCAGACATTTTTTAAAGTCTTTTTACGAATCATTATAGGGGCAAAAACAATTATATACAAGATATTTTTTTGAAATCATTATATTGCCCAAAAATCTTTTATGTGTAGGTTAATGTAACGACATTTACAACTTCTATTGAAAGTTTTATTTACTTGTTTGAGTTTTATTATGAAACAGTTTAATTCAAATATGAACATTTTTTCTTTAATCTGTAAAATGCAACTCAATATCTCAATCTAAAGTATTATAAATCTTTCTTTTACCCTTTCTATTTTCTTTACAGTTTATTTAATATGCATTTGTAAAACAGTTTTTTCATTTGTAAAACCAGTGTTTTTGCATCGGGATGCAATATAATTCCTTCTATATCTATATAGTCATACGTAACACGAGTCTTCATTCTGAACCACATCATGTAACTTTCAAGAATAAGATCTAAGTCTTAAGCTAACTAAAAATGTATGTGAAAATAAATAAATGTATATATGTACAAATATACAAAGTTTTTGGGATATACAGTTTTTCATCTCCTGGATCTCCTTGCATTGCACCAGGAAAAAATAAGGATAAGACAAAATTCACAAAACTTTTGGTACATTATCTTAATACCATGAAGAATTTAATGCCATAAATAAACTTGAGCAGTCTGTTCAATAACAATATTTAAAAATCGCATAAAACTAGAAGACGAAAAACTGTATGGCTCAAAAAATTTGCCACCACTGTATATTTTATGGTAATTAAATGAGACGTGCGATTGGTGGTCAGTATAACATTTAATTTCATTCTTTATTTCCTTGATCATTACATTTAATTTAAAGCTATACACATTTCACATTTTAGGCATAATTTCTTTCTTTTCAGCTGAGATATTAGATACTATTGTTGCACTTTTATTGCAGAGAAGCCAAGTATATGAATGCAACTCATATCGACTAATTACATGGACCAGACTTTAATAAAGCTTTTATGTAAGAAATATTTAACTATTCAAATTCCTGATAACATAAGTACATAGTTAGGGTATTAAAACTGCTGTAAAGCTAAAATAAAATTCTCATTTTTTGTTTACATACTGCCTGCATGACAATTCCCATTGAGTGTGCATACACAGTTGCATTTCAAAGTGATATAAAATGTCATGTCAAATGTAAATTATAGCACTTAAAAATACACACAGATGGTGGCCAAACAAAAAAAAAAGGAAGAACACTGCAAAAAACCAAAGAAAAAAAATTGATATGCATACATGATGGAAGGGTGAATAAAATCACTTCACATCAAGTGACTGACAGCGGCTTACGCATCGCTAAATATTAAAGTGGCAATGAATACAAATTGTGTCCTCAAAAGCTTCACAATCGAGTTTTTTCCCATGACTCTCTATCTCTCTCTCTCGCACTCTGTCTCTCTTTTGCCTTAAATTCTTTCCCGTTGCCCTTTGGCTAACCACATGACAATTAACCATGTGTTTGTGTCTGTGTGAGTGTCCTGCAGAAATAAAGGATACACAAAAAGAGATAGACGAGTTTGACCCATTTAAAAATATAAACCAATTGGCAATGGAAAAACTTAAAGCATACAGCTTGAGGGGGAAAAAAGGAAAAACAAACTTACCAAGTTAAGTGAATTTAATGTTAGTTAATTGGATCAACTATATTCTATGTCGTCCATCAGTAAATACAGCTACTCTGATATGGTAATATCGTATAGGAAAACTTTCTCGTTGGATGGAGGCAGAGAAAAAGTTTTAGTTTCAACTTACAGCTGCTTCTTTTGCTAAATATAGCAACTGGGAAAGTTTCTCCAACAAACATCTGCCTTCAAGTTCAATGTCTGAGACAGAATTTGGCATTAAAGCTTTAATAGCTTGGCCAAAATGACCAATTAATTCTAAGTAATCTTATAATTCCACTTGAATGATTTGAAAATTCCACACAATTCGCAAATTAAATTTCAAGTGTCCGTTGCATGTCAAGTGCAGTTTTCATGAAAATCGACGTAAAGCCTGAAAAATTACTAAGAAAAAAACTCGCTGTCAAGTGGACAGAATTGCCCTAAAAAAAATACAAGAAAAGAACAGTAGAGGAAAAAAAATGGTTGTCCTTGAGCCAAATCAAACATTTGACAGTTTGAATGAAAAAAATGCAAGAAATTGAGAGAAAATTCTTCAAATATTTTGGAGCAATGGCAGTCAGAAAATTTACATAGAACCTTTAAGGGGATGAGGCTAAGGAAAATTACGACTATCTATTACTAAGAATGTAAATAATAGATATGTTAATATTTTTCGCTTGGCAAAGCACAGAGAGAAATATTTGAAATATATTTAAAACCATTTCTCACGTGATTGGAAATATTTGAATATTAACTTGATATTTCCATATATTTTCCTTTCCCCTTATTAAGTTTTATCAATTTAAATAAAAAAATTACAAAAAAAAACCAAAAATTTTCATTGCTGGCAAGTGTATTTTATTTTCGGCGTTTTTAAAACTCGACTTATTTTTGGTATTTTTGTTTTTTTTTTCTATATTTCTCCCACAAATTAAATCATCAAATCATTAATCTCCTTCAGGCCAAGAATAGAAATTCGATTGCTAGAAAAAGAAAATGAAAATTGAATTGCTTTTGTTCTTGTTTTTGCTGCTCTCAAGTCTGAAGTTTTCCTTTACTCGTTCTGTTTATGATTTAAATAAATTTAGAGTTTCGAAAGAGAGAGAGAGAAATAACTATCAAGTATTTTCAAAAGAGGAAAGTTTATGCCTTCGACTCTGCCAACGCTTCAATTGCTATTGCTAATGGGTTTTGAGTTAAATATTTTGTATATATCTCAATTATAAAAATGAGTTGCTAAAATTTTGTTGCACAACTTTGAGACAGGCAGCCCGAAAAAGCGGCAAAAAAAACCAAAATACGTTTTATATTGTATAAGCGAAAATTTTGTGGCAAGCACAGAACTTAATGACATTTTAATTTATGTTACTTTTGTGTAGGTGTGACGGGCGAAATGAAAAGTGTGCTTAAGTTGGCCCGTGTTAAGTGAAAATTGCAGGAAGTGGAAAATTATATTTTTGCCCGAAAGAAACTTAAATGCTAAAACCTAAATGGCTTCATTTTTTCTTTTCTTTTTGTGGCTGACATTCAAATCGAGTTGTTGAAGTCGCCTTGCAGCGAAAGGTTAAAAGTGGGCATGGCAACATCGATTATACAAATAAGTAGAGAACTGTGAGTTGAAATGGGAGCACACGCATTGCAGGGACAACTAACTTTGCCATTGTATTAGTATTCCATGTTATAATGTTGGTTTATGTTTCGTATACGCATCGTTGGCAACTGCATTAAAATGTTGCATACCCTGAGGGGGAGGGGGGGCTAAGCCAAATTGCTGTACCATCCGCAAAAACAACAAATCCTTACCCCTAGCCCCAAAAAAGGAGAAACGAAAAAGAAAATAAATTGTGTTTTCTAGCCGCTGCACTTAATAATCATAATTTATGCAAGAGTCAACAATTGTGTAGCGCCCAAAAACTATGCCACACACAAACACAAAAGGTGCCCGCTTGCCCAGGTGCTGCGAACAGTCACAGGGAAGGGTGCACTGGGGAGTGTAGAGTGGGGCGTGGGGCAAAGTGTAGAGGAAAGAAAGTAGAGTTAGGTGGGCTGCTGCTTGCCAGGGACACTAGCAAAGTTTTTGCTCAAGTAAATTTGCATAGTTTGTTTTTTTAATTACACCTAAAAGCGAACAGGGACTGTGTAGAGAGACAGGGTAGAAGAGGATGCAGCTTCAATTATCCTTGGAGTAGGCTTGGGCAATTGCAATGTGACATTCAAATGCTGATTGCCCGATAGTTCATGAGTGAGAGAGACAGAGATATAGAAAGATAGAGAAGTGAGAGACTATACATTTTTACCAAAGCAACTCACATCGAACTTTTCCTATCATTTGGTTACATTTTCATCAGTGTTTCATTTGCTGGCAATTCCTCACCATATTGTTGGCGGCAGTCATTTTGGTGGACTAATCCTAAAGAGCTTTAGAGTTGATGGACTTCAATAAATTTTGGCAGACAAAGTCAATGAGGTTTGTGTTGTGGTATTGTATATGCGGTTGTCTCTCATTGGCTGGCAGACTATGTGTCCCTTGTGCCCATTACAATGCTAGCACTTCAACCACAGCCGCAGGTTCACAAGCAGTCTGCCAGGGACTGGGCAATTTGACATCACCCACACCAACCATCTCGTCCTCTTTCTTCTTCCCAAAAACCCAATTGACACATGTTGCAGTTAACATGGGGACAAGAGGTAAAATGGAAGTGTTAGTGCCAATGCCAGTAAAGAGAGAGAGTGAGAGAGAGAGAGAGAGGGAGTAGTAGTAGTGGCATTTGCGAATGAAATTGGTGTGTTGTGCTGTATTCTGCGTATTTACTGTGCAAAGTGATTTGCCATTATGCTGTTGCCCACCTCTTAACCCATCTCTTCTGAGCCCTCCTCATCCTGTTGTGCACAATCTCATTTCACCTTTGCCATTCGCTGTCTTTGGCACTTTGATCATTTGCCATTTTGCCTGTTTGCGTTTTAATTAACTTACATAAGCTTAATGAACTCTCCAGACCGAGTCTCAAGTAGCCATCTCTCTCTGGAGGCCATTGGCTGTGGCATGAGACAAGGGAGAGAAAGGGCCAATACCTTTGGCAAGACATCCACACCTTGTTATTGTTTCTTTTTAGCTCAGTTTACAGTTAATTGTTATTGTTATACCTATGGTTGTTGTATTTGTTGTTGTTGTTATTACTGTTGTGGTGTCTTAGGTATTAGAGGTTGTCAAACACCTTGGCCATAAGGCTTAGGGCACCAAATAATCGGCTTAACCGTTTATCTCTTGATTCTCAAATGAGTACTTTTTGGTTTGGGTTTAACCGAAATGAAAACACAACAACATTTTGTGGTTTGTCACAATATCTTGGAACCATTATTTATTTTGCTTTAGAGTTTCTATTAACACATTTCATTTTATGCTAATTTATTATTAACAAGTTATCTGCTATTTCTTTAATGTATATTGGCTTATTTAGCAACCCCTAAAACTGTTTTTTTAACACTTAAAGTGTGCTATTTTCAAAATTATATTTTGTAAAACTTCTCAAATATATAAATAACATGTCATTACATTTTCAATAATACAAATTATCTTTCACAAAAAATCAAAAAAGTTGTAGTTAATGTTTTTTTATTTTCTATATTTCTCTATTTTTCATTTTTTTTTTTAAATATTTTTCTAATTCTATTCTTTTTTAAGAAAATCCCTTCGTCAGTTTCTAGTTTAATCACTTGGACCTAACGACCTTGACAATTGTTAACATTTTTTCTTAAATTTTATTTAAGTATGAAATCTTATATTTTTTATGACGAAAATCAGTCAAAAGAAATATTTAAAATATTGGACTTACAACTGTTTAACTAAAAAGTCGAAACTGAAACTTTATTTTCATAAGTTGTAAGTTACAAAAAAAGGCATAAAATTGCCCATTTTGTCTCTCTCGCTTTTAAGGGAAATTTGGTGAGTTTGCGTTGAGCTGGGAAAACTCTCATAAATTTCCTTTTACTGACATAGCTAGCAACCTATAATATGTTTGTATGTGTGAATCCTTTTTTACCGGTTTGTTTATCTTATCTACGGATATAAGCATGGATTTTAGGCGAGATTTTTGTTTTTTGAGATTTTTTTGTTTTTGCCGGCAAAAATAAAGTAACAAAAGTGCGTCGCGCACCAAAAACAAATTGGATTATTTGTATATGTATATATATATATATCTACAACATAAGCTGTCAATTCATAGTATGTGAGTAAGCCCTTGGCGAATTTCGGTCTGGGATAGCAGACTACAAATATTTACAAAAGCTTCTATTTGTCCAATAAATTTTCTGCAATGTTTATCTAAGCAAGTAAATTCGAAACATTTTTGATAAAAGCTTTAATTTTACCGATTTAATTAACCATTGAATCGTTGTATAAATTAGAGATTATTTCATTCAATCAATAGCCAAATAAGCACATAATTTATAAATTATAATCAAAACAATCCTATAACTCCTAGCATACAAATTAACACATAATTCAAAGCCACATAGATAGAACATCTAATTAAATGAGCTTTTTTAATTTTGTTAAATGTCGAAAATGAAAACATTAATAAATTAATGCTTTTTTAATTGGAATACACTATTGAAAATAGATTGATATCAACTTTAGTCAACTATTAAGCATTTAACTATTTAACATCAAAATTATTTGACATTAATCTATTAAACAAGTGTAAGTTTTTTAAAGAATAAGTTTAGGACAGTTTAATAAACCTAAACCAAAATGACAATATTTAAATTTAAATTCAAAAATCAATATTCCAGAAGAACATTCTGCAATTAATGTATTTAGTTCTTTAATGACAATAATTCAAGTGTTTTTCTTTTTGCAATATCCAATGAGCCATAATTCAATTTGGGTGCCTCTGGCAACCTAATAACCCAGTTAAGAACCAAACAGAGAGATAGAGCATAAAACATAAATCAACATTCATTTGCAGAATGGTCAAAGCACTGATAATATCTACATAGATGCTTACTTGGAAAAGAAAAAAAAACTATACATAAAACAAATATACAACTCAAAGAGTCATCGCCACTATGTGGGCCACATATGGTTTGAGTCTAACGGAGGAGGAGGAGACGAGGTGCCTATTGTTGGGTGGAGGGAAGAAGCAGCCATAGAAATGGCCAGGCCGCAGAATGAAACCAGCTTGAAACACATACAAAACCCAACAAATGCGGCAAAAAAAAAATATATATACATATATATACATATATTTAGTTTAGTTTAGAAAACTGCAGAATGCAAAATGCAACCAATGTGCCAATTTGCCACACACTCGATGCCTTATACCCGCATCTTTTCCGCCCCTGCCCCCTCTCATGCTTTCATCAGCCATCATTCGACCAATGGTAAAACAATTAAAAAATTCGTGTCAAAATACGGGCAAGAATTTTAAGTGCATTTCAAGGTTTCGGTTTTACGCAATGTGGCACAACAATTGCATAAGAAGGAAGAGTAAAAGAGAGAGAGATAGAAAGAGAGAGAGCGATTGTAAAGCAGGGAAGACAAGCTCATTTAGTGTAAAATTCATTTTAAATTATATGCTCGACACTTTACAAAAAAAATCTGGATTTAATTAATTGCATTTCACTTTGCCGGCAAATGTACTTAATTATAATTTACATTTAAATTTGGCGCCACTTTTCGGTTCATTAATTTCGCCTGATCGTAAATATTATGGGTGACCTGTAACCACACCCCAAACAAAACTCAGACATTAAATACCCGAGGGCAGAGTAAAAATAAACAACAAAAAAAGAGAAGGAGAAGAAAAACCATAATAAGCCTGAAATAATATTACGTATACGCACTGCTGCTTTATAAATGTTTTTCAAAGCGTTTTTTTTCTGTTGGTTACATTTGATTTTTATTGATGGGAAAGATTGGAGCAGCAGGGCGTTTTATTTAACTTTTTTGAGTGAAATTCTAAAATTATTAATCAGCAATTGCTTTTAAATGACTATTTCTCTATCTGTTTCGCTCCTTTTCTCTCAATCAATCTCATCCTTTTGAATTGCAAGTTTATTGACATGCCTAGCACATGTCACTCACTCACACATGACACTTGACTTCCAATGTGTGCAGATTGGCAGACAAGCTTCTTTCCCATCATCATCATCTGATGTTAAAGGCTTTGGATATAAACAGACCATGCCAGCCAGGCTCAGACTAGACATTGCAAGAGCTATTCTTGCTACTCCTCAAGTGCAATTCAACCACTTCGATTTCTTTTTTATATTCATACCCTGTATCTCATGCCGTTTAACAGTCGGGACTCAATCAACGAAATGCATATTAAAGGTAGTAGAAAAACGATTACCATCCTTTGTGGCATCCTATCGTGATTACCAATCAATTGTTGTATCTTAACAATCTTAAAGATTATAATTAATAGAAATAAATTAATAAACCCCAATTGATGATTCTCAATAGAGAGTATCACAGGGTCGTTGTCCCGAATTGTTTACATGATACTTTCTGCTTGCCTGGCTTTCTTTTGTCTACAAATTGAACATATATAAACATATATAAATCTAAATATTTGTCAATACATTTCCAGCTAGACAACTTATGGAAGTCAAAGAGTTTTTGCAATTTGATTTCATTTAAACATAGCCATTTTTATATTTCGCTTTAAATACTCATTATTTTATTCACACATAAAATCTTTAAATGTTTTGGAAATGAGCCATTAAAATGCAAAACAACGAAAATAAATTCCATAAAATTATTCAAATGGCATTTTTTAATAACTATTATTTTGTGTAGCAAAATTAGAGCTTTGCTTTCATACCCTTTATGCAAATGAGGTCTAACAGGGAGTAGAAGCTGTTTAATATTCGTTTCTAATGAAAGTTCTTAAAGTCGTCAAAACTCTTTGCTTCTTGTAAAAAATATAATTCTCATTTTTAACAATCTATTTACAAAGTGATAAATTGTTTATTAAAAAATCATGGAAAATTAGAGAGTGTTTTGATTTCAATGTAAAATTTTTTACTTCTTGCTTATTTTTTGCATTTACAAATATTCATATTAAACATGGCAAAGTGTAGTCTAATGTGTAATGCAAAATAATATTTCTGATCACAAATAGGTTAATGGTTATTTAAGAGGATTACAACTAAATATTAAATAAAGTTCAAAAATGTTAAAGTTTGTTATTATACTTTTATCATTGATGTTGTAATTTGCAAAAGTTTGTCATAAATTTTCAAGTTTATAACTTCACAACTTTTCAGATGTGAATGCATAACTGGATGATTTATTATAGTCACGTAAGTCATACATACACATATGTACCTATACATGTGTAAGTATGATGGAAAAAAAGACAACTTGCAGACAACTTTAATATTCATGACAAAACACCTATCAGACATCAGTAACTTTTACATTCGTCAAACTAAAAATAAAGTAAATCAAAAATTTATTTGCAAATATTCAAAAGATGCAAAGGTGTCGAGTGTGAGAAAAACCTTTAGTCAGTAGTCACAGAGACGGTTGGAAATCATAGAGTTAGTTACTGACTAGCTATCATGTTTGGTGACAACGTAAGTTGTAAGTTTCTGAGTTGAACATATTAGATAACTATCACAGATTTCGAGTCTAGGAGTTTACCCCAAATACTAACTCTATTCGTTAGCCATGTATCCATTTGGTTTTGCTTAGTTTTAAATTGAGCCACGTTTATTTTCTTTTTTAATTCTTAAGACTTGAGTTTTAGTTATAGTAATTAATATAATTTATTGAGAAGAAAAAGTGCAAAGTCTTTACATATTCTTACATTTATAGGAATATATAAGAATAAGATTTGTTGTAATATCAAACCCTGCGTTTAAGCCAGCTCCAATCTATGCAAAGACTATGACAACTATCACAAACCAAGTAATACTTAATATAGGACTTCATTAGAATAATTCATTCTTCAAAGTAATTGTAAGAACTTACTGCTATCTCAGTGACTTCAGTTCTACATATAAGTATAATGTTGCACTTAAACACACATTAATAAACAAAAGAGAATATAAATTGGCAACTTTAAATTATATTTATAATTATAATGACCCAAAAGTCATTATGAAATAGTTTGGCAGGAAACAGCACCAGAAGGGAAACCAACATTTTTATGTAAATTAGCTACAACAATTGAGAACTAGGACAAACAGTTGGCCACGCTCTGTTGGTCATTTATCATATAAAAGAGACGCCAAAATGGCTTACTTAGACTTGGGCGCAAAATTTTAATTGAGTCAATTATATGTTGGGTCACAATTTTGCCAGTTCATGCTAAATAAAACATAAAATGTCCCAATCGACCGTTTCTTTTTGACTGATTAGCAGGGCAGACTTGTTAACAAGCATACAGTTATAAATTTATATTTTTAAATTACAATTTTGTAAAATTACTGCCCTTTGGGGAAACAGGCAGAAACTTCAATTAACATTTGAAATTTGAAAATTTGTTGTAAATATTTACAAGGTTTTTCGTTAGCATTTAATTGCAATTAAATTGCACACAAATAAACCGCAATATAATAATTTCCATCCGGCCTAAAGGCACTTTCAAGTGGTCCTTGGCTAAAACATATATGTTTATGATGATGATGATGATGATGATGATGATAATGATGATATTAATGAATGGTATTTATGTTACGTACTTGTCGCTTTTTATGAATATTAATGAAATATTATTGATTTTGGTTAATCAATTTGCAATGGAATTCATTTGATAGGCCATCTTTTTAAAAGGGTATATTAGCATCGATGTCATTTATGTCAGAAGATGTGGATTTCGGAATAAGATTTTTTGGAATCATTCAATAATATAAATACATTTGTATATTTCTATTCGAGACTTCCCACTTGCTAGTTTCGTTTGCTATTATACCATATCAGAATCGATCTGTCCTTATTTCTTAGAAAGAAGATGAATATAAATAAGTCAAATTTTAATACCAATTTATTCGATGAAGTTTATGAGAACTTAATTTTACATCGCCAATAAATTAAGCATTTTAAAAATAGTTTCTATAGTGCATTAGCCCAGAAACAAATATATATATATAGATCGCATTAAATACGAGCTAATGCAAACTCAAACAAAACATTTTTGTCAACTTTTAAAGTATGATTATCCAGAAGTCGAAATAGCCCATTTTATTATTTTGAATCCATAAATTCTCGTTTCAATACAGGGGTAAAAAGTCCCCCTTAGTCTGCTTTCTACGCCACTGCTTGTATCTCGTATTGATTGCATATTAAAACTACTTGAAACTATTCACATTTATCAGCAAAGTACTTAATGAAATTAAAAATCCTTTTTTTTTAACAGGCTCAAAGAAAAATTCCTAACATAAATCTTAAAAACTTTCGCATTTAAGTTGGCTCATTGTCAAAAATTAAATACAAAGAGAGGGAAATAGAGAGAGGGAGAGTCAGAGCGAGGGAAAAGTAGATAAGAACAATCTGATAGGGAGAGAGAGGGGAAAATGCAAATTTATATTACTCACACTCTTATATATTATTTGCCTTATTATGTCAACAACAGCAAAGACAACAACAATATTAGCATTGTTACACCAGCGACGTGGCAAGAGACGAGGCAAAATGTAGAGGGGTGAGGTAAGGAGACTATGGCACTATTTTAATTTGGCACAGGCACCGGTTGCGGCATAGTGAACGGCAACAAGCTCTAAGCTCCGACTGCTGCGTTTTTCCGGCTCCAACTAGGCAGGCTAGTTAACCGCAATAATTTATGCCTTTGAGCCGTGTTTCAGTCAAAGTCTTTTGTGTGGGTTCCCTCTTTCATATATATATATTTGAGTGTGTGTGTGTGTTTATGTCTGGATGTGTATATGTATGTGAATGCACATAATTTTGCCTATTAAAGTAAAACACTAACAGCGTTTATCATTACAAGCATCACCATGCCAGGACCAACAATAACAGTAGCAGCCACGTTGCGCATCCTTTCGTCGACGCCATTTTGTTTAGTTTGTACTCCCTATATATATGTGTGTGTGTGTGCGTGTATTTCCGTCAGTGAGTATGCCTCGCACTTCCTAATGCAAAAAAGCGACTTTTCAGCACAAATTTTTAGCAAAATTAAAATATTTATGTTGCCGACGTGCTTAATGCCTGCCGCTTCTCTGTCGACGCTCCCAGTCTTACTTTCTGTTTAGTTTTTAGAACGAGCATGTATCTGTATGTGTATATATGTAAGGATGTGTATGTGTGTGTGTGTTCTGTATACGTGCGTGGCCAGGATGATTATAACGATGCTGAGCAATGGTTATACCCTAACAAAAGAGCAAATGATTCTTCTACTTGCCTCAAAGCCAAAAAAGCCTTAAAATTGTTTTAGGAAAATTTGATATTATATTCATATTTGTTTCTAATCAACAATTAAATTTCAAATTTATTTAAAAATCCTAAATATTAATATGTTTACCTTTAATGTATGTTTTATGAAATTTTACTTGTAAGACCAATCTTACATAAGGCCACCCTTATGATGGATAATACCTAAAGATTGATAAAAAAAACTATTAAGATCAAAATCTAGTGAAATATTCTTTATTAATTCTTAACTCTTACAATTGCAAAGTAGTTGTTTCGATTTATAGAATTGTATACTTTTTAAAATCATTTCAAGAAATAATGAAATAATAAAGGCCAAGAATCGCGATAAGAAAAAAGTCTAATCCCAATAAGTTGCTTATCCTTTTTATTGGACTATATGAGCACATGGCAGCCCATATACTAGGCTGAACTTCAACTGCCTGAAACCATTTTAGTTTAAATCTATATACCATTTTCTCCTCAATATTCTTTATAATTCTCAACTAGTTTTAACAGTCAAGAAAGTCAAAGAATATATAGTTTTCGTTATCGTTTTTTTGTGTCTATTATTTTTTATACATTAGATTCGCTTTATTTTAGTGTATTTAATATTCATGTTACTGGTGGATGAGATCGAATTAACTTCCTTTTTTAATGTAGCTGCATTAACTTCCATCTCACTTTCGGCTGCTTGTCGTCCCTGCTAACCATGGCACGTTATCTCCCCAAAGACAACAACGTCATGCAATGTTGCCACTTAATGTTCGCGCTTTAGCAATATGAGTTGCAACAACATGGTCCATCCGCACAAATTTCCTCCCTCAGCCCTCC
The DNA here is from genome assembly GCA_018903935.1 of Drosophila insularis. Classification (NCBI taxonomy): domain Eukaryota; kingdom Metazoa; phylum Arthropoda; class Insecta; order Diptera; family Drosophilidae; genus Drosophila; species Drosophila insularis. Next base: position 7,340,573 of record JAEIFP010001084.1, on the reverse strand, counting down.
AGTCCGCCCTTCACTTGACAACAAGTATTTTCGCATATTAAAAACAATATATTTTCCAACATATTTTGGCATCCGGTCCTTGTCCTCGTGTCCATCCCAATTGTTATGTATGAACAGAAGCGAACATTTATAAATTTTTTCAACTTGCTATCAAAATTTTTGTTGCTACTGCAAATTAATTACATTCAACTTAAGTTTTTATCCAGTGTTTTCTTTTTATGAGCAAATTAAATGAATTTTTAAAGTGTCATTAGTCTGGGAGAGAGGGGGCGGGGCAAACAATACCATGGAGGAGTTGTCTACTAGAAAAATAAAACAAAAAATGATAGAAAAAAGCACAGAGAAAGGGAACACAAAAGTAAATTAAGCCCAATTCCTCAGGCGTTACTTGGGTCTTCCCTCATTCTTTTTCTCAGTATTTTTTTTTCCTTTCGTTTCTTTCCTTTTCTCTGCTCTTTTCTTTTACATTCATTTCTCCCATTTGCCGTCTGTTTCTTGTTAAAAACGTTCAAATTTATGGCTATTTTGGGACTTGCCGCAGCCTGCGGCTAAAATGTTTTTAGATTTTTCTCGTTTTGCCTTTTTGCGGATGGACTTTTTCCCTTTTTTTTTTGGTTTCCCATGGTTTGTGGTTTCAGTTTTTAAAGTTGAAACAATTCCTATTTGCCCTTTTAATTGTCACCTCAGAAATACGATAATGCAGTAAGGTAGCCTTAGAAAATTTATATACATAAAATTTATGTAAATTTGAGCTAATTACAATTATTATTAAATAATTCAATTAAAATATACGAAATACTTTAAGCACAAGGCACCTAAACTTACAAATCTATAAACTTTTAAAAGAGCACTTAAAAAAGTTTTTACCCATGAAAATGTAAGTACTTACATTCCCTCTTCATAAATATAATCAGTCGATATAACAAATTCTCTTTACATTTAACTCTTTGCCAATTTCTCACTTGACTGCATTTGATTCCATATCATTTCTCATGCGGCATGCCACATGCAACTCGAACACATGGTCAATGGGAGTAAAATGAATTCAATTCCATAACAAATGAACTGCAAAACAGATGTCCATCTCTAAGTTTCCAATAGGGCAAAAGGAGCCAATGAAAATGATGAAAAAAAAACGGAAATTAAGTAGAAAGACAACCAAATAGGAACTCTCAAAAAAAAAAGATATTAAGGGAACCAAAAAGCAAAAACAACAAAACGGAAATTGTTGAAATATGCATCGAATGCATTTGGTTTCGTTGAACTATTTCTAAGTTTTTCACTTTTATTTTTTTTTTGCATCCTTTTGCAACTTAAATTTAAACAACTAAAAGCTTGTCTCTTCTAAGCACACACACTCACAAACAAACACAAATTCGACAACGAAAACGAAAACCTCCTTTCCACCCGCCCCCGAACATTGTTTAAAAAACAAAAAAAAAACCTCTTACCAAACCCATATATATGTCTGATGGAGAAGAGTGTTTGTGTCGGTGAGACTGCGGCCGCATTTCACACAAATATTGACACATGTACCAGGCTGGAACTGGAGCTGGAGCATGACCAGGATACGGATGGATACGAGACGGAGGCTGGGCGAGCCGGGCGATGGCCATTAGATGATTTATAGGTCAGAAATGGCAGAAAATCGAACCAAGCTCCAAACAAAAGCGAAAACAAAATCGAAATCCAACAACAACATCTGCATCACATCGCAACCCGAACCAGACCACATCGTCATCGGCATCGTCATCGTTCATCCTCCAGCCTTGATCCCTCCCGCTTGTCGAGCTTTCATTCGTTGTGTATCGTCGAAAAATTGAAATGGGCACTTTATGGACATGGCTCGACCTCGATCCATGGGCTCCGTCTGTTGTAATTAACTTAAATTCCACTAATGAAAAATACTCTTGGATATGTATGTTGCACTGACATGACAACAACGTGTACAACGTAAAAATGACAGCAAAAAAAGTTTTGGGTTTCAACCGGATGCATTGTTATGCACATTCCCCCCATACTCTTTCTTTGCCACTCTCTTTCTATTGTTGTTGATTAATATTGCATTCAAACAATAGAAATTGATTCGGGTCACGAGTGGAGCCCAAATTCTGACCAGTGAGCAGTAGGATAGAACAATTGGATGTTAGAGGTGGCAAGAGAGAAATATTTCAAATGGCGATATGAAAAGAGCCAAAAACAAAGAGCAAAGCTTTTACCTTGAGGCAAATGTCATTGTGTTATTAAATTTTGTTTTTGAATGGAGAAAGTATTAACAGCCTTTGGCAAAAATGTTTCTCAATGATTGAGAACAAAAGCTGGAAAGACCAGCATTTACATTTTATCTAATTATAAGTTTACAAGAAAATCCTTTTAAATAATTTGAGCTAAGCTGAGACCTATGAGAATAACCTCACCTTTGGAACTTTTTTCGTTGAAAAGCAAATATTTCATACTTCCCACAATGCAGATATATGTAAAGTATAAGTATACAAGTATATATTTTATTATTTAAAATTACCTAAAGCAAATAAAGCGAAAGAACCATAATGACAAAAAAAAAGAGCAACTTAATTAAAACTTTCTGAAGAATTTATTTTAAAGTTTTTTTTTATTTTTTTTGGTTTGCAATTTACAACTTAAAATTGGACAAACAACAAAAATAGCTACAAATATTTTGTAAGTTTTTGTCCATTTTTTGTAATGGGCTAGTAAGTGATCCTTTAGCTATAAATTTACTGGTCCCTTTCAATGTTAATGTTCATATTTTAAAAATTGTTTTACACTTATGATAAAGGGGATAAAATTCTTAAATTCTCCAGAAATATTTTTTTAACATAAAAATAAAAATTCAGAATGAATTTCAAGTAAAGTGGAGCAAAAGTAATGAAGATAACGATTTTGGGGCCATATATTTGATCAAAAAAACTTTTTGCTGTTATCCTATAATTCTCACACTACAAATAATTTTATACAAATATTTCATTGCATATAAATAATTACAAATATTTCTAATTAAAATGTCTGTCGAAAAAAAATCAATTGCTAAATTTCATTTTTTTTATAAGAAGTATGAATACAAGAAAGAAGGGTGGAAAAGCTTAACCGAAAATTGAATTTTATTAACAATTATAATGATCATTTCAGTTTTTGTCTCATATACAAAAATGTGAATATGTCCCAAATTTTTTTTTTAGTATTTTAAAACTTTTTTCTTAAAATTTGTATAAAATTTATTTATATTTCGTTGTCAGAATCTGTTAGTTCTTGTCCCAAAAAGATTCTAGTCGGCTTGATCTCTTCTTGCATTTATTTTATTTCAAACTGAGGGCAGATTTTTTGCACAACATTTATAGAATATTTAGTTAAATGGGCCAACGATTTCATCGATTTTAAAATGTGCAACTCGAACATTGTAGTAATTCGAGTGACATTCTGGCCTGATTAGTTTGCAATTCCGTTGATAATATCATACTATAATTATAATTAGTTTTGCATAATGCGACCTATTCCAGCTCAATGTTAAATTATTTCCCTCATGTATTATTTTACCTTCCCTGCCCCTTTATGCCGCTATACCATTTACTCGGTTCAACAATATTCAATTACAAACATTGCCAAATGTTCTAAACATTTTGAGTGTCTGGTTGAAATTAATTTGTTTGTGTAATAGGACAAACTAACACTGTCGCTATCTCTATCTGTTTTATCCAAACACACACACACACTTCTACCTGACTTGGTAGGTGTTCAAACAAATTGCGTACGTGTAGACACACACAAACAGAGACAAGTAAGAGTAGGGTCCACTTGGTCCTTTGGTAATTGTAATACGAACAAATAAACGAGCAACTGGAACACGAATATTCATACAACTATGTATGAAGGACATGTCCAAATACACACACACACACACACATGCAGCTGAAGTGAAAAGCAAATGGCAACAGGACAAATGCTTAATTTGGGTGGCAAATTGTCCTGCAGAATCTCCCACAAAAATTTCACAAGCAGCAACAATTTGCTTTTTTTTAATTTCATCTTTTTGTTGTTGCTATTGGTGAGAAAACAAGTTGTGTAACAAATTTAAATTTATATCCTGCCAACACCTGCGCATTATCCTGCTGGTTAACATGCTACTCCCCAAACATCAATCGAATAAAGTTTTCCGTTTTTTTTTGTTTATTTTTTTTTTTTTGTTTGGAAAATTGAATTGAATTTAAAGAATATTGTTGGGGTAAATTGTGGGTAAAAAAATTGTCAAAGCAAAATAGTTTTTAATTAAAATTTTTATAAAATATTTCATTGGCAATGCAGATGATGCTTAACATTTTCATACATTTTTATTAGCTATACTCTTGGTCAAATGAAATGCAGATTGCATACTCCACTTGTCATGTGTCTTAGGCTAAACAGGCAATAAAGGATTATTTCTCCTGAAAAAAAAAAAAAATTATTGACCCTGTTTGTAACGGAAAACAAAGTACACCTTAATTCACCTTTAGCCTGTATGGGCGAGATTGATCAGTGAAAAAATAAAAACAAGTTTATGTAAAGAAGCAATTTTACCCATAATTTTGCTAAACTTATCTTTGCTTTAAAAGGACAAAAGGTCAATCCTTACCTGAGCATAGCTTGCCGATTGTGACTTTTTCGATAAAAGTAAGTAAAAGATGCTGCAAATTATTAAGTTTCATGGAAATGGAAACAAGTTTCCATCTCTCTCTTCCTCTCTCTCTCTCTCTCACACGTAACATTCCATTTTAGGTACTACTACTTTTTGTACTTTGTAGAATCCCCATAGTTCATTTCGAGTCCAATGAGAAATATGTGCAAAAAAAACGTTGTGTATATGGTGTGTATATTTCATTTTATTTATTTGCCAGCGGAAGTTTTGAAGCGGCAGTCAGTGTACATATACAGGATATTAAAAGGACACGTAGTCATGCATGTAAAATGCCCACGGCATTGGCGCCTCCTCTAGGCCACATATGGAAGCTGTCGTCATGGTAAACGCTTCTTTTTTTTTTTTTTGGTTTGTTTGTTTTTTTTTAGTTTTTTGTGACATCCTTTTTTTTACTGAATTATGGCTGCAAAGAGGGCAATGACTTCCGAAAAAAAAAACACATTTAAATAAAAGCAAAAGTAGAAAACCTTTTGGACAAACGGATTTCCATGGCAGTTTTCCAGCTGCTCTCTCTTTCTCCTATTTTGTGAACGTTAAGTGGGAATTTTAATTAAAACTCTTAATGAATTTTTAAATGTTTGTCAAAAACCGGAGCAACTTACTTGTACCTAGACATTCCTCAAGTGAGAACTTAAAGAGCAAACAAAAAAAGAATATAAAACGAAAATCGGCTAACTTTGCTGGTTCAGCAGAAAAAGAAAAAGAATTTGCCTTCTCTCTTTGTTCACATTTGGCTGCTCGTTTTTTCATTATACTACTTGGAGCCTGTTTTTTCTTTCATTGCTTAAATTATGACCACAAAAGGCAGAGAGAGGAGCCAAAAAGTCATGACGTGACCGCCACACAATGCTGTGGTCAACACGATGACCATTTTGGTTGATGATGATCTTTTGGCCCTGTGCCTGTTCTTTATTTTGGTTCCTGCCTCGACTAATGGGAATTTCAACTATTTTAAGCTTTCATCCATTTTTTTTGTGCTCTTTTCCTCTCTTTTCTCTTTTCCTTAACGCGAAATTATTTTCTCATTAATAAAATTGGATTGCGGTTCTTTTTAGTCTTCCACTTTTGTAATACTCGTTTAATGAATAAGCTAATAGGTTTAACTATTACCCTGTTGCAGCAGCATTTTGGTATAAATCTTTGCTAGACGATGCATAATAAATTGGTAGAAAAAATTAAACAATTTACTCTAAATCTTTGACTTATAATTTTCTCTACAGGGTACAATCGGTTACTTTATACGATTGATGAACTTTGTATCAGATTGATGACCTTTTTATCAATATGTATAGGAAACGTTAGGTAAATAACATTTTGTATCAGATTGATGACCTTTTTATACCATACACCCATAGGGTGAAAATGGTATATTAAAGTCGCTAAAATGTATGTAACAGGCAGAAGGAAGCTTTTCCGACCCCATAAAGTATATATATTCTTGATCAGCATCAACAGCCGAGACGATCTAGCCATGTCCGTCTGTCCGTCCGTCCGTCCGTCCGTCCGTCCGTCCGTCCGTCCGTCCGTCCGTCCGTCCGTCCGTCCGTCCGTCCGTCCGTCCGTCTGTATGAACGCCTAGATCTCGGAGACTATAAGAGCTAGAGCCACCAAATTTGGTATGTAGACTCGTGTCATATGTACGCTTATCGAGTTTGTTTCAAATGTTTGCCACGCCCCCTACCGCCCCCGCAAATGATATAAAACCGATTTTCTCAAACACCATAGCAACTAGAGACACAAAATTTGGTATGTATATTCGCTTAGTAAACGCGCACATTTTGTATTTGTAAAATTTTTGCCACGCCCCCTACCGCCCCCCGCAAATTAAATAAAACCGATTTTCTCAAACACTATAGCAACTAGAGACACAAAATTTGGTATGTATATTTGCTAAGTAAATGCGCACGTTTTGTATTTGTAAAAATTTTGCCACGCCCCCTACCGCCCCCGCAAATTAAATAAAACCGATTTTCTCAAAAACTATTCTAGCTAGAGACACAAAATTTGGTATGAATATTTGCTTAGTAATTGCGCACATTTTTGATGTGTAAAGATTTTGCCACGCCTCTTTCCGCCCCCGTAATTTGAAAAAACTCGATTATCTCCCGTAATTTTCAACCTTGTGCAATCAAATTTAGCACACTTAAATTTGATACTAATATCCAGCAAAATACCAAATTTGATCAAAATCGGAATAAAAATAGCCAAGTTATGCATATGAACGTTTTTCCATATGGCCGGAGTTGGCCGTTGGCTGGTGGGGGCGCTAGGGTGCTCGAATGCTTGAGTGAGCGAAATACTAAGATATGCTTCTAAAAAGCATGCAAACAGATTTTTTTTAAAATACGATAATGCATTGGTTATTATAACTTTAAAATATTTGTTTTACTGGTGTATGGTATATCCAAGTCGGCGAGACGACTTACTTACTTCATTATCAATATGTATAGGAAACGTTAGGTAAATAACATTTTTTGGATTCAATCAACCTCTTAGGAATAAAAACGAAGTATGTAATTTTTAAAAACTTATATTTTTATACTATGCACCCATAGGATGAAATGGTTAATTCTTGATCAGTATCAGTATAAATAAAAAGGTTTTCTCCAAGACTATTCTAGCTAGTCTTTTTTTACTTCAGAGAAAAAATGGCTATTTTTCATTCTAGATTAAAATATGAAACCTTCATGACCACGGTTTCACGACATTAAAAGAAGTAGCCGAAAATTGTAATGCTTTAGTTAGGACTTAAAAATATTTTAGTTCTAAACTAATTACAGTTCTCAAAACTGTCCACTTATTCTTCTAGGCCCAGTATGTACATATAAAAATATGTATACTTATCTTTATCTTATCTTTTAAAAAAACTTAATTCAATAACATGTTTCATAAATTTTTTTTTCATTAATTCATAATTCTAAGCATAAATTTCAAAAGTGTTTTGTGCTAACAATTAAAATGTTAAATAGCGTTTTTATTATTTATAGCCTTAGGACTCTTCAAACATAAATTTTCACAATTATTGATAAATATTACGCATACGCAGTGTGATCTAACGGTCCAACATAGAATGGAGGAAAAGAAATGACAGCAATAAAAGAGGAAGTGAAGTTTATCAGCTGCTAACAGCAGACGGGCAACAATTTTCCATTTGCTTGTTGATTTTAATGGAAACTATTGCCTGTCCCAAAGGCAGCAGGAGAGCTCATCTAAATGGCTTCCTGTTTGGGGTCCAGTGATGGTCGTTCCGTCTCTGTCCCGCTGTGTTAAAGGACATATATATTTTATATGTATGTAGATGCAAATAAATACCTACACATACATATATCTGCCATCTACTTCATTTTCTGTTGTTGTTTTTTTTTAAAGCAAACTGTAATTTAAAACATTTTGGCCAGCAGCCAAGTAATAATTTGAACTGATGCAACTCGTCCTGGCAACGGATTCGCATTTTGAATTGTGAAATCGTGGAATTGATGCGCTTGGCTAAACAAAGTTACAGCTCGGAAACGAAGCCGGGTATCCTGGTATTGTTATCGTATCCCTTTTTTTTCGTCTTTTTCTTCTTTTTTTTTTGTTGCTTTGGTTTTGTTTGTGCTGCTTTTGCTGGGCGTATCAACGTGACTCCTTGAGAATAGCATTTTATTGCTCCAAACAAGATGGGGTAAAGTCAAGTGTTGCAGTTGCTCGCAATTATTCGTCCTGCTTTTGGGTCGGTTCGGCGCAATAAATTCTATTAAAATGCAATTTGAAGGGTCTGTGATTTCAAGGCAAGCAAACTGGCATCCTTTGCTGTTTGTTATCCCTACAACTGAGCCCAGGGCAGGACGCGTTTGCTTATGCTTTGCTTCTCCTGCTCTTTCTCGTTCCGTTCTTTATTTCCTTGTCTGTTTGAATTGGGATTTATGCAATGATTATGCCCATTTTTCGATCTAAAGTATACGTATTTATGGCTTGATTCGATGAGCCTGACAGTCGGCCAAATTCTACAACCAATTGGTTTGTCATTGTAACTAGAGATTTATCCAACTTCTAGTTAATTATCTGAACAGGAAAAAACAAAGATAAAATACGTAAATATTGTTGGGACAAAAAAGGAATCTGATAAGTTTCCTCTTTCTTTGGTTTCCTTCTTTTTTTTTTCTTGAATCTTAATTAAGTGCAAGCAAAGGGTCTCTTGTTCAACTTACAAAGTGAACCAAAGTCAAATATACTACAATATATAACATGTTTTTCTTTACTTCTTTTCCTACTTGTAGTTACTTTTATTTGTCTGCTCATGCGATGTATTTAATTGCATCCCAATGGAGTGCAACAAGCAGTAAACAGCAAACAAACAGCAAAGGGCAAAATGAAGGAGACCAACTTGCTGAGCAAAAAGAAAAAACGAAATGAGGTAGAGCAGGGAATGAAATTTGAAGTTGGAGTACGAAAGAGGACGATGGGGACAAGGTAATCGAAATTTTACTTTCCCCAAAAAGAGTTGACGAACTGGAAGAGTAAAAAGGGTAGCAAAAGGAGGGGTGCAACCAGTAGGGGAAAACTATTACCAGAAGAGACCCTTATGTCTTCGTAAATGTACATAGTTACAAAACATACTTACCTATATACATATATAAATATGTGTGTGTATTTACATATATTTTTTTAACATATTTGCTCGGTTAAACCTGCATGTCCTGTTTGGAGATGTTTTCTTTACTCCTCATGAATGAGTATTCCTTTGTGAATTATGCTTTTGAGAAATTGCTAAAGCAAAAATAAAGTAAAGAAAATTAAAATATACATATTTTCAACGACAATCATGAACTTAAATTTTAAAGGAATACAGCAATACGAAGTTCAATAAAATAAAAAATCAATTTTTTTAATCTATCCAATAAATTGTACATATATAACAACAAGCATATTTATGTAAGGATGTGTATTGAGGATACAGGACATATGTAATTAGTCTTATTTACACACATATCAAAGTCTGACTAAAATTTCTTGACACTTCTCCACAATTTGTGCAATTTGAATATAAGACTTATCTTAGTCTTAGCCTGATTCTTGAATGTTGGTATTTATTTATTTAGTTAACTACAGGAAATTCTGAAATAAATTGAAAAATGAAATGAACATTTATCATATCAAGAAACAGAAGCAGCAGCTGAATAAAATAAATAAAATGTAGAGCCCTCAGCTTAAGGATATGTATGGAAAAGGCTCTCCATCTCGTTTTTCAACTCGATGCTCTCAGTTGCAAATGTTGACTCCATAAAACTATCAACAGAAATTTCAACAAAAATTAAAATATTTATGCACTTTGTACGTGAGACTCATGTTGTTATTTCGTTTTGCCAGCATTATTCTTTATCAACGTCTCTCTTTCTTTCTCTGCCTTTTCTTTTACTGTGCAAATTTGTTTATTGTTTTAATAAATGTCAAAACAAATTTCTTTTGTGAGGTCCTGGCAATTAAAGAATATTTTTCAAATTTTATAATAGACACACAAATGCGTTTCACAGGTCGTATGATTAATGCTATGTTGTCAATGTGAAATGTAAAAATTCTGGAAACTAACTTCAGCAAACCAGAATGGATATATACACTTCTAGTTTCTGGCAGTTCTCTTTCTTTGATGAACAACATAATAAATACAAATACAGAGACACTTGTTTTGGAAAAAAAACTTAACTTTAATTATCCATGGTTGATTGATATTACACTTCTTTTAGACGAGGCATGAAATCTTTAGAAATCCGAAAGTTTAAGATAAATAGGTTAATCTATAATTTTTTTTGCTATTAAAAATACTTCTAACTCAAATATCATCAATTCTGATCCCCCATTTGTAAGGGTATTAAAATCTTACCACAAAAAAATGAATCGAGTAACTTTCAATGCATTTGCTTTGCATTGACATGATTTATGGAGCCACCAACTGGGGACAATTGGACAATTGTTTCTCCTTTTTTCTTTTTTTGAGGGTGATGTGCGGGTGTGTGTGTGTGGTTTTTTTTTGTGGGGGCGTTGCTGGTCTCTAGTCATTTATTTAACGTATGCGAAAAGTGAATCCTGCTGCGATTTATTCGATTGGAAAAATTGAATTATGCACAATTGATGGGCAACCATTGCAAATGTACAATGTAAATTGAATAGTTTTTTTTCGCCTTCAAACAATTATTTCTTTAACTTTTAAGCATGAACTTTGAAATCAAATTCGAACTAGAAGAAAATGTCTACAAATGGGAAACTGTAATTGAAAAGCTTTTCCGCTTTCTTGAAATTCAATTAGTGCGCTTGTTGTTAATGCTGATTCCCTTCCCCCTGTTTTTTTTTTTTTTTTTTGCTTTCTTTCCTCTTTGCCAACTTGTAACGTGATGCAAATGTCAATTAACGCTAAACTGCAGTAACAAATCTCTAGAATCCCCCCACTCCTCCTCATGCTCTCACAAATCTATGATCCCCGTTGTAGCTGAGTGCAGTCAAATGGAAATTTTTCTTACCTAAAGGACATAAAATTTTGCTACCAAATCGGTTTATGGCTAGAATCGAAAAATGGAGGGCACAAAAAAAAACTCAGACCAAAAAATAGTTGAAGGTTGTATATATGTACATATATATATATATATATATTTTTTTGACTATCGAAAGCAACTTAACTCTTCAATAACAACAAGAACAGCGTATGAGAATTTATTCGTATGTGACTAGTCCAATTTCCATAGAACGGAACTAGTTTAACATACACTTGTTACTAGAGTTGATTAGTTCTAATAAAAATTTAACTATATATATTTATATATAGGAATTTGGGTCTGTACTTCAGATTATTTTTACTTACACCTCATTTTTCGTGTTGTTTTTTCTTTAATTTAAAACCAATTGTTAAAATCAATTAAATATTCTTATGCTGCTCTTCTTGACAAGATTTTCAGATTATAAAATGACCAAATATAAAACTAGTAAAATTCGATACAAAATTAAAGCTTCGTATACTCATGGTTGAAACGTCTTATAAGACAGTAATATCGTGAATTTTACTTTACAAAATCATTTTATTTATTCCGTTTATCGATGTTAGGACTCAAAGTGTATTCAAAACTCGAAACATTCAAATACTGTCTGGCTCTCTATTTTTTGTTGCATGGAAATTGGTTTTGCTTTCAGGCAACCATATTTTTGGCAACCAGCTTGCCTGTTTCTCTTTCCCTAACATTTTGGTCATAAAAGCCAAAGCTAAAATGGTTGCGGCTCAAACGAAAATGCAACCGAAAACGCGGAAAAAAAAAGTGGATTACCAACTGTGGCACCTGCCATCGACATGGAGACCCCTAACCCACACCCAAATGCCCAATCTTTCGTCTATGAAAATGGTGTTTCATGTTCCGCCTGTCGATTTCTGTTCGCCTGTGAAAATGCCCGCCCCTGCTCACACTTTAGCCAGGGACAAGCTTCAGGGTATGTGGAGTGAGTGAGTGCCCCTCTTTGTCTATTCAATTGAGCGGGTTAGCTCAGCGTCAGCTTCTGATGGAGATCGGAGCCCTTCGGGCTAAATGGCTGGATGGCTGGCTGACTGCCTGTCTGTATGACTGGATGACTGGGTCTTCTCCGTCTGCTGGCCTCATTTTTATTGGCTTTGAGCTCTGATGCAATAAACTTGGTCGAAAAGTTCTCGCGTTCTCAGCCATCAAGCACTTCAAAAGTGATTGTAAAAAGTGCGTACGTGCATTTTAAAAGCTTTTTGGTCTACACATATGAGAATAACAAAAAAAAATCCATATATGAGAAAATGAATTTACAAATTGCTTTTAAGGGAATTTCCAATTTGAAGAAGAAGTAAAGTCTGAGAGCAAAGGGAGTAGAAAGATTAGTATCAACTGTAGCGGATAAAATATTTCTTACTCAATTTGTGGTAGAAAATCCAACTGACTTTATATATTTAACGAGTTAGGTAAGTCAAAAAGAGTCGGACTTTTAGATCGGACTGTTATTATTTTCTACTATATTATGTAATAAATGATTTGTTGACGTGCTAATAGTGTCAATGGTGAAAAGAAATATTTATTTATATATCTTCTGGATTACACATCGAAAGTAATTGTAAAAAACTTAACTTTCAGAAGAGATATTTATTGTCTATTAAATGAAAATTACAACTAAAAATTTTACCAATTTATTGTTCCTATTTTAAATCTGCTAAATTCTGTTGCCAAATTAGTTATCTCACTTAATGTTTTTAAAACTATATTTCCTGATTAATTTGTGTTATTTTACAACTTTATTTTCCTTTACAAATTCACTAACAAAATTCATGATAAAAATTGCATTTAATTCTATTTGAATATATATATATATATATGTATGTATTTACCTACCACTTTTTTAATGTTTTGTTGCTTTTAATTGTTGCTCATTTTTAATGCCAATTTCAATGTGCATTTTCGTATACTGAATCTGAACATGTGCAATCGAGCGCATCCGGCAACAGATGCTGTGGTTGCCATTAAAACAAGCAGGACTCGAAATGTTTGAATGTATGTACATATATAACAATGTGTATATGCATTACACATACTCGATATAGAGAAATACATTCGTACGTATATGTATGTACATAGGTGTGTGGCCGGACACACAATATATAAATAAACGAAAACCAAATTTGCGAAATTAATTAAATCGACAGAGAGAAAAGTAACGTGTGTCCGCTTTGGTTTTACGCTTTGACTGTGGCCAATTTTGCAAACCCCATTAAATCCATGGAATTGGTATAAAAGGATAATGTGTTGTGGGTGTGCGTGTACATCAGATATTTGAAGCAGTGTAATGGAAACATTAAACACAATGGACATGCTATAATGCTCATCTGAGGTGAACCTATTTTGTGGGTGCAGGTAACAAAAACTAATCGGAGAAGTGTGATAATTGTTAAATTTTCGTTTACCCTTATAAATTTGGATTTGTAAAAGAGTTTGCAAACCCAGTAACCTAGTTAGTAAATAGTTTTGGAAATCTCCCAAGTGAGAAACCTATAGAATTAATCACGTGTATTTTACTTAAAAGTATCGAGTTCGCTTCATATCAATAAAGGACAATTTTTGTTGAACTCTTCAAGTTGTAGTTGTTTTAAGAAATTTTTAAATATTCTGAAAAATTTAGAATGTTAAGAACAGGCGGCATAGAACCAAACTTCTGCTTCTTTGTAACTATCTAATCAAAAATTCTCTGATGGATTTCGCCGAGCTAATCGATAAATACATTTAATTTTTTTTGGCCCTGCTTCTTGTAGCTAACTCGATCGGAATATTTGAGTTTTATTTTTAAAGTTTTTAAATATCAGTTAGCTCTTCAGCAAACATCAGCGCTATTGAAAAAAATACGAAAGGTAAGACTGAAGTGACTCCCTTTTAACATGGTAAATAAATTATGATAAAATTCAAAAACTTCATAGGTAAAAATTATATAAAAAGGCGACTTAAAAGAAAATTTATTACATGTATAACTGTATTTACTTATTTACACTATTACTCAGGAATTTTAATTCAAATCTTATCTAATCCAAGTAAATAATTAATTTCTAATGCGCTTATTACCTATTTACAAACATTAAGTTTAAACCATTAAAATGTAATTTATTAAATGAAATATAAGCAAGAACATTGCATGTGGAGTAAGTTTGCCTTTGCCCAGCCCACACTTTTGAAGATAATAATCCTAAAGTCCATGCCTATCGATTTTACCCCTTCATCTTAGTCATCTTCATAGTCACACCCAACTGCAACTTTAGACATAATCTGAGATTAACATTGTGATTGATACCACAAAACCAAAGGCAATGGAAAGGGAGACTTTGAGAATGCTCAACCAGCTTCCATAGATTAGACAGTTAACAACCTCAAAGTGAAGGCCTGTCAGAGACCGGGCTGGGTATCCTTTACGCTCTTGATGAATGGATTAACCAACATGACGTATGAGTGATGTATGAAGGTTTTTTATTTTTCAAGCATTTCCATTGCCCTGGTTATTAATGAGTTAACATACATACATACATATCTCTCTTGGCAAAGACCCAGATGTGTGGCATTAATTGCCGATTGAACTTGTCTGAGGCTGTTCATACTTATGTGGAAATGGAAATGAAAGTGTGCTAAAGGACAACACAGAAAACTTGATGTGAGATAGAGGAATGGCGGCCCGCAGCCATTAGAAACGCTTCGCTTATCGCCGTGCAAATTTTGATGGCGAAACACTCGGCGGATTGAATAATTTATGTGTGTGTACGAGTGTGTGTGTGTGTGTGTGTGTGTGTGTGTGTGTGTGTGTATATGGGTGTGGGTGTGTGTAAGTGTGTGAGCATTGGGAGGGCAAAGTGTGAATCTTTAATCAGTTGTGCAAATGCAAATGAACGGGCATTGATGTCATTGCTCTGGGCACAGATTAAACTGACGCACAGGGATCAAGTAGGGGAGAAAACTCACTCTAAGGCATTAATCATCTCGCTAGAAGTTAGTTTATGATATCCATTTGCATTTAGTGCTCTCTAAACACTTGTTTATAAATATTAAACATCATTTTAGTCTTTCGTTTTTCATTGTCAGTCAGAATTTTATTTAAATGTCAAAGAGTTGAACTATGTATAATATTTTCATTTTATAATCAAATACAATCTGGATTTCTGGACCTGAGCTCCCTGCACTCTTCCCCTTTTTGGCCCTGCCTTAAATTGTGTTGCCGTTATAATGCCGACAAGACAGGAATCTATACCAACAACGCATGCCCGTACACCTGGACCTCGTGGCCAAGATACCAAGGCCAATAATGAACGCTTTTTAAAAGAGGTATTTGTGGCCACCAATAAATATCGAGCTATGCATGGTTGTCCAGCCTTAACAATCAACAATGAATTGAATAAATTAGCCCAAGATTGGGCCAATGTAAGTTTAATTTATATATAATTCTAAGGAACATTTATAGTTAGAATTTAATTGCAGCATTTGCGTGATAAAAATGCCATGTCGCATCGCCCAAATCCCAAATATGGTGAGAATATCTTTCTATCAGGTGGCATGGATGTAACCGGTGATTTGCCCGTTGAAATGTGGTATCGTGAAATAATTAGTTATAATTTTGATAAATCTGACTTCACCCCAACCTCGGGACATTTTACCCAACTGATATGGAAGTCGTGCAAAGAAATGGGTTCTGGTGTGGCTAGAAAGTGAGTTTCATGAGCCATTCCATATAAATTAAAAACAACGAAATGATTTTTTTCCCCCTTAGGGCTGATAGAACGTGGGTGGTTTGCAATTATAATCCACCTGGCAATGTGCTGGGTCAATTTAAAGAAAATGTGCCAAAAAAATTATCAGAATAACCATTAATAATTAAATTTAGAAATAAAATTGACTAGGTCCAGAATTAAGGGAGTTTTATTTATTATGTTAAAAATGTAACCGTTTTAGTTTTCGAGCTTTGGCCTTCTTTGGCTTTCATGTAGGTCTTTGTTTTTTCACAATATTGCTTTTGTTCAATAGGACATTTGGCTTTGGATACTTCTTTGGACTTATTCATTTTATCCATTTCAATATCTGAATCCGATAAGAGCAGTTTCCGTGGTAAAACATTCTCCTTGAAATGCCCCCGTATATTACCAGCTGGATGATAATTACACACAATCCACATACGATAGTCACTAGAGTAGAAAGGGATTAATTAGTTATAGTTGCATGTTCGACCCACCACAAACCCACTTTGAAGCCATTCCAATGCCAAGAAGTTGAGTTTCCCACCAAACCATTTGGGTAAAATGTCCAGCATAGATATTAAAGCAGGGCCGTATGAAATCATAATTATATTTCTCTTGATACCATAGTTTCATCATGCGTTCCACACAGAAAAGTGGTTTACGGGCACACATAATATTCTCGCCATACGCAGGAATGGGACGAGTCTCCAGCCTATTCTCAGAGGCCAAGTGCTATTGACGATTTCTAAGTTAATTCTTGTAAAATTTGTATTTCTAATGCCTACCTCTGCCCATTCCTGTGCATAGGCGGATAATTTGTCATCCATTATTAAAGGACACGCACAATGCATTCGCCTATATCTGTTTGTCTCCTTTAGCACTGCTTTCTTGATGGCTTTAATTCTTTTTTCGGCTAACTCTGGCTCTGGATTATGGCACGTGACATTCTCTTTCTCTTCTTTTGCCTTTTCCTTCTTACATTTTGGTGCCAGACAATTCACCAACTGATCATCCTTGATAAATTGTGCTTTTATTGCTGCTTGCTGTGATCTTGATGGTGTTCTTCCTTCACGTATGCTTAGGTTGGGCATGGAATGTATGCAATCCCTTGGAAGTGGTAACATTTGCTCACAAGCCACATAATTGCGAGAATTCGCATAAATCTTAATGGGTTTCTGGCAAATAGGTGAAATGCAACTATAACATTTATCCAAATCTCGAAGATTTCCATCGCATGCTACAAATTTGGCATCATTTTGACGTATTACGATTGGCAGACTACAACAGCAATTATCTTTGGCCTGATCGGATTGAAGTTGAAGTAACTCCATTTTTTTTTTTTTTTGGCAATTTAAAATTTTTTAAATAATGCTTATACTTAGTATAAAATTTTTATGTAACTGATTACTTCAACAAAGGGAAATTCAATTTCATGCTTAACCAAGTTTAATTTTTGGGCTAAACTGAAAAAAAAGAAATCGAAAACGTTTATTGATTTAATTGTTTTTATGTGAAAGATCTTACTGAAATTTATTAAATTCGTAAAAATGTAAAGACAAAGTAGTAAATTTTATGTCATAAAATGTTTTATAAACTCCTTTTCTTTATATCTTTGTAAATGTCACCTTTAAATTTGATTTTCTGCTGATTGTTCACCCTCGGACAGATTGCAGAAGACCTCCTCCTCCCGCAATAAACAAAAGAAAAAAATTATCATAATACTTTATATTTAAAGTTCTCTTTAGTACTGATCAGGCTTAAGTTACTTATTAGTGATTGAAACAGACCAACAAAAATTAACTTTAACGCATAATTAAGTTTTTTATACTTTTAGGCATTTTTAAAGTTACTTTATGATTTAGAATAAATTCTTGGAAATATTTTATCAACTTATTTCTTCAAGTGTATTTACCTTTATAATATTCATTTTTGTTGAGCCATTTTGTTTCTAGCCGGGCAAATTTAATTTGCCATATTTTTTCTTGGTTGCAACAATTTCATGTCACACATCATTAATTTTAAAATTTTTGCCATAAATATCCGTAGCGGCGTGGCTGACATTTCTCTTTGGGTCACAAAGGTGGTCCCCCTGCCTGCCTGTCTTGCCGTATCTGTCATTTGAACAGGGAAATTAAAAAAAAGAAAATAACAGAAGCATTTTCCATAAAAATTCATAGTCTACTTTCTGGGGCTGAATGAAAGAGGGTGTAGAGCAAATGATCACTTTTTCCCCTGTTGTTTTTGTTTCTCGCACATTGCAATTTTCGCATTTTTTTTTTTTTTTGTGTTTCTCCTTGTTGGAGTAAATTTTTGTGGCATGCTGCCAACACAACTTTGACATGACGGCAGAAAATTTACGCCTGTGTGTGTGTGTGTGTGTGTGTGTGTGTTTGTCACTTGTTGACGGTGTGAAACTGAAGCCAGAGGCAACAATCGCCTGCCCTTCATCGGCTCAATGCTGATGTTGCCTCTAAAAGTGGTTTATTGGGTTAACGGCTACGATGGTGGTTTGCGGTATATGTGGCATGTGGCAGGAGGTAAAGAAGAAGACGCAAAAGAGCGACTGCTGACTGCTATTTGTATATGGGAAAACTTTAATGTTGTGTAAATCAAAGTAATACGAACAAAAGTTTTAAAATTAACTAGATAGAACATTATGACTCTTGATGTTTAAAAGTTTTTAGCATATCATAATAGAAATGAATGGGATTGGCAATTGCAAGAACTTATACATAGATATTGCACAATTCTCTAGGTGACATTCACTTGACATTTGAACAGCAAACATTTATTGGAGTGAAAGGTATTCAGATGCAAAAGCTTGTTTAAGTAAAAACATTAATTTACATATATGACACATACTGAAAAAGCAGAGTACTCCAAAAGTATTAAACAGACAGAAGAAAAACCAAAGCCCAAGGATTTTCTAAATGACACAGAAGTTAAAACTGTTCAATCTATGTACTTATTTACCTATTTAAAGAGACAACCACCAAGTATTTGCTTTACGATCAATTTAAATATATTTAAGAATATGGTATTTCCATTCTTCTTTAACCTTTTCAATCTCTTTTTGAATGAGTGTAGTAGTTAAATCTGATTTTCTGGCATTTCTCCTTTTTGCCAGTCCGTCTGCTGTTGTGGTCAGTGGCAGGTCTTTGTGCCATATTACACCTTGTTTAACGGTTTAATACATTTTCCAACTGTCAATAAGCCGCAGACAAAAGTTCAATTTAAATACCATTAAAAAGCAAGTAAGAAGAAAACAATGAAAACGTGTCCTGGCAATGGCGATTCTCAAATGAATGACATCGACTGGACTTTTCACAATGTAATTAAGCAGGCACAAAAGGTCAGCCAAAATAAGTTGCCCAAGTGAAATACTTTAAAAGTGAAAAGGATGAAAAAACTGGGTAAAAATTTACATATCCTTATATATACAAATGCAATTTGCGTTAAATTTCTCGATGGCATTGTGGGAAAAAACGTGAAAATGCTGTTGCTGCTTTTCCGCAGGCAACAAGAATCGTAATAACAAGAACATTGCCAAGCTGCTTTAAGGCAAAAGTCTCATTTATTTTAATGTGTCGACGCCTGACGACGTGCAAATGTCTGTCAGGTTTTAACCCTAGCAAAGTATGCAATGTGTTTTTTTCCCTCCTTCCAACTTTTCTGCATTTTAAAATCATCTTGCAAATGCAACTGCAGCTCTGTGTGTGTGTGTGTGTGTGTGTATGCTGTAATTATTACACTGCTTCTGGTTCTTCAGCTTTCCTCCTGGTTGTTTTTTCCTGTATTTTCTCTTCCTGTCTCACTTTTGTTCTCTATCTCTCTGTCTCGTTCAATTTGTAGGTCAAACCCATGGCAGACAACAAGGGCCATAACAATGCCAATTTTAATGGTCATTACAATAAAGGCCATAACCATAAAAAATGCAACAACAACAAAAACAGGAGCAACAACAGAGACAACAACAGAGACAGCAGCATTGAGGCATCATAAGCATTTATGGGGCTTACGGGTCGTATTAATAATATTCATCTGTGTCCTCAGTCCCCGCAGATCATTCGCTTAAAATGCAAATGAATTAAATTTCAATTTTTACCAACAACACCAACAAATCCAAAAAGCCGTCATAATTTTTTGGTAGCTGCTGAGGTTTCTACACCCTTTTCAATTGATGCTCTTAAAACACAATAAAAAATTAAACAAAAAATATATTTCCACATAAATTTAATCGAACAAAAAAACAATAATGACAACAAAGCACAAGTTAATAATATGTTATTTCTCAATAAAGAAAATAGACACGAAGATGTAATAATTAGTTAAAAAACATTCACTTTATGTTAAACATTTCCTCAGGAAAACTTTTTTTTTTGTATTCAAAAATTGTGAAACTTTCATGTTTTTTATTTTTTTTTTTTTTTTGCTTAAGTTTAATTCTGTTTACCCCGTAAAATTTCCCTATTTTAAAGTTAATTTTCAATTTTTGTTTACTTTAAATATGAATAAAAGATATTTTAGAAATTTAAATCTAAGTTTTCAAGGACAATATTCCGATAAAGATTATTTGAAAAGCAATCACAGACTATTATAAATTTTAATATTAATTAAAGAGTGACGAATTCAACCGAATTGAACAATATTATAAATGTTTCAACGAAACAAGGGTTCATTCAGAATAAATATACCCTTTTAAGTGACTTTGCGTGTCCTTCATAAATATAATATAAATAACACATACAAAATTGGAATAATGTAAAAATTGCATGTAGTGGAGAATGTTGTTTACGGTTTCTTTTTTCGCATTAAAATATAAAACATTGTAGTTACGTTTTTTTTTGTTTTTTGGTAATAAAACATTAGTTTTCTTGCTTGAAAATATAGAATATATATAGGTATATAGTTTATGCCAAAACAGATTTTAGTAATAAGTAGACGAAGTAGATTTTGTTTTTTAGTACAACAAATTTTTATTTTTTAAGCAGATATTTAAGACGAATTAAAGTTTTTTCAACATTTTTAATCTTTTTGTCGATCTTTTTGATTATTTTCAAATATTTGTTTTTTCGGTTCGAGATTGAATTTAAGATGAATTCTCTTTGTTGATAATGTTCAATTTAATTTAATGCATGCTTTATTTCCAATATATGTATAAATATATCAATGTATTGCTTCAGCTTAAATTTTAGAGCTAATTTTTTTTGTAAGTAATAAATGACTGCAAATATATCAATATTTTCCCCTTTTATGTAAATCTGGAAAGTTGAACCAAAGTCATACTGTATTTCATTATATTGCAGGAATATTGATAGTAAATCTTTCTCAAGGTCTAAAATATTCAATTTATGCCAAGCTTGGAATTATTATTATTTATATGCATTTTAAAATTTCTTTTAATTTAACTTTATTTGGTTACTCGTTGAGTCGCAGCTGTTGACCCCTTGCCTTAAAATAGATATTTTTAATGTATAAGCCAATGGGTTTCACCTTATCCCTTTTGATTCTTTGCGTTTTGCGTTTTAAGAATGGAAATCAGAAATGTATATGGCAAAACACGCGTCGTAATCATTGCCTTCTGTTGCCGTGTCTTCTGCAGCTTCTTTCGTTGTGTTTGCTCTCACGAGATTTACAACGTGACAGTGCACAAACAGTGGAAAGAAAGGAAGGGACGGCAGATAGCATTCTGGTTGACCCAGGGGTTTCTCAGCACCTGGGGAAATGCCTTCGACTTCGTCGCTTGGCGACACGTGCCAAGGACACTGATTTATATGTTTTCCATTTTTGTTTTATTAGCGGCATTCTTGTATCTGGTTCCCTCCCTGTCTCCCCTCCTCTTATGTCACTGTCTTTTCGCAACAAAACGTGCGTGGAATTAATGAGTGTTTCCCCCCGCGTCACATTGCGCCATCATTCGTACCCGCAAAACTATTTTAAAGTGCCTGGGCCAACTGGTTGGCTGGGCAAATTAAAATGGGCATGAAATAATCATAAATTGCGCATTGGTGCATTAAAATTTCCATCGTTTTAAGTCACACAAGTAACCATTTTCCACACAGAGGAGAGACAATTGGAAAGGGGTTCGGAAGCTACGGAGACGGCTGCGTATATCCTGGTCTTTGGCAGCCATTTCAGTTCATCTCCCCCACCAAACTGTTGGCTATAATTCTGCGTTGCTTTAAACGTAGTTGCATTTTGCGTTTTACGATATGAATGGATTGCATGGTTGACTGCAAAACCCCATTTTATTCACAATGTTCTATGTTCTGCTATGCTAAATTCTCCAACATTTCGCCCTTTCTAGCCAGAACACCACAAGCTTAAATAAAAGTATAATCTAAGCTCAAATTTTGTTTGCTTTATTTTAATAAAAATGGCGGATCCGAAAATGCAAAAATGAGCAAATTTCCCCTTCCATGTTATGTAAGTATGACGGAGATGTGACGTTGTATTATGTATTAAAAAGTTTCGGAATGGCCTGTTTTCAAAAATTCGTCTCTAAAATATTTAAGATACATTTAAGTTTCTCTTCCCATCTAAAAATTATTTTTCAACTTTCTATTGCATACTTAAGGGAACAAATTGCCTTTTATTTACATCTCTAAGACATACACTGATTATTTTAGAATTTCAGAACCAATATTTTAAACAATTAAGAACCACGTCAGTCATTATTTATATGGCTTATAATATATACAGCATAAAACAAGCTTTAAAAAAATGTTTTCCAAATAAAGTTTTTACTTCGGAAATATATTCGAATATATATTTACTTCTTTATATATTTAAAAACATCTTATTTTAGTCAAAGTTAAACCTGTAAAGTTCTATGACTTGTTAACCTTTTTAGAAGACGCATTTGTGTGGCAGAACGTTATCTGTTATCAAATAGTTTGTAGGTTATGTTTTGGCTAAATCTTTATCGGCATGCAAAACAGGAGAACATCGCATAGCATGGCAGCTCATTGCATCCCGTGGGGGCAGCCCGGAAGAGGACAGAGATT
This sequence comes from Drosophila insularis, assembly GCA_018903935.1. Lineage (NCBI taxonomy): Eukaryota > Metazoa > Arthropoda > Insecta > Diptera > Drosophilidae > Drosophila > Drosophila insularis. The sequence goes on along the minus strand of JAEIFP010001084.1, from coordinate 7,317,643 downwards.
TCGCTGGCCAACTGACGTATAAAGCCAGAAAACCGCGGCGCGCTTTTCATTTCAATTTGCTGCCAAAATGCCAGGAATGAATGCCAAGGGAAGGATATTGTCGATGACTATGGGAACGGGAATGAAATTGAGGTGGAACTGAAAGTGTGGAAGCAAGCACGCAACCATTTGGCCGCTCGTTGGCCAATTTAGTTTAACGTTGCAGCTGTTGGAGCTTCTGTTATCATTCAATTGCCGCCTTCATTGCAATTTTGAATGCCAAATGGCCAGAATTAGAGATGGTACATATTGAAAAACTTTGTTTTTTGGATATCCGTTAACAACTGGTTATTGATAATCGACATAAATGAAACAGATAAATTTTCTAATCGTTTTTCTTTTTACTGCTAAAAGTTGTGAGTTCAAAAGTTTGTATTATGCGCTCCTCTCTAGAATTAAAGTCAGTCCAACTACAATTGGTCAAGTGTTTTCCGGTCTTTGGTTTGGTTTAATTGGGCAAATAGGGTTCCTAGTTGAAAATGGCCAAAGACCACTTGACTTGGCCAGGCGCCTTTAGTTAGTTTTGCTGGTTTGCTGATTGCTGATCATCATGAACATTAGCTTAACTAACCCCAGGGCGAAGACAAACTTGACACCACTTAGAACCGCCCAATCTCCCTTCAAGCATTTTGACCATCCAATAATAGTCAGTTGTTGACAACGACTACAGCAAGAACAACAACAACAACAACCTGAATTCTCTCATCTCGCCCATGGTTTTGATCCCCGACCTGGGCAATCTGATTGTATGTTGTATGAATTTGGATTGAAAAGCGTTTAGAATGTTCTAGCCAGACGGGCTTACGTGTTTGGAATTTAAGCGATAGCTTAAAGGGTATGCAGCTGGAGCAGGGAACCATCTAATCCTACGGGAGAATGGAGTGGAGTGGAATGAAGCATGTCTACATGCATACCAAATTGGTTTAATTCAATAAAAACAATTTTTCCCATCAACTTGTTTAGGCCAATGGCTAAAACAGTTATGAGTTAGCTATTTCTCTTTTGTTTTCTACCATTATTTTCATTTTTTTGTTTTTTGTATAAATTTTGCTTTTGTTTACTGGCCTGAGGGCGATTTTCAAAATCGCTCGTTTTGTTCAAAAGCCTGGAAAGTAATTGTGTTAGAAGAAAAATCAACCAAAAATAAATCACAAAAAAAAACCAAAGCAGTGTATACATATGTATATATGACCGAAACTAACTACATCAACAGCATAACGTGAGCTCGATAACATTTTAGTTGAATAAACAAATTTCTTTTGGAGAAGCTAAGCAAATATGAAATTCAATTAATTTAATGAAAGCTTCGGGCTATGAGGATGGCATGATGAAAAGGAGGGCGAATCGGCGGTCCTATATACATATATACAAGTAAGTGAATTTCATCAACAAAAACTGCAGCCAGGGGTCAGGATGATTAATGCAATTTTGCCCTTACTCAGTGAGAAGAAGCCCAGACAAGTGGCAATCAATAAAGCGTTGGCGGGAAATGAAATAACAAAAAGTTTTATACAACTCTTTTTTTCATAATTTAAATTTTATTTGTTACTTTACTACTAAAGTATATCATTCTTTAAGTTTATTTTTACTTTAATTTGCCACTTGTACTTCAAGGATTAACAAAAAAAAAAAATTTAACCAAAGAAATGTTATGATTTGGGACATACATTACTTAATTTCACTATGCTATCCCGTGGTCTTCTACCCACAATTCAACTTATTTGCTTTCTTGGCAGTTTTCTCAATCCCAGCATAATTTATTTATTAAGTTTTTGCTCTTCAACTGGGCAGCAGATGGTTAGCCCAAAAAAACAAAAAAAAAAAGTGAAAAATTCTTTTCGCGATGTCTGCAACTATTTGCATGCCTTTTCATCCCACACCACATGGTCCACCAGTTCCTTCTCACACCAAAGAGATTTCCAAGTCATTGGATAAATGCAAACTATGCAATATAATCGCATGATATATGCCTAATCTCTGCAGCAAAGTTTTACATTGACTATGAGTAGCAGCAGGAGCTCAAGGATGGAATGCCGTTAAGTCCTTTTCACAGGGTGAAGCTCATGCTGGCGAGTCAATTTCAGCGATTAAATTAAGAATGCATAACTTGCAGGGTTAACAACGTTACAGAGAAATTGAGAGAGAGAGAGAGCAAGAGAATCAGGCAACAGCGGGAGACCAGGATAGAAAGTTGAAGTGCAATTGCCCAGGCACGACCAAAAGCTCTGATTCTCAATTCCTTGCTTTCTTTTTTCTTTTTTTTTTTTGTTAGCTCTCTTTGTATTTGCCATTCTCTTTGGCCTCCTCCTATTTCCTTCTTCCATCCTCTGGCTACTTATCTACTTTTTTCAATTTGCGATTTGTTGTTTCTCCTGCCCGCCCTTTCATGAGCCCAGGGATCCATGTCAGGGCGCGTCCTGTTCGTGTTTTTTTTTTTTCTTGTTCCTTTGCTTGTTTGTTTGTTAGTTTGTTACTACATAGACCTGTGCCTGCTTCTGTCCTGAACCAGGATCTGAAACGTGCTTTACTCTGGCCTGTTATCAACATCTTGTACTCCGATTCTCGTATTTGTTTTTAATGCATTTTTGTTTACCTTTTCCATCCCAAAGATTTTCCATCTCTCTTTTTAATTTTTTTTTGCATTTCTGCAAATAGTTTTCATAAATGTTGTTATTGTTGTTGCCACAGCACCAACCAGATGATGATGATGATGACGATGATGATTGCACCCGGAGCAGGACTTGACTTTCCCAGCCAGCCAGCCATCACTTTTAATTTGTTCGAATGTGCGAACACAACCCAACTATAGAAACTGCAGGCGGATCTCCAGACAAGTTACAATAACCATATACGACAACGACTAATGGACTCTTTTCTGGTCTAGAATGTTGGCCTTCTCATGGTTTATATGTTCCAGACTTGTTATGGAGAGCTTTAAACTTTCAATTTCCTAAAATATCCATAATTCTACTATTAAAATAACTCTTAAATAGTTTTAAAATGTTTTTTAATATAATGTTGGTTACTTTTTAATCTACAACATAAAATATATAAATTTGTTTAAAATTCTTAACTTTAAACAATATCTTTAAATTAATTCTTAATTTTTTATTAAGCATTTTCTGTAATTAATTTTTGAGACAAGAACTAATTGTCATTTGCTCAGACGTATAAACTCCATTCAAAGTAGAAAGGCGCTAATACCCCAGTGTTGGACAACACATCACACACATGCACACTCATATAGGTAATTGAATTAAGGTTCACATTCTCACACTGGTCCGTGCAGTTTCCAGTTTCCTGTCTTTTCGCCTTTCGCTCCAGGAGTTTGTCCGTATATATGCTTTTGTTTGCAGCTTTTCGCCATTTAAAGTGCAAACATATATACCTCTACATATACATATGTATGTATGTACATATGTACATGTGCAAGTGAAAGAGAGATAGAGTGAAAAGTTATAAGCCCAGTTAACAACAGGGCAACAACAACAACGACACACAAAAAAGAAAAACCAAAGGGACCAACAAAGCATCCGCATCCATTTTGTGGGCAAAAAGGGCAACAGCTGCCATTCGCTTTATTGCTGGCTTTTTAATGTTAACAAAGTGCGTACTTTGTTATGTACTTAAAAGGCATTAAGACCAGCACCAGCACCAACAACTACCACATTCGGTGGATGCTGAACATCATCCAAATCATTAACTTGCATATTTATAAAGTGCACAAATTCATAAAAAAAAATATAACAATATGGAGAACAATTCTCGCATTCGATTATGTACACACAAAATGTCAAAATTCTTGCCACCACCTACAAAAATTCAATTTAATTTTCACTTAAACAATTTATTTTAATATTATAATTGCATAGACCCAATTTCTTTTTCTCCCCAATTTAGATAAGTGAAAAAACATTAACAGACAATTGAAAGCACTCTGGATTGGTGGAGAATTGTAGATTTTGCCCATATCCATTGGGGTTGGATTGAGTAGGATGAAAAACAGCTTTTAAATGTGTTTTTTATATCTTTATTGTGTTTTTATAACACATTTATTTATTGAATGAGTCGAACTGCGAATCGAAATAACCCTTCAAACGATGGTCCTCAAAGAAAATATTTGAGTTTACAACAGAGAAAGAAAAAGATGGCCAAAAAAATGTATAGTTTGTTTGATTTAAATAACTGAAACTTTTACTTTAAAAACTGAATTAAAGTTTCTTTAGGCAGCAAAAATTTAATACAATTTTATACTTTTCATAAGAAACTATTTTATACTTTCCGCATAAATACAACAAAACACTTATTAATTACATATTTTCCATTTTAGTTTGTTTGCACATTTTATTTTGCATTCAGGCAGAATAGAAATAAATTTCATAAATAACATTACATTATTTCCATGACTCTTGTTTAATTAAATTTAGTTATTTGTTGGAACAAAATCTATAAATTTGTTATATTCTTCTTTGAAAATTCCTTTCATTTTTCTACCACAATATGTTTTTACTTCTCATTCTGAATATATGCTTTGTTTTATGTCAATCTTTATTTTATAATGCTTTGAATACAAAAAGGGGTAAATTAATTTTTGCATTATGTTAAAAGGTATAAACAATATTTTTTGGACGGATTATTTCAAGCTTTTTAAGATGACAATTAAGTTGAAACTTTAAGAATTATATGTAAAATTTAGATTTAGAAAAAAAATAACAATTATATTAATAATTCGAAAAGTAATATATTTTGGAATTCAGTCGAAATTAATCAACAAATTAAAGGCAGATTTCCCTAATAATTGTAATAATCTTATTTAAACGATTTTTGATCATATTTATCAACTTCAAAGCTTCGATTGGAACTAAGAAATGCTTACCTATTAAGTTAAAATATTAATTATGATTAAAACGTAACTCCAAATCATTTACTTAGATTACTAATACTCAAAATGACTAATTTAAACACATGTCATTTAATTCCCCATCAGTAAGTAAGTACATAAAATATGTAATTTAAAATTTTTCAACTGTCAGTAAATGTTATTTATTTTAAATATTATTTTTATTTGTTCTTGGTTGAATTTTTTGGTTTGAAAAGCAAAATCATTCGGTCTACCAGACTGACAGGCTGAAAACAATTTGTTGGCCAAGTCATTCGTCTCTTTTGGGGCTGAAGCAAAAAAAAGAAACGAACCACATGACATACACACACACACAAACTCGCACACATAAGCAACCACATAGAGACTCAAGCTGTCAACACATGGCCTTCCATTGTTGCCAAAATCTCAGAGTGTGTGTTAGTGTATGTGCGCACACACTCGAAGGATAAAGATCCGTATCCGTATCTCAGATGGCTCCATACATATTCGTATATTATGCATGCAGTGCAGGGCCAATGGCCAGAAGAATATTCAAAGCATTTAGCAACTCATTGTCCCTTTCAGCAAACCAAAACCAAAAGAAGACGATGACGACAACGACACCAACGGCGACGACATACGAAAAATGTATTCATGGCCCCCCAAATTGTATAATTTAAGTTTGCACATAAAATCACACCGCAAAACTTAGAAAGGGTCCAGAAAAATACAAAAAAAAAAAAAAACAAGAAAAGTTCAAGCCGTAGAACAAGATGATGAACAAGAGAATGCGGCAAACAAGTGAACTGACATAGATAGATATAAGTATGTATAGTTAAATGTGTGTGGTGTGTGTGTGTGTGTGTGTGGAATATCTAGGCCAGAAAACGGAAGATGTTTTGGCCAACCAAAATATAGCCAGGGATGGCCAAATTCATGTTAAGAGATAAATATAAATATTTAAATTGACCATTCACATTTATCAACTTAAATAAAGAAGATATTGTCATTGTAGTTTTGGATTTGTTAAGGGATTAGACAACAGATTTTATTTCTCACAAGAAGGAAAAACATTCTTTTAAGGCTTATTAATATCAGCTTTAAAACTTTCATCTATACTTTATAAACTTTAATTTTCTTCAGATTTCCCCAAATATTATGTTAAGAGCTAAAACTATTAAATCATTGAACAAATATATGAATATAGTAAATATGCATAGACTAGTCATGCCCACCAACTAAATAAACGATGTGTTCAACCCTGAATCTGTTACCTACAAAAAGGGTCTTGTCCTCTATTACACACTTGAGTACTCACAACGAAAACGAAACTCATGCCACTCGACTCCACATCAAATTTAAATTTTCAACAGAGGTACAGGAGGTTGCCACACAGGACACCAAAGACAGGACATGCACACACACATACACACGCATACACACACACATAAATAAATACATGCAAAATGCGAAAACTTGTGCACCATAAAAATACTATAAAATTGCACAAATAGCATTTGGAAGACATGGGAAATGGTTTGGGCAAAAACTGCGATATCTACTGACCTTAAAGTGCGTGAACACATGAACTTTTATGGATTTGCGATGAAGGAGGCGGATAGGGGAAAGGTGTTTTTAGATATTGTTGTAAGTCATTGTAACCTTTTTGCTTTCCTTTTTCTTTTGATTTGCTTTTTTTTTTTGTTGTTGTGTCTACACAATCTCAACACATCGACCATCAACTTAGTTATGTGGCAACAAATTGGCATTTAAGTTTAAAGTTGCCCCTTGGTCATCAGTTTAACTTGTAAGCTGGGGAGACATTTTGACTTAATTAGAATTCTGGCATTCTGAAAATCCAAATCACATACACACATACGGTTCATAAATAATTTATTTGCCATGAAAATGAACATGAATACGTGAAAATTTAAATAATCAAATTCTTAAGGGGTTAAGCACTAAAAACCAACAAAAAGAAACTACCTATACATATATATTTTTGGCCGACTCAGCAATTGGATCGGGGCATAGTTTTGGGCGTGGCCCGTTTTCCATCACCTGCAGAAAAGGTTACCAATGCATAAATTAACCCAACAACAATACCAAGAGAAAAAGGTAAAAACCCAATTCGAAAATGTTAGACAAGTAAATAATTTTGCATACAGTTTTCCTTAGTCCGAGATTTCCTTACGATTTCAAATGATTGTCCTTGCCTTTGCGGTTTCGCCTGCTATTCATTTGACTCGTTATCTATCAGATTGTCTATTTAATTTAAACAAATAAATGCAACAACTCTAAGCATAAGTAATAAACTAATATTTATTGTGAGATGCGAAAACTAAATCAACACATTTAAATCCTTAAACAATAATTAATTTATTCAGCTATTTGTATGCACTGAACTTGACTTGAGAAGGCCAACTGGAATTGAATGAAAGCTGCGGAGAAATCGCTCTTATGAAGAAATTACAAGGGAAAATTCTTTTAAAAAATACATTTTCCAAGTATTATCTTTTTTAACATATACAGACATATATTTGATTACCACAAACTAAGATAGATAATTATGGACAGACCCAGCTCTAGTCACAATTCAATTATTTTAGTCTTTACAACTGACCAATTTTTACAATGAACTAAAGCTACTAAGGGGAAAAAAACAAACAACTTTTCAGTATCCACCACTTTTTCCTTTTTTTAAATTTTGCAAATAATTTATTAGCCAAAAAAAACCAGCATATACCTATTTGAACTTTCATACATGTAACCACAAAACTTGTGCAACTTTTTTGTTTCCAAAGAGACTTACATAACAAAGCAAACCTTAAACTCAACACCCACACAAGACCAACGGCAACTTTAATTAAGAGAAAATTATGTTACCAAGACAAGGAAAAGCATCGCATATTGGTTTACTTAGTCGGACACACGTGGCGTATGAATAATGTAAAATGTCAACTAATTAAGCCAAGTAAAATGCATTAACAACAACTTGGCCAACACAAGGCTGCAACCAATTTTTGGGCAACATATTGTTTGTTTTAATTAAAAATTCTTCCAGCAGCAGCAGCAAGCAGATTGGTTAAAGAAAATATTGTGGAATTATCTGAAAAATAAAGTTAATGTATAAATTAAAAAATGAAAAAAAATGAAATAAAAGTGAAATACTATACCTTATTTATCTCTTAAATAAGAATCATATCTTGCAATCTCTTCATATTCCGTGTCACCCTCGTCATCAAGATCATCATAGAAAGTGGTACTAGCTGATACAATCAGGAATAGTTTTAATAAAAAAAGAAATAAGTATACTTGTATTATCATTTTTTGTTTGTAATCTTTTGATTTCTATGGAAATGGTGCTATGATTGCCTAACTAGTAAGCATCATAGCCTTCAGCATCTGGAAAATCATCATCGTTTACAAACAGCTTATCGAATGGTCCTTCTTCTGGTATTGCGATGCCTGTAACAATCAACAGGGTATTGAGTATATAAAAACAAATTTTTATAAACTTCATTTTCTTAAGAATTTATGTTTTCTTATTTTAATTTTTTAATCAGAGAGCAATTTTTGATTAATTTCGAAAATATATAAAGATCATATTTGGAGACAAAAATGAAAATAATTTAGTGGGGTTCTTTAGATTCCTCCAGAATATTTTAGCTAAAACTGTTGCCGTTGAATTTCCATATTTAATCTTAACATTATAAATAAATTTTGTTACTAAAAGTATTTAAACATCTTTTGTTTGTTTTTTTTAAAGAGTTTATTTAAATTTTTGCTTAATGACTTTTAACTAAATCTCAACAATCTGTGATGAATTTTGATTCGTTTCCATTGCCGACTGATTGTCAATAAAATGACGATCGAGACCTTCAAAAAATTTCAAACCAGTTGCATTTTCAATATCACGAACATCGCTCAACAATGATTTCAATTGAACTGAATCGCTTATGGGTGCATTAGGTATGACATAAGCTTCAGCATATGGAGTTAATTTATCCCCATGTTTTGGATCAATCACAAGGATTTTAAAGAAATGCGTGGGAACGGCAACCATTGTATTATCCTCAGGCTGAAATTGCAGATACCAATCGTTGGTCTTTAGCTCACAGGGCATATAAATCGAACCGGTGTATACATAAACAGTGCCATGCCGATGGCTCATTTCCTCGACATAAATCAGCAAACGATGCCAAATGCTCAAATTGACACCTCGTCTAAGAAATGCCTTGATATTCGACATAAAGAAGACCCGCGAAGCCTCCGATTGACCCGTAAAATGTGCTGGTGATGAATTTGAACTCATGGCTAATGCCTGACTATTCCTATTACTTAAATCATATTCTACGCGCTCGCACATCCATTGTATGGCCGAATTACGTCGATCGAATGCGGTGACAAAATCAAATTCTTCATTCAGGGTGATATCGTTCATGCTGGGAAAACCATATTTCATAATGCCTCCGAATTTGTGTTTCTCCGCCTCATCGTCTTCGTCAGGGTCTTCCATATCCGGACTGGCGCTAAAGAGACTCAACTAAAAACAAAAAGAAAGTCTTAATTTAAAAATAAAAGGTATTTTTATGGAAATGACTACCAAGGCATAAAGCTTGCGACGTATGAAATAGGCATGCGGATTTCTTTGCTCCAAACGTTTAATATTTCGCATCACATCCTGATGCTGATAATAGGCACCCAAGGCGAAAAACGATCCAGCGGTAAAGGCAAATATCGTTAATGTACTCTTCAGTGGCATATCTACATGGAGACTCTAAATCTTTATATAATTACTATACATTGAAAACAACGAAAACAAAACCCTTTTATAAATGAAAAAATTTTATTATAATATAAATTGCAAAATTTAACTAATAAATTTTTATGACAGATTTGGAAGGGAAATGACAATGTTAAAAAAAAAAAAACAACCAGGATTAGAGACTGTTTTATAGGTGATAAAATATTAAATAATCCAACTCTAAACATTACTTTTCTTATTAAATATGCAAATAAATTTACGTATTACTTAATTTTAAATCTAAAAGCTATCTTTTTCTGAAAACCAAATTGTTGTAGTTGTTAAAGAGATCATAGAATCCAAAAACCTGCAAAACAAGGCCATAAGACAAATTACTAAACAGGGATCTTAATCTGATCCTAGTAGATGGTGGATAACGCCTAACTGAAAACTTAACTCAATGGGCTTAAAGGCTGCCCATCTTTGAGCCAATAAGAAAATCCAAAAGAAATAAAATCGTGAATTTTCTTCGAAATTCTTTTGTCTTGGCAATTTATATTGTTGATAGAAATAATATTTATTTGCATCCCGACTAAAATTTAGTTCTTTGTATCTTAGCAACATCTTTATATAAACCTTCTTATTTCAGACCTGGCTTGGTACCTCTTTAAGTCAAGTAGCTGAAAAATTTTATCTTTCAGCTTGTTAGCCTAGGTCAAACCCTAACTTTTTGGCTGGCACACTGTAAACTTTTTCATGTCGAAATTCAAAATGTACAGTCAACACTTGGTTGCACTTGCCAACTGCATTAACTCAATAGAAAAAGTTCAAGTCACCAAAAGAGAAACACAGAAAAACCAAAAAGTACAAAAGCCTCCAGGACAATGCAGGTTCCTAACCACCCGCAGCCTTTCCCGTGTCCCCTCCCATAATAAGCGTATCAAAACTGCAACGGCTGACTAAACCAAAAATGGCGTCAAGATTTATAAGCCAAATCTCGTTGCACTTTGTTATGCTGGATTGTGGACTTATAGTTTTTTGGTTCCAGTTCGGTAAGTTTTCTAGATTTGGGATCCCACCTAAAGAGTAAACCTTTTGATGTGGCCAAAAAGAAAAATAACAACAATATTTTTACCTCAAGAGCATTGAAAGTTGAATAGAATATAAACTTTACGTAAATATGAAAAAAAATAAGTTAGTGCTAAAAATCAAAGATGGAAAGAATGAGTTTTTATTCTTTAAAACCATTCTTCAATGGCATTAAAATAAAGCTAAAGCAGAGCATCTAAGGATCTATGTTATTCGTAACTTTTTCTTTTACTACCACTTCCGTTTTTTGTTCACAACATAATTTATAGTAAAATGCTTTAATGACAAATGACTTTTCCCTCACCCTCTCTAAGTCAGTTTCCTACAGAAGCGGAAAACTGAGAAAAACTTTTTACTCTAAAAATGCTGTAAATTTAAACTTAAAAATCAGCTTTCTTTAAGATTCTGTACGTATTCCAAATTGGATGTAGAAGCAAGCGGCCGCGGGCCAAAGCATTTGCCAATTAATTTCTAACGTCTAATTGGTGGTTTGCCCAACTTGACTGCTTCTCAACCGACATCGTACTCTCTGGGTTTTGTATATTGATAGATGCCTAAGGGCATCCTTCCACCCCGCCTCCACAGGATTGTCACCTGGCATTGAGTTCATTGCATTAGCTTTGCCTCGACTTGAAGCCTTCAAGGGGTACATTTTTGTGGATTTTCTAATCAGCCTGGTTCACCGAAATTTGCATAATTGAAACGTTGCCACGTTGCTCAAACTCAGCCTTACTCTAACTCACTCTACGGGCAAGGATCAGGTGTGTATGTGTGTGTGTGGGTGTGTGTAAGGGTCCTTGGCACCTCTTAGCAGGCAATTGACTTGCTAAGTGACTGAAAAATTTGTCGCTTCATTTGCTTTCTGGATTAATAAATTATGTGCTCTCTTTCTTTCAGGCCCAGGCTGGCATAATTAAGCAAGCTTCAAATGTGATTAGGACCAGGCAATTAGCTGATAACAAACGGATATAAAATGCCTCACCAAAAAAAGGGATATCAGCATTTCGGCCTCATTTAAATGACAGCTATTAAAATTTTTGTGCATTCAGTTGGCAATAATATGTTATTGAAGAGTTTGCCAAAATTTACAAAATTTAAAAACCAAAGCAATAACCAACTAAGTAGTTAGATCCTTAAACCAAAAAATATAACGTGCTATTTATTATATTTATGTTAAACAAAGAGACGCGATGAGTTTTTAAAATTCCTAAGATTATTATAAAGTACTTAAGGAAGTTTTTTCTTAGATCTTAGATTTATTTTCCGGCGTGGAACCTAATAAAAATCCCAAAATTTTTTTAACGGATTATTTACCACAATGGTTAAGAAAACTTTTTGACATATTTATCAATTCTAAAAAAGACACTGATATTTTTAAAAAACGTATAAAAATTATTTACACATAACATTTATCTATTGTAAAGTCTAATTAATTACTATACAATGCAGTTCACGATATATGTTTAAGTATTTGTATCATGCGCCTAGAAACTAAATTTTCGTGATTATGACGAAAACGCTGCTGCAGAAAAATTTCACCTTTAATTCGGAGCAGTTGACTCAATATTACCGTTATTCTGTAAGCTAGAGTCAGTTTCGAAGAATTACGATTATAGTATAAATATAATTTAATTTCTACAAATATTTCTGCTAATCTTAAGTTTAATAAATCGTATAATTTTCTATGTTAAAATTCACTTTCAAAAATATATTTAATTTTACCAACTTCAGAATTTCGAGCCTTTTTTAAACTTTCTAGGATGTGCGCATATCGGAAATAAAAGCTAATAAGATGTATAATCATACATTAATACACCTTTAGGTAATCGATATAGACCTAAACGGCGTAAAACCCCATATATTTGTTACCTAATAATACATAGAGTAAACGAAACTTAGTTGTCGAGTCAGGAGTGGATTATTAAATTAGGAGGGTAATATCATTCCTTGAGTTTGCTCGCTTTACAAGTTGTCTATATTAAATAGAAGCAAACTTCGAGTATTTCAAAATTAAATCCTCACTTTGATCATTAAATTGATTAATGATTATTTTGATCAATGATCATCATTTGTTTAGGGTACTTGATAGGAAAACCAAACAAAGATATATATTTTTTAACATTAAATAAAGTCTGGTCTAAAAGTAAATACTTTATGGATTTTATCCTAGTTTGATTGCCGTACCCTGTAGAAGTTTTCCTTTGTTAGGAGCCCCTCGACAGCATCTCCGCTTCCAATGCCCTTAAACTCCGGCCCTGATAGCCCCGAAACTTATGGAGGCTTAAATGGAAAAGTCTCTGAGAGCTTGTGAATACCGTCACCATTGAATTTAGATTTATTAACTATTTGAACAACGACTCTCCCATATCAATAATTGCCGTTAAACTAATTAACATAGAAGCCGCCGCACTCGGCAAATTTCGTTTTTTGATTATCGCGATCAGAACAACAGAGAGAGAGAGAGAATTAGAGAAAAAAATGTGGAAAGGCGATCGAAAGAGATCGGGAACGAGAGTGTGGGAGAGAGAATACGAGTATTGTGTGTAGATATGACATCGCCAATATTCACATTTCAGCTGATTCTCCGAATCTCTTTTATTTAGTTGTACATACACCAGCGAACAGTACGGACCAAGAGCCAGACGTGAAGATCGTTCATAGATCGCACGAAGTAGCTACGAAGGGCAACGTACGCACGGTCGAGTTTTCAAGTTTAACCTGATCAATTCTAAAAACCTACTTCAGAAGTTTTGAGCTAGAGAATGTTTACTAAAAGGGGGATCTTTCTAATGGGCTTGACACTAATTGTCCTCATCTTGGTGGTAGTGAGTGAGTCTATAATCGCTACTAAGCCATTGCTTAAATTACTTATACAAATAAATAATTTTTTTATATACCTATTAATTAGATGCTTCGTCTACGAACACAACTACAGATCAAATTTTGGCAAATGAAACAACAAGCACTGAATTGCAGCAATGTCAGCATCCTCTGACTAGACCAAAAGGTCTATTGGACTATACATTTTGGAAGAAATTCTTCAAACATTGGAATCCCTTTACAAGCAAGACACGAGTTAAAATGCAATTTTATCTCTTCAAGCGGGATTTCCCAGATTGCGGTAAAGAACTATTAATCGGCGATGATGAACTATTAGCAAAATCTAATTTCGATGCACGTCATCCGACTCGGTAAGTCAGCCTGAGAGGCTGATCAAGGTGAAAGAGTCATTATAGATAATGTTGTGTAGGGAAATCATTTGTATTAACACTAGGTGACATAATTCAACTTTAACAAAAAACGTAACTCAAGTTTCCTTCTTTTATAAGCGTAGTTTTTACATGTTTTACTTGATGACTTTATTTGAATTTTCATTTTATGCTGCAAACATAAGATTTAAGTTAAAAGAAATATACCCCTTAACAATATTTGATCTTAAGGGGTATACTTACTTTAAAAGCTCTATTTTTTCAAACATTAAAAATTTGAAATGTTACATATTTCAATATCGAACAAATTTTTTCTATCAAATCAACAATTATATCTCTTGGTCGTCAAATTATAAACATATAAGTCAATGTATCAATTCAGAAATATTTCTAATTCACGATGAAATTTTTTTCTATAATATATAGTACGGGTTAACGCCTTGGCGGAATTTTGAATTATTATACAATATAGAAATGAAACCCATTTTCATTTAAAAACTTTCTGCAATCGACCAGAAGCCAATATGTGATACAAATTTCTAAAATACTTTACTCATAAATGGTTTTAAAATAATTTCTTGAAAACGCACAAATTTTTCAAGAACTAAAAAAAGTGGATTCTTATAAAGAATATTTTGATATAACGCCTTTAATTCACTACTTAAAACCAAAAAAAAAATTGAATTTTGACCAACACAATTTAACTACATATACCAGACTAAAAATAACAACAAAAAGCAAAACTAACTAGACTCATTGGCATGCATTTCAATAATTTTACTTAAAATCAAACATAAATTTGATAAGCTGTCATTATTTTTGAAGCCAATGCTAAAATAGCAAGAAATAATATGGCCGCAGATGAAACCCAAAAACTGGTTTTTATTGTTCATTTCATTTTGTTGTATCAGCATTTCTCATTTTGCTTTCGTTTAAATTTATCAACTTTTTGTTTGCCCTCTTATCAATGAGTCAGTGCTTGAACTCCACCTGTTTTGTTCATGCTTTTAAATTAAGTTCTACTAATTGCTCTAACTACTCCATTTATATTTAGATTGATATATATTAATTTGTTATTTGACATTGCAGAATTATCGTCCATGGATGGATGAGTCAAGCTCATGGATCATTAAGTCGGGACGTTAAGAATGCATATCTCAGTTTAACACATGGCGAAAATCCCTTGTATCCCGATTTCAATGTGATTGTTTGCGATTGGAGTATGATTTCATCGAATGTAAATTATTTTGGTGTCGCTGATGTGATTGAGGATTTGGGCTTCCTGCTGGCGGAGTTTGTGCGTCATTTGCATATGCGAGCGGATTTACATTACGATGATGTTTACGTGATTGGACACTCGCTCGGCGCTCAGATAGCCGGCAGTGCGGGCAAACAGATCAAACCGTATCGCTTTAATACAATCTTTGCTTTGGATCCGGCCGGACCAAAGTTTCGGGAACAAAGCGATGATTATCGCATAGACGCAAGTGATGCCCACTATGTGGAATCAATACAGACAAGTGTAACATTCGGCTTCGAGCAACCAGTTGGCCATGCCACTTTCTATCCAAACTATGGAAAAAATCAAAAGAAATGCTATGTATATGGTTGCTCGCATAAGCGAGCCCATCATTATTTTGCCGAGAGTATTACAAGTCCAAAGGGATTCTGGGGAATACGCTGTGAGCGTTTACCCGATCAAGTTTGGGTTCTCTTAGACAACGAGGGAGAATTTCGCATGGGTGGCGAACCATCATTGCCCAAGAATGGAACTTTCTATGTGAAAACCAATTCGGAGCCACCATATGCAATGGGACATCGCACAAAAGGGGATGATTTTCAAAGAAGAGAAGTTAAAGTGGACATGGACGAGGATGCCGATAAAACTGCATAAATATGTTATGTGTCAAGAGATTATAAATTTCAGCATTATTGTAAATAAATTATGTAAAATGTTTATAAAACGGAAGCAAATTGCGTTTTCGCATGATATAACTACCTTTAGTTAAACCAGTAAGTAGAATATTTGAGACACCAATATTTGTTATCAATGACCATCGAACTAAAAAAATTTCATAAAAATTATATGAAAAATGGCCAAGTTATGTTTATATATGTAAGTTGTTTATTATTGGCCGTTTACGGGGTCATAGTGCTCGTAAGCTTGCTAGAGTGAGAGAAATAGCATATACTTGTAATATCGTTTTGTTGTTGGATTGTATTTAGTTGTTTCAATTGGGACATGGTATACCTAATTCAGATTTACTTCATTTATTTGATTTATTTCCAATTCAACTAACAAATTTTTTTTTGTGTTCTAGTTAACCGGAATTACAATATCTAATTTTGTTTAGAAAGTATGTAGGATTTTGGATTCAAAAACCAGCTGTGTACAATGAATCTTCGTTGGCATCTCATGGGGCTGGGCATTCTACTGGGCCTGGGCACAGCTGGATTTTCGTTTGCAGCTGGTATATACTATCAACATGAGCATGCCACACAAAGATTACAACAATTAATACAGCAAAATCCCTATGCCTACCATATAAGATCAAAAATCTACAATGTGGTAAGATAGGTATTATTTTACTCAACCTTATAGTAATTCAAAAATTTCGCTAGTTTGCCTTCTTTGAAACCCCAGATGATGAGGAGAATGCTAACCATCGCATGGGTAGAATTATGAAATACGGATTTCCCGGACTAGACGACATACGACTCTATAGTGACTTTGTTCTCTCCTACGATCGTCGTAATCGTGTGGCTCATTGGGTTTGCGAACATTTGCAGAAGAAAGATCTATCCACAACAACACATGTGGCTCGGGCACATGCCAGTTTCCAACCAGATTTGAGTGTACCATCGAATTTTCGATCAAGTCTGGCGGATTATCGACGATCTGGATTTAATCGTGGACACCTAGCGGCAGCTGGAAATCATCATAGCCATCAGACGCATTGCAATGAGACATTCTATCTGACCAATATAGCTCCACAAATAGGCAAGGGTTTCAATAGCGGCGCTTGGAATAATTTGGAAATTTATGTTCGAGATTTAACATTGAGATATGGATCGGTTTATGTCTGCACAGGTCCATTGTATAAGCCCAAGCAGAGAAATGATGGCAAATTGGGTGTGGAGTATGAGATGATTGGACCCAATTTAGTGGCTGTTCCCACACACTTTTTTAAAGTCATTATGGTCGAGTCGACATCGCCATTAGGAAAACCCTATATGGAGGGTTATGTGCTTCCAAATGCCACAATTCCAGATAATTTGCCACTACGATCCTTCCTTTGTGATATACGAGAGATTGAACACTATGCAGGATTGAAATTCTTTGATGGCCTGAGAAGAAGCGCAATCTTTGGTAGTAATTATCCAAGCGAATCGCAAGTTTTTCGAGATTTCGGTTGACATTTCAGTAGGTCAGCCGTATCGCTTCAGAAAAACAAATTGACAATTTGTAAGAAAATTTGAAATATTTTGTATTACCATATGCACAAGAGAAAATCCCAAATAGAAAGCTAAATTAAAAGTTAAATATGTCATTCAATGAATCTCGAGCCCAAAATTGTGCCTTATATGCTCTAGCTGGACTGACAGGTTTCGTATGTGGAGCCTATTTCCAGCAAGAGGCATCTATCAGGCATTTATTTAGTGCCATTAAAAGGGATCCGCATATCTATCATTTTCGACATAAACTTTATCCGATGGTGAGTGATAAATCTGAAGAGGTTTTCAATAGGTAATACTCATAATACTTATAGTTTTCCACATTTCCGACTGATCATGAATCCCGTTTGTGGAAGCAACCGCATAGCCTGTCTGACAAGATTCGCGAGTGTTTGGTTTCACCTCTCTTTAATATGTTTAGTGCTTTGTTTATGCTGAAGGATGAAACTCCAAACACCGTAGATCTTCTGGATCTTATCAAATATGGACTTCCCAGCTCAGAGAATCTATGCGTCCACAAGGACTATATTGTTTCACAGAATTTTACCATGAATAGTCCGAACTGGGTATGTGAACATTTGAGAGGAAATTATAAAAAATTAAGCTCTGACAATGATGGCGAGGAGTCCCTCCATCTAAGGTTCAATGATGTGTATGTTTTGAGTTGTGCTTCAACTAGAATTTGTAAGGCTTTCAAACGAAAAATCTGGCATGAACTAGAGCAATATGTGTCCACATTGACAGAACAATATGGCTCTGTCTATGCTTATACGGGCCCTGTTTATACACCATCGTGTCGAGATCACGAATGGTCTATGGAATATGAGGTCCTCGATTGGAGACCTTACCCAGTGCCTTCGCATTATTTTAAGGTACTAATCATAGAGTCACAAGTTGAAGGTTGCGGTCCCTATATGGAATGTTATATGATTGAGAATAGCAATAAATTATGCGGCAATCTGAGCAGTAGTTTAGCGCAAATCGAAGAAATTGAACGATTTACAGGTCTGCGTTTTAACAAGGTATTGCGTCCCACGGTCGTATATTCTGATGATATTTGCACAGAAGATGCTGAGCAAGCGTCGGATAGCTTTAAAGAATTATCCGAACCCTTGATGCAAGCAATATCTAGAAGAGGAGTTTTCTTTTAATATACTCATTTTTTTAAATAATCAAAAAACTCCAAACAGCGTTTTGGTTTCTTAAATTCATTTCAAAATCCCGCCATCAACACCCACAGCTGGTTTTCCAATCGACTATTGCGATGCAGTGTTGCCAAACGCTACACTTCTCAACGCGATAACGATCAACTTTACGTGGCAAACTGTCAAATCGCTAAGTCGAAAAACTAAAAGAAAAATCGAAATAGGGAACTGACGTGGAAGTTCGTTTTTGCTTGGGGTTTTTTGGGCTTATTTTAGTTTTAAACTGCATTTCTTGTGCCTTTAGGAAGGTAAAGTTCAATTAATAAGTTCGCTAGCTGTCATCGGGATATTCCCTTTAATGAAATTAAGCCTATAGAAGGCCGAAAAGTATTGAAATTCTCCACTGTGTTGTGTGTGTGTGGAACTTTGAGCTGAAGCTGGGAAAAACGGTCTTGCCTTGTCGTCGTGTTTGGTGTTTTTGTTGTTGTTGTGTTTAGTGTGAAAGTTGTTTGAGCTTTTCTTTTTTTGTTGCAAGGAGCGCATTCAATTATAATGAATCCGAACGTTTATGGGCCACCGCCTACCCAATACCAGCAACAACAGCAGCAGCAGTTGCCGCCGTCATCACAACAACAGCAATATGCAGCAGCTCCACCGCCGCCTCTGGGAGCAGGAGGGCCGGGGCCAGCGACGGGTTGGCCACCTCAACAACCACAGCAACAACAACAACAACAGCCGCAACAGTATGGAGCACCACCACCGGCCACATCGTCGGCTCCAATTCCTCAGCAAACTTATCTCAATGGCAACTATCAACAGCAGGTAAAGAAATTTTCGTCCAATTGTATTGTCTATCATGACAAAAAGTGAAAAATAAAAGGGTCAGCAGCTGATAATAGTTGATTTTGTGTTATCAATTTGCTACCCGCCAAAATCCCTATAAATCCCTATGATCCCCTATAACTTGATAAGCCTTTCAACATTCATTCACAAGTCAAGAAAGAACTAAATAGGTCAGTTCAAATATTTACCCTATGCTTAATGTTGGATGCTGAGCGCCATTAGTTTGGTAGATAAGAATAAGTAATTAAAATTGATTTGTCATCTCCCTTTCTCTCTCTCTCTCTCCCATTTCGTCATGTAGCTGGCCACGTCGATGAGTGGTTTGAATGTGGGTGGAGGAGGCGGAGTGGGTGGCCATCCATTGAAGCCAGCACCGCAACCAGGAGTATTTCCACCGGGTGGCTTACCACCCACTAGCCAAGGAGCTCCATTGCCGCCGGCGGCTTTTAACAATAATAATGCGTTTGCTGGCGCACCACCTACTGCTGCTGCTCCTCCAGTTGGAGTACAACCAGGACTACCGCCAACATCTGGAGGCTATGCAAATGGACAAACACCATTTCCACCCACATCGTCAGCAGCTGTCCAGCAGCCACCTACACGCACTCTGACACCTCAAAGTGTACCTAGTGGGGTTAATCAGATGAGTGTGAATAGCGCTAATTTGGCGGGCTTACCACACATGCCTCCTGCAAAATCGGCCACGCCAGCAGGACCAGGAGCAGCTGTTAATCAGCCACCGATTCCGGGAGCAGGGCCACCAACATCATTTGCGCCACCAACATCGTTTGCACCACCAACGTCCTCAGCAGCGCCACCAAGCGTTGCAGGAGCACAATTGCCTCCTCCCGCATTCGGAGTGCCTAACTCTAGACCGAGCCAACCTCTTCTGCCACCCGGAGCGGCTCCACCGCCCACCTTTACGCAACCTGGGCTGCCACCACAACCTCAGCCAGGAGCTCCATTTGGAGCCAACCAGCAACCTGGTTTTGCAGGAGGTTATCCTGGTCAGAGTCCAGCTGCCTATCCTGGGGCACCGCCGCCATTGCCAGGGCAGCAGCCAGCTGTGCCACCACAATTTGGAGCTCCTCAGCCGGGTTACCCGCCACAACCGGGTCAGCCACCGGCTCCAGGATATCCACCTCAGCCAGGCCAACAATCACAGGCGCCAGGATACCCGCCCCAACCGGGTTATCCACCGCAGCCAGGACAACAGCCTGGAGGATTTCCACCACAGCCACAACCAGGTGGTTATCCCGGCCAGCAAGGCCGTCCTGGTTTTAATGTGAGTTGGATATTGTTTTCCAATGCTTAACCATTTCTTTCAATATTTCTTTTCCACAATTTTTGCAGCAACCACCAATGCCCGGAGGCATGTATCAACAGCAGCAGCAGCAACGTCGCCTCGATCCCGATCAAATGCCAAATCCCATACAAGTGATGATCGAAAATCAACGTTTGGCTGGAGGTCCTTTTGTTACCAATCAGCCTGGCCTTCTGCCACCATTGGTCACCACAAAATTCGTAGTTCACGATCAGGGCAACTCATCGCCACGTTTTCTACGTTCCTCGCTCTATTGCATACCCAATACCGGGGATCTATTAAAGACGACAGCTCTTCCACTGACCCTGAACATTTCACCATTTGCCCGGGTAAACGAGGGCGAATTGGAGCCACCAATTGTTAATTTCGGTGACATGGGGCCAATACGTTGTAATCGATGCAAGGCCTACATGTCACCCAATATGCAATTTGTGGATGCAGGCAGAAGATTCCAGTGTCTCATGTGCAAAGTGACTACCGAGGTGCATCCAGATTACTATCAGCATTTGGATCATACTGGACAACGAGTGGATAAGCACGAACGACCTGAACTACTCTTGGGAACATATGAATTTTTGGCCACAAAAGACTATTGTCGGGTGAGTACGATGTTCCCAAAATCCACTGACTAGTGAATTCTTATAAAAAATCGTTTTTTCTTTAGAACAACTCGCCACCCGAAGTGCCCGCATTTATTTTTGTCATCGATGTCTCCTACAACACAGTCAAATCTGGTCTGGTGCATTTGCTTTGCTCGCAAATTAAGAACATACTCAAGAATCTGCCCATTGATCAGGGTCAAGATAAATCAAAAGTTCGCGTCGGTTTCATTACCTATAATAGCACCGTCCATTTCTATAATATTAAGAGCAATTTGGCCCAACCCCAAATGATGGTTGTGGGCGATGTTCAGGAAATGTTTATGCCTCTGCTAGATGGCTTCCTCTGTCATCCTGAAGAATCGGCAGCTGTCATTGATTCACTTATGGAGGAAATACCGCGCATGTTTGTGGACACAAAGGAGACGGAAACGATTCTCTACCCAGCCATACAGGCTGGCCTGGAGGCCTTGAAAGCTTCAAATGCATCGGGCAAATTGCTGGTCTTTAATTCTACATTGCCCATTGCAGAGGCTCCTGGCAAACTAAAGAATCGCGATGATCGTAAATTGCTGGGCACAGACAAAGAAAAGACTGTCCTAACACCACAAACAACTGTGTACAATCAACTTGGCCAGGAGTGCGTCCAACAGGGTTGCTCTGTGGATTTGTTTTTGTTTAATAATGCCTACATCGATATTGCAACAATTGGCCAGGTGGCCCGTCTAACTGGTGGTGAAGTGTACAAGTATACTTATTTCCAAGCGGAGCTTGATGGCAAACGTCTGATTGAGGATATTATTAAGAATGTGTCGCGTCCCATTGCATTCGATGCGGTTATGAGAGTAAGAACCTCCGCGGGCATTAGACCAACAGAATTCTTTGGACACTTTTATATGTCCAATACCACAGACGTGGAATTGGCTAGCATTGGTAAGTTATAAATGATTCACGTATTTCTTTATTTAAATTTCTTTCTCTTTTAACAGATGCCACTAAATCGGTGAGCATTGAGATCAAACACGATGACAAATTACCGCCAGAGGAGAATGTCTATATTCAAGTGGCTTTGCTTTACACCTCATGCAGTGGTCAGCGACGTCTGCGGGTTCTTAATCTGGCATTACGTGTAACGACCATTATAGCCGATGTGTTCAAGAGTTGCGATCTGGATGCCATGATGCTGTTCTTTGCGAAACAAGCCTGCTTCAAGCTCATGGAGCATTCACCGAAACAGGTTAAGGATAACTTGATACATCGTTCGGCACAGATTTTGGCCTGCTATCGCAAACACTGCACATCTCCGACATCGGCTGGACAGCTCATATTGCCTGAATGCCTCAAATTGTTGCCACTGTACGCTTCGTGTCTTCTTAAGAATGACGCCATTTCGGGCGGTTCAGATATGACCCTGGATGATCGCTCTTATGTCATACAATTTGTTCTATCCATGGACCTTAATATGTCAGTCAACTATTTCTATCCAAGATTCATTCCGATACATACGGTAGAACCAGAGGAGACAGAGCTACCAACACCAGTAAGATGTTCCCATGAGAAAATTACTGAGGATGGCGCATATATACTTGAGAATGGTGTGCATTTGTTTATCTGGCTGGGTCAATCTCTGTCGCCAAACTTTGTTCAGCCATTATTTGGAGTTCAGAGTACACAGCAGGTGAATGCCGAGCGATTTGCCATTACGGCAGATACGCCATTGGCTCGTCGTATCAACGATATACTAAACAAGATTATGAATGAGCGTACGCGCTACATGAGAGTAAGTATTATTTCTCGTGTTAAAGTTCTTTTTGATTTGAACTAATTTATATGTTTCTTTGCAGATCACCTGTGTTCGTCAGAACGACAAACTGGAAAGCGTTTTTCGGCATTTCCTTATTGAGGATCGGGGTACAGATGGTTCAGCCAGCTATGTGGATTTCCTATGTCACATGCACAAGGAAATCAAAGATCTTTTAAGTTAGCACGTAGGCAGCTGCACATATAAGTTACCATCAGCCTCAAGCGGGGCCTACGAAGAGCAGCGCTGGGCTACTAGCTACTCTCAGAACCGGGCACGTATGCGTCGCATGGCTTCCATGCGCTCCAATCGCCTGGGGAAATGATGGATTAATCTGAATGAGCATGTCGCAATGCTGTAAACTGAAGAGAACTTTCATTTATATATTTACAGAAAAGCATACATAAACATATAAATAATTTGCTATCATTTTTCAAGCGTATCAAATCTTCCATTAATTTTATTAAAACAAAATGCTTCTTTATTTTGCATTATCTTTGATTTTCAATATTAGGTTTATATACATACGTACATATATATATGTTCCAGAACTCTAAAGAAAATGGAACAATTGTAAAAAGAAACCAAGCAAATCTAATGGCAATTTAGATAAATTTTAGTTTCACATTCAGATTCCAAATCAAAGTAATTTTAAAACATTATAAATTAGAAATTATTTGAAATTTTCCTATAGTTGCAAACAATCTTACATAGAATCATGCAAAAAATCGGAAAAAACACCAATATACTTATAACAATTATTTTTGTGCATTGCGCCCTGCTTTTCTATTTTATTTTTTGTGTAATTGAAATGATTATTATAATATATTACATATAACATAAATGTTTCTTGTGAGAATTATTCTACTTCTATGGTATATTGCCCCTGTCCCTCTCCAACTACCCTACTATATAGAATAAAATAAAAAAAAGCAAACAAAACTGTGCAAAACAACTTGAAAATGAAAATAAAAATCTATGAAAAATATTATATTAAATTTGTTTAGGTAAAAACTTTGACTTTTGCTGATTTTTTTATGGATTTTCGTAAGGTATGTCTATCTATTCGTTAAACAACATGTGAGACATGTGATATTTTAATATATTTTTAGATTTTATGCCTAAAACACACTCAAAAATCAAAACAGATGTCATTTGCCATTCCATTTACTTGTGAAAATTATGAAAATGAAGAAAAGCTGGCAGTCCAAAATTTCGAGCACCAAATATGGGTCTTATGTATTTATTTAGATATGGTTTATCCATTTTTCACAGCGACGCTGTTATAAAAGAATATTAAAATATTTGCAGCAGACATTTTGTCCAAATGTATTAAGATTTTTCCACCATTTCCCATTCTTCTTTATATGTTTAGGCTGAAATCTTATAAAGCCGTCATCGATGAATTTTTTTCATTGCCCAAAAATATAGTAAATCAATCAGTAGTAAATAATAATATATAAGTATATATATATGTATATTTGTATTTATATTTTATTAGGCCTTTAAATATCTAAGAATTAATATTATTTGACGTGCACATTTTACATTTACATAAATTTTTTGTTTTTCTCTCATTTGACTCTTAAGCATTTAGAAAAAGGTTTCTTTTATTTCTTATAATTTTTTTTTTTTCATTTCAATGTTCCCGAAATTCAATAACAATATAATTTTTTAAAAACACATTGCCTAAGTTTTTGAATGTTTATTGATTTTATTTCTTTATATTTTTCTGTCTGTGTTGTGTGCGGGTCGTGTGTGTGTTTGTGTGTATATTGTTAATGTGGTGTGTGTGCCAAAATTAACTGATTTACAGGGATCACAATAATATTACTGATAAATTGGAATATATAGTTTATAATCAGAGTTTAGGATATTTGACAAAAATCATATTGCACTCAATACACAGACTTTAATCAGAGTTTTATCATTTATGTTTAGGTTTTTTGTTTTTTTTTTTTTTTTCTGTTAACTCTTACAATTAATTTATGGTTTATAATTACAAAAAAAACAATTAGGGACACAGTCGGCCCCGCTTGTTGTACACATACGTTTAAACGATTATTCTTTTCTCATTTGTTTTTTTGTTTTTTAAGAATTTTACTGAATAGTCAAATACTCTCGATTTCGGTTTTTTGTTTTTTGTTTTGTATCTCTCGAACACAACTTAGATTGGTTAAAAAATTCAACTATTAGCTAGCACTTTGTTGTTGTTTTGTATTTTTTTTTTTATTATTATTATTATATGAATTAATTTGCAAAATCAATAAGAAATGTTAAAACAATATAGAGATGTTGTTGTTCTTATTATAGCTGAAATGTTGATAGTTTGACAGGATTTGCAGCTATACACAAACATATACATATTTATATATATATATAGAAGTAGCTATATGTTTTATGGCTGCTTTTGCTACATGCTTAAGACAAATCATTTGGAAACTGAAGGAAATAATATGTATAATTATATATATAATATTTTTTGTTTTTTCGGAGGAGGAGGGGAGAGGGGATTTGTGGTTTTTAAAGCCCAATTCGGTTCACTCACAGCAAATAAACAGTAAACGTTTGTTTATTACTCAGTTTCGGTTTATTCCTTCCTTATCTGTGTATGTAAGTGAGTGAAGGAGTGTACTTTGTGTAGGTATATGTGTGTGTGTGTGTGTGTGTGTGTGTGTGCTGTTAAGAGGAGCAGTTGAAGGTGTCATCATCATCATCATTATCGACATCAACATCATCTATTTCGTAAACGCCATAAATACAGCCCAAAGTATCTCATTTGCATTCGGCTTGGCCGCCTCCGTTTCAAAATCGAGATCGAGCAACTCTCTGACACGTTTCATGGCCACCTCATAGTCGTCATCGTTGAGCGGCGCGAAGGCATTCTCAATGACATCACTGGCATGCGCCAAGAATATAAGTGCCAGCATTCGTTTGTCCATTCGTTGTGGATCATTCACCCACTTGGATAGAACGGAATCTTGTATCTGAAACAGAGGCAATCGAGAACCTTTTTATATTTAGAGTTTCAATTGAAATCGATATGAGATTGCTTAGTAATATTACGTTATATGAATATAATCGGCTGAATAGCCGATTTAGCACTGTAGCGATTTATCAACCATTTGTTAGCTGTTTACCCTAACCATTCATTATTTTGGCTTTAAAACAAACTTTTAACTTAAAGTGCGAACTTAGCAAACTACAAAACAAAGGGCAAAATTGAGTTTTTTAATTTTAAAACGGCCGCAATTTTGTCAAAAAAAATTATTTTATCACTTAAATTTGTTCTTAATTCAATAAAAAGAAAAAACATAATTCTAATAAACCTTTCCGTGTTAAACTGATAATTTTTTTTAAAACGGTCCGAAGAAAAGGCTCCAAACCAACAATATATCAGTTTTTACATTAAATAGGAATTATAAATTGCAATCTAAAGTCGTTAATGTGCTAACACTCCATTTTTGCAAATCAAAATGTGACCAAGATAGCCTCTGACAGAGTGCGAAATATATTCGAAAAAAACTTAAAACCTAAATTGTTTTCATTTTGGACATAGAGCCCGAAATTTCAGTTTGTTAAACATGGAAAATAGTTTAACACAAATTATAAAAAGATTTTTTCTCTTTAACTCAAATATATAGAATTCTGTTTTAGGCCATTAATTCCTATCTATAATTGTTGTGTTTAGACCAAATCCGTTTTGTCTTCTTCTTCAATTACCTTTTTAACCAATCGACATTTTACAACATTATCGCTCAATGGATGTGTCGTCATATCAAAGAGCAAGAAATTTTGCTTTTCCGTTGTTAGCACGCCTTTCTCCACCAAATTTTTGGCCAAGCGTTCACGTACATTTTTCAGCTGATAGCGTAATTTTAATGGATTCCAAGTTTCGCCTAAATATAAAAATAAACATTACAAAATTTAATTATTTGGCATAAATTTGAAGAGCATTTAATGTACCACTCAAATATTCAATCCAACTTTGAACCGTCTCTGGTGGATCTGTTTCCTTAATGTGTTTTAATGCCTCATCCAATAGAACATCTCCGGTTTGCTGATCCGATTTCAATATTAATTTTCTGCAATGTTTCAAAACGCAAAAAAAAGTCATTAGTCTCGGATTATGAATTCTAAAATGGGAAAACAAACCTGGTACATAAACCGCGTCGTCGCATGCCCGATTTTTCAATCATAACACGACCACGGATACCCAATTCAATGAGAATGCAGCCACGCAAACCACTTGATATGCAATCATTCCAAAACGATGTGTAACCCTGCAACAATAAAACAATTAAAAATATTAAAAAAAAAAAAACCAATGAGTTGTAAACAAAACATAAATCTATATGTAGCTATGTAGAATTGGCAATTCTCTGTGGCTTTATATGGCAGAGATATAGCTGACCATAAATATATTTAAATTAACCTTTATCAAATTCAACTCAATAATCAGATGAACAAAGGGTCTATGGAAGTTTTTATACCCTGTAAAAAGGAATTCTTTAAATTTTAAGGCCCTGAAATTCTAAAACTGATGGTTCGTCCTGGAAGGGGAGTAGGGGTCAAAGAAGTGAAGCTACCACTAGAATGTGTTACGTTTATATTTCTGTGTATTCTGCTTTCCATAGTCATGCTAGACTTCACCCTTTAAATATTTTTAATATGATCGAGTATGTCATTGAATCATATCAAAGTGTCACTAATTACCACGTAGTCTGTCGCATATTTTTCACGAATGAAACAAGAGATAACCAAATATGCTATGCTCTATCTCGGGTAATGAAAACGAAACCAAAAAAAATCTACTTATTAACGTAAAAGTCGGATCAATACAAACCGCTTTTCAAGAGAAATTGCACCATCGTACTTAGCTACGATCGCCAAAAACAGTGAATTTTAAAAAGGGGGTCTTTTTTGCTGGTAACATTTTCTTTCGATTTTTTGTTTCGTATTGGGAATATTTTCTAAAGAGGTTTTTTACCATTTTTTGTTTTTAACCATACACAAGGTTTTTAAATATTTGTCGACGTAAAATTTAAATAACTTTCTTTTTTTGTAACACAAGAAAAATAGTTAATAGTTAATAAAGCTATAAAACGTCGTTTAAGTAGAAGAAGTCAGATAAAAAGCCGAAAACCATTTTTGTTTTAAAAATTTTCCAAAAAACAAAATGTTTTTATTTTTTTTCATAAATAGTTTAACGTATGCCAAAACAAGTGCGCAAGACAGGGAATTCAAAATATACACTTGTGATGCTTCAAAATTAAGGTGAAGTTGCAATATATGCCCATTCAAACGAATGAAAATTTATGAAGGTGTAAGTTTTCAAATCGCGATTTTCCTTCCTATACATACATATATAGCCTCGTGTTCCATGACTATTAGAAAACACAAGTCACTAGCTATCCTAGAATAACTTTTAAAACGCATCCAAAGTTGTAAAAGGTCTGTCCAGACCCATGTGTGCAAGCAAAAGTTGTAAAATTTTATATAGTCGTTAACATATTTTATCAACATGTAGAAATATTTCAAATAGCTATCCCAAGACCAATTGGCCTGGCCTTCCGGTTATTATCTATTACTACGGCCAAGCCCAGAGAAAATGAAAATGAAAAGAGTTCTAAAAACCCAAGAGATCTTCTTAAGAAAGTCAGTCTTACCATTTAGAGACTACTCCAATTTGTCGACCACAGCAAATGGAATTATGTCTGGGTAGTCGGCGTAAGCCTTCAATCTATCTATTAGCTTAGTTCTGCCCAATTTATCAAAATCTAATAGATTAATTTCGAGTGCTTTTTTAAAAGGTTCTTCAACTAATTTTACTTCAGTGTAGCCTTTAAGTTAATGTTACAAAACATTGTTTTTTTTTGTTTTGAGGTCTAGAGCATAAGATATTTTTAAATTTAACGCCGTCCCCAATTCCAAATATTGTTGCCATGTAGTGAAAAGTCTGACTCGCAATTTGTTCAGCTGTTTTATCTTGAAACAGTTGGATCAATTTAAAGTTGATGAAAAACATTTCATTAACAGAAAAGAATGTATACTCTCTTTGAAATGGTATATCTTAAATTATTTTAATATATTCTGAAATTAACCTCTATATTCAGTATTTCAAGGCTACAAACAAACAAAAATGTTAGTATATAAAATTAAAAAACATGTGCACTAAGGCTGAGTATATAAATAATGATAAATATTTCATATTTTGATTTTGAAATATTGATGAATAGTTAAGAATTTAAAAAATTATGTTATTATTTCAGCAAATCTAAATGAGTGCACGGTATATCACAATCAATTTTGTTTGAAATAAAAAATTTATAATATTTAATAGAGATTATCATCATGACTCAGAGCCTGTAAGGGCAGTTATCAGTAAATTTATATAAACACCATTTATATAGGTACATATATATATATATATATGGGTTTTTTCGATATGGATTGTGACGTTTCTTATTTGATAAGAGAGCCTAGTTAGAAAATAGCAACAAGACAAAAGCAAACCGACTGAACAACTTCCTCAAACAATTAACCAAATGAGAAAAATGTTCTATGATAAGAGCTGCCACAATGGAAGCAACAAGCAAAAACGACACGTTTCCTCTTTCCTCCTCTGAGATGTGGATGTGGTATGTGTGTTTTACTTTTAAACTGCCCCTACGGGCAAAATAAAAGAAGAAAAAACCTAAAAAAGAATAAAACGAAACAAATAGACGTGGTGCCACTCATATAAATAATACTATATGGTGATATGTATATACATATATTCGTATGTTCATGACGGAGGCGAATTCTGTGAGCCGCGGTAGCGATAAAGCAAACACTAAACGAGCAAGAAAGCAAATGAACTACAACCCATATTCATCTATCTCCTCTTCTCCTCATCCTCTTCTTCGTCCATCCTATAATTCATTCTGGAACAAATTGAATTCTTCTTCAAATGGCTCAATCATGGGCACATTAAATAGATTATTATAATACGCTCAAAAATTGTAAATAAGCTTTGATTTAAGCTTGAAAAATATTAGTTCTATAAAAGGCAACTTAAGTGGAAAATTTATATATATTAATAAAATCTAAAGAATTTTATCCAAAACTCTTGAGGGAAGATTGGTTTATACAGCCCAACATTCGAACTTTTAGATTGAAGTTTTGAAAATTGAAATAAACTTTGAAATGTTATTTTTTAACTATTATTGGCAGATATCCATTAATTGAGTGACGATGCTGGATCATCGGAGACCTTTAGGTATAAATTTATTTACAATGAAAATGAAAAGTTGATCATTCTTCAAAGTTGAAATGAGAGTTTTACATATGCTCTCCCTAAGATGAGATTTAGTGATATTTTCTAATATATTTTTTCATTTTATTTGATTTTTTTTATTTTGTTAAAAGAAGGTCTACACTGAGATCTAAAAAGGGCCTGTAGCAAGCAAAAAACTTAAATAAAGGTTGTTATTATAAATCGGTGGTAAAAACTTGAACATTTTTAAAAAATAAATATTGCTGCGATTTTGGAAAAAATACGCGATATTTTGTAGAAGTTGGCAAAAAAAATTAGTTCACGAGATTTTAATGCAGATTAAAAGACATTAACCTTGATAATTAGCGTAACTAGCAATTAAATTTAAAGAATAAAAAAGAGATATCGCTTTTGAAATTGGTACAAATTTAGCAAAGATACAGATTCACAAAGTGAATTTCAATGAATTTTCAGAATTTTTAGAATAAAATATTTGTCTGTTTATCTATTTTGCTTCGCCTTTATTTTGAAAGAACAATGAATTATCCTTTTCTTTCATTGATGAAATATCTTATTACATATCTAAAAGCACGGAGTCCCCTAAGACGAGGGGCCTGAAGCATTTGCTACTTTTCCTATAAAGGTAATCCGGCACTGGATCCAAATGAAAATAGTCAACTACAAAATCATATAAATTTATTTCTACTACCTTCTGAGAGACATTATTTTGGTTAAGAATTGGCCTGATCTGATCTATAAAATTGAATAATAAATCACAACAAATATATATTATATTATACACTACAACAAACACTAGTATTAATTATAATCTCATTTTTAATATTTATTCTTAAACAGCAGCTTAAATTCACTTATTGTCTGTGGATTCATCTCTGATTCATTCATCGACTGACTATTTCATTAAGGTCCTATAGGCAATGCGGGAACTAAAGGGTATATGTTTGAAAATCCACAATCCTTTTTATTGTCACCGATGGAACAACCTTTCAGTATTGCTTCATTGGGAGAAACGACACCTTCGTCGGGGTTCGAACGCAATAACAACAAAAAGGGCTTCCGGAGTTAATTCCTCATGGAGCGCTCGTCTAATAGATGTTATATAGTCTGATCTGTCTACACAACAATATTCGATTTTTTAGAATTAATTTTAAGGTATATTTAAAAGAATTGAATACATTGCAAGGTAAATGCGTTGTATTTTTTCAAAACTCTTTGACAACTTTAACTTTAACTCTTGATAAGCCTTGAAAGCCGAGGAAGACCCAAACCTAATGCAAACAACAACAAGTATGTGTATGTGTGTGTGATTTTGTGTATGTGTGCAAACAGCATGATGATAAACTTGCTCCCCGGCAGGTTAAATGTGAGAGAGCGGATCGCTCAAGAGAGATGATTCAGTAGGTTGTGGCACTTGGCCATTGCACAACAATAACAACAACAACTACTCACAAAAGGTGAAGTTTGAAGACAATGAAACTAAACTTACAAAAAACAAGTGAAAAAAGGTGAATCTTTAAGAAAACAAAATAAGAATGGAAAAATTTAATTAATTCACATGGGGGAATACCAATCCCAAATCGCACCTCTTTATCCTTAAGGCCCAGTAGTAGAACCTCTTCCATGAGAGTCAGCCGTGTCTCTTTAGAGTCACCATCATCAATGTTATCCTCTTGATCTTTATTGCCATCATGCGAATCCTGATTGTCATCGGGTGTGTTGGCATTTAAACCAGCTGCACCACCTTCACCACCATTTTCCCGTGGTTTCACAGCGCGTCTAACCAGGCCATCCGACCGATTCATTGTGGATACCCTCTGCTTGCCAAACAAAACGTAAAAAGGGGGCCGGGGAGGTGCGACGGAGATGACTTTAGTGGGGATGATGATTATTCTATTTGTGTGTGTGGCACAATTTGCTGACGGTGGCTGCTGCTTCGGGTAATTCTACTTGACTCCAGGCTGCTCCACTTGGCTAAGAGTGTGTACGTGTGCGTGTGTGTATGTTGTATGTTTTGCTGATTGTTGTTCTTGTTTTGAATTGTTTTTCTCCTTTATTCACTTCTTACACACAGTCTTTATTTTTTGTCACTTGTTCACAAATTGCAACTGCTTCACCGTCTCACGTATTCTTCTTCTTTCGCTGTGTGTTTGCTCGTCTTCTTTGCCGTTTTCGTTGTTGTTTATCTTTTTTGTAAAACTTTAAAATTTTCGTATTATTTTTAGGAATTTTGGTTAACTACGCGTACTAAATATTTAATCGCATTGTTTATGCCCTTTTGCTTTTTGTAAATATATAAAATGCCTGCGCAAAAATAAGCTTTTTTTTATTTGTGTCTTTTGTCGTCGCTTCTGTTTCTTCGACGTGACATTTTTCGTGCCAG
The DNA here is from genome assembly GCA_018903935.1 of Drosophila insularis. Lineage (NCBI taxonomy): Eukaryota > Metazoa > Arthropoda > Insecta > Diptera > Drosophilidae > Drosophila > Drosophila insularis. The sequence continues at coordinate 7,284,871 of JAEIFP010001084.1, read as the reverse complement.
TGTTGGAAAACGCATGTGGTTGCTGGCCTGGGAAAACAAAACTAAATATATTTTTAAAAAATAAATAACAATTGTATTAACTGGAATGTACTTCAACCATGATTAATACATTAACAATTACAAAAATTGTTGAACGATTTATTTGTAATTAAGTCTAAACAGCTGTTAATTTTAGTGTTGTCAAATAATTTTTCGATAGTTTATAATTTATCGATAGGTCTTTCGTGTGATTTTTACAACCTTGTAATTTGTATATTTTTTTTTTGGAATTTCTCATTGTTCTCACCATGTCGTACCTGGCCAATTTCAACAATGATGTGGCCAAACAAATTCTCATGGACATAATTCGTTGTGTCAATCAGCCGGAGAACTCAAAGAAATTGTCAGAAGCAAAGGCCTCTGCTGGAAAGGAAATGCTTCTAATGATGCAGAACGTATTTCCGTTGGTCATGACTCTACAGTTGGAGGTGATTAAGGCTCACGGATTTCCTGGGAACCGCGAAGGCCTTGTACAATTCTCGCAGCTGGTTCGGGAACTTGAACGGGATGATATGGAAATTGCACGTCTTCGAAGTCAATTGCGGGCAATTTATTTACCACCAATTGCCATAAACACAACCAACGATATACTTATTTAAATGTTTACTTGTAAGACTTGTTAGTCCTAAGTTTATTTTTCAGTATTTTTCACCTTGTAATATCATCATGATTGCCTTTATTTTGGTTTTTTAAACACTCATTTTTCTTTAGATTTTGTATTAATAAAATTACCTTAATGTAAAAAAATTTTAAATTGCATAATAATAATTATATACTTCTAGAAAACTTCACTTTCCGAATTTGTAACTGCCGAATTTCAACCGATTTTAAAAAATTAAATTTCTTTCTAATAGGTTTAATTATCAAGTTATCTTTTCAAGCGAAAAAGATAGAAAAATATTCCGGAAATTGTTTTTTTTTTTCGAATTATAATGAGGTCTTTCAATCTGCATGAAAATTTTGCAAATAATTGTATACTTTAATTTTATTTAAGCTCGGATTAAAATTTTCTAAAAAATCTGCTTAATGCTCTTTTAAAATGTACTAAACTGCGATTCATTTGAGACAAAACATTTTAAAATCGGTTAGAAATTGGCCAAAATACAGTCAGTGGAATCAGCAAAAAGTATTTTAGAATACATATATCAAATGACACTAACTTTGTGAATCTGTTAATTTTTTACCGATCTTTAAAATTACTATATCAGTTTTCCTATGTATCAGTTACTGATTAGTTTCTATGTAATCTTTAATTTCACATTAAAAACTTAAACCATAATGAATCAGATCAAAATTAATTTTTCAAAAAAAAAAAAAAAAAAAAACATTCTCTTTGTGAATCGTTTTTGACCGATTTTCATTCATGTTATAACTTTTACATTAGAAGGTAATATTCTAATATGCCTTGTTCGGCCCAGTCTTATCCTTTAAATTTAAATGAGGAATATTCTTAATTTTTCCCTCATCCATCTTTCCAAAAACATAAAAAGATCAGGTTTTTTAAAGAAAATTTTTCATGTTTTTTTTTTTTTTTGTGAAATTTTTGAGATTGGACAAAGAAACGTTGTTCATATATTGCTAAACAATAAGTAACATGGCATTTTAGGTATAATAATAATTAAGTATTGTTTGTTTTTCTTTTCTTTTGTGTTGTGCTCTGTTATACAGCATAACGCATCTTGGTTTGTTCGTCATAATCATAATCAATATGTCAAGGAATCGACAAAATAAACAATTTTGGTCATACCTACTACAATATATAAATTCACTTACAGACTAAACAGTTTGATTTCTTTTCTTTATCTTTATATACACGATCAAATAGTGGGTAAAGTGAGCAGCAGCAGCCGTTTAACAATGAAAAATGTGTGAAAAATAAAACAAATAAAACGGAGGAACGAAAAAAATAATAATAGTCTGACAATATAATCACGATCGGCCAAAGATCTAATCCTTCTAATCACCATTTCTTAGATTCGTGTGGGAGTTATTATTATTATTATTCCCATTTCGAAAGTCTGCTGTCAATTTGATTGGATCAATGGGGGCAACAAGGTCATTGCCATTAAGTTTATGTTTTAAATGTTGCAATTGATTGGCAAAAAGCTCATCTTCTGGTGGAGCTATGGATTTGATTGTCGATTGTGATCTGCTTGAACTGCTACCATCGCCGCCTTCATTTGACTGTGATACAGGGGATATGGGTGTCAGTTCCTCGATCGTAGAATCACTACTAGGACTCGATGGTGTGCTGGAACGTGAACGCACTGGATACTCATCATCCAAGGGTATGGCAAAGCCATTAGTGATCATCAGATCCCCAATATTTATCTCAAAACCTTCAGCTGGATCGAATAGCTCCACGCCAGGCAGAGGTGTCCCTTCACGAGCAGCTGAATTCACCGCTTTTGTAGTCTTTGGTCGCTCTTTGTAGGTAACCACACGAGCTATTAATTTACGCCAATGAGCCACTGCAAGAAAAAAGAAAAAAACATTTGTTTATTAATAAATTTTTTATTATTAGTCACATATTACCATCTGTAAGTTCCTCAAACTTGGTTATGGAGGACTTTTGCCAAGTATTGGGCTGATTGGGTATTGTTGATTTCACATTGGCCATAAAGCATTCAACCGCTTGGAATCTATGTGAAGAATATATGCTAATCAAATTTAGTAGATTTAATTTTAATTATTATCTTACCTTAGCGTTAGGAAATCGGTTCGCAATTCACAAATATCGGCAGGAGAGATATACTCACTATCACCGTAGTCAACAAAATATAAATCAATCACTTGCTCCTCAGGATTATATTGATTGGGCATTATGTCAACGATTTCAGCTCGATACCATTTCTCATCGAATTTAAAGACAGCGGCAACAATCTGCCCCACATATGGAGTAGTAAGCACATGCTTTTCTCTATTCTCCGGGTTGCTATAATAGTTGGTCATCTCTTGGACCATATCGTCTAGTTTCTTTGTCTGGGGTCCAACCAATTGTACCCAAAACTTTGATGGTGAACCAACGGCAGAGACATAAACTTCCATTGGTTTATCATCGCCACGTGAGGCCATTAATTTATCCCTGGGCTGGGTATGTGAGCTTAGTGAAGTTTGCGATGAATATAGACTGGATGCCAAACTATTTGTGGGCGATCGGCGTGGTTCTCGACGCTGTTCCACCTCCTCGACAGCCCGGCGTAGCTCTTCATCTTCTTCTATCTGATCGTCTAGTAATTTACGTGCAATATTTACTTGTTTCTGATTGCCTATCACAGTGATTTTAGCCTTGCCATTACGTCCATTGAGATCAATTGACAATTTGGCTAAAGAACTGCGACTAATATCCTGAAGAAGTTCACCACCACGGCCATTTAATTTATTAGCCAATCGCTGGGAAATCTGTATTTCGACTTTCTCAATTGGTGCCCGTTCAATTTCCTTTGTGAGCAGGAATCGTGCCGCCTTGACGGCATCGGGCAAACCGCTAATGTCACAAAATTTATGGCCACTGTCTTTATCGCTGGAATCGACAATAGGTGTCTTTAATAAGTCTCAATTTTGGCAGTATTTTTTGTCTTAATAATTACCGTAATCTAATCTTTGCCGATGTCTTCTCCTCAATCAATTTAATATTGGCTCCACCGCGTCCCATAATAAGTGGCACATGGTCATTCGCAACGATAATTTTCACACAGATTTCCTTTGGTATATTCTGTGTTCTATTAACATCCCTCTGGTCGCCATTATCATTATCATTATCATCATCTTGGCGATTTTTAAAATAGGCATAGAGCATGGCACCACCCAAGGAGCAAAGGCCAAATCCGAGGAGTAATTTGTATGTGGGTGTCCCAGAAAATGGTGAATTGCGCAACATTTTTGGATATGTTTTTCTGTGTCTTTTTGTGTATTCAATTAAAATGTCAAGCTTCCACTGTAATAAAAAAAAAAAAACAAATAACAAAATATTAATCTAAGGTTAAAGAGCACTTTAAAGGTTTTAATACCATTTGAATGTTTGGCTTTAGGGAGGGGAGACAGTTAAAAGGGAAGGGGGCATAATTAATGTCCAACTAACAAACATTGAGAAAACCTTCAATTGCATGTCTAAATTGACAAATTAGAAATGAAATTTTCTGAAATGACTTCATAAGCAACAACAAAAAAAAAACTAAAACTATCGCAAAAGATTGTAGGAAAAAATAGATGAGTGACGTTACCTTCTTGAGCAACAGAAAAATTTAACACTAGTCAACACATGATAGTGATAGGTGGTATTCACATTTGGAACAGCGATTGATAAACTTAATTAAAATCCCAAAAATTCATCAAATTCACACATTATTTAGAATTTATTCATTGTAATGTAACAAAGACACTAAATTCCTAGAAACATTTTTTCACCATGAAAATTCTTAAATTCAAATTGTATATAAACTAATTCAAAACTATTGAAACCTATTTAATTTTTATCCGGTTTCAACAAATCATGACGAATAGTTCAATTTACTTTCATTTGTAGTACTTTAGTACAAAGAAATAATTTACAAATGTTTATTAGTCTTAAATTACCAATTCTGGCTATTAAATTTGATTGTTATATTTGTTGTATACACTTGTAGGGTATATACTATCTGTCTCTTAGTTTTTAAGCTATTACTAAAAAAATATTTGTTTATAAGCATATTTCTGAAATTTGTGTCACATTTGTCAGAATCGAATTAATCGGACAACTAAAATATAAAAAAATTTAACAAAAAATAAAAAGATAGACATCAAAGAATGAGATATAGCATTGTAAAAGATACCTTTCTATATATTTTGTAATATTTAATAATTTAAATATAACCTTTTTGTATTACATCATTCTTAAGAGAGTTGAGAAAATAAGTGTTTGCTCAAAATCTACTCCCAAATTTTGTTGGCCAGTGTAAAAGAGTTGTTAGCATATTATTATTATATTGTTGCAATTTTTCTGCCTCCATAAATCACGTAACCCCCCAAAAAAGATGAAAAGCTATTAAAGCGCTATTAACCAATATTATATGAGTATAGCAAATAAATGCATAAGTAGGGATAATAAATCCATGCAAATCATGACAGAAAATGAACTTCACTTTGGTTTCGGAGGTTCTTGTTTCAGGTAAAACCAGTTTATGCAGTTTCTCTAGATGTCTTTAGTTTAGTCTCTGTGTCCGTCTGTCTGTCTGCTTTGCCTTATCAGGGGGTCCTCAGACCGGTTTATAATTAACATTCTTCCGCCGTTTGACTGCATAAATATTTGCTTTATCTTTTAGCTGATAATAAGCAAATACACTTGTATGTAAACAAGACAAAAATAAACCAATTGCACATATCTATATAAGTATATATGCCTAAGAATATTAAGTAATTATTAACGAATTTGTCGTTTTCGGGTTTTTGTTAATGGCTTCATTTGTTGTCTGACCTTGATCTTGAATTTCCAGATTGCTTTAGCTTCCTCAAGCTAGCTTCAGCTATCAATTGAAGCGTTACAATTTGTTAATATACACCAGTTTTTGATGTGTTTAATGATATTGTTATTGCTTATTTTTACATTTTCACGTCGTTCGTTAGTTCGTAATATATCAAATGAATTTGCTCGTTTTTATTTCAAGAGATGTTTTAGCTGCCGCATTTCAGCAGTGACTGTTGAAAATATTGAATTTGAATTTTATCTCTACCTTCGGCACCCGCACAAAACAGCTGATTGCACTTTCTCTCTCTCTTTCCCTCCCGTGTTATCCCTCTATCTCTCTCTATGAAAGGGGCATTTTGCCGGTTGATTTGAAAAAACTGAATTGATTATTAACATGGGAGAATAAAGCAAACAAATGAATTGCGACAAATTGTCTAAGGCGAGTGAATATGGAGAACTAGACAAAGAGAATACGAGTGAGAGAGAGCAGCTAAGCTTGAGAGCGTGCGGCAAAATGCTAAATTTAGTCAAATGACATAATAAACCGTTCGTTTTTGTTGTCTATTCAAGTTGTGTTTTGGTGAGTCGCTCTAAGAAGGACGCCGTCAGAATTCAAGCCCGATGATTTATTGGACTTTAATTTTGTTAACAAATTATGCAGAATCTCTTTTTGTATATTCTTTATGCCACAGGCAGTAATCCCATGCTACATACAAGTCTGGTTGGTCAAACCCCCCTCCAATAAATTGTATGCCAAAAATCGTGCGTTCTCAAGGGGGTCACGCGGTGAAAATTTCTAAAATATGTAGAATTTTTTGTTATTGCTATTTCTTTATTGGCAATGTTTCAAATGGTTCTTTTTTTGTAGTGAGCTAAATAAAACCGTAAATCAACAATGAATATCGACGTCATCACCAGAAAAGGTAAATTTGGAGAAGTCTTTATATATATTCATATACATATGTACGTACGTATGTACATAGACATGTGGGTGTGCATATATGTATGTCTAAGGATCATCTGTACAAAGTACGGGTTTTCATTTTCATTTCCAATGTTCAATGTCAATTGATAGTAAAAGTCCCGTTTGTTGTGCCGTATCTTTTTTCCTCCAAAGTAGTAGTAGTTGTAGTGTTATTCCAGTCATTCATCAATTACTTACCCACTGAAGCTTCGATCAAGTCTTGTACTATATAGTTTAGTTGATAAAGTTGCTGATTTGCATTTAATTTGTTTATTACTAATTTGGAAGCACTGTAATTAATTCTTTTTGTTGTAAATTTACGTCAGCCAAGCAACAAAAACAGAAGAGGCCGCGTGCGTATTAGCTGCCAGTGTTGGACATGTTGCTGATGTCACGAATTTAGGGTTGTTGAGTAGTAAAACCATGTTATCGATAGGTCGAAATCACGGATGTGGCGGTTATTTTTAAAAAATTGTTGCTTTACATATATACGTCATTTGTTTTATTTTGTTTTTAATTTAATAATGTAAGAATATAAAATGCATAATTGAGCAGCCGTTTAGCTGTTAGGTCATTTAAATACTAAATGCTATGATTCACATTCGCGTTTTCTAAGTACAATGAACACTTTTGTATGTTGCAGATTTAAGGCGCACACTAATTAAATAACAAATTGTACAACAAACATATATAAATATATGTATATATGTGTATATTATAAGCTAGGTAATGTCTCGTAAAGTATTCGGCTTAGTGCCATCCATGTCAAAGCAGCGGCAGTTACAAGAGGAAACAGGACATTCTGGGTTTTGCCTGGAAGAAAAGTAATAAAAATTCATCAATAAATGAAAATTAATATAAAATGGAATCTTACTTAAACCACTGCATAATGTGCTCTGTATGGCCGCCATGTCGACATGTCTGACACCAGGAGAACCATTTGGAAAACGGTTTAGTTTGCCATCCCTGGACTTCGGAAGATGGACTTTCACTGCCATTGCTCATATTCATCATCGTTCCCATGTGCATAAGACACAGGGAACAGCGTGGTAACGGTTTTCGACAGCTTGGACATGACGATAGACGATTTGTGCTCGTTGAAGTGCTACGTGGTCGGGGCTCATCCAACAAGGCATTCGATACGGATTTGCCACAGAAATTGCACGATAGATAAACAGTACGTGAACTTCTGGACGACCGTATGCTTTCTATTTTGATATCCAATTCGGCACGCTTCTCCCATAGACCCCAGCTATTAAGCCAATCCAAATAACTTGAGATCCAATATTTAATGCGATTATCTGAGAAATGTTCGTGTCGGAAATAATTAATAACCACCAGAGCTACAGTCTGAAATAAGCAAATAATTAGCATTTCTCATAAATTTCAATTCATTAAAAATCCCTTTACCTGTGCATCAAAACTAGCGTCCATGTAGGCCTGAAGTATATCGATGCCATCCAAAGATTCTCCAGTTAATAATAAACCATTTAGATCACCACATTCAATGGCTTTTTCTATTTGATTTTTCACATAATCTGCCAATTTGGTCTCGGACAAATATTTACAAGCAAATGCCATACGATCAGCCAGTGAGACACCTTCCTCTTTAAGAACTCCCTCAAAATTATCCTTTTCCATGGTTAGAAATGAGAAAATCGCTCTCAAATGTGGATCTTGAATTTGCATATTTGCATTGGATCGTTGATTTCGCCATGTAGTACTACAACGATCGGCATTAAAACTGGATAGAGCAATCACTGTAATCCTATACATGCTCGGATCACTCATCGTATCCGCTGCCGAAGAGAGAATATTACAGGCATAAAGAATTTTCAAATGGAATACACATATCATGGCGGCGCGACTAAATTCCTTATTGGCAAAGAGTTGATCAATAAAACGTTCCAGTTCCTGATCGTGGGGCCAACCACATAGCTGTAGTGCAAGATGGCGCTGTTCACTTCTGCAAAATGAAGGAAATATTATGTCAATTTTAACCCTCAACCACAAAAGGTTCGACTTACCGATAACAGGTCAGTTTGTTGGAATTATTGATGCCATCCGGCCATTGGAGAATCTGTGATTCTATGCGCGAACTTGCCATTAAAGCCTCCGATGTGTGTCCCAGATTAATGCCCAATGTGGACTTTAAGCCCGTCAAACGATCATCGCAATAAACATTTTTCAAAGTAGCCCAGACATTTCTCAAATAAGGGCTTAAATGAAGTTCAGCAAATGCCCTATTATCCGACTTCATGCCATAATCCTCGATGGCCCTTTGACGTATCTTATCCTCCAGGTCGAGTTTCATTAGTTCGGGTTCTAGGATATCAAAATTGAATGCTGAACTAGTACCACCAGTATAATCCAAGGAACTGCCACTTGAATTTGTTCCAATTGTGGGTGCTGCTGTTGCTGTCGTTGTGGTTGTTGTTGTGGTGGTAGTTGGCGATGAACAAGCCGCCATCGGCGGAGGAGGCATAAGGAATGGAAGTTTTGTACGATTACTATAAGCCGTATGTAGGCTGGCCGGCAAACGAAAGTCCATAATATTCATTGCATCCGCCAGAAGTAGAGCTCTCTCCACATCCCTCGTATGCCACGACAAAGAATTTAAATTCGAAAATTTCGATTGTTGATATTTAGCTGGAAACGGGCTTATTTGACGCTTAACATGATAAATCTCACGGGAATTTTCATTATCCACGCTGCGTATATCATATAGAGTTATATAGGGCGAATCTCTTTGCAGGGAAGAGAGCAGACTAGGTCGGGTGGGACACCAGGCAATTTGTAAATGATTTTTCGATGATTGAATTTGACGCAAGGGACGATCAATGGCACGTAAATCCCAAAGCATAACAATGGAGTCGACATAGCTACATAAATAATGGCCATTTGGAGCCACAGCTAGACCATGGACGGTTTTCGTTTGAATGCTCTGGCAAGTGGCATTGTTCTCTAGAAGAGTTAGAATTTTGAGGTGGGATTTAGGCAACGCAATAAGGTTAATTAATGCTTACGTCGTAGATCAAAAAGTTTTATCATTTTTTGACTCATGCCCGCTATAAGCAGGCGATGATTGCGATCCCAGCATACAGAATTAGCGGATTCAGCCAAGCCAAAAAAGTTTGCCGTATCTTTGGGCACACCACGTTCAATATCCCAAATTGTTATACACGAATCCGAACGATGACGGTCATGACCAATGGCCAGTATATTAGCGGATTGCTCATTCCAGGCCAAGCAAGTGCACATACGCTGCTGTCGTGGAGCTGGTAAAGATTAACACATCATCATAACAACTAACGCAATGAATACTTTGATTTGGAAACTCACTGTACTCCCAGCTGCTGTCGTAGCTGTCTCGAAAATTGCATATGCCAATTTTACCATCACCCAAACCCACCGCTATAATCGGTTGGTCACTGTGATAGGAGGCGGCCACGCAACGAGCATATTGATATCGCGACTCATTCGACAAATAGTTAACAGAAATGTATGGCAATCGGCCTGCAAATATATGCCATTAAACAAATGTAAATATAATTCCTTTTTTTTTGGACTCACTTTTTGGCGTGGCACCGTCATCCTTGCTGCTGCGCACTTCATATAAATTAATCTCTTGGCCCCAGGAGACAAACCTATCTGGAAAGTTGGGAAACCAACTGAGGCCATGTATAATTCCACTCATATTAAACTGTATTCCATTTGCTGTTTCTCTCAATTGAATTCAGAAATTTTCTTCAACAGATTGCAATTAATTGCGTCGCTTCTTATCAGCATGCAGCAAAAACAAAAACACGGCCATACAAACACACTTGCACAGAAATACACCGACACATGCAGGCCGGCTATCAGCTGTTTCCGCCGCAACATTTGTTTCTTATCCAACACTAATAAAAGGTCGCAGAAGCCTTTACTACACATAAAACGCTGGAGAGGATTAGAGGATCCTCAGCCTAACACCGACTGTTTCTAACATTTTGAGCCAGGCGTTTTTGTAATCCGATCCTGCAGCTGTAATTTAAAAATGACCAAACAAACAAAAACGCCCCAAAAACAAAATGAAACCCAGTCAAACACGTCCCTAACACCAGTGCGATGTGAGTAATATATTAATGAGGCAGGAATGGAGTAGTTTCTATAATACATATCACTAAATCATTTCAGTTCTTGACAGACAGCCTTCGCCATCAGCCGTCAATCATGACGCCAACTTGGCCTCATGTAAATCCCGTCTAGATACCCTAATTAAACAACTCCAAGACAATTACGCCAAATGGCAGCTAGCACAACAGCGTGGCACCGCCATTTGTTATGCCATCGAAGCCAAAAAGACCAAGTGCTTGGAAAAGTTGGACACCGATGACCAGGAAGACGTTAGTTGTTATTCAGAAGATCTAATTCTACCCTGCAAAAAGCTAGCCATTATAGCTACAATATTTATAGATATAGCAAATAATACAAAAGATTGTCTGAGACAATTAAGAGCTCTGAGTAAGATGCCAGGAGCGGCAAGTGATACAATTTTCTATCGCAGTTGGAAATTGCCTCAGTTTGTGGCCTTTACCAAAGAGCTGTCTGAGCGATATGAGCAGGAGGCATTGGTCAAGCAAAAGGTGATGGGTGAGTATCACAATAACTGACATAATTGGTAAAATGTAAAAGAATGATGTTCAAAATTATTGTAGAAAGCATAGCCCATTGCATGGAGCGTGGCGATCTTATTGCAGAGACCACTCAATGGGAATACCCGGAGCATACGGATGGCTATGTAAAGCTCGGTTTTCTCTTATTAAATGAAGAAATTAAATAATGAAAAGATTTTCTTTGTTTTATTATAAGTAAACTTATCTTAATACTTTAGAGGCATATCCCTTTCTTATAGTATGAGATTCAGTTGATGCAAATTTCGATTCACACAAAGAGATTAATTAGTTTTTAAAGTCTTTTAAATTGAGATAATATCCAAATTGGCTTTGGGAGTAGATGTAAAATAATGTTTAGACCACCACCACCAAGTGGCGCAAGAGAGTCCCAGAGCCACACTTGAATAATAGATGCAAGTCATCAAATTGAACTTTTTCTGAAATATGGATAATATTAAGTTTGTATGATATTTACAAGCCGTTTTTAAAGACCCACCTTGCTGCATTTTTCTAACTGAGACTGTCGTTGTTGCTGCTGCTTCTGCTTTGCTTTGTCATGCAACTCCTCAATATTCTTAATATCCAAGGATAACTCTTCGGCTATCATTTTAACACTTTTCAAAGCTTCCAGGACAAAACGACTGGCATAGCGCTTCTCGTTAACAATCACATCTTCCGGCTGCTTTGACATCAATTTGTAATTGGTAGCTGCCATGGAGGAACGCAAATACATTAAATGATTGGAGCAATTACCAATAATTTGCGAATTATATTCCTTGGCCGCGTCTGTCTGACACAAATAATCATAGCTTGGATCCTGATTGGGAAGCTTGGCAAAAATCTGCAGTAGCTCCTTTTGTTCCGACGGCTTTGTAAACCCAAATTGCTCCAGATCTTCTGCGGTCAACGAAGCCAAATCACGAATACCCAGATCTTCTGGTACATTATCATAATTGGAAGAATTGGACTGTGAGTTGCCTGAACGCATCAACGTTTTAATGGTCTCACGCTCGGCATGTATGTTTCTTGAGTTTGCAATAAAAGCCCTGTCTTGCTCCTGCTGTTGGGTGTGTGAGTGGAATTGTTTATTCGCTGAAAATTGGACAGCTGGTGGTATATTTGGAAAATCCATCCCAGTCTCTGTAGTCATGTTGATGTCGATTTTACTATGCAAATGATAAATTTTAAATAGCCGGATCAAAATGCAGCAATACCTGCACGCAACTAAAGTAGTTTTCCAACACTTCCACTTAGAGATGGCCATATATGACTATACATATATAAAATTAGATTGTTACAAACGGAATCGAAACAAGCACTAAAAATATAATCTGAATACAAATGCTAAAAAGTCGAATGTTCCTATAATTATTATTCAAATGAAGAACATGTATTTGAGCCATGCTAGGCAAAAAATCAAAACACAAGTATGAAGTAAAAAAAAATTAACATTTATATTTCAACATATTTAATGAAACAGTTCTTAAGAATCTTTCTTGTCCCCCGGTGTTGTGGTTGATGGCCGATACATAGGAGCACTGTTTAAGGCGGCCTCTTGAATTTTTTTCATAAACAAAGCTTTCTTTTGTTCTTCCGCATTGACAGCAGCCCGTGATGTAGTCGCTTTAATACGTTCAATTTTCTCTGCATTTGGCGCAGTTAATTGAATTAAACCGTAACCAAGGCCTCCAAAGGAAACTAGCCATAAAAGGGACTTAACGTAGGGATTGCTGAGCATGGTAGATTTTTGTTTGTAAATTTTAATCGCTTTTCTTGAGGGAATTCCAGTATGTGGCATCCGCTTGACGGGCTCTGCTATCGCCAACAATTTCACCAATTTTATAGTAATAGTCTAGAACAAATGGATAATTCTCGTTGATGTGTTGGCGGAATTCTAAAAAGCACAAATAACAAATTATTATAAAAATGCCGCATCTTATGTAAATCCTCCACTTGCCTCGATTTGTGTTCATGCGATAATAGACGGCGTAGCTGGCAGCAAAACAAACTGCTTCCAATACAAAAAGGGTTTTGGCGCTTCCTTTGATAAATCTCCAAATAGCTGGCTTGGGGGTCTTGGGCAACATTACAAATAAAATAAAAAAAAACAAATAGGGCACGTTCCAATTGTTGTTTAACAGTTTCTAACGGAGTGTGAAGGCAATGTGTTGCTTACGACGACTTTAGTGTTGGAAAATGTGAATAACTATTAGAGATGAGAACAAACATAATTTCAAAAATTGTTTTCAAATAAACATTAGGCACGACAGTTTTAAACTTAATTTTTTTATTTTTATTAAGGAAAAACAAAGCTTAGCACACATCAACAAGGTCATTTTTTTTTCTTATACTCACTGAGGCCACACTATAGCCGAATATCGTCTTTGACTACAAAAACAGATTTATTCCAAATATAATAAAACTAAAATTTCTGTTGCATTTTTGTGCCGTTTTGTTCTAGTTTATATACAAGGTTGTCGCATTTTCTGTCTCAGTTAGCAAATTCTACGAATGAATCTCGAAAAGTTTAGCCACCTCATTGAGGTCATCATATTTCTTATTTTGGTTAATTATTGTCCTGGCCAGGCCTATCCGATTGAATAGATTCCATAGCAGAATGCCAACGATTTTATCATTTTTGAGATAGAAGATAACACCCTTTCCGTATTCCTCCTTTTCATCGGATTCACACTCAAAAGAGGATGTTTTCTCAGAGCCACCATTGGAGGTTTCAACTGTTTTATGGTTTTCAGAGCTATTTGAGGATTCTGTTAAGTTATCTGCCAGACGTTCGGATGCGGAGGGCAGGGCGAAGACACCAACTGTGGGCAGAGAAGAGTCGACAAGTCCAATACCTTCGTAACCAACTTCCGGTCCCAGATCTGACCAAAACATACTCTGGTGTTGATATGGTTTCTCTGCAAATTAATAATTTCCAATTATTCGTCTATAGCATATTTTAGGGATTAAAGTTCTTACTTGCTCCTGTCATATTCTCGCCTGCAAGTCGTCCCGAGACTACCGAATGATCATGATGTTCCACTCTTCTTCTGCCCAGTAAGGGATCATAAAAGCATGATGCGTCTCCGGCAACGTAAAGATTGCGTCGAGCTTCCAATTCAGCGTTCACTACAAAACCACCAAGACTACGATCTACCTCCAAACGGCTAGGATTGGCAAGAGCGGTATTTGGAGAGCAACCCACACATACGACCACAATATCAGATAGCAATGTCATGCCATTATTTAATTCTAACTTTAAGTGATTCTCATCCTGAGCGGCTGACCGAATGCTGGCATCTGGTATAACGCATACACCCAGTTCCTCCATTTTTTTCATGGTCCAGGCACTCAAGTAGTTGGGCAACACCTTGGACATGTTGCCCTTCTCCTGAAACACCTGATACACTTTGCCACCGCCATTCTGCTTAGAGAAATGTGCTAGAGAGCATGCCAATTCGCTGCCAATGAAACCATTACCAACTATGGTAATCGAACGTTTGTCTTTGGCATAACGGCGTAATCTATCAAAATCTTCCGGTGTACGATAAACCATCACCTTTTCGCGTACATTTGGCGGAGCTTCGCGGAACATTGGTAAATTTTTCGGAGCACAACCCGTCGCTATGAGACACTCATCGTAAGCGATTTGATAGCCATCGTTCAATGTCACAACTCGATTCTGCGCATCTACCTTCTTTACGGCGAAACCTTGAGCGACGGCTACGCCACCTTTTACGCTGTCCTCCAGCTTTTCCGGATCCATGAAGTACTCATCCGGCTCAAAGTACAAACTGCGAACAATCAAATCGAAGTCAATAAAAGATATATAGAAGTTTGAATCAATTATTGTAGTTCACCTTCGCTCTGATCCTGTCCACTGCTTAAAGCGGTAATCTTTGATGGGATCTTCATTGGGATTGGGTGTATACCACAGTTCCTTTGAAAGCGGTGGTCGCATATATGGTTTACGATATTCATTGCTAATCATAAGTACTTTGGCAGTAGCATCATTCGATTTGATGGCGCGGAAGGCAGAAAATGCAGCCGTTCCACCACCAATGATTAGATAGGGCACATGTTTTGGTAGACTCTCAGAGCTAGCCGGCGCTGCAAAAAATGAATATTTAAAAACAAAAGAAAGGAAAAGTTATATAGAACCAACTTGTCACTTTTCCGGTAATTTGGGCACGTTTTAGTGCCGTTTCCGGGTCCACGTCATCATCGCCATCGCCAGCGCCTTTGCCGGAACCATCTTTTGACCGATTTGTAAGAATCCAGGCCAACTAAATAATATATTATAAAGTCACTTAAATGTATTTTTGGTTCAATATGGTACAAACTTACGAAACCTCCTGCCAAAAGAGCAGCCAAAGCACCCAACAAGCATTTTAGTTTCAAAGCCCGATTCTTTGCTTCACAATCTTTATTTCCTTTTCCACCATCAGCACCATCGCTACCATCCCCTCCACCACCAATCGTATTAGTGTCCCGGCGTATACGACGAAATTCTTCGCAAGGATCCTTCTCCTGTTTGCAGGGATCAATCACTGGCTTGGATTTCTCACACTCGGACGACTTGAGAACCTCAGATGCCGAGCACACAGTTCTGCAGTCCGCATAACCCTACAAGAAAAATTAATAAGTGTGTTTATATGAAATTGATAGGTGGAATAATGAAATGATTGTGCATATTATACCACTTTGTATTGTGGTTCTTGATTAGTGAAACTTTTATAACTGCTGCCGCTCGACTGGTATGAGGATGACACTGGCGGGGATGTTGTTGATGATGATGATGAGGACATTGTGGTATATGGGGGATTATTATTGTTTTTATCATGTGTTGTATAGCCGGGTGGCGGATCATCATAATCTTGCTCATATTCTGCCGATCTTGGTGTAGTTAGACATGCTTGATGATTCGGATATTTATTGGCTTGCAATTTTGTACGAGCCTCGAGAGTTCGTTTCTTTACCATTTGATATAAACTGTTGTGTGCCGGCCGGCAGGTACCTGCAGATTTTGATAAAACATGCCATTAACATAACCTCATAGGGAAATCCAATGTCTCTTACCATTCAACGGTGGAAGCTTCTGGGTCGGCAACAGTGTGCTTCTGTTGGCCAAAATGTATGCCTGCCGGCAAAACTTTTGACTTAAACTTCGCACACTCAAAATACTCATATCTGGAATTTAAATAAATGCAGGATCGGATCAAAAAAAAAACAAAACCACAACAAGACTTCCGACTCGGTTATTTTTGTCTTTTCTTCAATTGTGTAACTACGAGGAGGGGGGGTAAGTTTGAACGTGTTCTTGTGTGAACGGCTTGTTTTCTAACAAAAAAAAAAATATAGAAAGTTTTGATTTGTATGACAAATTTTTCATTGGGAAAATCACGTTGGTTTCAATTTATGAATTTGATAATTGAATAAACTTTATCTTTGGTTCCCGTATGTTCTTTAAGGCAAATCATTCGAACATTTGCTCAATATTTGTTTTTGTTATCTCTTGTCTCTATCTCTCTCTCACTGATTCTCGTTTGCTCTGGCCTGTCAAAAGAAGTGCTGCCCACTTTCCAGGGCCTACGAATAAAAAGCTAAATGAATGCTAAAAACCAGCTAAATAATAGAACCCGAATGTTTATAGAGACAGCTGTTATTTAGACGGATTTTTAAATTGTTAATATTAAAATCAAAAATACTGAACAAAAAGATAATAATAAATATTCATATATGTATTCTCCGATAGACACAAAAAAAAACATTTCTTTTGGAGTTTGTAATTTTGTTTAAAGTTTCATACCAAAAACCACAAAAATGTAAACAACGGATCTTTTAAAATTTGTTGAACCCTTTTTGTCATTTGTACAATTAAATTTTTTTTTAATTTTAAATATTTAAAAATTTAAAAATTTACATGATTCAAAGCAACAATAAAAAAAATGTTTATTTAATATGCGAATGTTAAATAAAAAAAAACAGTACTCAAGACCAGAGTCCAAGCAATATTAAACAAATTTTTTATTAGATGTGCGAATGTTAAATAAAATATAAAACTGCTACAAAACAAGTTTTAAAAATACATAGTTGTCTAAGTAAGGTTATTTGTTGTTGTTGCAGCAGCTGCTGCCCCACTGACAGGAGGCTTTATGCCCATTAATTGGCAAAGTTCATTCCTTAAAGGACGAACTTCTACCAGAGGCAATGTCCAATCCGTTTCGGATAAAAGTGTTAGGATATCATCCATATTATCTTCGGGTATCTCAGTGACATCACCATGAAGGGCCAGGGCTTCATAGAGTTTTGTGGCCGCCGTTTTACGTACATGCACATGTTGAAGTCCCAGAAATACGGACATTTTCGACAGAACACGCCGACTGAGTCGTGGCACTTGAATTAGTTGACAAAAGGCACTAATACTACTGGCCGTCTTATATAGTTTCTTGTAGCCCTTCACCTCGAGATTTAGCAGGCGAAAGATATCCTCAGCAAATGAATCATTTTCATCATGAAGGACCGCATCTATAGTGCCCGATCCAATGAGTATATCGAGAAAACTTAACATAGGATACGTAACACGTTCATTTAAGAGATTCTCTTCAAAATTCTGTCTAATCTCGGAGCAAAGACGAGGCACTGCCTGGTTGTTTGAACGCAAAAACTGAAAAAACGCTGTCGAAGCGTATTTTATCTGCAAATAAAAGAAATTTTAATTTAACGAAAAACTTTTTATAATCCTTAACTTACCAAAGATTCAGTCAGTTGACCAATGCTGGCACTTAAACCCAATAACACACGCTTCGAATAACTCTCAAAAGATAAGAGTTGACAAAACAGAGGGAATGTATGATCGGCAAAAAGCCATAGTATAGTTTTTTCATCCTCGGGAAATATTTCCAGCAATTTGGCATGTTCTTGTATATAAGGTATGGCAGGAGTGGAATGAATCAGTTTGCAGCACAAACGTCCAGCCAATCCACGTGTACGATCGATTTTCTCTACTGCCTGCTGCATAAATCCCACAACAATTTGATGGGTATGCAGGGGGGACAATAAATCTGATGGACACTTGGTGGCAATTTCATATAATGAGACCATAGCTGCCTCACGTACCCAAGCCCCAATATCACCACGATTGTCCAGAGTGTACTCATCCAATGCTTTAAGTAGACACTGAATAACCTTATTGAAATTATGTGGATTACCAAAGGAATCTATATAAAAAGAATCAAGTTAATAGAGATTCTAAGATCCAAAATGAATTGCCTTTTCACCTGCATTATCTGCATAGCCAACACTTTGGACAAGTTTGGTCAATGCCTTGACACTCTGGGTACGAGCTTCGCTCCAACGATAGGTTTGTATGTTTTCATGATCTTGCACGGTCATCTCACCAGCTCGCACTGCCTGTAGAGGCGTTAAGGCATGCTTCACCAAGTTATCCAGGATTGGGGCCAAATGTGGGCGTGTCATAAATGCTGGCAGCACTCCAATGGCAGCTATATAACCCATGCGCATATGCTCCTCCAAATCGTTGTCTGCTCCCTTTAGATAAGCATTTATAATGCGTTCATTTTGCACACTGCGTTCTTCCAGGCAGTAGTAAGCTTGACAGAGTTCAGAGAATGCTTCCACAGCTGATTCTCTTATTGCAGTCGTCTTGCTGATTAGACAAATGTCAATCACAGCTTGCCAAGTGTCTGCAATGAGATTAGATTCTAGATACGCGACTTTAAACTCAAAAATATGTAGCTTACCCAGACATTCTTCATTGACCTGAAGCTTGGCCAGACTGCAACTTCTTATAAAGTGTGTGGAACAGGATTTCATAAGCTCACCACTCATGCCACGATAATAATTTCGTTCTAGGAAACTTTTAATCAGTTCATTTAATTCAGCTAAACGTTGATTGGATAAGTAGACTGTTCCTGCATCCTTAGAGTCCAGCTCCATTTGCCGCAGAGCCAAAGTAATTTCACCCATAGCCAGGACACAACCATGACGAGAATTCACATCTATGGTATCGGTTTTGGCCAACAGTTGTGGTAGCACCACTCCGGCCATATACTCTGGCTCTCGAATTGCAAACTTATGCAAAGCCTTGGCTGTTAGTTCTCTTATTGCCGAATCCCAATGACCCACTTTACGTTGCACCAAATGATTGATGAGTGGTTCCCGATAAACTTGATATTGAGCTATATAATCACTGATATTCAAATAGGAATTTTGCCTTATGCCCACAGAATAGAAATCTGTAGTGGTAGAGATCTCAATGCCAAATGGGAAATTGCCAAGACGACCCACAGACTCTTGGAATGCAGCCGAAGCAGCACGCCTACAATTAATCTCCCTATCAAAAACGGCCACAGTTAGCAAACCCGAAGAGATTTTCTGAACAAATGGCTTTAAATCATCTGGATTATAAGCTCTGGCAAATGCCCAACACATATAGCAGGCAGCATCACGTATATGCTGACCCACCGACATGTATCCCTTCATTTCGTCATAAAACAGAGCCTGCATAAGCAAGGGAACCAATTCCTCGAGGCGATAGGGTAAGAGTAGTCCTCTCTTAGCCAACTCGGCCAAGGCCAGACAACCACCATGCCAAGCCTCATGTGGCTCTAGAGGATTAAGTATATCAATCACTGAACCAATCACTTCATCGGCTAACTCCTTTGGCAAACGATTAGTGACACGACCTAAACCTTTGGCTGCACTCCAACGTATATCATTGCCACCGCTTCGTAGGGCTTGAAGTAATTCTTCAATGACCTCTTCAATTGAATCTGGCACCACAATTTCCTCTTCCAGTTCGTCAGGATTAGCCTCAGATTCTGCTTCACTATTCGAGCCTCCCCCGGATCCCGGTTGATTAAGATTAGTGGCCAAAGAGCGTGTTCCTATTAAAAATGAGAAAAAAAGAGATTTAGACATGCTTTGTTTTGATTTTCCTCTCACCTCTTTTATAACGCCAACTGGCTATTCTTGGCTTCAAATGAACCAAACCGATACGCTGTATGATTTTCACATAGTTTTTATATTTCAGGAAATCATTGCCATCCTTATAATTACATGAGCCAATCCATTGAAGCAATTTATCGGCATAGGGCAACAAATCTTCGCGTTTGCCATGCTTTAATATGGCTGCCACTGCAGCCAATTGACCAAATTTTACTTGCACCGTGTCGGCCTGATGTTGATCCATGATCCAATCCAGAAATCTTTCTAAATACACATCTTTAATATCAGATCTTATAAAATATTTGGCAGACAAATAGGCAGCCATTGCACTGCAAGTATCATTAGTGGATGCATATAGTTGACATAGTTTGAATATGCGTTCCATTTTGCTGCTCTTAGCCTGGACATGATTGCTAACCACACAATTCGTAGTCGCCGAGGATGTTGTAGTTTCGTAGACATCCAAACGCGACATGTGAAATGGATTCAATACCAATATGGACATCCATAGGAGTAACATGTAGCGTGTCTCCCAATGATCAAATTCCTTTGGATCTTGTTGATCCAGCAGATCCAACACGAATTCCAAATCGCTGAGTTCATGAGGCATAAATTTCACAAGAACTTTATAGGTTCGTACCTTACAAATTATATAGAGATATTTGAATGCAGCATGACGTTCATCATCTGCCAGATCAGATTGCCTAATCTTTGTCAGCAAACGGGCCAAAAGCAGCTCCAAGTGGGGATCCAGCAAATGGGGCTGTTCCTGGTAGCGCGTTAACACTTGGGCGTATTGTTCAAATTCTCTTTCAAATGAGCTAGCTCTAATTGACTTTATCTGCTCAATCATCTGAAGCACTTGGTCCAATTCCGTAAAGTGCTCCAGGGTATTCGCTGGTAAGTCATCATCTTTTATATCATCGCTTTGCAGCATTTTTGTAAATTGGCAACTAATTCAAAGATTTCCAAAACAGCCGGCTGAAAGACAACGACGACAACAACAGAGAAAATTGTTTGTGTTTCCCTTCCACTTATACCGCAAATGATTCACACTGTCGCCAGGGCTGCAAAATATGGCGGGAAACTTAAATTTTAAAATTTGCCATTTATTATTATAATTTATTTTAGACTAATAAAAATTTAAATTTTAAAATAATAGATTTTATTAGACCATATTCTTTTAAAATTATTAGCTAATAATTATTATATTTTCAAATATTTGACACGGCTGGTCAGATTGTGTTTTAATTCCACTAACGCAAATCTTTGCTTTGTCAGCTGTGTTTCAGGGCTGAAAACAAAATCAATTACAGGAGAATTTCGCAGTTTGTTCCCGTTCCCCAAACTCTCTCCGAATAGTTGGAAACTATTTTTAACTAAGAAACCCCCAATAAATTAAATATTCAGGCGACAAACTTCAAAGAGTGTTGTAATCTCTAAAGTTTTCACACTTGCCGTGGCCTTTCTTTTTCGCTCTTTCTCTATCACTGCCAACCCTGGAAGCAAACCAGCAAATGCATTGTTTGCACGCTGCAACAACGATTTTTCCTAAATTTTCTTAGTTAGTTGTTGTAAGGAAACATTTTAAAATGAGATCGGACAATTTTCATTTAATCAGCCAAGTGGCAAAACGACAGGCTTTATGGAACACCAGCATAACCTTGGCCGACCGCAAAGATAGCTGGATCTCACAGTGGGAAGAGGTCGCATCAATAATGCAACTTGATGGTATGTGTACATTATTTGTCGCGACAATTAAAATGTCATAAATGATTGAAAAATTATTTTCAGTTGTGACATGTAAGAAGCGTTTCAAAAGATTGAGGGATACATACCGCGCCGAGATAAGAAAAATCCAACAGAGGGGTTGCGGTACCTCCAACTGGCCCTACTTTCGTGCCATGGAGTTTTTGCGCTGCATTTTCGATCCTGATGGCATGGTAACCTTTCCACCCGAAGCATTTGACTACGAACAAGCAGCCTATCGCAATCAGGCGGAACTTGACAACTCAAAAATGGACGATTTCGTTATAGAAGTGGATGACGATGATGATTTTGATTTTGAAATTATGGGAGATATATTCAAGCAAGGTGGTGGTGGCAACGAAAGTCGTGACGGGGGTGCTATAGGAGGAGTTGTTGCTGGTAGGCGCAGTGTCAGTGGTAACGGCGGCGGCGGTGGGGATTCTTCATCGGCAGGCCAGGACTCTGGCTCAGAGTTCTCAGTTCGAAAGACAATTAATGTAAATACAAATGTCAGCACATCAACAGCAAATCATTTGGAGGCAGATGCTGAACTATCGCCACAACTATTGTCCCCCATGCAATTGCCACCCAATCACATGCTGTTGCCTCGTCCAAAACGTGGACGCCCAAGGAAGACTTCATCGCCATGTGAGACGAACGTTCCCTCGTCGGCACCTTTATCGATAGCAGCAGCATCGGATTCGACAACTACACATCATGTTTCAAAAGATGATGCCGATTATAATTTCTTGGTCAGTTTGCTACCGCATGTGAAATCTTTGTCTGATATTGGTAATCTCAAATTTCGAATGGAAATCAGTCGCATTTTGTTGGATATAAAGCATGATGAGCAGACAGCTCCACCGCCAGAAGTGCAGCAATTGGCAAAACAAAGATCGTCACTGCCAAAGGTAATATCTGCACCAGTTCAGTCTACGACTGGTCCTGTAACTGTTTCAACATCTCAAAAGAAACGTTCGCGTCAACAAGCAATGCAGGAAGAGCCAGCATCCAAATATGCCATTTCAAGTTCAGGATATGTCGATAGTTCGATGATCGAATGCGATGTTAAAATAGAAAATGAGACTTTGTTTTAAGTGGACATTTTTTTCCTCAACCCTCTTAGTTGTATCTACTACTTATCTGATTATTCCATATGCCTTATATGCCTATTGATGGTAAAGGATTTTTAAATGCTGAAAAACTGCATTCACTTTTTACTCTTTAATTTCCATTTTCAAACTTTCCAAACCAAAAAAATACTGATATATAATAAAAGTTGATTTTTTTTGCTTTTTTTATGTTAAAAGCTATATTCTTAAATATGCATATATTGCGTATTAGTTTTGTTGGACAAATTGAAATATGTAAACTACATTTTAAAAAAATAAAGAGTTTTTTTCTGAAATCTTATAAAAATAATTGTTACGCATGCAAATCGTCAAAAAACAATTCGAAACCCAAAATACCCGCTAAATACCTCTCTCCGGGTGTTTTATTCCACTCTGTTTCAAACACACACACACATACGTTTTGTTATCGATATACCGATTCGCCTTTGTGTTTCCCATCTCTAAGCAAGAGAAAAAATAAAAAGTTGTAAAAAAACGTTCTTTCGTAAAATTATCAAAAAAGGGAATTAAATAAAAGTTTAAAAATATTGCCCGCGTGTTATTCCATAAATTGCTTGTATGCGGCGTTTGAAGAAGTTATCCAAGAGTCACAGTGTGACGGGGACATTGGAAATTGATGGAAATGGAAGTGCAACAGCAACTGTATGTGGTGGGGAAGGCGGTGACACGGCTTCAGCGGCAACGGCGGCGGCGGCAATGGATACCAATGGCAGTGGTAGCGGTGGCAAGGATACACTCTTGAATCCAGACATATTTAAGCATTTTGATAAAAACGGCCGCAGCGAATTGTACGTGAATATAGCAACAAAATAAACCACTCACACACACACATATCTTTTCAAACACATAAATGTGTACTCAGAAAACCGCGCGTTTTACGGGTACTCCAATTTAGAAGAGACATATTAATAAAACATATTTATACAAATTTGCTGCTCCAATTTTTCATCCATATGCCATTATCTTTTGTAGTATGAAGTATCTAAAACAACAACTTCAGGATTGTCCCGATAGTCCAGTTTTTGATCGCAATGGAATCTTTAAGCAGGGCATATCGAGTGCCATTTATGAATTGCTCTGGCAGGCCATACGTTATACACACAAGAAAGATTTGGTTCTACATGTGCTCATCGAAGTAGTGGTAGGTACAATAAATTGATATTTTTAAATAAACAACTAATTGTTTACTTGTCACAGGCTCTGCACAAAGAGTTTCCCAGTCTCATTTTGGATGTTGTCAATATTTTGGATAGCGAAACTTCTCTAATGACTGATGGTCTTCATGAGGAGCGTCATGGTTTTGTTCAAATGGTTAAGGATATGGATAAGGTGGTGTCGGAAAGTTTGCTCAAAGAACGTTTAGAAATCGACACACTCCAGGAGGTGGGAATAGTGAAGAATAAAAGTTTCTATACCAAATTCATAAAGGTCAAAACAAAGTTATAGTAAGTATGAACAACTATATACATATTACTCAATACATTACTTATTTATGTATTTACATTTTATTAGCTACAAGCAGCGTCGTTTTAATCTATTTCGTGAGGAAAGCGAGGGATTTGCCAAGCTGATAACAGAGCTAAATCAGGATTTTGAAGATCATACAACTCCTGAGAGCATTATGGATATTATTAAATCATTGATAGGTAAACTGAGAATTAAAAAATATCCGGCAATTGTTAATTTTTTGTCCAACTCATATATAGGATGTTTTAATTTGGATCCTAATCGTGTGCTTGATATTATAATTGAATCATTTGAGACACGACCCGATCGTTGGCAGCTATTTATACCGCTGCTACGTAGCTATATGCCCACCGGTGCCATTATCTGTGAGGTTTTGGGCTATAAATTCTGTCATTTCAAAGATGGACACACTCCTCGAACCCTATACCATGTGTGTGCGCTTCTGTTAAAGCATGGAGTGATTGAACTAAATGATGTCTACCTGTGGCTAACACCAAATGATGGCAGCATTAAAACTGACTGGGAAGAGGAACTGGCCGAGGCCAGGGAAAAAGTACGAAGACTGCATTTGATTACCACCAATAAGAAGGGAGAAGATAAGGAACCACCACCGCCGCCTACCACAAAGAAATTCGATGAGGACAAGTATAATGCCAATCAAAAGTTTGGTCTCTGCGAGGCTCTACTACGTGTTGGTGATTGGGATAATGCCCTAAAGATCATACAAAAACTGCCAGATCAATCGGTTGTGGTGCAAGAGCCCATTGCCAAGGCTATTGCCGATTTGGTGCATCTCTCAGTTGAGCAGATTTACTATAATAAATGCTTCAAAGCCCCAGCCGGACGTAAACCAAGTAAAAGCCGTCTCTACGATGATGGCAAACTCGTCGCCAAGATGCAGGCACGGGAATTTATTGATTTAAGGCAATATACATGGCCCATGGCTAATGTGTTGGGCCCGGCCATGCACTGTGACACGGTGCTAATGTACAAGTTGATACGAATTATGGGCAAACTAATGGTCGATATGGGTGTCGATAGTTTAAATAGCCCGCCACCTAACTCCGAGGCAGAATTACATTACTATGACATTATGACCTGCATAGATTCATGTATATTGCCATCTTTGCTCTATTTGGACAACAATTGTTCCATGTCCGAGGAGATTTGGGCTGTGCTCAAATATTTTCCCTACCATTTCCGTTATAGTCTATATGCGAGATGGAAAAATGATAGCTATCAATTGCATCCAAATCTAATAATACGACATGGCCTGTCCCAGAGAGATATCAAGTCCCTAATGAAACGTGTTAGCAAGGATAATGTCAAGCAATTGGGTCGGCTAGTGGGTAAAAATAGCCATTGTGCTCCTGGACTACTCTTTGACTATGTAAGTGAGATAAATATCTAGAGTCGGTTAGACTTTAATTACCTTTTTTTTCTTCTAGATCCTGCTGCAAATCCAAATCTATGATAATCTTATTGGACCAGTTTGCGATATGCTTAAATATTTGACTGCCTTGTCGTTTGATTGTCTTGGCTATTGCATTATTGAATCACTGACTTTAACTAGTCGCTTAAGATTTAAGGACGATGGCACTTCTCTCTCCCTTTGGCTACAAAGTTTGGCTTCCTTCTGTGGCGCCATTTACAAGAAGTATGGCATTGAGTTGAGCGGTCTACTGCAATATGTGGCCAATCAATTGAAATCCCAAAAAAGTTTAGATCTCTTGATACTTAGGGAAATTGTCCACAAAATGGCCGGCGTGGAATCGTGCGAGGAGATGACCAACGATCAATTGCAGGCCATGTGCGGCGGTGAGCAACTACGCGGCGAGGCTGGCTATTTCAGTCAAGTCAGAAATATGAAAAAGTCGTCGAATCGTCTTAAGGAGGCATTGGCAAACAATGACCTTGCTGTCACCATTTGCCTGTTGATGGCCCAACAAAAGCATTGTGTGATCTATCGTGAAACTGCCGCCCATAGTCACTTAAAATTGGTCGGAAATCTCTATGATCAATGTCAGGATACCTTAGTGCAATTTGGTACCTTCTTGGGCTCTACCTATTCGGTTGATGAGTATGTGGAGCGTTTGCCATCGATTATCACCATGTTAAGGGAATATCATATTAATATAGATGTTGCCTTCTTTCTGGCTCGGCCCATGTTTACCCATCAAATAAATGTAAGTTGTACTTGGATAAACAAGATGAGAGAATTTAAGAAAATCTTACATTTCTTTTTTCCCCCCTTTAGCAAAAATACGATCAACTACGTAAAGCTGATCCGAATGCCAAGAAATTGACGGCCACACAAAAACTACAAAAATATCTAGAGGCCACACAATTGATAATGAATCCCATTGTAGAGTCAGTGCGTCCATTGCATAGTGCTAAAGTTTGGGAGGATATTAGTCCACAATTTTTGGTCACCTTCTGGAGCATGAGCATGTACGATTTGCATGTGCCCAATGATAGCTATCAACGTGAAATTGGCAAACTAAAGCAATTGGCTCAACAGGCAGCCGATGCCAAGGATTCGGTAGGTTTGAACTATCTTTCTTAACTATCTTCATAGAATTTCATTAATTTTGATTTTATCCTAAACAGAATCAATCAAAGAATAAAAAGGAACAAGAGCGTTATATAGCCCTTATGGAGAAATTGAATGATGAGCGTAAAAAACAACATGAACATGTGGATAAGATATCACAGCGTTTGCAAGAGCAAAAAGACAGCTGGTTCCTGCTACGTTCGGCTAAATCAGCAAAAAATGATACAATAACACAATTCCTGCAATTATGTCTATTCCCGCGTTGCACATTCACCGCCTTGGATGCTTTATATTGCGCCAAATTTGTGCATACCATACACAATCTAAAAACTTCAAATTTCTCCACTTTGCTATGTTATGATCGGGTAAGGATAATTAATAATTATGAATTACATAAATTAATCAATTTAATATGTGTTTTTTCATTGCTAGATCTTTTGCGATATAACATATTCGGTTACTTCCTGCACAGAGGGCGAGGCCACTCGTTATGGTCGCTTTCTGTGTGCCATGTTAGAAACCGTAATGCGTTGGCATGCCGATCAGGCTGTATTTAATAAGGAATGTGCAAATTATCCTGGATTTGTAACCAAATTCCGTGTTAGCAATCAATTCTCGGAGGCTAACGATCATGTGGGCTATGAGAATTATCGTCATGTATGCCATAAATGGCACTATAAAATCACCAAGGCAATTGTATTTTGTTTAGACTCAAAGGATTTTATGCAAATACGTAATGCTTTAATTATATTGATGCGTATACTACCATATTATCCTGTTCTGGCGAAATTGGCACAAATAATTGAACGTAAGGTGGATAAAGTGCGGGAAGAGGAGAAAATGAAGAGACCAGATTTGTATGTGATAGCCTCCAGCTATATAGGACAATTGAAACAGAAAACATCGAATATGATTAAGGAGAGTGATTTCCATCAAGTGGCTGAGAGGCCACCAAAAGAAGCGACGACTGGTGGTGCTGCGGCTAATGGAACAGCGGCGGCAGGAAATGCCATTAAAGTTTTATCATCGGAGAAACTTCCACAGGCAGCAACTGCTTCGGCAAACGCCTCAGGAACAACAACATCGAAATCTGGTGCAAATGCATCAGCGACGTTCTACAATAATAACAGCGAACAAAAGCAAAGTAGCAAGGAGCCGGAATCAAAAACTGGTAAGCATTAGAAGACTGGAATAAACTCTAAAGATACTAAGACTCTCTTCCATTCCAGCTTCACATGCTCGCAGTGAAACAAAATCCCAGAAATCCGATGGCAACTCCTCCAATTTAGTGTCGGTCCCTGCAACCTCCTCAGCCAGCGAACGTGAGAGTAGCAAACAGCCTCATGAGTTACCTTCTTCCAGGGAATCACAGGCAGCTGGCAAAGAGGACACAGTCGATCAACAGGTATCCAGCAATGGTAACCAAAACGAACGACGTAAGCGGGAGGAGGAGAACGAACGAGAAAACGATCGACGCCGTAGCTCGAGGGATAACAATCGTAATAGCAGCACTAAGGATCGATCAGAAGCAGCAGCAGAGCCACCGTCACGCGCTCGAGAGCGTTCACATCGTCTGGAGGAGGTAGAGGTGGCGACGGCACCATCGTCATCGTCGACACAGCGCAAGAAGATATCGACACGACGAGATGAGCAACAGCAAACACGCCATAGACATGATCTGGAGACTGTGGATTTGGTGGCCAGTAGTAGCAGCAATAGCGAGCATCAACATCAGCGGCACTATGATGAATACGAGGGCAGGATAAGAGATCGTGATTTGAGCTCCGTTTCCAATGAAAGCAATGGATCACTGCAGCATCGACGTAGTCATGAGACAATTGAATATGACAGAGGTAATCTAAAATTACAAATTATTCTCCAAACTTGCAGATTAATATAGTTGATTTTTAGATTCAAAGCGTCGAAAATTGGAATCATCATCAAGCAGTTCAAAGGTTAGTAGCTTATGCAGACAAATTACGCTAAGACAACATCAACAACAACAGCAACAACAAACAACTACAACCATAACAACAACGCCCCAACTACAACATGGAGGATTGAAAACTTTTAAGCAATTATAATATATGAGAGCCTTGAAAGAAAGCACACAAAAGAATTGGTGACAATCGAACAACAAAAACAGCACCAACAACTATGACGACGACGACGACGTCACTCCAAATCTCTCCCATAGACTGGACATAATTGGATCTCGTTCACAAATCATCAATCAAGTTTTTAATTCATAAGTTTTAAATGATCTGTATGAAGAATGAGCAAATCTCGGGGAGTTAGTATTTAAGTCATTGAACAGTTAAACTGCCAGATTGACTTTTTATACCATTGTTCATATACATATATAGATATATGTGT
Source organism: Drosophila insularis (assembly GCA_018903935.1). Taxonomy (NCBI): domain Eukaryota; kingdom Metazoa; phylum Arthropoda; class Insecta; order Diptera; family Drosophilidae; genus Drosophila; species Drosophila insularis. The sequence continues at coordinate 7,255,521 of JAEIFP010001084.1, read as the reverse complement.
ATGTGTGTATATATAGCAGAGGACCAAATCAAATTTGTTAACAATCGGAAATTCCAAACCATTTTTTTGATTATTATTTGCAATGTGAAGAATTTGTTATTTAGTTTATTATTAGAATAAGGTAGTTAAGTAAGTTATAATTTGGAAACCAAATGAGAACGCGCTCGCACACACAAACACACAGACACACACACACAAAATCCACCATGATGCAATGACAATAGATGATGGACACTTAAGGACTTTAAAAAAGAATACAAATTAGGAGCAAAAACATGCTGAAACCAGAAACTAGAAGACAATTTTGGAACTCTAAATGGGAAAAGAGCAACAATCACAAAGACAACATGCTGATATTACTAATTAGATGACAATTAAGGACCTTCAAATGGGAAAAAAGCAAGAAAGTCAAATAAAGAGAAGAATCAACATGCTGAAATTACAAATTAGATGACAATCAAGGATCTTCAAATGGCTGCAAGAGGGACGTAAAATCAGGATGCTGAATCAACAAAGTAGATGACAAATAAAGAACTCCAAAAAAATATGAGGGAAGAAGTATCAAGATGCTGAATATTGAACCTCCAAATGGATAAAAACGAGAAAGACAATAACTGTGAAGCTGCAAAGACTATTGGAGATTTTTAAGACAAAACATCATCCATGGAATTGCAAATTTCTAAGGGATCATCATCATGTCAAGAATTACTAAGAATTGACTTCCACTTCTGACGATCCCTATCAATGGATATTTGCAAATGGAAATCTTGACTTCCGTTGTAAAGGGATTTTCGATGAGACTGCAACATCAACTGTTTGGTTAGTTGCTAAGGATCTCAGTGTGGGATACCGAAACGTCACAAAACTTCAGTTTTCTACCGAGGCGAGGCTGTACGACTGGATCAACTTCAGACAAGACTTTGTTGAAACATCTGTAAAATGTCAACACAACTTGACGTTTACATGATTTGAATCATTTTATTGAACCTGCGCATTAGAAATAAAATGATTCGCCAGAACTTTTTTATGGTCGAATGCTAAAAACAACCACGGCATCGATGGCATCGCTGGATAATCCATAAACATCGTTGGATACCCTCTAATGAAAAATCTCCGAATCCGTCCCAGTCGCTGCTGAAAGTTGAAAGTAAAAACTTTGCTGATTTGCCGCAGAACTTGATAACAAGGATGATTCGGAGAGCTGCTGGAACCGATTGGATTGAACAATCTCTTGTGTCTTGTGTGTGGGTTGCTACTTAATTTAAACAACAATTTGTGACGGTGTGGAAACTACAAAAAAAAAAAAAAAAAAAACGTCCTATGCCATCAGGCGCTACCTTCTGGGGCGACTATCAGCCTTAACCAACCCCATGACTGCAGTTTAGTTGTAAAAATTTCGCGTTGATCTCCGACAGTTTGCACCCTTGAGACGGGTAAGTGATGAGCAATTTGTGAGACAGGTCGGAATCGTATGTATTTTTTAGGGACTCTCCAAAACCAAAAAGGCTTTAGGCTCTCCACACACACCCACTCACACACACACACACATACATACATTGAACCTTTACACAGAAACACACACATACACAAACACGCATATTCTCCTCACACACATTATCATCCTTACAAGTTTTTACAAGTTGTTTTACTCCTTATGTTATGTAAATCCTTTCCGTTTAGACATCTAGGTAAACCAGGCATAACACTTAGCCATCCACAAAAAAAAATAAAATAAAATAAACTCTGGGTTCCATTTCTATTAATCATTTGTCATTGCAGAAAGTTGAAGAACTCGTTGATAGCGTGAAGAAGGCCCGTGGACTCAAGACCAAAGAGCGAAACAAAGAAAAGTTATCCGATGAGGAGAGAGACGCTCGCAAGGATCGTAAAATGGGACGCAAAAGAGATCGCAATGAAGAGTCCAGCGGCACCGATCACAAGCGTCGACGGGATGGTGAGCAAATAGGCAGAAAAAAAAGACAATCAAGAAATCAAATGAACAAAATATTATAATTTCCAGCACAAAATGGAAATGATGATGATCTAAGGGAACGCGAACGCCACAGAGTGAGTATTAAATGTTTCCTTTACAAGTTAGGCAATATAAAATCTTTTCCACTTTAAGGACAAATCACCACGCGAGAGATCACATGAGAAATTCGATCGGGAAAGAGGCGGCAGTTCACGTGGCGATGATCGTCAATATAGTATGTCCAAATCCACACGATCCTCAAGAATCAATTATTGAATGCAACTAAATGGATGGAATTGTCTATACAAGAAAACATGCATTGCGAAGCGCATTTTGTTTTATTTTCTGAATTATTTTCTTGCTGATTAATTAAGAATTTTGAATTGTTTTATCAAACCATTAATTGTGACAAAGAACGTAAATAATTTTGAAATGTTTACAATTTTCTAGAAACTATTTTAATGAATTATATATATATAAAAAAAAAAAAAACAAAAATTAAATCCAACCATTATGTAAATGTATTTAAAGTTTTGTTGTTTCTTTTTTGACATTTTTTTATGATTCACTGCCTAAAAGTAAGTGAGAACATTGCTTTATAAAGCTGAATTTCGCCAAAGTCCAAAGGAAACTTTTTTTCGTGGCTTTGAATGAAATGCTAAGTAACTGAAGATATATTCTTGCTAGTGTAGATACTTATAAAGTCTTTAAAAGCTTAACAAATTACATGTAATTATTATCAGCAAGTAAAGTACTTAAAGTAGATAAATTTCAGCATTTTTAAGATTATTTTAGCAGAAACCACTATAAGTGCCTTTTCTTGATTAGTAGATTTTTATTGCTTAAAAGCAAGTTCAAAATCGCTTTAAATCATTAAGCAAAGTACTTAAAAAAGATATTTGGCTTTTAAAGATTTTTTTAAACAAAAATCACCTTAATGAGTTCATTATTCATTTTATATTTGATAAAAAAGCATATTCCAAAACGCTTAAAATTTTATATAATTAATTTGAATAAAAAAATTAAATACAAAATCGTCATGTACGGACTTTGAGGAGTATGTTGTCTGGAAACCTCCCACAATGTCAGTATTTGGAAATACTTTTGACTTTCCTTCGAAGTGGTTGTGAAATTTTGAAATATCCTGCTAATATTTAATACTGAATTTAATGCGCCGAAAATCTTGAGTTTTACAATGGACACTTCCCTTGTCCTTGATGATGATTATTTTGACTGACAGCAATAAAATGAGTTGTGTTGAGTTAAAAATACGCTTTTAAAAGGACACTACCAAGATTCAAAATATGTTTCTGAATTGAGTAGCGTATTATTGAAAGTACTTAAAGAAGCCAAAACTGATTAAAAGAAGAGATCATATATCATTAAAAGAGTTGCGGCTAGGATAACATTTTCTCTGGACAAACAACTTATTTAAAGCAAAAAGAAGATTCGAAAATAACTGATTATTAATGTTTATTTTTTTACAGCTACAAGTTTGATGTTTATAAATTTTTTAAACTTATATATAAAAATATTGCATGAATGCATTTTTTTTTATTCGCAATTTATCCTAAATGGACATTCGTTAAGCAAATAAATATGAACTCCAAAGTTTTAGTAATTTGATGTTTAAAATGTATGAATGTTTCTGGTATTTGTTAGTTAGTTTAATTCGTTTTCGGAAATATGTTTTAGGAAATAGCTTAAAAAATTTAAAATTAAATCCACAAGAGTCTTTTAATAAATTACGATTTTTCATCTTAATACTTATATTTTAAATATTTAAATGATTTTCACAAAGTAATAAGAAAATACTTGCAAATCCTATTAGTTTTAGCTTTAGAATTACTATTAAGATTCCCCTTATTAAATTCATATGCAGCAAAAAATTTTGGATAAACCAATATATGAATTTACCTAGATTTCTGGTGAATATTACTTTTGACTTACCTGAGCGATTTACTTCATTTGAGTCTGGTAATAAAACTTTTAGCAGCTGCTATTGGGAAAATTATATACCTAAGACTTATTAGGGGTCACAGGCGGATTAGCGACCAATTGGTAGGTAAAAGATATTGTTTAGCTTTGACAGGTACCTCATACCATCCAATTTTGAATATAAAACCATCACATTTGACACAGTTGGCTATCAGTTCATCTTGAGATCTCCAACATGAAGTATTGTGTCTTAAAGAAAGTATATTTGAAGCCAAAACCTTTGGCGGAGAGGAACCCAATCTCGAGTCCATCGCACAGTGCCGACAATTCGCTAAGCACTACCCAGCACAGTGCCATGGAATTGGAAGCGGCAGCAGCTCTATTGATGTTACGCTATCAATATGATATACAAAGTGCTGCCAAAATAGTCGCCGCAGCCACGGCCACTGCCGAAGCCACCACCACCACAACGATAGAAACACAAATTCTACCAGAAAGTAGTCGCTCACCCACTCCACCACCGCCGTGTATGGTGGATAATTGCACTCCCAAGGAGCAGCAAGTTCGGGTTACGGCTAGCAATCAACCATTGAAGAAGCGTTCGATTCCATCACATCTATTGAGACGATCTTTGACTCCGGCCAAACAACAGCAACAACAACAACAAGTTCCTTCTATTAACAACATTAGTCAGAATGGCATTGTTAAGGCCAAGATCAAGGCCAGGACACCATTGCCATCAATTGAACGTAATAATGAAAGCAGCAGCAGTAAAACTTGCAATAAGGCTCTATTGAAATCTTGCCGAAATATGATACGTGAATTTTTGGATAGTCAGGAAAAGATTTGAATTTTTTTTTATCATTTTCAATTTTTATTAATTGCATATAAATTTGTTTTGATTTCTCTTTCTTTTCTTTTTAAATATTTTTCATTTTTCATATATATATGTATATATATATATTCTAATTTGTATTTGTTTTCTTTACATACATATAAATGTTGTATGTATGTAAACGAAATGAAAAGAAGGTTTCTCAAATGGAAGAACAGGTATTGTGGCGACACACTAGAGTGCTAATTATTAGCTATTGGCGGTGTTTAAACTTCAAAACAGAAACAGAAAAATTATATATATATATATAGATATATATCTGTGTAGATTTTAAGCTAGAGTTAATTAATAATAATAATAATAATGATAATGTAATTACAGTTGCACTATAAGCTAAATTTGTATGAGCGTGTGTGTGTGTATGTAAATGATTTGATTTGATTATACATATACATATATGCATATGCGCGACTATATATAATATATATATAATAAAAGATTTCAAAAATTTACAAAAACAAAGTCAAATTGGTTCTATTGTTTGTTGCTTTTCTTTTGGGGAATCAATAATTGTACAAACTAAAATTGTTAAATGTGCTTAAATTAGACTTGTGTGTAATTAAACAATTCTATAGCTCAAATGAACACCTTTTATTCTTTTTTGCTTCTTCCACTGATTAAACTAAACTAAAAACTAATTACGAAATATAAAAATTAATTATGTATACATTATGTATATATATATATTAGATTTTTTATAGCATAAATTAAAGTAAAAAGTTTTTGTTTTTCTGTTCTTTTTTCATATAGATATATTATATAAAATGGAAGCCAATGTTGTTAATGCATTTACTTTATAACCTAAAAAAGGGCGGGGCGGGTTGGGTTGGGTTGGTTTAGGTTTGGTTTTTTTCAATTGAAATTTGAAATTTTGAAAGCTCTTCGTTAAGGCTAAGATCAAACACAAAAAATAAGGGAGTTGGACAAAAGGAAAAACTGTTGCAGTTTTTTTCTTTTTTCCAAAAGCCAAAGAATTATATAAAAAAAAAAAACATTAAGAATCAAATTTAATTCTTCTGTTGTTGTTGGTATCACAAGAAATTAATTTGCCATTTTTGTATACAAACAAATCTTTCACTTACTTAATTAACAATTTATGCCAACAATTTCGTTTTGCTTGTTTTTTACTTTTTTCAATTTAACAATTTTCGTATTTTTGTTTTTTTTTTTTTTTTTTTGTTTTTGTTTGTGTTTTTTGAAACCATTTTTGTTGAGGCAACATTTTGTAAAGCTCAAAGGTGGCAACACTTACTTGGCTACAATGAACTATGCATGATTGGATTTTGGATAGAATTCATTGATCGATTTGATTTGATTTGATTGATGGATAAACTTATTAATCTATATCGATAAATGTAGAAATTGGCACATAAACGAAGGCTGCGCTGCGCCGATCAAAAAAGAACTACATCTTAAACTTAATAAATATATATTTCTAAATATATAAATGTATGTATACATTGTATGAACGATGCATTTACAATGTACATATGTATGTATGTATATGGTTGGATGTAAAAAATATGTTCGTTATGTATGCTATGTACAAAAAGGCAACCACATCCAGCTTGGGTAAGGACGGGAAGGGCGGTGAGCGATGACGGGAAGTTTTCTTTCCATTTTTTATTTGTTGTGTGCTGGTCCCATAATTTGAATTTTTCTTTCCTTCAGGTAAATTTGTGTGTATGTGTGTGAGAGAGTGTGTGTGTGTGTGTGGATAGGAGGCAGTGAGGGCAGAGGATTGGCATCTCTATTGACGCATATGTCGATAGGCCAACGCCGCCTCTTCCGTTTCTCCGCCACCTTGACAATCACTTTCCATGGGCATATGTTGTGGTGGAGTTCCGGCTGAATGCTGATCATCCATGGGCTTGGGTGAGTTGCAAGCAGTGGGCATTTGTTGTTCATGATGAACTTCTGGCTTGGGCGATAGCATCGCTGATGTCTGTGGCTCGGCGGGCGGCGTTGGATCGTTATAACGTATCAGCTTAATAGTGGTTAGGCCATCAGCATTACGAATTAGCCTGCAGGACAGAGGAGGAGGATTGGGATAAGTTTCTTGGTTATCCTCTCATTTGATTTATTTTATTACTTACGGATAGCAGTCCTCATTGCTGTTGGCACTTTTGCTGCTCACACTTAAATCTGTGGGCTTGAGATCCTCACCGGCCGATTCTGAACCAGATGAACCGCCGCCATTTTCCATTTTCAATGGATGAAATTGAAATTTATCCGGCCCCACTGAACCGGGTGTGTTCAATGCTGGAGAATTTGGTGGCGGGGCTGAGGCAGCAGCTGCTGCTGCATTGGCAGACAGATAATGGAAGGCTCCATTGATGGCATGCATAAAGGGCGGCGATGTGGGTGGCAGACCATAAGCAGCAGCGGCAGCCACAGCGGCGGCTGCAACAGCGGGCAGACTCATTGGTCCATTTCTCGAGTTAGGACGTTGGGGTGATTGCTGATGTTGTTGTTGTTGCTGCTGCTGCTGTTGATGCTGCTGCTGTTGGCTCCAGTTCTGACCAGCTGGACTACTAGGTGGTCCAGCAACTTGGTTGTTAGCCTGTTGTGTGGACAACGTTGATGATGATCCTCCTCCTCCTCCTCCGGCACCAGCACCAGCACCATTAGTGGGCGTTGTTTGACGTAACAGCGAGATATTCTTAATATTTTTCAGCTCTGTGGGATTACGCAGGAACTGATAGCAATGACGCTCGCCCTGTACTTTACGCAATATATTGACGCGATAATAATAGCGCAGAGCCCGCGACATTTTGTCATAATTCATTGATAAATGATTCTTCTGTATGCCCCAAAGCTTGGCCAGGCCAGCCGGATCGACAATCTTAAAGACGCCAGTGTCTCGGCATTTCCAGGCAATCAAATCGCTATACTTTTGATTCCGATCATTGAGCAACTGTTGCAAAAAGTCCCACAGCAAACGACCATCTAAAGAGGGAATCGAAAAATTAGTCATCTGTTTCATTCGGAGAGTGGGAAAAAAACTTACTTGTATTGGGTTCCGAGTTCTCTGGAAAGAATTCCCGCTTCGCTTTGTACATATAACTGGGCGTGGTGGGAGCTGAGATCGAACCACCGGCGGGTGCCACAATTGGACCACCAGCATTGTCAAGCGTTAGCTTCTGTGGCTGCTGCTGCTGTTGAACCTGTTGCTGCTGCTGTTGGACTTGAACGGCTGCCGCTGCGGCTGCAGCTGCTGCAGCAGCTTGCTGTTGCTGGGACCACGAGTTGACAAAACTATTTGTCCAATTCGGTTTGATATCCTTGTGTATGGGTGTGCCTGGCGGACTGCCCGCACTGTAGGCAGATAGAGGGGCGGGCGGCAATTTCTGGCTACCAGCTGGCTCGGAGTATTCTTCCTCGGAATCAGAGTGATTGCTGCTGGCACTGCTAATACCCTTCATGGGCATGGCTAGCACGGAACTAGTGCTGGTCGTACTGCTGGACGACGATGATGAAGCAGGTGCTGCAGCGGTATTGGAAGCAGATGTGTTAGACGCAGCCGCTGAACCAGAAGCAGAGGCAACTCCATTTTGATACGCTGCCTGTGGCGGACTGCTGGCCTGTGAATCAACCGATGGTGGTGGACTCAGTGTAACCGAATTGGGTGCCATAAAATGATGCCCTGCCATATGGGATGCTGTATTATGGAACGGACTGCTCTCGGGCGGTGCATTTAAAGGTGGCCATGTCGGTGTCGGCGGATGGCTGTGCGGTGATAGTGGATAACGGCTTGTCGGTGTCACCGGACTGTTGGGCAAATGCCATTGCATCATATGCGACTCAATGATCAGCATCTGTAGTACATTATGCAGGACATCTCCGGCTCCGGGACACCGATGTCCGAAATCTGCACGTGTCAGCAGGCACAATGCCTTGCCATTCATTTGAAAGAGATCGAAATCCAGTTTGGGCAGATCAAATTCACGCACACAGAAGCGCAAAAAGACCAAAACATCATCGCGGCTCCATAGACGCGGATCTGATGGTAGCGATTGTGGTAATTGTGTTTTCAGTTCGGCCAACTGGCTGGATGGGGCTGGCGGACAACGCCATAGAACTTCACTCCAGATATTTGGATTGATTGGATGATTCAACGATAACTGTACAGGAAGCATTTTCATTTTGGACATGCAGCGACAGTTTGTAGAAATAAATGTCCTATCCGGATTTAAATGGATGGATGTAGTTGGATCAGCAAAGTGAAGCCACGAGATCAATTATATATATATGCTTCTATCAGATCTGTAAAGAAACAAGAAAACATTTGTAAATAAATAAACAAATTGGCCAACATGTTGTATGAGTAATATTTGAATAGAACACATGGGAATACTGATTTTGTAGAATTTATGAGTCTATTTCAGCTTAATCCGAAAATAACCATAGAATTTTTTTAAGTTTTTTCTTTTTGTACTGATGAAACAGTAGTTTACATTAATATATGACCTGTTTTTGGTCTAAACAATCAACTATTTCCAAAATGGTCTTAAGAATTTACCTCGACAGGTCCTATTTCTAGGACCAGAGTGGGAAAAGGGTAGCCAAAAGTCGTTTAAAATTAATATAATGGTTGGTAGGTTACAAATAACTCGTAGTTTTACAATTTTCATCAGCAAAGGTATGGATTCCTTTATTAAACAAGGAGCATAACTGTATCCCTTCGACAGGGCCAGGGGATTTATCATCAATTTTTATAAAGTAACTTAAATATTGCACAAAATTAAGCCATAAAAACAACACTTTAACAGATTTATCAGCCAAGTTAAAAATATAAACAAATTTGTATCCAAAATCTTTAAAGGTTTAAATCCACTTTGGCTGTAAATGCAAATGTAAATTGTAGCCAGTTGTGCAGGTGTTTATTAAAAAAATGGAAAACGTTTTTTTTTTTCTTTTGTTTTTCAAGCTATTTCCAGTTGTCCAAAGTTCATTTCGAAAAAAAAGGATGTTAGTAGCATCAATCGACACACTTCCGCCAGAAAATAGCTTGGCGCACAGATCATCTAGCTGGCTAGCAAGCAGGCAGGGAACACATACCGTGGCAAAATGCGAGAGAGACGAAGGAGATGAAGATGTGGAGGCGACAGAGTCAGATAGACACATTCGCATTCCAATGAAATCAGATTTCTTCATAATCTTCGCGGCAGCGGCGTGTCGATGGCGGCAAACGGCACAAAACAGAAATACGTCGGACGCGCACGTCGTTGGTTCGCGTCGTAGTCGAACGAAGTCGTCGCCGATGGATGAAATAAACAAATAATATATCTTTTGGACGCTGTGCGGTACACAAGCCAACAATAAAAACAACAAGCGCATCCGAGCACTACTTGGCGAAAACTGGCGACCGGACCTGAAATCTTGTGAGAGTCCGAGAAGAAGTGTGGCATGAGTCAGAGACCAGAGAGACGTCAACAACATCACAGGCAGAAGTAAAATGTAGAAGCAGAGGGCAGAGCACACTTGACGCTCTCTCCCTTACTCTCTCTCGGGCTGTTTTTGTCTGTCTCATTTCTTTTGGTTTTGCAGGGCAACACACCCCCGCAGCGTTTTGTGTCTCTCTGTCTGTCTGTCTACATTTTCGAGAGCAAAATATCTCTTTTGGAGCAAAAGCAAAGATCTTTTCGGTAGGCAGGTTACAGGCATAGGAGAACAAGTAAATGCCCTGCGTCAAATAATTATTGAGTGTGTTCTGCCTTATATTTTTGAGTGTTTTTAAAGATATATTGTACATACATAGATCACGCTTCCAAACTTTTCCTTAATTTTATTTCCAAATTGTTTCGGCAATGGAAATTAAAATTGAATTATTTTTTGAGATGATATCAACATTAAACTATTCTAATGTCTTTAAAATGTATTTATCTTAAAAAAATCTACACACTTAACTTTAAATGTCTTTTTCTTGTTTCTTTATTGGTAAAAATGTTACGAAATTCTACAGTGTAGCGACCTAAATAATTCACCTATAACCCAAACATTGATCATATAAATTCAGCTTTTTAATTGTAAAAATTTCTCAATATGGTAATTTCCATAAAAATGTACATACACACACATCAATAGGTGTGTCTGTGTGTGTGTGTCTTGTGTATGGGAGGCCCAGCGTGCCAGCAAAAAGCAACAGCAGTACTTGCCTTACAATATTCCGGATGTATACAAAGTAAATACATACACAAATCTATATACATACATACATACATATGTACATATATGCATCTTTTGGCGGTGATCATTTTGTTGTAAAGATTTCAACATACATACGAGCGAGTGTTTGAGTGTGTGTGTTTGTACCATATATATTGATGGCAAGTAGTAGGCGGGGCGCAATCGGAAAGGAATGAAACGGAAGGGGCACGAGCGGTAAAGCGTCCGTCTCTCGCTCTCTCAGTTCGATGATGATGATGATGGAAACTTTAAAAGCCTTGCCTGTGCCCGATTGCGCATACCACCCGTTCCCGTTCCCCACATTTTTTGTGGGGAGCTTGCATCTACAACAACAAGCCAAACGGAAGTGCACATTCCAATCACCAAAACCCGTTTTCAAAATTCAAAATGATGTTTGGAGAAAGACGACGACGACGACGACGGCAACGACGACTAATAAATCCGCCAGTGGGTAAAGAGAGCAAGAAGAAGCAGATCGTCGTCGGCACAGCAGCCCCAACAGGCACCCTGTTTTATGTTTGCATGTGTGTGTTCGTCTGTAGCCTGTCCATGCCCCTTTCGTTTAGTACTTGTGCACTCACACACATACATATGTATGTACATATGTATGTTTGCGTTTAAATTTATCTCTCTGAGAAGAAGGAAAACGAAGAAACTTCCTCATTCTCCGGGAAGCATTTCAACAAGTGAGCGAAGCAAACACAAACGGGCGGTGGACCTAGCGCCTGGGGGGACTTGTCTGTTAGTGGAAAAGAGATGACACTAGAGAGCTTTATAGGGAGATATCATGATGATGATGATGATGATAATGATGATGTTAATGTGCTGATGCTGATCATCTTGAATATTTTATTATGTCTCTTACTTAGCGGGGGTCTCTCACTATTTGTTTTTAAAGAGGCTTGTTGATTGCGACGATATAAGGTATGTACACACATACATATGAGTATATATGACGATCCTACGTGTTATTTTGGTTGCCACAACACATGGTTGTTGAATATCTTTAAAAAAAAAAAAAAAAAAAAAAGAAATCATACAACATAAAGAATACACATGTATGTACATACATATGTTCTAGTACACACATGTTCCATCCGACAACAAATAAACAACATTTCAGATTCAGACCGGTGTCGGGGGCCCAACAGAGTAGAGTCGGTGGCACGTAGTAAAATGACAAATGAATGCTCATCATCAGCAGCAGCAGCAGAAGAAGAACTAACAACAACAACAATGTAGAAAGAAGGCAACAAACGCACAATAATAAGAAGAAGCAGATGAAGAGTGAAAAGAATATTTCTAAAATCTCAACCAAGTCAGCCAGCAGAAGCAGCGGCAGCAGCATTCTCTTCCTTTTCCCCATCCTCTCACTTGCTCTACGTTACTCCCTCTCACTCATGCTGCCTCTCTCCCTCTCTCTCGCTCTCTGTGTCGAGTCAGTCAGAGACTCAGGTAGTTTTGAGAGGTATGCGGATGATGTTGAACCGGTTTCAACGGAAATTACAAACGAAAATTATAAAACGATCAGTTTAGAAAAACGTTCAAAGAGACGATGGAAGAGAAATAAAAGAAGGAGGTTTTTTTGTGGAAATGATGAAGAAGGGGATTCCAAGGAGCGAAAGGAGGGGAGACAGGCGGGGGCAAACAAATACCAAAAGAATTTATTTGATTTGGTCGTTTTTCCTTTTTGCACAAGTTTCCGCTTTGGGGAGAGAACATACACACATACTTACATATACATATATAAGATATTTGTGGTGGGCGTATGTGTTTGTTGTTGTTGTTGTTAGGGTGACGACAGGTTTCTCTGACCGTGGGATCGGAAATGCTAGCTAAAGAGAAAAAATGGGACACCATCACTTGGATGCCAGCTAGATCAGCTAGGAAAGATAAGGATCGTCGTCGTAGAGGGAGAAGTATGAAAAAAGAAAGAGTTTAATCCCAAATTCTTTTTTAAAGACATGATAATGGAGTGGATTTAAAAATGGAAACATCCTGCACACATACACACACAAAATGGATTAGAAAGGGCATACGCTAGATAAGAAGAAGGCATTCCACATGTGTAACTTGAGGAATCATTATTCCGGCTAATCCCACTTCTTTGTAGTAGTCAATACTGAATGTAAAAAGGCAGAAATTTTTTCCAAGAAACGTGAACGTAAAGGAATTCTTATAATGATTTTCCAATTGGCAGCAAACTAGTTAACCTTTTTTTCTTAAAGCCTTTTGTTCGAAGTATATGTACATATGTATGTATGTATGTATGTACATTGATTCGTGCTAAATATTTTTTCCGAAAACTTAGGAAAATTTGTAGTATTCACCGAATATGGAGGAAGATCCACTTGTGGTGTGGTTCTAGTAAGATTTGTAATCATGTAAAGGACGACAAAGGGTGAATTAATTTGACAGTTCAATTAAAAGAAAACGTTTAGTCTAGAGTCTAGACCCTATATTAGAATTATAATTATGTTTTGATTTATGTTTTTATATAATTTCTTATTTTTTTATTGTTCTTCAAGAGTTTTGTAGTTTCTAGTCACTCTTCCATATTAGGAAGTGTTTTTTTAAAAAAGTACCTTAACTTTACCACTAAGAATCTTAAGTACTTTAGATGTTCCCTATCTCGAATTTCGCAATTATATTGTTATTTAATATAGTATACTCAAAGTGGCAGTCGTTGGGCAGAGACGCACTTAAGGATTTAGTTATCTATCTGTTGTAATGCTTATAAGATGACACTCGAAAGACATTCGATATATCTCACTCATTCTCTCTAACACTAGGCCCAATCACAGCGGGCATTCGGGCCAGGAGGTGATGGAGGGGAGAGGGTAGTTTAAAAAGGAACCCAAGTTGCAGCACAACTCTAAGAAGTTAATGAGTAATTTCCGCAGGCGCAGCAGCAGCAGCAGCAGCATCAGAATCCTCTTCTTCTCTTCTAGTGCATCATCAAGTGCGCAGTTAAGAATGATGACAAGAAAAAGAAGACGAAGAAGAGGAAGAGTGAAGAGCAGACAAATCAGATAACATAAAAAAAAAAAGAGCAGAAGCGACAGCCGCCATGGCGCATTAAGATTAACGGCTTCACAAGGCGGATTGGAAAGAGAATGCTCTTGGTGGTTGATGATGATCACTCTAGGTTGCAGGTAAGGGAAATGTATGTCTTTCCCTCTCTTTCATCATCCTCCCCTCCCACCGCACTCAACTACATACATATGTATGTACATCTATGTATCTACCTGTTATGCACTTTACAACAACAAAAAAGAAAAAAAAAATACATCATTGAAGGACTTCTTGGAAACGGAAAGTTGAATGCATTGCTTGGTAATACAACAACACACTAGGTGATGTTATTGATGTTGTTGTTGCTGTTGATGGTGTCTTTTGACATTTGATCTCTTTTATGAGGTCTTCGTTTTTTTTTTTGGTTGTTTACACAAGTGCCTGGGGTTCTTGATTTAGTTGTGAATCAACCCTTAAGCTAAAATATATATACATACATATATACAATACCCATATACTATAGATATTTCTATATACTGTAATTCAATTCAATGTAGTCGTCTGTGTGTGTGTCTGTCTGTGTGAGGTTATAGTTTGTATCGACACAATGATCGTATCGAAATACTCAATTAATAAGCATAAAAATATTCAAACCAAGTCAACGACCTGCTTTTTGCTTTATAACTGCTCAACACACACACACACTTACACACACATACTTTTACACCTTGGTCGTCTCTCCGTGTATATTTAAGAAAAAGAAAAAAATAAAAAACAACAAATTAAACATACAAGCCAGTTCCAATTCTCCCCCCCACTCAATACCTAGGAGACGTTGCTGCTGCTGCGATTGCTGAGCATGCATAACAAGCGCGTGAGCGGGCTATATCATCGGGTATCTCTCTATATGTATTGGTAAGACGCCAATTCCGGGTTCTTCTTCGCGCCATAGCGACAACAACAACAACAACCACAAAAAAAACCTCTCTCTCTCTATACATACAACAATTTCGAGCCAAATGTCTGTACGGTTCATTTTCTGTCTAGATCGTCAATTTTCTATACCTTTGTTTTTGGTTTTACCATTTCTATTAAGGGTATATTCGGAATCTAGGTACTAAAAGATAAAACAAGTCTAGATCATTTTCCCCAAAAACTTCCAAGAGCCATTTCTCCTGCCAAAAGAAGTTATTTCACCCCCATGCTGCCAAAATATACACCTCGTTCCGCCTACAGGGTATGATCAAAGTTCACGCTCTAAAGCCAGCTCAACAGTTTTTATTTGCCGTAGGCAAATTTCTTTTATTTTTGTAGATCATCCAGACACAATATGGTTTTGGTTTTTGGTTTTTTTTTGGTAGTCGTCATATTTTGTTGGTCTAGGAAATCAATCATCGTTATGCCTTTTTGCGGTAGCCTCCACAAATGCGAGACAAAAGGTAAAGAAAGGGCGAAACCCGAAACTCAACTCCCCCCTCCCTAAGATCCAAAATGGGATCTTACTTGTCTGCCTGCCAGCTGATTTACCCCTTTTTCTTTAGTTAGTTATTATTAATTTCTTTCTATTTTTTACGCATTTTTTTCTTCTTCTATTTCAAGAAAAAGGGCGTTACGTGCCATGTTTGTTCTAATGTAGCTCAGAAAGAAAAACAAAACAAAAGGAGAAGAGATAAAAAGAGGGGAGAAATAAAAAAAAAAAACTTCAGATTGTTTTTTGCTGCCTCATTGTTCATCTTTATATGCTTTACGCATAGCTTTTGAATACACAAAATGCTTAATGATATCAAACGTTCGATAACCTTTTGGGTATTTTAATATGCACAATCCCCTCCACTCCACTCCCCGTTGTACCCTCCCCTCCTACTAACATCTCACCGAAAATAGTTGTTATTTTTTTTATGTTGATGATCATTTCGTCCAAAGAACAAAAGCTCGAATTGATGATGATGATAATGAACAAGATCGGTAGCTATGCTGCTACCTAGAAGAAAGAACTCTCATTGCTATGCTAGTTGAATCTAATCATGATGAGTTCATCAAACGCTAGACAACAAGAAGAAATGTAGTTGAGTTCAAAATCATTCCTAGGACCGCATCAGCAGCATCAGCATCAACCGCATCATTTGTGCCCATTACATTCAATTAGTGGCAAACTGCTCCTCCTGTACTCTATCTCTTTTCTCATATCTATAACTTGTCTCTGTCTCTGTCTCTCCCTCTTTCTCTATCTCTTAATAAAAGTCAGTACGTACATACATAGTATGTAGTTAGTCGTTGCTGCAAGATATGTAGCCTTTATCCATTGGAAAGGGGCAGAAAAGGGGTGTCAATTCCATGTGTGTGTGTGTGTGTGTGTGTGTGTGTAGGGGTCGGGGTCAGTGTGTGGTTCAATTGAGTTGGTTGACATGTGTGTAGAAGCCGCTTCCGTGTTTCACTTAAAGACCACAAGTCACAAGTCCTAAAGAGAGGAGAAGGGAAAAGGTGGCGAAATTCAATTGATCACCGGACAGTGAAAATTTCCCTTGGGCGACCAATTTTCATCTGTCGCGGAGCAGGAGACACTTAAATAAGTTATGAAAAATCAAAATAATAGTTGAGCAAAATAAAATTTTTTGAACTTCATAGAGATTTTTTATCTCTTTCCAGTTAAATTCTAAGATTTAATCGAGCAATTTGTTGAACCTTTTATGACATCGTATTCATATTAATTTGAGCTTGTTTTTCTGGATTTTTGGTCCACCTTGTATGATTTATATGGGTGATGTCATTTAAAAAACAGAAACCAAAATGTAATCTAAAAAAAAAAAAAAGGAGATTTCATTTCTTGTTTTTGCGATTTATTTTTTTTCAATGTATTTTTTTTTTTTTGTTTTTAACTATTTTTTACAGTTAGTTAATACACTTAAATTTGTATATGCATATATTGCAATTTTTTTTCTATATTTTTTTTTTTATATTTTAGTATTTTTTTTTTACTTTTTCATTATTTCTCATTTTATTGTTCTATTCATCATTTTTATTTAAGTCGTTTATTTATTTTTTTTTAAATTTTTTTATTTATTTATTTTATTATTATTAATATTTTTTTTTATTTTATTATTTTTATTTAAAATTTTTTTTTCATTTAATTTTTTATTTTACGTTAATATGATTTTTTTCTTTACCTTCTTATACTTTTATTCTTTTTTATTTAATTTATTGTCTATTTTTATTTAAGTATTTGCTATATTTGGAATCTATCCAGAGATGGTAAATCCCCATATTTTTTTCATTTCCAGTTACTAATTTAACCAATGTGAAACAGTTTACTGAAATTACAACCCCATGAGCATTATATTAAGTAATGTTTTTGTATTTTTTTCTTAGATATTTCAAATCATTGGCTTATCAATCTTTGATATAACGTAATAAAGACAAGCATTCATCAGTCAAAACAACTCCCTCATATGGGAGTTAGAGAGGATCAACTGTTGAACCTTGTCTATCAAAGTAACCAACCAACTCGTAGTAAGATTTTGATAAGGCAGCAAACGACACCTGCTTTCCGGGCATTGTGCCATGCCAACTCAACTCAACTCAACTGAACTCAACTTTTACGGGCGTACAATCGCCATTCTAACATATAAACTAGGATTACTTGTTGTCTTAGGTGTCGTGGTGTCGCTGCTTTTGATAAAAAAAAAAAAAAAAGAAACGCAAAAGAGATATAGACAAGTCCCCACAACTATATATGTATATACATATTTATATACACAGACAGAGATATAACATGTTCCGTTCTTTTCTCTCTTTCCCTCTTTTTGTTGCTTTTTCATACTTCCACTATAATGTTTATGTGTATTACGAAATGTTTACGATTTGCTTGAGTTTCAGTAAGTTCATAACAAATATATGCCAGTGATAAGATAAGACATAGATACATATAAATAGAAGGCACCTCTAAGTATGTTTGCCATATGGAGTGAAGAGACCACAACATACATACTTGACTTAAGACGACATGAGTTGCTTGCAAAAAAAGAAAAATAAAAAAATCTAAATAAAGTGAAAGAACAGACTTTTCTTTACTTCCTGCTCCGATTGCTATTGATGATCATCATGGCAAGTGAGCTTCCTGTACCACAAATGGGCAATTAGATCAAAAAAGAAGTAGCAGCAGTAGCTAGCAGCTTCATCAGTAGCCAACCCAAAAAAAAAAACGAAGAAAATCTGAAAAAATTCAGGCATAGCAAAGAGAAAAAAAAAAAAAGCGCCGATCGCCTCGATCGTGTATCTGTATCTGGGCAAGCATCTAAACCGGTAGTTAGTATTTGCACTAGTAATCAAGCACATACATACATACACATAACTAAGATCTAGGCATGCATGGAAAAAACGACAGACAGATCAGAGATGCCCCTCAATGCTCCACCACACCTCCAATTCACAATTTGAGCTCTCCATGCAGCAGCTGGAAGCTAAAGAACTTTGGCATGATCGTAGTAGTTGTTGTCGACGATCGCGCTTCGCATCTTAATTACAGAGAGCTATAGAGCTATAGAGTTGTGTGTGCAAAAAAAAAAAAAAAAAAAAAAAAAGTGGAAGAAACAAAAGCTTTAGGTCTTGGTAGTAGTAGTAGTAGCTCGAGAAAACCTGAATTGTAAAAACGTTCTAAACGAACGAACGATCTGAACCGTGGAACGTTTTGCGCGTCGCTTGGAAAGACACTTAATAAATGCGGAAGCGGATGTTCAAGCAACAACGACTCGACTACGAATACAACGATGACGCTCACTGTCTATAATCACAATCAAGTTTCAGGTTGGAGCGAAGAAAGAAAAAGGGGACTGGGACTTGGCTTAAACACAAGATGATAGAGCCACTTCCCGAAAAAAAGAATTTAATAAAAACCGCAATATTTTATGTTTAGAACATGTTTAGGAAATTGCCAAATTAATATCAATGATATCACAACCAAACAAGAAAAAGTGTGACTTTGATAAGGTTTAGCTTGAAACTTTTGTCATTTATCATCTTCTTGCGTAAAGTTTTACTTTAGAAAGTGCAACAAAGAAAAGAGAAAAAAAAGTACCATTTCCGAATGAATAATAATAAGCGGACACTGGTTTAGGTTATAATCTACACTAAAAGTAAATGATGAGTTTCGTCTATTTTTGACATTAATTTTTTTTGTGTCTCTTGAAAAATAAAAAGAATCCTTTATGAAAGTTTGACTTTTGTTTCATAAAATGAAAATTTTAAATCGTTTTTAACTTACAATAATCTATTAGAAAAGAGGTTTTAACTTATTAAGGTCGGTCTATATGTATATTCAGAATATGAAATTTTAAATGACTAAGGTTAAATGAAAACATTTATCTTTCCTTATTCATTTTTATGAATATCAGTAATAAATATTCTTTTAAATTATATCATTTATAAATATCATTTCATTTCTTAATCATCATGAGTGTACTACTTACAAATAATAAGAAATAATTAAATCAATGCTATATAACATTTAACGTCATATGCGGATGCAATTGTTTCCAGGCAAAGAGAGACTTTGATTCATTTAATATATATATGTATATAATAAACATATATAGAATATATAATGCACTTCAACAATTTATTAAAAGCTGATAGCATTTTGAAAAGGCTCCTCTATCTCTGAGAGGACAACAAAATAATTAATATGATAATTCAAATGAGTAAAGCAACAAGAGAATAGTAGAGAGAGGGAGAGATAAAGAGAGAGTGTGAGTGTGTGGGAAAAGTTTGATAAGCGCGTACAAAGCAGCAGCAGCAGCTTCTTACTTAAATACAATTCCAAGTTGCACTCAAGTTGGCCACTAAAACGTGGCAAAGCGACCTAATGAGATAAAAAACCACAGAAGAAATAGGAATAAAAACATAATACACACAGACAGACAGACAACAAACTCAAGTTGTGTCATAAGAACTAACTATTGTAATAGAGGTAAGGTAAGAGCAACAACAACAACAACAGCATTCAACTCTTTTGATAAAGAAGCTGCCCATGCTGCAGCGCCTCCAGCTAGATAGAATGAAACTCATTTTTTCTGCTAATTATGAATTTGGCGACACAATAGGAAATGGCAACATTCAGTCAGTCAGTCAGTCATTTAGTCTGTCTGTCCAGCAGTCATCATCACATGTACATGTGTATGTATGTATCATCTCTCTAGAGCTGTTTGGTGGCATCATCAGCATCATCATCATCATCGTCATCTTGGCTCGCTCCTTCACATCGTTTCTGCTACGTGATGTTCGTGTCAATTTTGTTGTTTGTATGTTTTAATTTGTCTGCTTTACTTGGAAAATTATAATATAATCTCCTGGTTGTAGCCACTCACCCCCCACCATCACCACCACCCCCCCACATGCTTATAGAAATATCTTTTTGCCAAGATTGAAGAAGCACTTCGCGCTTCTCTAGTTGTTGGCCCCTTTGGGTATTTTTCTTACGTATTTGTTTCTTTCTTCCATTTGACACTTGGTCCCAGAGTATTTAGAAATACTGCAGTAATATTCATCGGAATATGTTAGTAGCTCCTTATTCTATATAAAAATTTCACTCTTTATGCCGAATCAAATATTTAATTAAAGTACAGTGAAACCTCGATATAACGAATCTGAGGGGGATCGCAAAATTATTCGTTATATCTATTGATTCGCTATAGGTACTGAAATGTAAAACCTTAGTTTTTTCAAGGGACTTAACAAAAAATTCGTTATATTGGGTTTTTCGTTATAACGAAGTTCGTTATATCGAGGTTTCACTGTATTTCTTTTGAAATTGTCTTAATGTAGCTGGATGAGCAGGAGGATTATAGACGATCCTTAGATTGAATTATCTTTTTCATTAACATTACATTTAGAATGTGGTTGGGTCTAAGAGAGAGAGAAAAAGAGCGATGTAATTCCATTCCACGAGATTTACTATCTGAGGAATTATATTTTTCTAGTAAAAGCTTTCGGAAATTCCTTACCAAGTTTTGGACCTTGTAATACAAAAATGAAAGAAATGAGTTCCTGATTAACATTTAATATATGTACTATATATAGTTCAACTATCGGCGCACGAACGCATTTTGAAGTGTAGATGTGAATACACATACCTACTCATATTATTTTACTTTTTAATAGTCATCTATCTTTGGGTATCAGGTGTATATAATTGAACAGCCCCTAACAATCATCATAATAATAACACTTGTGAATACCATTTAGGTAAAGCGAGATATGATTAGAAAACCCAAAAACTCATACATACATATGTATATATATTTTGTTCGATTTCTTTCGTATTTTGTTTCTTTTTTTGTTTTCATTTTGTCAACTTCCATTTTAGCGGCCATAAATACAAACAATAATAATTTACATTTGTGTGTGGTATGAAGTGCGACTGATTAGTCTATCAATTAAGACCCCATGCTCTAGAGTCAAGTGCCTCACACCCGAGAAAAAATAAGGGGTGAGGGGGTGGAGCAAGTGGCAGGTGAGGTAAGCAAGCAGCAGCGTAAATTTCGTGGAACCGCGTCATTTCCGGTTTTCTTGCCCACTTCCCCCCATCCACCCCAACACAGAAACGCCTCCAAAACGTTCCTGCACAATCCATCGAACAATATTTTGTGTTGCTATCATAAAAACTTTTTTTTGTTTTCGCCACCTCTTCACTTTACCCTACCAACCACCCCCCTTTACCCATTTACCACTCAAACGACTTTCGTTCCGAATTTTTGCCTCTGTGTTTGTTTGTGTGTGTGTGTGTTCTTATCGACACAGATTACAAAAAAAGAAAACGAGCAAAACGTGAAAAAAAGGAAAAAGCAAAAAAAAAAAATTTGTTGTCCTTATCAAAAATACTATCGAGACTGAAATCAAATTGATTTATGGACGATTTGGCAAAAAGCGATTTCAAAATTGTATGTGTAGTAAATTCTTGAACGTAAAGTAGTAAAATTCCTTCTTTTTTTTTTGACACACGATATGGCCATGGCCTGATCATAGGGACTTACACAAACAAGTCGGCAAAATGTCCCGCAGAGTTTTGAAGTACATTGTAGATCCCCTAGGGGGTTGTGCATCTTTCGCCTCTTATCCTCTCGCTATCTCTCTTTGTCTCTCTATCGCTTTCTCTATTGTTCTAAGCACTTGAGTGTCGTCTTTGCACATTGGTTCCCAGCAGCTTCCTTCCGCTTGGCCAACAAATTTCCACGAAGTGCCAAATGCCAAATTCATTGTGAACTCTCCTCCTCCTACTCCTTCGACATTCTGAAGGACTTTAGGGGCGAGGTTAGGCTAGGAACAATTAGTGTCAGGACCACCTACAACGTTCAGGACGGAAGAGAGACGCCTTGCGTTCGCTTTTGTTCAACAGGTAAGTGGTAAGTGGGCTTGGTCAGGTAGTTTTTACAGTTACACAGCGATAATAATGGACAACAATGGACTGGGAATTGTTTCGCCCTCGTCCTCGGTGTCTCTCTGTCTCACCCTGTCTCTCTCTTTCTCTCTCTCTAGTTTAGAGGGTTAGGTTAGGTTAGGTCGCCCTCTCTAGTTACCAACTGATATAGATACTTCCCCTTTATTTACTTGTACATTTTGCTTGCTTTTTTTTTTTTGGCATTACGCCATCATCAAGTTGAAGTTGGAGTGGAGTGGCATGGAGTCTATGCCACGCAACATTTTTCCTCTTCTGTGTGTTTGGGTTCAATAAGAAGAAAGAAAATTACCTAATTGTGTTGCATCGACAACAGCAAAAACAACAACAACGACAACAGAAACAACGAGACGACGGCTTTCCACAACATTACTCCACTTCTTGGCCTGACACACACACACTTCTTCCTAGTGCCCCCTTTTTGCAGCCCCGCGTCCCTCTCTTCATAGAGAGTTACCAACCCGCCGTATGTGTGCCAAAAGCTAAAAAGAAAATGTGCCACAAAACTGCAAAAAAATACTCTGTGTGTGTTTGTTGCTACGTTTCTTTCTTTCTCTTTGCCAAGTTAGTTGGAGTTAGATAATAGCCAACACAACCGACCGTTAAAACACACACAGACATACACAGAGAGTGAGCCGCCGCTGAGATTGTTGCCGGGAAGGGGCTTTACCACCAAAAAGCTCGGCTATAACTCAAGCAAGACTTCCTATATTTTGAAACACGTTACGTTCGTAACATAATTCACACAGCAACAGCAACAACAACAACAACTACAAACGAACCAACGAACAACAGGTTACTCAGTTTAAAAGCCAACAACAACAACACCAGAGTCAGAGATAAGTAACTCTATGAGAGAGTCAGGCGACTGGCTTAAGAGGAACAACAAGCCTGGAAATGAAAATGTACGGGAATAGATTGAAAATGTATAGGAAAATAATAATAATAATACTCGCGCGCCAATATTGATTGTATGTCAAAGATCGCCAACGTCTCTGAAAAAACTTGTTTACAATTTACAAGTTTGAATTAATAAATTACTTCCTTAATTTTAGAATAAAATTCACATTGTGGAAACAGTGTGGGAGAGTCTCTTTAAATGTCTTTTTTTAAAATCTTTAGTTACATCTTTATTGATCTTTCAAGCATTATTTGTTACAAGACTTTGATATGAAATATCAATAGTCGAGTTATCATACATAGCATCCGTTTTGAAAATTTTCTGAAAGAGCATTTGGATAAACAGACATTCGATCCGAAAATTTAAATTATAATATCCTAAGATCGTATTTTGATAAATGTAGTTAACAAACTTGATTATCTAAACTCAAATATACAAGTCTTTTAAGTGGGGATACATACAATATATCACCAATCATATTGATTGAGGACACATTCTCCTATAAGGTAAATCCATCCATTAATTTATCTATGAAGAGATGGTATAGATCGGAAATCGGTAAAATTTAAATATTTATTCAAATAATCGCTCTAAGGATAGGAAACTTTCACAATTTTACCTTTTCCTACAATCGTAAGTGTTACCAAATGAACCCAATAAAGGATATTTTAGTATATTGATATATCTGATTTAGCGATATTAATATAAATCGTTACGTATGGGCTTTTCGTCTGATTGTTTTATTGAATAAAACATGATCTCATTGAGCATCCTTGAAAGGCAAGGTCTTTCTGGTCTGAAGTATTTTTCTCAAATTCACACGATCGCCTTCACATATGTTTGTGTATGAGATATAAAGATGAAAGATAGGCAACGGCTGGCCCGACTTGCTGTTTGTTGGTTGCCACCAATGTTGTTGCCACATTATATGTACTTTCTTTCAGCGAATTTCAGATGCTGCGCAGTCACAGTCGACGTTGACGTCGCCGCCAAGTCTAAACACATTTACGGCAAATTCAGGTTAGTGTGATTTTTTTTGCACTATAAAATGGGTTACAATGCACACAAGTGGCTCCATAAAAGTGCCTGCCAATGTGTGTGAGTATGGATGGGATGGGATGGTTGGATGGATGGATGGATACATGCTTATGATGATGATGCGTAATATTGCAAAACATCAATAATATGTGGCACATACAAAGACCAACAACATCTGTGCGCTTTAGACTCCCTAGAGTCGAGTCGATTTGAGTCTAGGGTCTGATAACCACTACACGCAATACACAACAAATAAGTACATATGTATTTATATATGTATATACTTATGTACTGAAAGTACTCATTGCTTCCGCATGCAAGTATAAACAACTAAAAGTCATCAGTAGCACAAAAACTATGTACAAAAGCAACAAAAACAACGCTGTCGATTCAATGCACTTGCCGAGTGACTCAAACTGTAGAATAAATATGTGAGACGGCAAAGTCGGCAATGGCAAAGAAAAAGAAGCAATTTAATACTTACAAGATGATATGCGTTAGTCAGTTAGACAAATGACTTTATACTCTATGGGTTATTACCTTAACTAAGCAACTATTTGCCCTATAAATGTTTCAATTGTCTGTATGAGATTCATTAGTAATTTGTTGCCCCCGGAAGACGTGTAATAGCGGAATTCGGTTGATCAGCAAGATCATTTCATCTACAATAATTATTTACACTTTAGTATCTCCTATAATATAGAGATACCTGAATTTGATAAATCTCTGGCAATGGCTTAGAAAGAGAGCTGAGGATAACATCAAAGGCCTATTAAAAGAGGCTCGTATTCGGTTTTTTTCTCTTTCATTTCATCAAATTTCTGCTGCAGACAAAAGCTTTTCAAAGGGAAGGACAATGGTATAGTCCTGCCCAGAATAAATTGTCCTAGACTTCATATTTTTGTTTAGTTGTTGTTTTATTTATATTTGCCTCTCTTTCTTTTATTACATTTGCCGCATTATTGCTGTTAATCTGTGTTTCTTGTGGATCGTGTGTGTGAGTGAGTCAGTTTCCCCCCCGCCTAAGATTCAAGTTGAGTGTGATGAAAAAGAGAGAGGGAGAGGGAGAGAGATTTAGTCTATGCCTGTGTGTGTATGTGTTCCCTAAGTGAGGAATATGTCGTCATTCTCTCTTTCCTTAGCTCTCTTTCTCTCTCTGACCGCTGCCACTGCTCTGTCTTAGTTCGTTCCTTTTGCCTGAACGATCAACAGTTTTTTTTATACCTGTTTGCTTTGCCTTTTACCCTCACCTTACCTATGTGTTCCCCTCGCGAACCCTCTTCCTACTCCTTTCTCTAGTTGCCACTCTTCCACTCTCGCCCCGTCTTGCTTCCGTGCGCTGTGTTGTATGTCGCGAGAGTAGCGCAATGCGGAAGTGAATTTAATTTATTGTATTTACGCTTGCCGCTGCCGTCTCTGGTCACCAGGCCACCACCACCATTACCACCGGGAGAGGCAGAATATGGGGGCGGCGGGCGAAGAGAGGGGTACCAACCAGGAAAGGCAAACTATGAAGAAAAAAATCTCAGCTTCTATAATTTTTTTTTGTATTTCGTTTTCCGCTAATTGGAGAGCACCAGGCTATATGCTAGACGGAGGGCTAGTAGAGGCGGGGGGACCCACACGATCGTTCAGGGCAGATCAGGTGCGAAAGCAGAAGCAGGAACTGTTTGGCTAATTCGTTCGGCATCGTCGTTGTAGTCGTGGCAGGCAAATAAATAAATACAATTCTGCTTGCTATTTTTTTGTTTTACTTAATTTTTTTTTTTTTACCATAGCGCCCCATAGTGCGATAAGATTTCGCTGACGTGAGCCCAGTGTCTCGCGCAGCAGGCACCCTAATTGGAGCTTAACGCTCCGCTTTTGTTTCACTTCCATAGAAAAAAGTGCATGCAACAAGAGACTCGTCGAACCCAACCCAAATTCGATACGTAAGAGAGTCGAGTCAGTCAAAGACTGTAAATGTATGTACATATGTAGATACCTTGGAATTGGCTAAGAATTTAAGAGGCCCCTCCAACCCCATTTAGGCTTTTAGGAAGAAGCACATTAACTTTGGTTGAGCAACATTTAAGGCAAACACTAACTTTTAAATGATTTTTTAAACTGATAAGCTATTTAATTTCCTATTGGAAATAAATTATTGCTAAGAATATTTAAGGAAACTTTTGCCTTATAAGAATCTTTTAAGTAGGTGAAATTGATCATTTTAGAGGGGTAAATCGTCTTAGATATTGTTTTAGTCTATTATAGACATTCATGAGCTTAAATTAGCCAACAAAGACATTTCTGTGATAAGCCATTTATCAAACCATTTTCACATTGTACGTGAACATCAGTTTTAAGTGTGATTTCTAAATGGTTTAAACATTTTTTTCTTTTCTTATTTCTTGCAATACTACTTAACAAGAAATAAATCCGAACTCTAACAATGTGTAAAATGATATATTTTTGAACACGTGTAGACGACCACAACGACAACAATTTGTTGACCTCAAGCCAACACAGAGAGACCCAAATATTGTAAACTTTTACCACGACTAACGACAACAACCAAAAAATTAAAAAAAGAAGAGATTAACCATAAAGATTAACGTGAACATTTATCAGTTTGTCAGAGACAACAAAAGTTAAGTATATAAATAATAAAACAAAAAGAGGAAAAAAAGATGATACAATTTACCACTTCATGACTAAACATGACGTAGAAATAATGCTTAGAGATTCATGTTTTAAATGAAAATAATATTAGTAGGTTTTTTGTTAACAATTTTCTTACCTAGTCTGCTCCACTGTGCAGGGTGACGTACATATGGATGTATGTATCTATGTGTGTGTGTGTGTGTTTATGTAGAGTCGTCGTTGTCTGTTCTTTAAGCTTTTTAGCGACAACGCTCAACGCGGAAGCGGATATGTCCAGATCCAGAATGCGTTGTTATTTGATTTTACTTTTTCCTCTCTCTCTCGCTCGCTCTTACATGTATGATGTATGTATGTGTGTGTTTGGTTTGTTTTTGTGGGTGTGCGGGGGGGCTCTCTGACACAATCGCCAAGCGTTGTTTAACTGCAAAAGCACTGTGCAGCAGCAGCGACTACGTAAGATATGTTAACTTGTAATCCTTCCTTCCTATGTAAGTGTATTAGATGGCAGCGGCAGCAGCAACGAAGGAGATGAGCATATCACGGTAATCATGAAGAAGCAGAGCAGCAGAGCAAAAGCACTTCCGTCTTGTTTTCGGACTCGGACCTGTGACGCGTGGGATGCACTTGTGTGTTTTTGTATTATTTTTCTTTTCACCCCTTTTCTTTTATTTTCTTTTGCTTTCCTTTCTTGCCTGCTCTTCCTCTGTTTCTCAACAACAAAAATTCTTCCGTTTTTTTTTTTTATTTTTGCTTCTTGCTTATAAACTTTTTACATTTTTGTTTATTTGTTGTTTCCGTTTCGCACACTAACACACACACTCAAAACACTCCGACACATACGCGCGCACTTGAACACAGACAAACACTAACGCAAGCTGTACCGTTATCTCTTTGAGTTATTCCGTTTGTACTTTTTTATTGTTGTTGTTGTATTGCAATTTAAATTCTATTAATTCTATTGATTAATCAATTTAAAATTTCATTTCTCGTTTTGCAATTGTTTTTTGTTTCTTTGCACACAAATACGCTATTTATTTGTACAACAATGTCTTGTGTCTTATATTAATAATGTAATTCTGTGTGCTGCACTCCCACGTCCGTTCGCCACGAAGAATGAAAGAAGAATGAAAAAAGAAGAAGGCGAACGAAGAAAATAAACAACAAATAAATAAATAATTCCGACTTTTGCCTCTCCTGCACAGTGGGTCGGACTGCCATAAAATTAAACATTGCAGTTATGGAGCTGAAATGTGTTTTCCTTTGCAGACAATATATTTTAAGTAAATTTCAAATTAATTTATGGCATGCCAAACAATAACTTAAGTACATTCATACGCTTATAACTCACTAAAACTATGAATCGCTTTGAGCAAAAGTTCAATTTTATGAGATGTATCAGATTTTAAATAAACCAAACCACTGTGACATGCCAAACGAAGAGAGAGAGAAGAAACGAAACCAATTCCAATATATCTTGAGACGGAACGCTATGGTAATGAAACGAAAGGCATGCGCATTGCATATCAAGAGAGTCTTGTCACGCACAGTGGTATGTACAGCGTAGAAATTAGTTGAATTTTGTAGTTAGCGAAAGATTTAAATTTTTTTTAAGTTTTAACCTTATATTTTAATATTCGTTGTAACTATAAAACAGCATTTAATAATTTTACCAAATAAAGTTACTATAATGAATATAAACTGTTTCAGTTTTTCAAGATTTTATTCTATTTGCGAACCACAGTGATTCTATCTGAGAGGAAGAGAGACTGAGCGAGATGAGAAAGAAAGAGCAAATTACACAAGCTGGCGCCAACGGAAGAAATAAGAAAATTCAAATTGCTTAAATTACGTATTTGAAACATACATGTACATATGTATGTACATACTTTTATATCGTCATGTTTATGTTTATATTGATATTAAATAATACTATAAACATAATAAAAAAAAGTATATTTTTAGAAAAAGTTTGTACAATTCCAAAAATAGTATACAGGTGAAATCATTAACGTTTCAGGACGTAAAGTAAAAAATACCAAAAAGCATTTCAAAATGAAGTAAGTAAGTCGTCTCGCCGACTTGGATATACCATACACCAGTAAAACAAATATTTTAAATTTATAATAACCAATACATTTTCGTATTTAAAAAAAACTGTTCACATGCTTTTCACAAGCATATCTTAGTATTTCGCTCACTCAAGCATACGAGCACCCTAGCGCCCCCACCAGCCAACGGCCAACTCCGGCCATATGGAAAAACGTTTATATGCATAACTTGGCTATTTTTAGTCCGATTTTGATCAAATTTGGTATTTTGCTTGATATTAGTATCAAATTTAAGTGTGCTAAATTTGATTGCACAAGGTAGAAAATTACGGGAGATAATCGAGTTTTTTCAAATTACGGGGGCGGAGGGGGCGTGGCAAAATCTTTACACATCAAAAATGTGCGCAATTACTAAGCAAATATTTATACTAACTATGGTGTCTCTAGTTGAAATAGTTTTTGAGAAAATCGGTTTTATTTAATTTGCGGGGGCGGTAGGGGGCGTGGCAAAATTTTTATAAATACAAAATGTGCGCGTTTACTAAGCAAATATACATACCAAATTTTGTGTCTCTAGTTGCTATAGTGTTTAAGAAAATCGGTTTTATATCATTTGCGGGGGCGGTAGGGGGCGTGGCAAACATTTGAAACAAACTCGATAAGCGTACATATGACACGAGTCTACATACCAAATTTGGTGGCTCTAGCTCTTATAGTCTCCGAGATCTAGGCGTTCATACAGACGGACGGACGGACGGACAGACGGACATGGCTAGATCGTCTCGGCTGTTGATGCTGATCAAGAATATATATACTTTATGGGGTCGGAAAAGCTTCCTTCTGCCTGTTACATACATTTTAGCGACTTTAATATACCATTTCACCCTATGGGTGTATGGTATAAAAATCTCTCAAGAACCCTAAAACCTTTCTTTTCTCACATTTGGAGATTCAAGCAATTAAATCAATTATTTAATTGTATATTTTGATGGTATATAAGTTGGAAAACAAAACAGATCATTAAGTGTGTAAATATCTTTTGAATTGGACTTCCTAGGCCAACACACATAGTTTCAAATTCCCATAATTTAAATACTTTAAAATGAATTTTCTTTCTTATTGTTTACACGTTTCTTGTTGTATGTTATGTGGGCGTGTTGCGTGGGGGGCGCCTTCGTCGATTTAGTTGTTAATCAATACAAGATAAAGTTTAAATAAACGTTTCAAACGATCAAGATAAATTCAATATGTTGATTGCGATAGTGGGCTGATGGTTATTGTAATAGATTTTTTTGTGCCGTTGTTGTTGTTTTCTCAATTTTTAAGGTGCTAGTTGTGTGGGGAATATCTTCTTTTTGTCATCGAATCGGTTGACAGTCTTTAATTATAAATTGTGTTGTTGTTGAGACATTTCCGCTTCGATGAGGAGGACTGAAAACCCCAACAGAAAATTGGTTCAGCGCCGTGGAAAGGGGAAAGAGGCACATTTAACTTCGGAGACGAGCAGGTTGGCCAAAAGATGCGCTCAGTTGCACTGCATCCGCTTCTCTCTTTCTCTCTATCTACATATCTGCCTCTCCCTCTGTCAGTTCGTTAACCAGTTTCCCCCTAAGCAACGTTGACATTTGAAGTCAAATGCCCATAAACGGCCCACGATCGAGACGCCGCTGACAATTCCGCCTCTGTTTCTGTCTCAGTCACTGCCGTTGTTGTTGTTGTTGTTGTCACTGCCTCTTCATCCCATCCCCAGTGGCCCAAATTAGTAGCTTTGGTCATGGTGCGTATACCAAGTAAAGTAATGAGTAGAGGAAGAGACTGAACCGATGGGTCCGGTTCAGAGTTCAAATAGTCGTCCAATTGAGCCAATCAACATATTTCGCCAAACTGATCTTGCATTTCATTTCTGGGTTTACGTTTCACAATTTTGTCTTTCTATATTTTCTTGAGTGGGTGTAAGTACATATACATACATACATATAATATTGCAAATCTATATATTGTTGAAATTTTGAAAACTAATGCAATTATTCTGCATATTTTAATGCAGTTGTAAGTTTAAGGTTTAAATGTAAACTATTTTTAATGATAACTATTTTTATGTCAAAATGAAATTATAAATGATAACAAAGCATAAATGTTGCTGAATTTGGTTTCAAAAAATTTCAGAATCAATTCTAAGTTAATTAATCTTAGATTGTTTGTATTGTGATTAAATATTAAATGAATTAATAATTCTAAATATGTATAATCGCTTTGCAATTTTTAGTATAAAAGAAGTACTTTTATACACGGTCATAAACGATTTACAAAGATAATGTTTTTTTTTCTTTTTTGAAATTTTTAACATAAATTTTGGTTATTCTAATTGAAAAAGGTTTCTATCAATTAAATCGAAATTTAGTGTATTGAAAATAAAGACACAAATTTCTCAAATACTCAAAAAATTGCATAAATTAGAGTCTTATGATATTACGGGTAATTTTTTGTCCTTACTTGAGAAAATAACTTAATAATTTGCGTCATTTACATTTCAATTTAGAATTGAATTAAAATGCATTAAAATGGGATATAATTTTTGGAAAATTGATTGAAATTTGACTAAATTACATTTATCCAAAATTAAGAGTTATTAATTTGCCCAATTTAATATTTTTTGTTAAATTCCTTATTTGGGCCATAACCGTAGTAATTCTGCTATAAGGCATATGTAAAGTAACCCGCGGCGTTGATGGGATTTAATATTCGTTCATTAAAATTCAATTCTGATCAAAATAAGTAAACTGACACAAATTTTAATTGAAAATTTGTTAGCTTTGCCTTGGAAAAATCCATTCTTCATTTGGGTTTTCCAGTAGACTCTCAGGACACTAATTTTTCCCCGGTTTTTGTTTTAATTCGGAGACTTAGTAAATACCTTTTAATTTTTTAAAGCAAAAATCATATATGTACTTCGTGTTGGCAGTTTTATAACCTCATAACCATTATTTCAAAAATATTTCAATATAAATATTGTCTTAAAACATTTATTCCTCAGTCAGGAACTTATTATTTTATTTTTTAGAAAAAACCCGATAAGGACTATTTATTTTCGAAGATTTGAAAAACCATTATTACAAGAAAGCTTCAAGTTCAGTTTTCTTTAAAGTGGTTCTATTTTAATGTGCACAGCTGTAAAAAGTTATATGCAAAAATCTTTATGGTACATATATGGACATAAGTTATAAATTGAAATATTCATACATACACACATTTTTCAATAAGTACTTCAATATGTACTTATTTACGATACTTCCTAGTCATGTTTTTTAGTCATTTTCTATCCTTAAGAATAATTCTTAAGTGCAAAATTACACTATGCAACAAAATTTAACGAACCTTTAGAAACATTACTACTATTTAGTGCGTTAGTAATGGTAAATTCTTTTTGAAATACTTTTAAAGCAGGCTTAAAATAGAAAGTAAGTTGAATGTTTAATATTTGTTTAATTTCTGTTTTAATTTCTGACTAGTGTAAGTCATTAAAATAGAATAGACATTCATGTCCAGAGGGCCCCACAACTCATCCAAGTGGCATCCACTTGTGCCGGCAGACTATATTCGTACTACTGGCTATAAATATATTTTGGTCGATCGTCTTGGGCCGGGCCGGACCGGGCCAACGGCGACGGCGGCGCGGCGTCAATGTCTCCTTCAGATGCGGAAGTATTTCCAGACTTTTTTTTTTTTTTTGCTTTCTTTGAGCAACAAAGATTTGTTTTCATATATATATGTATTTTTTTTGGTAATTTGCCAATAGTATAAAATATTAATATCCGGGGAAAAGGTATTCATGTCTGGCAAATGTATTATTTATAAATGCGTTTATTATCAAAGCAAATAATGCCTATGCAGCGGACATCTGTTATTTATATTTCTATATATCAGGTCACTGGATAATGGTGTCTATATGCGATTTGTTTATCTTATTTATCGAAACTATTTCCGTTTTTTGTTTTACTTTGTTTAATAAACGGTTTCAAATATTGTTGTGGGTATGAATTGAACCTATGTACATTTAAAAGCCGAAACAAGTCTTTCGGTTTTTTAAAAGTCCTAAAACTGACGGTTTTTTAAATTAAACTTTCTAACTAAAAGAGGAAAAGTCTATTTGTCAAGTAAACCATAATGCTGAATGCAATTAGCCTTGAATGCGATATTTGCATAATAATTTTAGGATATTTGCTAAGGGATAATTCATACACTTATCTCCTTATTGCATGGGTCAGCCATAATGAGCCAATGACTGGGAATTTCTTTTTTGAAAGTGTTGGAGGCTTTGAATAAATTTTAAGTCCTTAAAGGAATTTTTAAAGATCATAGACCAGAATATATAATCATGCTAGAATAACAAATCAGTTTGAAATTACTTCGATTGCAATTTGTTAAATAAAATTAAATAAGAGATTTTTTTATTTTAAATTAGTAAATTTATTATTGTTAAAAACAAAAACCTTATTGGGGTCTCTGAAACCGAATATGAACTTGGTTTTCTGGATTGGATCTAGTAGATTAGATGTTAAAGAAAATGTTTACCATAAAAACAAAGTTTGTGATGTCCTTGCCGTTAAAATTTTGTTGACTTGTATAATTGTGTATATTGTGTGAACAGTAGAGTCTGGTTATACCGATTCCGTTTACATGGAACCACAATAGGTTATAAGGAATATCGTATATAACGTTTTAAAGGTCTCTTGAGTTTTGTTATAAGTGGCAACTACTACATATATGTTATTTTATATTATTTAAAGTTTCTCATTTAATAAATTTTTTAAAGTTAATATTTTCTTACAATATTTAAGATTTTCACAAATGTAATCATTATATAAATATCTAAACCCTCTGAACGCCGATTGTATTTAACAATTAATAAAAGTTAATAATTTTTAAAAAATTTGGAAAATTTATTTAAGTTGAAAAAAAAGGTGAAACTTTTTAACCTAAATTAGTTTCCCAAATGATTTAAAAAATGGTCAGTATTAACGATTTAATTAAATATTCATATGTGCCTTAAGGCACTCTTAAGTCCTATAAGGTTGAAAGTTTTTTTTTTGAATAAAATAAAATACTTAAATAGTAAGTGCAAAAAGAGAGTGTGTTGTAAATTAAATATTAAAAACAAAATAATGTTTAAAAATAAAAAAATGTTGAGGTATTCTACCTACAATTTAAATAAGAGTTGCCGATATATTGCAAATTTCTTCATTCAGTTGTTGTTAATCGCTTCAGTCGTAGCATAAGCGTCAAAAATAAAAAATAAACACTAAAAAAGTAGGCTTGAAAAGTAAGTGACACTAGATTTAGTTTTGATATATAAGGATATAGTTATAAACTAGGAATAGTGACAAAGATAGGATATATGCATGTATGAAGGTTTCAACTGTTAGCTTATCGAATCCAAATCCCCATAGTTATATGATCCTAATGGCTCATATAATTTATTTACATTTTAGTAAAATAAATTTCAACGTCTCTGCTGATAATAGATAAAGAATTGTACAATAAGCATATATGTATAAGTAGGTATATTAATTAAACTGATTTTAAACAGATAAGCGATTTCGAACAAAAATATTCCTGATAAGTAATTAACTGTTAAATATTTAATAAATTTGTTAATCATAGTAAAAGCAGTTTAATTTAAAATGAGTCATCAAGGAAGTGAATCATCAAATAATGTCCAAAAAGGTCTTTAATCATACTTAAAACGTTGATTAGGACACAAGTATTTATTTCCGATAGAACCAAGAGGACTTTGACAAACAGAAGCTATATATAAACATTTTCTTCTTATAACTTCTTATATAACTTCTTATAATCAGCAATTAATTCTTCAATAATGTTATAATTTTTCATTAGGGACTTTGAAATTTTTACTTAACTTAATAAGTAGCAATTAAGCATTTCTCTATTAATATGTCCATTTTTAAGGTAATAAAGAGTTGTCTACAATTTTTAAGGATCTTAAATATACATTATAAATACCCTTAGCCTATAATTTTCGGTATATTCTCAAACATTTTTCCTTTCTAATAGGGATTATTAAGGATCTTTTAGACAACTATTGGCTAAAATATTTGAAGAATTCCCTTTTTAATAGGGGTGGACATGAGTAATTAGTTTTGCTATAGAAATCGCTTACTGTTCTTCCGCCTTTATCAGAAGCCAAATTAAATTCCGGAGCAGAACCGCCTATATAACCACCCACGTAACAAATCCTTTTCGTTACACTTTATAATTGAAATTCTCTCCCTCTCTCTTTCCATCTTTTTTTTGTCTTCTCTACCAAAATGTAGCCTAATTGTTACACATTCCCCTTCGAACGATGGCAACAATGGGTAATTGTAAGAATTTTGCCGCCATTAAAAAAGGATCAGAGTTCTTTTTACTCTCTGCTTACGTTAACAGTTGGCCCAAAAAAAGGAATCAGTGTTGGCGTGTCTGTGTGTGCAGGATATGAAATGTGCACCCAGCAACAAGAAACCGTGGGAAACCCGACTGGCAACTGTCTGGAACAAAAGCCAAACGGAAAACCGATCGAACGCTCATATATCGATCTTTGCTGGTAAGGATTATGGCTGGCCTCAGCCAACCAGAACGACACCAGATTGGCTGGCATGCACTTAAGGGATGAAGATCGGAGATCTACAAGTGTGTTGGCAGGTTATGTACCTCTTACCACGGTGAAAGGTTTCAAATTTCAGATGAAGGAACATGAATTCGTCGAGTGAGTGCATTGTGCAACTGAGATTCGATATGGATGTGGCTCAGGATAAACACACACACACACACACACAGACAGAAATGTATGTTGTTGTAGTTGGTGTCTCTCGAGTCTCATTGGAATGTGGATTTTTTTTTTTTTTTTTTATCAATTAAATACAAAGATCGAAGGGGCCCCCTTCCTTTAGTCGATTCTCTATTCCCCCAGCCTCATGTTAATCATCATCAGCTGGCCTAAGGCCCAGAGGCGAATAGAGATAGATATAGAGAGAGAGAGAGAGATGGAGATGGAGACGCACGCACGCACATCTCTAGCACATCCGTTGGATGTTCCTCTCCTCAAGCATTTCTTGGAAAACGTTTAAAAGCAGAACAAAAACTCAAAGATTGAACGTTTCGGAGCGTGGAAATGGCTGCAAATGAGGACTCCGGACTTCTTCATACTTCTTGTGTGCACTTCGGCACTCAAAAATGAAAATGCTGTGTAATTAATTATAGAATAGAGAAGCAGCAGGTTGTTCTTATTCTTTTGTTGGTGTTACTTGCCCGACAAGTATTCATCTCTCCCTCTCTCTCTCTCTCTCTCTCTCTCTCTCTCTCTCTCTCTCTCTCTCTCTCTCTCTCTCTCTAAGTGCCTGGGAACATCCCAAAGGCAAAAGGCTAGGAATAAGGAAGTCATTCTTTTTCAGTTGTTTTTTTTTTTTTTGGAAAACATTGGATTTCCTTTTGACTTTATGGCGCGTAAAAATGTGATAATAGGAAATTGTCTATCACACCATGATATTGAAAAAAAAAAACCATAAACTTAAAGATCTATTGTATTTCAAATAAAATTTAAAGTGATGTATGTATTGTTTAATGGTCAAATAAAATAATCTAGTTTTTTGAAGAACCAATAAACCAACAACTATTCAAAAAGGGTCATGTAGATCTAGCTATAAGAGTCTATTGTCTATTGGCAATATGTATTTCCCAAAAGAAGTACAAGATTCCAAATAAAGATCACAATAAACTTTTAAACAAAATTTGTTCAAAATGTCTTTGTTGCTGGTATAATTTGTAATAAAGTTCTGGAAATTATAGCAAATCAAAACTGGTAAACAATTTTTGTAAAAAGGTTTTCAAATAAATATTGTAAAGGTTATTTAGATTAAAACAAGCAGAAGTATATCCTTGGCTGTTAGGATATAAATTGCAACTTGGACATGGAAATAAGCACTTTTTTTTAACTTTTCACTATTTGACTTGCCAATATGAATCAATGTCAGACAATTGAAAATAGAAATAAAAAAAGGAACTTTATTTTCCTTTTAGCAACGATTAAATAGTGGAAATTAATAGATAATAAATACATTGATAGACTTAACAAAAATCCCTAATCATTATCCTTAACATTTATTGAAAATACCCCAATAGCCAAAGGTTTGAAAAGGTTCATGCATAAGCCCTTCCTAATAGAATGCTATGGATAAACTATTCGTAGAGATACATAAAAATTTTTAATATATGTATATGTCCTTTACTAACCAAAATCTTTGCTTTACTTATGTATATGAAAACCATTTAAAAGAAAGGTCGTGAAACCAACTATCTGAAGGGGCATAGGTTAAAACGATAATGCTTTCTATATATCTGATATCGTTTATAGCTATTATGACTATGTTTTTTTTGAATTTCACAATGTAAATTTAAGTCTGTGAGGATAAGAATTCTGGAGTAGTAAAAGTGTAATGTGCTTCAATGAGAAGTTAGAACATGGTTAATTAGGCTTGTAGTACAAATTCTGAGATAACAATAAAAAACTGCTCCTGATTTTTCTATTTGATCGAATCGTTGATATGGTCAAGATTCAAAATAAAAACAATTTTGTTTTAATTTTAATTTATTTTCAACATTTGTCTGAGACTGCTTATATAGGGAATTCTAATTTTACACTAAGACCATTTCTTCCATGGCGAAGTTTTAACTTGGATAATAATGAAAAATAAAATGTGACTTTATTTGGATGCGTCGAAGTTAATTTCACCATATAAATTCTACAAAAGGGTTCAACTAGGCCTTGACTTTTTAATAGCGAATTCTTTAGTTGTAATTCTCAACTAGTTTTAGCGTAGTGCATTGCAAATTTACAGTCTTTGGCAAAGCCTACTAATGATATAAGTTAATGATATTTAAAGTGTCTACTTCGACTAACCTTTTCGCATTTTTTGGATAACATTTTTTCGGATCCTTGGGGTAAAATTAGTTATGCCCTTCATCGAAAATCTTGATCCAATCCAAAATCGATTTCAATACCCAAAATGACTGATATCTTCCATCAAAGTTAAGACATAGATCTTGCTTTAAATTAGTAATTTTACTTGTCATAATACTAAAATTATAGTTTTTGTGGGGCAATTAAATAGTTAAAATTTTTACTTTAAAAAAAATACTAAAATTCTTTTAATCATAGACTTTTAGAAAATGCAATTCAATCAAGAAAACTAGCAGGTGCTTAGAAAAAATTTGATTTAAGTATTTAAGCTTCATTGCCAACCTTCAACCTTCCCCTTTAGTTGGCTTGAATTGATCTTTGGATTCTCTTTACACTTAACACAAAATCAGCTTGATATATTAATGAGGAAGCAGGCATATCAAAGACTTTGGCTAAGCTCTCGGTTACATGGTCTGAATACCTTGCCACCCACACACATAATCCGCAAGCTTTTGCCTATAAATGTTAAACTGATTGAGGCATAAATATATATATGCATATATATCGCGATGGTGCAGACGATTATATAACTTCCTCAACAACCAGGCAGAAAAACGC
Source organism: Drosophila insularis (assembly GCA_018903935.1). NCBI lineage: Eukaryota > Metazoa > Arthropoda > Insecta > Diptera > Drosophilidae > Drosophila > Drosophila insularis. The sequence continues at coordinate 7,216,865 of JAEIFP010001084.1, read as the reverse complement.
AGAGAGAGAGAGAGAGAGGGGGAGACGAAGGCGCAAAAGTCTTACAGACACGCTACCGACACTCTAATCGTATGGCATAAGCGTGTACTCTTGGGTACCAACACCCACTGCCTTACATTCATAATCTATTTTGCCACCATGTTGCAACAACAACAACGATGAAGAGACGGAGAGAAAGAGAGAGAGAGACTGGGAAAGAGAGACAGCATCCGGAATTGTAATGCCAACACAAAAATGGCAAAAGAAAAGACACGAAGAATTCAGGTTTGCAATGCGGTAATGCACCAGATGAGATGGGATGGGATGAGATGAGATGAAGAAGAGAGGATCAGCAGGTCTGTGGGTCGTCATCTTTGGCGACTTCTGTGCACTTGGCCACAAGCGCCATAAACGGCCAAGAGGAAGACAAAAAACAACAAAAAGAGATGTACAAACAGAAGCTGTTAGTGGTGTGTGTGTGTGTGTGTGTGTGCCACTGTTCCACATTCGCATACGGAAATCTCTGTTCGGTACGATGACAGGTGGAGTCCGGTTCGATTTCTCAATTTCTCACACCATTCGGATTGGCAGAGTCTGACCTGTCTGTTATCCCCTCCGCTCCAATCCCCCCGTCTTCCCACACTTTACCATTCTCTTTTACGCAGCTTTTTGTGTTTGCGGTTCTCAACAACTTTCACCTTTCACGTAATCTCCTGCACCGGCTCAACACCAGGCCAGATCTTGCCCAGCCTGTGTATGCCAGTAGATACATTTATTGTATTTCTTTTTTTTTTTTTTTGGTTTTTGCGATTTTGTGATTTTGCCATTTACCAATTGACCATTTCCAGTTGTTGGAACTCAATTCGCAATTCACATCTCTGTTTATGGTCGTCTAGAGGCATCTAGCGGTACATTGGCCATAGATTGAGAAGAAGAGATCTTCCACTGAAAAAGGAGGCAGATAATCATAGCAGGTAAATTGCCATCCCATCCCCAATATACTTGAACACTTTGGCCAGAAGAAACGAGAGCTACTAGGCCAGGCTGATTGAGAAAGCAATAAATGTTTCCGTTTTCGAATTTCAGCAGTTTTGAAATGTGGTTTTTTAAATAGGTATTCTAAGAAGCCTAAATTTGGAACATACCTACATATATATCTTCTAATAATATCAGTGCCGGATCTAAAAGGGGCGGGAATGGGCACTTTCAAAGGCTGGCGTAAATTAGTTAACAGTTTTAAGTGTTTAGTGAAACAACGAAAAGGTCGGAAAATAAAAGATTAAACTAGTTAAACTGTTAAACTAGTCCTGAACATTAAATAAAAACCGCTCCTGGCGGCCGACCTTGCTTTAGAGTTATATACGTATTTCCTGTTGATTTTTATCACAAAAACCTTAATAAAGTTGGTAAAGCAACATTTGTTGAGCCAGAATTGATTAAATTACTTTAAATTCCACCTCCTAAAAAAAGGGACGGATTTACCTGCCTTTTTAACTAGAGGGAATTGGAATAGAGAACTTTTTAGTCCCCTCTTTTACTATTTTTTTTTTATTCAAGGACTTAGCTAGTAGCAGGGGGTCAGTTACCCCCCTTATCATTAGATTTTAAAATTTTTTTAAGTATTCACTAGTTTATGTATTTAAAGATGTTCCGTTTTATTTTTTTGAGGAATTTAAATCCAAATATATTTAAGAAATTAAGTAAAGACGCCCACCTCTATTCTAAATCCTGACTTCACTCTTGCCTCGCTTTATCGAGGTTTTACTGTATTGAGAAATCCGAAATAAAGACTTTATAAAATGATTGTTAAGGAAAAGAAGGGCCGTAACTGTTATAAGGCATTTAAAAAAAAATTATCAATAATAATTAATTATAGTTTTACTTTAAAAATCAACCATTAGCAATACATCGATGATTTTTTCAAAAAATACTTAGCAAAATAATAATTATTTTCGGTCCCTCTCTTATTTGCTTATACTGATCAGGAATAGTTACTTTACAATGTCAGCATCGCCTACTATCTAAACACTTTACGCCGACTTTAGTATACCCTGACACCCTAAACCGTGATTGCTAAGATAAAACTAATAAATTATTTATCAACTACAACTAGAACTATTAAGAAGAAGAAACATTGTTTTGCAGAAATCCGACTTAAATCCTTTGAATGCTGTAAAGTGTTGTAACCCTAAGAACCAAAGGCTTTTCCAGATATCCAAAGATTAATTTACTTTAGTTGCTGGCCATAAATCTAGCAGAATGAAGATTTCTTTTTTAAGTTTTCAATGTTTGAATGTCAGCTTGACATTACCTTTAAATTGAATGATTTATTAATCATCATTAGCTCTCTAAGCATAAAAATCCATCCCGTTGGCATTAAGTTCGTGATGTTAGGATAGAAAAATTGACTTTGTCTGGAATTTAATTTACGTCCACAGGACGATGATTTCCTGCCAAAGCAGGCCGGAGACGCCAATGCCAGCAGAGAAAGTCCGCTGCCAGAAGCAGAAACAGAACCGGTAGCAGTAGCCGGAGCCGGAGCTGAGGCTGCTTCCGTCATTTCCTTGATGTAAAGGCTTTTGCCACTCGCATTCCTTGTATTTGAGACTTTGGTCGAGGTGGCATGGAGGAGGTGTATGGCCAGTGAAAGCCAGCGGCAACCGTCATGCTTCCTGTAGGATGCGACAACGAAGTCAGCTGTCCAACTAACCCCGCTCCCGCTCTCTGTGCCCATCCTGCAGCCACCATGATATATCTATGAGTATGTGTGCTTGTACATTTCAACGTCATCGTCAGCGTCAGTTGTTTACCCACTTTAATCAACCCGTCCAAAGGGAATGTAGCAGTAGTGGTAATAGTCGTAGCGGTCGTGGGGATGTTGGAGGCGGATAGCATTTCCATTTCCCAGCTGTGCCTGCCCGTCACTTCCTTGCAAATGCTGCAGCTTCCGTTTCCGGGATATAATGTTCATATTTTCGAGGACATTTTCAGGAAATAAAGTACGTCGCCCTCTCGCAAACGGTTTTTGTGATTTCACCCCCCCCCCATTTCCACACCCCCGGTTTTTTTGCTTTTGGGATAACAGAAAGCAGCATAACCCACTAAAGCTCATTCCTGACAAACACCCATTCACCACTAGTTGAGTAACGTAGTCAGCATTATAAAAAGGGGGGTTCACTTAGTCGGAGACATGAGCAGTTTCTTTCTTGATTGGAATAATTTTTTTCGATTTCTGTTTTTTATTTTAAATTAATCCTTGTAGTATTGAGAATATCGTACCAAAAGGGTTTTTTAAAATTTGATATACTTTCGCAGATTTGACTTATTTTGTGAGGCAAACTTCAAATTTAAAACGTCAAATGCTTTATTTTCGAAAACAATGTTTTTGAACCGGCAATGAAATAGACCATAATTCTGAACCAATTTTAATGAAACAAAAATGCAATTTACGCAAAATGGCCATAATTCTCATCCCGACCTTAATCATAATTTTAAGATTATTTTACTATTTTTTTTTTAACATTAAACAAGAAAAAAAATTGGCTAAAACAGATTTTTATTTTTTAAAGGCATTTGTCAAAAAAAAATCTTAAAATTATGATCGAGATCGGAAATAGAATTATATCTATTCTGAATCTATCGAATAATAATAAATAATAAGATTAAGATTTCAGACGATCCAGCTTCGAGTTATCCTTGCCGCCAGCAGGATACCTTTTCTACTTTTCTTGGAACTTAGGCCTTAACTGCTTAAGACTGGAAAGTCAGCACCTTAACAACCAGGACATCAAGCAGGAGCCAATTTTTATATGGATGGGTCAACAACTGGTATTTTTTTTCAGTTTTCATAATCTGAGATTTAACTTTGACTTTATTTTTGTAATCTTTACCATTGAAATTGCTTATTGCCCTAGAGGATAGACCACATACATCTAAACGCTCTTAACGATTAAAATTGAAATTGTCAAAAATATTTTGATTTCTCAAGAACAGATACAACAAAAACAAGAGATTAATCAGGAAGTGAACGAAACTTCCAATTAGATAAACTTAGATCTCACATTTCGAAAACGTCGTTAATCTTAGAGCAGATATTGCTTTCACAAAATCTCAGCCTCTTGGAGACCTCCACTCCTCCAAATCAAGTCCTGTCTACAAATGAATTTTAAACAGAATCAAATGAAGGATATAAGGTTCTTTCAACAATTGTAATTATGAATCCATTGGTATAATGATTTAAATTTTAAAATATGCTTACCAACTTCTTAATAAATGAAAAATAGGAAGAAAACATTTAATTTTGTTAGAGCAATGAGAAAGGAATCTTCACCCGATTAAAAACCAAGTTCTAATTAAGAACCTTTTCAAGACTACATAGCGATCGATTGGGAGATCGGATTTTATTTTTTTGAAAATTTCTAACCCTTTTGGTTGGCTTATCTGAAGTACGCCCCTGCTTTAGACACTTCCTCTTTTGGGAGCTGGAAGCCAAGAGGAAAGCAGGAAACTTTTTTCTTTTTTTTGCATTTTGCCGTGTGCGCATTTATGCCATCCCAACAAAACGAGAGAAGAGACACCCACCACATACAGAGCAACAGAATCAGAGCCACCCCGCTTTCCTTCCTACTCCTCCTGTGTCACCCTCGCCCACAATTTTTGCTCTTCCGTTGCTTCCGCAACAGGCGCAGGCAGAGCAAAAACAGGAGATGGAAGGTAAGGAGAGATAGAGGCAGGATGATGCCCATGGACTGAGCACAAAGTACGTTTGAATTTTGTCGCACTTCCTGAAGAAGGAAGAGAATGTAAAAAGGAGTGAGAGGGGGCATGGGGGGGGGGTGTTGGGTGGCTGCTGATAGAGGAGTTGGCTTCTTGCTCTTCCGCTTTTCCACAGTGCTCTCGCTCCACTCATCAGCAACGTAATTTCCGCAACGTAAAGCTTTTTGTGTCTGCCACTGCCTCTGACGTATCCGCCTCATAGATGCCAAGAGAGGATTAACTTTGCAATGGAGAGAGATAGAGACAGTGTGAGACAGTTCCAAAGTTCATGGTAATGAAGTGCACCCACACTCTGCCGAACACTTTGCAAAACTCCATGCAACAAGTGTTTGGACTCTATCTACCTGTACCCCTTACTCCGCCTCCCATCAATCGAGGTGGTATGGATGGCATCCAACGACTTTGTCCGGCTTTCATTGGGCAGTTCATCAAATTCTCATGTGACCAAAAGCCAAGTAAGTTCAATTCATACGAAATTTGATATGCGCTTCACATATTTAATGACTTCTTCTTTTAATTTTACATAACACTCGCCTCGATTCGATGAACTGTCAACGATCCGACAATCCCACCGCCCCCCCTCCCCCAAGACCAGCCTGATGGTTTGATCGCCTGCGCCTGTATTGCACCCAGCGATATCGACATCGACACCGGCACCAACAATCCTCAACTCCAGAGACACTTGTCGCATTCTAGGGTTGGGCCAGCGCGGATATTCCCATTCCCATTCCCATTCCCATTCCAATCCCAATTCCACCAAAACAACTTACCGGCGACCCTTTTGGCGCGTGATGGAACGCCGGACAATGGAAGTGGCATTGCCACTGGCACTTGGGATAGAAATGGGATGGGAATGGGTAGGGGGGGGATGCCCCGCCTCCAACTTCAAAGACAACCAAAACTGCATTTGTATGCAATGTAGCGGATGCGTCGGTCCAAGCGTTTATTTCTTCATTTTTTTTTGTTCTTTATCCCCCCTCTCCAGCCTTTCACTCATTCTCTCTCTCTCTCTCTCTCTCTGTTGCTCTTTGGACGCAAATGATGTTTCAGCGTGTGGAATGCACTAAACCGCTAACCTAAGCAAACGAACCACCGAAATGAACACAAAAACTTCTTACTGACCGCAGAGAAAATGTAAAAGGGAATGGCCGGTTGTCAGCCAACAACAACAACAACAACAACACCAAGCACAACAAGTGGGAGTACACTGCAAGAAATATTTATAGAACAAAACTCATTTGATTCAAAACCAGGATAGAGTCAAGCCACAAAAGCTTTAATTTTTTAATCCTTCGTCAAAAATTGAAATTCAAATCAAGATTTTACTCTTAAGAAATTGTAGTGAACCTCTGGGTACTTCTGGGATGTCCTTCGTGGACATCAAATTTTCCCATAAGATAATGGACCTATAGTTTTTATAGCCTAGAGAAAAGAGGTCCTTTTTCATTAAATCAAATATTACGAAAACCACTTGTTAAACTGAAAAAGCTATTCAAAATTATAAAAATATTAAACATTTCTCAAAAAGCTATTCAAAATTAAAGTATTATTAAAAAAATGTTAAACATTTCTCTACTGATTAATAGGATTTTCGAAATCGATTTGTTGAAATTTTCAAATGATCAAAAATTTACGTTTGTAAAAAAAGGCTTTATTTCTCGTTTCAGTAAAATCAAAGTTAAAGGATTAACTATATTTATCAAACCTTGTAAGATATTTTTTTTGAAAATAGAATTAAATCAGAGAAAGAGAAAATGAATCGAATTTTCTTTTGTTATAATATTTAAATAAATTAATTATATTAATAAAAAATAAAATACAAAATTTGTAATGTGTAATTATAAGATGAAATCAATTGCCCAAATGGTTAGTTTTGATGACTTATAACTTTTCAAGTTATTATTTTTTTAGTGTCGGATTATGGATAATCCGATTATCTAGATTAGCAAATGCCAAGATAATTCTTAAAAAGATAATTCTTTGCTTATTTATTTACCAAAATAGAGTTCTGGGCAAATTAGATAAATTGACAAAAATTTAAAATGATAAATTTGGAAAATTCTTCAGATATTTGCGATTTTTGAAAGCGATTTCATATAATTTTAATGCCTTAACTTTATATTCTAAATGGGAATGTAAATCACGCTAACTATAATGTTAATTTATCAAGCGAGACAAAAATGCCAATGACCCGAAAAATTTTCCATTATACTTTAATTTCACGAAGCTCTAATTTAGGTTTTTTTTTGAGTATTTAAAAAATTCATGTCTTTATTTTCAAGTTAGAATAATGCATTCAAATTGCACTAAATTTTTGGAAAAAATCAAAATGAGTTTTCCAACAATCGGATCGAAATTAATTTTTGTAAACGCCAATGGAAATATAACTTCTTGAAAGGGGCTGAAAATGATCGAAAATATAATCTAGAAAAAATTAAGATTACGGACGTATGTCCCATACGGGGAGGCTAAATAATTCATACATGGAGATACTTTTTAATAAAAAAAAGAAGAAAATCGGCTATCTTCCTTAAGAAAATTGAAATAATTATTTCAGAGAACAGCAAAAAAAAGTACAAAAAAACAAAAACATCAAAATAAAAATTAATAGTTCCTTGTTGTGAGAGGATTTAAAAACAAGATTCGTAAATAATAATTATTTGAAGTCTCTGATTAAAAATATAGAACTCAATTTATTTTTCTCTTAGTGTATAATACTTGTCATTTAAAACCCGGATTTACCAAAAACATTAAGAACAATACAAAAAACGGAGAAAAGAAGAACGAGCAACAAATTACTTTTCCCGATCACAAAAAGTAACAATAATCACACAATAACAACAACAACAACAAAACCCAGCCACAAGAAAAATAAAAGCCAACAAACATAAAGAAGCCAGTGGAGGAATAAGAAAAAGGTGGAGAGCACATCGTCTCCCCCTAGTCGGACAGCTTGGATGACAACCAAACAGTGTGGAGGACACCAACTGAATACAAATGCATAAATTAAACCACAAAAACACAAATTTCCTATGTATATACAGAATGCACTTGTCCAAAGGTTGAAGTACAGTATTCAGTTAATATTAAATAATTATTGTGGAACTTGTAAATAAACAATAATTTTGATTGGTTACCAAACAAGGAACTTTTCGTTTTGTATTATTATTATATAAAAATGATAACTTTTGTTTATTGTTTACATTTTAATATTGCAAATAACTATTAACAAAACAATAGTTTAAACAAATATATATTGAAGCTATTAAGCACCAATTTGACCTTGGCACCATTAAAGAAGAATCCAGAATTTAAGCAATGCGAGTTTTGCACTTTCTAGTTTTTTTTTTGTTTATCAGAAGAAGAAGCTTATTAAATCTTACTACTTAAATGTATGTATTCATGTATATAACTTAAATATTTACACAAGTCCTAAGTGAATTAATGATTCCTTATTACAAAAAATGTTCAAATAATTGCTAAATGTCGTGTAAAAAATGTTGGTGTCTTATTAAGAAATATACACTTGCAGACAGATATCTTCGGTCATAAGGCTATATATTAAGTTTGGTTAGATTTATCCAAGCATAAGGCTTAGAGTTCGGACAAATAACTTTAAACTTAATGACAGAGCAAATTTTGCTTTTCGAAAAATTATACTTTTTACATTTTTAATTAACATAAACTTGACAATGTGAAGACTCTTGAAAAAATTGAGTTCTTGACCTACAAAAAACTTAATCAAGTAGACATTTGTATGAGTCACCGATTTACCAAAAAACTTGGAGTATTTTTATACATGGTAAAGGATCGGTAAGCGATATTTAAGTAACAATCTACTGGGCTTTAAATCATTCTTCGGATCTCATAACAATAAGCTTGACATTGGTCGCTAAATAAATTGAAAACTACCCGTGAATACTCAACTGCAAGAGTATATCTTAAACTTCGATGTGCCGAAATTTTAATTTGTTTTTAGTTGCTTCTCTCAAAACCAAAGCAGACGTTCCTTAATTCGCGTGGATATTGTCTGCATGTGGGCCATATTTCAGAGACCCGTATGACTTGTTTGCAATTGTTCAATGGAAATGGATAATTGTTCCAATCGTTGCATCAGTTGCAACATATTCTCCTGAGCTTTGGTCGCATTAAACTGATTGCCATGTTCTAATGAATCCTCCTCGGCGGCAGCCAATTCAAAATGCAATTTGGCTAAACTTTCCTGTTGCTCCCTAATCTTGGTCATCTGATCCATGGTGCAACCCGAACCTGCTTGGGTATAAATAGAAAAAAAAAAATCACAATAACTAAATCTAAAACACAAACAGGGTTGTTGTATAAGAAACTCACCAAAAGCCTTCAGTTTGCCCGAATGAAAGTCATCGAGTAGGCCAAGTAAAGCACGTTCCATATGCTTTACATCGGGCACTTCAGAAACAAAGGAATGATGTTTAATTGGACGATTATCAAATTTGTCACTATGAACGCTGCTGTCATTTGTGGTATTCGGTGGCATTGATAACGTTGAGGGGGGAATTTTACGGCGTTGCGAACGTGGTGTATTCGCAGTGCTATTATTGTTACTATTATTGTTGTTGCTACTATTATTATTATTGATCTTGGTTTCATCATTGTTGTTATTGTTGCCATTGTTAAGATTAGGATCTGGCGATAGCCATTCACTGCTCACCAGTGTAATGCTATTCAAACTATTTGCACTACTATGAGTCGGTTCCAATTGATCACGATCTGTTCGGCGTAGCATTATACAAATCAAAATAAAGAAATCATGAAAATAAAAAATCAAAATGAAAAAAATCAATTCTAAATATTACAGAAATAATTCGAAATCAAAGAGCTAAAAACATAAATGAGTAACAAAAATAAGTAATTAAATCTTAAGTACTAAATAGAAGTAAAGTTATTATAAAATTACAAATACCATAAAATAAGCAGACGGAAAAGTTTACAATACAACAAGAAACAATATTTGATTAAAAACATAAACTCTAATTAAATTTGATTACAAATTTTAAAAAATTTAGCAATCTATTGTCTCACAAATTTAACAAATATTAAAATCCTTGGCCGCAGATGTGTTTTTCTAGGACTAGCAAAATGGTTTCCATAGTCCCATAGCAAATTTCCAATAGACTACATTCAAAACAAATTGTAGGAGAAGGAGAAGGTAAATGCTTATAATTATAGGAAAATTTGAATAGAGTGTGAAAAGTAACCATATGGCAAATTGGTTATTGGATTAAGTGCGTCATCGGCTGAATGAAGGCCAAAGACTTGTAGGCAATTAATGATATAGAAACTCTAAGAGTGAATGGGTGTGGGTGTCATACCACAACGACTTTGGCGTCCACAGTAACACTAGAGAAAAGCAAAAAGAATACCCGGTTAATAAACTTAAATTATTTAAATAAAACAAACCTTTGAGCAATTTTCTTGGTCGCGTTTTGAATTCAAAACGTTCGTCACCACCGCCGCCTCCACTGGCTTGTGGGCGTGGTCGCCTCTCATTTACATATGTGACTTTGGCGGCTGTTGTCGCTTGTCCTTGTTCGCCTACACCACTGCTGCCCTTCTCCTTTGTCTCGGATATGGTACGTTCTATGGAACAGGAAGCCGAATTGCGACTGCGTGTCGTTTCGCCACTGGAAATACCTTTGATTTTGATCTGTAAATGATAAATATTACTGATTGTTCTTAATGCCCCGCCCTTGCTATCATAAATATGGCTCCCTTTCACCCCCTAACGTACATTTGGCACAGCTGGCGATGCTGGAGTTTGGGTGGATTTGGGTGCACTTTGACTTTGAGCTTCTTCTTCGGTTTCTACATCATTTGGCACAAGTTTCTGGCGCTCAACAACTTCATCATTTGGCTCCATGTTATTTTTAACTAAATAGAATTAGTATAGCTGCTGTATGCGGTGTTTTAAATATCTCGTAAAAACAAAACAAACCCGTTGATAAACTCGCCACACTTATTTATTAATTCACCACATGGAATAAAGGAATACCACATTGCCAGATGTTTAGCTGACCCACACTGTTAACTGTTAACAGCATCATTTTGGATCACTGTTAAATATTATTTTGAATTTTTGGAGCATAAATTTAAACTCCGAATAATAATTTCTCAAAGAATATGGTGCGCCGAGTTTAATTATTTGTTCAAATGTTCAGATTTCTTCTGTAATCGTCGTAATTTTGCTATTATTCAAAAAAATATTCAAATTATTCTGCTTTTAATTCGCAAAATATTTTCTTAAGGTAAAATAAAAATATTTCTATACATACAAAATTAATATTTTGTCTTGTGTTTCGGTGCATTTTTCCATATTTTTAAATATTCTTATAAATTTCAACATATTTCAGCAACGCAGAATTCATATATTCTTATTAATTTCGATATCCGAGTGATTATCTATCCTTTTTTTTACCAAAGTGCGATGAAAATTATAAATCCTTATAATTTCATTCTCATTTTTGTATTCTTAAATTATACAGTCCACTTTCTACAGTTTCGTTTCGACCTCCTCTTTTGAGAGCTCTCATTCTACCAAGTTTTTTTTCCATTCGATTCGGAGAGAGCACTCCACGATGGCTCTTTCCGACTTTGTTGCCGTGTACGAGGCCCTAACGGCGTTCGAGGCTCGCGAAGCCAAAGCTTTAGCTGACAATTTGCCAATCGTGTCCATTAAAATGGACAGAGTCCATTATCCCAAAAGTCTGTCAAAGCTTTAAGAGAGCTGCAGATAGACCGCCGTCTCATCCTGGGTCGACCTGAATCGATTCCTAACTGATCGCCACCGTGCATTTGAGGCCACAGATGTCCTTCAACCAAGTTCTAGCGGTCAGCCCTTTCCATCCGTAAGCCGAAAACCTATGGCAAGAACTGACTCCTTTCCCGCTCAACTGCAAAAGGGCTCAGCATGTAAAGGAAGCTCCTGGGTAACCATTCATCATTGTGGCGAGCAGTTCCAAGTCCACGCATTCACTTATATGGGATATGAAGCGTCCTTTATTTCCCAAAAGATGTTTAAATCAATTAATCCTCCAAGCTGCAAGGTATCAACTAGATTTTCGCTCCTGGCGAATCGCTGCGACATTTCGACGCAGTAGCCGTTGTACTGATAGAAATTTGCAACCACCAAGTGCAATTTGCAACCGTGCATCCACGAACATCAACAATGTCTTTCTACTTGTCCTTTTGCAACTCATATTATTCACAAATATGAAAAAGATTTGAAAAACTCATGAAAATAAGAGTTCACAAGCTAAAGCCGTATTTTAAAAGCATATAACATTACCTTTTGTTGGAGCAAACAGTTTTCAATTATATTATAAAATTCTATAATTGATCGCACTATTGGATGCAATATTTCTCTGGAATTTCGACTAATAATCAAAAGTTGTGTTTAATTGGTATATAAAATGTAAATACTTTGCCTTATCCTATGACTTTCATTAAACTTTTTAAATTCTTATTCAGGTCAAACTTTGAATTCAATATTTCTATATATCATTATAATTTCTGAAGTGATTACTGTCATTTGTCATCCTAACTTTAAAAAATGGTGCAAATACTTTTATCAAATTGACCTTTTCCTTTTATTTTCCTCGTATTTGGCTCTACAAATATGTATAATAATTTTTCTGGTTCTGCTTCAAATATCGCATAGATTTTTGCCAACCAGATGAATCAAATGTGTAGAAAATCACACAGAATATAAAAGGGGGCATAAAAATGTTCCACCAAAGTAGTTTTTTACGATATCATAACAATTAAATTCTTTATTTAATTAATTCATTTATGGTTTTGTTTTGGTCTTTTAGGCCTTCTTTTTGGCAAAACCCATGGTATAAACCAAATGTACGAAACTAACAATGCCAAGGCCACACAGACCTGCTGTAATGCCAAATAGAATCTTATCCGCTGGACCACCTTTTAGAAAAACAGGTAAATCATTGACAGCCTGTAAAAAGAATCCATATAAATATAATTTTCATTACGTATATTTTAGATAAACTCACTTGGAAAGTCTTCATTTTGTTTGACAGTCCCTCAGGTAGAGCCATGATTTTCAAATTGTCAGTTATGTAATTGCTAAAAGTTTGCAAAAATAATAAAAATTAATAAAAAAATGTATTTTAAAGAGCCAAACAGAAATCACAGTTTACAATTGAATTTATTTGAATTGACTTGAGAATTTATTTTTATTATTTATTTTTCTTTTGGATTGTTCCTTAAGAAATTACCTACCCCACGAATAGAATCCACAATTATTTTGCAATTTGCAAAGTGCAATTTCAATATATTTGCAGTGAGTGATAAATTTAGAAACACAGATGTTTCGAGAGTTGTCAAAGTACACCAAAATGCAAAATGCCAAATGGAAATACGTTAAAAAATTCAAATTTAATTGAAAAATGTAATTTCTTAAAGTTAAATCAAGTAAAATAAATAATATTTTTAATGCAAAATACATTTTCTTCCTTTGTTTAAAACGGTAAGTTGTCCAATAAAGTGAAATTTTCAATTCAGTTCCTTTTTAGCCGTTTTAGCACTGTTTTCTCCTCCCTACTGCGGGAACGTGTACCCGATTTATACGTTCCGCGCTATTTTGGCATTTTGTGAATTTCTCAGCAGGCGCTCAGCGAAATTAGTAAGTAAAAGCCGCAACCACAATGCAACACTGCTTCCAGACAGAGAGGGGTAGTGCTTTTTGAGTGAGAGAGCGTTGTGTTGTCTGGCCGGCCGCCTTATAAGATAAAAGCTGCACACTATTGTTATTCCACTCGCACCCACACACACACACACGCGCACACAAACATCGACTCTTGAACGAAAAGCACTCCGAAGCATGTTTTATTATTTTGGCGAAAGACCCTTACTGCAAGATTGTGTGCGCCTGGTTGGGATTACAATAATTCTACACCGAATGGTTGTGCAATTTGGCGGTTGCGGCTTCCGTTGTCGTCGATATGGCAGTTTCCATTTTGAATGTTTTTTTCCTTCTCTTTTTTTTGTGGACATGACGAAAGGCTATTTACGTTTCCGGAAAGATTCCAAGCTTCCCGAGCGGCCACCGCAAAAAATCTGATAGGGGAAGTTTATTTTGTTTCTTGGACTCTCTCAGTATTGAAGTAAAATGCAACAGATAATTAATATATAAAATAATGAGTGTATTTTGGTTCAAAATAAAAGCTGTTCAAGTTTAAGCTCATGGCTCGAATGCGGATCGACCCTCCACACCTCCTCATCAACGACCTGTTTTTTTTCTTCTTTTGCGTTTTTTCGAAATATAAAACATAATATCGCCCTGCTAAAGCCTTCGACGATTTTCAGCGCCCAGTACAAGAACTTTCAAAAACTGTAGCTTCCATACAAAATTAACTTGCCAAAGTTTTCAGTTTGTTTGTTTGTGTTGCTGTATTTATTTCTTTTTGGTATTCCGAAACGCAAAACTTGAAAAAAGTTAAATCTGTCAAGTTCACCTCCGAGTGCTTTTACACATATGTTTATGTGTGTGTGTGTGTCTGTACGGGAGCATGGGGACAGAAAACGCTCCACTGTCTGATACTTCTGGGCGATTCTTCTTAACTTTAGATTCTCCGCAACTTCTACCCTCTATACACATTTAGGGCATAGATTACTTCTCTTTATTGTTCCCTTCTCTCAGAAAGTTCAAGCTAAATAATTTTAAGTTCTAAACTTGTTTTGCAAGCTGCAGCCCCCCTCTCTTTTTGCTCTTCACCCACGATTGGGTAAAAGTTCTTAAGCGTTCGGAGAACTTTAACCAAAAGCGATGCATAAAAAAAAATGCTTAAATATATAACGCTAAGTACCAAAGTGAAAGCGATCGCTCTAATGAGGTTTAAATTTAAACATTGTTCTTGGTAAGCGATCGCTAACATAAGGCACAAGAATACCAAAAAATTTGAAAATTTTTATCTAATTTTTTTTTTTTTTTTTAAATGGATGAATAAAGTCATTTACATTCACAGTATTGAGTATTTTCGAAAACATGTTCATCAATAATTGAATATGGTTTAATTGATTGGCTCCTACGCCAATTAAATTTATTAAATTAAAAGCACATTGTTACACATCTAACTCAATACATACATACGTCTATATGGACATATGTAGGTATCTTCAACACTTGGCAATAAAAAGCGCCAGGTTAATGCTTTTTTCTCTGCTAGTGTGTATATGTTTAGATCGACTGTGATTTGCCTACGAATAAGTATTTTTTTAAAAGATTTTCATCAATACATAATTGATTATGATTTAATTAGCATTAAAAAGCGCTAGGTTAATCATTTTTTCTCTCTATGTGTGTGTATATTTGAAAGTTTTAGGAGAAAAGCCAAAAGAACTCAAGGGGAGAAAGGGAAAAAGAAGAAATCAACCTAGCTCTTTGCGACGACCATAGAGCGTAACCCATACAATCCCGCGTTCTCAATGAAAATCACAAGCTTATTTTGGTAAAACAAAAGTTCTCATGTCTATGCCGGAGGAGCTTAAAAAGCCACACCCAAAAAATAAAAAGATGAAGCAAAGTTCTTTAAATACAACAAAAAAAAAAACACTTAACAACTACATATGGGTGCCATTTATGCATATATAGTTTAAACAAATTGAGCCCATGAGCTTTAACAATAAGTTACGTTTATCAACAACAATTTATGGCAAATTGATTTTGCTTGTCCGATGCAACAGTAAAATTGTTTATTTAGCGCTTTTGTCTACTTAATGCGCTTTAAGCTTAAACCATAAGTGTACTACTTCCCACTTTCTTGTATCAGAGCTTCCCATTCCGGCAATATTTACATTTATTTATGTTTTATTCAAATGTTAAGGACAATCGCAGCAAGTGATACCACTAATTATACAACACATATGTATGTGTATAGATAGGACAAACGTAAGTTTTTTTTGATTGCCAACGCTAGCCTAGCCACGGCACACAGAGAACTACGGCAAATGACGATGAGAACGTAATGAGGGGAGAGGTAGAAGGTAGTGCAAATTGATAAAAGTGGACAAGAGCAACCAATTATACCATATGCTACCAGGATTTAGTGCCATCCATATGGTTCCAGTATTTTGGCATTAATTATCTTGATAAGAATGTCATTCGATTCGACAATATTTTTTGCAAAGTTCTTTGCGGTTCCGCGATGAGTTAAGAAAGGACCGCTTGCAACACCGTTGCGGCTTTTACAACGTGAGATGCGATAATTGCAAATGCATTTCCAAATCATACCTCAGTTCTCACCCGAAAATTACTATCATTACTAGTCACCTCAAAAGACGTACTTAAGGGCGGAGAGGAAAAAGCCTTTATGGGCGACATGATTCGTCGATTGAGACACACAGTCCGTAACTGGCAGTGCAAATTGCAAACAAGGAATACAATAAGAATGTAAAGATTTATATGTACCACGTCATTGGTTAGTTAGTTAGTTTCTTGGCAAGTCTTAAATATGTATGTATAATATGCTAAAAGCATAAAAATTAAGAAACAAAAAACTTTTTTTCATTGATCAAACTTACTTCCTTGTTACAGAAATCGTAAAAAGATGTTGCAATGGCCGAAATGCATCAGAAGATCCTTATTTGACCAGCACCAGCAGCCAATTAAAAAAATGATATTCATTGTAGAAGAAAGCTCAGAGTATGTGGGTTACGACAGCACTCTCCGTCCACCGTAGAATTCCAGGGGCAGTGGCAACAATGGTCCAAATAAGGTAGTCAACACCATGGTGGGTGTTGGAGTGGGCGACATCAGCACTGAGACGCAGAGCGACGTTGTGATGAGTTGGCTACTCAGTTAAATCACTACCAAGAGGCGGAGAGTGTTCGATTAAAGCAAAAACTAAGACCAATGGAAAGTCAGCACAGCAGAATGGGAGTGCTAAAGCTCAGTCTACGGCTCCAATAACAATATGTATAACAAATCTTCGGCCTGTGACGGTAGTTGCTCGGAGAAATTAGCCGAGGTGGAAAAAGGAGCGCAATATGGTTGAGAGGGAAAATCTTACAGAAATCTTACATGTATGTATGTACAAACATATGCACGACTAGAGAAAGAAATAAATTTTTAGCGCGATTGAAACTGTTGCTCTCTAAAGAGACAAACGGTGTGAAAAGCTTAATCAGCTGCTACCCGAAATGGACAACGTGTTGCAAAAACACCAGAAAACGTCCAAAGATTTGGTGCTAGCAAATAAAGAAATTGAATGCTTTAAGAAAAGTGATTTAATGTTTAAGGCGGAAATTAAGACATTACAACTGGCCAATGCAGAGTTAAAATATCAAAGAATCTTACTCTCCTAGTGCATGACAAGCTTTACAAAATACGATTGTGAGCTACACATAAAAAATTGCTTTCTGCTTTGTTTTTGTAACATGCATCGAGCATCGATGTTTTCTTGCCGATGGTTATCGATGTTTTTCGATCTTGTTGCTAATACCGTTTAATACAGTTTAATGTCACAACACTTTTTCACATACCCTAGTATGGGATGGATATCGGAGGGTGAAGTATCGATACTTTGGTATCGCGATACTTTAATGAGTCAACATCGATTCCACGATTCTTGAAGCCTTCAAATATCGATACTGGCAAGTATCGGTGTCTGGTATCGGTCAAAAAACGAGGGACTTTCCATAAATGAAATTAAATTTTTATTTTATTTCTTTTCAAAGAATTTTAATACAAAGCTGCTCCTTATCGCTTTGACGTAACCAACATAAAAATAAACTGAAATAAAAAATTAAAGAAACCAAAACTCGTCATCTAAAGATGCTAAAAACAGTCGTTGTTGAAGGTAAGTAGACGGCAAACGGTTTCCCTCATCAGTCATAATTAATCCGGCACGAGAAAAGAGCCTTTCAGAAGGTACTGATGTTGCAGGCATGGATAAGAAGATATCCGCCAATTTGCTGAGACCAGGGAATTGAATTTTCAGCTGCTTTCAAGACTTGAGTGGATTCGTGTTCCTGTTCTCCAAAGTTCTAGCTCCACTTAGTTTAAACATATTGTATTCTTCAAAACTCAAAAAAAAGGTTACGTCAAACGACACAACATATAAGGAAATGTACAAACATATACGCTTTCAACTCAGATCACTCAGATGATCTATATCGATCTTGGGTATGTTCATCTCTTTCATATACTTGGTACACCAAGTATCGATACCTAAAAGTATCCGATTCTGATACCCATCCCTATTACATACATATTTTTCATGCCAAAGTAAAGGTATTTGAATTTATAGTTTATTAAGAAACGTTTATAGTTACTACAAAACTAATTATTTTATAATAATAATAAAAACGAACTTCTGCTGGAAGCATTTCAGCAAAGTTGATGAGAAAACCGTAAAATGTAGTGTTTGTGGTAAAAGTTTAAAAACGCCAGGAAACACCACTAACAAGAAATCAGCATGGAAAACGGGGAAACACTACAAGCAAATAACGTATCTCCAAGGCAGGTTTAAGTGTAAGACTCAATCAAGTTAAATATCTCCTATATAAAATACATTTTTTTGTTTTCCTAAATAATAACGATTTGAAAGCACAATCAAACAACCTAAAATAACATCAAATATTTGTTTTATAATCAAGTGGGAAAATTTTGAAGTATCATTCATACATCGATGCATTAAAGTTTTAATCCAATATATTAAACCGACATTGATGTTTTATTTTGAAAATATCGATGGACGTTGACATCGATGTTTCCATTCAAATTTACATCACTAGGTTAAAATCAAAAAATTGTGCATTTTTTTAAAACATCCAACCAAATCATACTTCAGTCCTAATATAGCTTCTTCCGATAAAAATCTGTCCCACACTGATACACAACCTCCAAACGGAGAACCAACTATTATGCAATTAGGAAACTTTGGATCGAATTATAATTATAAAAGTTTCAAGGATTACGCATGGGCGCTAAAAATTTCCTTGAAATCAGCTCTTTGTTGCCAAAACATTTGAGGGATTTGCTTTAGACTAAAAGACTTGAACTAGAATGATAATTGCACTGTTTTTATGTACATAAGTATGTACATACATATGTATATGTATTTTATATATATGTATTTCATAACGTTCCTCAAATCTATGTCTGATGATTTATTAATATATTTTGACTGACAATCAGAAGTCACGAGCGGCAGTTGAACCAGGGATTCATCAAGATTATTCAGGACCTTTACCCACTAGTGGTCTTCAAACAGCTCGGCGGTCTACCTATAAGTCACCGAAGCTATAGCTTTAAACACGATTTATTAGGAAAATATAGAATAGTGCGCCGAAATATTTCACACAGCTTCAAATGACGGGGTATTCTAAAACATATCCAAAATTCATCCAAATCGGTGATTCGCCTAGAAGTTCTCTTGTGAGTAAAATGATGTCAGAATCTGCTGTATCATTCTCTAGTAGTTAAAGTAAAATTTAAACAAATGTTTTCTCATGACGAAAATTCATCGTTCGCAAAACTGACTTTACAGGCAACTAATTTTATTATTTTTAATTATAGTTCTCAGCACGTTCCATAGGGGTCCAAAATAATACCGACCTTTAAGCAGGCCAAGGCATATAAATATTGCTCAAGACTAGGCATAAAAATAAATTAAAAATGTTGTTTGCTATCCTTGAAAATTTTAATCTTTGCCATAATAAATGGTAATGCCCATACAGGCACACAGTTTGGCGGCCATATATTATCCTTTAGAACATTGTGTTATTCCACCAATGGCATCCATCTCACCCCTCATCCGAGTCTCCACAGGCTGCAGCAACAAAGTGATTCATTTCCAATTACATATATCAAATGATAGTCAATCATCACTAGGAAAGAGCCTGAATAATGTGTTTCCCAATAGTCGAGACAGGAGCAACAACAGTTGTCAATGTCCTTTGGCTATTAAAGGACTAACACAATATTATAATAAATATTACTATTACTTTTGCACGCTAAAAATTACGATAAATAATATAAATATTGGAAATTTTTGCGTCCAATTCCGCTTGAATAATATTCCCGCCCTTAACATGAACGATAAAATAAAAAAAATTAATCAGGATAATAGGTCCATTTCCTGTGAAAAAGATTTGTTAAACACCAACTTCTTGTGAGCGCAACAAAAATCACAGTGTCTTACTCCGAAATGGTAAAGAATGCTTATCTTATACATAGCCACACCAACAAACACAGCCATACACAGAAAGCAAACAACGGCGCAGTGCTCCTTTTTCGAATTCGCTAAAACAAAATGGATTGCTCTTTAACTAAAACAGTTAACAGGCGCACAGAAAATATAGCACAGACCTCACTGTCAACGACTCAATGATGAGCAAACATGTAGTATATTTAGCTCTTTCGCACCAGTTTCATGTGGCTCGGTCACAGTTGCTGCTGCATTCAAACTGCCTATTCTCTCTGGCCGCCTAATCAAATTCACAAAACCGCTACGAATATAACGCATTCACACTATTCACTCACTCGCTCTTGTGGCTCATCGCCAATACACAGTGGGTTAGAACTGTTTGGGGGGGAAAAAAATGGGAAATTTAAAACTTTTTAAATAAAACAATTGATTTTTTTTAGATAACTTGCTTTATATTTCTACGATTTCGTTTCATTGTCGTTAAAGTCAATCTATAATTTAAATATAATATTTCTGTGTAGTTTATGAAATATTTAGTAGTTCTTACTTGCAGTTCCACTGTAATTCTTAAACTCATGACATTGGCACGAGTGAGAACTGAAACGAACCACGGGTACAGGGATTTTGTTTTCGATTAATGTTGTAAAAAATGTTTGAACTGTTTTCAGTTTAAGTTTTAACGGTAACAGTGACGCAGAAATCTTTAGCAGGTTGACATGCGCCTGGCGCCCCCATGACAACCGAATTGAGTGAATATGTGTATGAGAGAGAGAGAGAGCAAGATAGAGACCACAATCGCTGTCACCTTGGCATTGAATGAGAGAGAGAGTCATATACACACTCATACATGTACATGTATAGCAGTTCATTTACCTTTGATGAAACATTTGGAGGTGAATTAGATTGTTTGTTGTCTTGTGCGTTAGAAAGGGATAGCAGCAGTTTGTTTTCAAGTCAGTTTACTACTGCTTTACCCCGTCTTGAGAACTTTGAACTGAAACAGAAATATTGTTTCCTGTGAGGGAGCATAGCGGCTTTTTGTGTGTCGCCTTTTTGGGGCTCCCTGTCAAATGTATTTCAAAATCCGCAAGCAAACGCTTTTGAGTGAGTGAGTCGAAAATCGCTAGCCCTGCCTTGCCCCTTAACTTACCGCCCACTTGGTGTTCCTTTTGTGTGTGTGTGTGTTGGTGTGTGTTTGCTCCCCCTGAACATACATTCATGTGTGTGTTCACATGTTTGTATTCGCGTTTTTTATCATCTAAGTGGCTGCGGCTGGCGGGTTTGCTGGTTTGTGTGTTGTGTGCTCCCCGTCATCATTTAGAACAGTTCTCCTCGGCCTGCGCATGAACAAAAACGTAAATGGGGCGGGCATACCAACAACAACAACATGAACGAACATGCGAGTATATGAGTATCATCATCATCGGTGTTGCTGGCGCTGGCGCTGGCGCTGTCGTTGGCAGAGCTCAGAACAGAACCAAAACTGAACCCTACAAATTTGCTGTTCGCCTATTCGAAAATTTCACTAAAAATTGTTTGCACTCTCTCGTTTGGCATGAAATGAAAGTATCCTTTCTGGGGGGGATAAACACTTAAAATTTTTGGCAAATGCATTTTGATCAGACCTCGCGGCTAGCCATACCATGCATACAGAACCACATGGACGTGGTTAAAGGCTGCTTCAAAGGGTTTTCCCAAAAAACAATAACACATACATATTTAGGGGAACAAAAATTAACAACGAAAATATTAAGGATTTTTTATCCAAGTAAGAATGATATCTCAAGATGTTTTGGGGTTGATAGCGTAAGTTAACATTTACATAAGTCATTTTGCAATGACCAAGAAGACTTATTTCCATTAAAAAGGTGACAAATTTTACAAACCTCTGTGCCCACCCACACACACACTAGGTATTTTTGAACCCACTTCTCCCCTATTTTGCACTACAGTTTAAGGTACTTTAAAATTAACACCACCAAAAAATAAAAATTCACATTGTTGTGACGCAACATGGCAACAGACTGTGCACAGTGGCTTGGTTTACCCAATTTTGGCGTCAAAAATTTTTTATCAATTTATGGGGTGCCAGTTGGTTCATAAAATTTAAAAAAGATTTAAAAAAATCGGAATGAATAAAATTTGAAATAGATGCGAAAATAAAAAATTTCTTTTATTTAAATTGTTAAAAAAATTTCTGTAATATAGTCCATACATACGTCTGATTTTAATATTTTGGTAAAGGTATAAGCAAAATTGGGAAAATTCCTAAGAATATGTAGGATCATTAAGATAAATTTATTTAATAGAAACGTTTAAGGTTTTATTTTTGACATTGAACATTATGTTTGAAAAGTTAGGAAGGAAACGCTCGCAGCTTTTTTGGCCCACCTCATATTTCAAACATTAACAAAAAATAAATGCAGTTATTCTTATTAATGTTTAAAAGGACACAATCTTCATTTATTATTTTTAATTTTAAAATAAAGCTGCCATTATGGACTGATTTTAAGACTCAACTGTTTTTTACAAGTTAATCTGTTATACACATTATCGATCAAAAAGTTAGCTGCATTGAAAAATATTGTGAAAATATTGATATTGATGATGATAAGTGAAAATTTTTAAAAAAAGTGCAAAATTTTGTAAAATAAAAAAAAATTGAAAGAAATTTATTTCAGGAATTAACGATTTAAAGGGTATATAAACTCCGGCACAGCTAAGGTAAGTTTATTGTGGTTTTTTTAATAAGTTATCACTTTATAATAAGAACAATAATAAGCTCTTTAAAATTTTAAACAAAAGGTTCTCTGAATTTGAGCCTGTTCACTTGTAGGTCAAGTAGTTCCCTAAACTAAATAGACTGCTTATTAACTGAATAATTTATGAATTCAATTTATAACTAGCTAATTTCATAAAAAGTCTAAACAGTTTTGCTTAAATTTGCTTATGCATTGCATAATATGCAACTATTTTATAATCAAATTAATTAACCCATGCCCAAAAGCATGTCAAGCAGTTGACTTTGTTATCAAGCAGTATTTCGATGCGGTGTCAAGCAGTTTACCTGGGCAGACTCCAACCAAACCAAACAAAAATTTGTTTTTTGTTTTTTATTTTCCATTTTTTTTTTATTGATTTAAAGTAGTACTAAATATTATTGAAAAGAATTTAAAATATTTTTATAAAAAAAAGCAAAAATTAAGCTATACCCAAATGCAGTTTATTTTGTACGTAGCATCAAACAGCAGCTTATCAGCTTATTTCATGCGGATTAAGATAAAAATCAGCTGTTAAATTGGCTAGAAATCCATTTAGATATAATTCAATTAATTGCTCGGGAGAATATCTAAATGGTTAAGTTTTTTTGTAACAAGCAGTTAACCTGAGCAGACTCAAATTAAAACCAAACAAAATGTCTTTTTGTTTTAAAATTTAAAAATTTCTTGATATTTTGTTTTATCAATTTACAAAAGAAGTCTAATTTATTATTAAAGAGAATTTAAAATACGTCTATAAAAAATGTTGTTCATTGTTCTTTCTATTTCTAGAATGTCACTTAGTTGCCTTGAATAGATCAATAGTTATAAGTTTTACAAATGAAACGTAAGTAAACGAGCCACTGTGCGGCATATCATGAGAGGGGCAAAAAAAAAAAAAAAAAACGCTACTGATACGCGATTGTGTGGGGCTCCACGTGGGGCCCCAGTCTAACCGCAAGCAAGCGCGTCTATTCCACCTGATTCTGATTGCCTGTTACGCTAGTCAAGACCTTCCCCATGTCGGCGTGTGTGCGCGGGCCGCAATTGCGACTAAATGGGGCTCTCCGTCTGTTGTCAAAGCTTATGGGGTATAAGTATATTACGTGGGGGCGTTCTCGCAAAGTCGTAGCCATTGCCGTTGACGTCGGCGTTGGCGTTGTTGTCTCCTCTCAATTCTATCGTTCCCCAAGAAGTGAGCGCACGCTGTCTGCATGATTCCCCACCATTAGCAGCAGCAGCAGCAGTAGCAGCAAATCGGAGCCATAAAAACTGTACCCATACAACATACACTTTGCTATGATTTCTGTTAGCCCGCCCAGCTAGTAGCCATCTTTTTCGATTTTTTGCTCCACAACGAAACGACACAACGAATGGTGGTGGTCATGGTTATGGATACATACATATATGTATATGGATGGGGGGTCTTGGGTTTCTGTTTAGCAACTGTGTAAAACTTGTACGCTTCTGTTTTCCTGGTGTAATTAAGCAAACGAAATATAATAATAATAAATTATAATTTTAGAAGGCGTGGGCGTGGCCTCAACAAATTATAGCCAAAGCTTCGTTTCGGAAAGCCCTTAGCAGTGCCTTAACAGCGAATGATGGAGGCGCATAAACCATTATTTCGTTTGTGTGTTTAAAATATAAACGAACAGGCTCCAAGAAGTGAACACATTGATAATTTGAAAGCAATTTCGACCCATTTCACCATTATTATAACGAAAATGGGGAAAAACACATTCATATTCCCCCATCTTCACAAATGGAAAGCCATTGTTTTGTTATGTTAATTTTACAGCCATCACCATTACCACCATTTCTTCCTAGTCCATCTCACAAACAAATCCCTCACGAATCTCAGAGAGACTGTCAGGTGAAGGGACCCACTCGAAAACCTGCCCGCAAAAGATTTCTGCTGCTCTTTGCTATTTCTATGAAAACTTGGTAGCTGTGGCGTCGCTTCTAATGATTTTCTATGGTTTAAAAAAGTAATAAACGTGAACCGCCACCGCCACAACCACCATCACCACCACTAAGCACGCTATCAAACCACACGTTTTTATCCGGTTACGAAACGCAAGTGCAACCGGGCCCAAACACACACAAAAAAAAAAACAAAAAAAATGTACGTTCTCGGTGGAGTTTGCGTCATGCGATGTTAATTTATCAGGCGCACAGTATCTTATAGATAGTTGATACGACGTTGTCGCAGTGAAAACGAGATGGCAATATGTAGGGCAAGAGCAGAAGGTCGTACAGCTTGTTGAGTGATTGAGTGTGTGTGTGTGTGTGTCTGAAGAGGAGAACGAACATGAGCTAAAAGTGTCCAAGTCTTTCTCTCTGTGTGTGTGTGAGCATAAGATATCAGGTCTACCATTTGGGGCCAATGTACTCGGCTCAAGTGCATTGCACTTTAGCGTTTTTTCGTTGTTGATTTTGCGTTGCATGCAGTATTTTAAGTTAAATTTTTTTTTGATTTTATTTAGAATATAACAACATATAGAGATAAAGGTTTTTGAGGCTTCACAAGTTCGTTAAATCGGTCTCCAGTAGCCTTACTTCCGCGCAAATAGTCCGCCAAATGCCAAAGGTCTAAAATTTTTTTATTCATTACATAGGATTTACCAAAAACGTAAACGAAAATTTTTCAAAGCAGCTAAAAAGTAAAGAAAATGTTAGATGGACTTTTCAACTGAAAGAAAGTTCCTATGGCCCAAAATGGATATGTTACCAAAAAAAGATAATTTCAAGAACATTTCGAACTTTCTCCCTATGTGGAAGAAAGAACTAGGATTATTCTTACCTCCTTTGGCAAAAAGATTCTTCAGATTCTGCACAATGCCAGTGATCAAGCCTAGTTTAAGACGCCGTGTTTCATTTTGAATTAGCAATTTAAACAAATCTATGGGAGTACGATTGACCGTGGTCAAAGTGGTTTTACTTATAAAGCCAACTGTTAAACTTTGATATAATCTTGATTGTGTCTTGCCATTAGCATCTATTACAATAAATTTGTCACATTTATAACTTTGCGAGCCCATATTTAATTCATCCAAGTTTACATATTTGGCTAACAGCTCTGAGAAGCCGCCATAAAGTTTTGTAAATCCATTTTCTCTAATACGCATAGTTGACCCAAATATATTGCGATTTTTATACATTTTTGCCAAGGGACTAGAATGCTCACTGAAATTTTGAATGCGTTTTAGGCTTATTTCATGCGGATTAAGATAAAAATCGGCTGTTAAATTGGCTAGAAATCCATTTAGATATAATTCAATTAATTGCTCGGGCGAATATCTAAATGGTTGGGTTTTTTCTGTGGCCCAAAGTTCAAAAAGACTAAGTTTGTCCATCAATAAAAAGTGTATTTTACAAATTTAACTATGTATGTATGTGTGCGCTAAAATGAATAAAAATTAAATGAAGTGTATTCAACCTGACGGAAAACTGAATGAATAGTTATTATATAAAAGCATTTTCATTCCTTTGACATTATCCTTGGGGAGAATGAATTTTCACCAGTATGCTACTGAAATTTTGTTTCGAAGTAATGCTAATGATATTTATTTTTATTTCTTTTGTTAGACATAGTATTATTGTCATGGAATTGTGATGAAATTAGTATTACAAATGCTAAATTATATTTAAAGATTAAGAATTTAAAATTTTAGAGCAATATTTAAATAACATTCAGAAATAATTATCCTTTATCAAAGCAAAATCCTTCAAATGGCCTTGATATTGTAAGCTCCAGTAGAACGACGTTTTATATAAACTTAAATAGTAAACTTAAAAATTTCACGATCAGACATTTGGAAGCTTTCTTTCTTTTGGTGAATATTTTGTTAAAAACTTTTAACATTCTATGTCATATTTTTGTCAAAGTAACTTTTGTAATTATATATGTATGTAAGTGTTTAAATATTTTAAAGATATAAACGTCAAGGTTCCAAAATAAAGATTGCATTAATTTTCCGAACAAACATATGTACCTACATATGTGCTTGCTCATCATGTATGTAAGTACCCTGAGTACTGAGTACGCCTAGGGCTCCGCCCACTGCACTTTTGCCTTCCAAAGTGCAATTACGTCGACATTGCGGAGACGTCGTCATGCAATTTCTTCTATGAGCGCCGTTGCCTATCGACGCCTCTTCCATTCGGGTCGGGTCTCTCGCTCTCACACACTCTCTAAGTCTGATCTATGTGAGTGAGTTGTAGTGCTCCTCCAGCTAGTGTGTGCAGCGGCAGCTACAGCAACTCATGGAAAATTTTATGCCCCGCTGCACACACATTTGAAAAAGTGCATCTCCCGATGTGTGTCCATCTCCCCAGGCCCCAGACGAAACGTAGTTTGACTGCTTGTGGAAAACTCTTTCTGTTTTTCTATTAGATGGAGCTCAGAGATTCAAGACCGACGACCACCACAACCAAAAACAGGCTACAACAGGTCCAACTAAAATGATTGCATCTATTGGCCATTCCTCCTATTGTAGGAAAACTCCTATCCTGAGTCGTCGTCAGTTTTCCCCTAAAAGTAAAAGAAAAATAATAGATGCAAGTGGTGTTTGAAAATTGGCCAGCCCACAAGGCCTCCAACTATGGTGGAGCCAAGTATAGACTCAAAGTAAACTTCAGTGGATTCCCCTGCTTATTATACACACAGCGGTTGCATTGCGTATGCAATGAAAAATGGTTGAAAAAAGTTTGAAAAAAAACGTTGTATGATTTTTCTTCGTCAATATTTTGTAACAGAGCCGCAGCACCGACACGCAAGTAGCGCTCCTCTACGTTTTATTTTATAATGTTTTTTTTTTTTTTTTTTGTAACAAAAATGCACCTAGAGTGAACGGGGTCGGTAGAGAGTGAACTGGAGGCGGCGAACGATTGAGAGAGAGAGAGCAGTCACCTCAAACATGGCAATGCACTCGTTGTGCTCCGTTGACTGGGGAGCGCAAAAGTAGCGCCCCAGTTCTGCTTGTACGTTAAGTTATTCTGTGTGTTGGTGTATAGTGAGTGCATTGCCCGTTTCTTTCTGTTGAGAGCGAGTGGGCCAGCATGATATTGAGAGCGCGTTAACAAAAATGCAGTTGAACGTTTTTGTAAGTATCATTACAGTGACAACAATGTTATTTAAAAGTCATTAAGGAAATTGTAAAACACAACTATTAAGAAACGCAAGATAAGGCAATCTAATTTAAATAAATGATTATACATAGATTTTATATTTGTATATTTGGGC
This sequence comes from Drosophila insularis, assembly GCA_018903935.1. Taxonomy (NCBI): domain Eukaryota; kingdom Metazoa; phylum Arthropoda; class Insecta; order Diptera; family Drosophilidae; genus Drosophila; species Drosophila insularis. The sequence continues at coordinate 7,188,897 of JAEIFP010001084.1, read as the reverse complement.
AATAACTTCGAGTTTGTAATCTTATTAAAATTATCAAGACCTATGTGTAGTATGAAGTACTTATATAAATATTTCATTCGGAATTGTTGTTCTCCGATTTAGCTGTTTTGTTTTCACTGATCTGTTATTACATAAAGGATAATGAGATCTTTGGTTGGTTTGGTTCAACATAGATATATTTGTCCCTCATTTGGAAAAGCTATTGTGAATTTATTGTAACCTTCATTTTTCCTTTGCTTTCAGCCCACTGTAGAAATGCATTCTTGCTCACTCCGCTATACACAGACAGTGTCACGCACACACTTCTAAGAAACAAGAGAGCTCCAATGCAAGTGCAGCGTCACAGATGCCTCCACATACCCAATACATCCAAAGAGACGAAGGCATTGCGAACGGCTGACAGCAAATTGAGAGCAATGACGTGACCGTAACTCCCCCCGATCCGGTCACATACACACACACACACACACATACTCATACATATAGGAGAAGCCGCCTTTTTATTGCAAAAACCTCCTCGCCGGGGGCGCACCGCACCTGCTTCGCCCCACACATGCTGGTTCTCTGTCTCTCGCTCTCTCTTTGTCTCATCGCAGCTCTCAGCAGAGAGAAATACGTTTTTGCATTTATACTTTTTTGCTGCTGTGGTTGTTGTTTTTCGTATTTTTTTGTTCGTTTTTGTTTAAAGTGCATTGCTGGCTATGAAATCTGGGCTCCTTTTCCCAATGTAACACAACCATGCACCATGCGAATGAAGATTGCTTTGCCCCCAGGGTGTCTCCATTACGACAACGATGGCAACCAACCGATGTCGACGACGAATTTACAGCAAATCGTATGTACGTTCATTTGTTCGTACGTACATGTAATCATTCCGTATGGAGCAATTGGAGGAGAGATAATCCTCGGTTTTCAATGGAGGGGCCAAAAAGAAAAAAACTATTACACCAGAGCTACAATTTACATTCAAGCCATGACGACGACGACGACTACGACGATGATGGTGACTACTTCTTCTCCTGCTGTTTTAGATGAGGTGGAGGCAGTAGTCATCATCATCATCATTAGCAGCAATGCCGCCTGCGTGCACAAAAGTAACAAAATGTACTGAATGTCAACAGGCTCTCAGTTTTGTGTAGAGCAACGATTTTACATTACGCTGTGTGTTCGTTCGTTCTCTTGTTTGTACACGCTCATTGCGCGACGCAACTTGCCTTTGCCTCCACCTCCCCACATACCCCATTCCCCAATACCCATCTCTCTTACTCCACCAAGTTGGGTACTCACTGTGCTGCTGCTGCTGTTGTTTGTTGTTTTTTTCTTGTTGTTGTTGTTGTTGTTGTTGTTGTGTATATATGGGCATTACTTGCGCTTGCCTCTGGCCCCTGCCCCCGACCGAACGACCGACCCCTCACCTAACAGATAATGCTTAATGGCTCCACTCCCCGTTTGATGTTGTTGTTGTTTTTGTGTTATTTGTTGGTTTTTTTTTCCATCGCCTTTAGCGAGGTTTTTGCTCTCGTTTGCTTTATCATTCTTGTCGCTACTTTTGATGATGCGCTTTTGTATCTGTGTGTGAGTGTATGTGTTAGTCACTCATACACTTGCAAATTCAAAACGCTACGGAAAAACACAAATTTTGCAAATGCATTTTAGCTGCGGCGTTCAGTTGGCAATTGGCCACCAAAGTGATAACTTGGCTATCAAAGAGTTTTCACCTGCATATGTACATATGTATGTATGTACATATGTCGGCTAAGATGTCTTACAACAAAAATAAAATTAGGCGGACTTAGCACTCTCCATGCAGAGCCAAATTAGATAAAGAGTCCAAATATGATAGATTTGAATAAATAATACTTGAACTTAAACAAGATACGTTTTATTCTCAGGTGTTAATTCTCAGTGACGACATTTTCTTTGATTTTTTTTTTTTTTGAAAGAATAGAAATCCATTATGTCTTAAAAACTTTGTAAATTGAAAGTGAATTTAATATTATTTATCGAATTTATATTCTCTATATTAGTTAACTGGTTGATTGTTCAAAAATAGAAATTTATTATGTCTTAAAAACTTTGTAAATTAAAAGTGAATTTAATATGTCTCTGTATAAGTTATTGATTGGTCAAACATTGCTCTGCCCCAACCTGTGGCAGATTTAAAGGCTTGCCCGCCCCAAGCCAGGCAGCCAACCAGTGCTGGACTAAGCCAGCGCGGGGCCTGTAGCCAATACAAAACCCTAAATATAACTTTTTGGGTTTATAATGCAATTTACAAGATTATAAGTTAGAAAATGATTGAAAATCGTTTAAAAACGTTTTGCAAAAATAATGTTATTTTTTGGTTATTTTTTTAACTTACATTTTTTGGTTAAGTCCAATATTTTTCAGACTGTATTATCGCCAATTTGAAACCAATTTGAAAAAGTTGTGTCAATTAAATCGAAATACAGTATATTTTTAAATGACATCAATCTCTTGAATACTTATTTAGAAAAATTAATTTCCATTCTATTTTTGAAAAAAATCATGGTGACATCACAATGACAAAATTGGCAAAAATTGCAGTTTTATTAAATTTTAAAGACAATAAAGACATGATTTTATTAAAAACTTTAAAAATGTGCTAAAAGAGTATGAAATTAAAAAATATCAAAGAAGCTAACTTCGGCTATGCCGAAGTTTATATACCCTTGCAGTATACTTGGCAATAATATTTTTCCTTTTTGAAATTTCTTTCCCTGCAACTCAATTCATCAATACACAAACAAAATATTATTTCTCTTTTTACCACAAGTTTTTCTTCTTCCATCATTTTCTAAGCAAAGCACGGCACGCATACACATACAGTTCATGTAGCGTTGCGTCTGTGTGTGTATGCGTGTGCTCTGTTGATTTGATGATGGCAGTAGTAGGCAGCAAGCAGCGCTGCAGGCAGCGTTTGAACCGATTTATATTGACTGTAACTTGTGTTCTATTTATCGGATCAGATACAAATTTTGGGATCTGAGATTTTATATCTATTACTATCATATTGGTAAATTTCATGGGGATACTCCAATTTTTGCAAAAATGTTTCTTCTAGAGCTATATGATATAGTGGTCCGATCCCAAAGATTTTCATACTTTATCTCACCCGGGTAAAAAAAAGCTCCCAAAAAAAATTTCATCCCGATAGCTCTTAAGATGGCTGAGTAAAACGCGTACGCACCGACGGACAGACGGACATGGCTATATCGACTTAGCTTCTCATGCTGATCAAGAATATATATACTTTATGGGGTCGGAAACGTCTCCTTCTGTGCGTTACAAACATCTGACCAATTTTATAATACCCTCTGCAAGGGTATAATAATTGAAATACTTAGAATACTGCCTTGACAGTTTTTTTCGCTTGAAAACAAAACTTGTTAATTAACATGCTTTTAAAAGCATTAAAATGGGATATCCCACTCCAAAATCGGTTAAAATTTAATTAAATTACATTTTTCTAAAGTTAAGAGTTTTTAAGAATTTGCTAAAGCAAATTTTTGTCAAATTTCCTATTTGGCTAGAACTATATTATATTTTATAAATATATCATAATTTGCTATTCCTGCAATATGGTAACCAGTTGCCGCATTGTTAACCAACATTAGCTTATAACTTATTTATGGGTACCTATATATGTGAGAACCCTTCCCGATTGTAAAATACAATATTGTATATGGCATAATCCAATATCCATATTAAATATCACAGTTTAAATGAAAACACTTAATCCATATGTATATATATATTTTTTTCTTTTGTTTATTTAGTTTTCGGTTTTATTAGGGGAAACATGGATTTAATTACTAAAATCTGGAATAGTTGTTGTTTTCAAAGATATATATACTATATAAGTATGTACATATATATTTGTATATATGATATGTTTACGATACAGATCTAACTTACAATTAGATCTGGGACATTGTTTACACTTAAAACACATTTTATTTGATATGTAGGTAATTGTTTTTATAAAGAAATCTAACTTTTGATATGTATCGATTTCGTTCACTTCAGGTTTCGATTTAGCTAAAAATTAATATATATATATACTATAACTTGTATATCATCGCAAATAGCGGTCGGTATGGTAGCCTTAACTACCATATATATATGTACATGTGTATGTATGCATATATTACTTATCACAGTTCAAAATATGTGTGTATGAAAGATATCTTTCTAGAATTCATTAGCTTTAGGAGGTGAATTTATGGAGCCGCAGGCTTCTTTAAAATTGGTGGCATTAAGCGGAGCAAAGTAATCTTCATGTAGAAATCTAATTATATTCTCAATGGGACACAGATCGGCTTTATTGCCACGTGAATCCCGGGTAACTCTTAAACTCTTTCCACCTTCACAGAAATCAATTTGTTGTGTAACATCGCGCCCATTGTAGACCACCCGAAAATAATAATCCGTATGAGCTTCACTCCGGTAAACCTCAAAGGCCAATCTTGAGGCATATGCTATAGTCTGTCCCTGATTATTGGCAATGCCCAAAGCAGCGGTGAGATATTGTAAAGTACAATCATGGCCTGAATATAGGACAAACTTAGTACGATCTCCAGAGATCATTTTAAGCATATAGCTAACAATATGGCGAATCATGCCATAGGCACGCAATAAACCAGATAACTTATAGTATTGATGATCCGCCGAACGTTGGGATAGCTCATCGGCAAAGGACATAAGCAGATCCACATGGTTGGGCTCGACGCAACCTTCTGTGAATTGTTGCTGCTCTTCGGGAGCCAAAGACAATGGACTACTATTACCATCCGCATCGTTGTCATCCATTTCCAGAGGTGGAACACCGCCATCTGGCATTACATTGCCATTTGTCTCATCCTGATCAATATTGATGACATCCACGAGTTCCTGTTGTGATTTTCTTTTCACAGACTTGGGCTGGAGACTGCCTTGACGATGTCTACAGGGTAAAGGTGCCTCGTGGCACAGTACTGTCAACATGGCATCGACCACCTCAAATGGATTACGACTGCTAATACCATTCGGAGTATTTTGCAAGAGTGTACCCCCGATCCATTGCATTACGCCAAGAATCTCTGGTCGCTTCATTATTTGTTTATCTCCCAAAATCTGTAAACGCTTGCGAAGTAGCACCGATTGGGCACAGCTGCAGTCACCAAAGCAAAAGGCCATGCTGTGCGATTCTTTAACATTCAGACCAAGCCATTTATCTGGCGGCAGGAATGCAAAAAGTAAAGCCAATGCAGATTGGAAAGTTCGACGATATCGCGTGGTATAGACCACCACTTCATCTGAATTGAGTAGAGTGTGTGGCGTTGTCTCTAGGCCTGGAACTCTATTGGGATTTTGTTTCAGTAGCAAACCCAAAGGATGGGCATAGATCTGATGCATTATGTCGCCTACATGTAAAAGCTGTGAGATGCCCCTAAAAAAAGGTGAAACAAAGCAGATGATTCCAAAAAGTGACCGAGTTCTTCAATTTATCACCTACTTGTAGGTCAATTGGCCCAAAGGGCAACCGTGTTCTGTAGCTGGTAGCAAAGGAAAACTATGAAATGGTCCCACCTTGTTCCAATACAAATGATTCGAGCCCGAAGCCGAGCTACTTGAATTGTACAAAAAGCTGCGATATCTAGAAAAGAAAAGCAATTAATTTAATAGAATTTAGAGTTAGTAGAAGCCTTTGGCAAACCTGTTGACAAAGCTGTCTGTACCCACGCCACAATTGATCCCTTTAGTGTGAACATGAGACATGGGTCCACGATCTCCGTGTCGTATAACCAAGAGCACACCCTGAAGCTTCCAACCCTCTAAGATGCCGCCATCATCCAAGCGTAATAGTTGACCCAAAGGAGAACAACGTTCGCGATATTTAGCAAAACGTTGAGCTGAAGAAGATGCCACACCTGCAGCAGCAGCAGCACCATCTCCATCAGAGCTGGCCGTGCCCAAGCCACTATGACCAGGACCAGGACTATTGCCATTGATCTCAACATTTCCCATATAACGATACATGCCTGTAAGAAAAGCAAACCAAATTTATAAACTATTTTCATTTCTTTTACTTTATTTAACTTACCCGCTATTAAAAGAAATATCCAAATACTGAGAAACATATAGCAATAAAAGGTTCGATGCTGTGTGGTCAGACGTGTGAGTTCCTTCAGCAGGAGCCTCATTTTCATGGCTGACAGTTCGCTTTGGGGCTCAGGCCAAGCTCTTCCTTTTCTTACGACTGTTGATAATTTGGAGCATGAAATTTTACTTCCACCTGATGGAGGGCTTACTCTTAGAGGGTTTAGATGAATATATAGTGTGCTTTGAATGCTTTTAATTCTTGTTTTTAACTTTTGGATCAATTGTGGTTCAGTTTGACAGCTCAAAGAAAAAACTTGAAATTTTTGTTTGATAAGGGGGAGTCAGGGGGGTTCCATATGAAACTGTCAAACGTTTACGTGGAGCATGTCCAATGGACTTGGACATGCGCACTTCGTCAGTTTCAGCATTGGAGTCAGCTGTTATGATACAGTGGTATACATATATACATACTCTTTAGTAGCCTTTATGTGGCTCTAGACAACATAATTTTATGAGTAAGTATTTAACAAAAACATTTTTAACTGGATTTTCATTAATTTTGGGTTTGAAAGAGAAAAGATCATCCTATCTGTTGATGAATAACTTATTTTTCTAAACTGCCGAAATTACCTTAATAAACGAAATACTGAGAATACATTATTTTCTGATTAGCATATGTACGTAAGTCAGAGCTCAATATTTCTAAAGACTACGAGAAAAGATAAGTGACTTTGTTTAATTCGTAACAAAAAGATCGATTATTTTTTGATACTATTTGTCATTCCTTAATCCACAATCCTTTCCATTATCCCCGATGGGAGTAACTTTAAGAATTGCTTTAACGGGGTTCGAACTAGAGAACAAAAGAGGTTGAATGAGAGATTCGAATTAATGTGTGGTCCAGTTTAAATGTTAAACTTTTAATCGATTTCTAGTGTTTTCATGGGTCATTTGTTGCCTTTAAGACTTTTCTCTTCACTGAATAAACATGTAAACTCTCTACTTTTTTAGTAATTAATCCCTTGGGATTGTCTTTATATTTTCGGATTTTATTTCTTTCTTATTACCTATATTTCGAGAGAGTGTGCCCCGCCTTAGCATATATGTTTTTCAAAATTATATCAAATTCATTAATTTCTAAAATTTTCTTATGGACTTCAGCTTTTCAAATTCAACATTAAATAAAAATAAGACTCAAATTTATTTGCTCAAGCATTTAATGCGATTCTTTAATTGTAAACTAAAATGTTTCCAATACAATAATTGTTTCATTTCGAATATTAAATTAATTTTTATAATCTTAGCAGTTCTGGGTTAATTCTTCTATTGATTAAATGCATGTTGATTCAATGTACCAAAAAGAGGCCGAGATCGTTAATATAATGGCATTTTAGTAGTTTTATTGTAGATTCTTTATTTTGGGCTATGTTGGGTTGATCCATTTGATGGCTTTTTGATGCATGATGAATCAGTATCGGAAAATCAGTTCAAAAGCAGGGCTTTAAGCGCTTTTAAACCATAAATATATATATGTAAATAGTTATGAGTAATATGGGTAGTGGATCTTGAGAGATCGGTTTAAAAACGCATACGAGGAATTTCTTTTTCTTTGGTAGGCTCTTAGTCCTGCGCAGCAGTTAGAGCCAAGACAGTGAAACGCACCTCATTCGGATCACGGGACATGAATTCCTTGCAAACCTTTGCCGCATCCTTGACAAACGTCTCCTCAGAAGTCTCGCCATGCTTAATGGGAAAAGATTTGCGGCCATCTAGTTCATAGAGGGTTCCATTTTTGTTGACCAACGCAATGAAATGATGAATAACCTTCTCATGTTCGGAAGCATTAGTTTGACCCTCCTGAGCTAGTTCCTGATGGCCAGCTGTAAATTCCTTATCTTCCTCCAATGCCTTGCCACGATCTTCGGGCGAGAGGGATACTGTTTTTTCCAAAAAATTCTTCAAGACGCCGCCAGACACGTCCACTCTGCAAAATATCACAAATAATATGAATAAATTGGTTTTTGGTTAGCCTTTTGAGTCTAATTTACTCCTTATTGTTGGCCACACTGTGAATAAGAGCCACAGTACCGCAGGCATTGTGGGTAAACTGACGCATGTAGAAAAGGTCACTGGGATGCTGTTCCTCTACATCCTTGATGCGCTCATGTTCTTCAGAACGATGCTTCTCATACTAAAAGATGGCAGAACAAAAATCTGTAAAAAACTAATGGAGTCAAAAATGACATAAAAACCAACCGCCTCGCTGCATGGAAAGAGCAATATCAGAGCCTTCACTGGACGTGGTATCCACTCAAGCATCTCATCCTCCAAGCCTATGACGTCAGTTACCGACCAAGACGGCGCCACGCCCAGCTTGTGTATATACTTAGTCAAAACCTAAGGAAAAAAGAAGGAACAGAAAATTCATGAAAATTGGAATGGGAATTCAATTCGCATTCGCATTTATCGTGCAAATGCAAACAAGCCAATTCCTTCTTGCCTTTTCTAAGACTTACCTCGGGGTTAGATTCCAATGGTGTCCAGGTCGACATTTTTTTTTTTTTTTTTTTTTACAATTTCCGAACTTTGCTAGACAATTTTCAATTATTTCAATTTCGAAGCCTTCAAATCTCCCTCAAAAATTGATAATTCGCCTAAAAAAATTGTCGATAGTTCGCCAGCATTACCGGCACTTTTTCCTTACTGTTTTTTGTAGAGCTGGAAAAAACATCGATAGTAGTATCGAAATATCGATGTTTCATGTTCGTGCGTTTTACTCACGCGATTTTTGTCTAGTGAGGGGCAGCTTTCAGGGTTGTTTAGTTTTTTTTTTTTGAGATTTTAAGAAGGCGCGTAATTTAAACTTGAACTAAAATTTAAGGAGTTATCTAAACCATTGTCATTGTATGCGATGCAATTTTTTACATTTCTTGATAACTAATTTAACTTATGCATATTTCAGATAAATATACCTCCATTAATCAATATTAAACAAAAATGTCATTTTTTTTTTGGGCTTTCAAGTGCGGTGAATAGCTAAAAGCGTAGGCAGCTAAGGACCAAGGGAATCAATTCATTCAATTGAAGTTGAAATTCCCTTAAATTGTTGTTTTTAAAAATTCATTTAGTTTAATTTTACTATAGTATAAAGTGTTACGTAATTTAGGATTTCAGAACAAAATGTATTACATAATCGAGTTAAAAAATTTTGGCTTTTGTTAGTAAGTTAGTTAACAAGGGAAAAATTACAAAAAAGTAAGTTAACAAATTCCGAGGAAATTATGGTATTTTCGATTAAAGCTAATAAAACTAACTTATTTACTAAAAGCAAATAACATAAACATAGTTTTTGCATATACACTTTTCTGTTAAGAATTGAAAATGTTCTAAAATTCTTGAAAAATAAATGAATGAATCGACCAATTTCCGAAATGGTTTAAATATTTCCCAAAAAAATAAATAACTAAATAGAAATTAAAGAAAAATAATCTCAAAATGGATATAAATCCATGCTTTCTGCTAATAGAAAACATTGTATAAATATATCTAAGTTAGAGTTAGAGTACAGATGTTGAAAAGAAAGTCAATTAATCCGGCTATAACTCATTCAACTAAACTTTGTAGAGAAAATCGTTTTAGGATATCAAAGTTTAACTATTTTTTTATGTAAAATCTTGTTGTTTTCCCTTTCCCCGATAATCCGTCATTGAACAAAAAATAATAAAATTGACGCCCATTTTTTTTTTGTCTTTTTTCAAATAGAGTTTTTATTTTAATTAAATAATTCTTTTCTTTTACATTTAACAGTTGAACTTTAGTGTTGTTTTTTGTTTCTTCTTTTGTTTTTTAACACGCAATATCGATAACTAACGAAGCTTTTTGTTTTTTTTTTCTTTCCAATTTTTTTCTAATTTAATAAATTTTCAATTGAAAGTGTTCCTGAGGTGATTTTGGTTTTTTTTTGTTTATATTTTTCTAAAATGGTAGGTACCGTTGCTTGTAGTCGCTGCTCAGCTAATTTTTATAAATGTTTTTTATTTAAATTATTTAGTTCCGTTTTGTTTTTTTGTGGGGATTTTTTATTAAATAAAATAGTAACAATTTTACTTGGTTAGTTGCTTATTTTGTTCTTGTTGTTGTTTTTTGGCGCCTAAAACTTGGACTTTGGACATTTAAATAATAATAAAAATATATATAATATCAAAAGGATGATGTTCAATTGATTTATTGCTGATCCTCTGGAGCAGGCAATTTCTCCCAAGTGGGTTCAACGCCCCAAATTTCGCGGGCATATTCGGCAATCGTGCGATCCGATGAGAATTTGCCACTGGAGGCAATATTATTGATGGACATTTCCAACCATTTGGCTTGGTTCTACAAAAATGAAAATAAAAATACATATATTAGAAATCATGTCGACTATTAAAATTATGATTTTATTTAGCTCACCTGATAGGTCTTGGACACCAGATCCTGGGCCTTGAGGTATGCATCGAAATCGGCCAACAAGTAGTAGTGATCGTATTTAAGCAGAATATCAGCAATATTCTTGAATTCATTGGGATTGCCGGGGCTGAAGAAACCACCCTGAATCTGATCAATGACCTGCTTGACTTCCGGATTGGCGTTGTAGTAATCGTAGGCATTGTAACCCTTCTTCTTGAGAGCCTCCACCTCTTCGACAGTCATACCGAAGATGAAAATGTTATCGAGACCCATTTCCTCGGCCATTTCCACGTTGGCACCATCCAGGGTTCCAATGGTGAGAGCACCGTTCAATTGGAACTTCATGTTACCGGTGCCAGAGGCTTCTGTGCCGGCAGTCGAGATCTGCTCGGATAGATCAGCAGCAGGCATAATCTTTTCGGCCAATGTGACGCGATAGTTCTCCAAGAAGATAACCTTAAGCTTATCGCCAACAATTGGATCGTTGTTGACCACATTGCCAACGGCACAGATCAGTTTAATGATCTGTTTGGCCACATAGTAACCAGGCGCCGCCTTGCCACCGATCATAATGGTACGTGGGGTGAAATTGGCGGTGGGATCCTTCTTGATGCGATTGTACAGGGTAATGATGTGCAGGCAGTTGAGCAGCTGACGTTTGTACTCATGGATACGCTTCACCTGAATGTCGAACATGGACGAGGGATTGACCTTGACACCATAGTCCTTCTCCAAAATGGCAGCCAATTTCAATTTGTTCTCCTGCTTGACGCGAGCCACATTGCGTTGGAAGTTGGGATCCTTGGCCCATTTCTTCAAGGCCACCAACTGATCCAAATGCACGGGCCATTCGTCACCAATTTTCTCGGCAATCAGATCAGAAAGTCCAGGATTGCACAGCAACAACCAACGACGTGGAGTAATACCGTTCGTCTTGTTCTGGAACTTATCCGGATTCATTGTGTAAAAGTCATGGAAGAGTGAGTCCTTCAGAATCTGCGAGTGAATGGCAGCAACACCGTTCACGGCATGGGAACCCACAATTGACAAATGAGCCATGTTGATGCGCTTCTCGCCATCCTCCTCCACCAAGGACATGCGACGCATACGGTCCAAATCCTCGGGGAAGCTCTTCTTCACATTCTCCATATGCAGGAAATTAATGTGATAGATGATCTGCAAGTGGCGAGGCAGAATCGACTCCAACATGGAGACGGGCCAACGTTCCAAGGCCTCGGGCAAGACAGTGTGATTGGTGTAGGCACAGGTACGTACAGTAATATCCCAGGCCTTCTCCCAGTCCAGATGCTCCTCATCGACCAGGATGCGCATCAACTCGGGTATGGCCAACGATGGATGGGTATCGTTCAGTTGAATGGCAACCTTATCAGGGAAATGATCGAAAGTGTTGCGAACTGCCTCGCGTGAACCGAATTTGGAGGCCTTGTAGCGGCGAATGATATCCTGCAGAGTGGCGGCGCACATGAAGTATTCCTGCTTCAGACGCAATTCCTTGCCCTCGAAGAAGTTATCATTGGGATACAGCACACGAGAGATATTCTCAGCCAGATTACGATCCAACACGGCCTGAATGTAGTCACCATCGTTGACTGGAAAAGAAAACCAAAATTATGATCAACAAGTTCTCGATAAGGATCAACAAAAGTCGATAAGTATTCGATATCTTTGTACTTACAGAACTTCAAGTTGAAGTCAATTGGCGATTTGGCCGACCACAAACGCAGAGTGTTCACATGGTTGTTGTTATAACCGGGAATTGGATTGTCATATGGCATGGCATATACCTTTTGGGTATCCACCCATTTCTTGCCCTCAGGTGTATCGATAACACGACCATAAAAGTTAATTGGCAACATGAATTCAGGACGTGCCTTCTCCCATGGGTTGCCATAACGCAACCAATCATCAGGTTCCTCAACTTGTTCACCATTCTTAATCTTCTGGGCAAAGATACCATATTCATAACGAATGCCATAACCATAGGCAGCCAGGCCCAATGTGGCCATTGAGTCCAAGAAGCAGGCAGCCAAACGACCCAGACCACCGTTACCCAAGCCAGCATCCTCTTCCATCTCTTCGAGATTCTCAATATCGAGACCCAATTGATACATGGCCTCTTCGCATTCACTTTGAATGCCCAAATTGATCATGGTGTTGGTTAGAGAGCGACCCATGTAGTACTCCAAGGATAGGTAGTACACACGCTAAAAAGCGAAAATAATAATAATGTAAAAGAGTATTAATAAGTCGTGCAAATTTAACCCTTTTCTCAAGGTTGATTCCCTACTGTATAAGCAAAGCTTCTATTAACTGATAAGCCGCCCCAGACCTAGTTTTTTTTCCATGCACTGGGCCCATATGCTCAACTAATGCTCTGGCTAGAAGGTCACCACAATCCAATCGAATCAAATCGAACAAAAATTTGTGACGTTATCAGATGATCACAACGTAAAGTAAAACTGTTTGATTCTATTAATAGTCATTTTTTCCATTTACCGGTCTGTAAAATGCCGTCGTCATATAATTCTCGATCGATGTGCTTTCAGGTTGTTACGAACTGCATATAGATTCTTGACCCAGCAACAAAAATTGTTTGTCTTATCACTAGAGACCGAGAATGCACTTGAAGTGCAGCAGCATGAATCTACATGCTGAATTTGAAATCTTTAATCATTAATCTTCGATCATCAATGCTGCCTGATTTTACGACACTAATATTATTATTCAGTTCAGTGTCGCCAGTTTAATTAGTTATGTAGGAACTATGCGACGACATTCCTTATCAGAGAAGTCTATGTAAACTATGCCCTAAACAAAAAAAAAAAAAAACGCATACACCAGACGCATGCGAAGGGGAAAACAAAGCAAAAAAAGCATTAGCTCTAGGTATGGGCTAATTAGTTTGTTTGTTTGCATATGGCAAGAATTTACATGTGATTCTTGATCGCAGATAAGCTACATAGTTATGGCAATCGGATTAAAAATACCTTATTTCATACGTGCTACAATTTTGCCATACGTCATTGTGATTATCAAATTAATATCTATAACTATTTCCAATGAGCATAAAGGTCAATTATGTTCGTCATGCTTAACTAACGCTTTTTTACAAATAGACATTGACCAAAATGGAGGAAAAAAAATTTGGCGAATTATGAAAATATATAGAAAGTTTGTCTCGAACTTATGGGAAATAGAGAAACTTAGTAAAACTTAAAAAATTATAAAAAATATGGAAAAGTTGTCTTGAAGTTGTCATCTGATAAATAGAGAAAAATGGTGTGAGACTTTTTTAAAGAACTGTTAAAAGATATAGAAACATAACTTTAGGTCAAATGGGTATGGTCTGTAATGCTCTACAGAGTATTCAGATTTCAAATTATAACATATTACATCAGACTATATTGTTTGGTTGCTTGTTTTATTTAAATTTTTTTAATAAGATATAGCAATTATTGTGAAAATATATTTATTTTTTAAGTCGAAGTTGAAATCGAATATCATTGAAGTATTAAGAAATTAAGTTATAAAAATCATATTAAATATTGCTTTAAATTCAAAGTTACCAGACTGTATGATTTGGAATATTAGGAAGCCTTTCAAAAGGTTTTTTAAAGGGCAAAGATTTTAACTCATAAAGAACAAATGTTATGTGTTGTATATATATGTATGTGTGTGTATAACACTAATATCGGAATATATATGTTTTTCCTATTATATTTATACATAATAAATTAAATGAAATTTCGGAATACATATGTATGTACCCATGATTAAAGTTTATGAAGCTTCTATCAGACTGAGATTACAGGTTACATTTTTTTTTGTGTTAAGATTATAAATCATAAAAGATACACATACATACATACATATATAAATAGGTATATGTATGAGGGAGTCATGTACATATGTATATTTAAATATACATATATTATAAAGATTATATTGTACTCATAAAAAATGCTTATTATTTCAATCCTAAATCTAGATAAAATTCATTTAGTCGATCATTTACTTGGTTTTATTTGCTTGATTGTTTTCGAAATGAGTATTTATTTAAACACTATTGTATAATTCAATTTTTTATTCAAATATATGTAGGTTCTCAGAGTAACTGAAGTTTTCAATGTATTTATGTATTTTTCTAACATACATGTATTTTGTTTATATTGGACAATTAATCCAACATCTGTTTAACAAATGAAATTTAATCAATTTATTGTTGTTTAGCTCAAGGTAAAAAAAATACTTGATGCTCTAATAGCACAAAAGATGAACCCAGATAACAGAAAAAATCAAGAATCAGTTGTTCACCAGGAATAAATTGTCCTAGATTAGATTGAAATAAAAGCATTCCTTTAGAAACCTATATAATTTAGTGCGAAAACTATAATCTGGGTTATCTAATCGATTAAATGATAGCGCCATCAAAAGTCATGCAGGCCAAATGTAAACTTTGCCAGACGGTTGAAATAGAAGTCCATATAATATATATTTTTTTTGCGGCTTTTAGCCATTGTGAATGATAACAACAAAAATTGAACTAACAACAATAAACAAAGGTAAAATGAACCTACATATAATATATCAATGAAAGTACATACGATATAATAACTTTTTGGAAAAACATATTTGATTTGATTTCCATGTAGCTGATGAATTGCTTAAAACATTTGTCCTAAAACCAAAGTCACAATGACTGAATTTAATAGTCACAATCTCTAACAATTGATGAAAAATTAAGCAAATTGATGAAAGTGATTTTTGTCTGCGAAATTCAACTATAACTATTAGAGTCGATGAACCCCATATTTGAACTCTTTCTTTCCTTAATTTGCATAGAACTCAAATTTAATTGAAATTGAGTCAATTGAATTGAGTGGTAACTGGTTTCTATCATAGACGAACAGCTGTTCGAGTAACTCAGAATAACAAATGGAACGTTGCGTGAGTTAATTGGCATTTACATAGTACCTATGTATCTATAGAAAGGCTAAGGAAAAAATGGATGGAGCCAAACATAAATTTCCATTGCTCTGACAATTTTTCCACGCCACACACACACAAACACACACTCGGACAAAGGCATATATTATGAAAATAAAAATAAAGAGAGTGAGAGGGAAAAAGAGACAAAAAAAAAAAGAGAAAAAAAAATACAAAAAAAATTTCCTTGATATTTTTGGTTCTGTCAGCTGCATAGAGACTTTTAGTTTTTCGTTAATAACCTCTGATTGACCTTGAAAAATATGTGTGTCGGACAAATATATAAATGAAATTGAACAAAAAAAATATATGTATATACATAACATATAACCAATTGTTAGTAGGCAGTTTTCACAAATTAGTCAATTGGAGATATATGTATATATGTATGTTTATGACTTTTCTAGACTCAAACTTATACATATATTTGGGCAGCTTGAAATTGATAAATGATGATCAACAGTTAAAAGATACAATTTGTGTATCTATTGGATAGAAATTGAGAGTGAATTTTAAAGCTGACATTCAGACAAGGACAAAAAGCACGCTTAAAGCACGTGCTACATAACAACGAGATACAAATTGTATTTTTCTGTATCTAATGGATACGTGTTTTAAAGCTTTGCAAGAAAACAAGTAAAAAATTAACTGATATCGGTACTGAGATAACTATAATAACTGTCTAATAGGAGTAAAAATAATTTTTACACTCATAAATCTTTAACTTATAAATGGCTTTTGTTTAAGAAAAATAAATTCTAAACAGTTTGACCGGCAAAAATTTCTCACTGCAAATGTTGCAGTGAAAGTATCTCAATTAAATTGGCCCCAAAAAAGAAAATTCACACGTTTTTGGCATTGATCCCAAAAGCATTAAACTGTTTTTGCGGGGCAATTAAATTTAGCAAAACAAATGATAATGAAAAAAATTACAAAAAACAAAATAAGAAAAGAAAATGCAGTAAACTGCATTTGCTCTACTTCTTTCTCTCTCTATGCCTCTCTGTCTCTACCTCTCTTCCTTTTCATGTGTTTATCTCTTATAAAAAGAAATTCTGGTTAAAGCATATGAAGCAATAAATTAGCCCCAAAAAAAGAGGGGTAAAAAAAATGTCGTAATAGAAGAAAAAATTCTTTGCCTTAAATGAAAAAATAAGCCTAACAACTACTATGAGGATAATAAAATAATCATAATCAATAAGCCAAGAGCAAAGTCCACGCCCACACTAACAAAACTCCCCCCCCCCAACTTCATCTTTTCACCCCGCACTCCTTACTCCCCACTCCATCAAGTTGAAATTTTGCTCACTCACCTTGGGATCCTTTTCATAGTAATGCTGCTGTGTACGGATCCAGCGTCCAACCATATTGTCCTTGACCGTATTGGCCAAGGCAAAATAGTAATCACGCAATGTCGATACATTACGATCCTTGACCAGGGTATAATGCAAATGACGATTGAAATTCTTCTTCACCTCCGTAACATTGCCAACCTCGGCAATGCCGCGCACTGAGATTTGCTTGCGACGATCCGCGTCCGATTGTGGTTTCGACATATTTCTATTTGTTATCCTTTTTCTTTAACTAACTTTTAATATATTTATATATATTTTAAATAAAATTTCTCACTTTTTTCGAAGAAGGAGACGCAACCGTTAGACGACCGTTCACTGCAAACTCCGGAGCACTTCTCAAAAAACAGAGAAAAAAAAAACCGAAATTATACTCGACTGAGCTTTTTGAGGTTGAGAAAATAAAAGCCCTCCCGCGCTCACCGTTCGGCTCTCTTTCTCTTGTAAACAATCGAATTTGTATCGCGCTGATGTTGCCGTTTCTTATCAGGTTTTTTTTCTTGACTCTCGATCGTGCCGTTTTTGTGGTTTGCTTAGCTAGCGTTACTCACCCAAAATTGCACTCTTTTATGCTAACTGCAGTTCCATTTGCAATTGCATTCTCTTTGGTTCCCGTCGCAGTGGTTGGGCCGTCTTTCTCTCTCTCTCTCTGTCACTCTTTTACTCTCTGGCCCAGTCACCTTGCTCGAAGGTCATAGTACATGCGTATTGTTTATGTATTTTTTCTTGTTCTTATGCTTTTTTTCTACCATTTGTTGAAATAAATAAAACTGTGTGGCATCCTCAGTGAATGATAAGCTTTTTCACAGCTGGCGAGGAGCTTGAAAGTTTTTTCTACAGCTGTTTTGGGAATTTGCCGCCAGAAATTTAAATCATAGCTCTTTATGTATATATATTAGTTAAACGTACTGAAATTATCAAATTCTTTATTTCTACTTTGGCATTACTAAAAACGAAAGGATTAATCCCTCATTTATGTGAACTGAACTGTTCCCTGCTTTTATTTGTATCCCATACTAAATGATAATAATAATTTATAACAATAATAAATAATAATACATACAAATAAGTAGTAAGTGCTGAAATGCTTAGAAAAGTCAACCTCCACACGATACCCTACACTCCAAAACTCATTCGTTCGATGCAACTTGCGCGGCCATAAAAGCTTTTTAATAAATTCCAAGCAGTGTACCAAGCTGTATAGAAAGCAGTATATCAAGCAGTGCATTTCAGCCATGTAAAGCAGTTGAAACCTTCGAATTTAGCGCTTTAATTCAAAGGATACATTTCATTTGATTTGCACAACATTTCTGCTACTCTAGTTTCAGTTTTGGACAGGAAAGATCGTTATGTGGTCAGTGCGGGGGCGAAATGGAGGGGATGTTGGTAAGCAAACAATAGAACCGAAAAACACTTCACATAAATTGCATTAAAAGCACACACAAAAGCATCCGCCATGCCCATGTCCTGCCTTGCTTTGCCACCCACACTTCCCACCCGTCACATAAACATACGGATGCAAAATGTTTGTAGGCTTCTAAAACCAAAATTGAATTTGCGGTTTTTTTGGCCATGTGTGTGGGTGGGTCGGTGGGCTGGGTGGAGCAATGTGAATGTAAAGGTGTGGCAAGAGAAAACGCAGCAAATAACTGTAAATGAAGCTAAAGTGTGGTCACACAAATGGGAACGCAATAAAAAACGCGGTCAGATTGATAATGAACATGAGTCCCTGGGGGATATTGTAACCATATATAACTTCTATATGTGTAAGTATGCATACATCTATGTATCTATCTGAATATTGTCCTATTCCAGCAGAGCCTTTTGATGCCTAAAATTGCATAAAACACACACACACACATACACACCCACTACGGCCAGGGTTAACGCATACATTTGAAAGTCATCAACAGTCAAGCGAGCTAGGGACACGGACATGACTACAGGATGTAAAAGTGGATATGGAGAACTGGGCAGTTTGCGCCTGGAAATGATGTGGTTAGTTGTGGCTTGTGCGGTCCTGATACTGATGCTGATGATGACGACTCTCCTCAGTATTTCTGCCTTGATGGACAAACTTTTTTTGTTATTTCGTTTGTACTTGTTTTTTTTTTTTGGCCGTTTTTGTCGTTTTTGTTTTTGGTTACGGTTAAACTTGCCCGTCAGCAGTAGGTCAGCCAACTGGTCATGTTTAAATAAAAGACGTACACATTTCGGTACATAAATATGACAGCCATCAGGCAGACAGACAAATATACCTAACTACATAGAGGTGAATATGAAGGATATTTGAATACAGGAGAAAAAATTGGATTTGAACTAACAATTCAAATATGTACAACTTTCAACGAAAAGTTACCCAAAGGATATTTGAATAACATCGAAATAATTTATCGATAAATAATTAAATACTCATATATTCAGTTGAATTTTTAAATTATTATTTTGATAAATCTCAAGTGCCTTTTTTCATTTCAAAAAAAAAAAGAAGGAGATCGCAAGTATCTGGATTTTAGTTTTATTGCTGAACATGTTTTATGAGAACTTCAATCCTTATTGTCTCGATAACTGAATTTTAAATGAATGATCTTTATTATAATCCAATCCATTGTCATAATCTTTAAAATTGACGAGAGATAAATTAAAAAACAGGATCGAGGTAAATTTTTTATTTTACATATTAATTCTTATAATTTATACAAGTTGTCCTTTAGATGATGTCTTTTTCAACACTTTTGGAAGGTAAGTTTATATGACTGATTTCAAAGTTGGATATAAATTTTATTAAATTGTGAAAACTTCAAATATCCTTTATCGAAATCCTAGCACCTAACTTTATTTTATTCGAGAGTAATCAATGAAAATAATTTCAAGTTATTCAAATCCCTTTTTTTTGTCTGTTTCTTGGCTCATCAATTAATAGAAATAGTGCGATAAATTTATTTATTTTTGTGACTTTTATTTTTATTGTATTCAATCAACGAAAATTAAATTTGAACTGCTACAAGTAACGAAATGATAAGAAATTTCTATGATATAAATATAACTTTAAATTTGCATTCATTTTTTCACCGTTCTTTATTCACAAATGTAGGGTATAAAATCTTTGGCATTGTGAAATATTTTCTAGACCTCTTGTTTTCAAATTGCATTAGTGTATTAGTGCTCTTATCTTTTCCAAATACTTATATTTCAGCTTACCAGACGTTAACCAAAGTGTAACAAAGGGACTTAAATTAATGTGTCTTTCAATTAATAAAAGAATGCTGATAGGATTATTTGCAAAAGGTATAAATACCTATGCCAATATAAATTTTGTTTTAAGTAACGAAAAAAATAAAATAAAAAAATAAATCGATAAACTTATCCAAATAACTACGGATATGCAATCAGTATCAAATGAGCCTGCCTTTTCCGTTGTCGTTTCTCACATGGCTTTTAGCAGTCAGTATGCGGGTGGAAGGAAGGATATGCCCAATGTCCATTACCAAACTTGACCAAGTTTTAATACCCGCAGTGGCCATGTTGCGCATGTGTAATCCCATTAAAATCCAATAAGTTAAATTATTTCCATTATTATTATGTGAACGCACTTTGTCGCCATTGTTGTTGTTGTTCGTCCGTTCCCGTGGACCGGTCCTGGCGATAAGAGTGTGTGTCCATGTGAGCATTTATCTGTGATATGTGTGTCTCTCTGATGTGGGTGATGTCTGGGAGTTTCTGGGTGGAACTGTGGACCTGGCGGCACTTTTGACCAACATCAGCAACACTTCAGAGTGAATGCCGCTGCCATTAAATTGCATTACGTTCATGCAATCATAATGATTGTTGGTTTTTTGTTTTTTTTATTTTCCTCCTTCAGTAATTACTTGGCCAAAATCTTTAATACAGGAAAAAATTAAGTTTCTTTATGTAAACTGATAATGTGAGTTGTTTAAATAGGTAAAATTGGGTCTAAAGATTAATATCCTTACAAGGTTTAAAGGATAAATGGCAGTTTTAGATATTCACAGATGTAGGAAAAACATTGATCTAAGAGGTTTTAAAAGAAATCTTTTTTTACTTGTTCATTTGAGACCATCTCGTTCTCTACCATTGTGAAGTAAATATGTCTTATTTTTTTACTTCCTTAATAATCTCAGTCATTAATTGCATAAATTTTTTATATTGGTGTTTTAATATTTTCAAATTAAAATTGTATTCTTTTTGAGCATATTGAGATCCTCAAAATTTAAGCTCCAGTTTTTCCAGTTTCCTAAATCTAATAAATTTTTGTCAAAAGCGGAAAAAACATGCACATTATCTTTACTGAATAACGGTAATAATATAGTAAATATGTTTTCAACTACAAAAGAATGAAATGAATTTAAAAGCGACACCAAAAAGTAATCGTATCGTTAATATTTTTGGCTGCCAAAAACTGTTGGACAACAATAACAAGAATTTGATTTTACTACAACGCTACTATGTACATATGTATGTAAGTATTGTAAGCGCTTATAACACGCATACGCAGCGTATGCCAAAAAGTTTACCAAGCCAATGGGAATGGCAATTTTTTGGTTCATGAACATGCGGCAAAAATTAGAAGCGAAGCGAACTGAAAACACACAAAACACAGACAACTGACAACGGAAATTGTGCGAATGGCAAAAGAAAAATCGACGCAAAAATAACACAAAAAAAATTCAACAAAAAAAGGCAAACAGAAAACACAACACAAACCAAACAACAAAAAAAAGAAAATAGGAAGAAAATGAAATTTCCATTGACGATGCCTAATGTGAAACGACTTGGATATACCTTGGAGTTAATATTTTAAATAATTTAAAAACAATTAATTAAAATTATATCTGAATTTGAAGTTTGTCTTGCGATTTGCCAAGTTTGTTTTATTAACTCAAATGTGAAATATTTCCCTGACTTTCTTACTTAAACTAAAATCAAATGAAAAAATGAAAAAATTGTAAAATAAACTAAGAATTAGTTATTGTTTATGTAGTCAATATTTTACTTCTCCTTGATAATGCCTTATATACCTTTAACATCCATTTTGCCATTGATACTGAATTTGGTGGTTGTGGCGACTCTGTAGCTGCAATGACAGCAGAAGCGGCAAAATATTGAAAAACAACAAATGCCAGCCCTCCCTCAGGCCCTCAGGGAGTCATGTGGGGGGGAAAAAAAGGAAGCACGGGGAACTTGTCTAACAAAATTGTGCAACAAGAGCAACAAGAACGCCGAGAATGACAACAATAATGTGGAACAGAGGCGCAGCTATTGGCAAAAATGGCCAAATGTTTTGTATGTTTTACAAGCAAACTACTTGCCCCATTTTGTTGTTGTTGTTGTTGCTTCTGCCATTATTGCGCGGTTTTTGGCCCACGCGGTTGCATAAACATTTCCAGGATACTCTACGAGAGCAACAACAACAAGAGCAAAAAAACACCAAAAAATTGGTAAAGGCAAATATATATGTATTTTGTATGTAGCTGACTGCAAAATATTTGAATTTTTGCTGGCAAATTTAATGATGTGTTGTTAGCTTTAAATATGTAAAATCATAACAAAAATTCAGCAATTTATTGTGAAAAGCCAAATTCAATTTAAAACTGATAATAACGAAGTCTATATACTCTAGAAACTTTAACCAGTTTAAGTATTCATTGAATAATGATATTTGAATAAAATTGGTTATTAAGAGGCTTAATGGAATATAGCCACATCTAATTTATATAAGTTGTCTGCAGCGAAACCTTAAAGACTAGAAAAGTTTTAAGGAATTTTTTATGACAATTTAATATCCTGATAAATTCAGGCCACTACCTCATAATATTTCCAAGATCAAGGCTATTGGATAGACAGGAACTAGACGTGGTTGTTAATGCAGCTACAAAATTTTAGTGAGTTTCTTTTAAGGTCAACTTTTTATAAACATTCAAACCAAATTTATTTTTAGTAATTATTTTGACCACGCAACTGTAATTATCTAATTAAGGGACTTGTGCATATAAAGAGAGAGTCCCGTGAATGTCTCAATCAGATATAGTTGAGTTCTGGGCGGCAATGGAATCAGCAAACATTAATAGTTTGATTTTCTTCAGGAGTCATTGGTTTGCCTGGACTGTATTGGGTTTGGCACGTGAAAAAGTAGCAACTTACCCTCGACTTTATTTGGGCTACAGTATCCTGGTTAATCTTCTGGTGACCATTGGATATCCTCTACACTTGGGCTTGGCCTTGTTTAGGAGTCCCACCCAAACGGAGAATGTCTTGAATTTAACTATATTTGTCACCTGTTTCACCTGTGCATTGAAATTTATGATTTATTCACACAACTTCGGAAAGGTCAGTGAGATTGAGAGACTTTTGGTGAAGATGGACATGCGTGTGGGTGAATCAGGAGGGCAAATGATTGTCTACCGACAGCTAAGAAAGCACCAACGTATGCTCCTGTATCTCTTCATGGGAATCTATTTACCTGTCGGCATGTTCGCTGAATTGGGTTTCCTGTTTCAGAAACAGAGAGCCCTTCTTTATCCCGCTTGGTTTCCCTTCGATTGGGTGAACTCCACCAGAAATTTCTATATAGCCAATGTCTATCAGATTGTAGGCATTTCGTATCTATTATTACAAAACTATGTAAACGATTGTTTTCCACCTGTTAATCTGTGTCTGATATCGGCTCATATCAGAATGCTATATATACGATTTGAGGAAATTGGCAAAGGCAAATCTCAGAATCCGGAAATCGAGCTAGAAGCCTGCATTAGCGATCATAAGCGTTTAAAAGAGTAAGTTAAAATTGTAGATTCAAATATTTTTTATTTTTTACTTCATTTTGCAGACTTTTTCGCTTGGTGGTGTCCTTTATATCTCTGCCGATTTTTATACAAATCACTGTAACTGGACTCAATATTTGTATTGGCATCTTTGCTGTTATCTTTTATGTTCAAGAGCCCTTATATTGGGCTTATTTTATACTCTATTGTTTTGGCATATCTTTGCAAATTTTTCCCACTTGTTATTTTGGCACCGACAATGAGTTTTGGTTTGGTCGTCTTCATTATGCCGCCTTCAGTTGTGATTGGCTGCCTCAAAAGTTAAGTTTCAAAAAGAAAATGTTGATATTCACAGAATGCTCGTTGAAACCGTGCACAGCCTTTGCTGGGGGCATGTTGCGTATCCATGTGGATACATTCGCCTCGACAATGAAATTTGCATACTCCCTGTTTACAATAATATTACGCCTAAGAAGGTAATATAAGACCTAGATGTTGCATGATTACAAAACAAAATTGTAATGCAATAATTATTGAATTAAATTATTGAATTAAATGTTGATTTGAAAAGATAAGGCTAAGTTATTTTGTATGTATATTTTAAATAAATCTGAAGTTGGGTTGCTGTTTCCGAAGAAATACAATTGTAGAAAATAAAATAAAATAATCAGTAAATTGTATTGTATCTATTTGTACTCGTATTCTCATTATTCTCCCATTTTTGGAGATTTTACACAATTGAATATATTTTTTTATTTGCTAGAATCGGATAAACCGGACACCTATAAAATACAGAAATAGCCTCCGAGATGGACGATTACCTAATTTTATGAGCAGCAGGGACGGATTAAGGCAGGGCGGGTCCCGCATCAATCATAAAAACCGATATTCAATGCAAATTAGAAGAATTCTTTCCCAAGTGAATGTTACGATATGAATTTTCATTTATATTTAAAAATTCGCAAAGATTAGTAAAATCTTTTTAAAAATAAATTTAAAGTTAATCTGCCATTATATTAGACAGTATTTTGAGCAATTCATAACCGATTTATAAAACTTATATCTCAATTAAAACGCAATTTAGAATATTTTTAAATGACATCAAACATTTTGATATTTGAACCAAATAATTTTGAAATTATTTTTGGAAAAAAGAACCATGATACAAAAATTGGGAAAATTGACAAAAAATATAGTTCTCCATATTTTAGTGCAGATTAAAAGACATTCTAATTTAAAACTAAAGTCCTAAATTTTTAAAATACTCCAAAAATGAACAAATTTATACCTTTTTGAAATTGATATCTTTTGGAGTAATTTGTTGATCTTTGGCAATTTTTTGTCTCTCTTGAAAATATAACTCCATAATTAGAGCGACATTTTAATTAAAGAATACAATTTAAAAGCATTAAAAAGAGGTATTATATTCCAATATCGGTAAGGGAACGTACCGGATTAGCAAAAAAACAGAAATGATTTTTCCGATATTTTAATATTAAACTTTTATCAATTAACCTATTCTGCTTAGACCTGTAATTTAATGAATGAATATTGAATCAACTTTAAAGTGATTAAAAATATTTTTGCAGTACACTGAAAGCGCTGGGGTGAGAATCAGTAGACTAAAAAATCAGAAAAATTATATTTTATTGTATTTTGTATTTAGAAATACATACATACATAGTTGAGTTTTTATCTACATATGCATATATGCATACAAAAAGAGTTTTCAATAGACAGATTAAAAAAAAATAGAATGTTAGCTTCAGGCACCGTAACTGTAATAAGGTATTTGTAAAAAAATCAATAATAATAATTATGTTGCACTTTTTCTATCAAACTCAAAAATAACTCTTTTTTTTGTATATTAAAATAAAACTCAAGAATAACTTTAAGCTATCTTAGCTTTCGTAAACATTATTTCAACTGAGTTTTTCCACTAATTAACCTAAAATCTCATTTGGCTTCTGCCTTTTCTAGCAATTGTCTCAGTGAGTTATAAATAAACTAACTAGATTTTTTTTTAAAATGAAATGCAAACTTCCATATACCAACAAAAAATCGCTTTAATTTAAATAAAATATTGTATACCGTGCAAGACGACTTCAGATCCGGGCTCAGGGCAGAACCTCTTGAACAAAAAGAATACTGAAGGTAAACACATTTCGACCTTTGCCGCCTGATTATGTGTATAAGTTTTTCTTTTGGCTTATTGCTAAAGTTTGTGTGTTGAGGGGAGCAAAAATCATTGAATGGATGGGTCGGTTTTTGGTTTGCTTTTTGATTTTATTATTTTTCCATTTGCAGCAGATTGGCTCACACAGACTCCGAAGGGGCAGACGTGCGATGTGCCCTACCGTTTCCTGCCAATCTCTACCTTAACTGCAGTCCCTGGGGCAATTTGGGGCCATTTTGTTATATATTTTTTTTTCTTAGTGGAAACTAGAGGGAAAGAGCAGTGAAATACAAAGAAAGAGAGGAGAAAAGAAATGTCATATTATTTGATTGCCAAGTTATTTAAAGGATGGCGAAAAGAAATATTACAAAATGTTTTGTGCTGGTTTGGTAACTATTATTTTTAGGCCAACCTTTCAACACCATTGAAGTGAAATTGAATTTTAGGCAATTTTTTTTTTTTAGTAATTATTTTGACCACGCAACTGTAATTATCTAATTAAGAGACTTGTGCATATAAAGAGAGAGCCCCGTGAATGTCTCAATCAAATATAGTTGAGTTCTAGTGGGCAATGGAATCAGCAAACATTAATAGTTTGATTTTCTTCAGGAGTCATTGGTTTGCCTGGACTGTATTGGGTTTGGCACGTGAAAAAGTAGCAACTTACCCTCGACTTTATTTGGGCTACAGTATCCTGGTTAATCTTCTGGTGACCATTGGATATCCTCTACACTTGGGCTTGGCCTTGTTTAGGAGTCCCACCCAAACGGAGAATGTCTTGAATTTAACTATATTTGTCACCTGTTTCACCTGTGCATTGAAATTTATGATTTATTCACACAACTTCGGAAAGGTCAGTGAGATTGAGAGACTTTTGGTGAAGATGGACATGCGTGTGGGTGAATCAGGAGGGCAAATGATTGTCTACCGACAGCTAAGAAAGCACCAACGTATGCTCCTGTATCTCTTCATGGGAATCTATTTACCTGTCGGCATGTTCGCTGAATTGGGTTTCCTGTTTCAGAAACAGAGAGCCCTTCTTTATCCCGCTTGGTTTCCCTTCGATTGGGTGAACTCTACCAGAAATTTCTATATAGCCAATGTCTGTCAGATTGTAGGCATTTCGTATCTATTATTACAAAACTATGTAAACGATTGTTTTCCACCTGTTAATCTGTGCCTAATATCGGCTCATATCAAAATGCTATATATACGATTTGAGGAAATCGGCAAAGGCAAATCACAGAATCCTGAAATCGAGCTGGAAGCCTGCATGAGTGATCATAAGCGATTAAAAGAGTAAGTAAAATGGAGGTCAAATTAAAAACTTCTCATCATTAATAACCTTTGCAGACTTTTTCGCCTGATTGAGTCCTTTATATCTCTGCCAATGTTAATACAAATTACTGTGACTGGCATCAACATCTGCATTGGTATCTTTGCTGTTATCTTTTATGTTCGTGAGCCGATGTATTGGGCTTATTTTCTATTCTACTGTTTGGCTTTATCATTGGAAATTTTTCCCACTTGTTATTTTGGCACCGACAATGAGTTTTGGTTTGGTCGTCTTCATTATGCCGCCTTCAGTTGTGATTGGCTGCCTCAAAAGTTAAGTTTCAAAAAGAAAATGTTGATATTCACAGAATGCTCGCTAAAACATTGTACAGCAATTGCTGGGGGAATGTTGCGTATCCATGTGGATACATTCGCCTCGACTATGAAATTTGCCTACTCGCTTTTTACCATTATTTTGCGTATGAGAAGGTCAAGTCAAAGTCATCAAAATGATTGATTATAATAAGAAAACTTAATAATTTGTAGCAATTTATAGCATTTTGATTATAAATATAAAAAAAATTTAAATTAATAGTAGATAATTTACTTTAAAGGAGGCAAATAAAACATTGTGTTGTATGGGAGGATCGTAAGACCTATCCGTGAGCTTAAATATTTTTCAAACTTCACAATTATTTAGTTATGTGTTCCTGAGAAAATTAATTCTAATTTGCTTTGTAATTTATTGATTTATTGACAAAGGTCGAGTAAAAGATACTGCATTTCGTTTAATTTTATTATTATAAGAATGACTTCTTCGCCTACTTAGAGGATACCCATTACTAACTGCCTAAAATAGCTAAAAGACGGGTTCTTCTTATTAACAATTACTTACTCTAATCAATTGAAATTTATTGTGTAACAAAAATCTATTTACTCACATTGTTCCAAATAATCAAACTTGTCCTTAGCAACATTTCATTCAATCTACGAACCTCTATTACTCAAATTTGTTTTTCTTTTAAGGGTCTTTTGAAATATTCATTTCAATATCTTGTTATCTTTTGGGGCCCAGCAATTGATTAACAAAATGAAATGAAAATTCGCCAACGTAAATAAACAGAAAACAGGATAAGCAAAGAGGGGCTATAAAACCAATGGGTCCAACAACCAACAAAAGCAACAACAGGACAATTGTCCTTAACTGGCAATGGAGTGTAAAATATACTCCAAAGGGTGAGAGAGTGAGAGAGAGGGAGAGGAAGTTGAAAAGTGTGAGAAAGAATGAAAAATTTATGCTTCACGTGATGGTCATCCAAAAGAAGAAAAATAAAACAACGCAAAAGAGGAAAACTCGCCTTCATTTAAATGAAAATGCAAGCAAAAGACAAAGAGCTGCCCATCTTTTTTTTTCCTGGTTATCATCCAGCATCCTGCTCGTGACTGCCTATGAAAATGATGGCCGAAAATCAAGCGAGTGAAAAATTACAATTGTCACAACAACAGCAAATCACTTTTTCATTCGCGAGAATTTTCACGGCGCATTGAAGTTGGATATGAAAATAATTGTAATGCAAATCTGTGTGGTAAAAGAGAGCGAGAATCATCATCCGCATCTCATCCGCATTCATCTCATTTATCTTCTTTTGGGGAGATCCTTTACATTTGCCACTTTAATAACGCGTTGGTTCGGTTTAATGACTTAATTTTCAATTCCATGGCGCGTCCAGTTCTGTTCTTGTTGTGGGTTAGTCAGTTGGGTTGAGGTAATGAGGATGAAAGAGCAAAATGC
The DNA here is from genome assembly GCA_018903935.1 of Drosophila insularis. NCBI lineage: Eukaryota > Metazoa > Arthropoda > Insecta > Diptera > Drosophilidae > Drosophila > Drosophila insularis. Next base: position 7,159,962 of record JAEIFP010001084.1, on the reverse strand, counting down.
AAATGCTGGCAACGAGTCCTGTCTGGACTCTTTTTCTCATTCCTGTGCTTAAACTTCTCCTCCTCATTAGCCATTAAGGCGTCATTATGCATTTTCTGTTGGTTTAATTATGGGCTGACTTTAAATGCAATTTTTCTGAGATGAAAATACACACAATATCCCTATATAAACCATAAGATTTACTTTATTTTACATTTTTTAAATTAATTTTTTATAAAAATATTTTAGATTATTTTAGTATTTTAGATTATTAAGTAACATGAGCAAAGTGCATATGTAAATAGGTAACAAAACTTATACCTTGTTTATCTCTATATTAATGTTAGGAGATTATAGCTGAAATAAAAAAGTCTTAAATTGCTATGATTTTAAAGCGCTATGAAAGGTATTAGAAGCAACCAGCAGATTACTTTAAATGGATTGCACATGGCCTTAACTAACACTGGAAGGCCACACCATTTATGCGTTTACAAGCACTAAAATTACCTATAACGTTATGGTAAATATTTACTTAAGCTACTCGGGACCAAAACGCGCTGAAACTACATCAATTTGGTATCAAACGAAAGAGAAATTATTATATTATGTAGTTTTTGAGTAATTAACAAAAGAAAAATTATGTTTTAGCGGGATTGTAGCTTTACGGCTAAAAGAAGCAGTCGAATTTTGAGATAGTATTGCCAGATGCCAAATTTCGGATACTTGAATACGGGGGCTTTTTGAGACTTTTGTTCGCGCTATTCTCAACAAACGAAAATATTGTTGAGTTTACAATATTTCTTGATTTTAGAGATCAAAAATACTTCAGAATACAATATTGGTCTGCCAGAGCAGCCGAATATTCCTCAATTTTATAATTCAGAATAAAATATTTAGCTGCCAGAGCGGTCAAACAACGCGCCAAATAAAAAATAGCGTTTGCCAGCACTGAAATTTAGTTCTAGTAGATTTTTTTTTACTTTTCAACACTGAAATCTCGAATAGCTTATGTAAATATTTACCCTTAACCTTAACTAACACTGGCAAGGCACACAATAAATGGTGTTTACTAGCACTAAGAAATGACTTAAACCTTCAATAGAGACATACGACAATATAGCACATTTTAGGGTAATAACTTAATTATTAACTTTTTAATTATAAAAGTAGTTAGGAAAATAATTCTTTAAAGATTTCTCTTGACTTGAAAAAATTTGTGTTTAAAATTATTTTACAAAGAACATAGAAAATCTCTTCATATAATGATTAAAATTAGTGTTAGATTATTTCATGCTTTTGCTGTGAAGCGAATGATAAATGATAACAAAAATAAATTTCAATTATAAATGATATTTCCAAAATGTGCATATAAGTATCTTACCAGAGTTCAGTCCGTAGAGTGCACACAAAAATTACTATAAATGCAACATTTTTCTGTTTGTTACGCAAATATAACATAACAAAAAAGAAAGCAAAATAATAAAATAAAAAAACCAACCGAAACTGAGAGGAAAATAGAAAAAGTTGCCATTCCCTAAACATGGCTCATGAAGAAGAAAAAGAAGAAGTATTCGCGCCATTCCGGACTATTCCCAGTGATGCCACAGAGTAATATTTATTATCACAAAACATTTGTGCAAATGTCCTTTTCGCATAAGCAACGATGTCGTGCAGTCCTTTGAGAACATTTATCTTATTATCTTTGCATACAGCAACAGCAGCAGCATCAACAACAACAACAAGAATGTGGCATAAATAAGACTCAACAACAACAACAACAACAAGATGATGATGATGATGATGAGCAACATTAGGCAAGGACAAACAAAGCCAAAAGGCTCAGACGAAACAACCAAAAGTCAGCCAAGTCAAGCCAACAGACCGCAAAACAACGACAACAACAGCAGCAGCAACAACAACAACAACAATAACAACCATAAATACAACAATGGAATTTTTGGACCAAAGCCTTTTTTGCCACCATGACAGCCAGGCCAAGCAGAAAAGTTGCTCATACGCCCCGTGTGTTTGATTTTTGCTTTATTTGTGCTGCCCACACAGAGAAAACTTTTTAGCATTTGGGGTAAAATTTTTTAATTGATTAAAGCCGCATTTGCACTGCGGCTTACAAGCAGCTTAACAACAATTTTCTCTACCAAAACACACAAAAACCATTTTTGCCCCAAAAATATTAAACATTTTTCCTTGTTTGTACATTTTATTGTATGTTCTATTTGCATTTAGCCAATGGCCAAATAACTATAATTAAAAATCTACAAAACAAATTTCGCCCCATATTCGTAAGCGTAAAACAAGCAGAAAATAAATAATAAAATAAAATCAAGTGCAAAGTGTGATATTTGTTAAACAACAACAACAACATTCAATAGCGTATGTCTTTATATATATATATATTTTAACCAATACAGTATTCACTAAATGGTTATATTCGAACACATACAACAATATCTGTTTTGGACATATTTGTATATTTGTGTATATAAAAAACTTTTATAAATTTTACCAACTCGATGTTCAATAAAAGTAAACAACTTTATTTAAGACTCAATTTGGAAAACACTCTGAAAGATGATGGCGAAATCGTCAGCACGTTACAATATAATAAATATATAATGGAAGATTTCTGAACTATCCACAAATGAAACTTGTTTTATCAAAAGCTAGAGATTAAGCAAAACTTATTTAATTCTACAGCGTTACGGAGAACTAGAGTTTTAATATTAATATGAAATAGTTTTTAATGGATATAATCTTAATAATCTGCATATGCAGAAAACAAGTCCAACTATATTAAATCTGAGACGGCGATCAAACAACAACTTAAGTCCAAATTAAAATTTCCCATGAATTATAATCTTAATATCAAAGTATTAAGATGGATGAAGCTCAAACAAATGATAAGATCATGGCAAACACAACCAGGAAAAAAGAGAGAAATCAAAAATTAACAATATCTTGACGAATAATAAATTATGTATATTCGCTCACTACAAAACTCCTAATGTTCTTGATAAGATTTGCTTATTTCGTAAATTCAATATATGAGGAAAGTTTAATATGAAGGAAAGTTTATATTTTAGAAATTAATTGTTAGCGAATTTAAGTTTGTATGTATTATGAACTTTATACCTTTAAAGGGATTATTTCTTTAAAATATGGTCTATTTTCAGAGTTCTTTAACTGTAGAATTTCTCTGCCTAAATTTTACTCTCATAGATATCTCTTTCTTTTTTTTTAATGACTAAAATTGTATACGTAGCTGCAATGGGAAAAAAGTGTGAGTGAACCAGACGAATCTTTTTTTAAAAAAAGGCCAATATGGAAAAATCATAAGTCTACAAATAAAGCTTGCCATTTCTTATTTATGTTATAAAAAAAACAAAGATCAAAATGCTCACAGAATTCGTAGAGTTTGAAGAATGATGTCAGAATAAGTGAATGTCAAAAGATAAATATAGGAAGCCCAATATTTTTTTTTTTAACGATTGATAGTAATCTAAATATATAAAAAAAAATTCTTAAAAAAAATTATTATTGATGGATTGCAAAAAAATTTGAGTTTCTTTAAATTATTTCACATATTAATTTTGATTCTGCTTCAGAAAGTCGTGTTTGTCCTCCGAAATGCCCATATATAACGATTTGGTTTCCTAGACCAAAATATACATCATTATTATCATAATTTTAATGAAATTATCATTTAAATGATCGCCGAACTGGTGCCTTAAACTAGTATTGTAAAATTGTCAGTTGTTTTTATGAAAATTAAATATAGAGTTTCTTGTCTTACAAATATCAGGAACTATTTTTTTCAGCACTCGTTTTATTCATTTACAGCATTTTTTTGTTTCACATTAAATTTGTACAACTTTAGTACAGCATTTAGGTATCAATGCTCTGGTATAAATTAAATCGGAGTCTGTGGCAGAAAAATAAAATAATGAGAAAATAGAAGAATTTTACGAATTTAAGATAAAAGTTTTTAAAGCAACATCTTTAGCTGAATGAAAATAATGGCCTAAAAGCTTCGTTTACTGAGTCGCCAGTAAACAAAGGGTTATATATATTGGGTCTTTGATTTTGAGGACATATTTAAAAGGTATATAAGATTTCATTTATCATATGATGGCACTTGGTTGTATCAATTTGTTGAACATTTCAATGGCAAATACTTTGATAGCTAAAATTTAATTTTATTTCAAGATGCAATTTATTAACCAACCACTTTGTGGTACGTAATTGAAAATATGTATATAGATGTTTGAATCTATATGCCTTTGATGGGCGCAGCTGATAAACTACCAATCCACAAAACCGAATGGACTTTGCGAATGATTCGTGATAACTTTTTCTGACAGAGCCAATCATTTGGCTTCAACTTCTTTGGCTTCTCCAACGTCCATGGCCACCTCCACCTCCATGACCAACTGCATCTAGATTTTAAAACCTTCTTAAACCTCATACCCATTCACAGGCTTCTGCATCTACGTGTTTCGCGTTGCAATTTTCAGCTGAGCTCATGTGCAAACGAGCAATTTTCAAAGCAAAAGAAAACTCCATTGCGGCGTCTGCATCTGCAGCAGCCATTTCAATCAATAATTTCAGCTTCAATTGAATCAAATGCGATTTTCTGTGGTTGAAAAAAAAAAGGAAAGAAAAAATGATGAGATCCCAAATTCATAATACACACACAGACCAAATTCAAACGGAGACCTGATATGCTTTGCCTATTAATTTTCCAATTAGGCCGAGCCTAATTGCTCCTTGCTATCTTGTAATATGGAAATGCATGGATTTTCAATGCGAAGCTAAGCAGCTTATCAATTTGTGACGCTTCATGCTGCATTTGCTCTTACTTTTTGGCTATCTTGAAAGGAACTTTTGATTGAACATTTCGGAAATTCTGACAGACAAATAATGAATCTAAATCGAAGCTTAAGCTTATTATGTACTACGGAAAATTCATTGTTCGATCTGTTCAGCTTTATAGGTACATAAGCAGTGCAATACTAATAAATTAATTTAAAAAATTTCTGAATAAGCCAACCAAATTTATTAATTTATACAATTTATTAATAAAATTAAAATCAAAACTCTGAGTTGCTAGGGTAACAAAAATGTTGTCAGATCTTATGGTTTTATTTCGTTTGTATAAACGTTAGAGTCTTTGAAACAGTTTTATAATCTCATTATGTGGTGTTTGAAACTTTAAAATTTAATTTGTGTGCAAAAGGAAAAATGAAATTAAACTAAACTTTCTGTCCTTAGTTTTTCTAATGAATTTTTAAACCACATTTTCTAACAACAACTAAAAAGATGGACCAACAGCAACAAAATAAAAAAAGGACAACCCGAAAAACGAATTTACATAATTGACATGCGCCGAAAAGAGACCGCACAGTAAAATTATATTTACATGACCATGTATGCATGTATGTGGATTTTGTTGTTCAATTTGTGGCCAGCTAATTTTAGGCGGGGAAACTATTTTGCATAAATAATAAGAGGAAAATAAAACTTTAGTTGGGCTTTGCCCCAGAAAAGCCGCACCACAACTAAACGTATTAAGTCATGAAGTATTTAATTTATAACTAAAATAAGGCCGAAAGCTAAGCGGAAAACAAACCAAATTCAAACACTCTGTGGATTCTGAAAGTCTAACTAATGAAAGTAATTTACTTAAATATTTGCCTGTACTTGTGGCTGCTCATTGTGTGCAATGTTCAAGGGCGATCCATTTTTGTAGAAGCCAAAGGATGTCGAGAGAATTATGTCTACACCTGTAGGCAACATAATGGAAAATTAAAGCCATGTCCTTGTCTTCATTGGAAAGGTAAAAAACAAAATAAAACGTTGAAAAACTCATGAATGACAAAAGGAAATTGAATATTATATTTTGTATTAATACATTTAAAATTTTTATACAGATAGATTAACAAAAAACTGTAGAATATAATTTTTGTATATATTTTGTTGACTTGTTTTTTAATTCATTTAAATCTGTCAAAAACGAAAATTGAACAAAATGCATTCATTTATAATATTAAAATTGTCCAATTTTAATATTTGTTCGATAAATGAAACATCTTTAAAACGGAATGATTACATTTGGTTTCATCATTTGCTCACTCAGATGGAAATTTCGCCAACAAAGAGTTCAGGATGGGATGGAATTGGGAGAAGGAGGCATGAGATGCGGTTCATTTGGTTAATGCACGTGGTAACCTGAGCCTATTATTCCCGATTGCATTGTGTAAAAACAACAATATGTGTTGCACATGTGTGTTAGTCTGCCTGTCGGTTGGTAAAGATAGTTTTTGTTGGCAAAAGGATGGGATTATTGTCTCTCTATTCAGGACTCATATACGTTTATTGAGAGACTTTCGTCCGAAAATACAGAAATTTCTATGAAATGATATGACCAAAGGCCAAAGCTCATTTCCCAGAACCAGTTGAAAACCATATTACCTTTCACCTTCATTATTTTGTTTGTTTAAACTGAATATTGACCTCGAGCGGGCAAACAAGAGGTTTACTATGAATTACAGAACTTTAATTTCGTGCATAAAAACATTTTTCCATTAATATCCCATTGATTATTGTGGAATACGAATTTATAGTTAATCCAATTTGGAACTAAAATTTTCTGTATATTAAATTGAATATTCTTTTGTGAGGAGCAAAAACTTATTTTTACCAGCGGTTTATTCTTGTATAACACGAAACTTTTAATGAAACTTAAAACTCTTTATAAAAAAATCAGTGACCAGGACCAGTAAACTTTTAGACAAAACCGTAATAGTTTCAACTAAAAAAAATTAATCATTTTCAATTAAATTTAATTTTGATGGACATAAAATGTGTTGGTACAAGATTTGTTTAGAGATTTCTTTACCTTATTTCGGGAAAGTCACTTCACTCGAATATTATGATGTGGAAATAATTGCAAAATATTTAAATAATGTGACTAGTTTATTGTTAATATAAAGACGATAGACTAAAGTGCATTTACCAATATGTACTTTTCAATATTTTAGAATTAGACAGAGAGAGAGAGAGAGAGAAAGAGAAAGAGAAAGAGAAGGAGACAGGGCAGAGAGTAATTAAATTATCAGATGGAATGGTGATAGAAAAGGCAACTGATGGTGATATTTGAATGGCTTCAGAAATATTTTTGAAATATTTTTAGCCAAATATACCAATATTATATTTTCAAATACTTGGTATTCTTACCATAATTAACTACAAAGTGAAGATATTAATAAGATTGTCAATTACTATTTCAAAATAAATTTTTTCCATACCAAATCTATTTTCCAAGTGTACATATCGTGCACCAAATTTTCTCTAAGTGCACATCTGCTAAAGAATATTTGTATCCAACTGAATTTTTACATATATAGCCTACGCATTGTAGTAATGAAATTTTCTGCCATCTTTCACATATGTATGTATAATTGTGTGTGAGTATGCAGTTTCCATTTTCCACTTTTCCATCTTACAACACATAAAGGTGATTGTTGTTGCTTGTGGCGTTGTGTTATTGTTGGTCCATGACCGAGTGCTTGAGCATAATTACGCATTAAAAAATTACAATAATTTTTAATTAACAAAGCCTGACCAAAAGTGCAGCAAGGCGAAAATACAGAAGTGTAAAGTTCATATGAGAAAGAAACGGGGGCAAAATAAGCAAGAAAAAAACACGAAGAGTGAAAAAGCTGTTTATAATTGCACATTATGCAAATGCATCCGGGAAAATCCCAACGCTGCAAAGAAAACTCACTCAGGCATAAAGAAAAGTCCAATTAAACAAAATACTACAAGCTCACGGCAAATGTAGCAAAAATATTTAATAATAGTAGTAAAACAAAAAAAAAAACGAAAATGCCATCAACTGCAATTGCACCTGCTTAAGGATTTGTATTTTTCCCCCGTCTCGGCCACTCGAACAAAATCGTTTCTTTGATTTTCTCAGGAATTTGTCAAGCAGCACCGCCTCTGACTAATTTTATCTATTTCTTGCACTTTGGGCCAAAAAGCAATTGTCTTAGACAACGTTGACTCATCATCATCATCGCCATCATCATCATCATCGCCATCATCATCATCTGTAGCAACAGCAGCCAAAGACGAAGACAGAACCTTCAAGTGGCAAATGCACACACAACAGGAGCAGTTGGCAGAAAAGAAGCAAAAGTTGGAGGTGCATGGGGCTTTTTGGGATGCTTCTCATTCTCGAATTGATGCAGGCCCCTCCCTCATTTTAAGAAAGCATACTTGAGCTTGAGCTTGTTGAAAATCAATTTCTTGCATCATTGTTTGCCAAGTGAAGTGCACTGGAAAATTTCCTCTGAAGCCATCAGTTGCCTTTTTCCCCTTACCATTGCATCTGGCAATTCAACAACTCTCTCCCCTGTCTCTTTCTTTTCTCTCTCTCTCTCTCTCTCTCTCTCTCTCTCTACCCTGTGCATTAAAAATCAACGTCATATTGATGCATCCCCACCAAAGTGCCAAGCCAAATGAAAGCAATTAAGCTGCTCAAGCTGCTCGGCATCAAGTAAAAATTCATTTTCGTTTGCTGATTACTTGGCCAATTGTTGGTGGTAGCATATACAAGACACAACAACAAAAAAAATTAGGGAAAAGAAGAGAGGGAAAGGTAGTATTATGAAGAAAATTACATTAGCTGAATATATAGTTCAAAGCTAATTTTAAGCTGCATATAGCAAACGGAATATTAAATATAAGAACAATCCATAATTTTTTAAAACTTATCAAAAATGGATCAGACTTGGAAACTTGTGTGAATTTCCGCATATATTCTTTTTAGGTACTGATTAAAATATTTTAAAAACTTTAGCATATATTGTAAATATATTTTAATATCAAATATTATCAATATAAAATTTTCAGAAGTAACCAAACTATTCTTTGCCTGCTGAAGCCCTAAAATGTGTTCTGACTTTTACCAAGACTGTGGTCAAAAAGAAAGCTCCTTTAAACAGGAAAAAAAGTTTCTAAAGGATCACAGAGATTCAAGATTATGGTAATACGTACACAGAAAAGTTTTAGATAGCGAACAGTCCAGAATGAGATAGAGAAAACATCTTTCAAAAATAAACTCAAATTAAAGAAATTCCAAGTTGTGGCAAGTTAAAAAGTATAACACAATGGTTAAATAATCTGAAAAATCTTTAAGGAAGCCTTTAAGGGAATCTTAAGTAATTAATTGTGAAAAAAAAATATTGTTTAAGCTTAGTGTATAGTATAGTCTTTAAGGAAGTCTTTCCGGGAATCTTAAGTTATTAATTGTTAAGGAAAACATTGTTCAAACCATCTATAGATCCCTAAGGTAATGGAATAAGTAAGACCACTCCAAATAAAAAACATTTTTTATCTTTATAATAAAATTTAAAGTCAAATAAAGTAGAACTGATCCAAACTTGTAGAATGAAAAGTGAATTCAATAATCTTAATTATAATGTATTAGACCATGACATAAGCTTAAGTTAGGCAGCCTATTCTCTATAGGATTTGACTAGTAAAGAATTGGTTTTGAAACTTAGCACACAAAAAGTTGTATTAACTATTATAGACTCATGTGAAAGTAATTTAAAACAAAGTCTCTCTTTATTTGCATTTAAATTTTAAACGGGCAATCAAGATACATACATATTTGACTAGATATCATGGATTGATGGTTATGAAATCATTATAAGTAGAACTACTTTGGAATACTTAAAAAGCAAGCTTTAAAAATTAAGAATTAAAGCCAGTTTATACTCATCTCTAGTTTGCATTTGGTCGTGCGTAAACCGTGGGACACCGCCGCCATTTTTGTGCACTAATTTTCAACAGACACAGGCGAATAATTTTTTGTTTCAACTTCTTCATCTTGTATTTTTTTATTTGATTCGTTTTTTTTTCTTTATTTTTTTGAGTCCCCGAACAAATTTGCTGGCATCCTTTTATTTTGGGGTTTTCTTTTTTTTTTTTCTGTTTCATCCTGTGTCATGGGCGAAAAAGTTGTAATTTTATTTTTGAAATTCGTTTAGTCCTCTGTTTGCGCAAGAATCCGTTATTTTCTTTGTGCCCATTCTCCAGAACAAAATGAAGTTGGAAAGTTGGCGTTTTTTTTCTCGCTCTCTCTCGTTTTTGTTGTAGTTGGAGACCTTCGTTTAGTTTGGCCATGCGTAGGTAGTGGGAGATTGTTGGGGGGAGGGGGTAGTGAATTAGGGAGGTTGGGGATGGACTCAACCGCCGCTGTCATGTCATCATGTTGATGAACCAACCGGATGATGAATGGACGTGCGCCACAGTGGAGCTTCAATTGATGCAATCAGCGTAAAGTGACAGTTTCTTTTGCTCGCCATGTTTGCTTTTTTTTTTTTTTTTTTTTTTTTTTTTGGTTTGGTTGGGTTTGGTTGTATCTTCTTTTTTTTACCCCAACTCTCCATGTTGCTGGGCTGTTGCATTGGCATGTCCCTGTCAGTTGTCATTGCTGGTGCAAGTCACTGGTTATTTGGCTTGCAGTTTGATGAGTTTAAATTTGGTTAGTTTTACTCCTTTTGACGGGTTTTCCCTAAAGGTAGATCAAATTTAAAGTTTCTCCAAATCAATTGCCAGAATATAAGTGACCATGCATAAACATTTGTTCGTTTTAAGAGAGTTACTATCATAAAATCTGATTTAGGACAATTAGAATTTAACTTTAGATGCAGATTTTGTATATTATACATATTGAATAGAGCCTCCCATTACTTCGATTATTGATATTGATGATTTAATGATTAAACTTAAAGGAAGTAAATTGAATTGAAAGGACATTGTTATAGACCAGGTTCAGAGCTCGTAAATGTCACCTGAGTGTTTCGATTCGTCTGAAAAAAGGCTCTTTACTTAGTATCTAAAAAAACTCTCAAGCTAGATATTCATCGGCTGTAAATTGAGTAAAATAAAATCAAAAATTTTAAGATGGATATACAAACAAGTACATCTTGAAGCACTGCAAATTTCTAACTCTATATTCAAATAGTTTTAGAATTTGCAGTGTTGAAAAACTTTATAAAATATAACTAATGGGTTTTTATTTATTTATTTATAATGTGATTGTGAATTACAGTCAATTTTCTTACTAGCTATAGCTACTAGGCCTTAAGCTATGATAGCTTTTTATGTTAAGAGTTTGTTCACACAGTTTAATTAAATGTTTTGCGAATAAATATAAAATCGATACATATTCAACCTTTCGAAAAAGCATAAAATTATAAGTTGGGCAAGGCTTTAATAAAGCTTTATGGTTTTATTTTTATGTAAATAATCATAAATTTTTAAATGCTAAAGGCTATATTACTTTTATTATTTGAAAAAAAGAATTGAAAATATAAATGACTTATAAATTTTTTAAATAAATATCGTTCATCTTTTTTTTTTTTGTAGCACCTACATCAGGTAATGATTTAAGTAGATAAATAAACTAAATTATTAATTACAACAAAAATAGGCAACATAATATTTTTTTCTTCATAATACTTTGCTTTTTCATTCGCATATTACTTTTGGTCAGCTGGCTGCAACATTAAACATTATAGATTATAAAAAATATATATGTTGTTAAACTATAAAACGAGAAGAGTTTTTTGTAAATTTGATTTTTGGACAGTTTACTTTCCTTTGATACCTGAAGATAGTTTCATACAGATTGACACAGAAACTTGCAAGGGTATACAAACTTCAGTATGGGCCAAGTTATTCCGACCCTTGGGTTTATTTTAGATTTTCTTTGTTCCTTTAAAAGTTTGTATTTTCAATGCACTATAATTTGCTATTTTTGCCCTTTCTGTATAATAAATAAATGGTAAGAACGTTTACTTCCAATCAAATGCGTAAAATGCCTATAAATTATCCAGCAAGGATGAGATAAAGAGGAAGGCAGTCAACCAAATAGAGAAAATAGCAACTACTTTTAAGCCTTTTGCCCATTTTTCTTGGCGTAATCGAAAAATATGATTGCAATACAGGTTTTAAAATCTTGTTTGGCCTTCTTTCGATATGATTTTATTGTTGTTGCAATTCAGCAAATTTTTGCTTTGTTGCAAAATAAACTTTTCACTCTTCTTCTTGGTGTGTGTGTGTGGTGTGTATTTGTTTGGAAAGGAAAATAGAAATTGGTTTTTGGTCAAACGCAAACAAACTGGACATTTCGATATCAACAATATACAAAAAAAGATAAATACTGAGGAGGAGAAAAAAATGAGAAAATGGAAATTAAGTTGCCACAAAAAGAGGCACAGAATAAATGTACGAAATCAGCATAATGTAATGGAAACAATTTTTATGACAACAGACCAAAAGAAGCGGCATGGAGTGAAAACACCCACACCCACACCCACACCCACATCCACGGACTACGGACTACGGACCACGCCAATATAGCAATCTTCCTTTCGGCAGAAGTCTTCCATGGGACACTCTACTACACACTCTTTTGGGTTCCGGGCCTTGGACCAATGTCAGCGTAAAACTGACAAATTAGCATTTTTTCCATTTTGTGCGAGCTGCTCAACTAAATATTTGTCCGGCGACCGCAGAAGCTGGAACAGAATAGAACAGGAAAAAAAAGAATAATAAAAACGATGGACTCGAAGGACTCGCTGGCTACTAAAATAGTTCGAGTTGAGTTATTTTTGCAGCTGACCTAATTTTATAATGGAAAACTTGCGATAAGTTGGGAGCAAAACAACAACGAAAGAAAGCAAAACAAAAAAAAAAAAAAATTAGATGATGCTCCAGGCAGATAAATAGCCAAGTTGGATAGAAATTGAGCGAGCCAAAGGGATCTACGGACGAACGGGCAGACGGACAGATATAAATCTCCTTTTGTGTGGACCTGAATTTAATTTCCACATGCTCATGAATAATTTTCAAATTTTGCGCAAAAATTTTCAAGTAAAACGTGAAACGTATTTCCGACGACATTGCCACTCACATCTTATGTCCTTTGGACCATCTCCTTGCCACCACCAGGGTTTTTTTTTTTCTCTTACATTTTGTTTTTTTTTTTTTGCGCGCATAAAAAGTTATGTCAGCAGGAGAAATATTGCCTTAAAAGGCTTAACCAGGACAATCTCTCTCTTTTGCTCTTCATGTGTGTGTGTGTGAGCCGAGATTTCCTTTTTGGATTTGAAATTCACCCAAAATGAAAGCCAAACATTGAAATTTTCATTTTTATACCCTTTGCGAGATGACTATATCAATTATGCTCAAATGTTTGCATTGCATTAAATGAAGAGAAATATTTGCCTAAAGAAATAAACGGTACAGAAATATTCTTAAACAGCTTATCAAGAGATTTGTTTACTTTTTCTTTATACAATATATATTAATAAACTAAAATCCTTATTGAATCCGCCTGCTTTACTTAGGGCATAGAAAATTCGGCATTGCTTTTTGCTTGTTAATGTATTTTTGCTTACCCTTCAACCATAAATTACTTTAATTTATTTTATATCTTTAATGGTTTGCCGAGTTCATTATAAAAAATGAAGTTTATTTAAATTGGTTTCGCTGTTAAAATACCCCTTTAATTAATGTTAATGTCCTATATGATAAAAAAAAAATATGCATAGTAGTACTTATGCATTTATTACAATAATGTAAGTACTTTCAGTTCATGAGCATTATTATTATTTTTAATGGCCACAAAACATATTCTACATATATATGTGTATATCGAAAGGGGGATAAATTATAAATAAATGCGAGTAATTATGCAAACAATAACAACTATGAAACAACTATGCTTTAAATTACAATTTTAGGCCTAATTACAGGAATACAAAAGAAAACTAGATGGGGACAATAACTTCAAATATTATTTCTTTATTTATTTATAATGTGATTGGGCAGTGATTGTAAATTGCAGCAAATCTTCTTCTAGCTATAGCTACTAGGCCTTAAGCTAAAAAGTAAGAATTTCCCTAAAATCACTTACTAATTTCGTATGAACTTCTTAACTGCTGATATCTAAATACATATTTCGTTCTACTACATGCGGATTATTTGCATTAGTTTTGTCAGAATTTATTTAATGTATGTGTCTGGACGGGAAGTAGGTTACCATTAGCCGGGTCGAGATTTGTGTTTCCTCCTTGGTCACTTGGGGTTTGGGGACTTCCTTCTTGGTTTTTGTACATTATGCTATTAATACAGCTTCTGCTTTCATAGCACTTATGTATGCTCGCCTTTTTATACCCTGCAGTTCAATAAAATCTTGCCGTCACACCTCAGCCCAGGTTGTATCAGTGCATAATGCTATCTGAGTGACTCATGAATACACGGACAACAATCATAACGAGCGTAACGCACTCACTCCGGACCTCACTCAAACTTGGTACAATCACGGACCCCACTTAGAACCTATACTACCATTTCCCCAGGTTAGTATCTAACCAAATTGATGTTTCAATATAGTGCTTAACAGTTTAAGCCTCAAAAGTTACACTGACGTTCTATGACAGTGTCGTCCATAATTCAAACCTGACATATGTTTATATCAATAAAAGAGTTTCTATTGCATTTATTCCAGCAGTATCTAGTAAAGAGCTGAATATACTTAAATAGACATTTGATACATTAAGATAAGCAAATGTATCAAAATTTTTATTTACTAAGACAACGTGTCATTTGGCTAGTTTGTACATATTACCAAGAGACTGAAACGCATTTAGAATTTAATACTCATATCATTAGCTTTGAGCGATTTTAATTCAGTTTCAGTTAATCTAATCCGATGCATTCATGAGTGTATAAGCCCTCAAAGTCCTCAGTGTGAATAAGATCATTTAATTGTATTCGCTCATTTGATTATAAATCATTAATTTGAATGCTTTGGTTACATAGATTCATTCGTTTAAGTGAAGTTTATAAAAAATCCATTCAAATAAGGTTAAAGTAACCATAGTTTGTGACTGTATCGGACAATCCTCTAATTCATATTTACTTCAAAGTCATAAAAAATATGAAGATTTTATTAACATAAAACTTATAGTGTCCGTTTGGTGTGATTAATTACAAAACAAAGAAATATCAGAATATTATCAAATCTGAGGTCAACGATTTTGGAGAAATTTACCGTAATTGAGAGATCTGGTAAAAATTTTTCGTCGTAATTATTTTGACTTTTTAGACTTGTTTGAATTTTGTTAGCCTCAAGGCTCTATATTTTATATTTTCCTGATAATTTGCATTGGTATTAAAAGATAGGCATATTTTTGCTATATCTACCATCTTTTAGGCAGTTTAATTCTTAGCACCAAGAATTTGTTTTTTCTTTGTGAAATTTTTGTCCTTTGGAAAATATTATATTTGGTTAATATTCAAGGCTCACCTGGAAATATTTTGCTGTGTAAGATGGTTGGTTTAAAATATGAATCTTCTAACATTTCTTCATAATATTCACTTTTTTCTTCAGTTATAGCCCATTTTATAGAAAAATTAACTGTTTTCCAATAGAGGTGTATAACTTAGTAAGACATTGAGATATGAAATTCTTTGAATCCCTAAAGTAAGATATATCTACTGTAAATATCGTCTAAAACAGACTAACAAAGATTTTTTCATCTATTATAAAAATAGATAATCAGCAATCACACGACTGCAAGTTAAAGACCAAATATAATTTGCTAAGCTGACTGACTAAGCTGAAACATAGAATTCATTTTTGAGATATTGTACTAACCGTATTTAAAGGTATTTTGAGGGCCACTTTCCTTTTCGTGTTGTGTTTTTTTGTATATAATATGACAAAGTGGGCATAAAATACTAAGTAAGTAAGTACAACCAAAACATACGAACACATACATACATACATATATGGCAAAATAAAGCGAAATATTTATGAATTTCCGAGGACAACATCAAATGGCAAAAGATGTGATGAGAGCAATGGGAAATATTGGCAAAGAGGCGGATACAGAAGGAGGGCTTATTTCAATGCATTTATTTGCGAATTTCATTTATCAGCGAACTCAGACGTCAGAGTGGTGCCGTAGGACAGAATGAACTGAAACTGGAGTCCGGGGGCCACAGAAAGCTTATCGTAGCAAATCCTATTGTCGTCATATTGACATAACCGCACCCCACTCTTTCGACCATCCAACAGAAAAGAAAAAAAAATAAAAAGTAAAAGAAAAAAAGAATAAATAATCCAATACCTCATCCTTGACTTGCCTCGCCTTGAGTCGCTTCGCCTGTGGTTATGTCCTGTGTCCTTTGTGCGCTGTGTCGTTGTGGTTGCTTCATTCGTCGAATTCTCAGATGCAGTAGTTGTTGTTGTTGCTGTTGTTGTGTATCTTACGCTTCACTGGCTTAAGTTTTCGTACTTGATGCGACGACTTATCTTTTATAGCGAGTTGTTTGTAAAATGACGAAATGAATGGTGCGGTCAGCAAGCAGCTCCCTTCATCTTGTGTATCTCTTCAATGTTGAGCATTTCATCAAATTCAGTTGACTGACAACTGCAGCTGACATTGAGTGCCCCACAAAATGGCTCAAAATTCACACAATGCAAAAGCCAATGCAATGCATGAAATGAGAAATTGTGTAGCCCCAGCATCAATCAGTTTTGCTCCAACAACAGTTAGCGGCAACAAAATGTTGTATAAATGTACCGGAAAGTGTAACACACACACACACACACACTCAAGCACACTCATGCAATATGTATGTATGTTGGAATATACTGTCTATGGGGTTTATTTAGGGCATAAAAGGATTTGAGTCATACAATATTCAGACATTTTTTTTGAAGACAAATTTGGCTTAAATTTAATAGATTTCAGACACAATTGAATAAATAGAATTTGTTTTTTAAACAAATTTCTTTTGTCAGCTTTTTAAAGCATTTGATTTAGTACGTTTTTTCGGAAATTCAAGTAACTTAAAAAAACAATGAAAAAAGTAGATGAAGCACTTTTATAGTTAGTTAGTAATAAAATTTCAAACAGATAACGTTTAAGTAAAATTTATTATTATAGTTGTTATTATTTCAAGAAATCATCTGAATTCTTAGTATAAAATGCTGTTTATGTATATATATATAGGACTTAATTCCTATCGTACATTAAGCTATTCCCACGCACTTCGCGGATAGTTCTCAAGGTTTTAGTGTCTCATCCATTTTTTAATCCACAGAGGATGCTCCAATTTTAATCGATATTTGGTTAATTGGAACACTGAAATTATACCGAGTTCTTAGAGAAACTTATCAAAACTACGAAATGAAAAGGTTAAATTTATTTCCAGCAAGAAACAAAAGAAAATTCAGTAAGCTAAATTGGCCGATTGAGTAAGACTATTGATTTGGTCTAGCAGTAAACTGTACTTGAAATTAAACACTAATATAATTTTTCTTGTTTCTTACTAAATCAGTTGAGTGCCAATTTATTACTGAACAAAAGAGAAAAAAGTGTGTACAATGCTTATGTATGTATGTGTATTAATCGATTCTATTAACTACATATGTCTAATCCATAAATGCAATCCGTTCGTTCATAAACAACTATAAATATGTGAAAAAAAATAACGAACCCATGTAACGATGTTCGTATTCAATTTTTGAAAGGTCTTCTATATATTCTTCTTATTCCCTTTGAGAGGAAAAGAGAGAGAGAGAGAGAGAGGAGAAAACACGAAGGCCAGTAAGTCTTGTTGGAAAAGTCGTAATAATCAAAAGTCTCTCAAACATCTCCATACCTATAATCTTTTCTTTTTTTTTAACTATGATGTGTCATAAATATGTACATAAATGCAATATTTTATAACTATTAAACGGTATTGTTACACAAACAAACTTAGGTTAATCAATAGATTCTACTACTTTTGTGATGTGTGTATGTAAGGCATATTCCAATATGCCAATTATATCCAATAATAATCTTTATTGTAGCTAAAACTTTAAAGGTGATTAAACACCTAGAGATTTTGATAATCTTAAATTCAAATAAGTTCAAATATAGTTCACACTTTGCATTAGAATGTCAGAAAGTTTTTCCAATTATTAAAATGAAGAAATCATATAGTTACAAATGATATATGGATTCATACATTTATCAAACAGATAATTCTACATTTTATTACCTGTAATAAAAAGGCATTTATTTCTGCCACTTATGTAAATATTTTAGACATTAAAAAGAGTCTGTTGACAAAATTGCCATACATAAATCACTTTTTGCATAACTTTTGTTTTTTAAGACAATTTTTAGTATTGATCTATGCGTTTAAATAAATCTTTTTGCAATATTTTTGAAAACTACTTTATTATGGTT
The DNA here is from genome assembly GCA_018903935.1 of Drosophila insularis. Taxonomy (NCBI): domain Eukaryota; kingdom Metazoa; phylum Arthropoda; class Insecta; order Diptera; family Drosophilidae; genus Drosophila; species Drosophila insularis. The sequence goes on along the minus strand of JAEIFP010001084.1, from coordinate 7,141,633 downwards.
GCGAGATATATTTAACGTCGACCTAGTAAAATAAAAGAAAACAGGCAATTTAGTTTTTTTTATCCTACTAGGTCTCTCTTGTTGTTTCTTTTTTCCCATTTGGCCTCTGGCTTTCATGGATTGTACATACATATTGCAATTGCGGCTGGCCGCACACTTTAAAAATCGTGGCCAAAATGCAAAATGTGCACTATCATGTTGAACACACCGAAGAGAGCCTTTGTGCCACCCAAAATCCCCCAATGGTTTGGCTGTTCCTGCTCCTACTCCTGCTCCTTTTGCTCCACTTTATTCCACTCCATTTCCAACATCTCCTACTATTGCCGTCTGATTTTGGCCGGCTGACTCCCCCTCAGGTCGTAATTAGCAGCGCACAACATTCGTCGGCGATAATTAATGACGTTGGTCACGTTGGTTTCATGTCGATTTCATTTCATGACACGGCCGCAGGCCAGCTCTGATGACGATGACGATGACGGTGACGGTGACGATGACTCCTGCTGCTGTTGCTGCCAGTTCTCCGCCTCCTGTTTCTCTGGTTTGATCCTGTGCGGTGATTTGTCAAGCGTTTTCATTGGTAAAAAAAATAAGAAGAAACGAAAATTACGGCTCGGCTGCATGTAAATTTACATTAAATTGAATTTTCTGTGTGTGTATGGGTAAGAGTAAATGCTATTTTTTCTTTATTTATTTGTATGTGTGTGTGTAAGTGAGGTTTCCATTTAATTTTTTATTTTATTTTTTATTTTACCCTCTTTTAGCTTCTGCTCCATTTGGCAAGGACCTTCATTAAATGCTGACCATTTTGAAATTCAATGCAGTTCGCGCTTCAACCGTCACCCCGCCCTTTCCCACACAACTTTCAATTCCATTTCGTTTCGGTTCAATACGAAATTCGCATAATTGAATAATTTATAGCCTAGGCAAAATGTCTTTGATCAAGTTTTCTGGTTTTCTCTCCATTTCATTTTTTTATATTTTTTTTCCACTCCCAACTTTACATATTCAATTGGATTATGCAATTTATTATACATACACTCGAATGAAATGAAATTCATTCATTTCAATTCGTCCACTCGTTGCGCTACGTTTCATTTCGTTAATTGTTGTTATATTTGCATCTCACTTGATTTGCAACTAAATTCAAATCCCATTTCATTCAAACTCAACTTCAACTCTTGTTAACTAATTGAGTAGCCAGAGCATCGGTTATCCAAATGATGTGAGTTATACATACATACGAACATCCATACATCCCTACAAATCAATTTCCCAAAGGCCATAAAATTAATTAAATTCGATTTTGTTTGACAAACTTCGCGTCCCGGCAACTCAAATATATGGCTTACAAGCTTTGCAATTTACATTTGCATAAAATGCTTCATTTCAATAATGCAAAATGTTTGATTTACTACAAGTTACTCCAAAGTACAAGTATTTGCCCATTGAATGCCAACAAATATTTACTTCTAAATACTTAATGCTCTTAACTTAATGTATTAGACAGTAAATTGCAGTTGAGTGCAGATTCAAATTTTGCAAATTCATTACACGCAAAATGGGATAAAAGAAAATCAATTCCAATTTAAAATTCTGCCACAGTTTTATATAATTTATAAAAGTTTTTTTCTTGATAAGAAAATCAACGAACTTTTCATTTAATTTTTTCTTTTCACCAGACTGGAAAAAACTTAATGACTAAGCTGTTAAAAAATTAGTGCAACAGAAATCTAGTATAAGCCAATTGATATAAAAAAGACTAAGGGTATATTTTGCATGAAAAAAGGCCACGAAAAACAAATTGGATAGCCATATTAAAAAAGAAATTGGGATTTATATATCGGCATTAGAATTTGATATAGAATTAAGTACATAAACACGACAATAAGCAAATAAGTTGCGAATGAAAAATAAATCAAAAGAGATGATGAAACCTTTGAATATTGAGATGTTTCCTAATTTTGAGCAAGGATATTGTGGCTTGAATAAAACGATTTATATGAAGACAAGAAGCGTATAAATTAGAGTCTCACACATATATGTTTGAATTATAAATTCGAAATTGCAGTCCTCGGTAGATGAGTTGTCTAAGTGGCCCAGTCAATTAGACTACTGTACAATGAGGATCCGGGTTCGAATCCCGGGCTAGTGCATGGATGTAGTTTTCGTAGCTTTAGTTTTCGGTTGCTAATTGACACAAAAATTATAATAGAGTATGTATTATTTAAAAAAATATAAATCTAGGTTACAAAATAGAATTAATACATGTTTTTGCGGTACATACTAACATTACTAACTTGTATTTGAAAATGCTGGGAGAGTTGTGGTTGATTAGATTTAAATACGGAACTCATTTAAAAGTATTTTTTTTTTTAAGCACACTAAATACAAGGTCTTTATAATTTGTATTTAATTATGTTCGATGTGTCTTTTATGCGCCATACCCTAAAATTTGTAACTTGCAGATTGATATAATTTTTTTTAGCTTATTTAATAGCTACTAAGACCATTGCTTCCATTAGCGATTAGTATAATATATGTTATAAATTGATTTGTAAGTATGATTAATAAAGCTGTACATTATGGGAATACATCCAAAAGCCCAAACGATTCATTTGGGCTTGGAAAGGTCTGACAACTCACTTTACTTGCTTAGACGAGCTAATAGAACAAAGTATTTGATATTAGAAAAATGAATAGATTTACGTCAATGGCTTTTCACAATTCAAATAATATAGAGCTAGTATTTAGTATGGTGCTGGTAAGTAATGTGCATTATTATCAATAATTTTAGTATTTAGTATCAAGGTGCATATTAAAGTCAACTATATATAAGCAGCCCTATTTTAACTAAGAATTGTTCAGAACTTTTGCGCAAGAATCAGTTGCAACGAATTCACAAATGTAAAGCTGAAAGAGTCAGCAATGCACAGAGGCCGTAAATAATGATTTCAGTTGTTTTAATTGTGAAGATTATTACTTTATTTTATCCATTTAACTTTTTTTAATGGTTATGAATATATAACTATCTTAAATTTGCATCATCTCTTTTCATCTTCTGACAATCGAAGTCTCTGCTGTTTCTTTAAATTTTTAATTTTTTATATGAATATTAAATTAAAAAAACTATGCTTCTTTAAATCTTACTGGAGTAAATAACAATGCTTTGTTATTTTTTCGTTAATTAAAAGAGCAAACGCCACTCTTGTAGAACTGAAAAGCGAAGCACCTTAGTTACATAGTCATTAAACGAAAAAGAACTATTAAATTTTGGTAAGGAATCTCACAGCTTATAGTGACAATTAGAGAACCTGATTATCGAAGTATAATTGAAATGCAAATAAATTACAGCTAAATATATTATATACTACTAAAAATCAAAGGAAAACTTTAAATACCTTTTCATTTATTTTACTATCCCACATTACTTTTGCAAACATTTAAAAAATGTATTTACCAAAGGAGCAGTTACTCTACTTAAGGAATTTTGCTGGCATTTACTATAAATCTATTAAATTTAGTAAGAAAAGCTAAGTTATTTTTTTTAATAGCTTGTAATAGAGCTAACTAACTACACACACTTTAGTTATAAGCTTCTACTATCGATATTTGTGTATTTCTTTATTTATTTCGGTGTTTTGTTTTTCACTTTCCGGATAAATTATTTAAAAAAATTTTCCACTACACTTTGTTGGGATCAACTACTGCTACAGCTGGTTGAAGGGGACCAAATGCTTCAAATAAATAGATCTGACCCGATGTCAACCAGCTACATTCAGTGTTGTAAAAATATGTCACATCATCGTTGTCACCATCATCATCACCATTATGATCATCGTCAGCGTATTTCTTTTATTTATTTTATTTATTTCTTTTAATTTTTATAAGCACGCATTTTCATTTTTTTTTAAATTTTGCACATCACATAATTGAATCGAATTCAATTGAATTTGTATGTAGGCTGTGTTTGTCTTTCATTAAGCAGCAATGCAACGTGCATTGATTGTGTGAAAGGCATAAATCAATTCTCGCTAATTACGCGCCATTGTTACAAATATGCATATAGATTGAGATACTTTTTGTGAAAATAACAATATTAATTGAATAAAATAAATGGATATTTTCGCCATGACAGTAAATCATGCAAACAATATTAGCAAAAAAAAAAACAAAAAATGAAGCACACAATAATTTAAATTCTCTCGACTATTTGTGTCTTTATAGACAATGGCGCCAAAGTGTATGCTATAGGTATTGTCATTTAATTTAATGCAAAAATTTGATGGGGATTGCTTAGGTTGGTTCACTAGGTTCTCTTTTTATACTTAGTACTATTGAATTAAATGGTCTTGACAATATCAATTTATTTTATTGTCCTTTTAAAATTGTCAGCTCTTACTTTCTTTCCTTCTAGCTTATCAATGATATTATTGCCTGCAGTCTGAACCCAATTCGAAATTTAGGTATAATCTTATGAAGTCTTTGGCCATAAATTAAATTAAGAGTTCATAACAGTCAATATTATTTACAAATGTTAATAGCCAAATAATGTTAAATGTGATTTGATTAGTTTTATAATTGCAAGGATTTTAATTTGCCAGCTCTTAAAGTTTGTCTTGACCACACAAAAGCACACATCATTTCATATACGCACGCACACTAATACCCACACCTACCTACTTACAAACAAACACATGCATTCATCGTTATGTCCTTTTGTTTCTGTTGGTATTGTTGGTGTTGTTGTTGTTGTTGTCGGTTGCCTGTGCCACATTAGCTTCATTTGTTCTATTGTTCGGATTATGATTTACAATGCTGAATGCAAGGCTTTTGTTGTTTACTGCTGAATGAGCTGCTGTTGCTTGCGGTTTGTATTTTGTGGCCGAATGTGTGAATGAAGCTTCACACACACACACGCATTATACGCCCACACACTCACACACACATGCACACTTAAATTTAGCATAATCTACACTCAACAAAATATTTCTATTACTATCAGTTTTCAAATTTGTTTCCTTTTTATCACGATCTCATTGAGTTTTTCTTCTCAATTGTTATTTGGATTTTACTTAAGTATCAGACATTTTTCGGAGTAATATTTATTTGTTTTTTTTAGTTGAATATAAATTAAGAGAGAACCAAATTTTGTTAAGACTAAGTTCTAAAAGAAATTATGGCTAATCGGCAACCGCATTCGCGTAAATCTGGCCAAAATGGTAATAAAAATTCTAGTCATCAAACCAAATTAACAAAATCAAAGTTACCATTAAATGGAGAACTCTATGAGCTGCCCCCAAAGAATAAGATGCCAGTTAAACCAGCAAAAAATTCAGGCCAAAAACGTCAGCAACAACAGCAGCAGCCGCAGCAGACGCAGCAGACGCAGCAGACGCAACAGACGCAACAGACGATGCAGCAGCAGCAGCAGCATCAGCAGCAGCAGCATCAGCAGCAGCAGCAGCAGCAGCAGAAGCAGCAGCAGCAGCAGAAGCAGCAGCAGCAGCATCAGCAGCAGCAGCAGCAGCAGCAGAAGCAGCAGCAGCAGCAGAAGCAGCAGCAGCAGAAGCAGCAGCAGAAGCAGCAGCAGCAGCAACAGAAGCAGCAGCAGCAGCAGCAGAAGCAGCAGCAGCAGCAGCAGCAGCAGAAGCAGCAGCAGAAGCAGCAGCAGAAGCAGCAGCAGCAGAAGCAGCAGCAGCAGAAGCAGCAGCAGAAGCAGCAGCAGCAGCAGCAGAAGCAGCAGCAGCAGCAACCGCGGCAGCAGCAGCAACAAGCGAAATTAACCAAATTAATAAAAGATACCAAGCGTACGGATGTCTCCCGTTCTAATGTGATCAAGAGCCAATGCTATAGTAACCATCAATATCATCCACATTTGGATCTGCCGCAATCCTCACGTTGCATGCAACGTTGTGGTGGAGGTGCAAGCAGTGCTACAGCAGCCAATCTCAAGCATCATACAAAAGCATCAACTACCACCAATACAAAGATCAGTAAACGTCAATCGGATACGCTTATATTTAAGGAAGCAAAAGCCAAAGTGAAATCAAAACCAATTGTCCAAAACGGAAAGGCGGCCAATCTTATGCAGGAACAGCGCCAGCAACGTGTCAAAAATTGCAGCAATCATACGAAAAACTTTTTTGATAAATATCTTAAATTTGCATACGATTTGAGTACACCCGAAGGTGTGAGCCAATTGGAAGCACATTTCTTTCCACCAAACCAAGAACCACAGAAATATAAGCAGACGAAGCAGCAGCAGGGAGATTCGAAGCCTGAGAAAATGCCGAAACCTGAACAACTGGCAACCAAGCAGCGAAATGACAATTGTTCGCACAAGGGAGATCCCATTGAATACGTTTTGAATCAATCGAAACATTTTTCGTATCATACCAACAATTAATCGCAGAATGAGTCAAACATAAAATTATGGTTTCAAAGCGATTAATAAGTTGGACAAAATTTTTTGTTCATCTTACGATGTTATTTGAATGTGAAGAAGCCAATTTAACTTGCAGATTGAAAAAAGAACAAATTTAAAAAAACAGATTAAAAGAAATACTTGCTTTCAAAATTTTATTATTTGACTTCTTGTTTCATGTTCAAGTGCTTGTCACTATATTTTAACCATACCAAAAACAGGCAATGATGTTAGTCTTGGTCAGAATCCAACTTAGTATAAGGAAAGTAGTTCTTGGAGTGGCTTAATCTTAAATCCTCAAAAAAAGTATTATACTGTTATTTTGTAACTAGCTTAGAATTATTTATAATTTGGACTTGCTAGGCTTGATACGTAATTTTACTTTTATATATGTTGGTTAAATCAGAAAAGAACTTTATTAGGTACATATTCTATAATTAAAAATAATTCTTTGAACTAGTCATATTCACTTTTCTGACCAGCAGATAGTTTAAAAAATATTCTTATTATAAATATTTTCAAAATTAGAAAAAAAATAAATGCGGGATAATCCTCTTAAATGTTTCCTTTTATATAAAAAGGAAAACGTTAAAAAGTCAAAATAAATGCGCACAATTTACCAAACAGCAGGAGACAGAGATAAGATGATAGAAAGAGAGAAGAATATAGATGAGTAAGAGTTATTTTTGTTTGGATTTGCCATGGGACAGCTTTAACAAAAAACAATTAATTCCGGATAAACACATTTTATAATTAAAAAATTCCTTTTTGCAACATGACGAGCTCTAAAAACAAAAACAACACCATACCGAAAAACAAAGCGCAAAAGAAAAAACAAAAGAGAAATTAAGTGAACGCAAAATACAAAAAAACAAAATACCGAGAAAAAAGGCAACTGAATGCCAGAACAACGACGATAGATGCAGCTTAAAGAACTGACAGTCAGTCAGATAGTTAGATGGAAAGACAGACAAACAGACACATAGACAGATGGCAGGAGGCGAAAACAAGTTCTTGGCCAAAAAGCGAAAATTCCAATTGAGCACAACTCAAAGATAATGCAACACATGGCGTATACGTAATGTTCTTTGAATGTACGCCACAAAAATGAAAGGAGCGGGATACAAAAAACGTGAAATAGAACAAAACGTGTCGCAAAGGTCCAGCACGAGAAATTTAATCATCTTTCTCTGTGTGGTTGGGCAGGGTAAAAGGGGTTGGTTCCTAAGCTGATTAGGGTTGAAAGCTGAATGCCCTGGTCCCGGTTCTATCTCTTTACTAATTTCTTTTTTCACTCATAATACCCTTGCTAGAACGGGGTCAGTTAGTTGTGACAAAATGTTTGACTTAAATGAAATAGTAAGACTATTGCAATTTCTCTGACGCTATTTCAGGTTAAAATCGGATCACTCATCATCTGATATCATATTTCGATATTGTGTAGAGTATAAAATGCTCGGCTTGGCTCAATTAGGTAATTTTCCATCTTATTGCGGGCTTTTTTTTTTGGCTGCGCTAGGTTTTTGCATCTTTTTTTGAGTGAAGTAATTTATTGTTTGTTGCGTAATTAACCCGCATTTTTTCGGCTTTCACACTTTGGCTGATGCGACTTGGCTCTGGCCTAATGACGTTGATATGCAAACCCCAATTTGCTTTTTTTTACGTTCTTAATTTTCTCTGTTTGCCTCATTCATTTCATTTTCGGTGATTTAAGTCTTATCTTCGTGTAAAGTCCTTCACGTAATTAGTTTCATTTTTGGCCATGTTCGTATCACTTCATCTCTTTATCCCTCTCATTCGGTTCTTGAAATGAAGCCAAATGAAATGAAATGGCAACCTGTGCAAGTTTTCTTGTTCATGCTTTTGCTTTTATTTTTTCCACCACTTCTCCTAGTGTTTTTTTTCGCTTAGATTTCAGAAAATTTTTCGCTAAGCTTAGGGCAAAACAGTCAGTGATCACGAAAGGGTCACGCCAAAAGGTTGGAGGTACTGTAAAAAGCGGGTTACGGGTAAAATGTCAGCTTAGTCCCTGAAATGACAGGCAAATTAAACTTGAGTGGGGGTTGGCTGTCGGTAAGGCTGGCAGCCAGGCAGCAGACAATTTATCAGAGATACATATAACATGATAAAGGAATAAAAATAGCTAAGGTACAGGCAAAAATATCCTTTTACCTACTGACATTATTCAACCAAAATCAAAACGAAAGAACCAAAATAACCAAGAAAGAAAAGGGTTGCCTTTACAAGTAATCAACTAATTTTATCACCGGAAATTGGCCAAATAACTTATAACGGATTTAATGCAATTATATTGTCAAAATAGAATTAGGCCAAGAAATTGAATTTTTATTCAATTGATAAACATTGGGCAAAAATAATCTTAAAACTTTTTAAAATCTTGCAATCAGAAGTTAAGTAGCTTGACTTTAGCTATCTAAAACTGAGAAATACTTATAAGTTTATTTATATATTCTTCTAAGTCACATTTCTAAAAAGTATTCCCCTTTTAATCTTCTTTGTGAAAAGCATTCCATTTTCATTTCGTTTTGAATAAGTCTTTGACTTGCTTATCTTTTCATTCAGTTGGCAACAAAAAAAGAAACGCAAAATACAATTTTCAAACCCATGACTATCAAATTAATAGATAAACTTGTAAGCAATAAATTTATGGTTGCAAAACAACAATATAAATAAACGAATAAAGAAAAGCACAAAAACAAAAATCACAAGCTATCCGAAAAGAGGCAGATTGAAAAGAAAATTCAGCGTGATATTTTGCCAGAGATTTATGTATTTATTTTCGACGTTATTTCGGAGTTTATATTTAAAACATTAGCTGTTAGAGAGAGAGAGAGAAAGAGAGATAAAACCTAAAACTGCAGTAACAAATAAAAATGTAGGTAACCCAACCAACAACAACCAAAAAACAGAAAAACAAAAAAATTTGTAAAGCCCATTGGAGTATCGACCATGAGTTACCCTTTAGCTAAGCTAACTAAAGGTATAAATAACTTTCAGTTCTTATTATCATATCGGTATGCCAATTTGTTCTGTATAATTTTAAAGCTTTATACAAACTAAATATAAAAACTAGAAATAAAAATACCTAATATAGTTCTAAGGGTAGAGATCCTTTAAGGAATATCTTGGAATATATGTTTTTCTTCGAACTGGTCAATGATTGGGAATGCCATTAAACATGACTTGAAGACTAGAGAAGGTTTTGCTGCGATTTTTGGAGTAAAAAAGCCCATTGAAAAACATATCTACCCTTTGCATACGGGGTATAAAAAGAGAAATAGAGAGATAAAGTGCAAAGGGCAGACAGACAAATAAAGCGGAAATGTTAACGGCAACGAATGGCGCCGCCGCCGCCGCCAACAACCAAGGGAAACAAGGAAAAAAAAAAGTCCAACTGCCATTCTGTGCAGAGTTTATTTTGTACATGATTTCCGTTTAGGCACACACACACACACACACTAACACACAACCTAACTTACACATACTGACAGAATGTGTGCGTATAATTTATATTGCAATTTATATATTTGGACAACATTTTAAGCCAAAAAGTCGTAAGCTATTTAAATTGTCTTCAAGATGCATGAGGTAAAAACGGGAGAAACAAATTTTGTTACTTTTTTCTCAAGGAGTGTGACAGGAATTAAGACGAAGAGCTGGCAGTTGAGCAGCAAAGGTAACAGTTGTTGACATTAATGCCCTTAGAGAGGACAAAGGATATACATGTAGAGGGATAGAGAGAGAGACAGAGAGATCAAAAAGAGAAAAAGAAAACGAGAAGGCACACAAAGAACGCGCATTTTCTCGCCAACAACAATACAACAGAGAATAAGGAAAAACGTAAGAAAAACAAGTGCCATTCACTCATCCACTCGCTCACAATGGCATTGAAAGTGAGTGAAGTCGTCGTGTAGTGGAAAATGTCAAGTAAAATAGTTGTTTGCACAACAATTGGTGTACAATCAAATATGGAAAAATGGAAGAAGAAAATCTCTCAAAGACCCAACAGGACTGGATTTCTATACACCGTTTAAAAGAAAATTGTATTTTTGTTTAATGAGTTTCTCATTTAGGTATAAAAAGCATTGATAGCTCATTGAATTTTAAATGACAGCTGATTGAAGTCCGCTGGTAACTTGGTAACTTTCTTTAAACAAACGTTTAATTTCCCTACTTACACACACAGAGAAAAACGAGCATCCATCAGCAAGTTAATGGAATAGTGTGACACCATAAAGAGGAAGAGACTTTGTCATTATTCTCCTCCCATCTTGTTGATGCATATTGAAATATGATTTTCATCACATTTTGCATGATGGACACGTAGTGGAATGGCCACCAGTCACCAGTCACTGGACGCCCTGTCTACGTCCCTTTTTGCTATACGAAACAGTTAATTAAATGATGAAGGCATTGACGTGTCTCTGGGCACTAAACGGACAGGAACCTAACCAAAGTGCCAACGTGCGAAGCAAACTAAAACCCCCAAACTACACTTTGACTATAAACTAACTCGATAGTGGCCAAGAGTTGGCCATGCCTCTTGACAGGCACCAGTAGTTTTGTTGTCTGCACTCGTCCCACTTCCACTACTCAATTTTCTCCACATTGAGAAGGAGTCTCGGTTTCGATAATGCATATACGACAACAACAAAAGCAGCGCGAATAATTCTAAAAGCCGTGGTAAAAAAGCTATGCTGAAATTCTGGAAAATTTTATTGAAATTGATATTCTATTTTTTTCTTAAGCTACATTATTTGTAACAAAAATCAGGTTTTATTATTTTGTTTAAACTTCTGAAATATCTTGTTCTTGTTTTTGTAACAAATATCATATTTTATACACCAGATTCCAAAAATTTCATAACGCAAGTTTTTATATTACATATAGCATACTTTTCGGTGCGAATCTTTCTTTAATTAACATCTCTGTGGGGGCTACTAAATTACTCATAATCTGTTTGATGTTTTGAAAAATCGGTCTGATTTAAGGAACCTAAACAGAAAGCTGTTATCTTTAAATGATTTTCCCAAAAATTAAACCTGATTTCAAATTGAAATACTCAAATAACCCAAAAAAATGCTTAATAAACAGACTTGGCGCTTATAAATATTTAATAGAAGTTACATTTTTGTTTTTTTTTTGCCATTTATAGAAACCACTGTTCACTAGTTCTCCTGTGACGACATTGTTTGATATCTGTGTGTGTGTGTGTGTGTGGGTCTGTCTCTGTACCTTCATTCAGACCCGGTCCCTGAATCCATGCAACCGGCACGCACACGCTTCAGTTGCATGTCACACGCCGCTTGATTGGTTGCCTGATTCGTTGATTGCCTTGCTCAAGCTCACGTGACAACGCGCTGCCACTGCCGTTGGGCATTGTTCAAGTTGATGTTGCGGTTTGTTCCCTGTGCCCCGCCTGTTATTCAGACCTATCTAGCCATGTGCCACTCTTCTCTGTGTGTTTGTGTGCATTCTAATTTTCATTTCATTTCCTTGGCATTGGTTGCTTGGCTGGCTGTCTGACTGACTGTTCTCACTAACTTGGTCATTTGTTGATTTGATTGATGGCTCAGTTCTCCCCTATTGGTCCGGCCTATTCTAATGAACTTATGTAAATGTTAAGACATTAACAAGCTACAAATAACATTGAACAAGTGGGGCATATGGTTCACATAAAATATGTTAGCTTGAGTTTCTTTTTTTGCCGTAATACATTTGACCTTTAGCTACATACACATAAACATACACAAATTGTGTTGTATATAAGTTTTTGCTAATTAGCAAACTTCATAATTTTACACAGATTTCATATATTAAGTGGATTCCGAAAAGTTGTACTTACGTTTACACAACATAAAACATACCATGAAACTTTTAGCCTCTGCAGTGTGTTTCAGAAATTTTAGCCAGCAGCCATTGTAGTTGTTACCTAAAAGGAGATAGAAAATAATATATGTTAAAAAAGTTGATTACTTGTTCTAATTAATCCATTGTGTATACATGTATGCAGTGTATATCATTTAAAGCAGATATTTCAGGAATTTATGGGTAAATAGCTTAAAGTCTTAATAGTCCGATTTTCGATCGAGCTATGCTGAGGAATAAATATTTGCATTAGTTGCTCTTCAGAGTATAAATTTAAATGAAAAATTATCAATACTTTCATTATGGTTTTGCCTTACATATTATAGAGAATTGTTTTCGGCTTAAGTCAAAGAAACTAAAACTCATATAAAAATGGAAACATTAAAAAGTAGCACTTGGGCTTTAAAATTTGGTGATTTTTCTAAACAATTGGTTAATGTTTAAAAGAAGATAAATTTAGGTTTGCTTTATGGGTTTGCAGTATTTAAATAATTTATAAAAGTGAATAAATTTAATTTTACTTTGAGAAATTCTTTAAAGTTATCTCAAATTTCAAATCTTTTATTGATAACTTTTAGAAGTAATTTCTATTTTCAATCAAACAAACCCCACATTGATTTCAAGAGCAAAAGTTAAAGTGAATGACGAAGACAACATATTCAAAAGAACTCAATCACTTGAGAAGTTTTTACAACAAAACGTTTGCTTATCTTGCACTCATCTTTACATACCAGGACCCCACATATAATAGCATGTGTGTGGAAAAGGACTCAACAAACAGTCAATAATTTTCTTAACTAAATTGTCCGAAGGGCAAAACGAAAACCAATTTGGGGTGAAGTAAAAGAAGAAACAAATACAAACTCATCGACAACGATGACATCATCCCATTAGGTTCACTTAAATTACTCTGGCAAACAAAACAATCTCAAAAAAACTTTTGAGTAAAAGGCAAACTTTGCATGAAGATTTCCCTGTTTGCAAATACCCTGTAAACATTGAAAAAGAAAATAAAGTTGAAATATGCAAGCTTTTGAAACCCATTGTTTATTCTTTGTGATCCTTGATTGCTGCCTAGTCTAAGAAATCATAAAGGGTATCAATAAAACGATCCTTAGTCTTAACTTCTCTATGGTTATTTTTTGTATGTTGTGTGTGCTTTGTGGTTAAGTTCATAACAAGTCAGTGTATAGTCAGTTCTACAGTAGTTGCATAGCATTGACTGACAAGTGCATTTTTTGATCGTTTTTCCAGCTGTTGTTATAAGCACTTTTTGCCAGCATAGAGCAGTCGACAACATAAATCATGAACAGACTAGGGGGAAACTGACTGAGTGTGTTTGTGTGAAAAACGTTTAAGAATGAAACTTTACCCACAGAAATCAAAAGAAGAGAGTTCTGACTGAGGAAAAACCGCAACGCGTTTTTTTTTGGGGTTTCTAGCTGTTTTTCCTTCTACTTTTTTTTGTTCTTCTTGTGCTTTTTTTTTTTTTTTGTTGATGCCGACACCAACAACCGCGAGAGTAAAACTTCCTGGCACAAGGATTTGTCTGTGAATTGCTTGAAAATGGCCATCAAACTGAGAGCTAAACTGAAAATCTGCTTTTGCAACAACACGAAAGCAGAGGAAAAAGAGATGAAGCCTTAGCCTTGGGGCATGTTGCAAGGTTGCACTTGGCAGTGCAGGAGACAAGAGTGAAGTAAGTATGTAGTTGTAAATGTAGTTGTAGTTGGACAGCTGCAGTTTGTCTGTGCAAATTGCCAGGCGATAGCAAACTAAATTGAAAAGTGCTGAGCTAAATGCCGCTGCCTTCGCCTCAAAGTAGGCAATGGATTTGCTAACCTCGATTCTGAGGCAAAGTGAATGAAAAGAAAGGAAGAAAGCAAAAAAAATAAAAACGACAACAACCACAAAAAGGTTTCCCGTGCTCGTTTTTGGTCCATCTACAGCAACAAAATACTAGACACTATTAATTTCAGTCATTTTCCACTACTTTCGTGTTCGTCTATCCCCCCCTGGTTCCACCACCAAAATTTCTATATATATTTCAATTGCTCGTCTAGGCGCCAAGATGTTGTCAGGTTCAAGTTGATTTGTGGTATTCATTATACTTGATTTTTCTTTCTCTCTTTTTTTCCCCATTTTTTGTGCAAATTGCTTGGCACGCTGTTGTGATGCACAATTCTTTAAGAAGTTCATTGTATTCTGGCATTTGGATTCTAGTAAATTTAAATCAATATACTTAAATTACTTAAAATACTACCATCACATATTTTGAATCTAAGACCTGTAAGGAATTAAAGAAAACTTCGAGGAAAAAATCCTTGTTGGAAATGGCATTATTTCCCATTAGGTTTATGTATATTCTCTATTTTATTCTTTATTATTTATATTTTTAAACTATCTGTATATTCTTATATTTCTTTTTTTGTTTCTCGCCATTAAAGAGCTAATGCTTTATATTTTAATTTTGGATATAGCATTTTTTAAAATTTTTTTTGTTTCTCGGCATTAAATTTTAATTTTGGATATAGCATTTTTTTTAATTTTGATAATTTTAATTTCGGTTAAAGTATTATGTACTTCAACTATTCCAAGCACGAATTGAACTTTTTTTCTATTTTTTTCTACATCCAATTCAAATATGTCAATCTTTCAAATCATTTTAAAGGTCTTTTTGTCGTTTTTTGCGGCCTGGTCTAAATGGCTTTGCTTTTGCTTTTGCCTTTGTTATAATTGTGGCTCGTTCTCTTTTGTGTCTTTGTCTGTGGGTGTGAATTTCAGCAAATTGTGACTCCTCTATCTTTGTATGTGTTTGAGTCCTGTGACGGGGACGTGCCACTAACTTGATTGCCATTTCAATTGACCGCAATTTTAGAATGCCTTTGCCCATTGCCCAATGGCCAATGGCGATTCGTTGCTTGGTCTGGCTTTTGTATCGTTGCGGCCTTTTGTCCGCTTCCGCATCATTACGGGATTTTTTTTTTTTTGCTTTGTTCCTTTTGTCAAGCTTATTCAATTCGCTTTCTTTCTTTTTTTTTTTGCCTTCCACTAGACGGCTAATCTGTCTAGGAGCAGGAGATCTGCCATTGGTGAGGCAGTCAACTGAAAGAAGCCACAGCTGCCGCCGGATGCATCCGATAACCATTTGCCCATATGCGGTGATTCTCATGTATGTATGTGTGTGTGGTTTGAAAAGGTTTAAAATAGAATTTTTTTCGACTGTGCAGAATTTCAATTAGTTCATATACATAACTGATGAACTTCTTTTTTTTTAAGTACTGGGGCCAACTAAGGAAATGCCTGCCATTCGACGTAAAGTTTAATGTAAAATCAGATAGTATAGCCACGCCCTCATTTAATTTACATATTTAGACAATTTAAAGGTTTTTTTCTTTTGCCATTTTTTTACTTGCACTTTAAGGCGCCATTCCGAACGCCTTTTGTTCCATTTTGGCTTTTTGTTTTGCCTGGCACGTATCACTGCACAAAGGCAGAAACCAACTAGAAGAGTCGGCCATTACGTGCTTAGCCAAGTGTGTGTTTGTTTGTTTGTATGTCTGTGTACAATGCAATAACGATTGAAAAGTTTCTTTAAAAAGGAAAACCCGATAAAATATACTGCCAAACTCTTCCTTTAGGTTCCATGCAAACTCGTAAATATTTGGCAGAACCAACCATATGCCGACCATTTGCATAACAAAACTGCATGCGGTGCAGCCATTAAATAATTAGAAATGTATTTCGTTTTCTTTTCGCTTTTTTTCCCCCTTTTAAGAGAAAGAGAGAAAGACATACAGAAGAGGAGAACAAGTCAGCTAGAAATGGTAAAACTTCGAGCAACGCCTTGGCCATTAAAGCGTAATCAACTTTCAACATCATTGGCGCCACAAACCAAGAAGCAGTAATATATATACATTATATACATATATTTAAGCTAAGTGAGCAAATTTTTGCTATCTGAACTGTTGAATACTCTAAGATTTTTAATGAATTTTTTGCAAGCTTTATATTTTTATATTCCTAATAAGTAGTAGCTCTTACTGCCGTCGTTTGGCATATTATCAAATTTTTTTCTATCTGAAATAATATAAACTTAATATTTACTCCCGCTAGTTAAAGTCAAAACATTAGTTTAAAATTTATTTGATTTTGAATAATCGGAAGTTTACATAATCGAATTTGACAGAAACATAAAATACGATAAAAATTTCACCCTACCAAATATTGGAACCAAAGACAACTATTTCAAAGTTGGTTTTTACAATACAATACAGTGTTTCAGATTGGTATATCATGTTAGTCACCCTCATTAACAGTGCTGGTTGATATAAAGTGTTTTTACACCTAAAAATTAATGGTCACATTTATCAACAGTGTTGATAAACGAATAATATTTATTTGCTAATAGATTCAATTTGAATATGATAAGTGTTTAATTCCTGTTACTACAAAATCAAACGTAAATTTCAACAACTTTCATTATTGGTTAGTGTAAAAAAGTTTCAACTTTGGCAGTTGCATTGCGGTCGTAAATGCATTTCGTGGCATTCACATTTTGAGGTTAGTTGCTGTCATAAATTTTTAGTGTTCTGGCATGGCCAGATGCCACCGGCTTACCCTGCTCTCTCTCTGTCGATTTTGCCTTTTGTTGCTTCGAACAAAAATTTCAACTTCTTTTGTTTTCGTATTTGTGCTCTAATTGGCAGCAGCATTTTGATAAATGCAATTGACTTGCATTTTTAACAGGCCAAAAGTGGGAGGACTTACTGCTGGCAAGGGGTGGGGAGTAGCAGAGTGGGTAAGTTTTGATTTTAATTGCTCGTTAAGTAGTTTTAATGGCTTCCATTGTTGAGTCATCGTCATTGCCATTGTACTTACTTGTAGAATAGTTGGTTGGAACTCTCTCTCACTCTCTCTCTCTCTCTCTCTTTCTCTGTCTTTAAAATCTAACATTGTGGGGTAAGCAAGGAAAAAGATTGCATTTAAGTTAAAGGGTGGAAAACTACAGAAGAAGGAGTGAAAAGTCAACGATGACGATGTTGGTGGTGATGATGATGACGACGACAACGACAACCGCAAGTGGAATTGACTTTGGCGCTTTTTGGCTTTGACACGTTGACATACAATAAAGGTATTTGCCATTCCCTTCTTACATACATCGACATCGTCCTCAAGATCCACATTCGCATCTGCCCCCTTATTTTCTAACTTCCTTAACGGTGTATGTACATATAGCTTACAGCGTTGTCACATGGAATTTTCATCAAGGATTCGTGTAGCTCTCATTGTTGGAGTGCCTCATGCCTCTTGTCATTATGTATATTGAACTTGGCGCATTCTTTTCCTTTTCTTTGGCTTTGGCTTTCATTTGCTTTGCCTTTGGTTTGCTTTTGGCTTTACGCTGGTTTTCACACTGATTACACAAACGTGAGTAAGCTCCTTTCAGCATCGCGTTCCACATGCAAACATTTTCAGCCTCATACATTTATTCATTCACTCCACTCATTCACTCACCCTTATTCACTCACTCACTCACACTTACTCCATTCATTTTCATCATTTGTATGTTGTTAAGTCAGCAAAAAGAAGACGAATGGCAAGAAAAAAAAACACATTAACTTACTCCTCTCTGATTTGCACTTCTCTTTTCTTTCTTTTTTTTCTGGTTGTGATTTTCTTTTTTTTGGAATTTTCTTTCTGTATGGTCATGAAGGCGCTGACTTGAGTCGAGTCAAGTTGAGTTGTCTAGGAGTAAACAAAGTTGTCGAGTAAGTTACCCTCACTCTTTTCTTTTTTTGGGTGTGTATGAGTTTTGTTAATATTTTTAAGTGATTTGGCAGAATGTGTTGTTGTATCGGAACCATTTTCTTGTAATTGGTTTGCAAAATGTTGTGATTTTCTTGCAGAGAGTAAACTTTTGTTGTCCAGATGATTGCATTTGAATGATGTGCGAAAATATCAATTTTCTTGCCTTAATAAGCAAAATTTTACAAATGTCTTATAGGCCAAAATTATATTAGAGAAGGGGTTAAGAAAATGTTTGCTATATATTTAAAACATTTATTTATAATTTAAAGAAAAAAAAGAGTTTTGTTGATGTTATTTTTAAGCATGAAAAGGCACTTTAGATAATGAGGAAAGGTATGTTTTTAATAGTTATCAACAAGGATATCCACTAAAATAAGATTTAGTTTTTTGTCAAAAATACTTTGCCACTAACGGCTAATTAAAGTCAATTAACAAATTTTCATATTTAAGGGAAATGCCACTTAGAGTATATAGTGAACAAAAACCAATAAGTTAAGAAGTCCCAATATGACTAAAGCATCGTAATTTATGAGTTAACTAGCTCGACTTATTGTATTAAAATTATATTGTATATAGCAAAAGTTTAACAAATTTAAGAGCTATCTATTGTGCTCTTAAATAAAAAAATTCTGAATTTATGCAAAAACTAACAAAAAATAAAAAAGGATGAAAAAAATGTAAGCAACCCCTATGACTCTCTTTGTATGCAAATTCCTGAAAAAAACACGAATAAAAGTCTAAATAAAAGAATGAGAAAAAAGGAATCATTTCGGACATGCAAATTAATGCATGTGAAGAGGAATAGGATATTGAAGTTATGGTTACCCTTCATGGGTGCTCTCTGTGCATTGTACGATGTTAGTTCTGTCAGTTGAGCAATATGCCCAATTCCAATTCATAACATTTCAATGCAATGAACACAAGAGTCTAAAACGAGAGTTTTGCATTTATGAAAAAGGCAAGTTTGATTATGCAATAGTTAGTAGTAGTAGTAGTTGCAGAAGGACAAGCGTACAGGAGCTGATGAGGATGGCAGCCAGAAAGTATCAAAATGCATGCCAAGAGGCAAAACCCACAACATGCCAAACATGGAAACGGAAACCGTAACTAAAACTATGAAACATCTAGGCTGCATACATTCCCACCACACATCATTTTCCACTGATTGTGGGTGTAAATATGGTGATGAGGGCCAGGGGAGTAGGGAAAAATTCTTCACAAAGGAGCGTAAGGTTTCCAAAAGGCATACAAAGTTAATAATCTCTAACCCACAACAAAATTAATATATCTTTCATTATGTATCTGTGCCTATTCTGTGATTTAAAGCTTGACTAATTATTGGTGAGCAAAATGGAGTCCTTTAACCTATTTATATTTGTCCTTCCTAGACCCCTTTTATTGGATTTGGATGTGAACGCCTCTGGCCCTATGCAAGGCAGTCAAAATTGAAAACATGGCATAGGAGAAACACAACCAAAAAAAAAAAAAAAAAAAAATGAAAAAATTTGCATGCATATTTACAAACTTTCGTGGGTTAGTCTGATGGGTTCATGGAATAGGGTAACACCTTCTAGTTCCTAGGACTATTCCAACTACCATTCTCTGGCAACGACAATGCCACCACCCCTCTAAGCCCTCCTTTAGCCAACTCTTGTCATGCCGCATTTGATGTTCGTTTTTGCAACTATTTGCAAATGCAAATTGCAAACATGCAACAGGGACATGTTGCGTAAATGTCAATGTTACAACGGGTAAAAGAAAACATAAGAAAATGGAAAATACACATGCAAATTCGCATACATATATGTATATATATATGTATATAAATAGTTAGGTATGTATATCTATGGTTGTGGCACTCAATGCTCATCTCAGTTGCGCCTTCATTGATAAGCAGTTTGACTAAAGGGACCAGCTGATGGAAAGAAATACAAAAGAAACTTATGTAGATGGAAGTAGTTAGATACATATACGTATATTCTATTCTTGATTGCCATGGGAGTTGACTGCTGTTGTAAAGGAAAAAAATGCATGGAATATAAGTGGGCGTGGCCCAACTCTAGCACCTGATTTATTCAGTTATGCATGAGACAAGCAAAGAAACAGCAAAAGTGGCGTGCATGAAGTTCAAAGTTTGTTTTTTTTTTGTTTTTAAGCGAAGGGAATACCATCATTTTGATTATATAATCCAATTTAATGGAAATTTTTGAAAATGTCATCAGTTTGACCTTGTTTTCGACATCATGCGGTTTTATTCTTAATTATACTTAAAGCCTTGCTTACTCAATTTTTTTAATTAAAAATATTTGCAAGGAATATTTACGTTGCCTTTGACAACATTCACCTATTTATAAAATTTATTTTGGATTTATTTGAAACTGTTTATTCAAGAAATCAAATATTGTTAATATATTTTTTCTTAAATATTGAGTCAACAATTGTTCAGATTGTTAAAAATATTAATAAATATATATTACCAATAAAGGTTTATCAATTTTCAACGTAGAAGAAAGGAAATGAAGGAATTTCTTTAATTGTAGAAGTTGGTCTTAAGCTTTTCAGATCCTGATTAAAAATTGTTTGACGATGTTGATGCATCCTTCTGCCCTGCCATAAATCTTCTCGACTATTGAAACTAAAGGCTAAAACTAACTAACAAACTTTGTAAGCTTGAGCTGAAGGTAAAGTTCAATTAATTTTAGGCGTTTAACATAATTAACAAAATAGAATCAAAAATTGTGCTAATAAACTGAACATTCCTTGGGTCTAAGGAATATAAATAAAAGTCTCACTTTATTGAAGTATTTGATTTAACATGACATTGGAATAAATTAAAAACAAAAAAAAAAACCTGTATAAAACTAAATATCTTTCAGCTAACTCACCTGATGACAACAAGCAAACCCTGTATTAAACTCTAATCAATATTTTAGTATCAACTTGACCATGTATTTAATATACTTTGTGGGACAGTTAATAACAGTACCAAAAGACATTGAATGGACACTCTAATTATCGAGTTGAATGTCGTAAATAAGTTGTTTGCTCATTGAAACACATTTGCAAACTCTTTTCCCTCTATGTTTAACCATTTGTCCATATACCTATCTATCCTTTACTTATTTTAGCATTTGAAAATTTAGCAATTTCTGTGCTGTTGGCAATGCTCTCCATTTCATTTTGTCGCATCCAAATAGACAACCAACCCAACGTACCACCCCCTTTGACATTAGTCGTTGCCTAATTGCACATATGCTGGCACTCAACGCGATCTATCTCCATCTGCCAGTCGTCCCCCAAATAGATGGGTGTGTGTGTGGTTTGTTTGCTTAGCGAACCGCAGTCAGTGTCCAATTGGTAAAAACAAAAAAAAAAAGACTACCAAAAAAGGGGGGACCCCCAAAACTGAAACTGAAATTTATATTCCATGTCGTTTCTACCCCTTGTTCGCCATTTTTACGTTTATTTACGACTGTTTGTACCCGCAGATGTTTTTTCGCGTGTGAGTTTCTCGCTTTATCAGCACTTTGTATATGACTGTGTGTGTGTGTGTGTGTGTGTGTGGTGTAAGAGCGTATGTATGCGTGTGGATTTAATTTTATGCTCGCTCAATATTTCATCTTTACTGAGATGACACACACAATTTTTGCACAAAAATTGAAATATATTTATTTCATCTCTTCTTCATATCTTTCTTTTAATACCCTAACCAACCAATTGCCTACATTACATATGGCCAGAAGAGTGTAACACAAAACATACTTTGTCCAAATATAGTAAAGCCCTTGATCTGATAGTTAAATCAATTTTAGAAGACAAACAAGGAATAAAAGCTCCTTAAAGAAAACTTAAAGAAACTCTTTTTGGAGAAACATTTGTATACCTTTTTTGTATACGCCAAAAGGAGATATTCCTTTTGCAAACTACAAATTATTAATTGATCTAAAGAAAAAACTCTAGAAGGACTTGCAATTTCTGGTCTTTCCAATAAGTGAAATTTCTTGAAAGGGCATTTCGATGTTGATAAAGCAAAAAGTTAGTTTTCGTCTTCTGGTTTGTGTAAGTATTTCTTTTTTGTTTTCCCTTGTTTTTTTTTTTTTTTTTTGGTCTTTTTACAGGCATTGTCGTCCTTACGTTGTCCTTGTCCGCCACGTTGTCATTTTTGCTTCAAGTGTCAAACGTTGCTGAGTGGCCAATGCTGTCGCCATTGCCGTCGCCGGCAGTTTCCGGCAGAACTCCACCACGGAGCTCCTCCACCTTCCCTTGAGCACTTTGGTGGGTTTATTTGCGTTGGCGGCAAAGTGTCTCGTCGCCTGAGTTTTCCTTTTTCCATCTCTACTCTTTGCTCTCCCATTCTCTTGCCCATATTCGTATTCTGTTTGTTTTGCATTTTTTTTTTGTTATTGCCTTCCCTTGCGGTTGCCTTTCCCCATGGCTCTTGTCTTTTCATATAAATGTAAATACATATATATATATATATATTCAGATATTTTCCAACATTTTCTTCTTGTTGTTGCGCATATCTTATGAAATTGTTTATTTTCACTGGATGTGTGTGTGTGTGTGTGTGTGGACCCATAAAATGTGTTTATGCTGCCCAACTACCATCTACCCTCTCAATATTATTATTCCCAACACCACCCTAAACCACCCGAGAACCACCCACCGTTTATGTCGAGTGCATAATGGCTGTTTACTTTTTAACCTTCTTTTTTTCTTCTTTTACTTACTTTCTTTTTTCCCCCTCTGTATTTTTTTTTTTTTTCAGCCGACTGTGTGAAATTTTTCTTTACCATTTTCATTCACTTTGAAGTTTTTGTTGTAGTTGTTGTTGTTCCCACCATTATCATCATCATCATCATCCTCGGCCTGCTGCCGCTTTCAATGTTTGGCTAACCAAATTTCATTTGTTATACTCTTTGGTTAGTAGGCATAATGACTTTTTCTAACCAAAAAAAGCAAAACAAAAAAGGGCCAAGATAAATTTGCAATTTAATGGCATTTGATTTGTTGATTGGCTAAGAAATTGTTTTGTCCATTCCTAAGAAAATTCATTACTTAAATGCAAAATAAAATGAAAATAAATCGCTTCATAAATATCTTAAAAGTCTACAGGGAATTGAAGAATTGTTAATTATTTTGGTATTTAATATTAAAACCCACGCTTGTCAACTTGAAATCTTGATCTCCTACCTTAATTTTCTTCAATTTTTTCTTAGAATTGATTGATGTATATTTCCGGGTATTTAGAAAATTTGTAATGGGGTATACACTCAGTCTAACTAATTTTAGAATATTATAATTCTGCTGAAAGGAGACTTAAGTAATATAGTCCTAGTCTTAATATTCATATGAATTAAATGAGATATAAAGATTTTTTCGCTCTTTGTTTAAGTAATTACAAAGTATTTCAAGCACTTGTTTCGAGAATGTAGATATGTATATATATTCTTAAACTTTTCATAAAGAGATCCTGACTCCCACTAAATATTTTTGCAAAGTTTTATTAAGCAAATGAGTAAAAATATTACTTTTTCAGTTAAATTTAAAGCGTATTTCAAAATGAAGTTCTTTTTCTCTTTTTTTTTTATCACTTTTGTATGCTTTTGCATAGTTTCTTTTGGGGGGTTCTTTTCTTTGTCGAATTTGCGTACTCAGTTTGCAGTAGACTGACGTTTTTATCCCTACCGCCGGGAGTTTTTTTTTCCGTTTTCCGTGTTCTTTTATTTTATATATATACGTTCCTTTTTTTTTTGATGCCACTTAGGCACAACGATGGCAGCAAAGTGTCCTTAAAATAGTCATCAAATAACAAACAGTAGTAGCAAGCAGCTCCAGAAGCTTCTCAACCACACACACACACACACACACACTCTCCATTCCCTTCTCACAAACTGGAGACAATGGCAAATTCTTACCATTGCCACCCCCGTGCCCCCTGCCCAGCCCATCCCACCTCATTTATATGCATGTGCATGTGTTGGCTCTTCATAAAAGGTGTTGAATTCAATGCCTGCTTTGAATTACAGAGACATTGCAAGAGGTTTGCTTGAGCAGAAGCAGCAGGAGTAGGAGTGACAGTGTGGGAATGGTTGATAGATTTACATAAGCTTTAAGTCTTTAATTTACCAGAGAGCAGGATGTAGACCGGCTGTGTGACAGGCCACAGCAGGCAGCCGAACACTAATTGGTCGTGTCACAGTCACGTAGAGAGCTGAAAGCTGTCAGATGCCAAGAACTAACCCGCACACACACACACACACACACACACACACACACGCGCGCACACATATACATTCACATTTGGTATATCCTGTTGTTTTGGCCAAAAATTGTGTATTGCACATTTTTGGACATGGCAATCAAAGTCCATGAAGATGAAATATACATTCACTAGATTTTCTATTTGCTTGAGGCTTTGTTCTGTATTCTTCTGTCCGTCTTGCTCTCTGTCTGTCTGCATGTGAATGATATATATTCTCTTTATATATGTAAATATATTTTTATATGTATTTTGTATATTTGTTCTGTCTTATTGTAGGTTTTTGTTATATTGTGTTTATCCTGTAACCATATTGCCATACATGTGTATAATTTATTTTATTTGGCATTTATTTTTTATGCTCAAGCAAAAGTCAAAAGCTTTTATATGCAAATAAACCAAACCAATGCCGGATATATACAATATGTATATACATATATTGCTTAAGATACTTTTCTCTTTCTCTCTCTGTCTCTCTACTTGTGTCCAATATTTGTATTAGTCCAACTGTAACTGTAACTAAGGCAGTTGTCAGCCAGTTGGCCATTTGTCGTTTGTCTTATTAGAGGAATGGACAAATACACAAAAAGAGAGATGGACTTACATACATTTATAAAAAGAAAGAGACACATAGAAAGTGACATTTTGTCCAAGCAACCTCAGGATTCAAGTTGAGTTAAAAATTTCATCATTTGGAATTTTTTATTACTATAACAAATCTAATAAAAGTTTCTTGTTTGTTCATTTTTTTAAGTTCTTTAGACTAATCTTCTTTAACCTTTCATGGAAGAACAAAAATAAAATCGACTAAATACTCAAACAAAGTAAACAATTCTTGTAAAAAAAAGTTTTTGAATATTTTCTATAATTTTTTCTAGTGTTCAAATAATTTAAAAAGGTCTAGTTTTTTTTTCTTTTTCGTCTTGGTCAAATGTAAGCTCACAACTAAAAATCCTTGAAACTTGTATTTTATTTGGACCAAAAAAAAAGAAGCCTTGTAATAGAATTATATCCTTTTACCAAAAATATATTTTAGCAAAAACTTTGCACACAATCGGTTGATATTTTTTTTTCTTTCATTGTTTGAGTTTTCACAAATTTCATATGCATATATGCAGATGTCCTTTTACGGTCAGTTGACTACAAGAATCTGTTCAGCAAGTGCACATAAAGTATTGTAGAAAGAAAGTCAAACTGGCCAAGCGGATTACAGTACAAGGATTTCATTTGTCTTGCTGCTGCTACAAATGTTGCCTTTTCACATTTCATTTTATTTAATATTTCATTTGGCCAAAGGAGAAACACAAAAAAAAAGTAAGAAGATACAAGACAACTTTAAGCTGCACACAAGAAATGACAAATTAATTGCAAACAAACAACAGCAACAACAAAAAATTCCAAAAACAAATTTTTGTTGAGCAAACAAAGTTTACAATGTGTGTACTCTGTCTTTGGGTCTAGTGTCTTTTGGCTAGCAATTTGCTGGCAAATTAAATTCCTTGTCGCGGACAACGTGAACGTTAGTTAGTTACATGGCCAACAGAGCACAAAGTAAACAAGAAAATAGCCAAGAAGAAGAAAGGAGCAAACTGCAAAGGCAACAAACTAGAAGATCGTGCAACAGAGTATGCAAGAAGAGGAACTCTATTATACCACGTTGAACTCATAAAACCAACTTTAACCTTATTTTTTTCGGTCAAGGGTCAGGAATAGTGCCATGAAAGAGTTATTTAAGCGTAGAGCTGGTGACAGCTAAATAAATGTTCCTAAGATAAAGAGACATTCAATTAATTTGATAAACGCAGACAAAGATTAGAAAAAAAGAAAAAATTTCCTGATTCGACGAATGCGGACAAAAATTAGAAAATATGCAAACAAATTTCTTATAGTGATTCGATCAAAGAAAGCCTTTAATGCATAGGTTAATATATATGGTTCCGGCCATTAGAAAGGTAGCCAAATAAACGAACATATTTTGTAACTATTTTCCCCTTTCATTGACTTCACAAACTTCTATCAAGGATAACTCCTTGTACTTAAAAATCAGTATTTTTTAGTTTAATATCTATTAAAATTGGCAACCACGAAATGCAATTTTTAATATTTATCGTCTAACCTAATTTTAATAGGCAATTTTAAAGAAACGATTTATGTATACATTTTTATCTTTAATTATTTTCATTTATATTTTCTAAATTTTATATTTCATTACTGTCAAATTTAGCAAAACAAAGCATTTTCATAAACAAAAGCTTACAAGCTCTTTGTCATTTATATTAGAATCTATTTATATAAGGTAACATGCAAATAGTTTTCCACATGAACTAATTTGGCAAAGGTAAATAAAATGCAAAAGATTTAATTCTCAAAGGGTCCGCATATATTATTGAAGAAAACTTTTAATGATTTTATTTATTTACATTTAACTTACCAAATAACTAGAAATTTTGTCTGTCAAATGAGATATTCCTTTGAGATATTCTGTAAATACAAACAATAATTAAAATCAGTTTCAATCTACAACATAGAGAGATAGCGAAAGGAAAAAATAAAATAAAAACAAAAGAAATGCTTCAATAAATTTATGTAAATATGTCATTTAAATACATAAAATAATAAATAGATGTAGATAAATAATATTTTATATGTTTGTTTGTGTTTTTTTCATTATGCTGATTCTGTCGAGATTCAATTTTGTGCGTAACTATAGTTAAATAAATGCAAAGTCAGCTAGGCGAAAGTAGAGCAAATAAAACAAAAAGGAGTCAACGACTGCACAATACCCTATAAAGAATTTTAGATGTACCCTGATAGATTGTAACATATGGAACGGTTTTGTTTAGAAAAACTTGGTTTCTCGTTTCCAGTCTAAGGCCTTACAAATGGATTATTTTGGAAATCTTTTCCTATTCCAAAGGGTGTGCTCAGCATACACCTTTTGTTATCCCAGAGTGTAGGGTATTTTTAGAAAACAAACAAATAAAATGTTGAAGCTGCTGCCTATTTATAGTTCAATTACAGTGAAAACGATTCTCATTCTCAGTTACAGCAATGAGAGCAAAAAACATTCCCGCCCATTACAAATTCAAAAGGAAGCAGGAGCCACAGGAGGCAGCAAACCAGCAGCAAGGACTCGCTTTGTATAAATATTAATGAAGTAGGCCATAGAAGTGCGAGTCAAGTTGAGCCGTCAACTCGTTCTTGTTTTGTATTGAACGTTTTGCATTTGTAACAAGAAATCCTGGCCTATTTACAACTTTTTCTCAGCAATTCTCTCTCGCTTATCGTTGAACTTTTACATCTACTTCTGTGGCACTTTATTTGCATAGTAATACCCTAGTATGGTTATGGCCCAAATATGTATATATCTAACAATCGGATCAGAATCTCAACGAGTCATGCCTCAGTGATTTGAAATTGTGTGTATACGTAGTATTGGCTAATTGCTTAGCAGCAATGTGGCTGCGCTTTTTGGTTATTAAATGATCCGTGAAATGGCCAACCATTATAGCCACAATGACTATGGGTTTAATCGTAGTTTTAGTTCAAAATGTATCTACATTAGCATTAACAGAATGTTCTAAGTTTGTCTTATTTTTCCTAGGGGATTCATTATACATATTGAAATTTTCAAACAAAGAAGTCGAAAACCATTTTACTTTGGAAATTAGGAAAAAAGGCTTACTTTGAATATCTAACTACAATGTTATTCTTCATTTTCTTAATTTATTAAGGCATATAATGTGTTAAAGTTTAAAGCACTTTCTTAAAGAGGAGACAAAGATACATTTGGAGAAGTTACACGAATTGTTCACGATTGGCATGATTTTTTGTTGGTTTTTAAATGGCTTAGACTTTATTTATCATTAGGTTAGTAGAACTCTTGCTTAAATTTATTAACAATTTTTGTAAGTATTTTACTTCTAAGCTGAAGCCCGAAAACACATTTAGTTCTCATAATTCTAAGTCTCAACTTAGTATTTGAGGTAGAATTCTTTCAAAATTCGCTTTAGTTGAGTTTGAAAATTTGAAAAAATTGGTTTATTTTGAATAAAAATATAAAATTTGATTTACTAAGTGGTATGATATAAATTTTTAGCTATAAATTAAAGCATTATATTTTATTTCTAAAAAGCCTGAGAAAAGTTTTTTTTTTTGAATGGGCAACATTTTGCTTAATTGTTAATGTCATTTAGTTTGGTCTGAGAAGGAAGCAACAACTTGATTAAACACTCAGTGTGCTCATTAGAAGGAACACACGAACTTTATGGACAATACAAAATGACATTTTAGATTGGTCTTTGGAATCGAGCAAATGCTCTTATTATCTCGTCGGTCCTTCTCTTTGCTCTATTAGTCTGTGTCTGATACACACATGCACACAAATAGATAGATACAAAAGCCTTGATTAGAGCGACAAGACACACCCGATGGATGGATGCTATATGGGATGGCTGTTGGTCGCCTGAAATGGGTGGACTGAGAGGTTGGAAGTCAGTATTAGAATCAGAGTCCGAATCAGAGTCAGAGTCCATTAAAATCCACTCAAGTGCACTTAAATGCTTCCGAGTGCTCTGGCTTTCGTCTCGAGAACTGCACTAATGACAGTTAAGATTTAAATCCAACAAGAATATGTGTTTCATTCTTTCTTTCTCCCATTATTTGCCTTCTTCTCTAGAGTTTTTTGTTTTCTTATTTCTTTTTTTTTATGCTTTCTTTTCATTTCAGAATTGTCATGTGGCTGAGTAATCGTTTGGGGGATACTTGGTCTGTAATCAAGTTGAAATTCAGTTTCATCTTCTTGTCGTCGTCGTTTTGAGCTGGTTATCACTTGTCGCTGTGTGCAAATCTGTGATTTATCTTTTATATATAGATTTTTCATGACTACCATAAAAATGTTGCCCCATTAAATTGTGTGAGGGATAAAATGCAAGATGCAACAGCATGAAGCAACTTACCAACCTACCAGTTGCATATCTCTGGCAAATGAAAAGTTCAGACACAAGGAATATCACCTTGAAGATGTCACCTTTTCTGGTTTATTTTGGGGTTAAAAACTTTTTAGTTTGCTTTAATTAAATTTGAAAAACATTTTACGCTCAAGTCGTTCAATTTGCTGTTGTAGTTTCCTGCATTATTTAATTTTTTTTTCGAAAGTAGATGAGAGAGAGAGAGAGAGAGATGGAGGAGAACACGTTAAATGCAAATGGCAGCTAAAAGTTGAAAGCCTTCAGTTGATGGCATTTTGTTGGTCTCCTTTTCCACTTGATGTTGTTGTAGTTGCTGTTTGCTTAGACCATTCATTTTTATTGCAACCCCGACCTGTCGTAAGTGTGTGTGTGTGTGTGTATGTGTGTATGTTGGCAGCAGTTTGATTGTATTGTGTGGATCCCCCCCTAAGTCGTAGCTAACGAGGTCATCAACAGGATGCGCCGCTGCCGGTGCTGCTGCTGCTGCTGTTACAGCTCTTCACAAAAGCCGATTGCAGCTGGTATGTGATTAGAGCCAGGGCCCACAGAGCCACACAGAGAACATGTACACCACATCGAAGAGTAATAGAGGAGGGATTGGGCATGGGGATGGGGGTTGAGGTCGAGCGACACGTTGCGAAAATTGCCCTTAACTGTAATTGCCAAGACCTGTGCGAAGAACGTATCCCAACTCTCTTTCGCTCTCTCCCTTAAATTAGGCTTAAATGCTTGAGACAGCACTCTGTGGTAACATTCTCTTTCTCTGTCTTTTTTAGCCTACTCATTGATTGGTTTTTCTGGTCTTTTTTCTTCCGTGGTATAGCCCTGTTCAAAGCTCTAAAGCTGGATTTGGCAAAGGAACTAAATTGAACTAAATGAAAGCTAAGCTCTAAAGAGATTACCAGAGTTTTGGCCTAGATGAATGGCAATGTTAAATTGGCTTTTTGGCCACACAAAGACAAAAATCAAACGATTTACCTATTTTATGCACAACAATTTTTGCAAAAGTTTTATAACTTTTGTTAGCATTGAAATGTTTTTGTAAGCTGCTTACAAATATAAGATAGAATGTTTAAAATATTTATAGTCTACTCTGATCCTTTAAATAATTTATATAAAAACAATTAATTCATTTTTAAATTTCTATGTAAAATTCTTTTGTTTTATTGTCATTCCAAATATTTTTGTGTCTGTATTGTGGTTTTAATTATTTTATTTTTGTAAATTATATATTCTTTATGGTTTCCGTTTTTTTAATATAATTTTTTTTTGTGACATTTTTCTTCTAAAAGAATCTATAATAAAAATTACTCTCATATATTTGACCATAGAGATAGTTTTAATAAAATCATTATACATTTTTTTACTAAAGTAATTAAATTTTCACTTGGCTAGTTAGTTGTTTTTTTGTGTCTTAAATATTTCAGGAAATTTCATTACGTTGCGGGCAATAAATTTGCAGCTTATGCCAGGGCAATAAAAAAATTTTATAGCTTACAGGTTTTTGGTTTTTTTGTCGTTTTTGTTGCTGGTGTTGATGCTTTTGTTTTTCTTTTTTACCGCTCTTACAATTAAACAAATAAATTTTGCGCATAAACCTATGAGAGGAGCTATGGATAAGGGAAAAAAATATCGAGTAATTTACCTCAATTAACACGCCAGCTGGGTCAAAAAGAGAAAAAAACATTTATAAAAGAGGAGGAATGTAGTAGAAGCTGAATGCTGGTTGCATTTACAGATCAATGCAGAATGCGAGCCATGTGTGTGTGTGGAAGTTGGTGGTGTGTATGTGTGT
Organism: Drosophila insularis; assembly: GCA_018903935.1. NCBI lineage: Eukaryota > Metazoa > Arthropoda > Insecta > Diptera > Drosophilidae > Drosophila > Drosophila insularis. Next base: position 7,110,482 of record JAEIFP010001084.1, on the reverse strand, counting down.
GTGTGTGTGTGTGGAATGGGTGTGAGTTTAATTGCAGGCAATGGTCAGTCAGACAACCGTAACCGTTACCATTCCCACAGCATCCGCTACAGCTGGCCACGCCCCGTCTGAATTTTATCGCCACTCTTAACGACACTCCAAGTGTTTGCAGTCAGAGCCATTAAAAGACAGATGTAGGCGGGCGGGGGGCGGTGAAAGGCAGCACTACCCATCCTCGCAACCTCCATATTCGCTTCAACCAAACTTAAACGTTTTTCTTCTTTTTTTTTTGGCAAATAATGACCGTTGGCAAATCGAGAAAGAGTCCTATCACCTCCCTGTCTGGGCCTCTATGCTTTTTTTAGACCCATTCACATCCATTTAATGTCCATGTAAATGTGAGCAGCTAACCGAAGTAGGTGAACCTATTCCTTCTCACTCTCTCTTGCTTTTTTTTTTGTACTAGTCCATCTGTATCTACCTGAGCCATTAAAGTTCACTTTATGTGGGCAATTTTACAATGCTCATCAGTTTGGTACGCTTTTGCAGTGCCTCTTCCCATAAAGAGAAGCTGCTGGACATTGTCCATGCATTAAAATGCTAATTTTATGTCCTAGCCTTTAGCCAAGTTTTCTGGAAAACAGAAACAAGTTTTCGTCTTGTAAATATTTTCATTATGGCCTTGCACCATGTGGCAACAGATGTCCATGTCGAAAAAAAGGGCATAAAATGCCTGTTTATGAACGTGCCAGGAATGTTGAAGAAGAAAAAATGGTCTAAGCATGAGGAAAATGTTACAACTGATGATAAGCCTTGTTGTCGTAACAAGATGCCAAGTATAGTACATGATTTTGATTGTCCATAAGTTTTAAGAGAAAACTGCTCAGAATTGAAATGAATGCTTAACTGAAAAGTTTGTTTATATTTTGTGTTGAATCAATTTTAAAAGCATTTTGATAGTCTTTCATTTTTGACTTAAAAAATTTCACTCAAAATAAAATTCTTTATAAATTTTTCTATTAATAGTGGATAGCCGATTTTTTAAAACCATCCATAAGTATATTCTATCTGAGGTATGAGCAAGTGCAATTTTAAAGACAAGCAACAACTTTAATGAAACTTTAAAAACATAAATAAGTAAATGGAATATTATAGTTGGGATTTTTTTGAAAATTTTTTAATCTATGTATGTGAATTGCTGTCTATGTAAAGGCATCAGATGAAATAGCAAACAGGGCCATCTTTTACCTATTAGGTTTAACTTAGAAATGTTTCAGATGTATATTTAATTTTTTACAGTAATAGTTATATATTGTATAATTTTATTTAGACTAAGGTATCATGTGTCCAGAAAATGGTAATAAGATTAAATGAATCAGATAAAAATCTTGTAAAAGACGGCGAAACGAATAATCAAAGCCTGGTTCTATCTTTTGATAGTGTAAAATGTTGATATAAAACGTGGATTATAATTAAAAAATCTCCTTTAAGGTAAGCACATACAATCACTCACGATTGAATTTGAATGAGATAGCTAATCATCTTAAATTCTTATCATTTTGTTCAGGTTAAGAGTCTGATCTTCTTAGTCCTTTCACTTGTCTGCGGGGTTTTTCTCTTCATGTCAATTTTCCTGCCTTAGAATTATTTAACTTATTCATAGTATTTATATATACATTCGTCTATTTTAATTTCATTGGGACATGTAAAATATAATTTTGTATTCATTTTACCTATTTATATTTCAAATATTTCGTTTAAAGCCTCAACTTTATTTCTTGTTTAATAATAACAGATAGCTTGCTGTAAGCTGTTCAGAGAAACTTGAGAGGATTTTAGCAAATTAAATTTCGTTTGTGTGTGTTTGTTTTTCATTTCTCTGTTTTTTTTTTTGTTGTGGAGTATTTTCAGTACTCTTTTTTCTCCAACATTTGCTTGACTTGTTGAAAGGTTTTGCGTTCCTCACTCGTTTTGCCCCGTTTTGTCTTCTTTTTTGCTGTGAACAAAGTGAAGCTAGAAAATACTACAAACTCACTGAGTGAGATACATAATACAGTACATATGTACCTACTAATGCATAGATGTATGTATAAGAGTATTTGTTTGTATGTGTGTGTGTGTAAGTGTGCTTGTGTGAGTATTTCTCTGGTTGTTTTCTATTGCTTTGTTTCATCGACTATGTCTACGTTTTTGCGTTTTGGAGTTTACGTTTCTCGTTTGTTGTGTAGCTGCAGCTGTTTTTCCTTTTGTTTTTGCTCGCTTTGGCGTTGCAGCTTCCGTTTCCGTTGAATGTGAGTGTGGTAGTGAGTGTGCGTGTTTGTGTATCTTCCTGTTTGTACGCCTCTGGAGTACAAGAATCTCTGCTTCTAGTTCATATTTCGCTTGTCCGCATTTCGTTTACTTTATAAAATTGTAAAATATTACACAAATAAATAGCTAACAAAGTGTGTCTGTGTGTGTGTGTGTGAGAGAAGGAAGCTACTTAGGGCGAAATAAACACGGTTAAAAAAGAGTGGGACTGAGAGGAAGCCAATGTGGCAACGGCGTTATGAAGTGGAAAAGTTGAGATTGTGGCTTTAATATTTCCCAAAGACCACTCGTATTAAAGTTAAAAAAAGCTTTGACAGCATTTTCAAGAATAATTCGTTGCTGAATTTTTCGTTTTGAGGTTTGTTTTTCCTTCACGTTGTTGTGTTTATTTCTTGAGCTTTACAGGGTATATTGGTTTCCAAAGAGCATGGTTGATGACTATAGATGTTTTTTGGAAATGTACAAAATTGTAATTATTTAATAATCATTCAATTAATTATTACTAAAATTATTTTTTAGTTTCAAGTTCAAGTTTTAGTTTTATTTATGGGAACCTGTTAGTTTCTGAGGGTATCATAATGATAGTTGAAATTGGCATGGCTTTTGCTTCTTTATTGCATTTAGCGCCAAAAAGTCGCCGGCAAGAGAAGTTGATGATGCTGAGCTGACGAGGCGCATTCCCTGTTTGCTTGTTGTTGTTTCTGAGAGAAGGACGTGTGGTGAGGCGGGTTGTATAGGTTGGTTGGGAGGAGAAGTTTGCAGACTGCATTTCTGCAGCTGTTTTGCTGGTAAGTTTTTCTTTATTTTTTTTTTCTTTTTTGACAATATTTTTTTTGAACTCCTGCTGGTGTATCTGCCGAGGACATTTTGTCATGATGTTTTTGCAGCTGAGTCGGAATTTTTCTACCCCGGTTTTGCCAACCGTTTCTGGAGTATTTTTTTTTTTTTTTCTTCCTCTGCAGTCTCTAATATCAACACTTTTGTGCTACGTAATTACTTTGAAATTAGTTTGCGTCGCAAACTTTGCACATTATGCGCATCCTTATGCCTTCACACAAACAGGGGCACACACACACACACACACGAGTATGTTGTGTGCCTTAAAGCCTTAAAGTTGCCATTAGTGTTTCCCTTCCATTCTTAACAACCCGCTGTCTTCCTCTACATTCGGTCTGATGTTTGCTATTTTGACATTGTTTGTTGCCGGGGACTCTTGTTGTTTGTTATTTCATTAAATTAAATGTTCTGGGATTTAGCGCTCAAGTCTGAGTGTCTGTCTGTCCCTGTCTCTCTCTCTTTGTCTGTTTCTATGTGTGTCAGATAAAAAAATAAATATCATTTAATTGCTTTCAAAATACGCAGAGCATTTTGTTGTGTTAATGTTTTGGAATAATGTCACATGAAATTCACATTTTATACAATTTGATGGAAGAGAATGAATAAACAATTTTAATGATGCCAAAAATTGTATTAAATCAGCCTAAGCCCACTGGGTATTACAGTGAGACAAATCAAATAAATTTGCCTTCGTATACATATATATTTCGAATAATTGGAAAAATTCTAAGAAATTTATTGTCTAGCTTTTAACCTAATTGAAAGTCAATTATTTTGAGAGAGTCTGTAGGAAATGAATATGCATAAATCTAAACTTTATACCCACTTCAATTTTTATTTCTATATATTTCGTTTAATAAACAATGTTTTAATCATTAGGATTTGCTTATAAAAATCTTAACTAATATTATCTATTTTCGGGCAAGGATTAACAAAAAATGTATCTAAAATTGTTTTACTTACATTTTTTCAAAGTCCATTTTCGATATTTTCTGCAATCAAAAAAGAGAAAACTGTTTAGTAACAAATTTAATTTGAAAACTTCTTTTATTTTCAATAAAATTCTAATTCTAATTAAGCCTGAATATAAAAAGTTAAATATCAAAACGTACAATTCAGGTAAAGAAATTAATTGCTGAATATAAGATAGGATCTCATAAGTTATTTATATATTTAATAGATATAGATTACTTTTTCTTAAAATAAAAATCGACTCTTCAATTCTTATGAAAAATCCTTACGATCCATAACAAAAACCGAAACAATGAAAAATTGTTTCTTTTATTACTATCTATGTGGAGCAAAGTTTTCTTCTTATTTTAGTGAATTTTTAAATTTACATCTTTTCATAACTACAATTTGGTTTTTAGCATAATTTTAAATCTGTAATCAAAGTTATCTTAATGCGAACAAAAATTAAAGGTTCTTTTGTTTAATCGAAGTTTCTTAATTATGTGTCATTATAATCATTTTGAGACCTTGGGGGTTTCGGTGAAAACAAAGGAAGTAGGATAGAGAGAGAAAGAGACTGAGGAGGAGCGAGTGGAAAAAACAAGACTTTTGCTGTTTTGAGCTTTCCATTTTCCCACAGAGTAAAATAACAATCAACCGCAACGAAAACAACAAAGACAACAAGAAAAACAGCTGCTACTGCTGCTGTTGCTGCTGCATTTGGCAAACAAATAAATAAACAAAAGTCCAAATGAACAATAAGAGTATAAAAGAGGAGGGGCGTGAGTGTGGGGGAAGTAAATAGTAGGGATGGGGAGTGGGAGGGTGTAGGTAGAACGGCACAGTTAATGGCAAAAATAATATTTAACCAGAAGAGAAAATCTCTCGCTCTCTTCTCCTCTCTCTCCCTCTTATTGTTAGCATAGCTCTATCTATCTTGCTCTCCATAGTTTTACATGCACTTTCTGCTATTGTTCTGAGGCAAATAAAAGCATGGATAACGCGGCGTATGCGTAATCATTAAATGCACTGCACTGCAAGAATTATGTTACGCATACGCAGCGTTGTGTAAATTGCAATTAAAATCATGCATTTTTAATACAGAATGCCAACACTTGCATAAACAAATAAATGACAACAGCCACGCCAGCTGCTAAGCAAACATTTTTAAATATTTAAACAAAATAAAGTAAACACAAAAAAAAAAATGGAAAAAAAAACATGACAAAATGGAGCAAAAGTAAAGTAAAATGGAAAAAATGTGACGTGCCGTTCGTTGTTAGGGCTGGTAGGTTAAGTGCCCGCCCTGTATTTTTACGCTTGATTGTGTTTTATAGAGCAGACGATGACGACGACACGACTGCCCAACCTACCGCCCCCTTCCCGATCCACCCTTGCCCAGTCCATGTCAACGCTCATGGAACATGTTGTGTTGCCCTTGCCAGGCCACAAGGACCATAAATACTGTGGCTTGTTCTCTCGCATGTCCATGTCGACACGCCCTGCCACGTACCACACATACACACACACACACACTCATCCACCCGCTCCTTTACCTATACCAACTGCTCCTGTGCCTTTTTGCCCTTTTGCAAAGTCTTTTGCTGGTGCTGGAGCAGCTGGAGCTGCACTTTCATGTGCTGCTTGTGCATTTTTTACGATGCCAGTGGAACCCAGGTTGCACAAATAATGCACAAGCCAATGAAGCATACTACCATCACGTTGCAAATAACCTGCCACGCCCCATATCAACGCCCACCACAGACGACAACAGCAGCAGCAGCAGCAGCAGCAGCTGGAGCAGCAACAGAGACTATTTTCTACTTTGTGCGTTTGCTAATGAAAAAAATGCCTCAACGGTTAAGGGCAAACAACAATTATTGATGTAAAAAAGAAATTCATAACTAACGAGTATACACAGACATGCATATTTGTCTATGGGAAAACGAAGAAATTAATTGAAAATTCCTCTGATGGACATTGGAGCTAACGGGTCAAAGAGTCAGTTATTATAGACTTGCAATATTTACTACAAATAAGTGCAAGTACTTTCAGATTCGTTTGATAGGCAGTAAAACTGAAATGTATTCATTGAAATATGGCAAATGAAAAATAATTAAAAATGGTAAAGTCTTTTAAATCAAGTGAAAACTTTAAGTGAAGATATGCAGTTAAAGGTCTGGTTGTGGCTTTTTATCTTAAGACTGAAAATAACTGATAAAGAAATTAAATTTAATTTAATATACCTATTCAAATCAGAATATTTATGTATAAAATTAGAAGTCTATGATTATGCTATATATCATATGAACTTTGATGCTTGCACTAACTCAATGAGGACTTTTTATTTAAATAAGTAAATTAACTTCTGCCAAAAATTTTTTATGTTTTCTTAGACATTTTCGTCCTTCCATCCTTTTCTCCTGGCTTCTTTGTTTCACTGAGTAAATTTCACACGTATTTGACATAATCTTCTTATTGATCGAAACGAAATCTCAATAACCTGAATAACCGACTTAAGTCAAGATTTGCTCTTCACAATGGTTTTGTTAGATTGAATGACATTGAATAAATATTTAGCAGATGGTTAAGAAATATGCTATAAGCATATCATTAATTATGATATGCGCAACCATAATCATTTATTATTTTAATTAAGTCAACATTTTTGCCTTGATATTGGGCCAGGTGGCTAATTGCTTCATCCAGGCAAATAAATGATTTAACTGTCAAATGCCTGGTCCAAAGGTTCATTTAAAAACAAAAAAAGAATTAATAAAAGGGACCAACTACCACCTGACCCACATGTTGCTGACAGTTGTTCAATTCGCATCAGAAAAGTTAACTGGCTTTTGTTTTCTCCGCAATTTCCACATTAATTAATAATGAGTTTCATTTATTGATGACTTCATAAAGTGAGCAATCAGTATGATGTTGGCCAACAGCTTCTGGGCAATAGCAACAACAACAACAACAACAACAACAACAACAACAACAACAACGACAACAACTTTAGCCGTGGTAAAAGACAAACGCTGTCAGCAACAATTTACACACGTAAAATTAATTAATATTTTATACATAAGTAGGCAAAAAGTAATCGTTTTCATTGGAAAAGTCTTTTTAAACCTTCCACCAAGAGTGAACGATTTTTAAAGTTTTTTATATCCAAGTAATGTTGGCTTTTTTTTGGCACTTTGCTCGAGATACACACATATGTATGAAGGAATTTCAGAAATTCATGTTTACTTTGAGCAGTTTTTAATAAGTCATTCAGGTTAAATAGTTTCATTTCGAAATCTGCCTATATATAATTGAATATTTAATTTTATATTTTGATCTCCTTGATTGAAAAAGTCTTATACTTCCACATCTCCATGTAAATCCTCTGACCCTTTAACTCAAAATGGATGTTTTATGGCATTTTTTGTAAATTTGATTAAATAATTAAAGCTAATAAATTTCAGAAATTAATTCAAGTTTCATGTGTTCATTTTTAACTAAAATAAATTACCAAAATTTTAAAATGTTCTCTTTGATAATTTGCCTCCGACCATTTTAAGAAACGATTGCATATTTTGATCTTTTTGATATAAATGCCATAAAGGTTATTATTAAATCATGTCTGCTTATTGCAATAACTTTTTTTTTATATGGGTAAAAAAAGTATTTAAGTGTTAAGCCTGGAATATAGTTTTGAGTAGTAATTTCTACTATACATTTGGGAATAAAACCACTTAGTGCATTCTAATAGAAGAAGAATATAATAATATCCTTCTATGCCTTTAATAATCAAATTGTAATTTGTTCTTTTCCTAAAGTTTGAAAACAAACTAAGGCATAGTAAATTAGGGTCTTGGAAATTGTTGCTACTCAATTTGAAGCTTTGACAAACAACTCGTTTTATATACATTTTCTCTTTGATTTAATTTGTACTACATGTTTGTTGTCCTTTCTAAACAAGTGTCACTATATATAACTTTGGTAAATTATATTAAAAGTTGCTTTTTGTTCGCATCGCTGCTTAAAGCCTTATATGAAATATTCAAGAATATATATTTACTATATACTTATATACATATATATGAATGCATGGTATATTGTATATATTTTATGGCAAAATGTTAACATCAGTGGCTGGCTTTTTTGTTGTGCACTTAACACGCTTCCACGTGTTTATTATGTATGAAGCGTCGTCAACGAGACGTACTCACGCACACTCATTCATTCAGTCAGAGAAAAGTTGCTGAATAAGTTATATATATGTATGTGTGTGTGTGAGTGTGTGTGCGCCCATTTAAGTTAGATTAGCCGGGAATAATATTAATCAATCACGCCTCAGGATTTGAGTCCTGTGCCTCGTTTCGCTCCCAAACCTTCAATTTTTGTAGCTCCATTTGCCTAAGACCGTTGAAATTTTTATGCTTGCCTTTGCCTTTTATCTTGTTGTTGCCGCTGAGCTGTTGATGAGCTTCATCATGTTGTCTTCTCCCCCGAATAGCAGAAAAAAAACTTGACAGCTGCTGCCCTGAAATACGTGTCCTGGCTTAGTCAGCCTTGCCAGTCAGCCAAACCAGCCTTTTTTGGACTGCCAGGCATACGCCTTCATCTTTGCCTGTTGTCAACTTGGTAAAGAAAAATTGCCAAAAGTTAGGGCGCAAAAACGAAGAGAAAAAAATATGATTTTTGGAGGTTGAGGTGAAGTCGGCGGACTTGAGCTGAGTCCTGTTCTGTGTGTCTGTCTCTATCTCTGCCTCCTTTGCTCTCTGTTATAACATCATTTATTTAGCTTTACCGACAGGCAGCTTCGTTTTTTTTTTTTTTTGGTTGTGTTCCTTCAGCTTCTTTCATGTAATTTTTCTTATTTGAATTTATGCTGATAATGTGCAAAAAATAAAAAGTAGCTAGAAACAATGGCAGCTGCATCAACTAGGTGTACTGTAGGTACATACAATACATATATACAAACATACGTATATATGTAGTAAGTACGTGGTGTCCCTGGAAGGTCCTGGATATGATTAATCTGCCCAATGCCACGCACTTTATCATGCTGCATGTAGTATGCAGAATAAAAAAAGAACAGAACAAAAAAAAAAATGAAAAACCATATTAAATTATTTACATCCAGAGACCAGCTGTGAGAGAATAAAGTTTTATATTCCCTTTTTGGTTATACCTTCATCCACATCAACCAACACCCCCCTCTTGCCTTGCCACAGTCATTTTCAGTTTATTTTGCTGTATTTTCGGTGACGCAATTGGTCCTGGGGAATATTTTAAGTAAATATTGATGAAAGCTTCTCAAAATGCAAAAAAAAGAAATGAAAGGGAAAATGAAACAAAATTGATGCCCTACCCTGCAGCCAATTCACTCAATGCCCCATCAACATGAACTGACATCGTATTACATATCCATCACAATTATACGTTGAGTACGTTAGGCATATAGGAATAAAAGAGACTCAACATGTCCTTAGGGCGAATATGAAATATTGTTTAAAAAAAAGTCAAAAGGTAAGTTGAATGTGAAGTATTTTAAAAAGAACTTAAAAAGTAGTGGGTTAACATAATACAAAACGATCCAAAAATTGGTCTTAATTTTTAACTAATGAAGCTAAAAAACTAGACCCTCCTTTCCGATGGGATTCATAGTATCATTTTTTCTTTGTCATTAATGAATGAATGAGATAGCAGCTAACTCTGACGTAAAAGCTATCAATCAATAACGATATATAGGATATCAACTTGTCGTTACATAGTTCCATTTTGTGTTATAAACGGATAAATATAGCAAGTTCAAAATATGGCTGCTTGTTGCATATTGGCAATAGCTCTTTCCTCCCCCCCTTAGCGTTCACATTACCATTGTCATCATAAATTTATAGACGCAACGTCATGCCAAAGAACAGCTGCTTGCTTTCATGTTTAACCGCTTTTCTGTGCAGAGCTTTTCAGTTTTACCCCACTGCCAATTTTTTCGTAGGTGCAAATGTATCCGTTGGCGTCATCAATTTTTATGTGCATATTTGTTTTACCGTAAAAAAAGCAAACAGTTAAGACTGTGGGCGTGGCACACCCGCACACACTCACACACACATGGTTGGTGGAAAAACGGAAGTCAGCTTAATGTCTACTAAAAATCGAATTGCGATCCATCAACTATGCTTATGATGGCTCCACCAAGTCGCAAGGTCAAAGTTAGAGAGGGGGTTACGATTTTCAGGGTGGCATATGTACGTACGTCAGGGGGAATGGAGAGGGTTGGGCAAAAAGGGAGCGTTCTCGTTGCTTGTCTGATGTGATTTTTGTTGCGCATTTATGTATAATTTTATATTTATGAGCATGTTGTTAAAAATGGCCAAAGGCGGATGTGTTTATGCTTTTAATGCTGATTTATGGCAAGCAACAGTGAAAAAAAATAAAGAAGAAAGTATCAGAAAGTGTGCATAAGAGACAAGACAAGGCAAGACATGGCAATAGGTGCATAAGTAAGTAAAAGGAGAAGACAGAAAAAAAAAACAAATAAGGTCAAAGAAAATTGATGGGCAAAAGAGGGAAACTAAAAAAGAAACGTTTTGTATGGGAACATTTATCAAGTTTTAGTGCCTGCTTAAAAAAAATGAAACATTTCCATCGAACTATTTTTCTATGACGTTGCTTTTCTTTTTCCTCAGACATTGGGGTCGAATTGGAAAAAGGAAACTTTTTACTTTGTTGCTATTGGCATTGACATTTTTGATAACAATAATGGCTAGGGCAAAAATAATCTAATGAATAATGGTTTTCATAAGTTTGCAAGAAGAAGATCTTTTGTCATAGATTCGAGTTAGAACAATTTTAAAGAATATATTTTTATTTAAAAAGCAGTTGCTTTTTACGAATAAAGGATCCAGTAGATTAGAGGCAAAAAATTCATCAAAAGAATTATAATTATTTCTGGATAAGAATATTGTTTCTAAATATTTGGAGTAAAAACAATTTACTTTTTTTCAGTGAAACATTTATTTAAAGCATTTCTAATCTAAGACTCACTTACGAGTACTTTATTTATATTATTTTTTAAGCTAATGAAAAATATTAATCAACAACAAAAAATTTGTAAATATTTCCATAGAAATATATGCAAATGCCAAAATCGAATGTAACCATTATTAATTCTCTTGTGAATTTTTACTCCTTTTTTAAAACTTTACAAAGCTTAATTAAACCAATACTCTTTAAATTACAAATGTCCTCCATACTCTCTACTCTCCTTGATCCACACAAAATGAGCCCCTAAACTAAAGCACAAAGCTAAAAAAATACAACAGAGAAGAGCAAAAAAAAAAAAGAAAGGAATTCGAAAGAAAATGGCAACATCTTGAGGAGGGGGTGAAAAACTTGAAAAGCACTTGATGACTTGCCGCAAGGCGTGTCCACGGCCAACCGCAAGTTCCAATAAGCCACTTAAAAAAGTTTATAATTAGCAACAGAGTACCACAAAAGCAAAAAAAAAAAGGAAAGCCGAAAGAAAGTTGAGCAAAAAATAAGAAAAATATTGCAGTAAATTAAAAATTGTTGTTGATAAGCATCAGGCAAGAAACGGTCTGAGAAAAAAGCAACCAGGACATAAACTGGCAAAGGCGAAAAAAGAAACTTTCTGGGAAAGAAAAAAGAAAAAACGTTTCATCAATAATTATGAGGCTCATAAAAATTCCGAACATGTATTTCAAGTTTCCCTGTAGCTTTCCGTTCGCCTCAGTCCGTATGGCTTTTTGTGTGGCGAATATTATTTTTAATCAATTAAGTTTTGTCAGCTGGCGTAAGTAAAACTAAAAGTAAGGACTAAAAACATAAATGATGAGCCTGGCACGTGACATGTCTGCAAAATGTGGCCGAGCTTCATTTACTACCATATTCTATATACACACACACACACACGAAAAAAAAGAAAACACTCGCACACACGGCCAAGCAAAGATTGAGAGAGGAACACAATGTCCTTGTTATCTCTGGCCGTTTGCTTGCTTTATATTTACTTATATGCAGTTAATAATTATGTCACTCGACAAGACTCGCATGTGAGTGCTTGTGTGTGTGTGTGTTTGGGTGTGAGTATGTGTGTGGACTCACGCCTCCTTGTTATGAAATGCCCCTATTATATGCTCTGGTGCTTCTAATAATGCGCCCGCTGCTGTCAGCTGGGTTGCTGGACTAGGACAAAGGACGATATATCCGCATAGAGTCCTCTTCAAGATGTGCAAACAAAAGCGCAATGCCATTTAAATGTGTTTGTATTTGTATGCGTGTGAGTAGATTTTAGTATATTTGTGTGTTGGTTATGTGTGTGTGACAGCTGTTGTTCTCTGTGTTGTCTGGCAAGCGGATGTGCGAGCATTGTGTTGGCACATCCGGTTACATTATAAAACTAACACACACACACACATATAAAGGGAGACGTAGGCATACATGTGAATCTACACATACATATATACATACATATAAACTTAAATAGTTAGCCCCATTCGTAAATTCACAGTTGAAAATGTATTTCTTAAAACTAAATATAATTTTAAAACGGGTTATTAATATGGAACAAAGTCAATAAGTATAACTGAAAATATCTCTTTATATATTTTATTTCATTTCTTAAAGGTTTCTACCAATGTATCTTCCTTCAAAGTAATTATTTCCATTTTTCCCACAAGATGAACTTGTGTGTTAGTTTATATTTATTATGTTTTTATGTATGTTTATAAAACCCTAATAGACTTTCTATTGACTAGACGATTGTAGATACATATATAAATATTTGAAATATGTAAATTATTTGTTTATATTGCGATCTTTTTCAATGTTTCGCATGGATTGCCTAAATTACTAATAAATATAAATATTTTAAAGTTTTATTATGATCAATGCGATGTATTTTTTGTAGCGTGTAAATCACTTCGTTTTTTTGATTTTCTTGTAAATTTTGGATAATTTAGCACCCAGTATAGTGCTAATCAAAAGCTATGAGTTAAATAAAGAGTGTTTTGCAATATATATATTTTTTTTTTTTTCTTTGAATGCCTACGAATGTCATGTTCGATCCTAGATCCTAAATTTTTATTAAAAGTTTACTTCTATTCGGCAAAGCATAGCTCTTCTATATCTAGAAAAAGAAGCAAAGATAAAATAAATATTGAAAATGGTATATCAGAATATGAGATTGAACTACCGAAGTTGAATTGAATTAATAAAGTATTTGATAGATATGTATTTTAAAATTATCTTGATCTAGAGATGGACATTTTAAGTTAGATTGCCTATGATTGTATATAATTTCGAGATTTCTTAAAATTGAAAAATAGTTATTGGTTATTCATTTGCTTTGTCCCAGTGTGCAATGCTGGGGCGGCTGACCTTTCCATTTGGAACGCCGTTAAGTGTAACTACATCATGAGGGCTCACACGTTGCGTCCATAATTCACGACTACTAAAGTGTATATATGTGTATGTGTGGGCATTAGGATGCTAGTTTCCCCTAGCTAGTTATAGATAATTTAATATGAGATACACATACAAACAGAACAAATGCCCACACATGGTTCAGGTTATCAACATTTGTGAGAACCTTTTTTTTCTATATTCTGCTTAAAGACAATAGGCAGGACAAAATCTATGCTCCCTTTGGACACTTTGATGGTGTCCTTGGCACTCTTTTGTGTGTATGTGTGCGTGTGTGTAGCATTCAGTCTCCCTTGGCACTTTGGCTAAGCAGATAATTACATAAAAATGAATAATAATCTTTAATGATGCTCAAACGTCTCAAGAGTATTGACAAGAGACACAAAGAGAACAGGAGAAAGCGGAAGACAGAGCTTATTGACTAAATGTGTTAATGATTTTGCAAATTGAATTTGATGATAACGATGCGAAACGAGTGAAATAAATGGGATAAAGGTGAGGAGAGATGAGGAGGAGCCAGAGAACAGGAAGGAAGCACCTCAGCACCTTGAGCAGGATGCCAATCTAAATAGCCGGAAGTACAAGCCAAAGCCAGAGCCGGACTCAAGTTTAACGTGTATGTGTGTGCGTGTAGCGGAAGTTGCGTTTTGATAAGACCAGGAAGTATACCCAGGACAGGGACTAATGACATTATAAGACAACAACGACGAAGACCCGCCATAAATGCAGCAAAAGCAGAAAATAGAGACAGAGAGAGATAGAGGAAAAATAGCAAAGTTATTAGTTGGCCAGACATAAAGACAAATAACGCTTATAAATAAGCCAAAGCGTAGCAGTAGAAGGAGAACCAGATGAAGATACTGATGAAGATGGTGAAAAACCATACAACATTGTCATTTCTCTGCTCCCCCCGCCTTCCCTATCTCTGTATCACAGCAAAACAAATAGAAATGTAATAATGAGATAAGAACAATAAGGAATTCAGAGCCAACTTCCCCTTCTCTTTCTCACATTTCTCGCAAAGCTCTCATATATCCCATAGCTGGAGCGTGATTATGAGCAGCCTAAACGTATTAAGGCTTTCGGATGATTGGCTTCGCTTCAACGATAAAGCAATGAAAATTGCGCTATTTGTTTACTTTGGCCCTCAGGATTTGCCCAGTTTGAAGGGGACTGGAAGGAGAAGGCGATTGGATGGAACGGCACGTGATATATTGAACCGACATATGGCTAAGCTGTCCAACTTGACAGATGCTGCAATAGATTGAACATTCTGACGATAATCTGCAGTCTCAGCAAAATGGATAGCGAATAGAGAAAAGAGATTGAGCGATTAAAGCAAAGAATAAGAAAATGGCAGCTCTAAATACTGGACTGGAGTAATAAAAAAAAAAAACAAGAGCGATTGACTATTTTGAGATTAAATGGATAAACTGACCGACCATTTTATAAATTTATGACTTCAATAATACAAAAATAAAAAAAAAATGCCTGCTTTTTGTGGTCTTTTTTCCGACTGAGCACTCGAAATTAAAACTTTTTATGTGAAAGTAGGATTTTGATACAATAACTATAAGTACACTACAAATTGAAATTTTTTATTTGCTGTAGAAGACTGAACAAGGCCAATGTCTGCAATATTTAGTATAATTTGTTAAATTTCAACAAAAACATCAACATTTACGAGTAGCTTTTACTCAACTTCGATGAATTGCTTATTAGAAGGTGTTGTAGAATAGACTAAAATAAAACTTGGAAATTATTTAATTTTTATTTAAGACTATTTGAAAATTACCTACTGTGGCATAAATAATTTCATATTTTCCATAAAGTTTCTTAGATGTAGCTTTTGCTGCTGGCCAAATCAAACAAATTGAATACTTAAAAATCAATGAGAGTGAGAGAGAGAGAGAGCAACAGATGTGTCCGAGCGAGCAACGTCCAAAAGGATACCCAAGTCAGTGTCCAAAGTCCATGTCCCTTGAAACTTTACTGTCTGCCACAGACGCGCTTCGTTTTCAATTGATGTTTCTGTTCGGTGAAAGGACACGAGAGAAGTAGGTAGAGTAGATGGGTGGGGAGGGTTCGGTGGACTGGCCCTCTATGGTCTTTAAGCCATGCAATCATCGATGTGTCTGCCAGGGACGTTTCGCTGATGCAGTTTCACTGCCTCGATCTTTGACTCGTCTCTAGCAAAATGTGCGCCGCATTTCCGCAGACTGTTTCAACCCATCTATTCGAAGCGTTCCACAACAAAACTGTCTGCTAAGCTCAAAGGAAAAACGAGAGACCATACTTGTTGCACAGTGGTGCCAAAGTGGATGGAATCGACCTTAAAGCTAAATATAATAAGCAGATAGAAAATTAGGGGACATCAGATATAATTTTAAATTTTTGTATAACCCTTGAAAAACATTTAAATAATAGAAAGATTATGATCTATTCTGGTCTCAAGGTTTATGCAAAAGGCTTTTATTCTATGCTCTTTGAATAAGGATTTTAGATTATTTAGAAAAGTCTGAGAATGCTATTTGCAAACGATTTCTTTGTAAGTAAGCTTATAGGTATTTTTGATCTTAGATGAGGACATTTTAGTATTCTTTCTTTTTTACCACTGTGCCTTGACTTGCCTCTAATGCGAAATTGCGAATGCAACAGACAGCACACACACACCACACCCAAGCACCCCTCATTCTAGCTCTTTCATTCCCTTACACTCCCCTCCCTGCCATGTCAACATCATCATTATAAATTGAAAGACATTTCTAGCGCGCACTTCTCTTCGCGTAAAAGTCCAGCCCAGGGCTACATGAGAACATGGTATAGGTAAAGGTTCGGTTTGGGTCTGGGTTAGATGGATGGATGGGTGAGTGGGTAGCTGGGTGGGTGGGCGAACATTCCAAGGAAGAGGCATCGTTCTGTCTGCTTCATGATGCGTTCCTTTTTACCTAACTGCATCCGGACTGACAGTCGCTGTTGCTCCTAACTCTGTAACATGTGTCGCTTGAAGGAAATTGAATTTTTATTAAAGGAAAACATTTTTATTGCAGATTATTTTCGTTTTCGTTTTCTTCGTTGTCGTTTCTTTTTGGGTTTTTATTTTTCGTTTTCTGATTGAAATTTCAACTTCCGTCTTGTGCGGCAGCTTCAATTGAATTATAGACCAACGAAGAAATATATATGTATATACATCAACACGTTTATCAAAAATATATATATGTGTATATTTTCCTTTTCGGGGAAAAGGTAATTAAATTTCATTTTAATACAAAATTATTGGTAACATATACTTGGTATTGCATTGTTATTGATTTCTTTTTTTCATTTTTTTCCGGGTTTCCTGCCATTTATTTGCTTTCATTCTTTTTATTCCTTGTTCCTTCTTGGATTTCTTTTTTCATTTTTATATTGTTCGCTTTTGATGTTTACATGGTTTTCAATTGAAAATTCAAGCTCAAGTTATGCGCAATTTGGTTGCCAGAGCCACAAATTCACTTTGTTCGACCTTTCCACCTCCCTATTACCATTTCCTCTACTTTCATCTCCCGGCATGCCTTAGCAAGGATATTCTGGCTTTAAAATTATAGTTGGTTAGATTCGAAAGGATGCGTTGACTGCATAAAAATGCACAGAAAATAAGGATAAAAAAAATCAACAAGGAAGGAAGTAAAAGTCTGTATAGGTTAAATGTCGCTGTCGTTGCCGACATCATCGTGGTTCGACAATAGAAGTATTGAGTCATAAAATTTATAAAAGCATTTGCAATAAGTTGAAGAAAATGCCTGGCCAAGTACTTACCATTTTATTGATTTTTTTTCAGGGATGGGTTTTTAGGTTTCAGGTTTGGGTTTGGTCTTCCACACAGCTCGTCGCTACTGTCCAGTTTGTAGTTTGTGGCAAAATGTCTGCAATGATGCAAAAATATTTCGGTTGTTAAATTTAGTTATAGTACTTAGTTTTGCCATTTCCCCCACATTTTTCCCTCTTTTTCCTTTTTTCCTTTTCTAGTCAAGTTGATACATAAAAGTTTTATATTCAATTTTTGGGCCATGGAAAGTTTCGTTTAATGTAATGGAAAGTTTGTCTTTTTTTCTCTTTTTTTTGCATATATTTTTGTTGCTAGTTGATTGGTTGAAATGTTATTGGTAGTTACGAGTGTTGAAGAAATCGGTCTGATTGGTTTTAGATTGGTTGAAACATAAAAGTTACGTTTTAAAGTTCAAATGAATGAATAATATTTTCAGTTCAGTGAATATGCAAAAGTTTCAACCTATAACATACAACAATGTTAAAACTAATCTAAGATGTAGAATAGAATAAAAGTTAAATTATCAAAACTTTATGTATTGGAAACCCATTTTTAAATATTTTTCAAAGAAATCCGTTTTGATTTATTAAATTCCAATCCAACCAATCTATTAGTGATTAAAAATGTTTTTATTTCATCATAACTGATAATTTGATTATAAATTGATGATGAATTTGATTATTATAATTTTGTTAAAATAATTTTCGACCTTATTTATGTATTTATAATAAGCTAAAGAGCAATCAAAATTCGTTTAAAAAAATTTGCCAAAAATTTGAAAAAAAAATTTGTAGTTCACGTTTTTAATATGCCAGTGTTCTCAAGTTGTCAAGAAAAATGTCATAAAAAATAAAGGAAAGAACTAATTATTTTTAACATCGGATATGTTGAACCTAGTAAATTATATATATTTAAGTTATATGTATGAAATTTGCAATTCAAAGTTTGGTTATGACCTTTTTTCGAAGGTACATAGCAAAACTTTACATGTTCCTTAAAGTGGCCAAATCATAAAAATGGCAAGGGGCATAGGAAAATAAAAAAAAAATGTTAGCTAGTCTGGGCCATGTCCACAAGAAACTTTGCCATTTTTTCCTTCCCTTCTGCTTTCTTTGTTTGTGATTGTGTGTGTTTGTGTGTGTTTGCCGTCACGTGCACTCAATAAACTTTGAACAAATTTGCATTTACAGTTACAGGAGCCAGACACACACACACACAATCCGTCCTGTTCTCACACACGAGAATGCGTTTGCATCTAGCCGTGCTTGAACGCATTGAATGTCAAAAGAATCGCAGGCGGAAATAAACTTGAGCACACAACGTCCATTTCCTGTTTTTGTTTGTTCTCTTTATGTGTATGTGTGTGTGTGTTTTGTTTTTCCATTGAACCATTCGCTCATAGACGAGCTTAGATCAATTTGCATCGGCTTTTTGGCACAGATTCAACTTCTTTTTTGGTACGCTTTAAAGTATGCTATAAATTTTGTTTTTTTGCAATTAACTTTGTAATCAAATGCAAATCGAAATGCATTTACTTCATCTGCAGGCAGAAAATGCAATCTTTCGATTCCTGATATCTGCAGAAATGACCACACCCAGAAAACTCATTGCCATCTTATTAACATGATTGTTGGATGATAGAAAGAGAGACTGAACGAAATGGAAAACAGATAGAGAGAGAGAGAGAGAGAGTGAGAGAGAAGGAAAGACGAAAATGAGTAAACAACAAAATGTGCAGGTAACCACAGAAGGCGCAATCCCAGTCCCAGTCCCCAAAGGCATCAACAACCAGCCAACGAACCATCCAACCAAGCAACAACACAGTCAGAAAGACTAGCAGGAACACAAGCAGGCGAAGCAGCCGCAGGAGTAGGACCATCAGCCACTAGCTGCAATAGAAAAACCATCTCCAGTGACCGCCCATTCGCATCATCAACAATGAGCATGGGATGGAATGGGTTAGCCGTTGGTTGGTGGGTGGCGTCAGCTGCAGCTGGAAACGAAAGCGAGAAAATTACTTTTCTTCTTTTCAGCAATTTTGTTGCTTCTTGCAATTTATGCAAAAGTCAAATGTTGATTTGTGGCCCAGGACCTCTGGTTTGTCTACCTGGACCAGGCAGCAGGACCAGGACCAGGACCAGGACCATGCTGCAGCATGACTAAGAGCGAAACCGGAATCAGCATCAAAACCTCGAACCCAAAACTCCTCTTTCTGAACCCTGACCCATCTCATACTCCAGCATATTGATTTAGTGCGGCCCTTACCATTTATTTTATGCTTTTTTTCCCTGGTATTTGAAATTTCCTTCTTTTTTTGGCTCTTATGTATGTCTACATTTTAAGGGATTGGAGAAAGCAGTTTGGTTATTTGCATAATAATTGGCCTGATGTTGAGAGAAAGAGAGTGTAAGAGTAAGAGAGAGCGATAGCCAGAAGCAAGTGGAAAAAGGCAAACAGTTTTTCCACTTTGATTTGGAGAGTGCCATAGAAGGACATAAGCATACCCATTAGCATCTGCATCAGAGTAATTTCAAGTAGATTGTGGTTTGATTATCTATCTAGTTGAAAGTCATCACTAAAGAAGAGAGCGTTGAAAGCATATGAAACCACTTGAAATGGAAAGAAGTTCCATTTTGAGATGTTGAACGAAGGTTTAAAGCTCTTCAAAGTGAATAAATTAGGCTTTCAAGAATTCTTTGAATTTTAGTTTATGCGAATAAGTTTAACAGAAATCGTTGTCAAAACTACATAGTAAAGAAATCAAGCGTTTTATCAAAATTTTGAATAAATTTATTTGTTGTGTTCTTAAGAAATTTTTTAGTTCAGGTAATATATATACATGTATATATTTTAAAAGCTTCTATCAGTAAGAATTCCCCAAGCAATTTATTTAATGTATATTGAGGACAAATTTACTGATGCTTGAAATAAGGGTAAATCGTGTAAGCCTCCTCTCCCCCCTATCTATCGCTCTCTCTCTGTCTTATTCTCTATCTTACTCACAATCTCATCTTTTCGTGGAGTGACCCTTATTAAATTGATGAATTTACTTTTAGAGAAGGATTTCTAATTTACACGAAAAGTGAAACCCATCTCAAATTGATTGAAAAGTTTATTTTACCTTGGCTATTTTTATGAAAAGGTTTTTTGCAATTTAATCGGAAAACTGGGAAGCAGGTGGACATTCACATAGAAAAAAAAAAAAAACAACACAACAATTGTATATATGAAATAGTCTTTTTTGTTCTTGGTGCAAAATAAGTGAAACTATGTCGAGGAAATGAAGAAGAGTGAAAAAAATGCTGGGTCATAAATTATGCGGTTTTTACGATTCCTGCTTCTGACATATGAAATCATTTTGAGATTTATAGTCACATTACTATTATTGTTAATTTGTTGTTTTTTATGGTGATGCAATTTATTTTTGCACCTGTCCTATAAATTATGATATAATTGTGGAATTTTAATTAATATTTTTATGTGTTACTCCTTTGATGGTCAACGAAATTTATTATTATGTTGCCCTAGTTTATGTTTTTCTGTATTTTTATTGCCCTGCCATGACATGTGGAATTAATTAAGTTAGTTTTACAATAACTATTTAAATGTAAAAATCCAATAAATTTAAGCTCTTTTAAGTCCTCTTTTCAATGACAGAAATCCAAAGAGCTTAAAGATAACATTTATCCCAAAAGAAAAAAAAAAACTAGAGAGGCATCAGTTTCAACAAGAGTCGAGTTCAGAGTTTACTTAGCAATCCACAAAACTCTCTTGTGCAATTGCAAATGCAATCGTATCTATATCTCTGTGAACTGTGACTTGGGGGCCAAAAGTAAAACTAGAATGTTGCCAAAATCTCTGTGTGCATTGGCAATCAGTGTTAAATAAACGAGTAGCAGCAGTAGTAGTAGCATGAGACAGATTCACAGGCGGGGGGAGGGGATTGATAGGGGATTCGGGGACATAGAAGTTGACAAGCATTCAAAATGCATCAGGCTGAGTCGAGAGATATGATGGAGTCTGTGCGGAGTTATAAAAATTTCAAGAGTATCATCAGTCATCCACTTGCTGATTGATTTTCCAAACTCCAAAGCTCCATTTCTCTTTCTCTCTCGCTCTCTTTGTGCTTTTCTAATCCTATTAGTGTTTGTCCTACACAAAGCATATCTCTAATCTATAACAAGGACACTCAGTCTCTAGACTAATTAATAAATACTCTTGATATATTCCCTGCTCATTAAGTGATACGTCCTTTGAAATCAAGTCAGAAACATTATTTTTTTATATGTTAATTATCCTGCTTTTCAACATGACCTATTCCATTCATTAAAAGATTATGCAAAGTCTCTACGCACACATACACATTTGTTTTGGATAGACTATATATGTAATGCTGGGTCATAATGTATACATATATGTTTATCTAAAATGAAAATTTTGTGGCTAGCAAAAATGAGTTTGCTCATGCAAATGGCTTTCGTCTGGGATGTAAATTTTGAATTTAATGCCATTATTATATGAAAGTTCCTATTGTTATTATTGTATTGCACTAAGCAAATTTTCCTTAATGTAATATGCAAATGCTAAACATTTCCAAGCCAAAGGGCAAATCAAAAGTTGCGTGTTTGACAAATGGAAATGCTTTCTTACGAGATTCATGTTATAAAATTATTTTCAAAATGAGCAAAACCAAATTATGGCTAAAGAGTTTAATCTAACATGAAATTAATTAAGAGAACAGAATCATTTATGAGTCATGACTATGATTATGCATTTGTGTTACTAACGAGAATATTAAAGTACAAATGTCTTATTTGATTTAAATTTATTTAATAATTTAATTGAATAATTTTAGGCTTTTTGATTAAAAGATCCTAAAAGCAAGAATTTTCGAAAATTGTACACTCACTGACCTGAATTAATAGTTAACTTATTAATGAAAAGGCTACTAACATTTTCTTTTCGTTATTCAAATTACTTCTTTTACTTTATTTCGATCATTCACTAAGTGAATTCTGACTTATTTAATTAACTAAAGTTAACTCAAGCAAACTAACTAAGAGACTTAAGTAAATGTTAATAATTACATTACTTAAAACCTGTTAAATTTCATTTACTTCCTTTTTATTCTCTATTTCGCTGCATATTCTGTAATGTTTTTGGTTTTTCATATTTTATGGCGTAAAGAATAAAGAGGGGCACATAAACCAACACAGATGGTAACGAATGTCAACCTAAAGTGACATTGGACAAAACGAAGAGAGATGGAAAAACGCCGAGCTTAAAATATGCAACATCAACATCAGCCTCGTTCTCGTCCTCCAACAGCCTCAAACAGAAACTCAACTAAATGCCAAGCCAAGCGCTGAAAAGCTGCCACTGGGACTGCATTTTCATCTTATCAACTCAGAGAGTATAGAGCATCCTCACCTGAGCGCACAATATTAATGGAGTCTCAGGTTTACTTTATCTTTTACCCTACCTTTACTTTAGTGTTGGCTTTCTTTTCTTTTTCACATCACTTAGTTTTTCTTAGGTTTTTTTTTTTCTATCTTTTATCTACCCTTCAATTTTTTGGCTCATGCTTATTATGTAAATTTTAGAGTTAAACATTTTGCGTTTCTTTGCTTTAGCTGATTTATGTCTGCAGACGAAAAATTTCATTAAAAGTGCAATTCAAGCCACTCAGCTTGATGAAGTCTTCACTCTGATCTGGCGGCTATAATGCCTGCCAATTGCATTTGCCTTGTTATACTCAGACCAAGTTGGCGGCTTATCCTTGTTTCCTATTGGCATCCATTTCTACCTCCGCCCTTGCATCCGCATCCGCATCAGAGCTTGTAATAAATCAACTCTTCCTTACATTTTTCTTGCCCAATACTTGTTAGCTGGTTTGGGGTGGATGATGCTAGTCAACTTAACCTTAGACTCGCAGCATCATCTTGTCAATGTCATCGTCATCGTTGTCGT
Organism: Drosophila insularis; assembly: GCA_018903935.1. Classification (NCBI taxonomy): domain Eukaryota; kingdom Metazoa; phylum Arthropoda; class Insecta; order Diptera; family Drosophilidae; genus Drosophila; species Drosophila insularis. Next base: position 7,087,192 of record JAEIFP010001084.1, on the reverse strand, counting down.
CGTCAGGGGTTTTTAGCTACTGCTACTCGGGATCAGACCCATTTTCGACACATCATTTTCTATGTCGAAGGTGTCGAACACCATAAAACACTCTTTGGCAAAACTCATGAACGAAAAAAAAAATGTTAAGAAATTTCCATTACTTTCTTTCCATCTTTCACTCTGCTCTGCTCTTGAAATTTCTCATTTCAGTTGAAGCAGCTGTTTTTTCCCCTCTTGACATGCAATATCATCAACTTAAGCAGGCAGTCTTCCAAGTGAAGCCTTTTCTTTTGGTTAATGTGTCAGTTTGATGTTCTTAGCTTGTTATGTGCCAAGACTTTTCTGCCAACTAGCCAACTTGATTAGCTCGTCGAAAGTTGTTAGGTATATATGTATGTTATAGTTAGATACTTTGTTCAACTATAGTTTTTGGTAAATTTGCTTAAGCTAACGTAACAAATTTTATACGCAAAAGTTTCATTTATAACTAAATGTTAACTTATAGTTTGATTTAATAACTAAGTTGCCTAATTTTGGAATATGCAAATATATAAATAACTTGATCCGTTAAATGTCAAGTTATATGCAGAATTCTAAGATCCACATTTTGAAACTTTGTTCTAACTCTTGAGCAAAGATATTGTAGAAAATTAATTTAATTAAATTAAGTCAAGTCACTTGATAAGTAAAAGCAGTCAACTGCTTAAAGTTAATTTTAATTTCATTTAGTTTTGTAAAAAAAATTTTATTAATTTTTACATCAGCATAATTAAGATAATAAATTCTTTGACCATTTAAAATCTACAAATACACAGTCACATACACATTTTCCATGAACTGAACTGGGTCCACTCTATCTAATTATAAAAGTTGCAAACGTTGTTCGCTGACAAATGGTAAAAGAGCTGAACAAAAAAAAAAAAAAATGAAAAAAATGCCATGGCGAACTCTTTGCTTTTCAATATGTTTTAGTCCCAACATAAAGTAAAAAAAAGGATGCACCATCCATTGTAGCCATAAAGCTGCAACTGCTTCTGACAGCATGTGGAGTGGAGTGTAGAGAGGGTGTGGTCTTCGGACCAACATAAACACGTGAAAGTCTCGACCTCTATGCGGCACTAACGATCTGCTAGCGGCATCTGTGCTCAATAGTTGGCCTAAAGTTTAAAATTAATGGCGCAAAGTTTGTAATTAAATTACAGAATAGTCACATGCACTCGCACATTCACCAAGATACCCATACATAGACATAAATTTTAAGTGTGTTCCCATTTTGCAGTTCTGCATTGAATTGGTTTTTACATTTTGCTGTCTTTCCTTGCCATGCCATATCTATCTATACATATAGTAAATATACATATATAGAGGTATGTATATAAAGAAATATATATATATATGTATATATCACATGTATGGTATATGCCATGTGCAGTCATGTGAGTGCATTGTGTGGATATTATGCCATGCCAGCTGCCGGAACAATATATTAAGCCGTTAAGTGAGCCAGAGACGAGAGCGACAGGGGCGGCAATGGACGAAGTGAAACAGAGACAGTGAAGCTGCTGGCACAGATTGTAACAAAAAGACAAAAATAAAAAACTGTAAAAAAAAAATAAAAAGATGAAAAAAAATTGTCGTATACATTGCGTATACGTAACATACATAAACCAACCTTATGGCCAGGCAGTTGTCGTCGTCGTCATCGTCTCTGCTGACATAATTACAATGTATTAAAGTTATGATGATGATCATGGCTATGAGAATAAGAATGGGAATGAAATGTTGAATCAAAATGTGAGGAAATACAAAGTGAATGCCAGTAGGCGAGAAAGGAGAAAGAAGGTAGCAAAGGAGAAAATGAATACAACAAACTGCAACAATTATGAATCTCGCGCTGTGTCGCGTTGAACGCTTGACTGACAGCTGAAGCGTTGGCAAGGACATGCAACTAGGCAGGCTAAAGGGGGGATGCAGGCAAATGACAGTGAGTCATTTACACACACACACACACACACATCCTATGATGATATCCATAAACAATATATGTGGATATCCTGCCTGCTGGCATTTTCCTCTATGTGTATACAAATAAATATTGAAAACATTTTACAAGTTAACAAGTTGAAAAATCTATGACTATCGCACTATTGAAAAGCAGAATCTGTATAAAAGGAAGCGGAATGTCAGCTGATTGATTGTTCCTATACTAATACCTAGTGAGCGATTTCGGAGTTGAATCTAATTTATATTTTGGTTAAGATCAAAATTTTTTTAATTCTGCAGAAATTCCTATCTTATCCTTATACAATTACAGATGAAGGTAATAACTGAAATTAAACATTTTAAAAGGATTTCTAAATTATTTTTTAAGTGAACAGAATGCATATTCAATAGAAATATTTCAATTACAATATACGTGAACGAGTTTCATGTGTTCATGTTTTTGATCATTGGCCAATTTTCACTCCCAAATTGAGCTCTGGTTAAGCCTTACCAAAAAAATCGAGAGAAAATCCTTTAACAACTCACTTTTAAAATTGATATTGGCCGCTCTTAACGTTTTTCAATTAAAATGCATACCACACAACATGAACAGCCACGTCGTATCCAATCAGTTGGTTGCAAGGGGCTGGCGAAAGGGCCAAAGGGGAGGAAATAAATAAGGAGCCATTAGCGCCATCTATCAAGTGTTTGCTTATCACGATTGGCCCTGGTGGCTTTCTGCTTCTGCTCTCCTATACCCAATACATCCATCGTTTCCTTTGGGTTTCTATATGGTTTTTTGAAGGGTCGTTGGCATTTTATTTAAAGGTTCGACTTGCGACTGACTGTGTGTGTCTGGCTGTCAGTTGCTCGTGCTGGATTCTCGTGTTAAAATCAAATATTTTATCATTGGGCCAAACCTCAGAAATGTAAATATTGGCATAAACATTTAAAAGGCAACACAGCAACAAAGGACACGGACAGAGAAAGTGTGTGAGAGAGAGAGACAGAGAGAAAGAGATAAGGACAGAGCGGGAGAAACAGAAATGGGATAATGGCAAGGCCTAAAAGAGGATTTGTTGCTGTCCAATATGGAACACACCCAAGGGAGAGAAAAATGCCAGCGGGGGAAAAAAGACCCAAAAAAAAAATAAAAATATGTTTGTGTGTGTGTGAGTGTTGCCAAGTTGAATTTATAACCGCAAGGCAGCCAGGCTAATAATCAAACAGACGCCCCGCGGAATCAATGTGGCACAAACGGGAAGGCAACACAGCAGGTGGCAGGTGGCAGGTTAGCAAGATTTTCCTACCGTCTGCTACTTTACCGTCTTTCACTGTCTTTACATTTTCTTCACCTTCTTCCTCTTGTTCTTCTTCTTCGACAGGTGGGTGTACCTACCAAATTTTCCGCCGTTCTCTTCACCCAAGCGAAACTGTCGCTCTAGGCCAAAACATGCCTTCCACATTGAAGTTCAATTTCCAGGGTTGCGGCCAAAATACTTTTTACCATAAATCACATAAATATGCAAAAATCAGACGAGGGGCGTTTGGAAAGAATAAGAGGAAGAGAGAAAAAAAATGGAAAACAACCGGAAAAAAAAGAAAATATGGCTATGTATTTCCTAAGGCTCTGAGCTTTGGCCAAAACGTGTTTCGTTGCCGGTTGTTGGCTCAAACGGGATTAGCTTTTAATGCTTTTCGGTTATCTTATTTACAAATGGCTTTTCAAATGAATGCCCCATGCTCATGGTCCCTTTTTTTATGTTTTGGTTTTTTCGGTTACGGTTCGTCTTCCCTCTAATATAGATCTCTGATTATAATAGTGACCATTAATCAAATTCCATTCGTATATATAGTTGTGATTTAATTTGATTTGTTAATCTGCTTAGGAATTTTCATATACAAGTAAAGCCCAAAGGGTCTAAACTTATGACAGAATATTTTGATTCATGGCATTGTTTGCAACTTCATGCTGACGTCACAAGTGCGGATAGAATTGCCTTTCGACAGTCACAAAAAACTTTGCGAAATTCTATTTCATTCTTATCATCATCATATGATATTTGCACCTACATATATTTTCATTTATTTTTAATTTAGCTAAGTAGTTTGTAGAAATTGTTCACGGAATTCCCTTTGGAAGGTGTTTTGCTCCCCACAATTTTTTTTCTTTAACTATATTTATCAAAAAATTGACTAAAGACCCAATTTCTTAATTGTGGAAGAACAAAAAAGATGTAAATTAATTTTAAAATAATTTTGCAAATATTTTAAATCAAATTTGTTTGATTCTTGGATTATGTGCCATCTTACATTAAACATATTTTAATTTCCTTTCCTAATGCATTTCCTAATTAAAATAAAACGATTCCACGTTCGAAAAGGATGCGAATGACAGGAAGAGAGTCAAGTAGCCTCAAATAAAATAAGTTTCCTTTATTAGTTTATTTTTTAAGAATTATGATAATGATAATTGATTAATTTGATATATTCTCATACTAAAAATGCATGCCAAATATACACAGAATTTTATAATGTTTATGGAAATCAACTTTAACTAATTAAAAATGAACGGCCTACATAAGCTTCTGTATCGAATAAGCTGTACATCAATTTTTGTCATTTATTTATAACACATATTGATTGATCTATGTATAGGTATTCTATGGGGGAAAATGTTTAGGGCATTAGCATCAATTAGATTTAACAATTAGCCATAATTAACTTGTCAGCTGTCAATTAAGGCATAAATTACGTTTTAAATTCAATGAAAATGTCTTAAACTCTTTACTTATCTATCTATCTATCTCTTTCTCTCTGTCTTTTAATATATCTTCTCTGCTTTTAATCTAGCTGTCTTTCTTGAGGTAAATCGGCTTACATTTAGCTTTTTTCGAGGATTTAAATTTGTTTGCATTAATTAATTTACTTGTAATTTACTTTGCATTTTCCCGCAGCTCAAGTTGCATAAATATTTGACTTGGCAATGCGCAAAATGCCTCCAACAAATCGGTTAGTCATTCTCTCTCTCAGTCAGTCAGTCAGTCACTGAGTGAAGCAAATGGAGTCCGCATACTAAGTACAATTAGAAGCAGATGCAATAGCAGCAGCAAGAACGACTGCTGCAAGGATACGCGGTTAAGGCTCTTAGGAATGCTAAAACTAGAAACAACAAAAAGCATAGGAAAAGTTTTACTCGTCTTCCCTACCCCATACCCCTTCTGAATAAACTTCTTCTTTGAGTAATGTCTGTCGATGTTTTCAGTCGTTGTGGGGGAAGGGAGATCGGTTGGGGTTGGTTGTTTGGTTGGTTGTGTGTGTTTGTAAATCTGTTGGATTAATTATTACAAGTTGGAATTGTTTACAATGAATTTTCTTGTGCTGCTTCTCCCCCGTTCTCTCTCTATATCTTGATGATGGTCTTCTTTAGCTTGACTTTAGATAGTTTTTTTTTTGTTCGTTCCTTTTATACTGATTATGTAGCTTTACTTTGGTTGCTTTTTGTTTTGTCTTATCATTTTTATAGTTTCGCTCTCGTCTATTTCTTTGTCTTCTTTTCCACTGCTTATTTATTTCTGTTTGTGTTTATCTTAATGGCATGTATAAGTGGAAAGTTTTCGCATTTCGTCTATTTCGCTTTAATTTTGTTCTATTCAAGTCAACCATAATTTTGCAGCATCATTGAAGCTTGTGAACGAGCGAATGAACGAGGCTTGAAAATCCAAATTGATGCCAAAGTTGATGATGATGATGATGTCTCCCCAAGAGAGAAAAACACAAATGCCAAGTCAGAATTTTTTAATTAAAAACTAATGTGGCATAAATATGAGGGTAAGGGTAAAATACCCACACACACACATACGCCCAGAGAGTAAATTACGCCTAATTGCGAGTGTTTAATTATGCACTAGTTTAATTTTATAGTCTTGTGGTTTGAGGGTAGACAACTTCATATACCTAAAATATATGTACATGTAAGTTATATATAAAGACATTAGGTTAGAGTATGGGCAACTGAGTGGGTTTCAGTGTGTGTGTGTGTGTGTGTGTGTATTACCATACGTTATAGGGGAGGCAAGTCCTAATCTACCGCACACTCTACCCGCCGCTTCGCACTTCCCACCCCCTGCTATCCCGTTTCTTTCTCATAATACCCGGCTTTAATTTACGCAAGCGTACCAAAAGTAGCAAATAATTGCTTCCTACATAAGCGTTGATAACATAAAAGGATTTTACCAACTGCCTCTTCGTTGTCCCCTTTGGCCGCACTTCTGCTGCTTCAGTTAGTTTGTTATTTTAGTTGATGGGCTTAGCGAGACCGAAACAAAAGGCAACTTTTCTGCCACCCCATCCCCCTTCCAAGTGAAATTGTTTTGTGTGTGTGTTTGGAAATTTATTTATGCACTGCAGACAAGACAACACGAGGCACTTGGAAATTCTTTTATTTCCCATAGAAAGGCAGAAAAGAAAAAAAAAGGAGAAGAAAACGTCGGTTCCTACCACCTATAGCTATATATATCGTTAAAGAAAGTAAAATAAGCTGGCCGTTTTCCTATTTTCTCACTAATGTGTGCAAATTGGTCTCTTTGGCCAAACCAAGAAAAAAGGAAACCAAAATTGAAAGGAGCAAAACTCAGATATGCTCAACATTTGCCACACAGACAATTTTCTCCTATTTGGTAAATTTTTATGACCCTTTCCTTTGTTGATGGTGAAAGTTCAATTAACCCTAAACCCCCGACTCAATTTACGTTTTGCCTTTTTTCTTTTTTTGCGTCTTTCACCTTTTGGCCAATTGAACGCTCATTATCAAGTAGAAGATGGCAAAAGAAGTTTTCCGGAATTTCAGTTTTTTCTTTTTTTTTTTTGGTTGAGGTTCAAACAATTTAAAATTAATTGGTTTCAATGTCGGCCTGTCTGTCTATCTGCCCTGCCCTGCCATACCGAGCACTGTCCAGGATGTGGTTGAACTCAAATGTTTGTCGAGACAAAGGGACAAAAAAGAAGAGCCACAAATTGGTCAGTTTTTCCCATTCTCATCTCTTTTACTAGCATATATATATCTGTATATAGTGTGTGGTTTCTACGCAAAATGAAATCATTTGAAAGTGTTGGCATCTTCTTTTGCTCCTTTTTTTTTTCTTTACCCAAGCCCAAGTAAACAATAAACCAGAACAGGGTTTTCATTATACTTTCCTTTTTTCCTTTACAAATTTGTCTAACCATCAAAAGGATGAGAATTTGAGTGGTGGTATGAGAGACAGGGCAGAGAGATGGAGAAAATAAGAGTGGTAGTGAGTGGGAGGGTGAGAGTGCTGGCGTTACTGGGTGGTGGGGGGTGTAACGCGCCCTAATTAAATGAAAATTCATGGCGTATGCCCTGCTAACGAAACTTTTGCCCTGCTGTTTGCCATCTACTGACGGTTGCTCTTGTTGTTCTTGTGTATGTTGTTGTTGTTGTCGTTGAAAAGTATCCCCAAAATTACAACCAAACAATGCTTTGAATATTTTGCCAGCACAGACATCATCCGCACACACACAGCAACTTGCACAGTGTGTGTTTGTGTTTCTGTGTGTGTGTGTGTATGGGAAACAACATATTTACAAAGCTGTTTTGTGCTAATAAGATACATTGTTGCTGCTTGTTAAACTGTCATAAAGTTGGCAGCATACCTCATTTGCAGAAGAATTCTGCCAATCAATTAAAATCTAAGTCATTTAAGCTTCCATTTTAGTTTGAATTAATTGATAAGGCTTGAGGGAAATATTGGATGTAATGAAAATATCCTTAGGTAATCCTTACAAAATGTGTGGCTGTATAATTCTCTTTATTCTCTCTTTTTTTTATTTAATATTTCTTGATTTTATTTTCTAATATTTTGTACTAAATTAGTTGTTTGTTATCAAGACAAAGATCTAAAATTAAGAAATTCTTAGTTGACTTGGTAGTTTGCTTTAATAAGAAAATTTCAACAAAAGACTCCAAATTTCTTTTGTCATATTTTCAAATTTTATCTTTTCAAAAATTGTGAGCAAATTTTGATTTCTGTTTATGCTAGCTACATTATTTAAATATTACTTAAATTTGACATTTATATATTTTGCTTTTGAAACAGGTAACATTTTGCATATATTTAATAGTGACAACAGAAACAAGTAAAATTAAGTCAAAACTCGTCTTTTATTAGTTTATAAAGGTAACCTTAACAAATTAATCAAATTACTAACTCAGCTAAAATATCAATTCATATAACACCAAACTAACTGAGAATAAATAAAATTATTTATTTAATTCTAAAATAAATTCGGCAATTTCTTTTTACATATTAAACTCTTAGCCTTAAGTTAACAAAAAATATTTGAAGCCTATCTTTTGGAACAATTTTAAGAGCATACCTTGGAAATATATCTTCCAATTCAAAACACCTAGGTTTCTAGCAAAAAACTTAAATAATTCATTGTTTTTCACTTCCATTTGTACATATTTTGTCATTAAGATTTTTTTTAAACTCTGGGTTCTATTTAAGTCCTAATACAATGATGGTTTTTCTGTCTGAGGTACAAAATGTTGTTTTATATATTTTTACTTGTAGGATTTTTCATTTCATTTTGCAGCTTTTTCTTTTCTCGTTGAAACATTTAAAAAAAAAAAAAGCATTTTGTTGCCTGGCAGCCAGCATGACTGTGCCTCAGTCTGAGGGTTTAGGCATTATTTGACTAGTAGTACAACAACGTTCACTCAAATACACAGACAGAGAGAGATACACTGGCACACACATGAGCATATAATTACTTTGTATACATTTGCATGGCAACAGGAAAACAGTCAGAGACACATAGCAAACAGTGATAAAGAGAGAGAGAGAGAGAGAGAGAGAGAGAGAGTGAGGAAAAGGAAGAAAAATATCGCGTGGAAGCGAGAAGGAGAGTAAAGAACAATCAGTGCGAGGAAACATTGTATTGCGTATACGCAATGTTGTCTGCAACCCAAACATCAGTTGGCTCCACAAGCTCAAATTCATCTCAACTCAGAGTATGGGGCAGGCAGTTTTAGAGTTCCATCTCCCTCCCTTTTTCCTCTACGCTATTGTACCCCCCTGCACTGCCATTCTACACCGTGTAATATGCTGCCATGTTATGTCGTAAATGTCGGTTTTTATTATTTTACATACATTCTTGTGTTTGCCATTCGCTTTCCTTTTTTAGTTGCTGCTGCTGCTGTTGCTGCTTTTTGTTTTATTTACATTTCAACACGCGTTTGTCGAGCATCTACAATGTCTTGTGCTGTCAGACTCAGGCTTACACACATCTAATTTTCCTATATAATGACACACAGAAATAGACAAGGCGGCAATAACAAAAGGTAGAGGCATGGAAAACGGGGACATGAACGAGAACGCCAACCATCCAAGTTGAAAGATGGAAATGCCAAGCTACTTGTAGGAAATATTTAATGTCGTTGATTTTTATAATTAAATGGCACAGGGGATGTAAGAAGTAACTGATTAAAGTAGACATTCGCATAAGATGCTTTGCAATTTATATGCAATAGAAGCCACGTTTCTTACTCGTATTCCTTCTGCCAGTCACTCACATACATTTGTCACACCTGGCGTATGCGTAATGCATTGTAATTTTTCCTTGCTTGGTTTCTGCGTTTTTTTCTCGCTTCGCTTTCCCAGCTTGTGTTTCTTTTTTTTTTTGTTTTTCTTTTTTTACTTTTATTACCTATTCCAAGCTGATTTATATTGGCCCTAATGAAATTTGTTTCATGTGCAGTCAAGCGCACGGAGTTGGGAAAGCAGCAAAAGGGAAAAAGTAATTTTATTTTTTCCTCCAGCAAATTACATCAATGAGAATTGCTTCAAAATTTGAGAAGGATATTTTAAGTGGTCTATAAAACAGAGAGGAGGTAACACCATTTTTTTTTAATGGTTAAATAATTTTTAAATGAAATCTTCTAACTAAACAAATACGTTTCTTAGCAATTTGTAATGGTAATTTCATGATTAAAAGATACTTGCAGCTTTTGAAGCAACTTTGATGGGCCAAATAAATTTAAATGCTTTACAAAAAGTTTTAGTTAATATTTGCAAAGAAGTTTATTAAGAAGTTTAACTTAAGTTTTTTGTTTAAAAAAATGTGCAATTTGTGGATGTTTCATTATTTAATCTAGAAGTCTTGTGACTTGTTAATCAAAGAATTGCAAGGCATAGACAAAGTTGGCAAACATTGCAACAAGCTAAATCCTTAAGCTTCCCTTTTAATTTATATCTTTCAAAACATTTTAATTAAGTTTTTTATGCTTTTTTCAATAGTTTCACTACCGACCATTAACAAAATGGTCAACCAGACATAATTAGTAGCTTTTAAATGCAGATTTAATACTTAGTTTCTCTTATCTGCTTTTCGAGTATGCTCATTTTGTTTATAGCATTTCGAGTATTTGCAGCAAAGCTTTTTAATCCCACAATTTTTTATAAATACACAAACAGAAATATTTATTTCTCATACGTAGAGAAAATTTGTTTTGTTTTTCACATATTTTTCCTTTCACAATTTGCAAGAGAAAAAAGCAAATAGAATAAACAACGCAGCACACAAAATGGAAGCCAATTATTGAGCTACTGTTAATGTGGTTTACTTTGAGCCCACAAAAGCTAGCCACAAAAACTAAATCAAATTTACAAATCATTAAACAAATCTGACAATCGATTTGCTTGATTCAATTTTCCTGCCCTCCCAACCCCTCTCTTTGTCTCTCATTCTATCTTCTGATATTGATAGTCGAATGTGACCAAAGTGCAAACGTAATTAATTAAAATGCAATTTGCATGTTGAAAACCACCAGAGATGAAAAAAACGAATTCTAGTTTTAATAGAAAATGTTTATAATTTATAATGCAATATGATATATATTTATGTATTTGGATCTAAAATTTCTAAATTTTTTAAAAAACTTACCAGTTATGAAGCGTAATTGCATTCAATTTAACAATTTTCAAATGAGTTTGATAAAGATTTAATTATATATATTTTTGTTGATGTTGCTAATAAAGTTTAAACACGCGACTCACTGTGGCGAAACATTTTAATTGACACACATACTATACTCGGTATAGGGCACTTGACACCAACTAAACTGGAGTAGGAATTTGGGGGACAGGATCAGTCTAGTCTGTACTAAATTTCTGTATTTGGCTAACGAAGCCAATTTCGAGGTTTCGACGCGTCACTTGCTTGCATTGCGTTACACACTGAAACGAAGACTGAAACGCGACGAGACTCTTTTTGCTTTTATTTTATTTTTAGCTTTTATTATTATTTTTCGTTGATTTTTTCCTTGGTGACCCCGACGAGTCGACGTGGCTTTGTGTGCAGGTGAAGATGCAGCAGCAGCAGAAGCAGGAGCAGCATTAGTTGAAGAACGCTGGTTGTGGCAGTGGCAGAGCAAAAAAACTTGCCAAAAACTTCAGACCAGTCCAGTCTAAGCCAGACCAGACCAGACCACCTACAACACGCAACGACGACTGAACGAGCGATTGCGAAAGGACCAACATCACAACCCCGAAATCAGTCAAGGCACAACTCGCAGTTGCGTCGCCATTTCACAGCAGCAGCAGCAACAGCGATAGTAGCAGCAGCAGCAGCAGCAAATCTCGGCTAAATGAGAGACAGTATGGGTAGAGAGAGAAAAACACAGAAGACACGAACCCGAACTGTGGCAATTTTTGTTGTTGCTGCTATTGCTGCTGTTTTTGTATTTTTCTTTGGTTAGCCTGCAATTTGTGTAGCGCATCGGCATTTTGTGCCGAAGTTGGTACATTTTGATTCTTCTTCTTGTTGTTGCTGTTGTTCGTGGCCGATGGATGCATGGGTGTAAAATTGTTAGTACAATGCACACACCACAATACTTGTCGATGGTTTTCTTGTGCTGCTGCTGCTGCTGCGGCTACAGCTGCTCCTTGCTGCTGCCGCTGCTCCTGACAATACCCAACTGAGAGTTGACCAAATAGCAAACTTGCCATAATTGGGTACACAATGGAATCGGAACACCACTGTTAGCTTCAAAAGGTGTAAAGGAATGCCTTAAGTTAATACCTGGCTTCGGCAGAGACTTGTGTGGGATCAAGAGACAAATTTATTGCACTAAAATCTTTGGTTATGGGCTATAAATAGACCTTGTCAACAATTGGTTTGGAAGGAAAAATACTCTCTATGATCTCATGTTGTATAGGAAAATGTCAATTTTCATTTAAAAATCAGAAATACTTTAATTAATAATTGTTTTATAAATATTATTCAGTTTTGTAAATGAATTTGGCGTTAAATTATTCCACCTTATGCTTATTTGGAAAACATTGCCTACTTATTTGGGCATTTCCCTTATTCCCTTATAATTCAGCAAAAGGCTATGTTAATTCTGTATAAAAATCAAAGAGATGACAAGTATTTTGATAAATTTTTTAAGGCTCAAAGTATTAGCCAACTTTATAACCCAAACCTACATATATAATTTCATTCAATCAAGAGATATTAAGATTGCTACTGCCCCTGCCCATGGTTTTAAATATCTTGTTGTTTACATTACATGTCTCTGTTAACCGCCACTGGTCTATGTTAATGGGCAACAGTAAAAATAACATTTTGAAACGAAATTGAAACATTCCTCTGGCTCTCTCTCTCTCTTTCTCTCTGTCTCTCTGTTCTGCTCTCATACTAACGCTACTCACATTCTCTCTGGCTTAACGAGCGCCTGCGTCAAACCATTTTTTGGCAACAACAACATTCTCCGAAACCCGAAACACTTGCAAAATTCCGACACTGTGACGATGTCTATAAAAAAAACCTGTCGTCGTTTTTTTTGGGGGAGGAGTAAGTAGTAGTCGGAGTCGGTCGTCATTGCTATCATATAGCGCATAGAACGCAACTTGCTCCACATATTCTAGCCCTACTTACACACATACAAATGCAAGGAGAGAGGGAGATTACAGAGAAGCTGCCATTAGCTGAGCCCATGTCCATATCTGCTAGCGTCGCTGCTTTTAACGACTATTGCTGCCGCTGCTGCTGATGCTGATGCTGCTACTGCGACTACTGACTACTGCTGATGATGCTGCCACAAGCAGCTGCTGTTATCAGTGAGGCATTTGATGCTGCCACTGCCGCTGCCGCCGCCGTTACCGTCACTGAATGATAGCGACCCAATTCTTTTATGATTATTTTCCTCACTTGTGAATATTCCCATGGCAGGTATTTTGATTGGTTTTGGTGTTATTTTTTCTTTTTTTTTTGTTAAATAACTTGCTACAAAACATTTCTCAAGGCTGCCCCATGCCCCATTTCCAACAATTTTTCCCCCTCCTATTTAACTTAATTAAATGCTTTTCATTTAGCTTGCATAAATTACAAAGCACTTGAAAGTGGAAAAGAGAAGCAGAGCGAACACAACTCAAGGCGTTGACTAGTAGGTAGTGCCTAAAAATTATGGACATCCTGGAGAGGGGTAGGGGGCCGAATGGAAGTTGGCCAACAGTTTATGTTAAATAAAATAAGTGAGTGTTTGCTGCTCTTTTGCATGATTCTTTTTATTTTTGCTTTATTTTTTGTGTGTCTTCTGTTAAAATATTCCTAAGTGAGTGCAAAAGTAATTTTGTGTTGCCTACTTTTTTGGGTGGCACTGCGACAGACACCACATGTGGCAGGACAAAGAATTCACCACAGGCGACTGCCAAATGTCCTGCCGAGAGAAAAATTCTTTCTTTCTTATTTTATCATTTGCTCTTCTTTGATTATAATTTATGTTCTTTAAGCGAAGAATTTATGATTACTCGATGATTTATACTTATAAAACAAGAAAGGATTTCGAACTTCTTTTTCACCTTTTTAACTAAAAAGTTTCTCTCCCTCTTGGCAATTTTTTTGTTTCTTTTTTTTTTTTTTTTTTTGATTTGTTTTTCGTTTTTGTTTTTTTATTTTATTTTTTGAAGCAGTTTTTCATCTGCTTGTTTCAGCTGCTTTTTACAGTAAAACTTTTGCCGTTTCTTCCAATATTGTTGCAAGTTTCCAGAAGTAACAAAAAACAAAAAAATGGCATACAATCTGTCAACGTAAAACAGTCGAGAAAAGAGCTAAGAAAATCAATTGAAAATTGGCCATCGAGTTGAAGCTGCTACTGTTTCTGTTCCCTACTCCCTTCAATCCTGATGCTTTTGGTCTCAGGTGTTTATGGAAACTTTTTTATTACAAAATCCAAGAGGATATCTACAACTGACAACTTTGTATAATAGAATTGACCTGAAAGAAGATTTTTCTTTTTTCCTTTTGTATATTTCTCTTTTCTTCAGTTTAGTTCATTTTTTCTTCCTCTTCTTTTAATTTAACAATTGGCAATTATATAGCCATTAGGCCGGACACGCCCTTAGCTTATGCTTATACATATTTCATACAACATTTTGCCATGTTTTGTATTGTGTCTCTGTCTCTTGTTGCGGCCATGTTGCCTGTCATTCCACCTGAAGTGTCAAACAAACGGCACAAATTAGCCAAACATTTTACTTTTTTGCTCTTTATTTTGTTCTCTTTTATTTTTGGGCATTTTTTTTTCGGTGCTATGCTGTGTTGTTTTCTTTATGGGGGAGATGCGCGTGAATTGTAAAACTTTATTTTGACAGCTTTTGGTCTCGGACACCTTGTGCCTGACATGGACAGGGAGCTGGATGTGGGTTGAGGAAGTGGGTCGAAGAGGAGTTACCTGATGCCAGGTTGTTATAAAACTTTTCTTTAATGTCTTAAATGAGCTTTAAGCAAACAACAAAGTTTTTTTCCTGCTTTCTGTAGCTTCTATTTTTTTTTTCTTTTGGCTGTTTTTGATATTTTGTTAATTCGTTTAGTGTGGCTGACAGATTTTTTTTCCAAAGTTTTATTCATACAAAACCACAAAAAATACTGTATTTGAGGAAAGCATACATAAGTATTTGACACACAGAAAAATTTGTTAGTAAACAGCTATAGTTATGTAGTTCTAATGTCGTTTTGACTAGGCCATCACTCAGAACTTTAAAAAGTTAAATTGTCGTTGTCGTTGAATAAATCGGAATTAAATACTTTTTTCAGCTCAAAATAAATGTTTGCGCCATTTAATTTGAATTAACCTTATGGCAAAATTTGCCTTTGCCTAAAAATGTTAAAAAATCAATCTGCCATTTCGATAACCACATAAATGGATCTCATAAAATTGAAGGAGAATCCTTAAAGTCAATAAAAAATTTGGCTCCCTCATCTTTTCAATGTCTTTATAGACATATGCTTCGAGTTTGTTCAGCTCCTTAACGAACGATAAAAATATCTTAACAAACTGACCCATCCCTAAGTACACACACTTACACACACACACACACACATACAATGTCATATACAATAAATGGCAACCTTCCAACCTTCAACCACTCAATAACTCAATTTTTTCTGTTCGCTTTTCGAGTTTGCCTGCTAGTGAAAGGCAGAAATCAATTTTCTTTATCGGCCAGCACTAATATGTCAAACGTATAATACGAAATGGAGGCTGTTGAAAATGTCCTTCACACACACACACACACACAACTGAAGGCAAACAAACAAACCTCTTTGGTCAAATTTTATCAACTGATTGATTGGCAAGTAAAAAAAAACTGAAGGGAAACCGAGAAAGGAGAAAAATTGAGGGATCCTCTCGGAATGAAGTGAGATTTCTTTATTCATTAGTTGTGCCTGGGCACAAATTCATTTTTAATGACATTCTCGGCAGCCGCCTCAAGGAATGTCTTCTTTTGCCTTTTAGGGGCTTTTTACAACTCGGCAGATTTGCAGGCATATCCCAAAACTCTGGCTGGGGGCAGAGGGACAGACTCTTTAATGTATTTTTCATGAGTTTGAAAAGTACAAAAGGAAAAAAAAGTAAAAAATAAAGAAGAACCAGAACAAGGAGAGGCAAAAAACTTTTGGATGCGTGCAAATAACTCATATTCATTGATATTCACTTTTTCATTCAGTCATACATATGTACAAATCATACATACATATTTTGCTTTTGGTTTCCTGGTTTCTCGTTCTTTTATAATTCATAAAAATCTACTACCTCACGGCCACAATCATCCTTCAACCTGCCGAACCAGTCAATGACTTTGGCAATATTTTTTTGCTCTGACTAACGGTAATTGCCAGCGCAATGAGCAGGACCCAAAGCGTAGTCCTGTCGTGACCGCCACCAAAAAAAAAAGAACATAAGTAATATACTGAAACGACTTTGTCATACTTAGTATTGTGATAAGACTTAGCGCTACTCATTATTTTATTTGCCTAGTGAATGCTGAGCTGAAACTACATGCAATCGAAAATATTTCCTTCCTTATACCCACTTACCCTTATAGCTACAGGGTATCAAAATAAAAGAGAGACCAAGAGAGAGAGAAAGAGAGCAAAAAAAAGTAAATTGCCCGCAAGCCGCGACTCATAAATATTTTCTAGTCAAAAGGAAACGAAATCTCTCGGCTTGCTGAGTTATTTATGTATCCAGTCTGCCTGCCTGCCCATCTACCCGTCTGCCCAAAACTTAGCTCCAAATCGAGACCCATCCCCAACTCCGTCTTTGTCGCGATGCCTCGCCCAATGATCGTTAATCATAATCGACGCATAATATTCGAGAGAGCGAGAACGGAATTCGGAACTAATTTATGTGGAAATGAGTTAATTTCCCTTGCCTTGTGATTTTCTGCTGATTTCATCGATGCCATGGGGCAAAGTAATTACAGCAACCTTTGCAGGAGAGAAAGAGAGAGAGAGAAAGGGAGACGTTGTCATGAAAGATTTTCCAACAGGGGCAAGAAGAATAAACTGAAGTAGTTTATTCAATTGCTTAGCATATTTCATGCTTAATTAATTTGCGTTTTGTTTCATTACTTTTGGTAAATTTTGAGATACCTCTTAAATGGGATTATTCATAAGTTCAAAGAGGTTTATGCTAGATAAATTTTAGACTTTTGTTAGTTTGTGCTATAACTAAAGAGTTTCAAATCTTTTAGTGGGGAAAAAGGATATTCATTCTTTTAATTTTCTTGAAAATGAAAAGTAAATTAAATAGAAAACTTAAAAGGGCTGAAAATGGTTAGCCGAATTAGGCAATTCACAACATAGCAAGGCGACTACAGAAGATGAGTGGCCACTTCTGTAATGAAGGACCTATAAAGTCTATCCATACATATATTGTAAATCTGTCCATATTCTGATCAACATAAGGTTAATTCTTAGTTAAATGTCCTGATAATTTCCACAGATAATATCAGTGGAAAATGTTTATTTGCCATTTCCCATATATTCTCTTCTATAAACATGTCAAGTGACTCTTGTAGTTTTAATTTGCTTTCACTCAAATATACTATGTGCTTGTTCAATTTTAATTGAATTGCTGGGAAAGTGTCCAAATGCAACAATGCTCTCTTATGTCCCAACCAATCAAACACAACAAAAAAAAAAAAAAACAAATTGTAGAAAATGGAGGAAAAACCATGACCAGAGCCAACGGAAATTGCATTGCACTTGAATGGAATGCCATGACGAAGCGAACCGACAAAACCAAGAGAGCTGCTCATTAAGGAATTTCAATAAACGGCCTGCGGGTGGCATAGATCACTCCAGTGGCAAGCCGCGATGTTTCTGTCAGGCCCTCTTCTTCTCCTACTGTAACAATCTGAAGCCAGCATTAGCGTGGGCATCAGGAACAGCAACAGCATCGGCATCGGCATTGGCATCGGCATCGGCAACTGCAACTGGCAATATTGCCAATGTTGACGATGATTGGCGTGTGTGACTGGCCCGCGCGTTGTGGTTGTGGTTTGGGTTTCAGTTTTGGTTATCTCAACACATACCCACACTCCACATATCCATACCCACCACACCTCCCGTTCATGTCACTCCCTGAAATTTGGGGGAGATTTCGGTGGTATTTTTCGTTAGTTTATGACAAATGCGTTAGTCTCTGTCTCTTTTGCACTGCTAATGACATCACGTGCTTTCCGCCCGGCTGTCATCAATGCTATACGCACATAAACAAAATACGTCAACTGTATCCAATGGTCCACTTTTGGGATTTCGGTTATGGCTCATCTTCATCTCCTCCTTCTCCTCCCCATCTTCTTTCATCGCCGCCGTCGACACTGCCTCTTTATTTTTATCTATGTATGTATATCATCCATCTGTCTAAACGTCTATTTGTCTGTCTATTTGACTGGTTTTGTTGGCCATGCTGTTGACAGCATTTCGAGAAGCCGCACCAGCATCTCAAATGTTTGTTTATACAATTTGTTCAACTTTCTTTACCTCGTAGCACAGTCGACAGGCTCATTTATCGACGACTGGTAGCGATTCTTTGTTTTTTTTTCTTGTTTTTCATTATTTAGTAAGTATCAGTAAAAGGAATGTAGTGGACATGTGTCTATATAAATAATATCGTTTCAAGTGTATCGGATTTTGTGAGTGACAAAATAAACATGGACACACGCGGCTTGAATCTCTGAAATGATCATCATCAATTTACAGATGGTTTGCCATTGATTTAAAATCAAAGTTTGATGAGGAAGACAAAGATGTAGACATTATGGCAACCTACATACAAATATACTTATATCAATATATCGAGCTTAATAGATGATATGATTTGATTGTTTTGATTTACGACTTGAAAATACAATATTCAGATGCCTAATGCAATTTTAAACCGTTTATGTTACTTACTCTCTCTTTAAGTAACACTTAAAAGGCCAATAAAGTTCCGAAGAAATTGGACTTTATTTCAAAAGTAACGTTTGTCTAAAAATTTTCATCCATTTGACTTTAAAAATTAAAATTAGTTAACATCCAAAATGAAGAGGCCGAGGAATATTATAATAAAATACTCTTACAAAATTATTTTATAATAGAAACAATTTATTTTCTAATTACAGATTAAAAGACAATTCAGAGATGTAATAAAGTTAATTGTTTAAGTAAAAAAAAGTATTTACTTCACCGATAGCAAAAATTGATTTCCCTAATTTAGATAATGCAAAAAGAGAGCAAAAACATTAGATATCTAATTAAAAGCGGGACTAGGACCAGGAGATAGGACAGTTGTGAATTTTTGAGCCTACAGACCAAATGTCTGAAATCAGAACCTAACATCGGATATCATTAATTTTGAATTAATATCTGTGGTATGAAGAAGAAGAGAAAAGTTAAAAAATTTGACTTCAGAGGGACAAAATTCCTTGTTCCAACTACCAACTAAAAAATAAAAAACTAAATTGTGAAAATCGTTAAAATAATTTCAATCAAGTTAAACTGCTTTAAACTAATTAATTTCTTTAACTAACTGTAGGTTTATACTCTTTGAAATAATCTTTTAAATGTGAGACAATTGTCTCGAGCTGTTGTGCCATATTAATACTCCATTTCATTTCTGTCCTTTTTTTCCTCCTGCAACATTAATTATATATGTTTTTTTTTATTTATTAATTTGAATTCTTTCTCTATTTATTCAATCATTGTTCACAAGTAAACCTAGGTTGGATGGACTTGTGAGCAGTAAGGACTTGATGCTCGTAGTACTTCTACATATTAAAGGTATTTACTTTTATTAAGTTCAACTTTTTTTTTTTTAATTATTGTACATCTCTTTACATGGATATTTATTAGTTATTTTATATATTTGGAAGCATAGTTCACATTCAGTACAACTGAACTACATGTACCGAGTATTATATTTTACTTGTACTTATTGCTTTAGAGCAAAACAAAAACGAAATATTAATCCATTTTATTAAATTTGGTAGTTTTTTACCTGAAATAATATTTGTTGTAAAGAAATAAAGCTAACGCATCAACTAAGTGATTGAGCATGAGTTTGAATTAATTTTGAAATAAGGAAGGAAAATTAATTATTACTGGGACATTTGCACAATGTCGACAAGTTGACTTTTGTTCTGGGGGTTTGTTTACTGTCTTTCTCACTGACTGGTTGGCTGGTTGGTTGGTTGTTCACTGTCGGTTGTTGCCAATTACCGCTAATGTCGCGCAGTTGCCGCATTCACATAAAATTAATGATAAGAGCGCAATAAAATAAGTTTTACTGCAGGCGACAGGCGACAACAACAACAACTCCAACAATAACAGGATTCTGTAGTGGGAGCGGGTTGTGAGATGGCAGCTGTTGCTTTCATTCCATGGCCGTGTCCGCTACCAGCATCAGCATCAGCATCGCCATCATCATCATCATCATCCGTATCTTCATCCTCAACCTTCATGCAGTTGTGTCAGCAAAAAGGTTATGCCACAATAAAATTAAATCCAACAAGCGTGAAGTAGGTGAAGTGGTTGCTCGGTCGGTTGCTTTCTCGGTTTGTCTGCAGTTTTTTTCTGCTTTCCTCTTTATATATATTTCTTTTTTTTTTGCAAATTGAAAACTTTGGATCTGGTTTACGAGGCAAAGGAGTTACGCTGACGATTGAAAGTCGTTTGTCGACTTGGCGAGAAGAAAGAGAAAAGCAGTGGCAATGTAAGAGGTCTAATTGCCATTTGCCTAATTCCCCACAGCTAACGCTAAGCTCTTTGGGGCAGCTCATTCCAAAGGGGGCAGGTCCATCAGGTCATCAGTTGGCCCCTTATCGTCGTTGTCTTTTGCAGCCAGCCTGACACATTAGCATATTTAACTTTTATCCTCTTTCCAGCAGTCTCTCCCTGTATAGTTGGTTCCTTTTTTTTTTTTTGAAGGATCTGTGTACCTACTTGTTTATCTCTTTAGAAATAAGCTTTGAAATGTCGGAATATAAAAGTCTTATATCAATCTTGCCTACAACTTGATGTCCCTTGTCCCTGTGTCTGTCCCACACACTGTCTCTGTCGCCTGTCCCCGGTTTCTGAGCTGGTGTCTCTGTTTCATCTATTTCGAGAAGAAAACTTTCGTCACTGCAGGCGAAGGCGACGCACCTTTGGAACTTTAGTCCTCTCTCTACTTTTTTCATTCTATTCCATTCCATAGTATTCCTTTTTGTTTTTTTCAACTTGCTACTCGCTTTTTTGTTTCATGAATAAATTGCGCAGAATTTATGTGCAAAGTTTCTATGCCCCGAAATGAAAGTGGCTAGCGGAGTTTTAGATGAATCTGTTTGGCTTAGTCTGATGAGTTATCTGCGTAAATGCAGCCCAGCCCAGACCCAGCTTCATCTTGGACCTTACCAGACGAGCTCTCCAAAGAGGCAGTTTGAGAATTTATGGCTAAAATGTTAATTGAGCGACGTGAATGAGTAGCAAACTACAGATAGAGAGAGAGAATTTGTGAGAATTCGACTTTGGCAACTGGCAAAGTTCTTCAAGCATCAAAGTTGATGCAGAAGAAGTGCACTGCGATATAGCGAAGACAGTTTCCATTTGCACCTCTTAGGTTTTTTTTCCTATTTTACTGAAAAGGCAAAAGCTAATGAAAATGGAAATTTAAGCATTTAAGTCTCAAGGGTTGAGTCTATTGGCATATTGGAACTATAAAGTTTTAGCTTTCCCTTTGAGGTAAAAGAGGATCTTATACATTTAACTAGGGATCGGATTGATTTGAATAAATTAATGAGAGAAAGTTTTCTGTATTAAGACACGTTTATATTTGCTGTTATTTGCAATCAAATTAAATCAATCAGTTAAAAAAGAAAAGTGGAGTTTGTTTAGTTTCTTGCATTGCCATTTCCTTTATTCAAAAATTGCTAATTTATAAGTATTTAAATAGATTTTAATATAACTGCTATGAGGATAAATATTTTTCTAAAAATTTACTGTATCGAAAATATGCAATGTATAAATTTACTTTTATTTTATCAAGAAGTTTCCAAGTTGTAGTAATCGCAGATCATTCCGAATTTTTCCCCCAACTTTCATCTAGACGCCATTATCTCAACTCATTCAGTTAATATCTTACTTAATTTGGAAGGAAAAGAAATTATTTACTATGAAATAGCAAAATTGAGACTAATAAAAGTAGTCGGATGAAATTATTATTTATTGCAATAAAATAGAAGCATTTAATTTGTATTTACTATAAATGTGGACTAAATTCAGGTAGCTCTTCAAAAACCTTTAACATAGACTTTGTATACCCTTTAACCCTTTGTCGATATCGATTAATGCATCGTTTATTAGCACAGTTGTTGGTAAAGCCATTTGGAATGCGTATTCCAAGTAGTTGCGACCCACTCATCAATGTGTTCAAGGATGTTCAATGGATTTATGTGCTGGTATTTGTATGTATCGAGTGCGGTTCGTTTGAGTGCATTTGTATGTGTGTGTTGTGTGGGTGTTTGTGTGGAGCATGCACAAGGACTAAAGTGGAGGGTAATTAAAATTGCAACAAATGAAACAATTTATGGGCATTAAATCAATGCCAAAAGCGAGTAATTATCCTGGCACGCATTAAACGTAGACCGACAAAAAACATTACGAAATTTGTGTATGTGGTACGACCACGCCCATATAATTAAATAGCCGTATCAAAAGGCAAAAACAAAAGTACTACACAAATTTTACACAAAATTTTTGAGCACGAACTTGGTTGAGCACTTTTCTTTGGAATTGTAGGAGGGGAGGAAGAAAGGGCGGTTTGGATGAGTTGCTTGTTGCAGGAATTGCGGGGGCGGGGTTTATAATAGAAAGTAAAGTAGTAAAAAGTCAAGCAAAAGAGGAAAACATGCCGGTCGGTAGATGGCGCTGTTGGCGTTTTCGTACACATTCTGTGTAAGTAATTTGCATACCGGATCAATCTTGAAAAATTAATGGCTTCCCAGACAGATAATGGTAGACCGCACACACACACACACACACACACACACACACGCACACACACACACACATACTCACACGCACAATATACACAGCAGAAGGAAGCGAAGCGTGTGCTAGCAAATGCTGAAATATTACGTATACGCAATGTTGCTTCTCCTCCTTCTTGGTCTTCTTCATATCTTCGTCTCTTCATTGCGGTTTTCAGCAATATTACGTAGCGACCACAATTCTCCGCTGCTGTCGTCGTCCTCGTCGCCTCCATCATCCTTGCCTGCCTTGTCGTTGTCTAGGCATCATCAACATCTCGGCGGCAGTCGACAATGTCGAGTGCTATGCCAACGTATGACTTGCTTTTGGTGTTGCTCTATTCTGGTCTTGGTTCGCCTGGCCTGGTCTGGTCTGGTCTCTACCATTACCATATTTGCCTCACTTTTCGGTCTTGTGTGTGTGTGTGTGTGTGTGTGTGTGGGGGTGTTCGGGGTTTCAACATTCCGAATATTGTAGGATATGGTGCACCCATGTGTCGCAGCTGAGTTGAAATCGTGGCAGGAGCACTGGGACTAGCTGTAGCTTCCTTCCTTCCTTTCTGGTTCCTCTTGGCCTCAACACTGCGTAAATCTTAATCCTTACACGCTTGGCAACACGCTGGCATCACGATAATAAACAGCCCCAGTAATAGCAACAGTAACAACAACAACAACAACCAGAACAATTTACATTCGATGATAAAGTGCGTATAACGGCTTCCACGATAAAATTATATTATATGCATCTTTTCTTTTTTTTATGAAACAATTAGCCGCTAATAACTGTAATATCTTAGTTGTTAGAGCTTAACTTCTTAACTTCTCTTAAAAAATAAGGTTCTTTAAAAGTTATAGCTTTTTTTTTTGGTTTTTTGCTTAAGTGAAAAGTTTTTAAAAACGTTAGCCATGGTAAAATAACGGTTCAGAATTCTGTGAATAGCAGTAAAGTTTTTTTCTGAGTCTGTGTGGATTCCTAATTTAAGCTTTATTATCATATAAATTAAAACTTAAAGAAGTTTGCGAAATGTGAGGTCTAATGGCCTGTTGAGTAACATGGCCTGCTTACATTGTCTTTTTATCCACTTATAAGCTGAATCAAGAAATTCTTTATTTTGGCAAATTATTTGAAGAATAAGATTTGACCCTAAAGGTCCTACTTAGGCCTATAACTTTTTTGATTCTTAGGCAACATCAATAACCCAGTAGTTTTTTATCTCTGTGTACTTTAGGTACCATAAATTTTGGAGCTATTCCGTTGAGACTTACCGTATATGATTTTTATCAATGTAGAAGTTAGGAATATATAAAATTTAATAAGTTCACGTTTATCACAAACCATACAGAGAAATTAAATCCTCTTATTTATTTTAACTAAACGAGATTAGAAGTTTTTCCATATTTTTGAAAATAAACTGTATTTTTAAATAAATTTATGCTGTTAGAAATAAAAGAGATTCACTCACTTATCGAGTATCACAATCAACAAAAAATCATTCAAAGAG
The DNA here is from genome assembly GCA_018903935.1 of Drosophila insularis. Classification (NCBI taxonomy): domain Eukaryota; kingdom Metazoa; phylum Arthropoda; class Insecta; order Diptera; family Drosophilidae; genus Drosophila; species Drosophila insularis. The sequence continues at coordinate 7,062,867 of JAEIFP010001084.1, read as the reverse complement.
GCAAACAATTTCAACAACTGAATCAAAATCGAAAATTAATCTCTTGCTCAGACTAAGACAGAATAATTTTCCTTTTTTTAATCATGCTCTGATATTTAGCCTAAAGAAAAAAACGTTTAAGTGTTAGTTACGAGCTCTGGAAATAGTAGACCTAAGTTTTATTTTCTACTTGTTAAAAACAGGATAGTATTTAAGTACTTTAATTCATTTAAAGTTTAGTCAATAAAAAATTTCGTTAAATTGGCTCTTTAAACACACAATAAACAATAAATGCAAAATGAACATTGTCCTTTCTTGGACTAAACATCTCAAACTGCTACATTTTTGTTAAATACTCATAAACTAAGACATGGTAAGTCGAATGCTTTAAGAGCATAAATTTAGCATATATCTTTCTGTGCCACAAAAATTCATTTTCATTTTACGATTTTGCTAAAGTCCTTGCTGTGGACATTAAGTTTTGCATGTGGGAGTCGTTTTTTAATATCTCCATGGTCCACTTAGAGACTAACCATAGGGGACTCTTAACACATATTTATGAGTTTGCAATGGAATTTCTCTTGTCAAAATTTTAAATGTATGATGTATAAGAATCTTATGACAGATCTCATGGGTAAAGTTTTTGAGGTTGCATAAATTTTCTGTAACTTTAGTTTAATACATAAAATTGTCACTTTCTCTTAAAGATTTCGGACAAACGCAATTCGCTTTCACCTCAAGACCTATTCAAACTGATTTAATGACACAAAAAACAAAGTATAGTGCGAGAAATGTCTTTCAACTTTCAGCTTCTTTCATTTTAATAGTATTTTTCTCTTTCTGTTTCCTTTTTTTTTTTTTTTTTTGCTTGTTTTTTAGATGAGCCTGGCAGACACATAAATAAAGTTGTCACACACACGCACACGCACACACACACACACACACACACACACAGACGGAGCGATGAGCAAAGATAAAAAGCCAAAAACTTGCTTAGCTTTTGGTTAAGAGTAAGAGGGCTGCATCAAGGGAATGAGACAAGTAGTGTTTGCGTATATATGTATATATATATGTTTTCTACCAGCATTCAACCTCCTTAGAGAGCTAAATCACCCCACCGCCTTCTTTCGTTGGTGCTCATTAAGTGCAGAAAAACGCCTTTTCACTGTCATTGATGTCATTCACGTGCTGGCTGGTTGGATAAACAAAAAAAAATGAAAAAAATGTGAGAAAAAAAATAACGGAAAAGATATTGAAAGTTGGCGGCTGAACGAGAAAAAAGTGACATGAAGAAAGAAAGGGTGGGAGAGAGAGAGAGAAAGTCGCGACAGACATTCGAGTTTCTCGCTCATTAACCGCGCGCGTTGCTGACACGCTTGAGTTATTTTCAATTAAATGTCGATGAAAACCTCGCAACACTCACACACATACATATGCATCAGAATGTGTGTGAGTGTGTGCGTATGAGTGTGCGTGTGTGTTTGTGTGAATGTGCATAAATTAAAACTCAACATCGTTCGCGCCATGTTCTCGATGGCGGCACTCATAACACGGCTTCTCATTCTTGTCGCCCCTTGTCAACCTCTCAACCTCCTATTGGCCAGCCCCCTCCAACCTCCACCATTTCCCATTCTCCTTTCAACATCATAAGCATATTATCAAGAGGAATTGTTTCTTCGACTGAAATGTTAAATGAAACATTAATTAAATACAATTTAAAGTCGCTTTGGCATTTTATGCTTTTCGTCAATTTCGTATTTAATCAAAATGCCAAAAGAGACAAAACTCTCATGGAAAAATATTTATTTAATATCTGTCGAGTATAAGAGCTAATTTAACTGAACGATAAAATGTGAAAAATTTGTCAAATGCTCTCGCAAAGATTTTTTAAAAATTAGCAAAATTATGTACATTTTGCCAGAAAAATTAAGCCAAGGAAGGTGCTTTATTCTGATCCTTTGGTAATCAATACATTCTGAAATATTTCTAAAATTCTCATTCTCCACGAGTCATTTTTTGAGGCACCGGGATGAACAATTTTAAAATTCAATGTTTAACAAATACGCGAACTTTTTAAAATTTTTTTTTTCATTTTTTAATTTTACTATCATGATTTCACTTGAAAAAAAAAATTGATTTGGTCTCTTTACAGTTGGGCCTAGATGACTTAAGATCTAGTTTCTTCTTAAATTCAAAATCCAAGAATCAAGTTTAATTTATTTTTATAAGAGGCCAAACTACATTTAATTGAAATTTTCATTAAAAAAATTTAATCTAAGCTCACCAAACTTTGTAATATGTTAGGAAATAAATATTTTTGTTTTTTTTTTTCAAAAAAACATAATAATTATAATTTATATAATTTTGTAATTGTATTTTCAATTTTTTTTTTACTTTTTTATTTTCATGAGTGGAATATTTTACATAGTTTTTTAAAGCAAATTTCTCATCGGTTTACATTTTTCATTCCCTACAGAAAATTTTCATTCATATTTGAAGCCTAAACTGCTTCTTGGTAGATTATATAGAAAATACCTAAAAAATAATATTATTTTTTTTTATACCCAAGTCAATTAGCTAATTTAATAAAAATAAGTTCTAATTTTTATTTAATCATTCATAATTCTGGAGTGAATTTTCCTTTATCTAAAAAACTTTTGTTGTAGAAATTGTTTCATAGTTTATTTTATTAATAGATTTTTCCATGAATGTGTTTGTATGTACAAGTAATAAAACAAATTTGTACAATTATTAATAGCATACTTTTTGGGGTTTTTCATACGTTTTGTTTTCGCTACTAAATCTGCTGCTGCTGGCTTAACTAGCTGCCAATTATAGACTAGAATCGTGCGCGTAATTTATTTGTACATTTTCTGGAAAATTTATGCAACGCACACACAAACAGTACACGCACATCCATATATACATACATACTTTTTGGGGCAGGTGCGGGGTGGCGTAATGGCGTATAGGACACATGCAAAAACCCAGGGGTTTTGTTGGCATGTAAACCAATTAAATGGCCATGGACGTGTTTTGTTTGTTTTACAATTTTGATTTTGTTACCAGAACATGCAATGTTAAAGTTCATTTTGTTTTTTCCATTTTTTTTTTTTTTTTGCTGTGTGTGTTTGCCTGGAGTGGGGTGTGCGAAGTTCCGGACGTCTTTGGATAATTTGTCCCGAATAATACGAAACTCACAAACACACACACACACAACAAAAGCAAAAAACACATTCAATTTAACGCTTGAGTTCGGTTTTTGAACCAAAAGAACAAAAAATTTGTGTTTTGTGTTTTAGTTACGTTGATTTATGCAAAGCTTTTGGCTAAAGATAACGCGTTGCGGCTCGTCGCTTCCTGCAAGTGGCAGATGGCGGCCAAGGGAAAAGGTAGAATTATCCTCACCCTACGCCCCTGCTCCTGCTGCCTTATTTGTTTCTCCTCATCACTTCAGTTTTGTTTGACCATGTTGTTAGGCTCTAAGCTTGGTTGGCTTTTGTTTTCCGTCATGATTGTTATCAGACTCTTGTTAGAGATAGAAATTTTCGTTAGCTAGTTTCGCGTTTTGTTTGCCATTGTGTGTGTGTGTGTGTGTTGTGTTTTTTGCCGTGTCTGACTACGTGTTCATGTGTATGTAAGTGCGTGTGTGTGCGCGTGTATGTGTCTTATGCTTGTATTACCTTGTAAACAAAACCCTCATCATTATCCTCATCTCGTGGTAACTAAGACTTGACTTGACGTTTGTTTAACATAAAACCAGCTGTAAAGTGATCTTTGTTTTCATACACACACACACATACATATGCACACACTCTTACCCCAGCCACTTTTGCTCAAGTTGTGCTTTATCTTAAAGTATTTTGAACAAAATTTCTCGGCATTTTTGAAGTACATTTTCTAGAATTTTAGCTAAAATTGATGTAAGTAAATTTATTTATTTTATTTTGTCTAAAAATATTTACACTTTAAGATTTTTAAATAATGTAGCAAACAAAGTATTGGTTCTCTTCTTTCTTTAGTAACTTTAAAACTTCGATTACTTGAGTGTTGTTTAAACTAATAATTTGATAATTTTTATTAAATTACCCGAAATTAAAGATCTTTCTTGAAATAAATGTAAAAAAATTGAAATGTATCATATAAATTTATTAATATATCTTATGATGATTACGGTCCGTGAAAAAAAGAAAATTATCCAAATTTTGATTGAGTCAGTTGTAATTTAATTTGACTCCAGAAAATTCAAAAGTTGTAGACAGTTGTATTTAAACGACTGACCCTGAAATCGAGTAAGAGTTTGAGTCTGAATTCAAGTATCAGCATTCGTTCTTTAAAATATTCCAAATATTTCCTCATCATTGATTCTTCGAAATTTTTCAACTAGTTGTATATTTTTTGTGTGTTTGTAAAAAGAATTTAATAATTTAGATAAACAAAGTCAATATTGGAAGTTACTTAAGCTGAAGGAAGCTTATACTCCTTTATGGGCTAACTTTATTTTCTCATATTTCAAAAGAAATCTATAAAATAATTATATATTAAGGTAATTAATCCAATTATTTGGACCGACAGACCGAACTATATGGGCTAACTTTATTTTCTCATATTTCAAAAGAAATCTATAAAATAATTATATATTAAGGTAATTAATCCAATTATTTGGACCGACAGACCGAACTATATTTGACAACATTTGTCTGAGTGTAGATAATCTTTGTGCTATATTAACAAAAATATTTAATTTAATTCTGTTCAATCTCTACTAGCTTCAACAGCATTCCAATGTTCATTTTGAAAATGAAAATATGAAACCGAACCGAAACGAAAATGCAATTTGTATAAATAATTATGCCTAGCCGCAGTCCTGAAATATTCCATCAACAATTCATGTAATTCATAAACACAAAGCCGATGGTATATATCCAGGCACTTCCCCTCCCACACACCACCCACATACATGGACATACATGTATTTATGTATTTTTGTGTGTGTGTTTGTGTGCAGGGAAGCATATTAAACTTTAGTTATTTATATTAAAATTTTGCTTTATTGATGTGGTTTATATATACATATACATATATATTTTGACCTTTTTTATGAGGTTTAGTTTTTCATTTTAACGTTTTCTGTTCTTTTTTTTTGGTATTTTTGTTGGTTGTTTTCTTTTTTTTTTTCTTTACCAAGCTGTTACACATATCCATCTGTATATGCAGTGGCTCATATAACCCACATTCATGTTGGGACCCCAGTTGAATTTCTTTCGTAACACTCACCACCCATGCACACACACACACACACATACTCATTTCGTTTAACTTGACCTTTTTTATTTTTGTTGTAGTCAATGCTGGATTCTTCTTTTTTTTTCTTTTTTGGTAGTGGGCTTTTTTTGGCATGTGTTTGGCAATTTCCTGGCTACGAACGAGTTGACCGCAAAAAAGCTAAGCCAAAAAGCAAATACAAAGCAATGAGCAAATAAAAACCAAACCCAAGCAATCAACAAATACATTTCAACAGCACCTTATAAAAGTATTTGAACCTTATGCTGACCAAATTTTATCGCATTTGACACACACACACCAATACAGATACAAACAAAAATAAGAGGGGCGAACCAACGATTTGGGGGAGAGGAATGACATTGATTTTGGCTTTTATTAGCTGCACAACAAGATGGCAAGCAACTGAAAGCAGCTTTCAGGGAGGATGGGAGGCATCGGAGTAAGGGGACTCAAGGCAGTGTCTCGCTTGACTTCACTTCATCGATGTGGGTTCTCCGCACTTCAACTGCAATTGCCGTAATCCATTGGCTAGTGGCGTGGGATCACGTCCAACCATGTTAGCCGAGAGTATATCTTTTTAAAACATTGTTAAAGTTTTGCCATAGTTTCTCAGCTGCTGATTGGCAACCCTTGCACCCTCATTTCTCAAACTCTTGAATGGATTGCGAGTTACCAATATAGCCAAAGGGTATATCGGTTTTGGGAATAAAAGTGAAAACTACTTGGGAATGAAGCTAACAATTGGACATAATAAATGGCTTTAAGACCAATTCATTCATTATACAATTTGAAGACTGCATCAGAATATTATCAGGATTATTAACTGATACTAGATATTTTTTATGTTATTACAATCAGGAAGTCTTTTTCAAAATATGTATATCATTAAAAATTTCATTAAACGAATTAATATTTCTGAAATATTACAATAATGAGCAGTTGATTGTTAGTAAAATCAGAGTTATAAGGCAACACCGATTTATAAATTTTTTTTTTAATTTTAAGCTGTCAGATCTCGAAAATATAACCAAGATTTGTAATTTAATTTAATGATATTATTACGACATAATGCAACATTTTTTTTTTAATAGGTAAAGAATATTCACTTAATAACATTCTAGAGTTCTGATTCAGCATATATCTTCAGTAAATATATTTCCAAGTATAGTAAATAAACCGTTTACATATTTTTAAAAAAAAAGGACAACCAATTCCAGATTGAAATATGAATTTTGTTATGTTAGTTTTAATTTTAAGCAATAAAGTAATAGCGTAAGTATTCTCAAATATTTTCGAAGATATCTATTGTAAGCGAAGATAAATAATTACAACCTAAGAGAAACCTAAGTATATAAGTATATAAGCTTATAGCTGATAGCTAATTTAGGTAATTTACTTTTCCAATGAAAAACGCCTTGAATCAGACAAGCTCACTATAATTTTGGCTTTGCCTCTAAATTGTTATAGATAGGAGATGCTATAAGGTAATCTAGCATCCATAAAAATTTCTTTCCTTTACCATCTTCCAATATCACTTTATTTTCACATTCAATCAGAAATCCTAGAGAAGGTATCAAATAATCCAGCTTTTGACTTTGAGCATACAAGACCAGGCTCTAGCACAGTACTCTGTCGTCTTTTTTATTGAATTCGAGTTCAATTTGTTTTTATTGATTTGCCATTTTGCACTACACTCATACCCCTTCCCCGTCTTCATCGCTGTAGCTTCTGCCGCCCTGAGAGATGTGACGGAAATTGTCAATGTTTTACAATAGTTGCTTCTCGCTTCGCGCAAGCTACATCATCATGGGTTTTTGAGTTTTATGTGCACTTGATAAAATTTCAATAGTTGAAATCCCACACGCTTTCCACTCCTCACCCCCCCTCATGGCATTTGTCGTCGTCGTTACTTTGACTCCCTTTTTTTTTGTCTCTGTTGTTTTACACTCGCATTGCCTTTTGGGTTTGGCCTTTAGTTTTATGTGATATTAAAATTGATAGCAAATCGCTGCTGCAACGCATTTCAAGTGCTCACTTATTTCCTTTTTTTTTTTGCCTTGTTTCTATATTTTTTTTTTTGGTAAATCCCTGGACTAGCAAGAGATACAAAAGAGAGAGCACATAGGATCGTGTCGGCTTTTAGTTTCCTTTCTGTACATATATGTACAGATATTTGAACTATATGTATATCTTTTGTTCTTTATGGCAAATTGATTTTCATGTGAATTTCAATAAAGCCAATTTCATATTGCGCATACGCACTATTGGATGACAAAATGGCATTGGATGGTATGCTTCCTGCTGTTGCTACTGCTGCTGCTGCTTGCCTTACATTGTTAGAAAATTTTTTAATAATCTGAAACAGAATACGAACAAATACAAAGTTATGGAATGCATCAAAGGCAAAATGATGGCGAAAATATGTAACAGGAATTGTTAATAAAGCATTCGAAAGAGCAACAGCTGGACGAAACGTTGCACAAAAAGAGTTAAACGTTATGAAGGAGTATCGATGATATAGCCAGATTTCATAAATTTGTCACATATTTGGTAGAAAAGTTTGTCAATTGAAAATTTTATGAAACCAAAATAAAGGGGAAAAAATTGGTCAATATGAGTAACTCCATTTGATTTACTATGAAACTTAATTTATTTGGGTCACTAAAAGCTTTCTTTAAAGCAAGTAAAAACCAATTTAGAAAAAGAAAAAACTCTTAAATTGCCTTAAAGTGCATTTACTTTTGAAATCCCTTAACTAAATCAAAGTTAAACATTTTATTAGCTTCACCCAGCGGAGTCACAAAGCAACTTTCAATTAAATAGCTCGACATGGCTAGAGATGAGGCTAGACCCAACACTACCACCATCGACTCCTCCACCATGTCCTTATGGAATTAGAGACGTCAAACAAAAGAGCCCACGGACCAGGCCATGAATTCATTTAGAAAAAAAAAATATATATATATATATATAAAGAAAAAAAGGAGGAAAAAGTTGTTGCAGTTAGAAAACAAAAGAAGCTGCCATTGTGCAATTAAAATTGTATGGCACTGGGGAAAAGGCAAAGGCAATGGCAAGAACAGAAGCACAAAATGAGGCTGGAGCAAAGGAGTTCAGCTGCCTGCCGATAAGAGAAATTAAAACAAACAGATGCCCCTTCATCATGCCCCTCTTTCTCAGCTTCAGTTTCTTTTTCTCTCTGACTGCCGTTCTGTCTCTTTCTTTTTCATTTGGAATGTTACTGAACAATCTGTACAATTTTCAAAGTGACACAGTGCAAAGTAAATACGCGCAACCCGCACCCAAAAGGTTCAATATATGTCCAGTTCGAGGTACAGAGTCCAGAGTCCTTGAGCATCTACAGCTGGCCATGTTTACGGCATATCATGACAGTTTTCTTTTCCTTTTTTCTGGTTTTTTCTATAATTTTCTTACTTTTTTTTGTGCCCCTGTTTTCTGTTTTCTCCCAGTGCTTTAACTTGTCACAGTTGTTCAAGTTGTCGGGTCCAGTTCTACTTGGTTTTGGTTTCATACGATTCGCCCATTTTTCTCATCCTCCTTCTCCCTCTCCTCCTTCGTTGCCTACCTCACTGAAAGCCCGCTGCATTTGTCGGGGAGTTTTGGGGGCGGCTGCTATGGAAGGAAGTCCCCAATGATATCGCATAAGTTTTTCAATTTTGTGCGTTATTAGAAGCGATTAGAGTAAGTTGGTTGCAGACGAGGGTAAGCACAAACAGCAGCCATAAACACTCGACTCCAATTGGCAGCTGGCTAAATTTGCTGTGAATGTTAAGTTTTCGTTTAAAGTATAATATTCTAGAGAATGACTAAAGTTTTTCCATGAATTCCAATGACTCGGTGATTGGCTTGATTGAAAGGTGAAGACTACTCGTTTATATATACATGTATACTTTTAAGCCTGTCTTTTGTGTAAATTCCATGGTAATTGAATTTGTAAACTTTGTGACATTTTTTTCAATACAAATTTGGTTTTCTCAAATTGATGTAACAAAACTGAAAGCGATGAGAATAAAGCTGACCTTTTTGTTTTATCTTTGCTTACAGAAGAAAAAGCATAGAAACATCTAAAAAATTTGTTTTTCGTTTGCCTTTGTCTAAGGTTTTTAAGCAACGTACACTAAACTTATCTATTTTATATACAGAATATTTATTAAAATTGATTTAAACATATAATAAAGCTTTGTGCATCAAACTAAATGTTGTTTCATTGCAGAATTTACACAAATTGCTTGTAGTACTGGGCTCTTTGATTCTTCTGAGCACTAAATTGTAAGATTAAATTTAAATAGCTTTTAATATGGTTATCTTTAATTTCTTGTCCTTCATTGAAGAACTCAACATTTTTTCCAATCGATGTCTTCTCTTCAGTTTTTTTATAGTTTCTTTCATAATATCTAGGTTTTGCAAGCCCAATCGCAGTTTAAATAATTGCTTCGATATGTATATCTAATATATGTAATTTTTTAATTAAAACTAACGCAAAATGGCTGTAAGCTGGTTAAAATTATGGCCAATTAGGCTAGCCACAAGCAATGCAAAATGGCTTTGCCAACTAACTGAGTGAAGTCCGAGTAGAGGGTCATGTGTCAACAGGGCAAACTGCTGCCGTTGCACTGGCTTGTGGTTCTTCTACGTGCAAGTATGTGTGTGTCTGCGAGTGTAATGAGGCTTAATTTGTAAAATTCCATGGCTTATAATTGGCATTGGGCTGACCGCAAGGCAAAGCAAAGCAACACAAATCGGTGAACTGGGGCAAGTGCAAAGTGTAATTATGTGGTCAGTTGGTCAGGCGTGAGTCGTCGTGTGTATGTGTGTGTAAGATGTACATTAGTGTGAGTATGTGTGAGTGCGGCTAAAACTTAAACAACAACCCCCATGTGGCAGCATGAGCTGCAGGAACAGAAACAACCAAAAAAAAAAATAAAAATAATAGAAATTTCCTTCGCGTTTTATGGCAGGCAATAAAAATAAGTGGCATTATTTTAACACCTCGCTCTCGAATCTACCCAAAAGACCACAAAATGCATACAAAAATTAAGTCCACCCCCTATCCCACCCAAAAAAAAAAAAAAAAAAAGGGGAAAAGAAAATACTAACAAGGAGCCGTGTGTACTACAGAATACGGGATACTCTTGAGATTTTATAGATTTAAGTGAATTAGGAATATTTTCAATATTTCTAAATTTAAATATTATGATTATTAGTCATTCGTTTAAGTTATTAAGCAAATGAAAAATAAAAATTCAAATGCATATATTTAAATTAAGTGTACAATGAAATAAATGAGCATGAATACGAATTCATGTTAAGCCCCATCACATTTATTGTTTGGTTACATGAAGAATAAAACAGGTGTATTCATAATGACTGTATCATTTACATTTCTAACTCATTCAATTTGTCTTTCTTTAAATAAATACCTTGGAATACGATATGATATTCAAGTAATTTCAAAATATAGTTATTCATATTCAAAGCTCATTTAATTTGCATTTCTTCTGTTTGAGTATTGTGTCACTGATTACTTACCCGTTATTCGTTCTCAATTAATTCATTGTGGCCACCATATATTTAAAATGCATATTAAGTATTCAGTTATTTAGAAGTTACACCTATGATATTAGCTAAAAATCACTCAATTAATAATAATAATTAATATTAAATTTAATGTGGCCATTGTACATTACAGTCGATTTTTTTTAATCATAAGTTACTCTAGTATAGTAAAAGATTTAATACCTAACATGATTTAAATTTAAAGCTCTATGGAGAATGTCAGAGTTATTAGTTCATTGTTTAAATTAGATTTTAATTGGTATCTTTGAATTTAACATTTGATTTCTTAAAAACAATGCAAAAAAAAAAAAATTAATTTAACATCTGAGTCTTAGATAAATCTGTTTTATATATCGCATTTGATAAAACAAATTTTAATGAAGTAAGTAAGTCGTCTCGCCGACTTGGATATACCATACACCAGTAAAACAAATATTTTAAATTTATAATAACCAATGCATTTTCGTATTTTTAAAAAAATCTGTTTGCATGCTTTTTAGAAGCATATCTTAGTATTTCGCTCACTCAAGCATTCGAGCACCCTAGCGCCCCCACCAGCCAACGGCCACTTCCGGCCATATGGAAAAACGTTCATATGCATAACTTGGCTATTTTTATTACGATTTTGATCAAATTTGGTATTTTGCTGGATATTAGTATCAAATTTAAGTGTGCTAAATTTGATTGCACAAGGTAGAAAATTACGGGAGATAATCGAGTTTTTTCAAATTACGGGGGCGGAGGGGGGCGTGGCAAAATCTTTACACATCAAAACCGTGCGCAATTACTAAGCAAATATTTATACCAACTATGGTATCTCTAGCTAAAATAGTTTTTGAGGAAATCGGTTTTATTTAATTTGCGGGGGCGGTAGGGGGCGTGGCAAAATTTTTACAAATACAAAATGTGCGCGTTTACTAAGCAAATATACATACCAAATTTTGTGTCTCTACTTGCTATGGTGTTTAAGAAAATCGGTTTTATATCATTTGCGGGGGCGGTAGGGGGCGTGGCAAAATTTTTACAAATACAAAATGTGCGCGTTTACTAAGCAAATATACATACCAAATTTTGTGTCTCTACTTGCTATGGTGTTTAAGAAAATCGGTTTTATATCATTTGCGGGGGCGGTAGGGGGCGTGGCAAACATTTGAAACAAACTCGATAAGCGTACATATGACACGAGTCTACATACCAAATTTGGTGGCTCTAGCTCTTATAGTCTCCGAGATCTAGGCGTTCATACAGACGGACGGACGGACGGACGGACGGACGGACGGACGGACGGACGGACGGACAGACGGACGGACGGACGGACGGACGGACGGACGGACGGACAGACGGACATGGCTAGATCGTCTCGGCTGTTGATGCTGATCAAGAATATATATACTTTATGGGGTCGGAAAAGCTTCCTTCTGCCTGTTACATACATTTTAGCGACTTTAATATACCATTTCACCCTATGGGTGTATGGTATAAAAATTTTCGAAGTGAAAAAGATATACACATACATATATAGTACCCCCAATCTTTAGGTTTGTGCAAATTTAGCAAAAAATTTTGAATACTTTGTCTTTATGCTCTACAAATAATTTACAACATGCAACGTGGCTAGTGTCATAGCTAAAGTTTACTTTTCTTCTTTTTTTTTGCAGTTTTATTAGCCAACTTTGTCCTTTTTCGGGGCGAATGCACATTTTCGAAGAAAAACTTTTCCCGTTGTTCTTTTTATTTTTTGTTGGAAACCATTGTTTTCTTGTAAATGGGCAACACTGAATGGGCATAATCCCGCTGCTATATGACGGCAGATGTTTGAGTCAGCAGACGAGCTAAACTTTAAAGCTGCAACAGCATACTCAAACTGCAATTCGTATGTGTGTGTGTGTGTGAGTGGGTGGGTGGTTAGGTTTAAGGGTCAAACTTTTTTTTTTTTGCCTTCCAACTTGCTGACACTATGCCCTAAATGGCATGGTCGTTGCCATTGTTGGCATTATGTAATGGTGCGTATTAGGCGTGTAATTGGTATTGCAATTTCCCTAACTAATGAACCTTAATGAATTTTCTGAATCCCAACAATGTCCCAGAAAATGGAATTGTTCTTTGAATGAGAGAAGGCCAAGCATTGCCTGAATTCCAATTTAAAGAATATTGAAAGTGTAATGAAATTTTCAATAAATTTTCTTTCCTCCATAAACGAAATTTTTCATCTTCAAATTTCTCTTGACTCCATTTAACTTAATTTACAAGGTAGTATCCCACAACGCCAAGATTGCTGGGGAGAACTTTTGTGGCTTCCTGTCTTCTTCTTTGTTGTATGTAGTTACAATGCCTTTATTTCCTTGCCGCGTTGGGGTTCTCCTTCTCTGTGCACACTTACACGAAATGAAAATGCAAGCCAAAAATGGTAAAAGTAACTGCAATGAGCTGCCGAAAGCCGCGTTGACATTTTCATTTAAATTATGCACATCACTTGAACTTCCTGCCCACACACACACACACCCAAATATACACACACGCAGATATTCGGGCAATGGAGTGGAAGCCCAAGACAGTGGTAACAAAGACGTAAGATAACCCAAGATTTTCCCTTCATTCATTACTTCTTTCTCTACTGCCTGGCAACTTTTTGTCAACGCACATTTTACAGTTATGGCAATGGCAATGGCAACTTTTACCCAGATCCCTTCCCTTTGCTTCCTACCTCTGGCAAGTCTATGGGCCTCTCGGCCCGGCATTGTCTGTGCAGTGCAGATTCAGATACAGATTCCGGTGTTGCTCGCCGCTGCCGACTAATTAAAACGGAAATCCACAATGGCCCCCTGCCCAGTACTTCCGTTTAAGTAGCATACAAAAAGTTAAAGAAATTTTTTATGTTTTTTTCCCTCAGTCCGAAAGTTTCTTTCTTTTTTTTTATTATAATTTCCCGGCCATGGCATCCGATGAAGCCCAAGATGAGAAAGGAGAAGAAAAAGATGTTGCCAAAGAACAAGGCAAAGCCCTTGTAAGCACTCGCTAAGCCGTAAAGAACAAAACAAAAAAAAAATATACAAAAAATCCTCCCAGAAAAAAATGATGATTCTTGTTTCTGTCGCCTGCCCTTCGCATTCAGTTAGTCAATGGCGTAAAATTAATAAAAATTACCAGAGCCAACTTGCAATGAGTAGAAAAAAGTTGCGACGCGTGTTGTTTTATGTTATAAGAAAATGACTCTTGTTACGATGAATTGTTATAAATGTTTATTAGGCTCAAAGCGATTAATTAAAAAGTAGAAACTGTTAAAGTTTGACAAACTTGTGATACCCTTGCAGATATTTACCTTTTCGTGACAAGAATTTCAATAAATAATATTTTAGTGTTTAACAAAAATCTATAGAATTGACGTGGAGGAACATGGACAGCTCTCCGACAACAGATAAATATGCAATCTAGATTTGGTACAAAAGTAATCTCAAACAATTCAAATTAGTAGGAATATTTGACTAATTACTTTTGAAACTTTAATAAGCAGTGTTAGTGTTTATTGCAGCAAATCGTATATTTTTTTGACTAAGAATTACCCAAAACTAAGAAATATTTATGTTTATTGAATATTATTTGGAGTATTTAGTTTACATTACTTTGACTAGAAATGTATTTATCTTTATAAAAAAATAACTATAATTTAAGATACGTTTTAAAATAACGTTTATGTTAATTGTCTTTTCGGATCAAACTACTTTTGAAAATTAGTATTTTTTAATTAAACATAAATTTTAAATTAAGGTGATTGGTTTTAAATTTTTTACTTTAAAAAGGTAAATTCATATAAAAAACTGATGGTTAGATCTTTTGCAAAAAAAAAAAATAACAAAACGGATATTTGAAAATCTTTTTATCCACATTATAAACAAGATACATATACAAGAAGAATTAATGTTTTCTTTTAATATTATAATATTAAAAAATATCTTTGGAATTAGTAGTCTCGAAAATATTTCAAAATTGTAATGCCTTACCAGTTCAACACTTAAAACAAGTTGAGAATAACGGCTGAATAAAACGAAGCATTTAATTACTAAGAAGTGTGCTTTGGAAAGTGAAAATTAATATTTCGCACTAATTTTTTCTCGCTATTCACAAATAACAAGTTGAATATTTTTTTTCGGTATTTGATTTAACATAACAGATGCCTAAATTATTTAAATACAGAGACAGTAAAAGAATTTGCTAAACACAAATTAATTAAAATGAAAACAGAATAATTCTGCTATTGTAAATTATACTATCCAGAATTATTATAACTTCAAAAGAAATTTAAAATTATCTCAGCTCATTTGGCACAGTTTGGCCACAATTTGGTCCGCAGGCTCTTATTACAGATTCTGGTTCACATGTTTATGTTTTATTACTGGAACATTTCTCTCATTCCCACATTTCGACTCCCTATTAGTGCGAGCCAAAGTTCAATGATTACGCGCAGCAGCTAAATGTCGACAGAATTCTGGTAATGATCCGGTAACCATTGTTGGCCTTATCGGTGAAAAATGTTTGCATTCGTTTCATTTCGTTGCATTGTCTGTTTTTGTAATTAGATTCGTTTTTTTTTTTTGTTTTAAGGTTATTGTTTTTATGCTTGCTACATAGATATCTCTATTATGTTCTGCGGTTAAATACCCTCAGGGTTACCATTTAACACACATACACACACACACACGTACACACACGTGCCAGATATGACTAATGTATGCACATTATGTTGCCGAACGGGTAAAGATAATGAGAGAACCCTGCGGCTAAATGTGAGCGAAACCTGCCATGAAAAGAATCTCTCTGGTGGACTATGTGTATATGTATGTATATATACACATATACTTTCATATTAAGTTTGTAAAATTTCCAATGGAAAAATGCATTGTTTGGTTTAAAACTTAAACTAAAAAACCTTTAGGTTAAACTAAAGGTAAGTGATAAAATTGTTTATTTTATTTTAATTGAACTGCCAAAAAATGACAAGACTTTTATATTTTGAAAACATTTGAACTACATTTATAGATGTCAATAGAATATATATTTTTAGTTAGTTTTATTTTATTTTCATTTTTACTCAATTCAAAATTAATTAAATCAGTTTTACAGCTCACAATGCATGCTCAGATTCTAATTAGTTTGGCAAAGTTGTTGAGCCATGAGGCCTCAAGTACTACTCCAGCATGATTGTATGTAGCAATAAAATATTGTTAAGCTGAAACCTGCAAAACACCTGCTACATCATGTGTAAAAGTGCTGCATTCAATAAAAGAATCCACTTGGTTTGACATTGCTGATATAAATTGCCAATTTGACCTCAAAAGCATAAGACTAAAGGTAAAAGGTAAAAGGAATTTTTCTTATTTTGCAAATTGCCGCAAAGTAATTTTTGAAGTAGAAACACACACACATACACACACACAAGATAAGAGTGTAAGCACAGGTGTTCATCGTTCTAGTGCGTAACAAATATGCACTTTATGCAGTAGTCGTCATCGTCGTCTGCTTCGTTGTAACAAAGTTAAGAGCTGCAGCAGCTGCTGGTAGCAAATTACACATACGCCATGTTGCCGGCAATCATTTATACAGCATCAGCAACAACAAAACATGTCCAAATAAAATAATCTGCATCTTTGAGCCAGTAGAAGGAACAGCAACAGGCAAATACTTTCAACACTTTACTCATCGATGCAGTAGCGGTTCTATTTCAAATTTTGTTTGTCCAAGCAAATATACTACAAATAATTTTTTTCCTTGCCTTTGTCCGTACATTTTCTTCTTTTTGTGTGCCTTTTTTAGCAAGATGCCTTACAAGTACATTCCCGCCTGATTACATAATCCACTCCTGGCATGAATATATTGGCAAAATTTCACTTATTGCATAATTCTACTGGAAAGTGCTAGCGCGTCTGGTGTTGGCATAATGAATGAGCAAGCCAGCAGCCAGCCACTAGCAAGCCAGTAAGCTGCTTCGAGCAAGGATTGGTTTATTGATTCATGACACTCGTTCTTCTTTTCTATATCCTGTAACCATATAATATTAACTAAAGCATATTAAGAAAACCAAAGGATTTTGCTTTATTTGATTATGTGTAGATTACAAAAAAAATATTGTTACAAGTTTGATGCTTATCCAATATTAATAAAATATAGTCGAATAATTAATAAGAAATATGTAGTAGGTGTAAAGGGTATCCAAATGTCGGCTATATTACATGTAATGAAAACACTTTCTTATTTTTTGGTTGGCATATGGAATGCAAACTGAATATGCAGATAATTTTTCACATGACATCATCTATATGAAATTGATGATATTTTTTTTCAATTTTCTCTGTGCCTTGTGCCTTTACTTCAAGGAAATGGAATTTTAATGGATAAGAAAAAAATTCAGATAAATTGCCTTTTATAAATTTAAGAACCGCAGTAGTCTAAGCTTAGAATAGATTATGGTTTAATTAGGAAATACAATAAATAACTTAAAGCTTAAGGTCTAGTAGCTAGAGCTAGATTTAGGGTTAGTCGTAATTTGTAGATACCACACAACAAAAGTTGAATTAAATATACAATAAATTAACAGTTGGAAGCTTTAAAAGTAAATTATTTTTATTTAAATTCAATCAAAACTGTTATTTATTGAAGTTATTGGTAAATAATGATATTAACAGTTAGATGCTGTAGTGATGGGTAACGTTAAAATAGCGGTAAGGCTAGAAATCAGTGTTGAAAAAAAATGCTAATTATATTACTACTTATTGAGTGTAAATCGTTTTCAAATCGTTTTTAAATTTAAATCGCTTTAATAACCAAGATTTTTTGAAATTGAAAATAAAAGTGATTTTGAGATAATTCACTGTCGAAATGGCAAATGATTTCAAAAGTAGTCAAGTGGCCAAATCTATTTAGAAAAGAACACGGGAGAAGAAATCAATTTCAAGTCCGTCATGTTGTAGTAATATTTAAACTAAGTATAAGCATCCCTAATAATAAACTTCAATAACATGCAATGAGCAATACTTATATCTTAACTTAAAGATATAAGATATAAAGATATCGTGTTGTTGAATCACTATAGAAATCAAACAAAAGGACATTCTGTAAGTTACGATTGTTTTACTCGCCCTTTTTAGAATATCGATTTGTAATCGAAAACCAATACAGGGCATATAAGTTCCGTATTCTTGCAAATTGCATATATGATTTTATGTTTATCAAGAAAACTAATTTAAGCATGCGTATGTTTGGTATATATTTTAAATTTTCAATTAAATGTCCACATTCCGCTGTCGTTTCGTTTGGTTGGAAAAATCTTTTAACCGCATTTTGACATAGGCACGTTTCTTTTGCTGTCATGTCTTCTTGCTGATGCAGCAGAAAAAAAAACCCCAAAATGGCAAGCAGAATACAACCAAAGGAAACAAAAAAGAGCACAAAACAAATAAAATTGAAAATTCAACGTCAGGTTTTCCTGTGTCACTCTGTGGCGCAAAAATCAACATCATCGTTGAAGTCAAGGCCTGGGCGCCTAAGCTTATGCAATGCACGCAAATGCCAAATGTCAAATGATGTCCTTTCTCACTCGCACACACAACACACACACTCTTTCTGGGTATATAAAATGCGGTTGCCTATTTAATGTCCAACCAGCAGTTGCCTGTTACCAGTTACTGACTATCGTTGAAAATATTGTCAAGGTGTCAGTAGTAAAGTTAATTTTCCTGGCCTTTGCCCAATAGTTCTATCTACTGCCTAGATACCTAGATACGGTTCTACACAAAACTCGTATTCCTATTCCACCCAGTCATCCACTAGACTGCTGCGGTTGTGGCTGTAAAAGAGCTGGGTAAAGCCAACCAGTCAGTCCAGGATCAGGCTGGAGAGGATAAGAGGTT
The DNA here is from genome assembly GCA_018903935.1 of Drosophila insularis. Classification (NCBI taxonomy): domain Eukaryota; kingdom Metazoa; phylum Arthropoda; class Insecta; order Diptera; family Drosophilidae; genus Drosophila; species Drosophila insularis. The sequence goes on along the minus strand of JAEIFP010001084.1, from coordinate 7,044,124 downwards.
TGTTGGTTGTTGCTATTGCTGCTGCAGGTTACTGGCGACGGCGGGCTAGGAGAGAGTCGTGTGTCACCGCAAAATGAGTCTCATTGGAAATGAATGTTCAACCAGGTTTCTCTCCCATTACCCACGTTTCCCCACCCTGCCCCTACACTTACCACCAACAATCTACAATCTCTCTTGTTGTTGGCTGAAGCATAAAAGCATTTTGGTTTCGTTTCGGTTTTTCATGTGTATCTGTGTGTGTGTGTGTGTGTGTGTGGGCATTTATGTGTATGCGTCAAGTGCGTACACATATATATGTGTTTCTGTGTGTGTGTGGATCTGATAGCTGCATTTTAGCTTTTGACAATTTGCTTTAATAATGCAATTGACGAAATTGGTAATATGCACTTTATTTTTTCGGGGTTTCTTTTTTTTCTCTGCTGCGGTTTCCCTAGACTTTTCAATTTTTATGCAAATTCCTCATAATTAAATATAAGAAAATGCACAAAAAAAGAACACAGCAAAAATGTTAAAATAATAAAAAAATTGAGCGAAAATTGTTGGCAGAAAAATGCAAAGTAAAAGCAAAAAACAAAAAAAAAAACAAAGAAGCAGGCGACAAGGAAAAATGCCATGGCAACAACAAAGTGTGAGACTTGCACAAGCGGCTAGTTAATATGTATTGAAAGACTTTGTGATGACCTAAAAAAATATATATATGTATATATATTTGAAGCAAAGCAAATCATATTGAAATGTAGTTGGTAAAAGAGATTTTCCATCAATAAAATTTATTGCTTTGCTTTATTGCTGTCTTTCTAGCATACCAATATAGTTTTTCATGCTTAGAAGTTTGATAATAAATATATAGAATATTTGTTAGTAAAGTAGAGCTTGGATAATCGAAGATGCTATCTGTGCCTGGAAGCTCAGATAAACAATCTTGCACTGCACTGCAAATATTTGGAAATCTAAGTAAAGTATTTCTCACTTCTTTTTCCTACAAATTTCCTACATTTAAGTCTTATCAAGGCACAGGCAGAACTAGGTAACTGTATATAGGGAAAATCGGTCTTGGCTAGTCGAAATTTTATCATATTAAAGATTGTTCGAATCGTTCCTGATCCACCAATACTTCAAAATCAAATCTATCAAAACAAGGAATATTTGTTTTTAAAATTGTGACATTTTTTTTTCCCAAACATATATCCTCAATCTATCTGTAATACCCTGTAAATGAAAATGCATATCATTTGATGATGAAACTGCAGCAAAGCTCCAGGCAACTTGGTACGCCAAGCAGCGTAGTTTGCTTCTGTTGTGGTTACCAGTCAGGCCCAAGACGTCAATGAAGTTGCCCTTCTCATTATTCGCTTTCTCACTCTGTCTTTCGTTTGCTCTCTGGTGCAACAGCAATCACTTCAAGTAGCGTCAGCGCAGTATAAAAGCCAAAAGCATTAAGTGGGCGTGGCTGTGGTGTTGGCATAACTTTCAAAAACTAATTAAGCCAACTTAAGTGCAGAGAAGCAGCAGCAGCAGCTTGGCGCTTGGTTAGTTGCTGTTGCATCGCCAGCAAACCGCCTCGGCAATGGCTATGGCCTACCAGGCATTTCAATCAAGAGATGCCACAAGAGAGGACTATCCCTAGCAAGAAGAAAAAATAAAATTGGAAAAAAAATGTTTGTTAAACAGCTGCCCAAGAATGCTAAACAGCAGGCCAAAAAGGGGCGAAAACCAAAGGGGTAGAAAGAAACAGCAAAATAAATGCGTAAACACTGAAAAGAAAATAATTTTTAAATAAAAAATTCTCTACTTTACTAATAGTTAGAAAATTTTCTTTAATTCCTAAGATTTTGAAAGCATCTTTTTTTAAAGACTTAAGCCCCAATTCTAAATTTATGAATATTAAGTCTTTAGTATGTAAAATAATCCTATTACACCCACAGTATTGACTCTTAATGTCGCAAAAGAAAAAAGGTATTTCAAAATTATTTCAAAAAAAATATTGTAATTTCGTTTCGTTTGAGGAAACATCCCAGTGCCAATTGAATGGTGGAACGAGGGTTTATTGTGTGTACAAGTATTTCAGGGGCTTTTGGTTTTGCTGGGCTGCATTTGTTGGTGTTGATTTAGGTTCACTTTAGCGTAAAATGAATGTCCCACTTCAAATAAAAGTCGCACGCTGTAAATCACACAGAGAGCAGTAGCAGAAGAAGAAGAGAAGAATAAGAAGAAGCAGAAACTGGTATGCCTGAACTAAAGCACTGGCAGGAGTAACGATGGCAAGTGCGACGGAGCGTTTCCTCTATTTGTGTTTGTGACACTTTTTAACAGCACCGCGCGGGGGGCAATAGGAACATAGGAGCACTTGAATGCGCCGCATGAAACTGGCTTGCACTTGAGTGGCAAGTTGAGGATGTGGTTGGTAGAAGATGAGGATGAAACACCCGAAAAATGCCCCAAAGCAACGGACGATGTCGTTGACGATGACGCTGGGATGACAGGGACAACAATGTCCGACTGCGACTCGTCCTTGTCTACCTCGTCGTGCCATCCCTTTTCTTTTTTTCGCTTTTTTTAGGTAAGGGCGGTTTGGGAAGTGTGAGGACCACCGGAAGTGGCCTGCCGCAAAAGTGTCAGCGTCCAACACACTTCATAATTTCTTGTCAGCAGTTGGATGCTGCAAGAAGCAACGAGCAAGCCAAAGCAGGCAAGGAGATTCGTGAGTCTTGCTCCTAAATGACACTTTATAATTGTGCGCTTCGGTGCAAAAGTTTAACAATAAATTGAAAAGTTTTCACAGTTTTCTGCTGCTGCTGTTGCTGATGCTAAAGTCAAGGCGTTTCTTATTATCCTTTTTGGGCTTTCGCCTCCTGCTGAGTGCCTGTGTGTATTTATTTGTCTGTGTGTGTGTTCAAGTTTGAGTTTGCTTTGCTTTTTGTCCTGTGAGTTTTAAATGTGCATTTTACAAATGTTACTTGTGGTCTTAAACCTCTGCTATCCCCCCGCCTACTTCAAGACTCTTTCAGCAGAAGTAGCAACTTAGTCTAAAGTTTTTGTTTTAGCTTCTAGTTTTTGTCGTTCTTATTGTCGTTGTTAGTATTGTTGTTGTTTGCTATTGCTAGTGGGGATTATTAAAGCCAGAAACTTGAAGTTTTTGAATTGCCTCAAAGGCCATGCTAACGAGTTAGCCATGGTAAACGAACGGAATGAAAACTGCTTTGCTTTTAGACAAAAAGTTGCACATTTACTTCTTCTAACGATAAAATAATTTGCAAAAAAAGAAATGAAAAAAAAAGATTCCAAAACTACAAAAATATATGTGAAATGAAAGAAAATTTGTTGGTCAACTAAAATAAATTCCACAAATGACTTTACAATAAAACTGATGATGTCTAATTTGTATAACTAACGATAAAAAGAAATTTTTTGGAAAACAGATTCGGAGTTAGTCAGGCACAAAGTTATAGTGCCCATTTGAGTTTGATTCTAGTTTTGAATCCTTTCGATTCTTGGTAAACTTTTAGTAAATTCCCAGCTCTTCGTTCTTCGTACGACAGCTTGAATAATCTATATATATATTGGATAAAATGTATAAAGAATGCATAATGAACAAGACGAACTTCAACCGTAGAAAGTTTTCCATCCAACCCTTTATCTACCCTGTTTAAAAGCGTATTCTGACCTTTGTCATAAGTTATGACATATAAAAAATGTTAATTTACAAATTTGTATGTTATTTGTAGAAAATGGGACTTGATAGCAAGAAGTTATGTAGAAAACTTTCTCAATCATAATTTTCTTTTTAGTTGAGTTAATAAAACATCTAAAAACACAAAAAAGTCTTCCGTTCTTCAGTTTTCCAATAAGTTTTGATCTTCAAAGAAGATTTTGTGTTTGCAATTTTATATATCGACCTCGAGCCAGCAAACAAAAGCTTTAATATCGATCAAATCGGTTGCCAAACAAGTTAAGAAAACGTATTCAAACTTGAATCCATTTTCAACTACAGACATAAAATACACACTTCTTAGCTCAGGTGTCAAAGAATATTTGAATTCAAAAAAAGCAGATGATACGAAAGTATTGAAAATGACAATCAAAGAATTAAATATTACTTTTAGTTTATTTGGTTGTAGTTAATTTTTTATACATACTTTCTTTTTACTCAAGAAATAAAATTTTTAAAAATATATTTATATTTTACTGAAGTATTTTACCATTAGACTGGTTTATTGAACTTTTCCTTATCTTTATCAAAGAGAAGAAATGAAGAAATTTAAATGTAGTTCAATAAAAATCAGTAAAACGGGCAAATTAAAATCCAAACGAAGAGCACCTGAAATATGTCCTTTGGCATCAATTAAAAGTGAATAAATTTTTGGAGTTATTATTAATACATAAATATGTAAATTTAAATTGTGTTAAATGTTGATGCATAAATTGGGAAATTGTTCGGCAAACAAGGCGGCAACTGGGCAGTAAAAAGCGAAAAAAAGATTTTTTTTTTAACGCTGTTTATATTTATGAGACTGAATGCGGGCAAGCATATTTCATGGCAACTGAACTGATAGATACAATGCATTTTGGAGTGCCAACGCTTCTCTCTTTCTCTTTCAGTGTCTTTTTAGTTCTCTGAGGGGGTTAAAAAAAAAGAAGGCGGGAGAAAGAAAGTGTAGGAGAAGGGGGTGAAATGAAGTTGCATTTGATGTGGGCCTGTCAATGCCAAACCAACAAAAGCGAGGGAGAAGGCAAAAGAAAAATGTTGAAAAATGTACACAGGCTTCGATGGCTGAGGCAAAAACGAGCGGATAAATTTATATGCAACCCACAGACATACACACAAACACAGACACACACACACACCTACAAACGTAAGCCCACATAAAGCACTCAGAGAGCAGAACGGGCCTGCATTTAACAATTTATCTGCAGCTGTCAAAATTAAAACCCCATACGGCCATAGCCAGAACCAGGAGCGAACCAGCAGCAGAGGCAGTAGAAGCAGCAGCAGGCACCGAGAGATGCAGCCAGCCACGACGAGTCAATACCCGTGGCAGTCCAGGACATAACCCAGTCGCAAGTCAGCTGCAGGCGGCATGGATTTGAACCAAACAACAACAGCAACGGAAAAAAATGGCATGGAAAAAAATGGTGAAGAGTAAAAAAAGAGAAGCGGCGGAATAAGAAGCAAGAAAAGTGCAGCATGGCCCAAGGGGGTCACACAATAATGCCGGTCACAGGATAAGCAACCAGAAGCAAGAGTATTGTAGGAGCAGTAGAGACGGTAGCCACTAGACAGAACGACAGAAGGACAGAGCGACAGACAAGACAGTCAATAGCTCTGGCTGACTGTAAAAAACGGAAATGGGGCAATCATAAATTTACACAGATATGCAAGTGCCTCTACCGTGTGTCTGTTTGCTTGTATGCATGTGTGTGTGTGTGTGTGTATAGGCGCCACTAACCCACACCACTACTACCAACAGCAACAACAACGCCGACAACAACAGCAGCAACATCAAACACACCAAACAGAGCTGAACGTGGGCAAAAGAGAAAAATAAAAACGCGACCCGAAAAGGAAATCTCATTGAAGTGAGTCTCTGACTTAAAAATGGAGATGATCACGTGTTAATTTTAGCTATCGAATGATAGTGATTCGATTCATTTATCTTTATATTTATGATTTTTAATTTTTAAACAGGATATTTGTTTCATAATACGGGATTAAGTTAGCCTCAGAGGCGCAAAAACTTGCTTTAGGTATGTAGAATGAATAATTTGATTTTTCAGCACTTTTTTGAAGGCTATATTTAAATATTGTGAAAATCTATATATGTATATTTAATAGAAAAAAGAATAATATAATATAAAACGATTTCTCTAAAGTATCTAATATATAAATTATAAATAGCTTTTTGAACGAAAATACCATTTATTGTTTTTTTTTTTTTTTTATCCATGTATGTACATTGTCCTTGATATAATTATTTAAGAGAAGGAGCAAATCACAATGCTTAAACAGAAATTAAGTTATATACCAATCGAAAGGGCTTGTGTTCCCGGACAGCCCATAAACTCGAAAAATTTGACAAAAGCCCTATATATTAATGTATAGCCAGCCGTTTATATTATTTATTTATATGATCCATTTTATTGAAGAGACCATAGACGATCTTTTTAAGTGAGCACTAGAATTTTTATTTCTCTTGTGGCAATGTCTAAAGAGTGGTTAATAATTAATAAATTGATAAATTTGATTCTTATATTTTAAATAATTCACAAGAACGTTTTGAAAATCCAAAACTTTAATTAGTTATGGTAATTAAAAGTTATAAAAATTTTAAATTTTGAAGCTTCTAATTGCTGGCTACAGCCTGAGAATATAATAATTTAAGTAAGTTATAACAAATATCGAATGGAAAATTCGCTTATTTCGAAAACTATAAACATACAAGTTTTCCTCATTTGCCAGAAAAACCGCGAAAAGTTTCATTATGAAACCAAAAGCCTTTAACTCACGAGCTCATCTCCTGAAGCCTACAAAATGGTTAAAGTTTATGGTGTGTGTGTTTCAGTGTGTGTATGTGTCTATTCGAATCCGCTTCGGGTGGAGCATTTGCCAGGAGGGAACGACTTCGATTTAATGCGAATGCGATGCGTTGTCCAATGCCAGCCTCTGGAATGGATTTGCCTGTCGCATTTTACTCAACCCATGGCAATTTTTTTCTTTTTCGTTATTTTTTGTTCGCTGAGCTGAGATTTGTGGTGCGGTGCAAATAGATTTCTAGCGTAGAACATAAATAATACTAACACACACACACAAACACACATTCATATATACAATGTAGAGTCCTGTGTGTCCTGGCCTGGTTTGCTCTATTCTGTTCTGAGGCAAAGGAGAAATGCGAGGCAGAAAAAAAAAATGGGAGAAAAAAATGGTAGAAACCAAAATCAAAGTGTTTGCATTTGTGCAAAAATCGCACACAAAAGCAAACACCGGGACTGAAATGCATTTGTGTGGGCGTGGCAGTCTATGGGACGTTCGCTTGGCTTTGCATGCAAATTTTCAACGCTGGCAAAACGTTTGACATTTGCCTTTTCTTTTTGCTCCTGTTCTCTCTCATCTCTTTCTCTTCTTGAGATAATGTGGCCTTTGTTTGTGTGTGTGTGTGTGTGTGTGTGTATGGATGACACTGCTCTGGCAATTCTATTTTTCTGGTCCACCCCTCGAATAGTTTTTTCTTGGCAGCAGGGGCGGACCTGGCATAATGATGGGCAAGGACATTTGCTTCTCCTACTCCTTATACTGGGTATGGTTAGCTTTGAAACTGCCTGCAGTTTGATTTGCATTTGCATATCGCCTGGCCACATTCTTTCTTCTTGTCTTCATTCTCGTTCTGGTTTTGGGCTTAAAATTTATGCTTCTTGGCATTTTGAATCCGGTATGTGGGTGTTCCCTTTGTGTGTGTGCGTATGTATGTATGTGCTTTTGAAATATTTCCAAAACCTTTTTCGGACTTCATTAGGGCCCAAGCTCAATGTGTAATTAGTCCAGCTCGGTTCGGTATCCATCATATCAGCAAAATTTCATTTTTGCCTCTGCATTATTCAGTATGAATCAGCGCAAATGAATTGAGTTCAAGTTGTAGTAGGAATAAAACGTTTTTCAAATTGAAATTGAACAACTGACCTAATTATTCTTTTAAAATCAAATATCCTAAAACTTGTCAAACTTATTGAAGAAATGTTTTACTGTTTGCTAATTTGAATAGATTAAGCAATTCACATACAACCTCAGCAAATTTATTGTATTAATTTGGTCTTTGGGCTTTTTCTTTTCTGGATCAATTTAATTTTTTGAATTTTGATTAAAGTAATTTTATTTTTCAGTTTAAAACTCCACGTCGGACAAAATAGAACAATCAAAACATCAAAGATAAGAAGTATTTTGTGAAATAATCCAAAATGAAATAAAATCTTGTGGTTTAATTGTCGACCTCAAGCCGGCAAAGAAATGGATTAATACCAATCAAAACAATTTACTAATTTCGTTTTGTTTATTTGGTTTTTGTATTACATGGTCAATGTATTTTTGTATTTAGTTGGTTGGGAGATAATAAAAAAAAAAGAAATATAGTGATTTCTTGAGTTTTATTTCCGATATAGCTATGAGTGATTTAGCAGTACCAAAAGATATAGTGCAAAAAGAAGGGGAATAGGCCTATGGTCTAGGTAAATTTAATAATAAAATAAACTTAATTGGTTTATAAATTTTGCAGAAAATAAATTTTAAAAAAGGAAAAGGAACACGTTGAGGCTTTATAAATAATCCTCAAATCTTCAGAGGAATAAATTGCAGACTTAAAAGGCTGCATATTCAAATGTTCAATAAATTTTTAGAATATAAACTCAGGCTTAAAAATTTGAATTATAAAGTTTGAATGCTTTTGAATGTACGGCTAATAGTTTTTTGGCTACTTTATGTATGCCCTACATATTTAGTTGAAAAGATTGAGATAAATATATTTTTTTTAGCACTGTTAGAAGTGCTAGTCCTTACAAATAAATAGCTTTTTAAAATGGTTTGTGTTTCCCATTGGGAAATAATGTTGTCATAAATCTTGTTTTCTTGGGGACTATTGATAGCATTGATCACAGTTCCTATATTCTTTTATAAGCTTACGAGTGAGCTTTAAAATAAATGTATTCATATGAAATAGAAAACCATGCCCGAAGTTATGCGATATTTTTTGTTGCATTTTACAGACAAATGGAAATTCCCCAAAGTGTTAAATTTTTTAAAGTCAAACACAGACAGATAACCAGACAGGCAGACGGACAATTGGACACAGGGAAGGGGCAGGAGAGGGAATAATAGTAAGAGACACGAGAAAACTGCTACAAAAGCAACTCCCCCAACGGGTCTATCAGATGCTCCCCATCTGCAGCTCAGAGAAGGTAATCCCCAAGTGCTGCTGAACATGAGAATAACACACGTAATGCATATTTAAACATTTGCTGATAGCAAATGACAAAGGTGGGACTAAGGAGACAACAGGAACCGTCAGTGGAGCAGTAGCCAAGAACAGTTAGAGGAATAGTAACAGGACAGGATAGGGACAGAACAGCGATGAGGCCATAGAAAACAATGACAGCCAATGGGCATTTTGGACATGGAGTAAGGGTAAGGGGAGGGGGGTAAGAGGGAGAGTCAGGTAAAGTGGAAGAAGTTGGGCAAATGTTTGTCCAACTTAAACCTTAATCAATGCAAAAGTTTTTGGCCTAATCGCTCTCAATTATTCAAGTGAAACGTGGCATTTAACAACTACGTGAGGATGTGTGCGGCTACGATGTGTATATATAGATATACATGTATGTATGGATGTGTGTGTATGTATGTGGGAGTCCTTAACGAGGCATAACTTTCGCTCTCAGGTAGGCATTAAATATAATTTACCTTACCAACGTCTGGGCCACTCAAGTTGAGAGAGAAGAACGAGACCGAGACCCGACGAGTTGGCGGCCTGTTAAGTGCCACACAGTTGGCAGGGTTAATAATAATGATATTTAAGTGCTGGCTCTGCTCTCGAGATGGGGAGTAGAAAGGGGAAAAATGGGCTGAAGAAGGAGAAAGGAAGGAGAGGAAGGGCAGCTGACGATGCATCCATCGTTCTCATTGAAAGGACAAAGTTGCCAACGGAAACGGAAACAACTACATACAGAACCACTGTGATAGACCGTTAGTAAAGTGAGACAAAGAGAGAGAGAGAGAGTGCAGAAAAACTCCTATGAGTGTGTATGTCACAACCATGTCATGGGAAGGGTTCGGTTTGGGTTATGGTTTGATCAAAATCCCCCATTGCATTTTCTGCATAAGCCCTTTGTAAGCCTCTAGCTAGGCCATAACTGTAACTGGAATTACCACTAATAAAAAAACCAACAAAAAGTAAAACCTATTCATTTACACACACACATACCGTAAATTCAAAAAATATTGAAAAAAAAAAATTAAAAAAAAAAACGAAACTTTATCCAGGTGAGGATTGAGGTAATATTTTTTTCACTTTTTTTTTTGCTTGATGAAACGTCAGGAAGTAAAGTTTTACGGTTCACATAAAAGCTGAAAATGTTCATACAATCACCATGAATTATAACTCGGATGTGGATTAATAGTTCGAGTGTGTGTCTGTGTGTGTGTGCGTGTAAATGTGTGTGGATTTGGCATAGCTTAGTAACATGTCTTCTATTCTTCCACCCCCTTACCATTATATAAAAGTTAAGAGTTTTGAGCTTTTTGATTTCTGCTGTAATTAAAAGGGCGAGAGATGAGTGCTGCTGACTTTTGGTTTAAAATATCTGATGGGACAAGGACTAACGATGTTGATTCCTATGGGGCCAAAAATGAGAGACGTAATAAAAAGTATTAACCACAAAGTTGCTACTGAAATTTTTTTTTATTAAAGTGAAAACTGTTATTCAGTTAACTGCTGACATTTTTGCTTTGAAATCTTCTATTTCCATTTATTATATCATTTTCTGCCTCCTTCACACTCATAAATTAGAAAAATAAAACTGACATGGCATAACTCGCCTCATTTCATATCTGTAAGCAATGACGTAGACAAAAAATACAAAGGGCAAATAATGAATTCACTAATTTTCCTCTAATAAGAAATTCAAAAAAACTTATATAATCGAGGATCTCAATCCTATATAAACAAATTACAATAATTCCTGAAACCCCTCTGATACCATGTCCTTGTTTGCCTGTCTCCCATACTCCAAGACGAAGATATAAAACCAAATACCAAATCAGCAAATATTTGCTGCACGTTTTTCGTTTACATATCAACTTGACAACTTTTGCATTACGATTAAGATGTACAGCAAATGTCTCGAAACAAGAGCAACAAAACAACGTTATCAACACCTTTGCCCACACAAAATGCGAGCGGGCAGATGCCAAGGATAGAAATGGAAACGAAACCAAAAGGAAGAAAGAGAGAAGAGGATACGGACTCACCCAGTCAGCATCCAAGTCCAAGTCATGAGTGAGATTTATGTGTTTTGCTTGGCTGCGATTTTGCTTTTCTTTATTGTTGTTGCTGCTGCTGTGTGTGACAATAAAACAAAACAAAACTTGCGATTAGATGGCAACGCATAGTTATGACTTAAAGGAGGCGTTCTGAGATGACTGGTGTGGGGACTAAACGAGGAAGGAGCTGGAGGACAACAACAGCAGTAAAGCATTGCGAAGACATAAATATCATGGCAGACATCCCAGGTTCAGTCAGGTTCAGGTCCTTGGTCAGGCCAAACATCGAATGCCAAATATTTTGACGTATTTCAAACGGGGCAGAACGTAGAAGAACTATGACAATGCGGAGGCGGACATTACCCACCAAGTCGAACCCATCTTATGGGGTAAAAATCCCCTTTCCAAAACCATCAATAGCCACCAAATTGTAGAATAACAAGTGAATGCTTTAGAAAACATAAAATATTTGATACCCTACGAAAAACTTGTCTGAAATTAAACTGGCTATTAATTTTATGTAGTCTACTCTATGTTTTCTTAAACCCTCTTGACAATTTTTCATTTGATCTTTATAATGTATCTAAGGTTACTTTAAATGCCAAAGATTAGCTTAAACCAATGTCTAACACTTTTAGTAGATGCTGCAAAAGCCATCGTAATATTATGTATTGTAATATCATCAATACACAAATTAATTAATTTATTATATGACATTTATTTGAAAAATTAAATTTGCTTGATTATCCTTTTAGATTCTTCAATGTGGCTAAAACAATTTTACATCTACTTCATTTGATAACGTCTGAATTCATTGAGTTAGTTATTTCCTAAATGTAAAATTGAAAGGTTTAAACGATGTGTTCGGCCGAAAATGATAAAAACTTATAAATTATTTGGTTACTTCGTAAAGAAAACTAAGCCCATTATACAAATCGTATTGAAAATAAACTGTTTTATATAAAAAAATGTTTTTATATAATAAAAGGGTCAATCTATTACTTACATACAAAACTTTCTTCCACAAATCTTTATTACCATGTTTTATTTTCGAAAAGATTCTCAGGAATATATCAAATACTTTACCATATTTAGACTTACCTTAAACTCGAGCATACCTTTTAATTATAGGTCATTTAAAAGGACACCTAAAAAGGTATATATGTATATGTAGGATAGGTATACACCCTGCCGCCAAACCTTATATTTATGATCGGACATTCGCGAGCATGGGTTTTTGTTACGTGTGTTTGTTGGTAGAAAGTGCGTAGGAATTTTGCTTTTGGCTCGTTAAGATTTACGAGGCAGACACACATAGGAAGACACACACGCACACACACACACTCAAAGAAAGAGAGAGAGCGAGAGAGAGAGATACCCTGCGCTAAGCACGTCCTGCAGAGGTCCACGTTGCTGACTTTAGAAATTAATTGGCCCAACTAAGAAATTCGAGAGTAAACGTCGTCCTGCTACTCTGTGGCTTTCTTTCCTTTTTTTTTACCCTCCATCTTTGGTGCTTTTCTTCGAAGCAGACAAAATTAATTTGTTATCCTCGCTTGTTTAACGCAGCTATAAATTATGATGCCAAAGTTTTTGGTGCGGGACCACTCAACCAACAACCAACCAACAACAACAACACCAAGAAAGATGGAGACTTTTCAGCATGGCCTCCTGCAACGTTGCCTGGGCAATTATTAGCTTTTGTTACGCACACTTTATCACTGGCCATGTCGATATATATGTACATTGTATGTGCATATAGACAAAGACAGATATGTACTATGTATATATATATATATATGGGCCGCGTAATTGGTGGGCACGTTAATCAACACAGGAGTTGGGGGACCGAAGAGGTCCTACCGAATTGCGAGGAGTGAAGTGGAAGACAGATTCACGGTCTTTGGCCAATTAGAGACTCATACTCACTCACAACGTTGAACGCCTTCAAGATGGATGCTGATGAGGCTACTGATGCGTTGCCAACCCTACGGGGATCCAAAACAATAAATATCCATAGCTGAAAGGCCACTATTAGCCTTCTAGTTGATGGGCTTTGATTAGCTACGATATGAGAGGCAGCCATAAATTTTAGTGCAAGTCTGAAAAATGTTTCCCTTCTGCTGTGAAAGGAATTGAGCACAAAAACAATGTCCTGCGAAGCAAACTGCATCAGCAATGTTAGCAAAGATAAGATAAGATGTATGCACATACTGGAAAGCAAATCTATTCAAATAAATTTAGTCAATTATTCATTCAATTAGCATTGCTTAAAAACAAAAAATTTTATCTAAATTATTTACTTTTCTAAATGAGCAACAAAATAAGAGTTTTTACTTACAGTGTCTACACTGTTTTGGAATTATTAAATTATACTATGTTAAATAAGACATTAAGATTATTACAGAACTATTTAACAATGTTTAATTAGTTGTGAATTGATAACTTTAATTGAGAACAACTTAATTTAATAAAATAATTTGCCGCAAATTCAAGATTAATTCAAGTAACCTGTCCTATTTTAAAAATTGTATACCAATTCTTTTTTAACCCTTCAACTGATTTTGAATGGGAGAATCTAAAAATTATTTAACTTAATTTGTAACCAATTATTAAACAATGTAAGTTATGTATTTCAATTTCTCCGGGAAAAGGTTAAAACAAACTAAGTTATTGCTTACTATTCGTAAAAATATTAAGTTAAGTTCAGACGAAGGACATCCTAGTATAGTATAGACATAGACCGATCATGGTCTGCACTATTTCCGGATAAACTATTAATCAAAATAAAGATATCACAGAAATGCCTAAAACATGTAATTCCAGTTAGTTTAATATTTAAATAATAAAAATACCAAAAAAAACTTGTTCATTAAAATTAAACTTGTTGTAAAAGTGACGGGAATTTTTCTTTAAGGAAATTTTCAAGCTTTTTTTGGTGGTATATTTATCAAATTAAAAAAGTTAGCACATAAATATTCTCTAAAGGGTTTCCAAAAGCTATTTATCTGCATTCAAACTTGAAAACTAGTTAGTAACCTCAGATGAAAAATATAAATTCAGATAAATCTCTCGATTTATTCTCTTATATGTTATAACTATGAGCTTAAAGAACAATAAATTAACATATAAGAATTTAAGAGTCTAATTTTGCAAATTGCACAAGAGAAATTCTATAAATATATTTGTATAAAAGTATTTAACTAAATAATATAACCAATGACTTAATATACCCTTAAAGAAGACTAAAGTAAACTCTGTTTTGCCATTTTGAACTCAATTTCCAATTTTAGATTAACCAAGATTACGATTACGAACGTAGCTTTTGTTGTTGCTGTTGCTGATTTTCCGCTTGATTGCTTAAACTTATACAGCTCGTTAAAAAAAAATAAATACATACAAAAAATAAAAAAAGAAAGCAGATTAAATTTCCGTGTCCTCTGCTCTTGCACCTCCGGCTCAATCGTACTGCCCATGGCCAATTCGTTGATGGCCACCTTTCCAAAACCCGCCTTCTCAATCGTTGGCATCGTTGTCGCCTTGTTAATTAAACGTGTGCGATGCGGCAGTTCGCCTCGATTGCGATTGACACAATAAATTGTCAATTACAGTGCAATTACGTATGGAAATCGTTGGCGTTGGTTGCCCTCTCTGGTGGCGTATCCCCGCTTCGGCACAAAAAAAGAAACCCAATCGAGAAAGACTCCAGCTATATTCATAGTAACAGCAACAACAAAGCACCACCAGCAGCAACAGCAGCAGCAGCAGCCGCCGCTTGATTAAATCGATAAAAATCGAGTCACATTTTTAAACGCAGTTACAACGCAATACAATAGAAACGTGCAAATATTGTCCGGGGAGTTAACAGAAATGGGTGGGTCCATAAAGGGGACTATGGCAGAGTAAACCAGGCGAGCACTGAACGTTTTTTTTTTCTTCTTCTTTAAAATGGGTAAACGTCATCAACACCAATAACCATAGGCGTCGACAATATGAGTCCTAAGGCAGGGTTTTTCTTAATATAAGACGACAATATGGTATAAATGCATATCATGATATGACCTTCTCTCCTTTTATACCCTTGCAGAGGGTATTATAAAATTGGTCAGATGTTTGTAACGCGATCTTAAGAGCTATTAGGATGAAACTTTATATTTCAGATACTTATAACCCGGGTAATTAAAAGTATGTAAAGTAAAATTATCAGTATCGAACCATATAGTTTTAAAAGAAAAATGGGAAAAGAAATTGGAGTATCCCTATGAAATTTACTAATATGATAGTTTTTTATATAAAACATTAGATCCCAAAATTTTCATCTGATCAGTGTGTGTAGATAATTGGGTAAATTTTTTCTCGACATCGTTAACACGATATTTAAATGATCAAAACTAAAAGCCATCAAACGTTTGTTAAAAGTTTTTCATTAGCATTATCTGGATTTTTGTCGACCTTTTTACATTTTATAAACTCTTGGATTGGGCCGGCTCTATTGTAAAGCTCCGTGTTGGACGAAACACAATATTTCAAAATGTTCTTTATTTTTTTTTACAAAATTATTTACCAAGTTTTTCAATGATTGATATCAGAACCTTGTCTACTAAATTATCTTTAGCAAGGATGACTTTATCTTGAAAAGAGACTACTAACTTCTTAGATTTAAGCTGTTTTCACTTACGAAGTAGCTGTTAATAATTATTTTAAGGAACTTAATAAAATACAATACAAAAATGTGTAAGTATAAGCATAAGTAAGTGTAAGCTAATTGTCATAAATTTTCAATATTGAATCGATTGTTTATAATTAGCAACTAACAGGCATCGAGATGTTTTAGCAAAGTTCTGAAAATTAATATTTTTATAATGTGATTTTCTAAAACTAAGTCAATTTACTATTGGTAGTTAAATACCTCTCCTAACTGATAACTTTGTTAACCCAAAATAAGGACTTCCATTACCTATACTCTTGACTACACCACTGTGAGCATCTATTGGACTCGAAATTCGGTCAATATGGCACTGAATGGTATGACTGGACTACATAAAAGCCGCAAAAACCAAACGTTAACGTTTTTGTCCATGCCAAATGACAACTGAAAGAGCATGACAGTTGACGCAAAGATTTTTAAATTTCTGCATAAAAATATAAATGTATGTATGTAATACTTATATGCACATTTAATCTATTTGAAGTGAAAGCAAGTTTATGTAAAATTTAATTTCCAAGAACTAAGATGAAAACATTTGATTGAAATAAAATTTTCAATATGGTCCGCAATATGTGGCATGGGCAATGTGTCATCTCTGTGGTATCTCTATATGCTTCTGTGTGTGTGTGTGTGTGTGTTTGTATGTGCATGTGTATTTCCGTTTTCGCTTTGTTAATAGAGTTAGTTACATACAGAGAACTCCACCGAAACAAAAATTCGCGAGTAAGCCACTCGTTTTGGGCTATAGAATTGGGTACAACTGTCGTTACATGAAACTGAAGCATGGACAACAGAAGGAGTAGGAGATGGAGATACTGCAGTAAGAGAAAGTATGAACACCAGCTGCCTCTGGTGGCCACTGTCACCATCTATATAGTATTTTTTCTCTTTCTCTCTCTCTCTCACTCTCGCTCTGTTACTGCCTTTTGTGCTATTTGCCTTTCGTTTGCTGTTGTTTTTCATCCATATAGAATCGATGTTGTTGCTTCTGTTGGTGTTGCAATGTTCCATGAACATTTAACTATTTTTGCAATGGCGTTAATTGGAAATGGCAATTTCATGCGCCCAGACGAGCAAACGTGGCTACAGTTCTACCTCTCTCTCTCTCTCTTTCACTCTATTTTTACCTCTCTTTTACTCCACTCTCTTGCCACACACATTTTGTAGTTGCCTTTCTTTTTCAAGGGGACATTTTTGTTTTATGGAATTTTTTTCAACTGCAACACTCGCACACTCAATCAGTGGCACACATTTTCGAATGAGGCGTGAGGAGAGGGAAAGGGTGGTAAGTTCGATCGGCCAACGAATGAATATAAGCCATTCTAAACATTTTTAGTTGATTGAAAAATTGTGCAGTTGGTTGGCAATTTCAATGTGTGTGTGCGTTTGCAT
Source organism: Drosophila insularis (assembly GCA_018903935.1). Lineage (NCBI taxonomy): Eukaryota > Metazoa > Arthropoda > Insecta > Diptera > Drosophilidae > Drosophila > Drosophila insularis. The sequence continues at coordinate 7,027,004 of JAEIFP010001084.1, read as the reverse complement.
GGTAGGTGTGTTCATCAACCGAAAAAATTTAAGCTGCATTTAATTGGGCAAAGCTCGCTTAGGTGGAATTAAAAATGCCCTGACAATATGCTGAATTGTTGACATTTTCTATTCTGAATTGAAAAATGAAAGTTAACACTTTTTTTTAAAATCTAAATACTAAAATTTAAATACCTGTATGTTCTTAACTGCTTCTGGTGGAGGTTGTTATCATCTAGTATTTGAAGCATGAATTTCTCAGAAAAGAATATAAATTACTCAGCTTGCCGCTTGTCGGAATGTAAAATAAAATAAAATATTATTTTTAAACTTAAAAATCATTTTCAGGTGTTTTAAATATAAAAAAATTAATGTTAGTTTACCATAAGAGTGCTTTAGTGAAAGGCGGATCTATGGCTTTAAAATGAGGAATACTTACGACGACTTTACCCCCTAAAGTATGTAATCGGCTAAAGAATATTAATTCTTTCAAACAGTTTTATAAATTTTCATAATTTTTCGATTTTAAAAATCGAATAAATTGCGTTGGGGGGCAAAGGAATATAATATGCTTAAATTTTAAAAATTTTGTTTAATATTTAAACTCACATATAATATTATATTCACGATATTTAATTTGCCCCTTTAAATAAATTTTTGTAAATGTAGCCTACAACTTTTGAACAAAATTTCATTAAAAAAAAACTGGAATATTTCCTTTAAATTAGTTATTGAAAAACAATTAACAAAACTAATTAGTATGCCAAAAATCAACCGTTGGCAATATCAGTAGAACTTTAATTTCTGTCTCAATTAGAATGTTAATATGTGTGTATACTAAACTGACTGTGCTGGCATTATTTTGTTCAACTAATTATAAAAACTACGCTAGCAAAAATATTTTTCTATTTTCTAATTTGTTGCCAACGCTGAAAACAACATACAGACAGAAAAAAAAATATGCAAAATTAAATTAGAAACGTAAATTGAATTTGCAAACAAGGCAGAATAACAAAATGAAAATTGAATAATGGCAGAACCAGCTAATGGGACATGAAGCATGGCGATTCAAGAGACAAAGAGGGAGTAATGAAAAGAGTGTGTATGAGAGAGAGAGACATAGAGTGGGATTGGTGTAAACATGTGTGTAGGTGCTAAGTCCCAAGTATGTGAGAAAACTCTTTGCCTTGAAAGAAATGCAATTTGAAAATGGAAAAACGTTTTATTTCAGTTTCAGATTGCGTTTTGTTCTTTTTTTTTCCAAGTTTTTGTCTTTTTGTCAGTTTGTGTTGCTGTTTAACGTTTTGTAACCCGAAACTCATTTGCATACGATTTGGTATAATTGAATTTCTGCCATTCTCTGCCTAGTCTCTAGTGTTTCTTGTAGTTGACTAGTTGTTGTTATTGTTGTTGCCATTATTGTTGTTGCCATTCAGTGTGTTGTTGTAGTTAAGAGATAGCCCATAGAAAAGTTTAGACCTCTGCTTGGGCACAAGACAAATGTGCGTAGACCGGGCGACTTTAGTAAGGAGTGGGTAAACGAATCTAAGTGGGTTGGCCATCTCTCTGTGTGTGTGTGTGTGTGTGGGTCTAAAGCGACTTTGCTGACTGTGTCACTGGCTGATAACATTTAATGGATTGCATGGAACACAAGTACGAGAAGGACTTGGCGTTTCATTTTTTTTTTGTTTTCCGCCTACGTCCCGCAATGAAGACATTAAAATATTAATGTGCAGCATAAATCAGTTGAAGATGAAATGGGATGAGGCGGGTGAAAGGCGAAAGGCCACAAAAAACGGAGAAAATGAAAGAAAAAGAGAGCGACAAGGATTTTGGGATGTTCCATGAAAGATTTTGGAGCATTAAACCATTATTTTTAGTAACAACTTTTTTTATTTGTTGAAATTAGAACCTATGACATACCGTTCATAAATTAATTTTGATTTAAAATATTTGCATAAAACCCGAAAACAGGTTCATAATGAAATATTTACGTGTTAAAATCATAAAACTCAAATTGATGAAGAAAATAGACGACATTTTTGTATTGAAATTACTTCTGAGAACATCCTAATGATTCGTTGGTTTTCCAATTTTCTGTTAAATTTTCACGTCTAAGTCTTTTGTTTGTCTGCATCAAAAAGTAAGCCAACAGTTTTCGGTCTCTCTGACAGCTGTGAGATATGCAAAAGAAGAAGTTGATGAGATGCCCGCAAATTACTCACACATATACTTGGCTGGGGCGACCCCTCCCCCCACACACCATGCCATCGTCTTTGCCACCATCAACTACTATTTACAGCACCCCGACCCCAACCCCCTATCCTACGCTGTGCGATGTAGAGCGTGGGTTGCCAAGTCAACAAACAAATTAATTACAGTCTGTCTCAATAGTTTGCCACATGTATCTCACAGATATAGATACACTTTATATGCCTGTCAACAGAGCTTAGCATGCTTCGGTGAAATTAAATGCAAAACTCATTATGATAAGTTAACAGCTAGCAGCTGTTCTTGTAATTGTTGTATTTGCTTTTGTTGTTGTTGCTGCTGCTGCTGTGGTTTTACAAAACATATTAATTAGCATTAAATAATTAAAATATGCCTGCCGCTTAATGTCATTCATTTTAATCAGTTTTAAGCCTTCGGCGAGGTTTTTGTGGTCTTTATGAAGGATGAGGCAAAAGGAGGTGAGGGGAAACATGGCATGTTTGATTATTAAATGTTAGTTATTAAATCGTGTAAAACTATATGCTCATAGCTAGCTGCTTTAAAGTCATTAAAAATCATGTAGAACTACACGGCGTATGTGTAATTAAAATAGCTGCAGGGCCAAAAGCGCAAAAATTAATAAAGAAAGCTATTTGCACTCTTACATACAAATATATGTGTATTTGGTAATTAGTCAGAGGAAAATAATACAACTGCAGGCGGCTATATAGTCATGGCAACCTTATATAGAGGTCCAAATCAAAGGATGCAGCGCGAATAAGTAGGCAACACTACACAGTAGTCAAGCGAAAAATTTAAAACCAAAAAAGTAGGCAACCTTTTTTTCTATTCATTCGATGATATTAAATATATGTTTGTACCTATAAATATGTGCAAACAAACTGTAACTATTTCGCAGTGAAAAAGTTATAAAATTCTTTAAATATTCAACAATTTTCAACTTTTAACTAAAGAATAATAATTTTTTGTGATTTGACTCATTCGGTTTAAACTAAAAAAATTATGCTTTTAAAACAAGCTGTAATTAAAAGCAATTTTAGTTGTATTGTTAAGTCTCTTACAATAATTTTTTAATATATTTTTACCTGGCTGTCGTAGAAGAAGAAGCAAGGGGCGTTAAGTATCCAAATAAAAAGCACAGAAATTTGAATCAGATCACATTTACTTTTAAGTAAGAGGCTTAGGAGAAATGTTTTGACTTTTTGCGACAGGAGTACCTAGCGGATTCTCTGTTTATCCCAATTCAGCCTCATTTGTTTCTTAAAGTCTTTGTAAATCATCTTGTACATCTAAAATAAAAAGCAAAATTTATAAACCAACTATTGATTTCTATTTCTCATGCAATTTTATCGTCTAAATATAAAGAAGAAGTAGAAAAGCTAACAATTTGGCACTGGCTTTTGTATTTGGTTTTTTATTATTATTTATTTTTTTTTTTTGCAAGTGTATTAAGCAATCAAATATCGTATCTTGCATAATACCCCGACAAAACTTCCAATGAATGCATATTCTAAACAACTGCAGCATACAAATGATTCTTTTTCATTTTAGCCGTATATTCATCTCAAATATTTGCTCCATAAAAATGAAAGAGAAAGCACAATACGGAGAATGAGTGAGATGAGATGGTGAGTTGAAGAGGGAGGGGGAGAGGGAGTTGAGTTGGGTTGCGTGCAAAACTGATTTATGACAATGCAACCAGCTCAAACAATGGCCATGCGGAGATTGTGTGACTGGAAAACTGAAAATACCATTGCCATTGACAAATGCATTTGAAGATGATTTTAATTCAGAGACTGTACGTTCTGGGGTTATGTTTTTCATTTAATAGCAAATGCCTTAAAAATTTGTATAGCCAAATTGCAAAATGTTGTTTACCAGCAGCACCAACAACAACAAGAGCACCAACACCAGCACCAATGGCAATATATATATATATATATACAAACCAATACAAATGCAAACACAAATACTAAGCTGAACAACATAAATATGAATGGGAGATTTGGCCGTCGGGCACTTAGTCGTATTGCCTGGCAGCCTTTGCAATTTGCCTAAAAGTATAAAAATAGCATTAAACTGGCAGCTTTTTGTTGCACAAGCCAAATGGTAAACAAATATGCGTGCCAAAAAGCAGGCGTAATTTTGCCATTCTCATCTATATTTTTTTTTAGCTCTACCCTTATAAAGTAGGGGTATAGACGTTTCTATTAGGGCTTAAACGATAATCTGGACAAACTGTTTTTTATTCAAATTATTTGAGAGTGTCATTGAAAAGACTTACTTATAGTTTGAAACTAATTTAGTTGATAAATTTTCATCAATCGGAATCTACCAAATGCTATTTCCAACCTATTTTTTTTTAACTATTTTAAATATAAAGTGGAAAAAAATATAAAACATTTCACATTCAATGATGATTTTATTTACCTAAATGGATTGCCCAACTATTAAAATTAATTATTATGAAACCTTTTTCAAATATTCAATAATGATTTTATTTATTTATTTACTAAAATTAGTAAATAAAATCATTATTGAATATTTGATTTTTTTTTTTCTTGTTTTATATATAAAATGTACTATAATTTTATAATGCTTTTCCCCAATAAAAAAAGAAATCACAGAAAAAGTTGTTCTAAATAAAACAAATTTAAATCCATTTCTGTACTGTACTGTGATTAACAGAAAAAAATGATCAAATATCTATGTTATGAGATAATAATAATATAATAATATATATTATAATATATATAATTTTCTGTTTGTCCTATCAAACAGATTGCAGTTACAAAAAACATGTCCAAACTAAAAAAAAAAAATAATATTTAACTTATTTTCCACCAGTTAAGACTTAAAATATTATCTTTATTTTACTTTCATTTTAATAATTTAAAACTAATTCGAGAAGTAACTATATTTTTAATAAAAATCAAATGTCACTATAACAATGGAAAAAATATTCTTCATTGTAAACAAATAAAAAAAAGTTTTTAAATTAAAAAATTAATTAATAATGAGTAGAGCTGTTTGAAAAAAGAAACTTTTTTACATAAACTTTCGTTTTATTTGCATAAACAATTTGATTGGACCAAAAGCTCATACAGAATTCGTTGCCAAACCAGAAAAATAGAAGTAAGTAAATTTATTTTGTTGTCACGTTTCGTTTTATTTAGACTTTGTTGCCATTGTTGTTGTTGTTGTTTGAAGCCTCTGGCAAAAACAATTTAAATTTTGTCTCTGACAGAGCAAATAATAGAGAAAAACATTTTCAAATAACAAAAAATGAAAATGTCGACTTCGTTGCCTCTGCCGTCGGCTGCAAATCGAAATCAAATCGAAATGTAATCGCGCGCAGCAAATCCAAAGCCAAAAGCAATCGCATTATCGCCACATTGGCGTGAAAGCGCCACGCCCATAACTCGCATACCCCTTATATGTACATACCCATGTCACCTCATCCTTCTGACGCACACACACACACACACACACATACACTTTGGGTTGCCCTCTGATATTTATAGGCAGCTCATATTTATGGTTACAATATTTGCCTTTAACCGGAAATCGATGAAATTTTTATGCCTTTGCCTTGGTGCCCTTTTATTTTATTTATGTGTAAGTGTCTGTGTGAGTGTGTGCGTGGCAAAAATATTTCACTTCAAATATTTCTGTTGCGTTTATTGCCTCTGTCTGCCCCCTTTCTTGTCTTACCTTAACTCTCAATATATGTACACTCATCTAACCGCAGGCTCCTTTTTTCCTCCATTAGCACTCTGCTTGATTTTCCAGTTTTGCCTTGGGTATTTTTCTTCTTTTTTTTTATTTTTGCCATCGAATTTAGGCAATTTAGCGGCTTAACTAAATCGTTTTTGGTGCTCATGAATTTATACGTTTTGTTTGTGCAGCGCATGCAAAAAATATATTTTTTCTTTCCCTGTTTTTCCCCCTTGCCAAACATTCACATATACATAAGTATTAATATGCGCCTGGAATCTCACCCCTCATAAAACTGTGTGTGTGTTCGTATGTATATGTTAGCCGAATGCCAATTATTTATATTGTTTTGTCATTTTTAGTGGAATTTATATATTTATAGTATACAATTTGTACATGTGCTTGTTGTGTATGTGTGTTCTGATAGATGTTTTCATAATGAAAATTTTGTGCTAAAAGCCTTTCAAAAGATCATAAACGATGACGTTCAATTGTATTATAATAGCCGTAATTGGTAATTTAAAATCAAAATAATAAAATCTGATTATTTTTGGTACTCTTACAAAAGGGTAATTTGAAGATTATGGACATCTCTTTAGCTATTTTTCGTTTTAACATCTATTTAAAATAAATCAAGAATAAATTCAACACTATGAATGAAGTATACCTTATCGATTAGGTCACAAGATGTAACTTTTCTGAGACCATGGTAACTATATAGAATTTAATGATTACGATTAGCCATATAGTAATTTATTTTCAATCAAACTCAGCATAAGTGATTGATATATTTTAAATTTATGACAAACAAATATGTTTAATATCAATCAAAAATTTCGTAAATTAACCAATAGATATATGTTTAGAATTGCCATAGTATTCAGTCAGCCTGCAGTCAGTCATGCTTTTTAAAATACAAGAGCCTATATGAAACCTTTGACTTATCATAGAGCCAGTGTGGCTGATTTTTAAAATACCGAAATTTTTTTTTTTTATTAATAATTTGTATGTATAATTTCATCTTCACAATATTTAGTTAATAATATCAAGGAATATTTAATTTCAGACATTTCTTTTACTATTTAAAGTATTTCTTGGATCTTTTCTAAATTGTCTCTGATGCCCAAGAGTGCCTCAAGGCTCATATCGATACTTTATAAATTCATTAATAAGACAATTTTTTAAACCATTTAGAAAACAAATTTATGTTAAAAAGTTTCATTTGTTTATTTCCAACTTAAATACATTTTCAAAATTCTCAACACAGTAAAAATAAACCAGCCTGAACAAAAAACTTGTGAAACACTCAAAAACTATTGAAAACATTTTCATAAATTTGTTCAAGCTGAAAGATATTTCCCAAAAAAAGAGATGCAATAATTCAACCATTTCAATTGGATGCTAATTAGTTCTTAATGCTGTGCCAAAATAAAAGAACTCTTTTCCATTAGGGCAAAATGCATTACATTGTGCAAAAGTGTAACAAAAATTGGAAAGAGAGTGTTCGCTTTTTCATAATTATGTGACAATTTCATTGATTATACCTAGCAAATGACAACGACACATAGAGGTGGCAGAAGCGTGGAGTTGGTTGTGTGGAGGGGGATAGAATGGCGGTAAATCACCATCACGTATTACAAGCTGTAGTATTATAGTTTTTATCCATGCGAACAATGGCCAAATATTTCAAGCGTAAATTCTGCTATGCTCTAACTGCAATTTGAAAATGCAGCAGCAGCAGCAAGAGCGGCTAATGGCTGGACTGGTTTGGCTGCTGTCGATGATGATGAATAATACGTTCAAGCCAAATCCAGGACATACCAACAGTAAAAAAAATAAAAAAAATCATAGACATAGAGAAAAACCGAAAGGAACAGGACGATGGGTAGGTAGTGAAGATAATACCCAAAGACTGGGCCAGGCACGTGCTCTTCTCTCTTGTTGGCTTGGCATTGTTCCTTCCCTACCAAACTTGCCGCAGTTATATTTCATATTTCTTCAGTAGCTTCTGTTCTATGCTCAATTCATTGCATCTGCCGTCCTCTTACCATCTGCCTCCTTCCCTAGATCCTTAGCCTGTCCAGCATCTTTTTTGCAGTAATCTGAATTGCTTTCTCACTTTTTCATGGAGCTGCAATCTTTGAAGCTGAAGAATTTTTACCTGCATGGAATTTGAAATCATGTGAGGGTCACGTAAGCAGTCTTACTTTGTCACTGGCCATGTGGAGCCGAAGCTCCGAAACTCGAAACTGGTAATGGGGATGAGGCAATCCGGGGAGTAAGCTCCATCATTTACTGTCATTTACCTTAGTGCTGGCTTCGGTATACTGGAGTTTCGCTACGGGTTCTATCAATATTAAAAAACTTCCAGCCACCGTTAACTTATGCACGAGTGCTTCGATTTCATGTGAGTTCCTCATTGGAATTTGTATTTCACTCGCTGAATGTTTTATACAAGTAGGAGAGGGGGGTAAAACTAAAAAGCCGTTGAAGAGATTGCAGAAGCTAAATAAATAAATTGATTTCTACTGTCTCTGTCTCAGTTAATTAAAAGACAACAATCGAAATAAATTGAGGCAGTTTTTATATGTATATATATACATATATAAACTTCGTGAATTGCAAGCAAAAAAGACAAATTGAAAAGCAAGTCACTTTCAATTACATATATATGAAACTTACTATTTGCTAGATTAAGATTGAAAAAAATAAAAAAAAAACGGCAAAAGTAACAAGTTGGTTTAAAGGTTTCTTGAATGTGAAAGAGTACTGCAATCCATAACGTAAAATTAAATGAATTTACTTGCTAATCATTTTTCATATTTTTAAATTAATATTTATTAATAAAGAATTTAACCGATGTATTAGAAGAAACTATGTAAGGGTGTTTTTATCTTAGAGTTAACCATTTATTATTAATTCACCATCAAAATTTACTAAAATAATATCCAAATAAAACTTATATAACTCTTTCAAATTTTTGCTTAAAATAAAAAAAATTATTTAATTAATTTGATGTATCAATCAACTAAAACTCAATAACAATTACATTTTTAGTTTGTATATTAAATTTTAAAATAATCACATTTGAGGGGAAACAAAAAATTGAAAATCCAGCCTCAATTTACAATGGCAAAAATTTATGGGGAAATCGAGTTAAGACCAAGGCGTGGTAGCAGCAGCTCTTGCCTCTCTTTATGGTTGACAAGACAAAATTTAAATCCACGACAATTCTTTGCACTCGAAGGACAACTCTTTGCATTGTGCCCAGGACGTGCTGATAGCAAAAGCTTCCGTTTGGCAAACGAACGCCACATGCGGCGACCAACTCAGCTGGTGCCACAACACAAATGCCTGCAACCTTTCCAACCCATACCATTCTTAACCCTTTTTAGCCACCTCCCCAATGCCACGCCCATTGTTTGCTGTGAAATGAATTTCTAATACAAAAATTGCATTGAAAAGTGCAGCGATGACGCCTTCTGGTAGACGCTTTAGCGTCAAGAGCTAACAATTGTTTTGGCAAACGTTGCCAACTTTCAGGGAGGAGAAGCACCAGTCTTGGTGCTGGTGCTGGTGCTGGAGCTGAAACAGGAGCACACGCATCAGGCCGGAAGTGGTTCGCGTGTGTGAGATCTTGGTATCCCATTTTTGCCTGTGGCTTTTGCACAAACTCACTCACTTCACGCTGGGCATGCAAAATGCAAATCTAATACAATGCAAAACGCCAAAAAGGGTACAACAAAAAAAGGCCGAGAAGGGTGTTGCAAAAGAATAAGGAGACGATGGAAGGATGAAGAAGGGAGAGATGTAAGTGTGTGTATGTATTTTGCTCACTCACATATATACACGAAAAACAGGAAATTGAATTTTCGACTTTGCCAAGTGTGCGTGCCAAGGCTACAGACGACAGACTGAGATAGAGATGGAGTGAGAAAAAGCAAATGAAGAGAGTAAGAGGGGTGAAAAGAGTGGAAAAGGATGAGAGGCACAGGAACTACAACTACACCCAATATTACACACAAGTGTCGAGGCATAAGTTGTTCCTGTTCCATGTGGAGAGAAGATCCTGTCTGCTGGTGTTGCCGCTGCTGCAACTATTACGTACGCAGGACAAGAACTCCTGACACTGCCAGCGTCTCGTTTTGCATACCAAGCACTCGCATACCCACACGGCACCGTTTCCCTTCCACCTTCCACCTTCACCCTTCACCACTTCCTCTTGTCTCTTCGCCCAACCGCCAACAAAAGCCAAAGCCAACTTTTGTGCCAGCGGAAACGAAATATTTAACAACAAAGCAAACACAAATACAAATACAAAAATACCCTTGCCATCGATGTGTGTCTGTGCGTGTGTGTGTGTGGATGGGTGTGTTTGTATGTACATGTGTCTCTGTTCTGCATAATTGAGTGGGCGGGGCTGACTGTGACTTTAATTTGCCTGGCTTTCATCTCTCTGACTTTGTTGCAGAGCATACCAAAAAAAAAAAAAAAAAAAAAACAACAACAACAAAACCAAATGGGAGGGGAGGAGAACCCCAACAACAAAAACAACAAGAGCAACAAAAAACTAAGCTAAAATTAATAGCCGAGAGCATTTCAACAATTTTGCAAGTTTTTCAAACCACTTCATCCCCTCTCTCTTTCTCTCTCACTCACTCTGTCTCTGTCAATGACTTATCATATACAAATTACAAGCATTTTGCTAACGCTAAACGCCACGCCTTCTCCCACCATCATCTTTAGCAACTTAACAACAATTAGAGATGAGCAAATTTCAACAATTTTCCCTAACAACTTACACTACTTCGAGTTGAAGTTTTTTATTTTGTAAGATTACAGTTTCTTTCATTGGGATCATTATTACACAAAGTAAAGTTTTCTACCATTTAAAGTTGCTTTAAGTGTAGAAATAATTAAATAACATATGACTTCATATTCAAAAAGTTGTCGACTCGTTTTTGAATGTAAAATGGTTTAAGGTTTGCAATAAGCAAAATATTTAAGTGATTAAAAATATATCAGACAATAAAATGATATCCTCAAACTTAAAAAAAACGATTTTTGTATAAAGTCGTATAGTTAAAAAGTGACAAAAATATAAAATTGAGACGTCAGTGTGGCATTTTGTGATATATTTATTTAATAGAACTGTTTGGTATATATCGGAAACATTAATAAAGATGCACTTCAAAGAAAAAGATAAGATATTAAAAGTACAAAGATAAAGTTGAAGTTGAAATTATCCTAGAATTATACAGAATTGTATATGATCTTATAATATTAACTGTTTATCTCAAAACATAAGTAGTTATTTTCACAAAAAAATTTTAAAAATTTTGAAATCAAGTGTAGAAAGCAAAAAGATTGCCAAGGGGACACCCGGGTTTGATCCGGGGACCTCTCGATCTGCAGTCGAATGCTCTACCACTGAGCTATATCCCCATATGTTTAAGCTAAGATTTAATCAACATTTGAGAGAGTTAGAGTATGGATAAAAATATATAGAATATAGATTTTAAACTGACCTCCAAAATGAGAATTACTTTATATACTAATAATACTTTAAGTAGGTAATATATTATATTTTCACAGCTATGAGTTTTACTCAGCTTTAATATTAGAATGTGTATGATAAATTTTCTACACAACGTTTTCTGTTTATTCATTGTTGCTTTTTATAAAGAAAACTTAAAAGAAGAAATCGCTGAATTCTTTGGAAACCACATTATTTTATTCCTTTAGACTCTCCTCTAGGCATTTTCTTTTACCAAACAAAAAATAAACACAAAAATTTATCTATATACATGATAGTTAATTAAACATAAATACAAATTTGTTGGGCTATATGTTGAAATAATTCTTATAATTTATGTATTTGTTTTGCAATATTGAATGAAAGTTAAGGATTTACGATGACTGAAATTAAGAAACGTAGAACAATTCCTGTTATCCCTTCTCTTCTTCACGCCGCACGTTATCATCTTGACACCCACTACCTTCTAATGTATTCTCATACAGAAAAGTCAAAAAGTTGCAAAATTTACGTTTGTAAATTGCTTTAAAAACTTCTCTTCAAATTCTATCTGCCGTTACAATTTTGCTAATTAACTCAACGCTCAAGTTGCCCGAAAAGTTTTGGGGGCGGGACACCCTTACAGACGGCACTCTTCCAGCCCACCCCCTCCCATCAGCCTTAGTTTCGCCACCCCGTTGCTGAGTCGATGCCGCGTTTGTCGCTAATTTTGCTAATCAAAGTGCGGACGGAAGTCGGATTCGATTTTATTAAAAGCAAAAACATTGGTACGAGGCCTCGCGAGGGGGAAAAATTGTTGTTGATAATTTGTAAAAGGAATATTTTGGTGGCAATAACAGACAAACAAAAAATACAAATTCATATATATGTAAAATATAATAACAAAAACTCAAAAACAACAACAATAAATGTTGAACTTTGTTAATAGAAAGGCAAAGGAAATGAGTTTCTGAGTTGATAATTAGCCGCGTTGTTTTAAGCCTCCAGAAAACAAAAAAACAAAAAACAACCGAGTCAGGGAATGTGAGGCTGAAAAAGGCAAAAAGGATCTTTGTCTGGGTTATGGTTATTGTAGAAGCACGTGCCCTTTCCCCCTCCATACCAGGCCCCATTGACAAAAAGTCGATAATGTCGAGGCATAGCCGCAAGAGCAACAACAACAACAACACCACCAATAACCGGAGTTCACACAAAAGCAAACAAAACACATCACACGAAAAAAAAAAAAACAACAACAAAAAGTGTAAAAGAACAGGAATTTATTTAAAGGCAGTGAAGTTTCAATACCCTTTCCAAACAATTAAAAAAATTGTATGGTATAAGCTAATCAATAATTTTGGTAAAATGAAAATCATAATTTCGAAGAAAAAACTATTGTATGCCTTTACAATATATATCTATTTAAACCTTCTATCTAAACAAAAAAAAAGCAGTAAAAAAATGAATCAGAATTCTCTTGCATACACTCTTTATCGAAGAGTATAAAGCGTCAGCAAAATGAACAGAAGGTGAGGGGGAAAAAAAACTAATAACCAAAAATTGCGCCGCTCTCTCTCACTCTCACAGTTTCCACCAACATTCTTCCCTTGCCTCTTTCTTTCATTCTCTCTCTTCGACTCTCCAGCCAAAAGTCATAAAATTCAAGCCATTGAGTTTTTGAAATCGCTTCAAGCTTCATTTCGATTGCTCCCTCACATGCCACTCCACCCCAACCCAATCACACCCCACCCCACTCCAAAATGGCAGTCACATGCCCTTGGCCCACGGCCCTTCGTTTCGCCAGTTATCGGTTGGCCTCTTGACTTTTTGTCTCTTCCCTGGCAATGGCCAAAGCTTTGGCTGTTTGGCCATTTAAATTCGTTACGTTTCGATTGGCGTGAATATGCAGTCAACTTTATGAAATTTATAGTTTAATCTGATAGATAGGAAATTGCTTTGTTTTGCAATGGCGCAAAACAAGGGAGTCGGTGTATGGAGGCAGGAAAGTGAAGGCGAAATGGACTTGGGTATGGGACTCCAAAATGGGCAAAAGTTAGCAAAATATAAAATAAGAGGTATGATACGAGAATGGAGTTTGGATGAGAGAGAGTAGCGGGGCTTTAAAGCTTTTGATTGAGCCAACAAAAAGATAAAATTGTAAAATTTATGATACTGACTAAAAAAAAAGAATGGTGGGAAAATTGGGGATAGCAGGATAAGTGAAGTGTTAGAAGAGAACATTGAATTTCGAAATGCTCTCAGCATAATTGGTATTGAAATTTCAATGCAACAAAATTGTTAATTTTATTACATTTGTTTCTTTTTTGTAATTTAAAGTTTTTGTACGAGGGAAATCCTGATTATCTATCAATAAATTTAAATAAATGGCAAGCAATTATTTTCAAAGTCTGAAGTGTCAACAAAGAAAAGGTAATATTGGCCATTAGCAATATTTTTTTATGTAATCAAGGCATCTATCTCCGATCTGAGGTATAGTTTTTCAAAAAGGAAACAAAAAGCAATCAAAGGGGACACCCGGGTTTGAACCGGGGACCTCTCGATCTGCAGCCGAATGCTCTACCACTGAGCTGTATCCCCATTTATATATAGATCCAATATATATAAAATATATTATATTATATATATTATATATTATATTATTATTTGGGTTTTAAAATTGACTTATGAGGTTTGTGTTGATTAAATTCATAACTAACTACAATCAAAAAATAGTGTTTTTGTGAATCCTTAATCATATTCTATAAAAATTACCGTTGGTAAGAGTTGATTTGTCATTTCATCGCGATGATAGAATTTTTTATAATTTATAGCATACTTTTTTGAGCCGCAAGACAACTTTTTCATTTACATTTTCTAGATAAAACATTTACCTGAAATAGAGTAAGTATTGCGCGTTTTAAGATTGCAGTAGGTACTATTTATAAATACTCTAAAATATTAAGTGAAAATATTCCAGTTTTTAAAATTGCTTTTTAACTATTAAAATAAAAAAGGTTCCAAATCATATTTTACTTAGAACGAATATGAATTAAGCTCACCTATTATTAAAAGGGTATTCGATATACTTTCATACGACAAATCAAATTGAATTCCCGCATAAAGTAATAATGAAAAAACTTTTAAAGCAAATCTAAACTCCTTTAGAGCATGCATGAATGCTTTTTTTCCGAATTTTACTTTTACTTTAAATTATACTTGATATTGGAGTGCTTATACTTGTATGAAAACGTTATTTGGTAAACGTATTCGAATGTTAGAGTACCTTTTCCAGTCAATTGCCTAATTAAATTTTATATCAAATATCGTGAGATGAGAAATTCAATACAGGGACAAACACAAACACCAGAACAAACAGTTTTCCACTTGAGGCAACCGCCAAAGCCCAGCAACAGAGATTTGCATCTGCCATTCTCTCATTCTCCATCCGTCTATCCCTCAGGGCATGCTCACCGAGGCTTTAATAATACTTTGAGGATGGCGGAGGGTTCGCAAAGCTCAGGAGTTAATAACACGACCAAATGTTTGGGCTGGTCCGACATTAAAATCATGCGGTTCATTGAACGAGCGTTCAACAACTGACCAAAGTCGCTTTCAATATCAAAAGTGGAAGTACAGAAATAACAGCATGGCCGTCTCACCATATCGACTATCTATATATACATACATATGTACATATTATAGTAGGCAGAGAGTCATCTGTTCTTTGAATGTTGACTTAACGCTGGGACAGTTTGACAAGTGGCTGTAATGTTATGGTATGTGTTTGTATGTCCACCAAGCCTGTCCACCAGGTTGTTGTTGGTGTTGGCGTTTGGGATTGGGTCAACCGAGCAACTTCAGCCATTTCGTTCGTCCAACTCGCCGTATCCGTATCCGTCGCCGTCGTCGTCGTTGGTTGGGCTCAAAAATATATATGTCAATGACGTTGCTGCAAGCGCAGCTTGTTTGTTCTTATCCTTTGGCACTCATATAAAGTTTGTTTGCGGATTTGTGCAGTTGTGCAATATGTCATTGCATTGCTCAGTGTTCAGCTGGCAGCCAAAGCCAACTGAAGCAGAGAAGCCAGCAACCAGCGGCAGCAGCAGCAACAGCAGCAGTAAGGACCACGCTTAATGGCAATGTACGTTCAAGTAAACACACACATAAACATCGACACACTTGTGTTTGAATAACGAGGGTTAACCATACCGTTTTTTCTAATAAAATTCTTATTAGGGTAAACGAGAAATTCTTTTCAATATATTAATTAATTAATTAGTTATTTTAAGTTAATCAATATAAAAGATATTTCATATTGATATTAAGAATTGTGTATAGCCACATTTTTTCAATTAATCTCTCAATCGAGATTGCCTGCTCCTTGTGCTTACTTGAATCTTTCTAGTTTTTATTATAAAATACTCTTTTGGTTCCTCCACAAATTCTGATCATGCGCCAAAACTTTTCAATATTAATAATATAAACCTAAATTATAAAAAATAAAAAAAAAAACACCAAAAAGTTTTGAGGGGACACTCGGGATTGAACCGGGGACCTCTCGATCTGCAGTCGAATGCTCTACCACTGAGCTATATCCCCAATTGCTACGACACTGACTATTCAGCGATTATATATCTCCACTATGCCAAGTTTTATTTAGTCAAGAATCTAGTTTTAAGTCAAAAAACATAAAAAAAGGTGCTTAAGAACTGAATACAGCTACAACTTTGAAAGGTATGAAATGGAGAAGAATCTTTAAAGCATTCGTTTTGAGTCAAAAGTCATAGGCGTAACCATCTAGATAAGCCTTTAATAAAGGAAGCTTAAAAATAGGAGGCTTGCGCAAGTGATCACAACGATCATGGATCTTTGATGGCAAGGCTATATTACTTGATAATTTGATCTAAAACACAATTTGACGAATTTGATTAAAATGAATAGGAACAGTCTTCTAAATGTTTTATATCTACAGACGACTCCCTGTATTTTCTCAATTAAAATAATTTACATTGTGACGTCAAGAGTAAGTGTCATTATTTATTCTTTCCTAAGAAAATTTTTAATTATTACTGATTGTGTATTGCTCATCTACAATTTAATATATTATGTTCAACACAAATAAAATTTCCAAACTAACCTCGCGCTTATGTATGCAGTTCACAGTGTACAGCGTCAACTAACAAATCCTTTTGGCATTATAAACATTATTAAAATTTCATGTTTCCTGCTATGAGCGACGCTTCCACTTCTGCCCATACCCATGTCCACACTTTACTCCATCCCTTTAATAAACCGCCCACTCAAAACGCAAACGTAACGAAACATGAAACACGAAACATGGCATGGAGTAAAAGTCGATGGAGAAGGAGCATGAATTGCAGATGGTTGGCAAGCTTTCAGCTCATATGGCTCACAGAGTATCCTGACCATCATCATCAGCCCCCCTGGTTCGCTTCCCTTCACCCAGCCGCTCTTTACGCTATCCATAAGACTGTCTAGCCTTACTTATTTGCAGCATGCTTCATGCTTTATGGTTACTTGGTCAAGGGCCTTCATACATACAAATACACACACACACACAAACGCACACATGCTTACTTAAGCGCACTCACACACATATACACATACACTTGTACACGTAGAAACATAAAATGCAAGAAAATTTCGCAGTAAATCGTTAAAATGGTTTATATATTTAAGTAAAATATGCAAAAATCTTCTGTTTTTGTTTTGGAGTAAGATCTCTTCGTAATCCATTGTTACGTAGATGTTCTATATACCTCAAATCCCCTACCCCTCATATTATACAATTTAATTTGAAAATTTAAGAATTCGCATAAAAAGTCGCTTTTGTGGGTAAATATTTATTAGCATCCTTGTTTTTTATGACTTATGCATGATTTTTAAGAGCTTTAATTTGTGGGATCAAGTTTTTTGTGCAAACGGAAGCATACTTTTAGGAGTTTTGCTTTTGCGTGTAATGGATGGAATAAATTTATGTAAGGCTTATCTGCTTTCTCTTATGTCCTTCTAATGGCAAACTTTACTTACAATTACAATATATTTCAAGATAAGTGAAAACTTTTTAAATACTCTATAGTCAAAATAAAAGAGTATGAAAGGATGAATTCAGTTACTATAGGACTAGCATATTTAGGTGCCCCACGCTTTAAGAACTATATAAAGATTTTCGATCACTGAAAGGAATCGTTAATTCATTGCTTAAATATGTATAAATGCAGTCGAAGTATTTGCTAAAAAAAAACCTGAGAAACTCTTAACTTTGCGAATCTATAACTTTGACAATTTGTAACCAATTTTCCAAAGTGATATTTTAATTTTAAATTGAGGGCAAATCAGTCTAAAAAATAATTAACCTTTTCAAGCGGGGGAAAAACCCCTATAAACAGCAAAAACAGTATTTTAAAAATTCATGTCTTTATTTTCAAGTTAGAATAATGTTTTTCAATAGGCATTAAAATATCAAGAACCGAATATTTGTCCAATTTTCGCAAAATATAATGCTGTTTTTTTAAAAATCAGTCTGAAATTAATTTTTTTCAAACATCTCAGCCAATTTAAAATGGCATCAAATTTCATAATAATTTGATATAGCTTCTTGAATTCGGTTAGCAATTGTCCAAAATATAGTCTAAAAAGGAGGCAGATATGTAGATCAAATATTTTTGTTAAAAAAATAATGTTTCTAAGTACATATTTTGAATTTTAACGGATCTTCATTCATGTCCTAACTTTCACACAGAAAAGTTATCTTAAAATTTACGTTAAATACCCAATGAACCTATATATGTAGGATTTTGCTTTCTCCTGGTTTATTTATTTTGATATTATTATAAGGATGTGATTTCCCTATTTAATCTTATTTTATTAACAATGTTTCTTTGTGTGCAGAATACATATATTTTATATAATAGTTAAATTTGGGTGTGCGATGTGATTGAGGCGAGAGTACGATTGCGAGTGGTTTTGAATCAACCCTTCTGCTTTATATTTCAATGAGTGAGTCGACCAGATAGGTACGGCCGCTGCGCATAGCTCTATCTCGCTCACTAGCTACTCCACGATTGCTGTAATTACGCCCGCCTGACACTTCATTTCCTACATATATTTCTAACTTGTTTGACTAAATTCGGTACTGAATAAATACATTAAAATTTTTTAAAAGATCAACACTAAAAAAAAACATCTCTGATAATCCTTTAATAGAAAACGTTTAAAGTGGATAAAATTTAATCGAACGACAAAATTAGCGGAAACTGTCAATTTATCAATAATCGATATACCAATATGATGTGGCATCACTATGCCTAAAAATCTACTAAAGTTGGCAACCCTGAAGAGAAAGCAGTCGAGTCATTTTACTAAAAGAGCTTGAATTTGTATTTAATATTTCTTTTGCTGTCTAACGCCATGAAATTTGTTTGTGACTATTGCAAAATGGAAATAACTTCGAGTCCAATTTATACGGAGACAAAAGTGTTTGCTGGTCGCAAAATAATTGATTTGCTTCAAATTGTTTCAAACTTCAGCGTAAGTAAAAATTGAAGTTAAACATAATCACACTTAAAATTATAAATCTAACGCCGACTTAAATATTTTCAGTTGCCTGCCAACTTTCGTATTGAATTATGCAATGTTTGCGCATCTTATTTAATGATTGCAACATCCTTCATAGAGAAAATTCTGAAATTGATTGACAACAGTTTGGAGCAGACAGAAACAGTTGACCAAAATGAAAATAAAGAAGAAGAGCTGAGCCAAGATGTGCAAATGGCCGATCTAAAGAAGAATCCAGATCATAAGAATGAACAATTGGAGACCAAAAAAAATGCATCTGATCCCAAAAAATTAAATCCATCAATGTCAATAGAGAATCAGTCTCTTGTGCAGCTTTTTGTGGATGGTGAGGCTAATAAAGTAAATGCCTGCGAAGAAGTGGTAGATCATTCTTTAGAACACGAAACCAAAAAGGAGACTGAAATTGTCAATGCATACCTCGAAGACTTTGGATGTAGATTATGTGACTTTAGGGGCGTGGAAGCACAGTCACTAAAAGAACATCTCAAATCTGTACACCATCTGCAACGTCCAAGAGTATTTTTCTGCAACTTCTGTCCCAAATCATTTGGCCTAATTAAGACGCTTTCCACACATTTGTTAATCCATGGGATACCTAATCAACAGGACACAACCAAAACTCAGGAAAAGAAGACCAAGGAAAAGCTAATAGCAACTAAACATCAGGCTTTAGATAACGAGCCCAAATCAGCAGAAGGGTCCCCCTCAAAAGTTACAGTTGTCATGCCAATTTCCAATGATAATTTCGAGGATATTGCTGAAATGGTTGCCACACTTGAAGAATCTGACAATGAGGACAAGCCCATTGATCAAAGCAATAAAGTACAGATTTTAAGTGTAGAGCAAATTGTGCAGCCAAAAATAGTTCTGTCCACCGATAATTCCTTGGAGGAGCATACTGAAGAAGAATTCAAGACCCCAAACCTTTGCTTGCCACATAGCATGGAAATAGAAAACTCCCAAACAAAACTATCCCAAGAGTTGGACATGTCATGCCACAAGAAAAACATGCCTAAACCGGAAAATACTAACGACTTGAACAATGCAGAAACTATCTTTTCGTCAATTAACGAGAAATCTCCGACAAAATCTCTTAAGAAGCCAGAGGAAGTCGTATTTACAGCAGAGCAAACTTTGCACTTGGACAATGAACCTAAATATAAAATTGTTAAACGAAGACTTGATAACCCCTTATATTACGATGATAAATTGAAAAATAACCCAATCACTGACGCCAACAAAGAAAGCATTGATGGGATCAATCACGAAGTCCTGCCACTTAAAAAACCTAAACCAGCATCTTCTGAAACCAGTGAAGATGTAGTTAATTGCACTCAATGTGACAAAACTGTAAGTTCTCTTAAAAGTCTGGAAACCCATATTCAAAAGAAGCATAAGAAGATCCTAATGTGTCCCATTTGCTTGTCTGAATATGCTGGCCACTTGAAATATGTGACTCATTTCAGCAAATGCGATAAACGCAATGGTTTTCCCTGCGGCGTTATGAAATGCAAGAAACTTTTCCTAAATTGTGACTACTTAACATCACATTTGAAAAAGAAACATGAGTTTTCCTAGAAATTTCAAGACTTTTTTAAAGCCCAAGAGGCAAATGCCAGCAACTATGTCGGGAATATAGAAACTGTAATTGTAATTTGAAAATTTTTAATTCTTTATAATTTGAAATTTGGCTACATTTACCTACACATATATAGAATACCCAAAATTATTACAAAATTGTTTGGAGCAAATGTAATAAATATCACTTTATACAAACTAGTAGTCTTTATTTTGTTTTTGTTTGAAAAATCGAACTTGAATCGAACACTGAACCCGATCCCAAGAAAAGTGTTTTAAAATTGAATATTTAACATATTGACTTGAAATTTGATAGTTAAAACACACTTCTGTATTTTTGATGAAAATAATTTCATAAATTTTTTAAGTAATTTGCAAGTTTTTGTAACATATGTCGTATACGTTATCAGGAAACAGAGTTTAAATAAATTATCTTTCGAATTTTAGCAAATTTTGTAACTCTCCCCTAGTGATTACGAATACGAAACGTTGTACAAAATAACTTGTATTACTTTTAAAGTAAATAGTAAAATATTTAAAAGAAAAATATTTTTTAAAAATAAAAGTTCTTGTACAAAGTAAAAGTGTGTAACAAGTAAGCCTTACGTAAGCGAATAATTCAGGGACAAAATTCCCTCTGGGTATAAAGGCATGGAAATCTTTTAATTACAATAATCAACAATTTTGAGTCAAAGGCACACGATTTTTCTTACATAAGTTTTTGGGGGTTCCTTAAGATTTAACACCCAACAACACCCAAAACAGTATTCCACGTTGAGCAGAAAATATAGATTACTAAATTGGTAATTCCGCTAAAACAAAAAAACGAAGATCTGAAAAAAAAAATTGCGGAAAACATTATCTTAACGGTATACATAATTTGAGATCTCTTAACAAACCGTTTACTAATAACACAAATCCATATCTAAAACACAAATAAAATATTATGTAATTTATTTATTACAATTTACTCCCAAATCGCTTAATAAATTTACTTTGATAGCACAGTGAAATTTATTGCAACAGTAAAGAAATATCCTTATCCGAAATAGTGTTGAAAATCATTTGACCTTTCGCATAAACGCTATGACCTTTGCTCTAGGAAAGAAAGAAGAAAAAAACACAAAACTTCACTAAAAAACCCTTTTAAACAGTTGGCGAACAACTAAACTCCTCGGGTCATTGTTTCCATAGCAAAAACTTCTTCCATGCAATAGCTTTGCAATTTTCTTGGCATCTCGAAAAGTTCAGCTGCGGCACAGAGGCTTTTTGCTAACTAGCTGGCTCAATGCCGCGCGCCTTTCCTCCATCCACCTCCACTTTATCCTTTGGTCCTGCCACCTTTTTTACGTTAGCTAAACCAAACGCACTTAACACTTGTGAGTCGAGTTTTAGCTTTTGTGCTGTGAATCCAGTGAACTACTTTTTATACCTGAGCTAAAAGAGACAGAGATGGTAAAAAGCGGGAAAAAGAGGGGAAAAAACACAAAAAAAAACAACAACAAGAAACGGAAAAACAGAAATCTGCTTCAGTGCGTCACGTAGGCGCTTCAAAAAGTTTTCATTTTTGCAAAATTTACGATTTAACGTTAAAGTAGAGCAAAACAACAAGAAGAAAAGAAGAAAAACCTTAACACTTGCATACATACATATATCTATATAGTAGGTACATATTTAACTATGTAGGTATAAGTATATAAAGCATATATACCTAGGCAAAGGTACAAGTACATATATACCTACTTAAAAGAATGGCAAACTTTGAACACGACCAAAAATCCCGCTAAGTAAGTGAAACGCCTCCATCCTCTGTTCGAGTTGCCTTTTGATGATGTTGCTTTTGGGTTTGGGTTTGAGTTTGGGTTCAGCTGCACGTACTTTGGATTTTGTTGCTGTTGTTGTTGTTGTTCTTGTTGTCATTGTAGCGTCTGCTTTCTTTATTGCACTTAAGATTTACTCATCATCAGCAGGTGTTATGCCCCGCTTGCAAAGCAGAATGTACGATTGAATTTTACAGAGACCACAAAAAAAAAGAAACCGAAACCTAAAACCAAAAACTGAAACCAAAATCTAACCAACCACCAACGCACAGCTTTTGCAATTTTTATGTGCAATTTTTTTTCCTTCTTTCATTTTTTTTTTGTTTTTTGCGTTAAAGGGAATGAGAACTGTCGCTGGTGGCTCGTTAAGCAGTGGAGGGGATCGGACGGGGTGGTAGATTAGATTGGACGAATGGCATGTAACAGACCATAAGAGCTTACTTTGATTTCATTAAATATTTAAAAGATTACTCCAAAGGCCTAGACTGTAAATTAGTCTTGTATTTGAGATGTGTGAGAAAGTTAGTTCAGTTTTATTTTTGTGAAATTTCAAACTCAAGAAATAGTAACAAATGTTCCAAAAAAATTTATAATTTGTAAGATTTTGATTCTTTGTGAAATTGCTGTCGTCAATAAGTGAAATATGTAAAGAAGATATGTGATAAAACTTTGAATAAATATTTTCACTCTGTATTTTAATTAAGCTATTCATTAAGAATAGATTTAAATAATAACAAGCATAAAAAAAAAAACATTTAATTTTAACTCCCACTAAGATTATTATTTAATTACATATAATAATATAACTTTGTCGTGAAATAAAATTTTTACTAAAATGTATAATAATACCTATTGGACGAACTATTTACAGAGCAACTTCAATTATATGTTCATGGCCATTCTTTATTAATTCTTGATCTGCCTTTATATTTATAATCTACATCACATCATTTACAATAAAAAGTAATATATACTTTACTTTAATTTTAAACATTTTATCACAATGAAATATAAATTTATTAGGTAAATCTTATTTGAAGAATACAATAATTTCATTTCACCCTTTTAAATTCAGCTTAAATATAATCAATCAGGGTTGTTATGAAATCAATATCAGAATTGATTAATTGTAAGAATTGAAAACATTTATAAAATAGATTTTCGAAACAGATTTGTTCAGCTGTCAAAAAAATGATTTAAATTTGCTTGTCAAAACAAATTTTGATAAAAATTCTAAAAATTTGATCTCAGTCGTAGTAGCATTTGTTTTAACAGGCGAGTAATCGGTCCATAACAATGGATGGGCATATTTGCGTCGGTTTCAAATCTGATTCTGAAAACAATCAGCTTCCATAACGACCCCAAATATCTGTTTACTTTGCCCTCTTCCGTTTCTAAATTAAAATACTTATTCTTGATGTATTCCATTAAGTATAGTAGATACGACTTTGCCAAACATAAAAGTCATCAACTAGTCGTTTCGAAATCTTACACTATTTCAAGTGCTTTTACGATGAATTAGGACCCATGTGTGGGTGTGCATGTGTGTGTGTATATAGACGCCACCTGACCGAATCATCCAAGCCCAAAATACGGCCACCCTGCTGCAAATACAATTTAAATTTTTAAGCGGCATCTACTTTGGACGCAAAGCTGCTGCCGTTGCTGCCGTTGCTGGTGGCGCTTCCAGTCTCTGTCTCCGTCTCTTGCTCTGTGATTCGTGTCACGCAGCATCCTCAACGGGTGGCAGCGTCATCAGCATCATAGCCATCAGGATCAGCATCAGCATGTTGTCGTTTGGCATCGCATTTTCTCATTTTTTTTTTTTTGTGCCTGAATGTTGCAATTTCAACCCGTTGATGGATTTGATACGTTTTTTTTTTCTTTCATCCTATATATGCTCTGACAGCGGCTGCAAAATCAGCGCAAATCAGTAACAAACGTATAGATGAAGCACGGCCGGAGAGTGAGAGACACGAAGGCAGAGCAAACTCAAATTGATGACACCCGCAGCGACGTCATCGTCATCCGTACTGACAAGCGACCTCCCCTTCCTCTTCCCCTTGACTGACACTGATACTCAACAAATGCTGCCGTGCTGGTGTGTCTGCTTCTTTACATGTCGCACACGCACACATGCTGAGCTCAAATGACACTAAATTTCGTTGATTAGATGCCCCATGACCATGCCTCAGCCGGAAAACGCAAAACGCAACGCTTTTCTGTGGCATACTTGATGCCAAAACCATTGCGTGCCATATAGGCAATTCTTGTTACTTTTTTTTTCTCTTCTTTTTGGCTAAATGGGTGTTGCATATTCGTATTTACCAGTCGATTAGGACCCTTTCCTTTGACTTTCTACACATATGTACATAATTGTTATACGAATTTGAAATATAAGCCGGATGATTCGATCAGTATTCAGCCGAAAAAGAAGGAGTTTACAATTCGGATTGACTTTTACAAAACCAAATATTAAATCTGTGCTCATTTTCGATTACAAATCGGATTCAATTCCAGTGGAATCAACTAATAACAATTCCAGTTTTATATTTTTCTAAATGTGTTTAAAACAATAATAAACATTAGGAGATAAATACAAGTAGCTAGAGAATTGAGTCGTAAATGCAAATGACAAGAATCGAATTAAATTTTTAATCAAAAAATTTGTGGAAAATAGGGCTAAGGTAATTAATTAGATTCCATTCTACTTGTTCACTTACTGAAGATTTGGTAAATTCGAATTTTTTGACTTGCAAACAATCTTTATTTAGGGATTAGTTAGTTGTTTTTTGGTAACATAATTTGAAACCATTACCCCTTCATATAAACAATCGTTCATTTTATATGGAATGCTATAGGTATTTAAGATATAATTCCTTTTGTCCTTTATAATACTGTATTCCTGCTTTTGAAGTATAACGTCAAAATTAATCTCTCGTTTAGAAAATTAGTGTAAGGTACCCTATATATGTATGTAACTTCTTTTTTTTTTTGATTTGGTCGCGAGACTTGTTTTTTTTCACCAGTTAACAGTGCGGCCTAATTGTCAAATCTGTGCGTAACAAGCAAATGCAATCTGCTGCAACATAGAGTTATCTTCCCGCAAACACCCTCACACACACACAGACACACTCCTCACACACGCAGACCAAACACACCTACATACATAGTTCCCCGCAGGTGAATGCGCCAGACTGTGTGCTATATAAATTAACACAAGTATTTCTGCACCTATGCCACACCCACATGCAAATGCATGCTAACAACCACTTAGCATAGGAATGCCACGCCTACCAACCCACACACCACAACACCACCCGACCGCCTTCCTCTACTAGAACCTTTGGTTCAATGATGAACAACTATTAAAGAAATTACGGGCTGATTCAAATGTTAAACGGGAACGGGGTCGTGGCAAGTGGCGTTTTATTTGCAACAATTTGACGCAAGTTAAAATTGCATGCGGGTGCGTTAAAAGTTGCGACTGCGTCTGCGTCTACTGATGTTGCGTCTGCCACTAGGATGATGATCCCAGGATCCCAATTCGGGTAAAAACTTTGCTTTGCCACGCGACAGCCTGTGTAAATAGTTTGGCTAGAGAGAATGGTAAAAGTCGGTTTGGTATATGCCCCCGGCCTCAATCAAAGTTGCCGTATAATGATTGTGTGTGCCCACCAAAGAAAAAAAAAAATTAAGGGGAAAAAGGGATAAAGAAAAAGAAAAACGAATACGCAGCAGCCAGCAGCAGGATGAAGTTTTTCGCGCCAAGCGGTTTCTCTTAACCAGCAGTTTTAATTTCGCCGCAAGGCAAGAGAGAGCGCATCTTGAATGAAATTTTAAACAAATAAAATGGCGCCTTCGACTTAATGATGTGGCTGCTTCTGGGTGAGATATGTATATGCATCTATCCTTCTATGTATGTATGTGTAAAAGTACGTATTGGGTTAGCCAATGGCTGGATGGTGGGTTTTTGCAACTTGGGACTAACTCCAAGACGCGTCTCGCACTTAAATTAGTTGCAAACCAAAAATGTAACTAAAAAAGAGAAATCGCTTTCAGCTCAGACTTCATTTCTCTTTTTGTCTAACTTCCCTCTTTACTTTTCTTTTTCAAAATGGAGAATGAAACAAAATGTATGTATATAACAGTCTCAATAATGTGACATGCCGTATATTTACACATATGACTTTGGCAACTGTTTTTAAAAGCATTATTTGTTTTATTTAAGAAGTGTGAGTATTTAATTTTTTTAATCGTAATTATTGTTTGTTTGCTCCTTCATTTTACAACACAGGAAAATTACTAACTGTTTGTTTGTTTGTGTATAATTTTACAGCACTGGAAACTTATTAACTGATTATCTACTTTTTAATTTACAACACTGGAAACCTAAAAATTATTTGCTTATGTAGTTATTAATTTTTAACAATGCAAAACTAATAATGGACCTTTTTAAATACGTTTTATAGGATTAAGTACAATATTCTTCTACTATGGGATTATGCTCGCTTGTTTTGGGAGTATCCGAAATGTAATAGCCCCAATTTTTGTACACCACATAACAATAAAATTATAAAAAAAAAATCATCTCTTACTAAATAATGCGATTTGATAACTTGTATTTAGTGTTTTTCAACTATTTAAAAATTTTAATAACAAATTTACAAAATGTTAGAAATAGTTTTCAAAACCAAACATTTTTACTAAAGATTTACGCTAAGGACATGATTGGAAAATTCCAATCGATTTTGCTACTTTTTTTCCTGTTCAAAAAAATGTTGTCATATTTATTATTTGTAATTATTTTTTTCTATCTATCTATATTTATATAAAAATCAAAAATTTTATGAAAGGTAAACAAGACAAGGGGACGGAATCGTATTATCAGTCTATATCTCTTGATTTATATTAAGAAACGTTTTTAAGTTAACAATGTAAAATTATAATGAATGATAATGATACAAATAATGAAACATGAAAAGTAGAAAAACTTGAAGACTTTCTTTAACAAATCAATAATCGGATATACTTTTCAATACACTAACTTTTTGTTTGGTATTTACATTTCTATTTTCATCTTTAGTTTTCGCTTTACTTTGCATAAAATAAATACTACATTGGCCCTTATCAGCGCTTTTTGAGAAGACTTTAAACTTTCGCCTCTGTTGAGTCAGCTTAATGATGGCAGCCCGTGGCAGGGCCAAAATAGGGCCAGAACCCATTTCCATTTCTCGCCCAGTCCTAGTTGCAACTTAAATTGGAACTGCTTCCGGCGGCTTTAAATACCGTTAGTCACGCACATAAGTTTCGGTTTCTTTTTTTTTTTTTTTGCCCACCATTTTTCTATTTTTTCCCCTCGTGCTTTTTTTTCGCCCACGTTAGTGTACGTACCAAAAGGTATGTAGGTGTCTTTAACTGAAAGCCCGCTTACATTGTCTTAGCATAAAGAGAGAGGGAGAGACACAGAACGAGGACGACTATCATGCAATTGGCAAAAAGTCTAGCTACCTTTATCCCGACTAAGAGAGGCCCAAACACCCTCAAACACCATCATCAGATGCCGCCAACTGCTTATCTAAACCCACCCGCCGATTCAATATGTCTGACTAACTGACTCAGCGCTTTGATTGCCGCCTGCCGCTAAAGAGGAAGCAACTTTTCTTTTTGGCGCTGCCTTTGCTGCCTGCTTCCGCCATGCCTTCTGCTTTGTCTTCGTCCCCCCATCTTGGCGTCTCATTCCATGGCAAACTTCAACTTTGGCTTAATTTCGCGCACGAAGTAGTATTAAGATTGCTGTTGGACGGAGGTCTTTGGGGGTAAAACACACGTGTGGCATCCTTAACACATTCCAACAACAGAAACTACATAATAAAACACTTGGTGCTAAGGTTAAATTCCATTTTGCCCCACACACTTTTTAGACCCAGGGCGTGTCCTTCTGATCCTTCTAAGGTAGAAATTAAAAACTAAAAACATTGCAATTCACAGACGTACATATGTAGATGGGGGAACTTAAAAGCTTTACATGTTCAATCCCCTTACATACGCCTCTGATAAATGCAACATTTTTGCGTTTTGTTTTCACTTTGTAACCAGTCAGTCCATAGGGATGATTGTGGTGAAAGTATGAGGACAAGAAAGGGCAGCACGGGAAGTCGCGTCAATTATTGAAGACCCAACTGAGAATTTTCACTTTGTCCCCGCCCCCCATTCTCACTACTGCATGGCTCTCGGGGCGGCAGTGGCTGCAAAAGGTGTGCTTTTAATTGTCCTCGTCGACATCGACATCGCGCAATGGCGTCAATATATTAAGCACAATGTCCGCATCCGCATCCGCACATCCGCATTTGGCACAAATTGTTATTCTTGCTGTTTTGGCATTTATTTTTCGTATTGTCTGCGTGTTTGACTGCTTGTTTAGCAATAATTTAGAAACTTTCGCTGAATATATGTTTCTTTTTCGTTTTTGTTGCTTCTGTGGCGTTATTTAGTTCCTCTCTTTGTATAAAGCATGACGTTGTGGGGGGCACAGTAAGTGCTGAAAGTCTTTTGACGCAACTATTAATGCCTTAATAAAAGAGTTTATAAGGTTCATAC
Organism: Drosophila insularis; assembly: GCA_018903935.1. Lineage (NCBI taxonomy): Eukaryota > Metazoa > Arthropoda > Insecta > Diptera > Drosophilidae > Drosophila > Drosophila insularis. Next base: position 6,997,964 of record JAEIFP010001084.1, on the reverse strand, counting down.
TAACATTTTATTTTTAGGACTGCAAACTTTTTTCTCAGTGTCTTTGTTAATAATTAAGTCTATCTATGGCTCAAAATAAAAGATTTGTGACACTTTGTTAAGTTAACTCAAATCAAACGTCTTAATTTTACGTAGTTTTAATTTTTTCCCATCTTCTTCTCTTTAATTACTTTTTCTTGGGGAATGAGTCAACGAAATTAGTTCACTTGTTGCTACTCCTTTCTTTAAACAACATTGTAAAAAGTTTTTCCTTGATAAGAAGATATTGTTGAAGAAGAAATCATTCTCTTTAGTATACATAACATAGAGAGATATTTAGTATAAGCGCAAATTATTAATTCAATTTTTTATAATGCCAAAGCTGAGATCCCATTTAATTAATGCTTTCAAAATCTACTTGAAATGAACATCATTGATATTTTTTGTTTTATTTTTTTAAGCAATTCATTTCATTCATTTAAGAGGCAGACAAATCAACTTAATCTTAAGTATTCTATTGTTACACCTGATGCTTGAGGTATCTGTGTACTTCTAGGACTCACTGTGTCTACCATGTGCCAAAACACTTTCAACACACTTCACTCCTTCATCCTAGTGCTCCTTGTGAACTCATTTAATGCTCAAAGCCTTTTGCTTTTGCTTTTGCTTTTGCCTTTGCCTTTGAGATTTGCGTGTTTCGCTTAATGAAGAAGACAAATAATCGCGCAATTAAAGCCTTTTAGCTTTAAGCGCAGGTAAATAATTGCTGTGAGTGCAAAATGAAACACGAACACACACACAGACACACACTCACACAGTTACACTAACAAATGGTAAATGTATTCAAACAACAAATCTTAATGGCACGCTAGAATGAATAGTAAACGAGCAACGAACAAAGAGGTGAGGGAAGGATTACTACGCCTGCTGCATAGGGTAGAGAGATAGCAAGAAGGCGACGACGACGACGTCTACTGACGACTGCCTAGACATGGAATACTGCGAGATGTATAGAGATGGCAGGCAGGGAGCAGGAGCAGAGACATGACAGTGGTGGGAGTGGTGATTCTGTTGACTCGACTTGGCTTCCGTGCAAAATTCTTAATTGCACCTGGTGTACAACGTTTTCCGCTGACACTGCCTGCTGCTTGCTACTATGGATATCTGTATATAGCTCTGCTTGGGCTCCTGATGGCTTAGATTAACTGCCTGACAAGTAAACCCACTTACTCTCTCACACACACACACACACACATGGACTATGTTGCTGCTTCCGGCTGACAGTCAGTTCGCCTACCCGTCCGTCCGTCCGTTCGTTCGTCCATCCGTCAGTCAGTCAGTCATTCTGTAATTCTTTCACGGCTTATTCCAACAACTGAAAGTGCTCTTGACTCACGTGCTCAGCACTTGTAATTATTTTCCTTATTGTTCGAATTAAATGCTCAAGGATTTATACGATTTTTCTACCTCCTCAAAACGAAAAACAAAAAATATGCTGAAAAAAAAGAGAAAACAACAGAAAAGTTATTAATTGACGCTGCATTCGAAATGGAAACACAATTCCAGTTGGAAAAAAAGAATAGCAAGAAAACATAATTCTCGGCTGTGGTTTTTCCTCTACGTTTCGGTTTACTCAAAGAGAATAAGTTCATGCATACCCTGTAATTGTGCGGAGTAAAGGTATAGGGCAGTTTCTGATCCTTCACATTCTATATAAAAACAAAGATATGAATATATAAAATTTTTTAAATGTATGTACATAAAAAGTTGTCACAGTGCCTTTTTAACAAAAGGTATCTTGAAGTCGTTGTTCCATTTTTTTTGGAAAGCCTTTACACTTTTGCATTTGACACTTGGCATAATTATTGCATTCGGAAATTGAATTCTTTAAAGGAAATTGATTTTATAACCAAAACACTTGCAAGACGGGAAGGCGAAATATTGAATGTCGAGCACAAAAAGAAAAATTGATTTAGTTATTTTTTAGATGCAAACTTATCACTTGAAAGAAACAATTTATAGTGCTTACTTTTAGAGGCCAAAAATTCCACTCAAAACAAAATTGACACTATAAAGTGGATAAATTCTTTAAATTTGTATATCTTTAAACAGATTTTAATATTTAAATTATAATTAATATTTGAAGCAAATTTTTAGTTTTAGCTAAAACACAGATAAGTGGTTATTAAATAGATTTCTTTGCATAAACTATATCATTAACAAAAAACTTTAAAAAGTTTTATAATTCATTTTAAACAAATGTTAATTTAATTAATTATTTAACATCATTTAATTAAAAACCACTTTTGAAATGTTTTCCATCCCTTTTTCAAACTAATGCTTAAGTCTTTTTCTTAAACTCCTCCGAATTAAATTGTCAAAAAGGTAACATCAATTGATTAATTAGTTAATTATTTTGAAAATTAATAGGAAAACTTCCCCCAAGAGACGTAAATGATGGAACAAAGGACTAACTCATTATGCCTTGAATACATTTCTCCAGGCAACAAAAAAACATTTGTGGGCCTGTTTAAGCCTGGTTTATTATTTTCAAATTGTAGGTGGTAGCCATAATTCAGCGAAAAGTGAGAGAAAGTGGGAGAGTTGGCTGAAAAATGAACACCCTCGTGTTAAATTCAAATTTATTTGTTGCCACTGAAATTGATAACAGAACTTTCTTCAGGTTTCCGCATCGTTAGCTCGTTATGCAGCGTAAAGTTTTATATATCAACTGAAAATTTTTGCCAGACAGACATAGTTCCTCTTGAATGCTGCGCGAAAATTGTGCCGAAAATTGTCATTTCGCTTTGACTCATAAATTAGAAAGCGAGTCATTGGAAAAGCACCAGATCCTTGGAAATTGTCTCTGTATCTGCGTTTGTGTTTTCTTTCTGCTCCCTTCAGAGAGTCTCTATCCCTTCCCGCACCCTCAAATAAATTTCTGTGTTAGCCGAGTGGGCGAGAATTCTGTGACCACTTTTTTGTGGGCTACTTGTGAAAATTGTGTAAATTTATGCATGCATTACGTGATTTGTTGTTTTTCGTAAATGACAAAGTTATTTATTTGTTTGCTTCTTGTGTACTTTTTCTAAGCAAACTTTAAGCATACTCGGACAAAAGTCATGGAAATGTTTATTAAAGATATAACCATTGAGAGTTGCGAACTTTTTGCGAGGGGTCCACTCAGAGCACTTGTATACTCAATTTGAAAATATGACAATGTTGTCGTCATCTTATATATTCAATGCTTTTAGCTTCTCCCCTCATTCAATCCAGACACACACACTCTATCACACTCACTCTAAGACTGTATGTTTGTAGTATGTATATGTACATACATCTATGCCAAAGTAAATGATGGGGATAAAAAAATGGTTGTACAATGGGATTAAAGAATATTATAGTCGGTAGCAAATTTAAGTTCTTCTTTAGATTTCCTTTAGTTTATTTTAGTTGAGAATTAGTTCAGTTTCTGAATTTGTCAAAGGATTGTCTATTTCAAAGAATTTGTAAGCCTTCAAAATTTAATGAATTTAAATACATCACAAGGGCTAAAAGTTGACTGATGAATCGCTGACGAGTCTCAGCTCAAGGCAAATGACATTTGAACTGTTGTTTATAAACCCTTCGTCAGCGTATCGCATATAAATAATGATTTTTCAAAGAAGAACCAGCAAAACCCCTAAACTGTACTGGTTAAGGATTTTCTCTCACATGACGTTGCCTTTTTCTTTTCCACTGTGTAGTTGCAGTCAAAATAGCAAAGGACAAGAAAACATACTGAAGAAAAACAGAAAGGTACAAGGCTAGCACTTTTCTTATCAAATAGCATGAAAACTGAAAAGGGGGGAAAAAAACATAGGAACACGAAGAATGCTGCTAGTCATAAAAACCACACGGCGACATATGATTCTAACTTTGACTTCTGATTCCCTTTTTCATTCAAACAGTATTTTGTAAGTAAATATCAACACGTCACTCTTCCGCACCACTCTTCTCTTCGTCAAATCCCCCTTTCCTAATCGTTCTTCGCCCCCTTCAAAGTTCATTTCAATTGTAGCCAAAAAGAAAAGCAAAATAGAAAAAAAAAGAATAGTGGAAATCACTTTCCTTTTTGCTGTCACAACTAATTCGCACACCATTCCAGATCCATATACACATAGTGGGTGTGTGTTTGTGTGTGTGTGCATAAACATGAAGTAAACAGGATAATAGCAATAAAATATAAGCACCCCAGTCGCGAATTGTCTATGCTGGGGAATTGTATGGGGCACAAGACATAAGTTTGACTGTTTTTAGCCTCAGTCATTTTTATGGCTCGATTTCGCATTTTGCTGTTTGCTATACCCTGGCCACATAATTTGAAAGGGTATATCAAAGTCATGAAAGCGTTTGTCTGAGGCAGAGAGAGGTTTAAAATATTACAGATATTTAATAAGCAAAATACATTTTAACCGTGGCTACATTTTTAAGTTTTATCTGCAAAGATTTTTTCCGAAAATTCTAAAAAAAATTTTAAAAATACTGACGTATTTGTATGTTTGACCTATATCATTTTGGGTGCAAATTCTTTCCTATAAAATTCTGAACAAATTTCTTTAAAAACCTGCATACCTAAATATACTGTCTCTTAGCTCTTTAAGGCATACTGTTTGTATATTTAGCAAACTTAACACACAATAAAATAAATATATATTTCTTTCTTATTGCAAATAAGACTGATCTTAGAAGCTGAGAATGCCCAATAACTATTTAAAAAACTATGTAGATTTATTATCAACAGATTTTGCCAAAGTACGTTAGAATTTTAACGGCCATAAGAGATCTTTAATGCTAAAACTAGTTAAGAAGTACTATTAAATGAAACAAAAAAAAGGATTTATTTATAATAACAAAGATTTTTGCAAGAACTTCACTTTTCTTTGGATAGATAGTCTTCGTTTAAAACAACTACAGGCTTGTTTCCAAAAGTTTTAGCCATTATTACCATGAATCGAATTTTTTATTCTAAGATGCTTAATTCCAGGTTTTTAATGGAATGGTCAGAGATTCCTACAAAAGGAAGAAGTTCTTGGAGAAATTGCAATCATAAATGGAAGTTTGATTTAAAATCTGTAAAGAATATGAATTTTAGAGAATATCAAATTTTTTTTGCGTATTTTTAAGCAGAGCTGAATAAAATATTAATCGCTAGAGTTTGTTTACTTAAAGTCATTATGAACAAGCAAACTTATTCATATAAGCTTTCTTTTCTATAAACATTAGGCCACATTCCCCTAGAATCAAGAAGAATCCGACTCCTATTCACTTCTAAAAACATAAAATCAAATCGATAAAGGGTATATTTGTATTGGCATATAACTTTGTTATAAAGAATTCTTGTTGTTGTTTTTGTAATGTTGTTGCCAACTAAATGTAACTACAACTACAACTGTGACGTAATATGGGAAATATGTTTACGGTTTTTCTTTGCTGGTTTCTGTGGTGGTTGATTTGTTTGCTGTTGGTTGTTGTTGATGTTCTTGTTGTTGTTATTGTTGTTTGTTGGCCACTGCTTCGGTTTAGTTATGAAAATTTATGAAAAATCTATGCCTGGCGGAAGTTTTGTATGTTATTGGACATTTGCTTTATGATGGCGGGACAAAATTTCGATTGAAATATATCTCATTGTTATTTACACTGGCAAGATAAATATGTAATTGTAAATTTCTGCCAAAACATACATAATTGGCATCAACTTTTTGGCGTGAAGCAAACAAAACTTAAACACTAAAGAAAATTAAAATAAATTGAAAATCTTAGTTGTTGTTGCAAAATCAATCAAAAATTTCCTACTGCGTTTGCAAAACATTACAATATTTCTTTCAACAAATGCACGGGAATTGCTGATGTGGTCAATTGCCTGACTAACTAATACCTAAGACCACCAACCATCTTAAATCCACACACACAAACGCAATGAGCTCACGCAGATTGAAGACGGAACCGGTGCACAACTTTAAGGCCGTGCTCCTGGGTGAAGGATGTGTGGGTAAAACATCGTTGGTTTTGCGTTACATGGAAGACAAGTTCAATAGCCAAACCTTGAGCACTTTACAAGCATCGTTTGTAAGTAAAATCATTATAATGCCAGATCAGAGACAAGCGCAATTGAACATCTGGGATACAGCTGGTCAGGAGAGATTCCATGCCTTGGGTCCCATATATTATCGCGGATCGGATGGTGCCCTTCTAGTCTACGATATAACCGATCACAATTCATTTCTGAAGGTTAAATTGTGGGTGCGCGAATTAAAAGAGATGTTGGGCAATGACATCAGTATCATTATAGTCGGCAATAAAATTGATCTGGATGAGCAACGTGTTGTTGACTATGAAGTGGCATTCGAGTATGCTCAGACCGTAGGTGCTCAGTATTTAGAAACATCGGCCAAGAATAATGAAGGGGTTACCGCGCTATTTGATCTACTCACCCAATTGATACTAGAACACCAAACACAAGCTCCACTCACATCAGTAAAAGCCCGTGGAGTTTCTCTATCCACCACGGAAACTATTGACTTGGATTTGAATCGCATCAATGGCGGTCAGGAAGAAAATAATTCATTTTGGTCTTGCTGTAAAATCTGAGAGGCCTAAAACTATGAAATTGTAATATGCAATACGCGAATATAAAAACAGCTATTTAGTAGGAATTGTTGGTATTAATCTTTTCCTAATTACAACATATTTATAGCTAACATTTGGATGGTATAAAAATTTTCTTTTCTCTTAGGTGATATTGCTGGGATGTTGATAAAGTAAAAAAAAACGACATTGAGAAGAATAAAAAGCCGAATTCATTTTTCCAATGTTCACCTATTTCTTTTTATTGGTTTCACGCTCTTTAAATCTATTTAAGATGTTGTTTATCTAGCATGGAATGGAATTCACTTTTAAATGTAGGTTAAGGAAAAGCATACTTTAGAATTAATTACTATCGTAAAGCGTCGCCTTTAGTGAAGACCTAAGAATAAGAATGATAATCACAATTTGCTCAGACCCAGTGGGTCTGGGTCCGAATAAAAAATATGAGGTACTAAAACCTTTCTTATGTGTAGAATCTATACGCAATTTTCAAAACGTTTGATAGGTCCCAAATGTAGAGCCTAAATAAATTTAAAGATTTTAACTTTAAGTTAATCAAATTAACTGGGTATCATCTCAAAACTATTCAACCCAATGCCGACTGGAACATATGTACTTATTATTTGTTAACATTCTATTAAAAACGCATAAAGGTAGAAATCAAAGTAAAGTAAAGTTACCATTTAATGTAATTTTCTTTGTGACAGTCTCGTCAAATATTTCTTCACATTGCGTTTTCTTTATAAAGTTCATTTTCATAATTACATAAAGAAATTGTCATACAAACAAAATTGTAATTGCTGTCTAGGTTAACTAAACATAATAATTTGCAATGAAAGAACCTTTAAACTATATAAAAAGACCACCGAGACTACCACCAAGAAAAAGAGAGACCGATATAAAAGTTGTAATTTATATTCTTTTAATTAAAATAACAAAAAGTTGTTTTCGACAGTTTGTTATAAAACTAATGTGATCAACTTAAATTAAAATATATGTTACTTTGATGAAATTGATCGTTGATAATACAAATGGCCCATCAATTTAATTCAATTTCAAATTTATTTGTTACAATTTTTTTGTTTTAAATTTTGCAATTTTTTAACGTCTTTTTTTAACTCATAAACAAACACATTTAATTGCCTTTTGTTATTGAGCATAAACAATGGTAGGGATCCATTGGCCAGCATTTAGCATAAACTATAATTAATTGGCAATTAATTTAACTGTTGTCCTTGTTGTTGGCGAATGCATACATTAATTATAAGCTCGATGTCCTTGCTGAAAGCTTATGGTATAATTTATGCTTTGAAATAAATATATGAAATTAATAATCAATAATGAATTTTAAAATAATATTTCAAATGATTCAATAGGCCACAAATGGCCCCAGTGGCGGCATATTATACGCGGAGGATAGATGAGGAAATTGGTAACAAAAGCGTATGAATTATGCGACGCAGTCAAAACCATAAAAAAAAAGAATAAGTGAATAGCAAAAAAGGAAAGGGCAAGAGAAATTGCCCCTACGTTTGGCCCATATGAGGAGCAGCAGCAGCAATATTTACTTTGGCTACATTTGCAAATGGAGCATTACGAAAATAAACAAATTTTCATAAATGACAAGTACAAAAGGAGAGACAGGAGCAGGAGCAGCAGCAGCAGCAGCATCACAAAGGATGCCCAATAAACATGTGTGTGTGTGTGTGCGTGTGTGAGAAAGTACGAAAAAATTTCAATTTGAACGACGTGCCAGGCAGACGTACACTTGTATATATGTATATATATATATGTATATATATAGGGCCAGGACAGGGATACGAAGTAAGGGCAACCATTTGAGGCGGGGCAACTGCAATTGGGGCATGTAAATTGTCGCAGCAGCAGCAGCGGCAGAAGCCAGGAGAACGACGCAACGAAATTTGTAGGGAAAAAAAATCCTTGATAGTCGATATTATTTTTCTTACGGCGCTCCATTTGTTCCTTGGCTGCTATTTGTCAACTTTGCTCCTCGCCCGATGCTCGGAATCGATTTCCATTTTCCATTTTATTGCCAAATAATGTTTTATTCTTTCGTCTTTTTTTTTTCTCCGTCTCTCTACTGCCATAGATTGTGTCATGTTATTTATAGGATAAGAGGACGCTTGGGGGAGTCTGGCAGTAATAGCGAACAGGCTAAAAGGGTAAAGGTTTTTACACTTTTTTTTTCTTGGCATTTTGGCCGTAAATGCGACAAAAGGTATGAATTGCACGTCAAAATGTTTTATTGGCTAAACATTTTTTATGCAATTTTATAATCAGACATTGGGTGATAAGTCGACATCCACCAAAACGACAGCCCCTTTACTTGCCATCATCTCAATCACCCCCCTGATCGTACGTTGGTTTGCTGGATGTAAAAAAGACTTATTCCTTTGACTTATCACACGACTTTGACTAATAGCGTTGTATAACTTGAGACCTTTTGCTTAGGTCGCCCCCTGCTTCTGCACTGAGTTCAACCCAAAAACACCTGGTCAAACTAATTAAACTTCAGCTGCCTTCTCCTTCATCTAAAACCAAGAGAATGGTAGGAAATGAAGGAGGCATGCCATTTGAGATGGTCACACAATGGGCTTTAAAACATAAATCAATCAGCAGAGGCATACACAAAACAAGGGGCGACTTGACGAGTTTTCAGGCAATCCCCCCACACCAGCCATTCATTCATTCCCCTTTAGAAATAATCCTTGCCCTGGTCCGACAATGATTAATCGCATTGCGAGACTCGAAATGCGCTTTGTATACCCTTAATTTCTCAAATAATTCACTTAGTTCCATATGGCTTTTGTATTGCGCTTACTATGCTTTCAGTATGCTAATCACCAATTAAAATGAATTTTAACTTAAAACATAGCAATTAGGTAGATATTTGGGATAAAAGATTTGCAGATTATTTGAATCTATAGAGTCCTTTGAGTAAGATATAATATGTTTAAAGACTTGTACAATTTTTAAATTTAAAGAGTCATTTTCAGGTACTTAGAGAATGATAAAAGATTTTAATTACAACTGTTTTTATCTAACAATAAATTTGATACTTAAATACTCGAAAAGTTAAAAACTATATTATTAGAGTATTTTTTTAATGCCTTTTACGCTCAATTTAAACCTCTTGAGCTGTTCTTCTCCTTTTTGTTCCCTTTTCCAGTATTTGTGTTTCTTGTAGTGCTTCACACTAATTAGCCCCACACTGAAGGCAAATCCAAACTGCCACGCCTTTCTCATTTGGCTGACATTACCAAAAAATAGAATACACCCAAAAAAGAAAGAAAAACCTGAAGCTGTCCATGTCAAATCGAAGTATGTATACCCTAGCAAATATACATAATATGTATAATTAACAACAAAAATATCCTTGGAAGTAGTTTACAAGATAGAAATTGCTTACTCAAATCCTACGCTTACTTAATCCTAACTTATCTATAATTATGTGATAGCTATATTTATGGGATTTTTTTTTAAATAGTTGAGATGAAATATCTATATATTGGATCTAAATTTATTTAGTGGTTCCATAGATTTTGCTACTCTTTATTAATATAAGCTGCTAGGTAGCTTTTATAAGAAGGCTGTTAAGCAATCTCTTTGAATCCAAATGGGAACTTAAATGATTTTTCTCAAACTAAACTATTCATAATCAGATCAATAAAATTTTTACCTCATGTTTCTTGATAAACTTGGACATATCCGCTTTAACATATGAGATATAATTTCAATTACAGGTATCAGACGGACTAAGACCTACTTAACAACCGCTAAGAAATTATGAAATCTTTTCGATAGCAAGTCACAAGTCTTTCAATTAAATACTCCAACATTGACCAAGTACAACGATCCCAATTCCAGTATACTCGATGCGACTTTGATTCAAGATAAGCATAACCAGACGACTGGTCACAGTTAATTTACCCTTTTTTTGCAGGGGCCCAGAAAAAAAAAGGAAAACAAACGTAAACATAAAAAAGTAAATTTTACGAATTGTAAATAGCTTTAGTGCGCATAATTTTGTGGATCATGCGCAAGCCCACGCCCACTATTTGTAAAATCCGCAACGCCCAACAGTTGTTTACTCTTTTACGCCATGATAAATGCCATGACATAAATCTCAGACAGAGACCAAGTCGCTTACGGAGACGTTAACGGAGATGGAGATGGAGACGGCGACGTAGACGTAGACGTAGATTCAGTCTTGGACTGTTGACTGCCTGCCCGGTTGGTTGGTAGGTTGGTTGGTTGGCTGGCTGGCTGGCAAAAGTTAATCAACATTTCATTAATTAATTTCTTTAAAGATGTCGTTGTCGTCGTCGGTCGTCGCCGTAGAGACTTGAAGAAAAATGGCCTGGCCAAAACAGACAGACAGCCAGAGAGAGAGAGAGAGAGAGAGGAGGTGGGTGAGGTAAAGGCGAATCCAAGTCTAGAGACTTGGGCAAATTATGTAAATTGGTTAAAAGCTTTTCCGGTTTTGAATTAGCAGCCTCATCAAGTGCCTTCACTTGGCTTGTGCATATTATTCTTAAGTTATTTTCCTCATTTAAGTTTTGGGATCTTGCAGCTAATTAAGTTTCAATACGAAAAAAAAATGTGTAAAAAGTAGGCAAATAAATATAATAGAAATGAGTACAAGAATTTATGACATTTACTTTTTCGGTTTTCCTCTCGTCGGTGGTGGTGTCTGTGTGTGTGTGTGTGCGAGTGTGTTGCTCTCAATTAACAATGCAGCAATAAAATTTCATTAAATTTCATTTAGAGAATGTGATTAGAGAGAGAGATAGAATGAGCAAAGTGAACATGACACAAAATGCCTAGCAGCCAAATGCTACAGAGCCGAGCCAAAGACAGGACATTCAAAGTGCATTTAATTAAGCAGGATTCTATGCGGACTAAGGCAGGCAGAGAGCGAGAAAGAGTGAGGGAGGGAGGATGGGGTCAGCAAGAAATGAATCAAAACAATTGTAAATACTGCAACACAAAAGCAATTAGTGACACACAAAGCGGAAGTGCAAAAAGTGAAGCTGTTGAAAATAAGTTGGAACAAAAAACAAGGCTAAAAGAAACAACAAACAACACACAAAAGCACAAAAAAAAACCCCCAACAGAGACAGAAAGGCAAATGAAAATGATGTTGGTTAGTTGCTCAAATGGATTGAGAGTAGTAGGTACCAGAGCCAGAGTAAGGGGAAGAGAGGCCACTGCAGAAGGCGCCAAAATAAACAAAGCGCATTGCCTAGTTAGGCTCTGATGAGTGCTAGAGCAGCAAGAGGGAGATAGGTTGAGGGCGGAAGTCGACTGAACCGGACTGAAAAGTGGCCAATGTAAATCTAATTAAAAGCAAAACAAAAGCCACTCTCAACGTGCCACTCAAATTATAATGCATATATATATATGTGTATATGTATATGTAGGTACTTTATTCGAGTGGGATGATGCTAGGTTAGTCGAGTCTGCTCGCAAGTTGGACAACCTAACAGTCGAAATAAGCCTAAAATGTACAGTGGAATTTAATGATTTAAAAATATTTGCAAATAAAACTTTTTATTTTTTTCAATTCACTACCGTTCGAACATTGAAAAGCTCTTTGGAAGTCAAAACTATGCGAGAATATGCCTTCATTTTAATTTTAATTTTAATTAATTCCTGCCTGCTCATTTCTAGAGGTATTTCAAGAACTTCCTCATACGGAATTTCTGTGTAAGTTCCGCAATTACAACTTGCGGATAATTATTGTGCGTTCAACAAGAGGCATTTGCGGTAACTGCATTCTTTATAGGTAGGCTTTAAACCTCTCAAACTACTTAACTCACTTGGTTAGATAACTTTTAGCTCAATATTTTTTGTTGTTTGTTTAGCCAAAACTTAATCGAAAGTAAAGTCGAATTACTTATGATGTTGCCTATGCTAAGAAAAAATGGTAATGGAAAATATCGGCAAGAAATTTTTGACTACTGTAAATTATTGATCAGGGTTTTCTCATTGAGAAAAATGAATTGACCTATAATGAGCTCCTAGCTTACGCTACAAAGGTTAAAGTTTGTTAGAGTTTTATGTTTTTTAGAGTATGAAAATATAAAAGATATATAGGCAGGCTCCTAATATACCATTGACCTACCAAACAAATATTAAATTAAATGCTTTGAAACACATCTGGTTCATTATATTTGACTTGAAAAGTGACAAAATCAAGACCTCGTTCTTTGCCAGCTTCTACTTGGTCGTTTTGGAAAGAAGATGGTTATCTTTTCATCACTTTTTATTTTATAGTTCCTTTCCCTTCCTAATTCATCGACATTGCTGCATTCCGCATTAGAACCATGATCTTCTCTTTGATCCAGTTCCTGCCATATGGAGCATAGCTACCACTGCCCTTTTGATAGACCATGCAACGAATGTCTTCCAGACTGTCAATATACTCAAATAACTCCCTCAATTCATATGAAACAGTGCTCGAATAAGGTGACTGCTGCTTTAAATGCTCTCCAAACAATTTGCATACACCCTCCAGACACAAATTTACGCTCTCATATTTGGAATATGAACGTGAACGGTTGTCCGGAGTTAACTTTACAAGCAATATGGTATACGACATTTTTGATAGCGGTTAGGCTTTATTGGTAAAAAGGGATAATTTATTTGAAAAAAAAAAAAATTATTTTATTTTATTTCACTTACTTGTCGTTGTTACTTTATAGGCTCACAAGTTGATAGTGAGAATAAAAGTGAGAGGCCTAAATCATTTAGAAAATATTATATTTGACATAATTTTCAAGGCATTTTGCGTCACTGCGGCAATTGTAGTACAGTTGTACACACAATGAACTAGCGACAAATGCCAACACGGAAATGCATAGAATTTCATGGTGCGAGGCCTAGAGAGATGTTTAGCTAGCACGTCGTTGTCCTGACCGTGTCCTGGCCATGTCCTGTCCCAGAACTTGGCACGTGAACCCAACGTTGTCGCAACGTTTGCCAAAATCCGCATTAAATTTATGCAGTTTTGTTGTAGTCGGCGTTCTATTTTATTTCTTTTCTCCTCTGTTTTCTGATTTTTTTTTTTTTTTTTTTGAGTTTTCGTTGCGCAGGAGCTCAGTGCCAAGCCAACAGCGAAAAGACAGCGACAGAGGCATAGGCAGTGGCAGAAGCAGCGACGCACACAGATGATGATTGCATTGACGATGATGCTGGCAAGCATCTCGACGGCATTTTGGTTCATCCGGCTCAGGTTTCTGGCAACGAGCCGGTACCCAATGATGCTTAAGCCAAGAAAGAAATCACCAAAGAAAAACAATCCCGAGCACACACTCATACACAGACATTCAGTCAGACGAACCAACATTTTGGCTGTGATTTTGCAATTAAATAGATTTCAATGGGCGGCTAGCTTACAGGCCACGCCTTGTGTTCCTACATTTACTATATAGAGTTCAATGACAATTTTCCTTTGGAAAGCAGCAGGCAGGCAGCTAGGTGGTTAGGCTTTATTGGTGGGTGGGGAAAAACTAACGAACATCTGCAATGGACACATAGACAAACTTATATTTATATGCCGCCTTTTGCCTCCTGTTTGCAGTTCATTTAGTTTGTGGCCCTTGTCCCTTAGTACAACGCTTAAGTGTATGCTATACTTTTTTAATGGCGCATTTATTTTCCATACAAACAGCTATAAATATTCATACAAGAACATATCTACTATTTATATTCATATGTTTAGAATAATGGGTTGAACAATATTACTTTTAATAGTTTTATTATACATCCATTGTACTGGGTTATTTATTTTTATATCAATTTCAATTTAGCCGAACAAAACAAATGTTGAATACCTATTTATGTATGTAACTTAGCTTTGGTAAACTTAAAATATGTAAGCAAATTTCGTAGAAATATTTAAGCAAATAGGTAAGGGTTTATTTTTAATGAGACAAATTTATATATAAGAGAATTCTAAACTTATATAGAATTCATATAAAATATATTTTGCTTATTTTTCTTAAGCATATTAGGTAGAACTCAACGGAATTTGAAGTCATTTAAGCAAATTGGCAAGGATATTAAACAAAGATTGGGGAGATTTTTAAACCAATTTTCAAACCAAACCATTTTTTTTGCGACCTCCAATGACAAAAGCCAATTGAAATGTATATATAAATAAGGTAAGACAAGGTAAAAGGTTAAAGCACATAAAAAAAATTGTAAAAATTCTACATTTTTTCTGAACCTTAAATACGATCTATTAATTTTTTGCCTTAAGAAACTAAACAATCCCATTCAATCGCATATAAATGAAAATAATTAAAATTTATATATTTTTAATAAACATACATATATGATATATGTATTGTCTAAAGTCTAAACGATTTGATAACAAAAATGATCTGGACCCATTTTTCATTTACTTATTAAAACCAAATTCAACCAAAATTCTCTTGAGCATAATATTTCCAATTAAAATATGGATTTGACATTTGATTTTAAAATCAAACCTGTTACAATTATGTGAATGTGCCTTTTTAATCTCCTCAAATTTCCTTAACAAAATTTTTTATATTTAACTGGTAAAATTATTTTGTTGTTATATTAATGCACAAACTCAAACTAGATGTGACTGCAATCATTGTAAATCGTATTTCTTGTTTATTAGTTATTTCATGCCTATTTCTATGCCTGTTCTTTGTCCATGACAATTGCTTAGTTTCGTATCCAATTGCATTACAACTTTTCAACATTTACCATTATTAAATCCTTTTAAATTAAAAAAAAAATAAAACTATGCTGTTATGTGATACATATTTCGCATCAATGTAAATGGATTTTTAAAATCAATTTTTTTTTATTGTTATTTGATATATTTTATTGATTTACATGCGTAAATAAGAAAATTGTTCTATTTATTTTTCATATTTTCTATATTAATTATTGCAAAAATATTTCATGTGCAAAATATGTATTCAAAATAAAATTGTTTATTTCAGTTGGGACAGTAACCATATCTGATATGAGCCCCCATAAAACAGGCTCTCGGCACCAGGAAAATGCAACAATAAAGGCAATGAGACCTATTCATAGATGCATCTATGTGGAATGGGTTATAGAGCCTGGTCCTGGGCATGGGCCTGGGCATGATACTCATACGGAGAGGGACGACTTACTAATGCAATAAAATGCAGACAATGTGTGAAGTTGAGTGTTTGAATTTCCGAATGCATTTTCCATTTTTGCACAAGAATCGCTGCTATGCTCGATGCCATTCGATGATGCACAATTGAAAATGCAATGCAAGGACAGAGAGAGAGAGAGGGAGAGAGACAAGGAGAGGGAGAGAACAAAACAAAGAAAATGAACAAAAGGCAAGCCACATGCATGACTATTGGTTAGTGTTTGTGTGTATGTGCAATAATGTGTGTGTGTGTGTGTGTGTGTGTGAGTGTGTTTGTAGGTGTATGTGCGTGGGTGTGGCTGCGTGGATAATTTGCGATTTATGAGAGCATTGTTGACAGGCGCAGCCAAAGAGAGATGACAGCAACAAAAGGGGGAAATGACAAACAACATGGGGTATAACACGTGCTGTGCGTCATCTAATGCGTCTAACAAACACCTACACAAACGCACACACACTTACACACACACACACACAGATGGGAAGTTAGACAATGTGTCAAATGTCATATATATGTGTCGCTAATAAATTCACTCAAATGTTTCCAATATATATCCCGGCAGGCATAATAAAAAGCCTTCAACTACTCCCACACACACACACACACACACACACACACACACACAGAGTGACACTAACTCTGGGTGTGTCTCTGTCTCTGTGAATCGTAGACAATTGTCAATGAAAAATAAAATCACTTTGGGCTTACTCCACTTACTTTACTCCACTTTCCATGGTTTCTTCACTTTTGTCTTTCTCCTCTGACATGAATCTTAAATTACCAACATATTCTACTGTCAATTGTATTTGCTTCTTTCTGAGCATATGTATGTGTGTGAGTGTGTTTTTGGGAAATGTGAAAATGGTGAAAATCTGGAATTGAGCCCATAAAATCCTCGCTTGTGCTTAAGTCATTTAGCATAAAAGTTGTTTATCTTCACAGAGAGAAAAAATGATTTGAAAGTGTTTCTAGCTCAGTTTGATATAAACTGAACAGCTTTTCAATATCACATTCTTTTGGCAACATTTTCCAAACTAAATTATTATAATATTTATTTTAAATACTCTCAAAATAAAAAAGGGAATAAAATTTGGCAAAATATAAAAAGCATTATTCCTTTTTTTTCTGTGTATTTTCTTGTACGGATTTTGTCATTCATTACCAATGAATTCTTTATTGGATTTGGTTGAAAGTGATTTTCATGTAATTTTCTTCAATTGCAGACACGAATTTAGGTAGTACTGAGAAATTTGCCTTAAATTGAATTAAATTGTTAAAGGTGAGAAGAAAAAAGGGTTTCTCTTTCTTTGCCGTATTTCTTTACTTTTGGGATAACTCTTAGGCTGTTTTAATGATACCCCAGCGTTTGACTAATCCCTTAACAAATCTGTCTTAACGACCCACAAAAATTAAACGGAAATGCCTTAGCTACCGCAGCAGCGAAAAATGGCGGCAACTTTTGCCTAAAAAGTGCCCAATAAACACATTTATCTGACCCTGAGACATAAAAACCTGCGCCCTCGATAACATTTTATAACTCCTCTGCCAAAGTGCCCCATAACCAGCAGCGGCAGCGGCAGAACAAAAAGGGATCACTCAGCCTCCATTTGCTTGTCCTTGCCACTAATGAATTAAAGCAGGCTTTCATATACAGGGAAAGTTAAGACCGCCGACATGGCGACTGATAACAAACAAACAACCATAGGCAACAACAACAACAACAACAGCATCAACTTAATGAAACATAAAAAATGTTTATACCCATAGAAAACTAAAACACCAAATAATAAAACAACAAGCAAAACACATCCAAAAAGGCAAACAAACGAAACGGGGGAAAAAAGAAAAAAAAAATTGGTTGTAAAAATAAACTTAAAACAATTTTATGTGGTTTTGTCTTAGGAGCATAAATAAAATTTGTTATGCACGGCAAAAATGAAATGAGGGTGTCCAAGTATGGGGGAAAAAAAGACAAAGGTCGCATAATTTAATTGATGGTCCCGGTGGCCAGGCACAGGACAAAAAAAAAAAACTTTTTATATACAATGGCGACTGAATAATACCCTTCTTTTTGTTAATGAATGAATGCCATTCACATTACAAATGTAAATCTGAATACATGAATACAGCATTAGTAATATTCACAAGAGGTAAATTGAATCAAAGACAACATGAATACAATGAATATAAGACCTCACAGCAAGAGTTAAATTAAATGAATGTCAGGCAGACAATGAATGTGAATATCATGAACATGAGTGCCTTTTATGTTCAATGCATGAGTTATTTTCAACTGAGTTAAATTGAATAAATATCAGGCACCCAATGAGTATGAATATAATCATTGTGAGCGGTTATTAGGTCGCAAAATAATTGATAGCTTAACTTAATTATTATTCAAACTTGTTTCTTATTCTCCGTTAATTAATTTTGAACATTGTTCAACTAATTTCTTATTCTCAGTTAATTAATTTAATTAACTTCTAATTAACATATCTTTAATATTCAATTTATTGAAACCCAAATCAATATGATAACTTAATCATATATATTCACAAGGAAAAACAAATGATCCATCGAATTGTTATAAATATTAAATAAATAAAATTGTTATGGGAAAAAAAAGTTTCTATAAAGTTTCATAAATTTTTATTCCTAAAACTTATTAACCATTTTCTGCGTTTCAATTATGATTGTTTGCTTATTTCTGCATACCCATTTTTGATGTCTTATGCTAACCAGGATAAAAAGTTAAATAAAATCATAAAAACAAACAAAGTCCAATGAAACAGGAAAAAGCACACAAAACGAGGAGACCCCAAGTAGAAGAAAAAAGTGTTAATGAACAAAATAATGAGTTTCAGTGCCCAGTTTTGTGCCACAAAACATTTTATGACACTTGCAGAGCGAAACACCACAGGGACAACTCGAGGCGGCTGGCAAACAGAATGCTCTCTCTGCCTTTTCTCTCAACCCATTCATCCAGTCACCCAAATCACCCACTCACCCAAACAATTCCAGACAGTGGACCACCAGTTCGAATTCGAGTCCGAGACCGAGACCCATTCACCGCATGAAGCAATAAATAATCACCAAAGTTTCGTTGAATCGAATTATCACCCCCTGAGGTGTAGTTCCGTAATGAATTTGTTTTGGGGGTTTTTCTTCGCTACGGCATTTAGTTTCATTATGCTTTGCTCTGCGACTGCGTGACCCAACTAACTTCACTCAGCTTAGCTCTGCTTAAATCACCACAACCCGCACCACCCACCCACCCATTCACCCGTCCAGCCATCCATAGTGTGGTTCACTTGGAAAGCAGTTTGCTGTTTATTTGTTTGTTTGTTTGATTGTTAGTTGGTTAGTTTGGTCTGCTTTTTGTTTGTCTGTCTGTATGTCTGTCTGTTTGTCTGTTTGTTTGTTGATTGTTGTTTGGCTTTGAATGTATTTGGTTCGATTTGGTTCGCTTTGGCACAAAACTGCGGGTGCTGCGACATTTCATTTGATTTGATGTAGTGACATGCTGTCATTCAATCATTTATTTGTATTTCCAGGCGAGTTTTGTGGCTTCAAATGTACACACACTTTTTTGCTTTAAATTTTAAATGGAAATTGAATATTTTTTCGCTCGACGCATTGATAAAGATTTTTTCTTTCAATTTAAATTTATTATTTTTTTAAACATATTGCAAGAAATATAAAAATCTGAATTTTTGTAATAAATAAAATGTTCAAATACTTAATTATAGAGTAGGTAAGAAAGTGATATGCTTTGTATTGCTTAAAAATGATATTTAATTTTTTATATTTATATATTTTTCAGTGGAAGATCACAGGTCCCTATAAAAAGTTGTATGCATAATCTGTAATATATATATTTTATATATATTCTGAATATATAAAATGAAGTTAATCTATAAGGCTAATAAAACTGAATTGACCTTAGTGAGTCGTTTTTATGGCCTCTATACACATGTACATATATATGTATGTTATAATGATCTGATTGGAAACCCCAAGAACTCAACCAATTTGTGGAATCGAAAAGCTTAACTGGTAAGTTGATTCCCAACAGACCATGAACTAATGGAATAAGATCCACTGACAGCCTTTCCTATGCTGATCTAGCCTTTATATACTTAATAGGGTCAAAGTCGTTCGCGTTTATAAAACAAAATTTATAAAACCCTCTGCAAGGGTATAAATATTGGAAAAACATTATCAAAATTCCCTTCAGCATAAATTTTGCTATAAAGAGAAAAAACCCATGAAGATCTGTATAACAGTCTTAGCAGAGATCACAACCTTATGGTAAATGTATTCGTTGTAAACGTAAGATAAAATCATAAACGAAATATATTTCATAGGTATATACCAAATTTTTTTTAATAAAACATAAAGGTAAATTTAAAAAATTTAATTTGTAACTAACTTATCATTTATTTCAGTTTGCACATATTTGACTAAAATTTTTTGCATTTACGTTGCACTTCACCTCATCTCCTGTCGCACCTTATCTTTGATCATTGTAGATACTGTTTTTTATCGGACTCAGTTGCATTCATTAAATAGAAGCATAATGAACCAATTGCATTGGAAAAACAGCAAACATATGGTAAAGTTAAAATAAAACACATTTCAATACGAGTGCCGCCTTTTACAGGAAAACGATTGCCAGTCAATTCATTATAAGAAGCTGCATAGAAAAGAATTAATAATTAATTGAAATAATTCTATTTTATGTTTTTGATCAACTGTACTTACCACGTATCTGAACTAAGGTTATTGAACGCTCAGGTGTAAAACTTTGTTCAATTCGAAATATCTCAAGTAATTCATTTTGTATGGCAGGATATTTGGAATTAATTTTATAAAAATAATCATCTAGTGTGGCCATTTTTTTAAAGAATCCCTTTAAGAAGAACTTTAGATGGAACAGAAGATTTTGCGAGCACTCCAAGCAGAAATCTAAGTGAAAATAAATGAAAATTCGGGAGTGGTGGCAAACAAGATTGGAAAACTGGTTTCTAGATGGAGTGAGCAGCTGTTATCAATGTAAATTCTCCCTCCACTCTTTCTCACTATCTCTCTCTCTCTCTCTCTTTCTCTCTCTCTCTCTCTCTCTCTCTTGTTTTCTCACACTGTCAGTTGCTCTTTCCTTCTGTGGTGGTTGTTTTTCTTTCCATTCGATCTTTCCTATTCTTTGGTGGAAACCTGACTAACTTTTAGCTCAGACACCAACCCATTGACCGTATTATTTTTCTATACAATTTTTAATGGCTCCCTATTTCCTCTCCCATTTTCCTATCCCTCCAACCAAATACCCACCTCATACCGTTTTACAATGCAAAACTTGTTCGGCAGCCATAAAAAAAACTTTTACCACACTTTTTGTGACTGTTGCCAGGGTTAGGAAGCGAGGGGAAGGGAATGTGGGGAAACCAAAAAACAAGGAAAATGGCTTCACACGAAAAAGTTGTGCTTATTTTCACACTTGTGGCAAACGAAGTAGGAAAATAATTACAAACTTCTGCCAAAGTAGAAAGCAACAAGGCAGCAAACAGCAAAAAAAAATATAAAAATAAACCGAAAAAAGCTGAAAAACATAAAAAAAGAAAATAAAGTATTAAATTCGAATTATTTACAGCACTTTTTTTAGTTAATGGCAATACAAAAGATGCATGCCAAGTCGGGTGGGAGGACGAGAGGAAAATGAAAAACAACTTGACAAAGTCATTTTAATTTAAGTTGTATAACACTTCAACACTTTTGGTATAGCTTTGGGCATTTTAGCAGAGAAATGATAGAAGAATGAAGAATATTTTAAATGCAAGTTTTAGGAGTTTCATGAAAATTGTATTTTATATTTTTGCTGCTATATAACTTTTGTAGACATTTAGAGTTGTTCAATTGCAAATATAAACTTTTTCTTGGAATTATTTTTGTTTCGACATCAATTCACGTCACCTATCTTACGTAGATAGTTAAAATGAATAAATTTTTAAAATATATATTTTTCGTTTTTTTATTTAGCCCACAAGTTAAAAAAAATTATTTGAAGATCAGGTACTTCTTTAATATTTAAAAAAATAGTTAGTTTTTATAAAACCTAAATTGAAACTGAAAAACATTTCCAAACAAAATTGTTGATTAATTTGACTATTTTTTGTGGGCCGTATTTTTGCAGTTGGAACTCAATTTTAAAAAGTTAAATATCGATTTAATCGAAGTTTTGCATTTTTACCATTTTTACCAATTGAAAATTAAAAAAATTTATATGGACTCGATTTTTAAGAAAAATTCCAATGTATAAATGACGATTTTTGCTAAAATTTACTATTTTAGAAAACGAATTTTTCATAAAAATTAAAAGACCATTACTTTCCAATAAGAAAGAAAAGATATAACTTTTAAAATTTTCCATAGGCTACACCTTACAGATTTTTAATATAATGATCATTTTTTGTTTTAGTGATGATTACTCGAAATTAATCTGTTAACATAAAAATATTTATGTTTGCTTAAATATTTGGTTATTTATTTGAAAATCACGTTTTTAAAATACTGCGAATTCCGAAATTTAATCACTTAAGCCATAATTAAATAAAAACAATAAAGGTGGAAATAATACAACAATTACAAACCTAATGCGTTCAACGGTAAATAAGAAGATTTATAACTTTTTTTCTGATTGCTTCTCAAGCGAAAATTTCCTACCAAATGTTACCATAAAAACTACTTACACCCCCCTTCGTAAACTTTCGTCCATACACACCTTGGTATATTTCATTTATTAATGCAAAGCAGCTTTCACTCTCCATTCACATTTATGCTCCAAAAATCTGCACATACAAATCTGTATGTGCTTGTGTGTGTGTATGTCCTTGCACACAGAAACACAACTATTCCAATAGTCGAAGGGTCGTCGAAGGCTAACCAATATCCTTCAACAGCTTCATTTATTACACAATTTATGGGTGAGGTGGTGGAGATGGTGGGGGTGGTCGTGCCGTAAATCAGAGAACACAAATGGATTGGAATTAATAAATGAGCGGAGTCTGCAGCAACGAAGAAAAAAAGAAAATGTTTCGGAATAAAACAAATTCCTTTGCTTCAGCTGATTGTGTACGCTAGAGGGCGCAATTTCGTATGGCCAAGCTGTTGTTGTTGTTGTTGTTGTAATTATGACTGTAAAAAAAATTCGTATAAGTTGTTATGATTGAAATTGTGTGAATGAAAAAAAAATATATTCAGGTGTGTTATTTTGCTGAGGTGGGCTGACTGTAATAATAAATTTCATTGTAATTCGATTTAAAAAATTCCCCTTTTACATCTCTCCCCTCTCTTTCTCACTATCTGTCTCTCTATTTTTCTGTGTGTGTTTGTCTCTTTTTCTCTTTTGGGTTGTCTTGTTGCATATTTTATGTTAATTAAACTTGTTGCAATGTGGCTTATAGTTGGTGTTGTTGCAACTTGAAACCAATTATGTGGCAATCATATACACACACTAACATATATGTACAAACACCCACTTACACTCACACACATTCACTGACATGGACATACTGACAGCATGTTTTACAGTTTAATTCCCCTTCTCGTTCCATATCTTAGTTCTCATGACATGCTCCTCATTCGGCTCCTGATCCTGTTCCAGCTTCCAGCAGCTTCTGCTCCTGTTGCCTGTTACTTCGTTAGTTAGTTTTGACGTGCGGGAGCGAGCTCTAAAGCGTGAAATAACTTCCGTTGCAAATTTCATTTTCGTTGCACAAAATTTTTATTCACCAAATGCACAATGCAGACACACACACCCACACACACACACTCTTACTCACACAGAAGAGATACACACATGGACACATTATAGCAGCCGCTGCGTTGGCATTTTTAGTTTGAAGTTTTTCTCTATTTTATATTTTCCATTCTGTTCTTTTTTTTCTTCTTCTTCTACTCTGCTTTTGCTAGTTGACTGCGAATGTGTTTTAATGAGCTTCAAATTATCTATGTGTGAGTGTGTGCTGTGTATATGTATATATATATATATATGTATGTATATGTGGGGAAAGAAAAGCCTTTTTGGTAAATTTAAGCCAGTCAAAAACGTGTGAATCAGTGAAAAGTAAATTGAATTAACTTGAAAATTTGATTAAAATACCAAAAAGATACAAAAGAGTAGTAGGAGAAAGACTTTAGGAAACATATATTTTTCTCTGTTGTTTGAGATACAGGAATGAAACATTACTTTCTCTGATGTCCTTCTAAATGTTAGTCACACAATTTTCTGAAATTCAAATAAAATTCGCTACTAAATCTTGCTATGGTAATAAATTGAAGAGCCTGTTTTATATCCTGCAAACACTGAAATGATAGGGTATATTAGAAACAATTCAATTGTTGAAGACGATTAAAGTTAAAGAAATCTTAATAAAATAGACATAATTTATTTTTTTTTCTGTATTTATTGCAAAACTAAAGCAAAGTTTCCAATTCGATATGAATTTCCTCAAAATAAAGTAAACATCCATGGAAAAATTTAGTCAAAATAAAGTAAATATTTTTAGACATACATATGTCTTTAGTTGGCATATAGAGTCGCTTTTGTAGTTGTGTATACTGCCCGATAGTTGCGATTTGATTTGTCTGTATGTAATTTAACCAAAGTTAGTTAAACATCATGACGGCACTGCTGTCCTTTGTACTGGGTATTTCCATAACGGCGACATCAGTGAGGACATCGTAAATTAATTGCCTATTTATGAAATGATATCTAAACAGACAATGCTGTAACTAATGTCTGCCATTCTAGAAGGGAAAGCGGTTATGAAATTGTAATCATTTATGTCCATAAATCCAATTAAATGCATCTGGTCCTGAGGACCAGAGGTCGGAGGAGAAACACAGCAAAAAACATGACGCAAAGAGCGAAGAGCGAAAGAATTATCTTTTTATTTTTAGAGAAAATCTCATAAACTTCTTCAATTTAAACTCTAATCCTTCGCTTAAGGTAATCATTATAGACATTTTCCATGTCTGCTTTTCATTGTTGAAATTATTACCACTTCTATTTCAAGTTTATTATGTCAATTAAATGTTTGGCTCTATCTAATGCTAATGCAATTTGCATTCAACGTAATAAGGCTGAGGCGAGATATTGTGTCATGATTATGCAACATCCAATAGATGCTTCTTAATTGGAATCATCTTTTAATTGCCATATTAAGCATGCTCACACACAGACTCTCACCGCCCACACACACACATACACGCAACAGACAATGGCAAATAATGCATGGAAACGTTATTCAGTTGGAATTGATTGAATATGTACTCAAACACTAAAAACAGAGACTGTTTTAGTTCAAGTTGAGTAAATTCCGAAGACAACTTGACAAAAACCCCCCCTAACCGCCTATACTCAAATTGTTTGGTGCATCTTCTGAAATCATTCAGGTGTCGAAATGTTAGACGGTGCGGGTGTATTTGTGGTGTGTGTCCAATGTGTGTGCGGAGTTTTGTCTGGTATAGGCACTCAATTGAGCATTTCTATGCGGTCAAACAAATACTGCTAGCTTGGCTAGAATTTACGTTAGTTGTGTTATATTATGCATTTGACAAGTGTATTTCGATTAAATGATCAACACTCTTGATTAAATCGAGTTCTTTAATTGTTATTTATCACAGTCTCATTAGTAAGAACAAGCATTAAGCTGACTAAATAAAATATTCAAATGCAAGCTTACCAATCATTTTACCAACCAATTAAATAAATAAATAAGAATTATATGAGTAAATAAATAACATTTTAACACATTTCTGGTCAATCAAAATTTAACCTAGATTTGTTGGTTTTCACTTCATTTAGAGTTATAAATAAATGAAGAAACTTAAGTTGCTTAGAAGTTTTATAGTTTGTTTCATTCATGATAGAGCCTCATATATTTGCCCACAGATTACCCAGATTTTTGTTGAGTATTAACCTAAGTTAAAGAAAAAAAATAAACACATTCTTATTTAATATTAAATAAACTGAATGAGCTTCTTGGCTATATTTTGCAATTCAGTTTTAGAAACAAGCTTCTAATATGCAAGTCCTTAAGCTAAGCTGGACATTTTCCCTAACTTTGCGGTACAAAGATTAGGATCCTTACGAAAGATAATGTTAACTAATTGTTTATTTCTGGAAGACTAAAGAGTTGCATTGCTTTTCGTGTGAATTAGGAATCAAAATTTTTTTTTAAATTCCCTAACTAAAACTTAAATCTTAAAATAAATGAAGACATCTATCTCTGCATCTTAGGCAAAGGTATTGTAGTTAATTTGACTCTTTCAAGTTTCTGTAAAGCAATTTTCAGTACACGCTAAAGTGATTTGTTGGCTAAATTCATAAATTATTATAATAATTATTATTAACAGTTGTTAACTCTTATCCTAACTAAATTTTACATACTATGGCCTTAAACGAAAACTACATCTATACACTAGTCATACACTTGCTTTATTGGGCCACTTAGACAAAAATATTTTTCTTCTTATTTTTCGTATCATGGAGGTTTTTTATTTAAAAAACCATGTTGTTAAAACTAAACCAATTTGTAGTAATCTTCAATGCAAACTCTAACTTGAACTTAATTTGAAATTGTCCAAGATACGGAATAATAAAAGAAACTATTTTTCTTCAAATTCGAATAATAATAGAATTTATATAAGTACTTACTTATAATCTTCTCATTAACCGCACCCGACTTAAATTTGTACATAAGCTTTTAATATATAGGTTCAATATTCAGAACCGTAGTCTTAGAACAATTTTGTTTTTATCCTATTTTAACACAGTATCTAACAGTTATAATTATTGGTAAATATATATACGCTACGATTTTTTAAAAAGATGTTTCATAGAGTTCTTCTTCATAATATTTTTCAACCCCAGTAAGGGACAACTGAATTAAAAAGAATCAGCATTTTAATTCCAATTTAGGCAAAAAAAAAAGCCTTTTAAAAAATGTTGATCTAATTTTCAATTTTAGAGCCAGTGATTTGGCTTAGTTGCAGCATCAAGTCAAATGCGTTTAATCGATTGAAATTGATTTCTTGCCAATTCCATTTCTGGCACATTTAGAAAACAAATCTTGGATAGATTTTTTTCACCTCATTTATGGAAATTGAATTTATTACATTCACTAGATGCAGTGTCGTGACAGAGGATGGGCGGGTGTATTTGGGAGGAAGGAAGTGCAAAATGTATATTCAATTAATATTTATTACGCACATTTTTGGTTGATTTGGTTTTGCACTTGGTTGCACACAGCTCTGCGAAGTGAAACCGACATTTCATATTACATTGCAACATGCAACAAAAACCCGAACGAGCATTCCACATTTCAATATGCATTAATATTTAGTTTGGAATTGACAACAAACCAAAACGTAATCTAACATGCAAATAAGTTGTAGTCGAATAATATTTATTTATGTTTTTATATGGATTTATATTAATTTATTTACTCGATTGGTGTAACACTTGTAAACTATGTACATATGTACGATTTTCTAGTGGAGTCTTTTCTTGTTATATGCGAAATTTGCATTTTGTTTTGTGGTTTTGCAATTTGCATAAATCAATTGTGGACTATCACATTTCTAATTATGTTTACGGAAATTTTTATATTGGTTGTTTAATTTATGCAAATTTGTTGTAAAAACAGTTTTGTGTGTTCCCTTTTTTCTCTTTCCCTGTCTCTCTATCTCTCTCTCTTTCTCTGGCTGATTAATTGTTTGCGGCTGGTTAATTATTTTTTTGTATGCATTTTGTTTAAACACAAAAACACGCAATGCGACAATTTATTTTTATACAAGTGGCAATTTAATTAAGCCATTTAAGTGAGTTTAATATTAGCTATTAATATTAATGTACACCAAATAACTAAATGCACCGACAGCATCGCTAGTTAAAAATGATTTTAATTATAGATTATGACCGTGGGCAATAAATTACGGAAACCGCTTGTTGATTAGAGTGCAAACCCAAGAACAATCAAACATTTTCCTATCGTGAACACAATTTAAATACACAACTTGTTGCTTAACAACGGAGAATTTAAAAAATAGTTGTTCAATTAATTAAAGTATGCATAACTTCAAAATAAACAAAAGAAACTTTTAAATGGTTGTTTTCAAGGCGAGATGTAAGTACATACTTATTGTAGGTGTTTACACAATTAATTTAAGAAATTTAACTACATGAGATGAAATACTTAAAATATTTGGAAAGGAAAAGTTTTAAGTAATTGTTGAAATCGATTCAATGAAATAAAGAACAGTGGAGATTAAAAAAAAATATAACATTACGCAATCTTAAAACATTCAGTGCCTAATTCAATTTAAATCCAAGTTATAATCAATTTACTAATCATGAAAATAATCTGTTATTCCAAATAAAAATATATATATGGAAGTCAGCAACGATCAAAATCCAAAGATCAGATATTCAAGAAGTTTTCATTATCTCCCTAACACTTATTGATAGTTAGTCAAATGAATCCCTTGAGCCTTCTGTAATAATTTAATATAGCATGTACATACATGAATAAACTTAATAAACTTTAATAGATTGTTATTTAAATAGATTAAATATTTAATCTAAAGATACCAATATTATAGAACGTAGACCATAATTATACCAAAATTAACGTTTTTCTAAAGATCGAGAACTACAAATTAAAGAAAAGACAGTAGAAAGAAAATAGAAAAGGCTTTCTATGTACTAAAGTTTATTTTAGATAATCTTTTTTAAGAAATTTGAGTACAATTATTTGCCCTTGTTACATTTCTTAAAGTTATGTACATTTTTCCCTCTTTTGTACCAATTGAGTAGAGCAAGCAACCCCCAAAAATATGCTACAAGCATTATTTATTTAATTTTCATAAAAATTAAAACAGAAGTAAATTTATGCAAAGCACAATTCTCTCATTATAACCAAAAACAAAAAAAAAAAAAAAACAACAACCAAAGTTATTATTCCATTTCTTGGTTTGGCTTTCACCATCTTATTCTCTTTCTGGGTGCGAGTGAGTGTGTGTGTGTGTTGTCGAGTGTGTGTTTGTATACTAGGCCAATATTAATTTCATAAATGTTGCGTGTGTATTTTAATGAGTACACTCAAAATTAATAAAACAAAGCGTACATTAAATGCAAATTGCATGGACCAAGACTCTCCAGGATACTGTCTGTCTACGTTCTACCCTCAAAGCGCGTTGTGGCATAGATTGTGATGTCCTGTCAACACGTACATATACCCCAAGCCCATTTTTTGAGGCTGCTAGGGAGGAGAAAGGGCGTTGTGTGTGTGCAGTAATTATGAGGGCATTATGGGCATTATGCTGCCACAATCGTTATTGCGTGGACATGCTGGGAGGACAACGGCAAGGACAACGTTCAAACGACTCTGGATGCCGGCTCTGTATGTTGCCCGTTGTTGTGGACGCTGTTGCTCCTTGCGGCGTTTCCAACATTTGCGTTATGCATGAACTCAGAGTCTCCATATTTGTTTTAAGAGACACATGAAGAGGGTGGTGAAGCAAAGCGAGTAAACCAAGTGAATAAGGATGAGTTCGACTGGCCCTTGTCTGCTGGGATTTCGCCTGCCTGCCTGCCTGCTTGGTCGTCTCTAAATTGCGACAACATTATTTAATTGAAACTAATTTGCCATTTTGTGGCAAACACCCATTGCTACTGCCCTCACTCCTCTCCTTAAGTGGTGTGGGCGTGGCTGCAGCTACAACGGCAGCTGTTTCCACTGAATCTAGGTCAGCAGCTATGTTATAATATGTTGTTTATTAAAATCGGATAGCTTTAAACAACAAAATATAAAGCCCAACAAAAAAAACAACCCAACGCCTTAAAATATGCAACGAATATGTAACTGAAGTTACTTTTCCTTCTACCAATACCAACAAATTTCTCACCTGGTGAACAACCAAAACAAAAATAAGCAACAACAACAAGAAAGAAGAAAAATTAAGCGCTTTATAGCATACTACTACACCACATGGTCTGTTTACTTTTACGACTTGCCAAGGCAGCAGCAACAGCAACAACAAAAACAACTTAAAATAAACCAAATGATATGAAACCATCAGTGATGGCAAATTTTTGAAATGTTGAAAAAATTCAAATCTTCTGTACTTTTTAGTAAATTAGTGTTACTAACAACGGTCAGTTTCTTACAAAATAGAATGCTAAGAGTTATCTATTTAAATTTATTAGAACTTCAAAAAGTTACAACATAACTATTTCTTTAAACAGATTGTTTTCAGCTAAATAAAATAATAAAATATTTTTCTATGAACGGTAGAAGTTGAGAGTAAAAATTATCCAAAAATCGTGTATAAGGTAAGGTTTCTAATAATAAAATAATATCGTGACTAAGCGCTGTCTAAAAAGTGATCATCAATATTGTTTATCAAATTGTAGGAAACAGTATATTAAGTATTGCTAAGTTATTTATTCATCCTTATTTGTTTTTAGCAATTTTCTGATGATCTTTTGTATGTATGGCTCTGACACTTCCATAAGTTCGCATGAGTTACCTTACGTTCTTTTGACTCAAAAGTAGCATTCTAAAATATCAATTATCCATATATCACTTATCCATTTAATATTGTTAGGTTGTTGTTTAAATATTTTTTAGCCATTCAAGGAAAGTTATCCCTTTTATTTAAGCAGTTTTTTTCGACCTGACTTCAATAACGTAAAGTATACAATAAAGTTTTAACTTAAAGCGGTAAACAATTGTTTCAAAGCCAAATTAAAGTTAAAATTTTTTATAAAATGTTTGTCTTACCTTTTCTTTGCCGACTTTTCTATCCAACTATCTTACTAACTATCAATGTATTTTTACCCCAAGCAATGCGAATCTAAAAAACATATCATAATTAAACATTTTTTGGCTCTGCCAGTGAAAAAAGTTAATCAGAACTAAAAATATCAAAACAAAAAGTAATTAAAAATGGATTTTAAGATAAGATTGGATTAGGACTCATCTGATGAAATGTTTTTAAACTTCCCTTCGCTTTCATATTTTTTACTTCAGCATGCAAAGAAAAATATTTTAATATCTATTTTTGATTGCTCTCATACAAAGAATTGTTGGATTTAGTGGATTGAGTAAGACAACTTTAAAATTCTCAAATCGGGCGAATATGAAATACAAACACATAATGCCCAATAAAACAATTACCTAGAGAATTTATTATATTTTTTTTTTAACCACATTTCGCATATGTATGTATGTACAATTAAATTAGTACCAATTTAGTAGATCTGTTTTAGTAAATTTTAACCAGGTTTT
This sequence comes from Drosophila insularis, assembly GCA_018903935.1. Lineage (NCBI taxonomy): Eukaryota > Metazoa > Arthropoda > Insecta > Diptera > Drosophilidae > Drosophila > Drosophila insularis. Next base: position 6,966,814 of record JAEIFP010001084.1, on the reverse strand, counting down.
TGGATGCCATCACTGACAGATTACACCCACATGAAATGACACGGCCACGGTTACAGTCGGTGCCTGCAGGCATGGCACACACACACACAAACACCCGCACACACTTCCATACACAAAGAGAGCAAAACGCACGTGACGCTCATCAATTTGGCGCACTTTGCCATTACCTAGCTCCTCACTTGCCGCTGCCGCCTTTGCCGTGCTTTTAATGCGCTTCTAGAAATGAGGATGTGCCCAGAACTCTGAACTCCTGGACCTGGACTGCATCTGCATCGTTCTGCACATGCTGTGCACGTCGCCATCACCATCGTCGTCGTCGTCGCAGTCCTTCCTCTTTCCTGGTAAGTGTGTATGTGTGTGTGTCACGATTTTGCATATTAATTGCATTAAGTTATAGCCACCCGCTGCCGGTAGATGGCGCCACATGTGCTCAGCGATAATTTCAACTTGGTAAATCCACTTTGGCGCACATGTTGAGGGCGTGTGAGATGGGGCTTAGTGTCTGCCCTGGTCATGTGCTTAACTGTAATTCGAGCTGTGGTTATATAATACATTTACCGTTTACAGTTTACCGTTACTAAACAACATTCACAACGTGGCATAGACAATATTGCACCATGGACCATGTGTATGAGTGTGTGTGCTTATGTCTGTGTATATGTGTGAAACATCAAAATTCTCGCTCACTCGACTTTATTTTAAAAGCACTTGAACTAGTGAAATGTGATCCATATTACACAGATAAAATCCATAAGTATATATACTATATACCAACAAACACATATATATACATATATAAAAGATATATAAATATTTTCAGCAATTTTCTATTTGTTTCTCTATCTCGCATCGCTTACGTATTTTGCTATTTTTAAAATGAGCAGCCCAAAAGTATTTCAATTGCTCTTCATATTTTTTTCCTTTACATATATATGTACACACATACATATACATATATAAGGTATATTTGTATTTTTTGAATAAATAGTGAATGGTTTTAAAAAAATGTCTGTTTTTTATGGTGGCAATATATAATTTTATAACTAGTTTGCTTTGGCTTCAGAATAAGCAATAAATATTAAACGCTTAAAAGATTTAAAACGAAAAAGCGGAATGATATTTTGAAAAATGATTTATAATCTCTGATGTTGATTTGAAATCTATTAAAATCATTCAAGGGTAGGTATTTTTTATTCATATGTGGATTGAGTAAAGAAGGATTTCAACCATGGCAAATATTCTTAATCAGTGATGTTAACTTGACTTGAGCTGTATTATAGTTGTAGTTTCAGTTCAATTTAGTAATTTCTCTTATAGGCAAATTCACAATTTGTTCTATTCAGGATGAGTTTCTGATTTGTATTAATTGTGATTAATATCGTTATTTGCTCCAGTTGTTTACCTTAAGTGTAAGATATATTCACATTTCAACTCCCGGACTGGCATTCTAACATACTTGAAGTATCTGAATGTCATATATACTTATAACTTAAGTAAAAATGTCAAAGAACTCAACTAAACTTAAAACGAAATCAATTTCAGGTAAAAATACTAAGGTATAATCCCAACTGACAGGCACTGCGTATTCAGATCGATAATTCAAAAACCACTAGCAAAATTTTTTGAATGTAAAGTAATAGAAATAAATTATAATTTCTAATACATTTCGAAATAACTCTGCGAACAAAACAGACATCAACATGTAAACGTTTTTAAAGAATGTATAAAGAGAAAGCTATGAATAAGAGGAAAAACCTTATTTTGCTTAGTTGGCAAACAAAAAAGCTTTGTTTTATTTAAACCAAAAAAGCATCAGAATCTAAAAAGATTTATTTTCTATGTTATACAACTTCAACTATGTCTATAGAAGTAATAAATTTTAAACGCTTTAAATTTATTATCTGCTCAGTATCTTTTTGCACAAAACACTAAAAAAAAAATTCAAAAATATTCACTTGCTGAAGCTAGTCTGAGGAATCTCTAGAAGCAGTTTGAAAACATGATTTTTAAAAATTAATATAATTTTAAAAAATTCTTTAATTTGCATATACACAGCTCCAATTAGAATTCATTTAAAAAATCTATTAATAAATACTTTCAACGGAATAAACATAAATTTAAAACTATCTTAAGCATAAAATGTTTTGTATATATCTTTACTTACACTTTTTATCTTGTTCTATAGTCACTTGCACTTTATTTCTTTGAGATTATATTGTAGATGATGTCTGACCAGATTTCGCTCCATACTTCTTTACATTCCATATGCTTATTTAATATACTATTGAATGCAAGGAAGCATGGAACTCTCAAGAGGCCAAGTGTCTACATATATTTGGATAATGTAATTCGGTTTACACTTTTATGACACTCACGTTAACACTTTAGTTTTATGATGGCACAAAAAACTACACACACACACACACACGCGCGGATATACACATCCTGCGATATCTGTAATAATGGCCATGTTTCTTTTGTCCCTTTCGACCATTTCCCTTGATAACTGTAATTGCAGAATTGTAAAAGAGTTTTGTGGCTGGCATTTCGAGTTTGTTTTTTGGTTCAAAATCTTTTCCAACATTTTGCTTCTTTCCTGGTTTTTCGGTTGTTTTCTTTAAATCCTTGAGCTTATTTCTTGTGGCATGCAAATTTTCCTGGTTGGGTTTTTCTCTGCTGTGTTTTTTGTGTATTGCCAGTTTTTGCCGTGCGTTTTTATAGTCCAACTGCAATAAAGCAATTTTTAAGCGCACTGGAGTGTGTTTATATGTGACTGGGCAGCCTCAATCCGGCCCACTCTACCTCCACCTTCAGCTCTTCCTATAACAGACTTTAACTCCTCCCCCTGCCCGGTGCTTTTACTTCTTGGTGGTATCTGTTTTTGGTTATATTTTTTGTCTTGTTTTTTTTTATGTTGCTTTGCATCTTTCACGCGCCTGCACAAAAAATTCATAACTTTTTGCTTGTATTTTTGTTGTTTGTTTTATTTTGTTTTTTCTCTCTCCTGTAATAAAATTGCGACTTTTTTGTTCAACTTTTGTTTTTTGGTTTTTTATGCACATATTTTGCGCCACATGGCCTGCCCCAGCCAAACACCACACTCCCTTGCCTCACACCCAACACCCACCACGTTTTCTGCCCCTTCACGGTTTTGGCTTTCGAGCTTAAGAGACTTTCTCTTCTTTTTGGTGTTTGAAATGTTTTTCATTCAACAAAATTTGCCACAGAAAATGCAATTTCGATTTTAGAAACTGAAACGGAATTCCGGTTTTCAAGTTTTTGGTTTTGTTTCTTTATTCTTTTTCGTTTTTGTATTCTTTTATATTTATTTTTTTCGATTTTTAATTTAAAAATGTAGAAGTTAACGAGACGAACTGATGAAGGCGACTGTGTTCTTGGCGCAGTGTAAACATGCGTTTATATAGGTGCCTAAAATTAAATCTAAGACCCACATGAAGAACCAACGTCGACATCAACATCGACCCCGAGTCGGGGTCAGGTCAAGCCCAAAGAGAGCACAACTACAAGACGCAGAAAGAAACACACATATGTTTTCTTCGGCGTATGAATTTTTTTTTCCCCTGTTATTCGTTCCCTTTTAGTTTTACCTACTTGAAGTTAAAGCCACAGAGACCGGCAATACCCACGCGGCGCTGACTTCTATGGTTGATGACTAGGCGAGCGTGTGAGAGAGAGAGAGAGTCTGGGCAGGATGTGGCACATGGATGCAATCTGCAGGCGTTTCCCAGGCCTTGCCTTAAGTGTAGCAAACACACGCGGTGCAATCTGTCCATGTGTAAAATCGGACCATGTCCATATTTAAAAATATATTTCTCAATAATCAACACAAAATAACAACTAAAATAGAAAACTTAAGCAAGATCAAAACTATATTGTTAGGCAAAAATTTTTCAGAAATTATTGCTTTGATTTATTTGGTTCCCAACTTAGATAAGCTTCAACTTATTACTGTCGTGAAAAATTCGTACAAATTGATTAAACCGATCGAAGAAAATTCAGCACTATTAAGAATATTACTTAAATCTGAATCTGTTTATATGTATATACATCTGGCTGAGTGAAACAAACCCTGTTGCTAGAAGGTCTCTGAAGTAGTTAATGCTTTACATTAACCTTATAAATAACTTAATCAAAGTTTAATCTTTTAATTTTCTTGCCCGTAAAAAATATTTAAAAAGTTCCGAGAAAATAGAAAAAATATCTTTTATAAATTTCTAATCGACTCAATTATCTTATGTATAGAATCTCAATTTTTCAAGATCAAGAAATTTAAAACTCGTTATTTTGTTGAAGTCTTAAATTCTTTTTTCCACAAAATTATTGCCATTTGTGGCAATGTTTTGTTGCAATTAACATTAACTGTTTTGCATTTGTGTGGGTGTGTTTGTTTGTTGTGTAAAACTTAATCGAATTGTAATGAAACTTGTCAACGTGTCAGCTGGTGAAATGAAAATGAATAAAAAGTTTACAATCGTTGCATTTTAATTAGCAATTTGCTCTCTCTTTTTATATATCATCTCGTGCATATTTGATGCACTGAGCGCAATTTTCCTGCCCTTTCCCCCCCACATACATACATACAAATGAATGTACCTACTATGATAATAAAATATTTTTGCCAAAGAGGATTGTCTGGTTAAAAAGGGACTATGGAACAAAGCCGCTTATGGGGGTCATGATGTAACTAATTATTTAAATGCTATTACAATCATTAATGGAGGCAGATTTTTGCAATTGAAATTAATTAACAAGCTCCATTTGGAAATCGTTAATGTTAACACGTCAATAACATTGAAGTATTTTAAAATTAATGATCGTGTAAAAGGTAAATGCACATCATTATTCATGATGAATGCTAAAAATGATGTGAACATTTAAGGCATTAAATAAATTACTAACCATTTGAGAAAGTATTTTTTAAAAAATATTTATAAAGTTTCTTGCTTAAAATATTTTGTTTTGTATGTATATTAATCGAATCCTTAATAATTAGAAAGCTCAAAATTGAAATCTATTTTTCTCCTCAATTATTTTCTATATATGTATAAAAAAAAATTCAATTAGATCTTAACACACATTAATTGTGTATAATTTTCAAAAATAGCTAAACAGTCAGTTGATAATATTCTTTTACTATTTCTTTAAACTGAGTTTATTTCCTTTAAATAAATATGCGCTTTGCATTTAAAATTGGAAAATAAAAAAAAATTGTAAAATTTCGTCAACTCAATTTTAAGCGAAATCTAATTTATTTTTTACAAAGTGCATTAATTTAACAAAAAAAAAAACTCATTGATATCTTTTAGGTAAGAATAATAACAAAAAATATTTTTATAACCTGATCATAAAAAAAATAAAAATAAAAAAATAAAGTCAAAAAAAATATTAAATTATAAGAAATCAATTTTCGAATTTTTTTATTATAAAAATTATTTTTTTATTATAGTTTAATTAAAAATTCACTTCATCACTTTTTCCTGCATTATAGAACTGTACCTTATCAATGGTTATATAACAAGCTGACAAAGCTGACGAAAATCAAAACTTTCGTTTTCGAAATATTTTATATAATAAAAGAAAATATATATAAATATTTAGAGGAGGACAACTTTCACTGGGGAAATGTATATATGTACATTTGTATATAGTTTATATATATAAAAAGTAAGTTTATATTTCCGCAACACGAAAATAGCGATGAGTAAGTGAACGAATGTATTAATGTATTATTCATCGCATACCAATATCAAATACTCACACACATGCACACAGACACAGAGAGAGCGAGACACACACACAGTCACATGTAGAAGACATACCATGGGATAAAAGAGCAATTTGAGATATTCATAGCATTTTATTTATAATTTTTCGTAATTTTGTTTATATGTATATTCATTTCAAACTGTTCTCCATAAACAGCAACAGAAGGCAAGGTAAAACTTGAGTAATATCATTGTATTTCATTATCTTTCACGCAATATCACTTTTTATGATATAATATTCACTTTGTTTCAAAAAAGAAGAACAGACAATTTTCCTCTTAATTTGAGCACAGGATTTTATTTTTATGATTTTTTTTTCACTATTTGAAAGGGTTTTATCTTTGATTTTGTATATTGCTTTTGAAAATTGTTTCAGTTTTTTATGATTTTTTTTTGTTGTCTTTGATATTATAACAATATTTATTATAAACAATAGACCATGGGCAGGCCGGATAATGCCGATCTGAACGGGTCGACAACAGAATCGGTAATGCACTAAAGGATGCAAAAAATATTCTCAAATTAATTCTTTGGCATTGCCGAGTAGTCGCGATCGCCTCCGAAGAACTTTAATTTCGTATATGTATACATATTTATAGCTTTGTCTCATCTTCTACACTTGCTGCCGATATCAATATGTATATATACTCATATATATATATAGAAAACTTTTGTTATATACATATATATTTTAGTTGGGTATATAGCAAAAACGATCTGCCGACCAAAATATTCAACCAAAACTCAATTCCTGCGCAAGCGCACACACACACACAGACATTATCTATACTTAGCCCCTAACTATATAGTAGTATATATGTATGTACATATATACGGAAGGCCGACCGATCGTCGAACTGTTGCTGCCTCAACTCATACCATAGCGATTCGTGTCTCGTTTTGCCTCTTGCGGCTTAAAAATAACATTTGAACGATGTTCAGCTTCTTCGGCTTTTTGGCATAGGCCAAAGAAAACACAAAGAAGAAGAAGACACATAGTCTCTTGGCCAGATCAACCGATAGCCCATCCATTCCATATTATATAGCCAAAACCCGGCAAAAACCAAAATGCCATCGGCATCAGATTTGCCATTTCTTCATTTCCATTTGGTCTTTGCTTTTTTCGCACACTCAAGATTCTGGTTTGACATATTTTTGGAAATGTCAAAATGACTTAAAATTGCTTAATTACTTTTTATGTATGTACAACGATATTTGGCCAAAAGCCAGAAAAAAAGAACTGTATAACAAACATATGTAGAAAACCTTCTCTTTTGTCGGTAATCGTTCTGGGAGAAGAATTTTACGGCTTGTTGAGAACTAATCATTGAATATCGATTACATTGGGGGACACAAAATTCAAAAGGAACCGATACAATTTTCCTATCCTTAAAAATTCTATTATATTTCCGACCCTAGATATGATTCAGATATGCCTGTCATGCGAACTAAAAACGCCGGTAAGGGAACCATTTGACTCTTGTCGTCAAGCATTAGAGGAGTACGAACGCAGAAGTTAGACAAAGACAGGGAGTGATATATAATTAGATTAACAGCCAAACGAATCATTTTTAGTATATCATCGGTATTCTATTGATATACCTATCTGTAAAGCAGATTCTTCGTAGTCTATTTATACATGGAAAAAAATATATGATATATTTTGGTAAAGCAAAATTGAATTAGATTGCTTAGACACTTTCAGTTGGATTTTTTTTTTGTAATATTCCAAGCTTGGAAAACTTTTATTCCAAAATTAGGATACACTTTACCATAATAACAAACGGAAAGGAGAATCATTTTATATTAAATGTTTTGTATTTAAAGTCTAAAGGGTTAGCAATTTTTTTTTGATTACAAAAGTGTTAAAAAAAAAAAAGAAAAACTAATTTATTATCAAATACATGAATTAATCTATAATTCTGTTACATTTAATAAATATTAAATAATATATCATATATACAAAATGTTTTACTTGAACTTGAATGGAACTTGAACAAATTAGATTTGAAATGTTGTGTCAAAAGTATTTTCACTACACTATTTCTTGAGTTAAGATCAAATCTTAACGAATTAATACAATGTAATAAAAAGTATGAAGATATGTAAGAAAAAGTATGTATAAAACAACAAAGGGTACCCCAAATCCAGTGGATTATTTTTTTGGGTTGGATAGATGAAAGTTAAACAGTTAAAATAAACTTCATATCTACAATTTTGTACAACCACTCTAATTTCTAATTATTATATAAAAAAGTATAAGTTATTACTATTCTACATTCAAATTCTCTCCTTTTTAATCTCTCCACAATTCAATTAAGATAAGCAAATGTCTATGGGTTAAAAAATTATAGGTATTGATATCGCCAAATCAAAAAAAAGGGTTGATAGTATTCCAAATTCGTTTCATATTCAGATATATGAATTACCAACTAAAACCTCTTAGTTAAGCTAAACTGAAAAAGAATATTCCTTACATAAATTTACGAGTTTCAAAGAGTTTTCATAAAAAGTATACTTTTTCCTTTCAACAATCCTATCTCATGACTTACTTTAATATTACAGAAACTATCTGCAGGCTTTTTTAGTATTACCTTAATGTAAGTTTAATGGGTTAGCTACTTTATAGTCAAAATGCATTCATTTTTTAAGTTACAAAATTGTAAATGTGTGGGTTATGCTACAACAAACCATCTTGACTGAGTAAACTCTTTCTATTCCCTTTCAAAGGCTTAGAAGAGCTTTCCCATGCCAGTTAAAACGAAGTGCAACAAAAAATGCTCCCAAACACAATTCGCCTTTTAATGTGCAAATGTAAAGCTTAACTAACACTATCATACACACACACACACATTCCCATACTAACACCCACACACTTATAGAAATTGCACACGCATAATAGACACAATTCAAGGAAGGGACCAAAGGAACGAAAGCAGAAAAATGACGGTAGAGACAGAAGGGGAGGTAAAATTGTTGGCGAAGAGAAACACACAAATGCAATTTAATTTTTTTCCCCCTTTTTTCATTTGTTTTTTCTTTTTTTTTTGGTTTGTTGGTAGCACATTTCTCTTCCTCATCTTCGGGCATTACTTATATCAAAATGTTGTATTTTTGGGTGGCCAAAATAGCTCCCCAAAAAGAATAGAGGGAGATGGGTTAAAGAGAAATCAAAGAAAGAGTAAAAGAGATGCCTGACTGATTGTCGTTGATGAATTTCTTTTGGCTGTTTTGCCACAAAAACATAGCCACCAACTGCTGTCTACAAATAAATCTCGTTAAGAAGAACACACATACAAAAAAACACACATTCAACACACACATACATATGCACATACATATTTATACGTACTCATAGATATATATCCCAGACTTATGCAAATGCATTGACAATTACGTGGGGAGGCCATAAAGTAAATGATAAAAATAAAAAAAACGAAGTTTTTGAAGAATACCTTTTTAATTAAAAAACCTTTTATTTAACTTCCTGGAACTTAATTCAAAGGATCTATTCATCACTACTATCACAATAAATGCATCAGTTTTCCGATTTTTTACTAATTCAGTTTACTTGTTACCCTTGACTCAGCCAAAAGTTCAAAGCCAGAGAATTCGTTCGTCTCATAAGCCAATAATGAGATATTCTAAAGGAGAGTTTTATTTTTTGTAATAAATATTCGATCACACTCTTCACACATATGCCGAGTTTAAAAACAATTGGAATAAATAGAGTTAAATTCAGTATAAATATAAAATATTTTTCTTTTACTTTAGATATAATTATTACACATACTTTAACAGATGTCATAAACGGAGCCTAGAGCTAAATATGCTTGAAATATTATGTATCCGCATTTACTATATAGTCTTTAGGGTATTTATTGGATGTTAAAAATATAGAAAAAAATTTCAGCACCAGATGTCGCTCTATGCATTTTTGTATGACATCAATACAATGTTTAAACTACTTGCGAATTATAAATAACGTGTAGGAAAGCTAAGCTTACACTTTCTTTTAAAATACTTCGGCCTACTCTCGCATAAAATCTTCTGTGACATTTGCTACCATAAAACTATTGACAAATCAAATGAATCAGAGAAATTAAAGCTGAGGTAACACTTCATATAGCAACTTTAAGCCAATAAACAACATGTACATATCTCTAGATTTTTACGATGGGCAATTAAATGACAAAGAATTTGATTTAATTTATTTTATTGATAATAAACCAAAAAAAAAAAAAAAAGGAATGAAAAAACAACAGCAAATGACAGCCTGACAGTTTTTGTGTTGTTGTTGTTTTGTTCTTACATAAAATTTGATTTTATTTGTCCTCATCTTGTGTTTGTGCTTCTATATGCAAATTCCCGTTCACATTGAGAAAATTGAAATCCTTTTATGGGTAAAACGTGACAAACGATTCTTGAATTTACGAGCCATGAGGGCAACTGACAGATAAACTGATGCTTAAAGTCCTGATTGGGAGTAAGAAATCAAAATCGACTTAATATTTAGTAAGAATTGCTGGTTAGCCAATGGTTTTAATTCATTTCTGGTTTTCTTTAGTTTCTTTCTTATTTTGTTGGTTTGGAAAGCACAGACTCACACGCATACACACACTCTTATATGTATGTATGTACATACACTTGAAATGTTGGCTATATCTGTATCCACTTGCGACCGATTTCAAAGCGTTATTTATTTGTGGCACAGGCGACCATATTTCAAATGCACACCGCCAAAAAGCAACCAAACTAAACCAATACCACAGCACCACCAGCAGACCCACTCAACCCACTACCACACCAAGTTGAAAAGTCGACAAAACTACAAAAATTATATTTATATATACATGTCTATGTACATATCTATGTACACATGTATATATGTATATAAACGCATTTAGTATATGTATATATGGTGTAGACATGCCGAAAGCGGAAAATTTAGTTTCTAATATGGGTTTATACGACTATTGAATGCTCTATTACTTGAGTTCACGTTTCTTTATATTTTTCGGTTCTTAATCTGAAAAAAGCCCACACCTATCTATGTTTTCAATATTAACTGCTGGAAGAGCTTTAGAATCAAAGTCTAATAAGTTAAACAATGTTATTAATCCCAACACAGAAAGTATATTTTTTGAAAAACATCAAGATGTTTTACCAGTCGTGTGTGTGTGTGTCTTCTTTTAACCTCTCTAATATATAAAAATTCTTTTAATAATGCAAAATTTTTAAATGACACTTATATTTAAATTTTTGAAATACTTTCATCGTGCCAACATTTGAACAAATTATATATTATTTCATAAAAATTTAATTGCTTAGATGCCATATCATCCATATTAAATCTCTTTCGCTGTAGCAAAACTAAAACTATAATAATTATGGTCCATAATAGAAAAAATATTAAAATCTGTACTCGACATTTAAACAATCAAATGGGATTAAAAAGAATTTTAAAATTTGAAAGTATAAAACTGTCAAGTTGGGGGCCATTTTGGAGCACTTTTTCAAAAACTACCTACCCGAGTGATTTTAAACTCGTTGGCTTATTTTGTTTTATATATACATAAAATAAATTAATTTCATACAAAAAAATTTTTTGTTAAGAAATTTAAGTGTTTTTTTAATTTTTTCTAATTATTGAATAAAAACGCACTTTATTTTTCGTATTATGAAATTAAACTTATATTTTATTTTTAAAAAACTGCCAGATTTTAATCTTAATCCATTTTTTAAACATATAAATATTATAAATACTTGCAATAGAAAAAATGGGGGAGTATTTTTGTATGCAGCTTTCATAACTATAATAATTATAGTTTTGGACGAAATTTATGAACTATTTTAAATTAGTTTTTTTAGTAAATCTTAAATGATATGGGCAATAATTCCCCAAGAAAGTCAAACGAGAGCAAACATTTTAAAGTTCAAAAATATTTTTGTTAGAAAATTTCTGTAAAGAAGTCATGTAATTTAACTGATATATTTATAGTCCATATTGAAATATTCGCAACTTAGTTTCTTACAGATCTGAAAAGATGCCATTTATAAATTAGTACATATGGCTAAATTTTAATATTTAATATGTTATGGTTAGGGTATATCCTTTGACCATGGAATAATATCTAAAATGCCTTGTTGCTCCCCAGCGAAAAGTTTTTCGCACTCGTTGCCTTTTGTTGCAACTGTTCTTGCCGAGCTACTGTTTTTTTTTTCCTGCTGTTGTTTTTGTTTTTACAACTTAACGTGTCGCACAAAGGTGCAATGTGTCTGTGTGTTTCGGTGTATGTGTGCGTGTTTTTCCTTTTTTTTTGTGTTTGCTTCTGTCTCATATCGCGCTCTTGCAACATTGCCACTGGTTGGCGTTTGATATTTGGCTCAACCAAAGAAAAACTACCACATCACCAAAGCCCCCTCTGACAGTCATGCCCACCCCCTTGAGTAGCACATACTCACACAGACGGCGAATAAATATATGTATATATATTTGGACGTTTTTTTTTTTGGGTTTTTTACTAAATTTATGCGCTTTCATTTTATGAAAAACTTTTGCAATAATTTCTCAAAACGTTTTTGTGGTGAATTGAAATGCGAGAAAAACATTTTGCGGATGGCGACTAAAAACTTGAGAGAAACCTTGCACTACCCGCACACACACACACACACACACATGCAGGCGACCACGCCTCTTTGCTGCCACCAAAGTTTCCCGCATCTTTTCCAAAAAGGGAAGAGAAAAAAATAAGAAAAAAGGGAAAAACTTTAATGAAAAGTTTTGTTAAAAAGTTTTCCGCGCTCACGCTGGAAAATCTCAACGCTTCAATGAAGGCCGAAGCCAAAGCGAAGAGGTCAGAGTAAGGGAAGAGGGCGTGGCTGGCTGACATTAGATTGTGTTTTGTATGTATGTATATGTATGTGTGTGTGTGTTTGTGCCAAAAGTCAGTCCAACAGCCAGAAACGGGTATCAATTCTTGTTATTGCAGTTGGCTTGCACTTTGAAATTATTTACCTGAATAAACATTTTTTGGTATTTTAATTACGCATCTGCCACAAGATAGAGCAGACAGGTGAGCAGGCAGCAAAAGGGGCATTACTTTCTGACTTTGGCTATTGGGCGAAAGTCCTGGCTAGGCTAGGATGCCTAATTGAATTAACACACAATTCACAGTACATTGAACAAACTTCCTCCATCAACTGGTGAGCTGACTATGGATGTGAGTGTGTGTGTGTGTGTGTGTACGTGTGTTTCTCTGTAAATTATGTTGAAAAACTTTAGAAAAATCTTCAACAAATTATAAAATTTTCTCTTGTGTTTTTCCTTGAGAATGTTTCACCTGCAATTTTTCGTAACTTTTTAAAATTTGATTAAAGCTCAGGCTAATAAATTATTGGCATAGCACTTAGCTTGGCAACGAGAACTTCATCTTAGTGAACATGGTCAAAAGAGTCATTTATATATACTACTTTGAGGAGTAGTTCATTTGATTATCCTTTTGGATTGCAACCGATTGGTAAAAAAAAAACATCTTAAAAGGTAACCAGGGCAGCAACTAAGTCTGTGATTCTTATAAACTTATTAAGTTTGCTTTTTGTTTAAGAACAAATTGCTAAAATTTTATATTTATCAGCTAACCAAAAAATCAAAAAAAGAATATAAATTACAGAATTGTTTCTTTTTCTCTTCTTGATTAACTTAGAGGCTAGTTTTTAGGCATTATTTGTTCAAAAGGGTCGATTAATTGAAGTTGTTACTTCAAAAGTAATTATAGTAAACTAAGAATTTATAAGATTGACTCAAATTTTTACAATTGATGTCTTTTTTAGGTTTTTTTGCTATAGGCACAATATAAGTGGCATATTATAAGGCTAAAAACTAAATTATTGCTTAGTTATTGCTCTTTTAGAGAATAAAGTATAAGAACAACAGCTAAGAGGCCCCTCTAACCATGTTTCTGTTCTCCTTTTAAAGAAAAATATAATTTTAAAACAATTTATTCTTACTTTCTTTAAGAGCAAATCGAAATAGATTCCTTTCGAAAATTTGTAAATCGTTTTTTATACTTTTTGTTTTTATTTAACTTGGATCTATTTTTTGTTACAGACTCTTAGAGCCCTTCAATTATTTAAGAGTCAAAATTATACAAAGGTCGTGAAAATGTTGATCAATTAAATCAATATATAATTTCGTTCTTTTAATTTAATGGTGTATTTAATTATTTCTTAATTACAGTGTGTTTTGTTTGCTTTTGGGCACAAAAACTAAACAAGATAACTTAAATTAAACATAAATGGTTCATCTCAGAGAATGGCAATCGAAACTTTATCTATAGAGCTATTTTTCGTGACTTTTTTTGTGAAATACCAACCAAACTATAAAAATAATACTTAAACTTTATAATTACCACATTTTACAAATATATTCAATTTTAAAAAGTTATAAAGTTATTAAAGAATATTAATGTTAAATTTAAAAAAAAATTATTTTCGATAGAGAAAAAATTAAAAAAAAAGGGCATGCTAATTCTAAAAGAAAAGGAAAGGCTTTAGAACACAAGTTCCTTGTAAAGAGCTCATTGCAATGTAGTAGTAAAAGAATTAAAGACAGAAAATGTTTAGTGTAATAGAACCGGGAAAAATTTTAATAAAACTACTTAAATAAATGTCAAAATCTATATCCTAACCTAATTAACTGCTGTAAGTAACTTAAAAGTAATTTTAATTCTAAATATGGTTGATAATGCTTTCATTCCACTTCAAGTTGTAACGACTTACATGTGTAACGCACACACACACACACATACATACATACGCACACACATATCTCTCTTACTCCTACTTTATCTCACTCTTTCTCCTGGCATCTATCTCTGTCTCATACTGTCTTATCCCAGCAAAATCGAAAATGCGAGACACATGTGATGGGCGGCTGGTTGTTTTGGCTTATGTCTGGCATTTCGTAATTACGTGGAAGTCAAGCCCGGCAAACAGACACATGTACAACATGTCTACATATGTACCGAAATAAAAACTGTTATATATACAAGGATGTATGTATGTAGGTGCATACATATATAAAGGGAATATTTTGTATTATTCGCCTGTGTATATGAATGAACTCAAGTGGCGGCATTTTCGATGTATTTACGAGCCATTTCACAAAAGAAAAAAAAACAAGAAGAATACCGACCAGAAACTTCAAAATGCGCAGATACAAATCGTAAATCAGGCAAAAATAAATGCAGCAAAAAAAAAGAAGAAAACAGAAGACAAATATCAATTTTCAAGCTGTTGACCCATGAACATCCCTCCATCCTTCTCCATCTGACGCTCACTCAGCATGTGTGCGAGATCATTTGTTTTATTTATTTTCGGTTGATTATTCCAAGAGATGCGACACCAATTAGTTGGCCATTTCAAATATACTTTAATAATTTTTAAAATTTCTGAAATTGAACTATTTTAAAGTGCTTTAATATAACTCTTCGGTTTGGCCCGTAAGCAGTCGAGAACTTGGCAACAACTTCAAAATGAAATCAGACATAAGACATGCGACATACGACTTGCACTTACATACAACAGAGGCACAAAATAACAATTAAACATCAAGTTGACAAACTTTGAAAACAGCAAACAAACAGAATATCCCCACAGTTTGCTCCATAGACGACAGTCTGTGGCATAAGTCTATGTACATACATATGTATGTATATATCACTCACATAGTTACATTTGCCACAAAAGACGCGAATATTTCAAACTTTTCGCCTAGACAAAACACAGAGAGTCCCGGATAAGTAGGTACATGAAGGATACGTTAAAATCCTGGCGAATGGGGGATGGGGGAAATGTTGATGGAATGGGAAATTTTTTGGAGGGGAAACGAAACTTTGTCAGCCCAAAAACGTGACATGAAAATCGCTGAGCTGATGAAAAATGCCAAATCGTGACTGGAATATACTTGTATTTCGGTTCTTCTACCTTCCTACATAGTTCCTAAACTGAGAAAGTTACTAAAGATGCGGATGAGACGCCAATGGCACATGTTCATGTTTCAGGTCTACGATAAAGGCCAAGTCAGGAGAAAAGAAATCATTAAACAAAATTGTAAATTGAATAACAGTCACAAAAATAAAATGAAATGGCGAAAACAAAAACAAAAAAATCCAAATGACCAAAGAAGACAATTTCGTGAAATTTTGGTAAAGTCAAAAATATCAACCATGAGGAAATTATCGAATTTTTTGTGGGCAGGGCAAATACAACATTAGGTTCTTATTTTCTTTCACTTTAACTGTCAACTTTTTAAAACAAAATCCATTAATAAATAAAGGATATGAATACAATGAAACTTAATTGATTTGTTTTAAAAAATATCCATCAGGTTTATTTAGTGTAAATTTTCAAGCGATTTTAAAAAGTTATAAATCAATTAAATCAATATTTTATAAATTTTAAAATGACATTAAAGCACTTGAATTTAAAAAAAAATAATTTTGCTCACTTTTTTAATATAAATCAATACAGTTTCTTGCGAAAATTGGCCAAAATTTGAAATGAAATTTTGATGCAGATTGAAAGACAATTCTCTAACTTGAAAATAAAAACAACAATTTTTCAAGTACCCTAAAAATTGACTAAATTAAAGGTTGATAAAATTAAGGTTTATTAGAATATTAGAATGGTGTTCCTTTTTTGGTATCGCTTGCAAAAATTACTTGATCAATAAAATTATATTCCAATCAAAGTTGTATATTTGTTTTTATTTGTTTGTTTTTATTTGCAATGTATTCTAAATGGAAAAGAATTTGCTTCTTTAACAAAGGTAATCATAAAATGGAAGTAAAATCACCAAAGTTAAAAAATAAAATTTGACAAAGTAACAGATTTGCAAAGTTAAGAGTTTTCATTCATTTCATGTAGAGACCATTTGTATCAGGGCAAGTCAAAAACCTTTTATAGCTGAGGTCTGCGCAAATATACCTGGATATACTCTTTAGAGATAGTCTTACCCACTTTAACCAATTGACGCAAGTTATCAACTCCTGTTAAGATAGCTCCATAATACACCAATTTAGTAAATTATCCAGAGATTAATATTTTACCTATACACCAATTGAGTTTACTTTGTCATCTAATCATTTAAGATTTTTAGCGTCAAGTGCCATATGAAATTAGTCAAACTCAATTGTAGTTTTAGCCCCCTTCTCTGTAGGTAGCCCTCCCCATAGGTTGCTGGTAAGAACCTCCCACGTTGTGACTTCACCACGTGCTGAGTCATCAGTGGGCACTTAGTAAGCAATTAAAATAAGAATATAAAACAGATTTTTGGGGTTCAACAAGAGATGAACATTGTCAATGGGATAATCAACCCCACCATTTTTGGAACTAACTTTAGAATTGTCAACGCGTTGGTAATTGAATGCCCACCAAATATAGACAAAAGTGCAATAGCCTTTTGTCTACATGCAACAACAACAACCACAACAACATTATACTCCCTTGTAGGGGGACTTCTTTCTACATATACATATGTACAGGAGATGGAGGGGCAAGTAACTGTATAGTAGATGCAACAGAATCTAGAATATCTTGCCGGAACAAACATTTTCTGTTTTTTGTATTTATAGAAAGGAAAAAAAATCAACCAACGCAACGTAGAGCATGCATGACAAACCACTGAGAGAAAAGGCTGAGGAACTGAGAACTAAGTGAGAGAACCTGATCGAGATCGTTTTGATGATATTTTTAAACGGTAAAAACGGCTCTGCAGGCGAAGTCAAGTGCATTAAGAGCATACACACACGCACCATGCATTGGTGGCATCAAGTGTCCCAGAGGGGGCATAATGAGTGTAGAGAGATGCGATGCCAGACCAAATGAAGCCATTAGCCAAAAACCATTCCAACATCTATCTACTCATACATACAAGCAGTAGGTACACTCACACACACTATGATAGCCACATGAAGTTCTTCTCATGTCCATGTGCTTCTTGATCTGGCCTAAATATAGAGATTGGAGTTGCTATATTTGGTCCAGCTAGATGGACTGTCTGGTTATCAACAAAAAAAAAAGCCAACACAAAAAATAAAACTTAATGCACACACCACATGGCTATCTCATATTACATACAAAATACATAGATACATATATGTATATGTATGTGTACATAAGAGTTAGCTTTAATTCCATAATAGATGATCCATTTTTAGGATATAAAAGACTCTTGAAACAGACATTCTTTAAACATAATTGGAAGACCAATTTTATTGGCAAATTCTCTGTACTTCCACTTTGGAAAACAATTCGTTATTTTTAAAAATGTTTTCAAGTCTTATTTTGAATAAATTCCCTAATATCAGAACCTGTTTATTTAGGCCTTTTAAATTAAGTAGAGCCATGAAAAAAGGCAATTTGACATTGTAAAAACCTTTTTCCCTAAGTTTTAAACCTTTTATTTAGGTTTGGACCAGCCCAAAAACTATAATTCTTTTTATTTATTTAAACAAACAATTTCCATATAACATTCATGGTCGCCAAAGTTCACAAAGAAATAAGTCAAAACTCATTAATAAACCGTTTTATTATCATTGTTAGATAAAGTGTTATAGTTAGCCGGATCGGACCAACGGAAACTCTTATATTTATTTAAAATTTGGGAGCATTTGTGTATATCTAAATGCTGCATCTTTTTACCAAGATTTTTGGTAAGATATGACTACAATTTTATATAGATCCCTTAGTAAGCTCCGAGTCAGTTCTTTAAAAACAACTTTTTATCTTGTTCATATATTAATCTGTGTTATTAAGATATCAATAAACTAATTATGGACAAACATAGGAAAAATATAGAGCTAAGACACTTTAACTGGACCCTTAATTCAAAAAGGTTAGCTTGGGGTAGATTAAAAATTGAAGAGTCATTATGAGATGTTTTATTGATACTTACTTTTAAAAAAAGGTAAGAAAGTCATTATAAGACCAAATAAATAAACAGTTTCTTGTTCATTAAACAAAACTTGTTTATTAATCGAAACTTTTTTTCCCAAATACTTGTACTTCATGCGAAATGGGCGTTTGTTAACTGAGGTTTCACTGTATGTATGTACATATATTAAATTCGTTTTAAATACTGCCTGCCTTATTCTTAGAAGCACACAGCCATTTTATTACTGATCAAAAATATATATTATTGTTGTTATCAGTATAGGATATAGTTGTAAACTATCCACATAACTATATTTTAAAAGCATTGGCAACTAAGGCCGAAGACCAATTGCATTATTGACTGGGCAATTTAGACAACTCATCTACCGAGGACTGCAAGAATATATAAAAATTATGTTATTTCACACTATGAAATCTATAAAATCTCTATAAAATCAACTTTATTTAGGGTATTTGGTAAACGTTTACAGGGTTACAGGTTACTCTATAAGAAGAGTATATACTCTATATACTCTATAAGAATATAATAATATAAAATTCGATAAAATGTACAAAATTAAACATTTGGAAATTGGATTGCCATATGTTTCAGGTCCAGTTTTTAAAAAATTGTTAAAATCATGGCTGGCTTACTTTATCGGAAATAGTATATGGGTCGTCCACTCATTGGTATCCAAATTCCAACCATATTTGCTTTACCCAAACATTAAAATCAGCAAACAATATAGATATTTTGAGTAAAGTCTTTTTTCTTCTGATAAGTCATATGACATGTTTACATATTTATAGTGAGTACTGATACTCTCGACACTAAAATAATTCCCTGTTATACTTAGCTTTTGATCTATGGCCATATTGTTTGTTTGAAAATCAAAATGCAGCTACAGCAATAGAAATGTTGTTAAGAGAAGAGTAAGGAAAAGAGAAGAACTAAACTGTAAATATAATAAAACTTGCTTGCTTACACAATGCTTAAAGTACGTGTTAAACATACATTCTGCACTTAAATACAGATATCCTGCTTTTGTAGTCTAGTGTAAAAAAGCACACAAAAAGATATATACACAGTCAAAGAGAGAAAGAGAGAGACAGAGAGAGAGAGACCAAGTTTCTTTTGCACGCTTCGCAGTCATTTGGAGCATATGTTTCGAACATTTTTCATAATCAAAAAGCTTTTAGCGGCGGACAGTGGCAATGATGGCCAACTGCAACTATAACAGCAGTAGTGGCATGAAAAACAGCAACAGCAACAGCATCAGGAACAGCCACGCCTTCTACGCCTCCACTAACTTATGGCCAAGTGGAGCTTATTGTCCGTTTCATTTTCGAGTGCAGCAGCGTGTAAAATCGCAATAATGCACAAGATTCCTGACGCAGCGAGTTATTGTCCTTTCTGGTTTTTCGGTTTTGTATCGTTTTTTTCACTCTCTTTCTCTATCTCCCCATCTATCTACCTCTTTTGCTCTTTTCCTAAAATCCATCAACCGTTCACCAAAAAATAAAATAAAATAAAATAAAACAGTCTTCTTCCTTCTTCTTTTTTTTTAATTGCTGCAATAATTAAAACAAAAGCTAACATAATTATTCACTTAGTAATAAGTCAGCAAGTTCTAAACTAAATTGATGTTGAAAAAAGTTCTGCAAAAAATGTTTCCCATCATTGTTAACTTCAAAACTGAAAAGTCATTACAAAAGCCACCTTTAAAGCAAATTTTAATATTTTTCATTTCAAATATTAGTCCTACTGGTTGCCAAAAAGGGTGTGGGCCCCCATTTTATGTACCTTGGTGGGCTCTTAAGTTCTATATTCTACCCTGGACGCAATGGTCATAATTTCTCGTTAAACTCAACGTAATCGGCATTTTCGCCTAAATGGACCATACGGCGGTTAAAAAGCTGTTATCGCCCCTTCCCCTCTTATACACAATCCTTATACAGCCTATCAATTTGGTTCCCTTGCTCCCATTTTGCTTGTTACCTTCGTTTTCATTTTGTTACCTTACACGTTTCGATTATGCTCGCAAAAAGAAACGACCAAAAAGAAAAGAAAACATTATTTTTATTTTGTAAAAATTTTCACTGTGTGTTCTGGCGTGTCCCCTCAACGACAATTGTGTGTCTCTGCCGCAGGAGGAGGGGGAAAAAAAAAAAGAAAAACCTCACAGCCGAATAATGTAATTTGAAATGAGGAAATATTTTTTATACCCTAGCAAAGTATACTTTCTGAAAATTTATTTATTTGGATTCTTTGAAAAGAAAAATCTATAGCATTTTAGGTGTTAACATATAAATATTTATAGTTTAATATGCATAACTAAAAATTCATTTCAGTAGATTTAGTTGAAACTTTTCAATGAGCAAAAAAAAGTATAACACAGATTTGGAAATTTTTCCTTTTTCCCCAATTTTTTCATATCAGGAAAAAATGCTGAACTTTTTCTACATTTTTAATTAATTTGAATATATTTTGTGTGTTATGCAAAATATAACTAAATATATATGATATTTATGTGTAAACTCATGGGTTTCAATTAATTTAAAAATTGTATATTCTGATAAACCAAAAAAATTATCTTAACTTTTATAAAAACCTTCAAATGATATTTAATACCAAAAAAAATGTATGAATATTTTCCTATCTATCCAGGAATAAAAGGATCTACGAAATCGAGATAAGTACGATTTAAAATACATATCCATAAAAAAAAGAAGCATTTAAAAAAGTTTGAAAGAGAGTTTAACATTATTTTTTTTCAACAAAAAAATATACGAAGCCTTAGTAACTTGTTTAAAATTTTGGACAATATTTCTCGATATGTGTCCGATAGCCCCATTGTGAATTGGTTGGCAAAAATATGAAGAGCTAAAATTTTTAAAAAACGCAAAATATACAAAACTAAATTAAAACTGAACTGAAGCTTTAACAGCTAATATGTATACACCAAAAGAAGGAAATTTTCTTCGCCTGTCTAGCTAATATGGAGTATTCTTGAATGTGTTTTTAAAGTAGAAGTACTTAAATTTCTAAATTGACTTTATAAACTTAATTAATTGAATAAAATAACGTGCTTTTAAAATATAAAGGAAAGTCACACAGACTTATTAATTACTCTGAGAATTGTTGTTTGAGGTTTTGGATAAATCGAACTCCAAGGAATTGAATACTTATTGAAGAGTAGTCAGAGAAATCGAATGTTGGCCGCTAATATTTTTATTTTGCTGTTCCAATTTGATATTTATTTCAAGAAGGTTTGTAAATGAAGAAAATAGTGACAAGATACAAGATATAGATATCCATTACTTGATATATATTTCAATATTAACAAAAATGTATATACCCTTTGGCAAGTGTATAAAGAAAATGTACGAAGCTTAACTTAATCGAATATGAAAACATGACGATAAACATCTTCCTTCTTCTCTTTTAATACAATAAAAGAAAATATAATTTGTTTATGTTTCTGTGGTTATTGTCTCACAGAGTTTTATGGCTGCAAATATATAACAATTGATTTTTATTAAGCCATGTTAATACTGTAAGGGGTGCTATGAGAATTGAGTCAACTTTTTCTATGCTTTTGATCGAGTTGGCCAATTTCAGTCAAATATATATACATCAGAAATATATACATAGGTACATATATATAATAAATATCAAAATGTGTGCTTGTTTGGGAACTGCATTATGTTGGTAAGTGTGGTTGATGAATCTCTTTATATATCTACTCAAACTATTCGCTTTTCTTAGCTGTGCCAAGATTGGAGCAAAACTAATCTGCTGCATTTTATTTTCGGGAATCGGAATATTGATTATTCTTGGCCTTATCATATATTTTGTATTCTTTCATAATAAGAAGCCTGACCCGGCTAAACTTATTGAATCAACGGCTTCGGAAATTATCCAAAAACAATTCTTTGGTAATTAATCTCTAGATGGACTATTTTAAAAATTTAATTTTTTTGTGGAAATTTTAAAATGTTATGAAATTTAAGCAAACTAAACAAATATGCACATTTAATTTGGCAAAGGAGAAAATGTTCTTTTCATTTCAAAATGAAGAAAGGAAAAACAAGGAAAATTGGGAGTATTGTTCTGCTTTGACAAAAGAATTCTTAAGGCCAATGTGAAGAACTCCTTAAGTTTTAGTGTTTCAATTCCGATTTTATTATTTTTTATAAAGTCAGAATGAATAAATTATTTCTTTTTGATGATGGTTTTAGTTAATCCTACTTAGAAATATTTTAAGCTTCTGCACTAAAAAATATTTTATGACGAAAATCTTTATCGACTTACTATAGCAACAATAAAGAGTTTTGTTTATTCTTAAAACGCCTCCAACGTTTCTGCTACAAAAACTTTAAAATATAGACAAAATTGTAAAATTAGTAAATTGCAAAAAAAATTTCTTTGTATGATTCATGTAGGTCTAAATCGCTGTACTTCCAATCCAGTGACTTGCCCTAGCCACGGTCGGGTATTTAAGTTTTAATTGACATTTTCACGTTTGCATTAATCTAGATAAGAGTCAACTAAACAATTGCCATTTCAATGGGCTAAACGAATTAAACCTAAAGTTATGCCTCACAGAACAAGTTAATTAAATACTCCTTAATACCAAATAGGCCAAAATTCTAACCAAACCTATCTTTAGTCTAAGATAATTTCATTCCACCTCAGCAACCTCAATATACAAGACGTTCTTTTCATTGTTCTTGTTCTTGACCAACGACGCGTCGTCGATGAAAATTAATATGGCAAGCATATGTCTCCTAAATAGTGAAATTCTAAAGGCTTTGTTGTTGCTAATATTAGACTTAATTTATCTGCAATATCCATGCATGCATTACATGAATCTACACTCATGTGTTTAGTATTGGCAAGTTAATTATTGAACACGTGACGAATAGCTAAATGGCTATCAAAATGGTAAGGATCTCATCGATTAAGGGTCAGGGCATCTCTGGGCATCAAAATTCTTAGCTACGTTTGAGCAATGTACTTTAAAACTAAGAAAGATTTATAAATCTGTCCATTTTCAAAGAGATACTCACATTTAAAAATTCAAAAGAGATTCAAAACAAAAATAACTTCAATAGAAAAAAGCAATTGGAAAATAGAGTTAAGTAATCATTGACTTACTAGACATATTTTTGTGATTTTTGTTTATTACCTAATATTTTCCAATTCAAAGTAATTTTGAATAACAAAGCTTAACAAATTAACACCGAGATATTTCATTTTTTCAATAAAATGGGCAAAACATGTGTGGCATATCTTGCAATTGCATGTATAACCCTTTTCCTGGTTGATATACTACTTTTTTCTGCCATTATAGCAACTTTTTTCAAAAAGCCGGATCAAGTGGTTCAAATTTGGGGTAAAACGGTTCGAAGAAGTTTCCAAGTTCTGGTATATATAGTACAGAAATTTGTAGCCGAATATGGTCATCGTCCTAGTCGTTGTATGCTTCTTTTTTTCAATACATTTCATAAAAATATTTAAATTTGTTTTTGTTATTTCAGATCAAATCACTTTAATAGAGCAAGGATTGAAACCTTAATATGTGTAGTATTGGTATGTAAAAGACTAATTTTTTTTATTGCACTTTTATTAACTAGTGATTTACATTTAAGATTAAATAAATATTCGTCTGTTATAAATTTTTTATAAAAATACATAAATTTATAGTAGGCTGTTTAAAAAATGTCATTTCCCTAATTCTATATTTTAATTTCTTTATTTTAAACGCTTCACAATTAAAAAATTTTAAAAATCGTAATGCTAAATTTCTTAGATACCGATACTTTACATATATTTGCCTAATTCAATTGAATATGGGTATCCAATTTGGCCTAAGTATCTTGTTTGCTATCCTGCTAGTACTGATGATTATTTTCATTATTGGCTTGATTTGCTTGCATATATATCACGATCGTAAGAAATATGTCATACTGTTCTCAGCGCAAACATTAGGTAATAATATAAAGCCATAGGTAAGTCATTTGCATCAATCTGTATTAGCCATTTAATCCCAATATGGTTAACTTTACTTTACAGCAGACAGCTAAATCAATTGTATGAATGGTAATAATATATATTTTCAGATATAAACCTTTCTAATTCAATAAGCTTGTACAACAAAATTATAAATATTGTTATTAAAATAAACAGAAATATGTAGCAATGGTTTTAGTTGCGGTACGTAGAATTCTAGGCAGTAGGTAAAGACCAAATGTCACATTTACCATTTATAATCATTGCGCAACGATTAATCTAGATTGTCTTAAAAAGTGGATACTAAATTATGGCGACTTTCACAAAATTAATTAGTATAGTTTTATATTATGTTCTGCCCTGGCTACCTTTTAGTAAGTAAATTTAATAATGCTTTTACTAGGTTTTCTTTTTTATAATTTTTGCTCAAGACCAACAATTACCTTTAGAATAAGTAGAAAAGACTTTATTTTTTTTTTTTTATTTTTTTTGTTGTTTTATGCTTCTAATCTAAATTTGAACTATTGTACATAATTACTTCCATTATAATAATCATCTTCATTTCCATAAATGGCAGATAAAGATCTGTATTGAAATATATGAAAAAGCATTAAATTTTTTAATAGATGATAAAAAAATGTTTAAATTAAATTTATTTATTTATAATTTATTAAAAAAATCTCTTTTTTCAAATATTAAATTATAATAATTGTTATATAATTATATATTAATTCTAAATTATATTTTTTAGTTAGTTTTCCTATTATATATAATTTGCAAAGCAATGTTTAACATCTTTTTTTTTGTTTTTATTTATGTCTTGAACAGTTTTTTAAGAAGAATCTCTTCCAAAAATTAAGACAATTAAGCTTTACTTTTTTCTTAATTCTTTTATAGCTGCAACCAGACAAAATTCTACCATTTCTACGAATGACAATGCTGAAAATACATAGAAACTAAACTTAATTCATTCTATCTCTATTTTCTGCATGAAAATAAACATATATTATTAGGGTGCCTTATCATTATAGTTAACGATCTTAAGTTAAAGACCCTGTAGATAATCATTTCAATTATTATACATAGGCACAAAATAAATTTTCAAAATATGAATATAATATAACCATTGTATTTATTTATTTAAGTTACTTTGTCGTTAAAACAGCCTTTAGGAACATGAACTTACTAAATATAAATTGAAAGGACAAATTTCTGCGAATTGTCTTGAGTATTTTTATAGTTGTCGTAAGTCGTAAATCTCAATTTGTCAGTTTCATTGAAGAGTGATAAATTTAACTCGAGTTCTTTTTCCTAGCAATTGCAGAAATTTTGATCTTAAATTGCCACTAAAAATTGGCGCAAAAACATCAATAAAATGTTTGTGTAAGTATCAGTTTTAGCAAATCGACAATATCATCTTAAAACTGATTTTTTCTTTTAGTTTTTGAGATTATTTTAAAATAAACTGCTTAATATTTGTATTTATTAACATTTTCAAAAACATTTTTAAATTTTAAAGTAATAAAGAAAACAGCTTATAGCATTACCGTTATACATTTCAATATAAAGTCATTGACAAAAAGATGTATTAACAATGTAAGTATATCTTGATTTAGTGACATATAATGTAAATTACAAATGGATAAATGCCAATACTTCTTTCTAAGTATAAGTATATATGTATATGTATATATCGATTAGCATAGTGATCTCCTCAAGTTACCTTTTAGTATTTAGATTAACAGTAACTTCATTGCGATAGCATTCTTTTTCACATTGTTTTTTTCATTACGCCAAGTGATTTTCCGTCTACTTATTCGGTTTTTATTTGCCCATTTCAATACCCAGTAGAAATAAAGAATCTAAGGGTATATTAGGTACAATAGGTATAACAATATGAAATGAACTTCAACTAGCCCCAAATGTAGCCAAATGGCTTACATTCTAATATATATTATTTACTCGACTTTGAAACAGGGTAATCTAAATTCGTCACTCTTGCCGATTTAAGCGATTGTCTTTCTATTTTTTTATAGTACATTGAACACTTGGCATTTGGTATCTCTATCCATCGAGAGAGAGAAAAAATACTTGGGTCTTGTGCCATTACCTCTAGTTTGTTTCTTATTTAAATTTTGTATATGACAACGCAAAAGTTGGGGGCTGCATTAAGTGCTTTTGTGGTTTACAAAAAAAGCGAATTAATGCCCGAGAATAGAGGAAATCGCTGCGGTTGCCAGCTGTAACGCGTTTAATTTATATCCTTGGTAAAAAGGAAAAACGAACAAAAACGTAACGAAAAACGAAACCAAAAATGGAGAGAGCGAAAAACGAAAGATGGCGCGGGGCAAAAGGAAAAATAGAATAAAATAAAAATATATATTTATTTTACAGCTGCTGCACTTAGATGTGCGATGGCAATAAAAACCATGCCCCGCCAAGTGGTATTCAACACCTCTATATATATTTTTTATTTTGTTGCTCCTTTTGTTGGCTTTCTTCTTTTATTTTGTACTCCTGTATTTTTTTCTTACTTGAATTTTTTCCTTTTTTTTTTTTTGGTTGTAGTCAGAAAAAGCTTAATAAACAAACGCCCAATATGGGCTAGAAGGGCATGTGGGTGGGTGGTATGTTGTAAGGGGCATAAACATTTAAGTCCACAATTTGCACAGCGCGTAGAGGCAAACACCCACGCACACACACACACACACCAATCCAAATGGCACGCATACAACCAAACTGCTAGCCAAATGCAATTTTCACGTGCAACCGCAACCGAAATTTATGCTATTCTACCCAACACAAGTTGAACGCAACCAAACACCATTATCAATACACTTGGAGAAATTTATGAGCACTTATTTTGTAGCCGCAACAGCAGACATTAATTGGAAATGCGTTTTCTAGGCAAACACAATTGATAAGTATATTCAATTTGATTTCAAAATCAATTGTAGTTCATTGATGGCTTTGGATCGATAATTGGAGTAGTTCTTTTCCTTTTTGAAATAATTCAAATCTTTCTTTTCAAGAATGATAAATATTTTGTAACAAAATTTTTTGAAAAATTATTTTTTTGGTTAAAAAGTAGAAGCTTGAAAAATATTTTTAAAATTATAACCTTTAAAATATTTTAGTTTGAGTTTTGTTTTAATTAATATAAAAAAATCACGTCAATAATTTTGAAAAATTAAATATAGAATTATAGAAAAGAATTATATAGAATATACAATTCATAGCAAATAATAAAAACATTTTACTAAATGGATTTTTGTGTTATGTAATCAGGAAAAGTACTTTAATTTTTAAATTAATTTTTAAACCTTTTTTTCTGTAACTAAACTCCTTAGCAACGTTCGACTAAATTTAAAACTTAATTAAAAGCAAAAAACATTTTGAATTTTTGTGTTTACTAAAATGTTATTTTCCTTTTTAACCAAAAACAAAGCGAACGAAGAAAACGCTTGAAATATTTTTATTAAATTTAATTTTGAGAAAATATTTGTGCTTAAAAGACTTGTTTTTTATTTTTTAAAATCTCAAAAAAGAAAGCTATGCGAGAACGGATACAAAATCTTAGCCATTTTTTTGATACCAATTGAAGAAATATAAACTCTGGTATATAAAATATCTGTTAACTTTTGGGGGCGTAACCAGCATTACCTTTTGTAGTTCATTGCCTTACCCTGATCGGGGTCTAAATTACATTAATTTTAATCACATAGTCAAATATCCATCTAAACTAAAAAAAAAAAACATTTTCGATAAACGTTTTAATGATTTTTTAAAGAATTTTTAGCAATGATTTTCAATACTTTTTTTGAAATGTATTGTTCCATAAAGGGCCTAATAATTTTTGTAGTCTTCAATTGGTATCAGTGTAGTTTATAGATGCGCTTGGTATCCTTTCCTGTTTTTCCGCAAACTCTCTGACAATGCTTGACAACCTCCTTCCCTTTGCAGTCCTCAGTTCAAGTTGCCACTGGGTTCTACACCTACTGAGTGTCGTTCATATGGATATGGTCCTGGCAAGGGTATATAGTGCGTGCCCAACCGACTACGATGTGGCAACATAAACATTAAAAAACCAAACAAACAGTGTATGCTACCAGATAGCTTATTTGAGAATATCCTATAGAGAATTTTAACTAAAATTAACATAGAAAGTTCTTTCTGTTTTTTAATATCAAATTCGGGAATTGGAATTGAAATTGTGATCACATCGTTTGAATGCTTATTTATTGCAGTTGAATTAAAATGAAAAATTACCCAGGACGAAGCATTGACCAACTCCTTCTTCAGCTTCTTCGGTCGACCTGGTGTCGACATGGACTTCATTTCGCATCCCAATGACCGGCAATGCCAACGAGTTTCCGCTTACTAACGACAATAAGGACACCACATGGAAGCTCAAGCAGTCATAAACATACATATACACACACACACACACACACTTGAAATGCATCCATACAAAGAAACTCAAACACAAGTGGCGAGGGTGGTGAAAAGGAAGTGCAAGTTTCAGAGGAGTTGGCGGTTGGGTTTCGGTTTCCGTTTCCGTTTGCAATGTGTCGCCGCCATTATGCAAATATTCCAACACCCCCCTCACACCCTCGCGCCGATTGTTCAAAGTGGACAGACTGGGCTGCTGCTCATTGCAATCTGCATTTAAATTACTCCAAAAAAGGTGCAAGAAGGTGCCAACACTGTGATTTTTTTTTTCATTTTTACTAGATGCATAAAGGAAGACTGGAATTGAATTGAATACTTGCCTCGAAGGAATTATGCATGACCATGCCACAAATGAGCTTTTAGCTTGGCCAATTGATATGCGTTTAAGCCAACAAATTCACAGCGGACAAACGTTAATGAAGGAAAATCGCAACCATAAAAACAAGAAATGGAAAAATGACAGAAAATCAAATAAATCAAAGTGGACTGAGACTTTATAAAGCCAATAAAGTAGTAAAATATGGGGGTATATTCATAGAAAGAATAAAAAAAGTAAAGTAAATATGAAAAAAAAGAAAATCTAGAAATGTAAAAAAGAACGGGACCACAAAAGCCAAAGAGTTGTAAAGATCGTAAAAACAAATAAAAAGTTAGTTATACGAGAGGCGAAGCAATGTAAAAAGAAAAAGATAGACATACTATATAAAGGGGTCAGTGGCGTATCTAGAGAGGGGGAACCTTGAACCTAAATCCAAGACTTAGCTTTTTGACTCTTAGGAAGAATTTTTCAGGAGTTTATGTGGTAAGAAAATGGTTTTCGAAGCAAAAGTGATTTATAAACCATTTTTAAATTACAAGGATAATAAAAAGTTTTAAATTTCTTAAAAATAATGCCAATTGCATACTTTAAGGAGCAAATGTACTGACATTTTATAGCCTTTGAATAGGAGAAAAGAACTTTTTGGAAAAGTGACGATTTATTTTTTAAAGTAGTTTCTCTTAAGGTCCATACACTAGATTACTGCTAGAAAGATCAGGCAAATTGATTATTTTCAAGCTCAAGCTTATGATTTGATTAATTGAATTGATTTATTGATTGCTAAAAAAAAATCTTCTTCACACTTCTAAAATCAGTTTAAAAAGGAAAAGAAAAGAAATAGCTAAACTATTAAAAATAAAAGAAGCCTAAAAAACTTATGTAAAATTTCTCCTACTGGGTAAGTTGAATTTATTAAGTTACTTATTGTTTATATAGAAAAACTTTCGTACAACTAAAAATGAACACTTAAAGAGTAACAGTTACAAGGCATTGACTAATATTTATCCTTATGAACCCGAAGGTGTGATTTCGCAACTAATTTTTATGTGTTTAACAAGTAATTATTTTAAATTCTAACTACACCCATGTTTCTTGATTTGCTGTTGTATCATAATTTGAATACAACACGATTATGTGTAGTCTTTTTTCACCATAAACTAATTTCACACACGGCTAGAGCAAGGCGTCGAAACAGGAGCAGGACTAAGCGGGGCAAAAAGGCAAAAATGTCCCCCTAGACGTTTTCATAACTTTGACAAGGTAACAGGTACAGACATACACCTGGGGTAAACGAGAACTGAAAAAGGGACTGTAGACTGCTAATAAAGTCACAGACGCATACACAGTCACACACACACACACACACACATACACACTCATACATTTTGTGCGTTGTGTGGCAAATGCCCAAGAGAGTTGTTAACGTTTTTTCATAGCTGTGTTTACTCTTTTTCGTCTTGACGCCGAGGAGACCCTAACTAATGACACGCCCCTTAGGCCCCCCTCCGCTCTGTACGTTGTTGTTGCACAACGCGAGCGATAAGCGACAATAAACATAAAAAATGAATGCTTCTCCCATTCTACACAGTTTTGCCCCCCTTTTAATCTTCCCTCTGCCTTCATACACATTTCCTAACAACCATATGAGATTTTTGTCGAGCTTTATTACTTATGTCAGCAATTTTTTTCGTTGCCAAAAATTTTCAACAAAATATTCTTTGCCTAGCCATTGCATTGGTGTACATAGATACATTTTGGGAACTTTGTAGAACTTTTAGATATTTACTTCACAGCTTGATTAACATAAAAATCTGATCTTATATAGTTGCCTTTATGTCGATTAAAAGCATAAAATTTGGTTTTAATATTTGAATTCAAGCCTGACATCCGATTGTCTCTTTTCACGACATACTTTAATTTGAATAGTTTCAAATGACTTGAATTGAGTGAATGTGAAAAGAATAGTTTAAAATCAACTGTCTAATATTTTTAGACTTATTCTTGTTAAAAATTGCTGTAATCTCCCTTTATTAAAATAAACTGTGTTTACTCAAACTCTTAAAAATTAGTCATGCCTAAGCTGCAGTAGAATAAACTGGACTTATAAAGAATAAGTTTTCATATTTTGAAAATGTTATTAAAACTCGTTAAAAAAACTAAGAAATGTGAAACAAGGGCGTAGCCAGGTTTAAACAGGGGGCGCCTTTAGGCCCTTTAATCGTTAAATTGTAAACATTTTTTGAAATTTTATTCAATTTAAGATTAAATTTCTTTAAATTTTGTTCATTTGAAAATGTTATATTTTCCCCCTTTTTAGAAATTTAAATATAAATGTCTCCTCTTATTTAAATCCTGCTCTCTTGAATTTGAATCCAATTAATAAGAAATACTGCAAAACTTAGATTCATCAATCAATAAATAAGCCAATGTATTATTATTTGGAGGTTTTAC
Organism: Drosophila insularis; assembly: GCA_018903935.1. Lineage (NCBI taxonomy): Eukaryota > Metazoa > Arthropoda > Insecta > Diptera > Drosophilidae > Drosophila > Drosophila insularis. The sequence continues at coordinate 6,934,854 of JAEIFP010001084.1, read as the reverse complement.
TTTATATATATATTTTCTCCAAGTCCAGCCACAGTAAATCCAAGGCATATGTATCTAAGAAATGACCTATTTGAAAGCCAAAATTCGCTCTTACAGTGCAAAGATTGTTTATTGGATTTAAGTCTTTGTGTTTATATATTAGTACAATTTTAATAATAATAATATAATCTAAAACTGTTAAATTCTATACTTAAATAATGTCAATGTTAAAGGAATAGCCATGTCAACAAAGTTAGACAATGAAAGGTAAAGATTTTCTCCTAAATTCAAAAACACTCTAAAATAGAATGCTGATTCAACCCAATTATTTCCTTCCTTCCAGTTTTCCCTTTTAATTATTACAAATTTGAAAGAAAGAGGGATGAGTATAATGAGAATTTGACATAGCATTAGCACAAAATTGTATCCCTTCGAGCACATTTTCATTGTGGCCTGTCAATTTATCAGTAAAATATTACCAAGTCAATGTGTCAATACAATTGCGAAAAGCAATTTGAAACGAAAAGTTGTCTAAGCGAATTGAGGTCATATTTGCTGCAAAGGGCTTCATATTACTTTTCTGCTGTGTGTATGTCAACTTAATGTCAGTTTTAAATGTCGAATGCTAACTGATATCAAGCCTGTTAATAATTTGAAGTTGAAGTCGAAAACTTTACTTGTTGTTAGCGGCAGTTAACAACTTGCCAAAATGTATTTTGCATGAGCAAAAACTATTCATGCATCGCATTCGACTATTAAAATTCAATTGACTACAATCAGGAGCGTAGTCAGGGTAGTTTATTATCCTGAAATATAGGGATCATTTTATTTTAACAAAGTAAGATTTAAAATTTGTTTTCTTTCTTTGTTTCTAAATAAAACTGCTAGCAAAGTTTAAATAAGTTTTTAAGTTAGAAAAGATTGTTAATGAATGTTGAACTTGATAACAAAGGCCGACAAAACTCAAACCCAGAGATCAGAGTACTTTTTCCTAATAGATTATGGTACGTCAAATATGAATTCCTTTGTCCAATTGTTCAAATTTGGTTTAAAATATAGCATAACTTAAACGAGCAAAAATAGTTCAGTTTTGCCTGTTTTTGAAGCTGTAATCTGGTGGAAAAGGTTATTTTGAGGTTCGGCTAGTTTTTGTTGTCCTGTGTAATAAGAATTTGATTATATTCAAAAAAGAAAGGCGACTGAAAAAATAAGAACATTCCAAAAATCGGTGAAACTTTTTATTGACCTAGCGGTCTTCAAATTTATTTTCTTAACCACAAGGGTAATTTAAAAAAAAAAATGAACAACCGGTGAAGCAAAGTGAGCTCAGATATTATTTCTAGTCATCGAATGAAACCCCTACTATACTACACCCATGAGTTCATTCAGTTGTTTGAGACAAGTACCCACATTCCCATTTTCTAGGGTGCATCAAAAAATATTTAAAATCAAATTTAGACCACAACATGCAATGGGCGTGGTCAATAACTATGCATTTTATCAAATTCTAATTATGCAAATAAAGCGGAAAAAAGCAATTAAACACCAAAAAAAAAAAGGGACAAAAAAAATTATCCACACGAAAATCAAACTGGTAAAACAAAATGTAAGTTTTTGTTGCACCACCACAAGAATAGAAAATCAGATATCCTTTTATTGTTCCGAATGGTGGGTGGGGGCGTGGCATATACACAGTGTTTCATTGCATTCCAATTAGTTTTAGCTGTCGAATGTTACTACATTTTGGGCGATAAATTGTTAAATCTACAGAATCTATAACATGGTTGGATTGTGTAAGGGTTTGCCACATTGCTTCATAAAATTGCAATAAAAATAATACAAAAAAATGCACAAATGTATGAAGAACAATCGACTACAGTGTGACTAACTGAAAGTCGTTAACCAAGTTTGCAAATGTGTTCAGTTTTAATAAATTGTCATAGAAAATATGGTACAGGGTTAATAAAAGTATGACAAAATAAAGTGAAATACATCTTCTAGATTTATGAGATATATGGAACTTATTCTAAATATCATAAAATGTATCTCTTTCTCGTCCTATACTCTATCAAGAAGGGTTAATATTAAAGATTAAATCGTTTGCGCATTTATTTATTCTAAATGCTGGATTGGATCACTTTGCTTTATTTAACTCACCTTTAGATCGAAACCTTTTCAATTTTCCAATCTATTGTCTAATAATTTAAGATTTATTAGCTTAGTTTCCTAACTTGGATAAATATCTGTGCCAATTTACATTAGACAAGCCATTCAGCAAAATACAGTTTAAGAAAAAGAAGTAAATTTATAAAAAATTTAGTTTTAAAAAATCAGCAAATTCTTATAAAAAAAATTTTAACTTTGGGACTCTACATTTGCCAAATTCGAAAGTGATTTGTAATTTTAATGAGTTTTCGTGAAATTCTGAATTGAAATGCAATTCAAAAAAAAAAAAAAATCAGCAAATTCTTATAAAAAAAATTTTAACTTTGGGACTCTACATTTGCCAAATTCGAACCTATTTTCGAAAGTGATTTGTAATTTTAATGAGTTTTCTTGGAATTCTGAATTGAAATGCAATTCAATCCTTGCAAAGGAGACAAAGAATATCAATGAACAGAAAAATATTCCAATATATCTTAATTTCTTGAAGTTCTACTTAAGTCAATTGTAAAAGTATTATTTGTAAAATAAATATTTTTTTTTAAGAATGTAATAATATCTTTTAATCTGCATTAAAATCTAAAATTTTAAAACAGCTTTTCAAAATTCATGTTTTTACAATTCCAAATGTTTGATGCTTTTTTAAAATATATTAATCGGCGATTAAAGTAAGCTTTATTTTTTTGATATCGGTTAAAAATTGGCGAACAAACGAACTGAAAATTTGTGTTTAAAAATTAAAAATAAAAAAAAAACACATTTTCTTTCTTTGCAAATCGTTTTTGACCGTTTTTCACTCATACTTTAACTTTCACATTAGAAAGCGATCTTCTAATTTGGCTCTGGAAAAAAATAATTCCAATTTTATTTGCTTTTTTAAAGTTATGGCAACTTTTCCAATAATTTGGGTATTATAACAAGAATAAGAATAGAAAAATCATGGCTGTCGAAAAAATTAATTATCATAAGAAACATATTCCTCAACAAAACACAAAAATATTAACAATCTTCAATATCTACATACAATTTATATATGTAATTATATAACATTAGAACAGGTTTTACTTAGTAAGCACACTTTGCGATGCCTCTTAGTATCTATTTAGAGGTAGATCTCATAAATATTGATTCTTTTTCCAAGAAAGTAACAAAAGAACCCCCTCAATTAAGTTAATTAACATGCATAAACTTTTTTCTTGTTATCAAAAACGCTTCAAATGATAATTTCTATTATTGACCTTCTCGATCTGAATCGCTCATCTTTGTTGATCGTGATCAATTCAAGTTTCGTCTTGATACTTTGCAATTGCAATTTATATTTCGATCATAAAGTTTGCATTTTTTATTGATTTTTTGAGTTTGGGAAGGGGGAATGGGGTGAAAAAACTTGTTGATGTTAATTAATATTTGTTTTTTTTTTTTTGGGGGGCTCGTTTTGAAAAAGATATAATGAAAACAAACAAAAAACAAAAAAATAAACTTTCTTTTTATTTGAATTTCGCACTCAATTGTTTGTGTATAAAAAGAGAAACAATTTAAACATTTGTCAGTTCGAATTTGTTATTCAACGTAAAAACTCCTCAAAATGAAGTTCTTGGCAAGTCAATTTGCTTCTATTTTATTTTCTGACATTATTTTAATTTCTTTTTCTGTTTTTTGTTTTGTTTTTTGTTTATAGCTAATTTGCATCTTTGGTTTGATGGCCTTGGCTGTGGGTGTATATGGACAGCATGGACACAACTCAGGACATGGCTCTCTTGGCCATGGTAATGTTGGTCATGGCAATGTTGGTCATGGCAATCTTGGTCATGGCAATCTTGGTCATGGCAATCTTGGCCATGGCAATCTTGGCCATGGCAATCTTGTCGGGTAATTTCGGGCATGGTTCTGGTGGTGTCCACCGGCGGCTATCGCGGATAAACCTTTTTTATCATTGTTAATCAATAAATTCAATTCTTAAGCATATTTTAAATGACTTTTAAAGATTCACAATATGTTTGGCATGGGCTTATTTGAGTATATTTTTTTATTTACCCCTTTTATAATCAGTAGGAACTGAAAACTTTTGATTTTATTTAGCTTATTTGTGGTAAGTCTCAACGTAAGTAAAATGACTTTAAATTTAACAACAAAAAAAACACTTTTTAATCGGTTAGTTAAAGTTTATTGCAAGTTATTATAAAGAAAGAAATGGTTTTATAAAAGATTTTAATCTAAGCACTTTTTGTTCTTACAGTGTAATATTTCCATCATCTTGAAATTTACTAAAATTAATTTGAATTTGAAAATAAACAAAATACCAAAAAGTGGGCAAGAATTTACCAAAGTGGGCAAGAATTTCTGACTTTTTGGTTTTGATTTTAAGCTCTGATTTTTCGGCTCGCAATTAAATCAATAAAGAAATTTTTTTTACTTTTTGTTGGTTATTATATTCAGATTATGAACCGTAAATGTAATCGTCTCTGCTTTCGCCCACTTTTCTACAGGTGCATTTGACCAAAAATTCCAAAACCAAATATTGACTTACTTGAAAAACTCAAAAGTAAAGTCCGAAAACATAAATTCGTCGCCCTTATTATGTACATGTATATGATTCTGTATTTGAAACTATTTCAGAAAAAGCAGCGAAAGCTTTGAATAGCTCTATTAAGTGAACATTGAAAGTTATTTAAAACTTTCGCGAAAAATTAGAACCATTTGTTAACATATTTTGTAAAAATTTTATAACATAATCCATTATTTAAGGGGAAAAAAAGTAGTTGATTACCAAATATTTTTGGTAAAAGGAAAATTTTCACTATATCAATATTGAATCAAGAGTAAATATGAATTAATGTGTCATTCACCACGAACTCTTTGAAGGCAAAGTAAAAAAAATCGTTGCATATGCAAAGGCGTCGTTTTTAACAATACTTTTAACCTTATAAAAAAATAACTTTCTATCTCTCTCACTCTCTCTTTCGCATTTTCTCTGTTGGTTGACTGCATTCTGCTGTGTAAATATTAATAAATATTCTTTAATATGCTCATAAATGATATAAAAACAACACACACACACACCGATGGAATATATAAATCCAAAAACGAAAAAAAAAGAAATGCATGCGTATAAATAATGCATAAATACAAAGATGACGAGACCAATCCAGCGGAATATAAAGACACGACCCATTAAGTTAAATGTTATTTCATTTTTTGTTTTTTTGTTTTTTACATATTTTTGTTGTACATTCGTGTGTATTTATGTGCAATATATTTGTTGTTGTTTTGTGAAGCTTTAGCGCGTTGTCATGAAATATGCATGTCTCATATTTACACGATGGGGCATTAATTTTGCAATTTCATTGACGCTTGTTATTATTAAGTATTATTTCATTTCATTTTGTTACATTTTATTTTGTAAATGGTTATATGTAGATGTAATATTAAAATATAAATGTTCTCCCATTAATATGCCATAAAATCAAATGGAGTTGAACTCTTCAATGGCAAAAAGTAAAAAGATATTTTCACAACTGATTGCTTCATTAATTAGTTGAAGTATGGAAAAAGTTTTGAAACTTTTTAAATATTTGTCAAAACTACAATTATTTAAGTCGAACCCATTTACAAACGAACTTAATCAAAATGTGAATGACTAGGACAGGAAAACATAAACATAATGAACAATTTCAATTATCTCTGCCAGCTAATTAGAATCTCCCGTTGCCATAATTGTATAATATTTTTGTGTGTTCTTGTTTCGCTTCATCCCCGCCATCGCCATTTTTTTCCCTTTTTGTCATTTAAAACATGAAATCAATTAAGCGAGCCAGCGAGCACAATGCACAATAATCTCAATGATGATTGATATTTTATATGACATTACCGACATTACCAAAAGCCGAAACGAATCGATTCGATTCGAATCGAACGCCATTGCATTTTTGATGCTGTTTTGTTTCCGTTTCCGTTTTTGTTTCTCCTGCCCTTTTCGCCCACTTTGCCGAGCATGACATCTGCGTCAACAATAAAAAGAATGGCAAAATGCGTATTTATTTGTTTGTTTGAGTACAATTGAATTGGCCTGTCGTTTTTATGAAAATTTATATCAATATATCACACACAAACACACACTCACACACACATGCATGAAGCGAGAAATGAAATTACATTTTTGGTTATTAATTTATGCACAAAATGCTCACAAGAGCGTAATAAAATATGCGCTTTTAAATTTAGAATAATTTTACAAAATTTTAAAATTATATTGTTATGCACTTTTTAAATTGAATTTTTATGCGAACATATCAAAGTTAAAACCGAAACTAATATTGAAAATGAAATTGAAGCTTTAACTTGTGCTCAGCTCATTTCACGGCAGAATGCCTAAGGAATTTAAATACCAATATGCCAATTAACCATGTAAATGCCTATAAAGTATTTCTTTTCTCTTTTTTTCTGCTCATTTTTATTATGACATTTACACACTTGAATGCACATTTCCCCCTCTATCTGTGTCTTAAAACTTGCAACTAAAGCATGTGTGTACTGGGCGATCAAGTGGAACAATATATACATATATATAGTATAAAATGGAAGCAAAATATTGCCTTTGAATCGTCTTAAATTATGCTCAAGACTTTTTACAAAAGAGCAACAAATTTTACGTTTTTTTTGCCACTTAAACAACAAAACGCCATTTTACCCCTTGCGACTGATGAGGGAACTAGAATAATGGCTGCTCTTTTAACGATACTTTGCCCACATCCCTAATAGACAAATGACACATCACTAATTTCATTCACTATCAGCTGCTTCTTGTTTTTCAACATATTTTTTGTTTTGTTGTTTAAATAATTAAAACTGATAAAAATTTAAGTAAATATGATGGCAATGCCAGATTCAGACAGCGAGGATGAGCTGCCACCAGGATGGGAAGAACGAGCAACCGATGATGGCGTTGTTTGTTATGTGAAGTAAGTCAATAGTTACCGGCAACTAGAAACTTGAGATGAATGGAATTAATTTAATCCCCAAACAACATTCAATCAGCCAACAGAGTAAAACCTCCCAATGGACACATCCAAGGACTGGGCGCTCTAAACGGATTACTGGTGATTTACCATTGGGCTGGGAGAAATACTTCGATGAGCATACGAAAAGATTTATGTTCCATAACAAGGAAACCCAACAACGCACCAATGTGGATCCTCGCCTGGCCTTTGCGGTTGAGGAGCCCACACAAAACATAGCCCAAGTGCGTCAGCGTTTTGATTCATGCAGCACAGCGTTGCAGGTCCTACATGGCAAGGATTTGCATGGACGTTTGGCATTGATAACTGGAGCAAATTGTGGCATTGGCTTCGAGACAGCACGTTCCTTGGCACTGCATGGCTGTGAAATAATCTTGGCCTGTAGGAATCGTTCTTCGGCCGAATTGGCCATTGATCGGATTGCACAAGAACGTCCAGCAGCACGTTCTCGATGTCGATTTATGCCCTTGGATTTGGCCTCATTGCGAGCTGTTCAACACTTTGTCCAGGACATTAAAGAGAGCAATGTGAGGTACATACAGGATAAGGAAGATTGCTAAGAATCTTTTCATTTTAAATTATTTATGTTTCTTTTCATTTAGCCACATTGATTATCTTATACTGAATGCTGGTGTTTTCGCTTTGCCTTACACAAAGACAGTTGATGGTCTGGAGACAACATTCCAAGTTTCGCATTTATCACATTTCCATTTGACTTTACAATTAGAGGCATTATTTGATTATAAAACACGCATTGTTGTCCTGTCATCAGAGTCACACAGGTAAGAAAACTATCAATTTTACATACATAGCCAATTTTTTTAGGATTGGTTTCGAATTCTTCTTCACATATCTAAAGGTGAGTTAGAATACAAGGATTTGTTCCAATTTGCTGTAGTAATCAAACTACCTTAAATCAAAAATCTTGGTTTGAATTTGATAGAAATAGCTTTTAACTGAATACCTACTCAGATTTCCGTTTATGCATAAATAAAAATTCATTGTATTGATTAACAACAATATTACAATTCAATATAACAAAAAGACTTATTTTGAGATGAAGAAAAAGAATCAAGTGATATTTACGAGCTCTGTACAATATTATTCAACAGATCTTACAACATTTCAAAATAAAAAACATAAAGTATGTAAAAAAATATTTAAAAATAATAGAAAGCCTAGACAGAGTGGGATTTACATTCCCTTTTCCTAGCTTTTTATCTTTATTAAACAGCATGAATGATAAAAGATCAACTTCTAATGAATCCATTCAAATTGAATTTAAATAAATGAGGGACAGGTATACAATGAAATGAGATTCTTTATGCAAGCGCAAGAAACACTTAATATCCTTTCAATTGAAGTAAAGAAGCTAACAATGTAGCACATTTTATTGTGTAGAATATTCTTTAATGTTTTTAAGGCGGTATATATTTATTGTAAGGAAATTAAGTTTTGCAATTTTTAATTGATTTCCAAGTGGATTAAAACTTAAACTCATCACCCACTCCTAAATTTATTGGCTTATTTATAGTTCCTAAAGATTCTAAATGTTCAAATGAATTTGTTTACCTTGAGGAAAAATCATGTAAAATTGTTAAAATTTTTCAAAATTGAATTCATTACATTTCATTTAAAAATCTTATAAATCACTGAATATATAGACCTTTATTCTGACCCTTCTTGTGTGTGGATTAAGAATAAAAGAAATGCTGCATATTTACAGGCGTCTTTCAAAAAATGAATACGTTTTTACAATATTTTTCACTCATTTAGGTGCAGTATTTTGCATGTAATACAAATTATCTTTTTCTTAATTAGTTTATATACATACGTATATAAATTACCTTATTCCCATAAACTTGTACATCTTGTAATTAAATCTATTTTTGTAGTGAGGTTATTCAAATAAGATCCAGAAAATAATCCAACACAGCATAATTATTAACTAAATATAAGTGAAATAATCTGTCAGCTCCATAAGAATTATTCGTGTTCGTTCGAATCTTCCATCTTATATATATGGATACATAATGGAGCTGATATTCAGTACCAATGATTCTTCAAAAAAGTAACCTCATTTCAATAATATATTTGTTTCAAATGTGTGTTTAATTTTCAAATAATACCAAAACTTTAAGTTCAAATAACACGACAATAAAAGCGACTTAAGTCCAATTACAATGGAGAAATTGAGTTCTTTGTGACTCATCTGTGGTTAATCTCTTTAAAATGGACGCCAGTGTAGTCTCATCGTTAGGTTTTGGCCGGCCGGCCAAGCCATTTGACATTATTTTCTTTTATTTTTTGCAAGTTGATTGCACTTTTATGCATCGGCAATTTGGACTTTGGACCAACCGGTTTCTCTGTCTCCGTCGTTTTTTGTATTTTTTTTTTTATTATTATTTATTTAGCGTTGGTGTTGCTCCGCTTGCGGCTAAAACTATTTATAGTTTATGCATATCAAGTAGAGGCAAGTCATGTTTTTCTCTTTATCTCCATCACCGGTTTTTGCTGTACAGTGTTCAAATGTTGTTCACCGATAATTGAAATTTTATTTTTCAAGGCAAGAAAAATAGAATTGTAGTGAACTTAGCTTAGAAAACATTTGTCTTTCAGTTGGTTTTTTTGTTGTTGTTGTAACAGAATCGTTTGCATACTCGTATTGTGCGACGCAATCAGTACTACGCCACAGATTACAGTATCAGAATTGAAAACCCACACACCCAAGACTGACAGACATTAATTCATTTATCGCCCTCACGTGCAGACACACAGTGTCTTGAAAATATTTAAATAAGAGGTGAAATTTTAGATGGTAAAGTACCGGAAGTGTAACTATCAAATGAAAAATGGGCTGAATCTCTTTGTAATCTAATTTCTCATCTCATTTAAATTAAAATTCGATTTGTTTTAGGGCTATAATTAAAATAAAAACGTTTCTTATTTCAACAATTAATAACTATGTAGAATTTAATTCTTATTGGTCCGTTAAAATGCATTAGGTATTTCCATTTATAGTTCGAGTTGCGATCTAAAATAACTTGTTTTCATCATTTAATGATGTTTACTTATTTAATGTATATATATTTGAAAGACTTTTATAGAAAAACCTTTATCAAACACAATTCAATTTAATGAACATCACAGAATAAAAGCAACTTCCCCCTAAAGTATGCCATGGCCTAAAAAATCTGAGTCAATTGTTCTTTTCAACAAATATTTAACTTTCTTATGCCCTGTGGCTCAAAAATTTTCTATCAAAAATATTTTTTTTTAATCTACAAAACATTTTAAAGTTTTTTTAAATGTTTCACAGAGCAAATTCTTAAAATAATTATTGTGTCTAATTTTTCCTTAGATCGCCTACAGTATTACAGTGATTTTTGAGTGAACTTCAGATTACATTTTTAAATTTAATTTAATTTAAATTTTTCAACAATTTTGTGATATGGGATAAGTTTACTGGGATGCAAATAGGTACCTACAAATTTTGCTACCTATTTTATAATTGAAAAGAATTTTTAAATATTTTATAGTTTAAAAAAAAAATCCGTTTTATTTGGCCCCATGACATTCTGAAAATTTCGTTTTTAGTTGAAAAATTTTTTTACTTAACCTATTCGTCACCAATTCAGCTTTAAATGGAAAGTTTTCTCAATTTCACAAACCAGAATCAAAAAAATTCATTAAATTCACCTAACATACATACAGTAGAAAGCAAATGTTCTACCAATTCTCAAATCTTAATTAATTTTTAAAAAAGTTAAACTATTTCTAATTATATAATCTGGTATTGGAGGTACTACCATTAACTTCAAATCTAATTGTAAGATAGAATTGTTTAGAAAATTAAAAGATGTTAAATGGAAAGAAGACAATTTATTGGTGTTCTTTTACTTAAATTTTTATTTTTTTTTGTACATCAAAGTTTTGTTAGATAAAAAACCGAAATAAATACCGAAGTGGAAATACTTGTTATGTTTAAAAGTGCATTTATTTTTTTTTTTTTTTTAATTGTTTTTCTGTTTGATTAGCCTTGAAGGAAATTGAAGTCCAAATAACCAGTTCTTGCATGGGTACTTCAAACCACTGTGCACATTGTGACACACATAAATCATCCAAACTCTCGTGAACAAGCGGAAGAAGCATAAAACGCAATTGAACTGAAGAGTTGTTGTAGTATTTACTGGAGGTGGTTTTTATTTTTTTGCTGTTGCGTTCGTTGCTCGACTCACGTACAACATTGTGTATCTCAATTGGGACCACGGTTAGCTAGATGGCTGAATGTATCTGTATCTCGTGGTGAGCATGCAACCGAAAGTCGCGTGCGCCATTGGTTGGTGTACTCACAGAAAGTCATGTATGCCATAAAAACCAGATATGAAAAGTGGCAGAGAGTGATTTGATGATGAAATTTCGATGTACATTTGAAGATTCTATTGGGGTCAGCGCAAACTTATGATTAGTTGGCGTTAATAAGTAACTTAATGGCTGAGATATAATTACGCATTTATATGTACCTACCACAACAAATTTACAACAAAAATTTACAATTCATTTTCCCCCCACTCACAACCAAACAATACGACATGCCTTTTATCAATGGAGCGAGGGGAGAATTTATTTATAAATTTACAAAAAATTTATGCAAATTTTTGCGCTTACATTTTTTGCGTCGTTCTATTTACATATCGAGGAGACAGCGAGCCAGAGCAAAGCCGGGGGCATAATAAAATGAAAACAAATCCAAAGTCCAAAATGTGCGCAAAAGAGTCTCGTTTTTCTCTAGGTTTTATAGGACTGACGCATGCGCTACTTTTATTTTTGTTAGTACTTATTTTTAAGTCTGATTAAAGCAGCTAACACATTTGACATATGGCATATGGTTAGTTTTCTATATTAAAATTGTCATACTTATTAAGTAAACCAGACTTGATGTAATTGGTTTTTTTATGGCCTTTATTATACAATATTTCAAGTTATTGTTTTTATCTTGAAACTCAATTTATATTAACATGAATCAGTTAATTTAAAAATAAGTTAATAAAGTATTTAATTCTATAATTATTTTCCTGAAATGGAATTTTCATTTTCATTTTTATGCTAGAATTCTTTTCATGAAATTGAATATATATTAACAAGAATTAGTTAATTTTAGAACTAGTTTTCCGATATTCAATTTATATTAATTTTTTATTGCCGTTTTGATACAATACTCAAATATATTGATATTATATTGGTGACTTGAAGGGAATTCTAGAAACACTTTTCTGCAAATAAATTTTAATTAATTATGGAAATACTTACTCCAAATATAATGGTAAAATTAAAATTGAATTTTAAAAAATTTTCACAATATTTTGATTAATTGTTATTTAATTTTGGTTATTAGCACATAATACTTAAATAAAATGAGTTAATTCTACAATTACTTTTCTAAAACTGAATTTATTTTAATTTATTTTGCCCAGGGATTCTCAATTTTACTTTAGTTTAAGTCCTAAATTAGGAAAGTAAATCAAAAAGTTACTTGAAATCTTAAGTTAAGAAAGTAATTATAGAACCAACTAATTTAATTTTAAATGTAATTTACCTTCATACTTTTTGCTCTTTTTAATTAAACTATTTTTCATTATTTTTTTCAAAATCTTTTTATTTTTGGAATATAGTACTTTGACTGACAGGATTTCTAATTATTTCTTTTTATAAATATTGTGCCTCTATATTTTGGGAAAAGTATTATAAAGTGAATATGTATATTATCAAGAACTTTTAGTTGTGATCATTACTTACTGAGAACTTTTAGATTTGAAATGATCTTCACCGTGAACCCTTTGACAGAGGTTAACGGGCTTTTTTGTTTTATGGTCTTTGTTTTATTGTTTTAAAGAAAATCGCATTGTGCATTGCGCCTTTTATCACTTTTGTTGCTATTTATTTGTAGTAGGGCCTTTAACCATTGTCATTGCCTGGTTGGTGGGAACCTTTGTCTGAGAATGCGTCCCGAAATCCCCTCTCCTCGTTTGCATCTCATTAATGAATATGAACGAGAGACCCAATCAAGACTCGTTTGCTTGTTGTGTTTGTGTTGGGGGTGCAAAGTCCAGTGAGTTCAACTGGATGGTGGATGTAGCCACAATCCATATACGAGTATGTATGTATGTAGTTATGCTTTAAAAGAAACAAATCAACCACAAATTGCGTCTTAAAGTATATATATAAAAATTTAATCATATTAAACTAATTCTCTTGCAGATTTGCCAATTTGCCTTTGGAGAATTTGAGTGTTAATCATTTATCGCCACCGCCAGAGAAATATTGGAGCATGATGGCCTATAATAATGCCAAGCTATGTAATGTTTTGTTTGCCCAGGAACTGGCCCAAGTGAGTCATCGGAGCATGGAGTATTATATGGATGATTGACCCAGTTTCTTATTGTTTTTGATTTTTTGTTCTTAGCGCTGGAAGCAACGCGGGATTTCCGTCTTCTCCGTTCATCCTGGCAATATGGTTTCAACTGATTTGAGTCGAAACTATTGGTTCTATCGTCTGCTATTTGCTATAGTAAGACCTTTTACCAAGTCTTTGGTAAGCATGGCCACAATATTTGTTTACACTTTATGTTAATTGCTTTTATCCTACAGCAACAAGCCGCTGCCACAACAGTTTACTGCGCCACAGCCAACGAATTGACAGGTTTATCTGGACTGTACTTTAATAATTGCTTTTTCTGTGAATCCAGCAAATTGTCAAAGAGCTCCAAATTGCAGGAAAATCTGTGGCAAGTTAGTGAAAATTTAATCCAGGAATTGTTAGCAGAACAAAGGCAATAAAATTTCAATTTGTTTTTTCTTTTTATATTTCTAATAATGTAATTTATATTAAACAAAAAAAAAATACTACACAAAAATCAGTGATCGAGTAAATAATTATCTTAATATTAATATAAACAGCCTAAATACATATGCTTATTCTAAAGTGAGAGTGTACTACTTGCTAAAACAAAGGACTAGAAATCAGAAACGCGTCCTTTACGCTCCCAATCGCCATAACGTGTGGGTTCCGGACCAGAGGGACCGCCAATTTCACCCGTATACGGGTTTGTCTGATTGGGCCATGGCTTTAGGGGCTCCTTCTCCTGATAGGGGTGACGGGAGAATTCATCCAATTTGCCCAACGGCGTCTTGGCTCTGAGTTTCTTTTGAAAGGCCATGAATTTCTCTGTCTTGGTCTTTGGTTCCTTAATTTCCACCACAGAACCGGCTGAATCTCTGGCATGCCAAGCACTGCTTGTCGACAGATAGCTCACTGATAAGAGATAATAGAGAGCATTTAAACATTTATTAAATTTTCATTTGGATTACATTATTTTTTTTTTTGGCACAAACACAAAAAGCACACACACCTTGTTTGCCCATTTGCGGCAAAGAGCGCAGACTTTGTTTCGCCATCGACTGCATTTTAATTATTATTATTTAGTATTGAAATCTGTGTTAAAGAATTGCCCGCTTCTATATATTATGCAAGATATTGTGAATACCGGGTTAGTTCTTCACTTGTTGCTTCAGCTGATTACGTCTTGTCACCGACTCGGTCTATTTTGACTTGTGAGGCTTCTTGGGCAAACACATTGCTTTTATTTGCGAATGACAAAAAAAAAACAAATCAAAAAACAGCTGTTAGGCTATCGATTTGTTAATAAACTATATAGTATACTCGCCGTAATTTTTTGCCCTCTCTTAAATCGATGACTCATATATCGATAACGATAAAGATTTTCGATTAAAAAGTCCTAAGGTTGGCCGGAAGTCGTTTTGCTGGGCGGGCACATTTAAAAAAAAAATTCATTCTGGATTAAAAAAACTTTCAAAATTAAGGAAATATGGAGTAATATCTTAAAACATTGAGATTATTTTCTATTTTTTAATATAGCTATACTTGTCAGGGAGGTCTAGCGGGTGGTGTCTCCTCAAGCAACGGGTTTTTCCGCTGTTGTCCAATGTCAATCACAAACGAAATTTTTAAAATTTTTAAACGACTGTGTAACATTTTGTAGTATTTTAATTCGATTTTTTTACATAATTACAAAAAATAAAATATTTGAAATGTTTTTGGGTTTATTTTAAAAAATTTCTATTGATGGCCCAACATTTCGGGACTATAATTGCTATTTTCGAAATCCTTTATGCAAGTGGGTCCGAAAAGGCTGCCAGCATGTGGAAACGATCTTAATTTTATCAAAAGCGAGAAGTTTATCTGTACCTGGAACTTTTGTAGTTCATGTTCTTACATTCCTATGCTATTTCGAAAAATTCTTCAATTTTTAAACACTGATACCCTCATGTGTCCTTTCAATGAGCCAAAATCCTATGACCGTTGGGGTAGGTTTAATTTGCGAATATAATTCAGTCAAAAGATGAGCTTTTTTCAATGCATATTGAAAAAATTAAGCACCATTAATTTTTAATTAATGATTCATTTTGTTTAAAATTCAATGAGGTTTGCGAAAAAAAAGAATTAAATTCAGGACTAGCAAAAGAGCCGTTAAAATTAACAAATTAAAATGAAAAATGTAGTAAATTTTCCAGTACATATTTAAATCTTTGTGATTTGTATTCCCACAAAAATAATTTCGAAGAAGCTTTTGCTGTTTTATTTAAATTCATTATTGTTAAATTATTATTAAAATAAGTATCTTAGAATGTGTGTGTGTCAAAAGTACTTAATAAGAAATTCATTGACAATATATTGCATATATTACGGGGCAAATTTTTGATATATATTTATTATTCTTTTATAGAGATTGCATAATTATTAATTGTCTAATATTTTTATATATATTCAGAAACTCTTAAGCCAATCTTGTCTGCATTGAACATAAAGTCTAGCTTTTCGTCAAAATACAATTTCGAAATCTTCAAAATAAAAATAGACGATGTCAATTAAAGTTTCCAAATGATTGAAAACAATAACTAATCGACCTTTGAAAACTGTCTGTTATCGTATATAAATATCGTTGATATACATAAATATATTTTACTTTCGGCTTTTAGAAATTGCCAATTATATTAAAATTCAAAATTTGTAACTACATTTATATTTTAATGGTATTTCATAAATTTTATTTTTCTTTCTTATTATGGTAAACTAAAAAGTCAACGAGCTTAATGAACTAATTTCTTAAAACTAGAAACTCTTTAAGCAGCCGTTGGTGGTTCATTAATTAAACCATAGAACAGAATCAGTTTGGTTGGATCATGGCGAACCAGGAACATGAATGGAGTATCGACACGGAAAAGAATGTCTGGTCCTGATTTTTTCAAATATGCGATCGTAGCTGCTGCCGCCTCAGTGCCCTGTTCGTTGACGGTGAAGTCAACCTTATGGATAATCTCATCCACATAGAGATCGGACTTGGGTCCACTTGTGGGTACTTCCGGAGCCCTACGCTGGGCCTCCAGATTGTGTAAACTATTGCTGGTGTTGCTCAAATTCTGGCGAGGACGTGCCGACGATGTCGATGATCTTCCCGATGAGTTGGGTGCTGCTGTGGCGGCGGGATTCTCCGCAATCAATGAAAAATCATTTTGACTAATGCCAAACATACTACCCAAACCGATTCTTTGTAAGACACTCTTCATGTTGACGGTCTCTACTATATGGAATTTGGGTAAGGCCAGTAGAGTTGATCGTCTATACATTTTACTAATCAAACCCTCAATTTTATCTGCTGTCAGTTTTTGCTGCAGATAATTCAATTGCTCTATGGATGACTGCAACGGTTGAATGATATACATGGTACTCAAATTTCCTCGAAAAGGTAAACCAATGATTTTGCAGCTCAATTCGGGATCTTCGTGATAGGGAAAATTGCCACCTGTGGCCATCATTGGGACTTGCAAAACATTATTAGAACTCTCGCCATTGGGATAAAAATTATCTGGCTTAGTGGCCGATGGAATGAATTCCGTTTCCCAAAAGGCCTTGAAATACAAAGCATTGGCCAAAATCATCCGGGTACTTGGTGGTATGTCCGCTGCGATCACATCAATAATTTTGCGCTTGGTTTTATTCTCCACCCAGTAATTAATATGGTATCGAGCTGTTGCCGGACTTCCCTCAAAGTCTTCTTCTTTCAATTCCGATCCGTAGATTCCTGTGGCTACTTGTCTGTAAATTAAAATAGACATTAATAAGTAGTTGTTGGAAATGAATGATGGGTAATTCATACAAAAAATCCATTTTCAAACTTTTATATATGTGAGTAAATATGAATTTCTATCTACTTATAATGCAATAAGATCGCATCTGTAAGCCATGCTATCCCTATTTACGAGAGCCTTGTGAACTATTAGAAAGAAAAATAAACATTTATCATAGATATTCTTTTTGAATGAATTAAATATATTTCATTTCATTTGGTATATACAACGTAGATCCCATCTTTTGCTTCACAAAAGGCCCCTATCACCAGCCAAAGCATCGTTCAGAATGTATTAATAATGACTTTGGTATTTCCAGTTCCATAATTGAACCGCATAGCGATCCAGTTTTTTTTATATACCATGCACGCAGAGGGTAAAATGGTATATGAAAGTCGGCAAAAAGAAGAGTTTGCATTAGCATTAACAGTTAAATACAACTAGCCATTTGTCCATAGGAACACCTAATGTCACAGTTTTGCTAAAATTTTTGACGTAACCTAATAAAATTTCGCACACCAACATCTTTTACTACTAAGTTTCATAAGGATCGAATATAAAATAACTAATTTAGATGTAATCTAATTTTTGAAAAAGAAGAGCTAAAAAGGAGGCGTTGGCCCTTGGAGGATCAAAAGTGCTTGTTTTTTTGACTTTGTAGTTCCAACACTTGATGCATGGTATATCAAAGTCGGTGCACCGACTTGCCTACTTTATTTTATGAATTTTTTTTTCGATTTGTGCTCACCTGTAATCGGCATTGAGTGAATAGCCCAGTTGTATGAATAAACCATTGGCCAGATACACCTCATGCGGGCCGGCACGTTGATAACGTTTGTTCGGTCGCTGATTGACATTATTCGATGGCTGACGCCAAGGATCCATTTCAATTTGACGTTGTGGTGACATTGCCTCTTTTGTGGGTTGCTGGACATCGCGTAGCATAAGACCGAATTGTTCATGCATGGTAATGGCATCGTTCAAACCGAAAACCGAGGCCAATTCCCGGTAACTGTGACCTTTAGAGCCCAACATAAGCAATGCCAAGGCTGAGACTATACTGAGAGGTGAAAATACTCTTGTCTTGCTATACTGCGTTGCCAATTCATTGCCAAGGCTTTGAGCAAAATTGAGAATGTTCTTGGCAATGGCATTCGAAGCGGCCAGATCAACATAGGCATCTCCATAACCAACAGCAACTGGAGCAGCAGGAGCAACAGGAGCAGCAGCAGCAGGCAGTGAGGCTTGAGGAGCATATTGATTAACTTGAGGGGGATTATATGTCTGATATTGAGGTGCTTCATATTGTTGCTGTTGCTGTTGCAGTGGCACTTGCTCCTGTTGCAGCTGCGTTTGTTGTTGCTGTTGCGGCTGTTGTTGCTGCTGTTGCTGTGGTTGTTGCTGTTGCTGTGGTTGTTGCACATACTGTATTTCTTGTTGCTGCTGCTGATAATGCACTTGTTCTTGTTGCCTCTGCTGATATAAGCTCTGAATAGTTGCCATAGCTTCTGGAGTTCTTATATCTTTACGCCATATATTCAATTGTGGTGTTTGACACAAAGCCAATACACAGGCCGAAGCCAATATTAACAAGCGTAACATTTTTATAATTATTCAATTATATGCTTATCTTTTTATAGTTATACTATATATGCATATGTATATGTATGTAGATTTAGCACAGATGGATTGACAATTTTACACACAAAAATTCAATGAGATTGAAACACCTTCGTTGTTATTCTCAGACTGAATGATTCTCACTCATCGCCATTCATTATAAAATAAAAACTGGAATCGCAAACTCGTTATCAACCATCCAACAGGCCCCAATAAAGCCCAGCTCCAGGTCTATGAGATTCGCTCTCTTCCTCTCAGCTGATATTCCAAAAGCTTTAACCCAATGCCGCACAGTGGTTAAGATTTATTACAAAAAGGATTCAATTGTGAGAACTTTAAAACAGGATAAATTTTATTCGTCCAAAATAAAATCAAATTGAGAAATTCAAACTTGATAGTTTGTAGAGTATTCAAAATAATATTATTTAAAACCTCAGTTTTTGAGTCGAGGAGAATTTCAAGATTGTTGACAAATTGGTCGTGTTTTATTTGACAAGGAATCGTTACTTATGAGAACTATGAATCATCATCTACATATAGAATTTGCATTAATCTGATATAAAGGTCTACCTTATCTAAAGCTTTATCCCACTGTGCAGTGTCGAGTCATTACATTGAGCTTGGGTTATACCCTGGGCTTTGTTTGTTTGTTTACATGGTTTTTGACGTCCCATGTACTTTCTGTTATAGTTCAGTTCACTTTAGCTTTAGCCTCATTAATGTACATATATCGTCACATAAATATGTAGATATATATCTATATAAATATATACATATTTTGCCCTCTCACATATGCTGTTTAATGTTTAAAAAAAAATATAGAAAAAAAAACTCCAAAGTTCTACGAAGCGTTTAAAGGAAATCCATTTAAAGCTCACTCTCCACACTCTGCATACTAATTTAATCTGAATATATGTACATATCTACTTATATTTTTCTTTCACATTGTATCATAACTGTTTGTGCAAATATTTTAAATATTTTAAAAGAATACTTGTATTTTTGTATTTGCATGAACGTCATTAGATTTGTCATCAGAGTGTGGGGAAGTTTGTTTGTGACATGACCAAATAGGCTGGCAAATGTGATATAAACAAAAAGCTTGGTGATTTCCCCTCTTCTTTTCTGCATCAAGAATATGACATTTTAAAGTGATGGTAAAAGCCGGAATCCGGTTGAAAAAAAAAAAAATAATAAATAAATAATAATGATTAAAACAGATGATCTCTTACAACAAACTGTTTCTGATTATCTCATATGGTTAGAAAGCTCTGTTAGAACATCTTTCTGATGTCTTTCGAGTTCCTAATTATCCTAATTCGAGCTCCAAAAAATGTTGCCCAAAATTAGTCTTAAGGGATTTGTTTAGGACGTCTGTGAATACTAAATCTAAATTAATTTGTAGATATATTTTTTGGAAAAAACTTATTTTAAAAAACCTTTAATTTTATTTTGATTATGACAACTTTGTTTACTAAATGTTTTCCTTTTTAAAAAAAAACTCTCGACAGCTTTGGTAATTTATATCAGTAAGTACATATAATATTAGGAGAATCAATTTAAAACGTCACATATTTTACCAAGCTTAACACTAAATATTTTTTAATTTTTTTTTTCACTTTTGAAAATCATATAACGAAAAAAATTTACATATTTGGGTGAGTACATCACGCAAAACCCATTAAAATTTAGACACCTATCTTACTCTCAGGGTCAATAAATGTCAAATGCATCGCATAATTTTTATGTCAGTTAAAATTTATTATCTTAATACTTGCTTAATATTCAGAGAACACAAGTTAAATATTGTTAAATCGATTTAAAATATTTTGTATTTCTCAATTAAATCATTTCTGAAGACTCCAATGTATCTTATCAATAGATTGAAAGCCCAGTTTCTCAAACATTTTGCGTGATGGAATATTTTCAGGCATTACAGGTGCTAGAACTTCATCTCCCAGGGCTGAGATTGATTTTGAAAGACAGCGAACCATTAAACTGCCCAGACCCAAACGTCTATGAGACTTCAAAACTTGAAGTAGACCCAATGAGCCGTTGGTATGTCTAAAAAAAAAGGTGATCCTAAGATGTTGAGATGCCTATTTTTTGATATCATCGATATATAATACCTTAAGCACCAGGCAATTAATTTGCCAGTCTCATCATAAGCTCCCACAGTAACATTATATTTTATTAGACGTCGAATCCGATTTAAAGCTTCATCGTCCCGATGTGGCCACAATTCACTAATGGATTCAGCATCTTTAAGATTTAAAGAAGCTAGAGTAATTCCAAGTGGAGCACTAGAAAAGAAGGCACGAATTATTATTGAAATTACTCTCTAATGGCATTTTTTTTAGGTCTTGCATGGAAATTTTGAACAGGGGCTTATCGCGTTGAATCTAGAATGTACTTACTCAATTTTAAAATTAGACACGATTTCTTTAGTAGCATGATACATAATCGTTTTTTCAGTCCAGGTTTCTCTATCCGGAAATCGATTGAAAAAAGCACTAGCAACTGGCATTAATCGTGAGTCATAGGCACAGAGTACATATTGATTTCCAGTTGCTGGTAGTATTTGAAGAGCCTTTATTAAACATTCCAAATTATCATTCAATGTATTAAAATAAAGCTGATCCCCATGTGACTTGGCTCCGGATTTAAACTAAAAAACAAATAATTTTATTAACTAACAACGTTAATAAAAAGTACCACTTACTATCAGCAAAAAAGTGCCAACTGTTTGCCAATTGTCATTAGGTGACAATATTTTGATATCCAAATCAGGTTCTTTCTCTTGCCAATTGATAAAATTTTTTAAACATTGGTAGCCTGGTGTATATATTGGCTTAATAGCCCAAAGATCCTTTAACTTTGTCCAATCTTTAATTGGTATTTTCACCAAGGACAGTGATGCAATCTTCGACATAACTTTTCAGCTTTTCAGCTGTTATTTTGTGTTGATTTTTGTGAAATGAGAGATAGTAACTTTTAAAAAGTGCGGTAAAGTTAAAAAGATAAGAACTTTATATTTTAGCGCCTCTTCATAAACTATACAACGCAAATTTTCAAAAATTTTTGTTTGACAACAATAAAAAAGCCTACAAAAAATAATTTCAAAAAGGTTTGTTATGAAATACGTTAAAATTTTTGTGTAGAATTTGTGTTAATTGGCTAATAAGGGTCACTCAAATAGGCTTTGGCCTCGAGTTTAACGACTTCATTTTTGATGATTACTGGAAATATGGCATATCTATTTTCTTTTGCTTCGATTTTTCTTTTTCATTTTTACACAATCTTGCATTACATTACAAAATCTAAAGAATAAGTTGATAAAGTAATAACCCTATTTATAATAAATGTAAATTTCAATTATCATGGAATTCGAATCGTATTTTGTGTTTAAAAAAATGATAAATTTGCTTTCAAGAATTTTGAGTACCTACATATATTTAATTTAATTACCCGTCTAATAGAAATGTCAAAGATTCTATATGAGTATGGACGATCAGAATGTTTTTTATCTAGAATATTTCTCCCACTCAAGCGACATTGTTTTCCAATATAGGGGCACTGCATTTATATATGTAGATACATATGTATGTATGTACAAAAAATGTCACACATGATTTTATATATGTATGAACAAACTTACCAATACACTCTTACACAAAATATAAAGATAAATAAGTAGGTATTGTTTATTGCTGTTTATTAAAAAAAAATATAAACTATTATTTAACCCCAAGCTGATGATGATTTTAATCTTTTAAGGTATCCCAAACGATATTTAGCACTATTATTTTACCTACATTGTTTATTAGTTCATTGTTGAATAGTTTAAGATTAACTTTCTAAAAGATTTTTTTTTAAATTCGTAATATTTTAAAGGTTTTAGACATTTAAATACTACAATAACGAAACAAAAACCAACCACAAAATCTTTGGTTTTAATTAATCTCTTGATTTAAAACTTGACATAAATTTTCATTAGATATCTCAATTCAAAATGTTTATAACTACCATTTTTTAAAAATTGTTAGTCAAATTATTGGTAAAAAAAATCCAAATATCATTCTTTTTTCGTTGAAGATGTCCAAGAGTAATCAAATATTTATAAATATTTATAAATATTTATTTATTTTATTTTATACATTTTAGAGTGTTCAATGATAAACATTTAAAGTGTTAAAAAGTTAACTGCTTTTCTTTTTAACTCGTGTAACTAAAATAACTTTAATTTGTGCTTCTAGACAGAATAATTGGAACGGGATTATTCTAAATTTTAATTAATCATCTTTAAAATTTATTATTATTTGGATAATAAAGCTTTTATAAATTGAATATTTAGAGTGCAACCATTTTTAATTTTAATTTAAAAAAGTATTGTATTATTTATTGTATTTTGTTCTATTTAAATCTCTTGTAAATTTCAGTATGATATTTTAATTATTTTGCGATTGGGATCATTTTTTTAAACCAGTCCAAAACTCCAATAAAGACGATCAATAGGTTGAAAACCTAATTTCTCAAACATTTTACGAGATGGAGTATTCACATGGACTACCGGAGCTAGAACCTCATCTCCGAGAGCTGATATTTTTTTGGAAAGATAACGCACCATCAGATTACCCAAACCCAAACGTTTATGGGACTCTAGAACCTGAAGTAAACCCAATGAGCCAATTGGAATCCTGAATACAAAAAAGATAAGTGCATTAAGAGATAAGCAAGTCATTTGATATGCCAGACCTACCTCAAGCACCAAGCAACCAATTTGCCACTGTCATCATAGGCTCCTACATTAACATTATATTTAATCAGACGATTGACAAAATCTATAGAACCAGGTTCACGATGCGGCCAGATTTCGTTGATGGTTTCAGCATCCCTAAGATGCAAGGATTTTAGAGTAATACCCGGAGGGATTCTGCAAAAAAAGATTAACTAAAGGAACTCCTTAATGATAATTTGAATTCAATTTTCTTACTCTATGGTAAAACTCGATACAAGTTCTTTACTGGCATGATACAAAACTGTCTCATTAGAATGTACTTTTTGATCGGGAAATCTATTGTGATAGCTTCTGGCACTGGGTAAAAGACGTGAACAATAACCAAAGAGAAAATATGGTCGAGCAGTTGCTGGGACAATTTCAAGAACTTCAGTCAAACCATCCAGTTTATCATTCAAAGTATTGAAATATAAATGCTGTATCTGTTCATTCAATTTCAGCTTAATTGAATGAAAATATACATATGTTTGAAATTAATAAATTGTCAACAATTTAAAAGTCATACACACACTTACACACATAACAAAAGTTCCGTCGTTTTGCCAGTTTTCGTTTAATGTAAGAATTTTTATTTGCAATTCCGGTTCTCTTTGCTTCCAATCAATGAAATTTTTCAGGCATTGATAGCCAGGTGATATAAGTGGCTTAGTGGCCCATAAATCTCTTAGTTTTGGCCATTCATTTATGGGAATCTCCGATAGGGACACAGATTTTAGCTCCGACATGACGTGACCGACCCATGCAAAGACTCCTGAACACTGAATTAAGTGTAAGCACTGTAACCAAACAGCTGAGATTGTATATTGTGAAATAATTAATTCTAGAAAGAGAGTGGAAAGCAAAACAAGGCACATATGCTATAAAAAAGCTGCTACACATACATACAAATGTGTTGATATACATACTTATATTGAATTATTACACTGTCAAACAAAACCATTGCACATTTTCACTTCAATGATATCAGATAAGCCGGTTGTTCCATGATAAAGTTAACACTTGAAAATTCTCAAGGGTAAACCCTTTATTTCTTACAAATATCTTAAACTAATTCGATCTCGTTAACAGTTTAGGAACCAAAAGAACATATTATTTTCATTAAATAGCATCTAAGATTTATATTTACCTTGTTTTTGTTTAGAAAACAAAAATTGCTGACATAAGTTATCAATTCATTCTGTACGTGTTGCTGTCAAGTGCTCTATATAAGCCCTTATCTAAGACAATCCATTGGAAAAACACTAACAAGGTACGGAAGCTCTTTTATTAACAAGATAATATTCGGTTCTAATTAAATTTTCAAAATTCTTTTAATCTCGTGTGCACTTGGACACATCTAGTTAAGAGAGAGGCACACCCAATTAAGAGAAAAGTCTCGTGATATAAGTGTTCTGTTTAAAGAGCACTGTTTTAGCATCAAAGATCAATGCAAACCGGATTCTAAAACTGGCCAAGTTTTACAATTTTTTAACTTTTTTTAAAAGTTCTCAGACGAATCATCAAAATGACAATAGAATTTTTGTTTCTTTTTTTTTTGTGTAAGACTTTTTAACAATTTTTTCCCGTCCTGGCCACAGAGATAACTGACTATCTGACCAACAAATTAATAACAAATAACATTTGTCTTAGGTTAGGTTAAATTAAGTAATTAACAGACTCATGCATACTTATGTATATATGTGTGTAGAGTGCATACATATGTAATTCGATTGCGTGTAAGTACTAATTAAGTCTTCTTCGCATAGCCTCTCTTATCGGATTTTCTCCTCAAAATCATAAGCACCCATGGACCATATTAGATTGGCATCCGTCTCCACTTGAACAAACTCTGTGGAATAAGTATTCGATGTGCTGACCATGCCTCCAAATTCCATTTGTGCATGATCTACAAAAGAATAATTAAGAAATTTTTTATAGGAACTAACTTCGTTTTTCGACTTACATAAGTTCCACTTTAAGCCTGTGGTGGTCACATTATGAGCCATGGCACCAATCGGCATTAGAGAGCACCACCGTTGACCAGTTACCAAGTCGAGAGGTATCTGTATTGTATGTTTGCCAGGTCGCAATAGCCAGGTAATGGAATCACCGCTTAATAGATAAACTTTACAATTATCTTTTTGCACCTTATATAGGGTATTCAGATTGGCCATAAGTTGGTCGAGGCGACCAGAGTTATCATTAAAAACAACTACATCCTGGACTTTCCGCTGCTCCATCACTGGCAGAAGGACATTAATGGCTTTTGTAAAATCTGTGGCATCCTGATCGGGTGTGTGAATTTTTGGTGTAGTTTTGAAAAATTCCACCGTCTCCTCGGTGATGGAATCAAAATCTCCAGTTATCACATCCGGTGGTGCTATTAAAGAAGCATTGTCTGATCCTTCATCCTTAGCTCCTTTGGATTTTGTCGGTGAGGTATTCTTGCCATCTCCTTGGGACAAGACAAAATCTCGCCAATGATTTGATCCACCATCAACTGCACAACGGACAATGGCTAATAGATAAACAAAAACAAAAATTACAAACATTTACCGGCCACTCGTAATCTCTCCTCCGTTTGACCTTACCATTCTTCCATAACAACTTCACCACGTGACTTGGGACCTGAATTTTTCGATTAAGCACTACGCAAACATGGCCATTTTCTCCCAACTTGAAGTTTTCTTTAATCAAATCACCCGGCGTCCACTTAAACTCTTTAGGCGGTATTGTATGGTCCATTTGTTGACGAAATCCTATTGTTGTTTTTGTGCACAGTTTCCTGGTGTGTAGGTGTGCAGCATGTGTGAGCAGAGAAAGGTTGCCAGCCTGTTGAATTTGACCTACATCTGGCAGCGCCAAGAACGAGATGCTCTTGCTGCTCTTTAAAACCAAGTTTAAAACACGCCCACGCGTGCTGCATAATGGTGCGTAAATCATAAACAATAATTTTGATATATGAGTATATATTATGTGGCTAATAAAGCAAATCACATTTGTTAAACGAACAAAAAAAAATAAAAAATTTGAAAATAAAAACTCGCGCCGATAGCCACCGACTGATTGCTATTGAAAATCAGCTGTTCGTCATTCGAAATGGCGGTCGTTTCAGCATTTTGTTATTTATGAATGGAGAGTTAATGCATCATTCAAAAAGTCTTTATGAAAAAGGTATAATAAAGAATCGCAAGATGTTGACGCAATCCCAATATCCCGACTATAAATTTGTCTGCAGAGTGAATCACATTAAGACCTTTCATGCGGCCATCAAATCGATTTGCTTCAGCGACGTAAGAACAAAAATCATTAAATTTGGCCCTTTTTGTTATATTTTACTTGCTTCCAGTTCGGGACTTTCCTTATTAGCGAAGATGGTATGCGCATTACAGTCGACCAAGCTAAATCCATACAGGCTACTGTTTATATGCTTCCAAGTTTCTTTGAAGAATTTTATGTGCAAGATTTCCAAAGCTTTGGGATAAAAGTCAATGTCCTGGCGGAATGCCTGAGCCTGTATGGCCTAGCCGATTGCGGGGTGAAGTTGCTTTACAAAGGCGAGGGAGCTCCACTAATGATACTCTTGGACCCGCATGACGACGAGGACTTAAGTACCGAATGTGCCATCAAGACAATGAACGTAGATGAACCTATGGAATACGAACTGGATGAAAACAGTTCAACTTTAAATACACTCTTTATACGTGGGCCTGATTTGTCCAATATTTTCCATGAACTGGACAAGGCTGCCGAGGAATTCGAATTTACCATTTCCCCCAAAAGTCCTCACTTTAAAATAACCACTCTTGGTGTCATCCAATCCGAGTCAAGCGTGGAGGTGGCAAAGACTTCTGATATGATGTTAATGTTCAATTGCCAAGCTACAACTGTGGCTCGCTATAAAAGCCAACAGATTCGAATGACAAACAAATCTCTACAAGTGGCCACAAAAGTGGCTATTAAAACAGATAGCAGTGGCCTCCTGGAGTTACATTTTATGCTGCAAGCGGAGAATCAAGAGGACATATATGTTCAGTTCTATGTAACGCCTCTGCTAGATATTGAATGAAAATTTGATTTTAATTTTTTTGAATACCCCAAACGCGTATGATTTATCGAAAATTGATTAAGGATTTTGGCCTGTTATATATTTATATAGCTTAAATCGAACTACTATTAATAAGTACTCTAAACTAACAAATATTTTAATTCTTTACTTTTCTTTATTATTTAAATTTATTATAGTGTGCGGAATTATCGATAACAAAACATTTACAAAAACGAGTACATTAACTTTGGTAAAAGTTTTGCAACATACGAATTTGAATATTCAAATGTGAGATATATTTTTCCAAAGGTAAGCAAAAAACCTACTGAATTTATATAGTTAAGAACAGCATTGGGAACATTCATCTATATAAATTGATATATTTTGCGAAATTGATCAAAACCCTATTATCGACTTTCCAAGGGTATAAAAAAGTCGCCATTGCCTTCGCAGGCGAACCTGAGTGGAAACCTAGCGAAAAACTGTTTTTCGCTATACACACATTCGTAATATAGCCGTCAAAACGTGAGGGTTGTGTTCAATGTAAGTAGAAATAACGAAATAACCGCATTTCGTTTGATTTTGCAAAATTGAGTGACGTAAATTTTTTCCGCAAAAAAATTTCCTATAGTTAACCAAGTGATTTATGCAAATAATTTCATTAAGTTTTAACGTTTTTATTGATTTCATTAAACGGAAATAGTGAAAAATGTGCCAGTTAGCTATTTTTTAATGTGAGGGTTGATATTCTAGGTTACATAAACGTGTCCTTGTGTGTATTTAAGTGAGGGTGACTTCTACGAATGTTCGTGTGTGTATGTGTGAGACTGCGTTGGCAAGGTGCTAAAGTTGGCAGCAATTTAATATTTAGATATACATTTGTATTATTATTAACATTCGTCCGGAAAGTTATCAATTTGGCATTGAAAATTTCTCTGTATACATACATACACACTCTGGGCTGATTACATGATCGGAGAGTGAGATCTGCTGACTCTCTTGTGTCACTTCCATTTCTGGGATTTTTTTTCATTTTGTTCAAGCTTAAAATGATCGCCACGTGGTTGCTGGACTAGTTTTTTTGCAGTACTTTTTCAAGTCTTTAGGTTCTTGATTGGCCAATATATGATTTTTCCACCTCAACAGGAGATGTCTTATGTAACGGTTCCTCATGTTGTTGTAGCAACTGAGTAAAGGCTGTCCTCATTTTCACTCTCTCTCCCACACACACAGACTCTCGCTCTCTCTCTCGTCTACTCTTTGGCCTGCTTTCAAGTGCATTTTCTTAAAATGGGAGGAAAAAAGTGGTTTTCCACACGATAAAAAAAAAAACAATTTACTCTCTCCAAGGTCGTTATCAGCTGTGTTGACATTGCGTTGTTGCTTTCAGTTTCAAGTGCAAATTGTTGCATGCAACACTAATTACTTTCTGTCGATAGAAAAAATGAAATACCTCAACGCTTGTTGCTGGGTGAAGAATGAGGAACAAAAAAAATTAACAAGAATTTTGCAGTTGTCTGTGTGCGTGTGTGAGAGCGTAGTGTGGGGAGAGGGCAATAACATGTGACCAGGCATCCGTCTGTGTCTGGCTGAAGCTTTGATGACGTCGATCCATTGCTCACGCGTGGAATCAGAGTGAACTTTGTATAGTAACGGATTAGATAACAGAACAGAAACGAGATGAAAGATAGACATATGTACATAAATGCAACAAAATTATATAAATTAATTGCAATCTTTCTTAGTCATTATTATAGAACATAAACTTGAATGAAGTTGTTTTTAATCTGATAATTTTTTTTTACGGAAAATATTACCTAATAAAGCAAAGACGCAAATGAAAGAGGGCTGGATTTAAGAGATTTCACCTCTGAAAATGCCAAAATTTTGAGATTTAAGACCGATTTCCTGCTAATTGATTGAAATATGACTAATTTCACTCCTAACATTTATTCCAATGACACCTAAATTTATTAATCCGGGCTTGGTTATATAAGAAAAGAAGTAGTGCAATACATTCTTGACTATAGGTTGGACTTGATAACAAATCTGTCATGACTTTCTGGATGCTTCTTAAAGAAGACGCAATCCTTGCTCTATGATTCATTACAGATTCTTGATTTTATTACAAAACGTTTCTAGAAGATCATTTCATTATTTAGGATTTTCCCTGTTCTGGTAGTATGTAATCCTCATCTATAATAGCTACAGACATCTATAACGAATACTAATTCTGAATTTTTCCACACAATTTTAAATACATATAAAAAGTATTGATACATATTCTAATTAAACTAACGGATTACTAATGGTTTGCCAACTCGTTTGTGTTTGTTATCAAATATTTCGCACATGCCTTTAATGCACATTAACCTTGGCTAAACATTTTGTTTCCGTTAACGGTTTCTTATCACTTTGTTTGCATAACGAGGCAATGGAACAAATAATTGATTTTCAATTTTTTTTTTTTTCTTGATTTCAGTCGAGTCTGTGTTAACACATCAAGTTAAATACATAAAGCAAAATGGGCGTACCAGCTGGCGATGTTGAGAAGGGCAAGAAGATTTTCGTCCAACGTTGTGCTCAGTGCCACACTGTTGAGGCTGGTGGCAAGCACAAGGTAGGACCCAATCTACATGGTCTGATTGGCCGCAAGACCGGACAGGCTGCCGGATTTGCCTACACAGATGCCAACAAGGCCAAGGGTATCACCTGGACTGAGGATACACTCTTTGAGTATCTGGAGAATCCCAAGAAATATATTCCTGGCACCAAGATGATCTTCGCTGGTCTAAAGAAGCCCAATGAGCGTGGTGATCTGATTGCTTACCTGAAGTCGGCCACCAAGTAAAGGGTTTAGGGATTATTCTATATACTGCCATCAATACCCCCATACAACAACAACAACAACATCAGCAGCAACAACTACAACAATAGGAACTATTGTATTATTAATTGTGTTTAGTCACAATCCAAAAACAACATCAAACATAATATATACAACAACAACAACAAAACAAACAAATATACAGACCTATAGAAACTACAATTATGTTAATTATAAAGTTTAAATAGGACAATTATTATTATTTAATTTAACTGAAAAATGGAAAACAAAACGTGGAAATATTTAATTTAAATCTGAATATAAATTGTGACGACCACAAAAATTAAATAATAACAAAAAAAGTTTAAAAAAAAACTTAAAAACCTACAAAACGTTTGTTTAATTTGATCATTTTTGTTTAAACAACTCAAGTGTTGAGTTTTCATGTCCTTTTGTCGAATTCAGATTTCGTATTTAAGGAGAAATTTGTAATTTTAAAAGGCATTTAAATTTTGATTGCGTTATTTAATTATATGTGTTTAGGTATTTATATGACTCATTAAATCAAAATTCTTGATTTCAAATACCTTTCTTTTTGTTTTTAAATTGAAGTCCTTTAGTTATATGTATATTGACAAGATATATAACTAATAAGAGAATCAGTTTTATAATCAAACTAACTTACCAGCTAATTTTTATATAGACATTTTTCAAATCCTCAGTCTCACACTTATAAATCTCTTTTTTGCCCAGACTCTCGTCATTAGCTTTGTTGTTTTAACAGTTTTAACAGGTCCAAATGAAAAATCACCCAATTGAGACGAATTTTCATAGTACCACATATGAATCCATCAATAAATTTCTAGGTACAATCAAAGTAAAACAAACTACCTAACAAAAATGGTAAATCCTAAAATTGTTCTCAAAATATCCGTAGACGAGTTTTTTGAGACTAGTTCTTTTTTCTTGACCTACAATTGAAACTATATTAAATTTCCGGTTAAAGATATACTTGAATATCAGTTTTTACAAGACACAACTTCTTTATTTTTGATTCAAATCGGATAATATTAAGCTAAATCTATAACTTTTAATAGCTCTTCCTACTATCTAGTAAATGTTTTTTAATTTTTCTTTTGAGAAGTGTTTTCTCTCTTAAAATATCTCTCTTAAACCTAGAATAAGGATCCAGGTAATAACTTACTGTTGACATTAAGAGACAATCTTCTGAAAGAAAGTTATAACATCAATATCTTCATTTTGTGTTCGTTTTATAAAGAATCCTAAAACCCTATAAAGATGATCGGTGGGAACACAAGACCTCAGTAATCCGGGTTTAAGTTGAGTTTGTTGCCTTGTCTCGGGTAACAGTGATAACGTCTATTTTGCATGATAGTTCTCACCGTCCCGATAAATCGGGGTCCACCTTATATCAAATCATGGATGAAAAGTAAACAGCTTTTCTTATTAGAGATGAAAATAATTAGACTTAGAATTGACAAGCTGAGGAATGACATCGATTCCTTTGAAAATGGAAGCATGAAAAGCCCTAAGGCTATGAAATTGATTTTGAATTATAAAACAAGAAGATAATAGAAATGTCTCTTATATCTACGGCCCAGTCATAAGAGTCATGCAAAAAATTTCATTCAAAGAGAATACAACTGTAAGATTAAAAAGTTACTACAAACAATATTTTACCTTGATAACATTTTTTTACAGAGTCATACTCTTTGAAGTTCACGTGCCATTCCAAGAGAGTCTACTATAGAAAAAAAAAAAAAGAGAGGCCAATGGCTGATTACAAAACCAGGCGTGTCATTATGTCATATAAAAGTTTCACTCTCTCTTAGTTTAGTTCACGTGCTTCACTTCACCTGATAAGAAAAGTACATATAACAGCTGATTATACATAGATAGATAGCACAAAATATGTGACTTTATATTTCCATTTAATTTATTATTTTATAATATTATTATTCATTTACAGTCACAAAAACTTTTTTTTTATAGTACAATTTAATAACAATTTCATTTATTATTTATATTGAAAGAAAATACTTGATAGGTTTTTAATTGTTTTTACATTTCGTTAGGCGCCTTATAATACAATATATATAGAAGTGCATAAATCGAAGCGCAATAATAGAAATAAAAATTTGATAATATAATAACAGAAACGAAACAATAGAATGAACCATCATTTAAATAGAAAATGGTATATGTTTTCTTTTCTTTCGTATGTTTTTTATTTCTTATTTTTGGAATGCCAAATCAAATCCTATGGAGACGTAAGTTGGTCGTTGGAGGCTAAACAACATAAAACTTATTTTAACAGACAGAGTGGAGAGGAAAAAATAACAACAAAAAAACTATGCGCTTATATTTATCAAGAAAAACAAACTCGTTTTAAATGGGGGAAGGGGAGGAGATGAAGTTCTTGGAAGAAGGGAACAACAGAAATTTTCTTCTTCCTTAATTCTTCAACTCTTATTGTTAGTTAAGTGTTTTTTTTTGTGTTTTGGTTTTTTTTTTTTTTTTGTTTATAATGTATGTGTTTGTGTGTTGTTAAGGCTGGCGGCCTTGGCTTAAAGATTGTACATGATGTTGTTTTTGTTGTTGTGTGTTTACTGTAGTTTACGGCTTTTAGGCCTTGCCAGCAATAGGAGCAGCGCCTTGCTTCTGATTCTCATTCTCCTTCTCCAGTTGCTTGCCCAGATATTCCCTGATAAGACACAAAAATACATATTAATGTTTAATGCAAAGAATTTTGAATAGTTTTATGAGATTTCTTTTTCCGAATCTTGAAAATTTATGAAATTATATATGTGTTTTGCCATGTGGATCATGCGACATCTATATATCATATGAGAGAGAGGAGCAAATAAGAAAAGGAAACATTGTGATCTACTAACCAATTGTGTACCATCAGCTTCTGAACAGCCAGCAAAGCTTCGTATCGTACATTAGGATCCTCATGGCCCAAATGTTGCATTACAATCTGCTTGCCACCAAGTTGTTCCAAAACACTGCAAGAAATTTGAAGGTTAAAAAGAAAAGGTGTTAAAAATGAAAAAAAAATGCAATAAAGATATATCAAAGAACAATTAAGTTTCCTGCCATGAAAAAACATTCAGATACTCACTGCTTGCCGCGTGGATAATGACGCACATACTCTCCAATATCAAAGCAGGCAACGGACAGAATAATGGCATCCTTCGATGTCTCCAGCAAGTGAACCAGAATACGCAACAATTCATAATTCTTCTCATTCAAACGTTGAGCATTTTCACGCCAGAATTTGGCCGATTTGTGGACGGGCGACCATTCCAAACGGCCGCTACGCACCTCAGTGGCATACTCATCAAATGAGCTGAGATCTTGCACAGAATTCTGCAATTTCTCGCTCAAATATTCCACATCGGCGGTAATATCCTCATCATCGAAACGACGTTGTTCCAATATTGACAATTGTTTCAATACCTTACTCTGGACCATGGCAATACAATGATCCTTGGCCACCGATAGATCTTCAGGCTTCTCAATTAGATTACGGAAAACGGCCAAAATGATGCGTGTAACCTTCTCCTTGGCACAATCGCTTAGAATGTCAGCCAAAATGGGTATAACACTGAACTTGTTCATTTTGGCAGCCAACAGTGGATTGAATGTGAGCACCCACAGGCAGAAAATTAATTGATATTGCACCTATGAATAAGAAATCGAATTTAAATTGTACACAAAACAATTTAGGCATTTCAATTTCAAACTCACCTGGAAATTAACACGAGTCGACAGAATGCGTATCAAAGTGCTAATACCATCCACACTGACAAAAGCGAAACGATATTCATCCACACGTAGCATCATCTGCAGACAGCGGGCCACCGATTGAATATACTCGTTGTTCTATATGGTTTTTTTTTTTTTGGAGATTGTAATATACATATATAAGTATCATATATTTTCTATACATTTTAGTTAGCATTTTTT
Source organism: Drosophila insularis (assembly GCA_018903935.1). Lineage (NCBI taxonomy): Eukaryota > Metazoa > Arthropoda > Insecta > Diptera > Drosophilidae > Drosophila > Drosophila insularis. The sequence goes on along the minus strand of JAEIFP010001084.1, from coordinate 6,900,226 downwards.
ATGTTAGTTATGATTCACAATATCTAAAAGTTTGTTTCTTTGCAGCTACAACAACAATGTCACTAAAAGCTACACACACAGAAAAAATAGGAGGAGCAAATAAAGGAATTTATAGAAATGGAAATAAAGAACTTTGAAATATTTGTTTTTGTTCCCTGCACCTTTATCTGTATTTTTTTCTAAAATTATTTTATTGGTATCAAGTGTGAAATGAATATGTCTAGAGTTTCTTGTGTCGTTTACGCATTGTTTAACCAGCACCTGGAATTTAATCCTCGCACCACATTTACAAACACACATATGCTTTATAAACTGCTTTGCAACACTGGAGAGGGTGGAATTTGGGTTTGTTTTTGATCTTCATATCGCGTGTACACTTCCTCAAAGCTTAGAAATTAGTTGGGTTAGTAGTAACAATTAAGGGCTACGAAGTTTAAAGAAACACTCCCACACACACACACACACACAGAGGCAAAGAGTCCAGAATTATGGAACAGATTTGTGAATTGAGGCAACACTCTTCTACAGTATTGATCAAAGTGTTAAGATATCGTTAACAAACACTGGAGAGTAGATCATCTTTAGATCTAATATTATTTGGTTTAAATAACCTTATTTGGTTGAATTAGGTATTTTAATTAAAGGGTTTCGTTAATTCTCTTCTAAAAATTATTTTCTTTACTAGCAAAAGGTATTATTGAAATAGTTTACCAACCAAAAGCGAGTGTAAAACATATTTTTTTACATTTCGACTGAGTCTACTCGTCTCATATCTGAATATTAGGATCAAACAAGTATTTCCATAATTCTTCACTTAATTTAAGGACACTTTGAGAGTTTTATAAGTAAAGTGGTAGTATTTTATTTGTGTGTGTGAGAGAGTGAAAGTGTGTGGTGTTGGTATTTGATGGTTGATTTTATTTTGTTTCGTTTGGTTTTTGGAGGATATTTTGGAGTACCGGTATAACACATTTGCCATCCTGCTGCTGGTCGCCGGCCATATCGCGATAACTCTCATTGGCCAAATCGTGCTGATGCTGCTGCATTTGCTGAGCAATATTCGGACTGTATTGATGGCCATGATGATCTTTGTCTTTGCCATGCGGTCCATGCGAGTGCACAATGATTGTTTGTACCCGCTTGGCCAATTGGGCCATCTCTTGCAAATAGGCTGTGCTCTAGCGTATTGATGTGTTTATTTTTTTTTTGGGTTGGTTTTTTGTTTTTTTTTTATCATAGGGAAATTGAAGGGGATCGGCCATCGTTTAATATCACAAAATAGGGTCAAAATATAAATTAAAATTGTTTCAGAAGTAATACAAATATATATGATTGTGCAATATATATAAAACACAAGTAATATAATAATAATAAACCATTGTTTTTTGCTCTTGCTTAGGGACAACACGAGATGTTCATTGTGAGTGGTGAAAGAGATTTGAAGTTGCAGATAATATATATATGTATATGTATATCATTATAGAAGTGCCAAATTTTGTTGTTGGTGCATGAACGGATGAGGAACCACAATAAGATAAGTTCACATGGACTCCATTCAGAGAGTTTTCACGAGTGTTTTTTTAATTAACCAAATTTAGTGTCACTTTGTTTTAATAAAGTCTTTTAGTTATATTACAGAAAAAAATTTTAAGTAAGCAAGCAAAACTAGTAAAAAATAAAGGCAGGCAGAAAATAGGTTTAGATTTTCTAAAAAATTTAGTTTAGTTATTTTGGTTAAACACAAAAAAAAGTTTAGAAACCATTTAAATAATGAAAATTAATATTTTAATCTGTGAAATTTAAGAATTGCAAAAGTTTTCAGCATTCTGATTCTTTAACAATTTCGCATTTTGGCAACTAATTTTGGACTTTACCTAAAGATTGTTTTTTTATTTGATGACTAAAGTCACACTATTCTATAGTGTTAATCTATGTGTTAAGAAATCGTTATAAAGAAAAAGTTACTGTTTATCAATTAAAAAAAAATAATAATATTTTTGAAACACTTTACTTTGCTGCAGATTTTTGTATACTTTAGGATTTCGATTATTATTAACTTAATTTATTTATTAACATTATTTATTCAGAAATTAAATCATTGAAATCTGATAAATAGTGGTAGTATATCAAACAAACACGCCTGTTTTTAGTTTCGTATTAATTTTGAATTTAAAAATTATATTGATATATGTACTAAAAGGGTAAATTTTGAAAGTAAATTGAATGGAATCGAAAATCGAAATAGAATATTAATTTCGACTTGGAAATGAAAACAGACACAGGACTGAATAATAAAATACTTTAAAATATTTGTATATTGATATTTTATGATTGAACACATAAAATAGTTTTCCACTTCTGTATGTTTTGGTTTACCAAAGAGACTGAAACTTTTGTTAATTCTTTTCGTTTTTGTTTTATATTTTTCCTTAATAAATTTTCAAACAAATGGGGGATTATTTCCTTATGAAAATTGTTTAAAAACCATATTTTGACTTATTTTGATGATTTTAATAAGTTAATAATCGCAATTAGAGAACTTTTAGTTGAAACCCCAATATATAGTTAATAATTAAAATGGTAAAACAAAAAAATTGATTTTGACCGCATATTTATGACCCAATTAATAGCATTGACCTTATCGTGCAAATCAAGCTGATCATAGGCTATATACAACTGCTTTGCTAAACCTTCTACTACATTCTCAACATAAACATGCTTCTCATGCATTTCTTTCATTCATTTGCATACTATAATGCAAGACAATAATTGTAATCACTTACATTGCTGGCCAATTGATCCTTAAGGAACTGCAAGTAGAAGTTCAAGTCCGATTTGGGCATCGTCTCATGTCCCCAGCAGGCAAACTTGGCCAATATGCGCGAAGCCATGTTGACAATAAAGCCATCTTGACGATTTAACAGATTCAAAAATGGACCCCAAATGCATTGCTTCAATTTTCCGGCTGTCTCGTGGAAAAGATCAACACGTGAGCGATCCTCTTGAAGCAGATCGTCCAATAGTACCAGAATATACTGAATAGTCGAATCCTTGGACAGATGCGAGACCAGATTCAACAAAGTCTTAACCACCTGGCTGGGGTTCTGGGCTAAATAGGCGGCGCGTGATTTGTCCAAAGCACTGATGGCCTGATAATCTTCTTGACTAATCATCTGGGATTGCATATAGGAGGCCCAGTTGATGGTCCGAGTGCGAATATCAGCTGCCTGTTGCTGCAGCACCGAGGTGGCAGCAATCATGTCTAAAAAAATATCAATGAAAATTCTTCAATTCATCTGACCTGGGTGATGTTACACCCCGCCGTCATCACCACCCCCATTCACCCACACGCACACATACACATAATACGCACACAGATATACTTCGATTTTTCCACAAAGGTCATGAAGCAGTTGTGGAGGGGAAAAACTTACCAATGTTTTCCTCGGGCAAATAAAGGGCGGTAGTCATTTTGATGTTATGCTTTTACTAATCAGTTCCAAACGCCAAAAAAGTTTGTCGCCACTCGTTTTGGCACACAAATTGAAAATTTATCAAACTTAACTAGTGTTTTTTCACACTACTGCGACACCAGCACCGAAAATTCAGCTGACTGGTCTTGTGACTTCTTTAGAGTGACCAGGTTTTCCTAACGGATTTACTTGCTTACGGTCTTTCTTTAAAATAATAAAAAATACTAAACTTTTAAAAGGATGGACATTTCAAAAAGGTGGACATAAGAAAAAAAAAAGCTGAATTTTTATTTGCAAATTAAATATCCTTTCTTTTCAAAGGTTTAGTTTCTTTGTGAGACTTACGAAAAAACACTTAAAAATTATAATTTTGTTTTCCGGAATTAAAATATTTTGTATTTAGAATGTTATGTATGTTATTTATTCTTACTTCATACATATAATTTAAACAAAGGTTTCAAATTGTAAGTTTGAAATAGGACATCAATACACAGGGTAAAGAATTATTTTTTTTTTGGCACCCTGTACAAACTTTCTTCTGTAAATCGACACTAGAGCTTTCGAGTCCCATCTCTAACACGGTCCATTATAACAGTGCCCTGTTAATTAACTCAAATGGAATTTAAAGTCCAATGCAAGCGAAAACGTAGTCACTTTAAAAATTTTGATGCAGCCCCCTTACCATTTCTCGAAAACGGTGTCCAATATGAAGGTGTATTCACAGGACTCAGTGTCGATGTAACACAAGCTGATCAAATCCAATCCTTGTACAATAATGGCTGCTTCGGCAAGGGAAGCAAATCGAGAGGAGGCCCGGAATCAGGAGATCCAGACGAATCCTTGCGGCTGGGGCTTGAGGAAGCTTTCTTTTTGGCCTATTTCTTGAAGGTACTACAAATAAAGGATCTCCAAGGACAGGATATTGAATGGAACGATTTTCTTAACTCCTCAAGGGAGCTAAACGAACGATTTCTGGACCACTTGGCAGCCTATGTTTACCTGAAGTCCAAGAATTGGGTGATCAAAAGTGGAATTAAATTTGGCGGAGATTTTCGTAAGTTTCAAGCTGTTTTAGATCTGGCTATAAATATATATGTAATGTTTCTTTTTGTTTTAGTCATATACAAGCAAAGTCCGCGGCATTTTCATGCCAGTTTTTTAGTTTTGATACAAGGACCCGATGAAAAGAATCACTTTTTGGCCAAAAACCTAAAAGGAGTGCAACGTGTAGCCGAAACTTCTGATAAAGATGTGCTTCTACTCTCCATTGAACAGTCTACAAATGGCAAAAGCAGAACCCCTCAAAACCCAACCGAGGCTATAAAAAATATAGTTATCCAGGAGACTGTTGTACGTCGTTTTAACTATTCATCATTTGTGCAAAGCAAAAGGCAACAGAAAAACAATTAATTATATTTATATAGATTATGACTAGATCTTTTCCACACGATGTTTTTTTGGTATTCCCGTACTGCGATAGTCTGCACGTTCCTGCAAATAGATTTTTTTGCACTCCTCCTTGAAGGCCTCGTTTTGATACCAATTCGTGAGGCAATCCCTTAGAGCTGCATTCTGTTTGCGACATGTGGCCACCATGAATATGCTGCTGGCCTTGCAGCATTCATTAAAGTCTGCCACCTCCTTGGTGCAGAGTTCCGCTTTGGCTCGATCTCTCATGATTTTTGGTATGAGCACTTCACGTTCGACTTTTCGTAATGTTGTGTCATTTGGATCACCTGGCAAGCGAAATTTTGATTAGCGAGTTTTGTGACATGCCAGCGGGAGACTTACCAAGTCCATGGGGATTTCGTGGATCAATTGGAGAAGCCAGTTCCTGAGCTTGATTAGTAGAACTCATTTTTTGTATGGAGTGCAAAAATTAAATGTTTTTATTCTGTTAAGCAACTATAAGTGTGCCCGTATATTGTAGGCAGGAAAATGCCTAAACCCTGCAACCGGTAGCCGAACTGCTCTACTAGATCGAGGATATATAGTTTAGAATAATTATACCAAAGATATCCAGGCTTTTATTATTTAATTGTATTTGTGTTAACATTTTCGAAATGCTTAAAACTTAAAATCCAGCGGCTTTGTATTCGGACAAACTCTTGGCGCTGATGGGTTCCAAATTTCTGACACCATCCTTATCGACAACGGCCACTGTGAAATTTTTAAGATTGACAACCAATCGTTTTTGAATCTCCAGCACACACTTCTTGAATACATCATAGGCCTCTTCCTGGGTAATATTGGGATGCCAATAGCGATCATAGATGCTCGAACAGAAAATGGAACCATAACCATGACCGGCATAATTCACCGACTTCGCAGTGGCCAAGTAATCGATGAAGGTGAGCTCGGGACCCTCTTGGGGATCATAGCTAACAAGAAGAATCAGAATATGTTCTGGTCATATTCAAGTATTAGGTAGGGCGAAAATGGACTTACCCGCCTACAAACATAAACACTTGATACGGCGTACGACTACGCAAATATTCCGCCAGATTTTTACGCGTAAAATGGGCTGCCGCTCGGGGACTCAAATCGTAGCCGTTTCGCATTTTATACAGGGAAATATTCTTGGAAATAAACTCCGTAAACTGCTCCGTATCGCCAGACTCTCCTGTTGTGGATATTAGCAGATTATCCGAAACCTTGTGGATTTTGTTCTCATCTGCAAATAATTAACAATTTCTTAAATTGTAGCTGACCCAAGGAAGCCGCATAGTCCAAATTCTCTTACCCTCTTTCATTACAATAATTGAACGGGCATGAGTTGAGTCGGCCGCCAGCATTACAAAATCTGGGCCCTTGATGCCAAGAAGAGTTTCCATTTTGCAGTTATTTGTTATTAAATTGAAGAGTTATTATTCAAAAACCAAAAGTTTGTCTTCCCGAAATGCAAAATGATGACAAGCAATAAGTTTAGAGTGACCATGTAGAGGGAATGACAAAATGTTCCATCATAAGCCCTGCCAACTGACTGAAAAAAAAATCATAGGAAACCAATTAAGGGTATTCTTGCAGGTGATAAAGTTGAAATGAAATCCAGCAGTTTAAGGATAAATCAGTCAGCAGGCCCAGAGGACATTAGGACCTGTAAAGAATATAATCAGTTAATATTTTTTGTTATGTCCTTTTACATCCTGACATCAAAATGGATCGATAACTGGATTCGATTTCGATCATGTTTTAAATAAGACCCGCAATTTTCAAATAAACATTTTTTATTCAATCTTTCAATAAAGAGGAAACATTTTAAAATACATACACAGACTTTGTTTATCTTTTTTGAAACTATTGTGGAAGTGTGTGAGAAAATACAACTGCAATCTCTTCCGTTATTTATATATATATATAAAGGTAAAAAAAGCATTTTTCACACGAAACATTTCGGTTGAGGGGAAAAGTGATTTTGGAAAACATTTTGGCAAATACTGTGCACGTCTAACATACACATTGAATACTTAACACAAGCACGCGAGATAAATGTGACTCTAGATCTGCAGATTACGCATACCACCATTGATGCCTCCTTGCTCCACAGTCCAGATGACCAATTGCCCATCCACACCCGAGGTGGACACTTTTGTGGCATTGGACTTTTCGCCGGCATAGAGACGAACACTGGTGATGGCATTCTGATGAATTGAATCCACCACTGTATCAGTATTTTCCGTACGCATATTACGATCCATGGATTGGAAAATACGCATAGCCGATATGCCACTCGCTTCGCGTTTTTGTGACTTGTCCAATTTGCCGCTAAGCAGCAATTTACCATCTCCGGTAAGACTATAAACAAGAGGTACACAACTATATCCGGCCACCACCACCGAAGTGGGTGAGACCCATTCGCAAGAAAGGAACGGCAAGTAACCAGTACGACACCGGATTACGGTATTGCCATTGGTGGCATCGGCAATGCTAATGCAACTATCATGACCCACCCAGCACACTTTGTTGCCATCGCTCGAGAAGCTTACACTATTGATCCAACCGCCACCGCTCGATGCCGAATTCCGGAATTCAACCATAAGCTGGCAGAGTGGTTTGCGAGCGCCCCAGGGCGTTTGGGATGGCGGCTCTTCAATATCCTTAATAAATGCAGAGAACACACGCACCTTATAGTCCGTGGAACCAGCCACGAGAAGCACATTATTTGGATGCCAATCCAATGAGGTGACCGTGCTACGTATCGGTTTTTTAATATGCTTCGAGACCCACCAATCGTTCTCGGACTCGAAATAACAAACGGAAATCAGACGCGCTCCCGAACCAACGGCGAATTTATTCTCCGCCGGTGACCACTTGACACAAGTTGCCGCACGATTAATGCGCAATAACACCAATGTGGGTTTCCACTTGCCATCGTCACCCTGGGTCCAAACATATGCATTTCGATCGGCGGCACAGCTAACAATTCGATTCGTATTCTTGGCCCAATCGATGCCCATGACACGTAAGTCGTGTTGATTCAGTATGTCCAACAATTTCCATTCGCTGCTACCATCTCGCTTATAGATATGAATCTCATGGTTGTTTGGCGATAAAGCAATTTCTGCCGGAAAATGAGTCATTGAAAAAAACAAAGGCCGACAAAAAAATTAAATGTATGATTACTCACGCGTGCGATCCTTATTCCAGGCATGGCAGGTAATGGAGGCAAGTGAATTGCCAAAGGTATAGGTTTCACCCATGTTTTAATTATAAAGTTATAATTATTTAATAGATATCTCTTCGGGTGGCTACCACACGCGTAGGTTTTTCTGTTTCCTTTTTTAGTTTTCCGGAATTCGGTTTTGAGGTCGAGGGCGTTGTTTTTCCCTGGAAGTTTGTATGTTCTCCTCTAGGTTTAATCGCGGACTCTGGGCCGTCTACACGATTAAGTCTAGGCTTAGTTAAAGCTTATAAGGGAAAACTGAACGTTTCCTGCTTTGAAAGAAGTTAAGATTAACAATAAAAACTGAGTTCGAAAAAACTCCAAGAAAAAGAAATTAATCACCCGTAAATGAGTTAGCTAACACTGCTAATTGGTTATGCTTCGCAACACTGGTTGCAAAAAAAACGGAGATGGGCAAGAGTCCCAACTATCGGTACTTATATATACATATCGCGTAAATTAAAAAATGGAATTAATTAATTAATTTTAATTCCTAAAGAAAGATGGAATGTTGGAAGATTTCGTTAGTCTCTCCGTGATGCCATAGTACATAAATGAAATTAATTTTTGCTATATCTTAGCAATGTGAAATAGAATAATATAGATGAAATTATAATTTTAAATCACCAAATTAGTATTGATAGAATCAAAACATTTACAAATCTTATCCAAATGAAACATTATTTTTTAGACAAATAAATAGGTTGTTATTTTTCCAATAAAAATAATTTTATGATAATTGTTGCAAGGAAAATATTGCAACTATCGTTAAAGAAACATTTTTATTTTAAAATAAGAATAATTTCATATTGCAACTATCGTGAAATAAAATATTGCATCGCTAAAACATCTCCATGTTTCTGTTTTGTTTTTCCAACACCATTCCTATTCAGAATGTTGCGAATTTCTAATAAAATACGGTTTTATTGCAATACAGCCGCTAAAAGGGATTTAAAATCCAAATTGGATTTCACGCAATTAAAACATCCCACCAAAGTACCGCAGCAGCCCGAACCCAATGCATTCCCTGACCTAGACACTAACAACGACGACTTTGAAATTGACTCCAAGACAATTCAGCTGCTGGAACGTCTCTCTTTGGTGGACTTGGACAGTGAGCAGGCACTGAATACTCTGAAGAGTAGCATTCAATTCGCCAACAGGATAGTGGGCATTCCCACAAAGAATGTGCCAGCCCTTTACACTGTACTGGAAAAGCAACAACTTCAATTACGCAACGATTCAGTCACCGAGGGCAATTGCCGGCAAGCGATCTTGAGGAATGCCAAGATTACAGATGAGGATTACTTTGTCTCTCCGCCAGGAAATATTCCATTAGAGCAACAACATGAATAGTGGTAGATTGAGTCGTTGCCTCAAGTCTTTGGAATCTTCGGGATATTTGTCTAGTAAAAATAAAGGAAAACAAATAAAGTTACTTGAACATGGTCAAGAATATGCTAAAATGCTGAAGCAGCAATGGTTAGATCTAAGACCATTGGGTGTTTATATGGGCTGTACCAATAACTACTCATCCTCTGCCAATAAACGTTTCTCCTTTTTGCAAACGGAGCAATTTTCAAATCACTTTCAAAAACTAGGCCAAAAGTTTCCACGCAAATTCAAATGTCCAGCAGTCATAAAGCACGAAACATCTTTCTCCAACACCTTGGATTCCCAATTCACTGCTGAGTCCTGTAATACCCAATTAATTACCGATTTTCTGGTGCAGCCGCAACGTGGCCTGGAACATTTTTATAATATACAACGTGAGAGTAAAATCTGGTGGATGCGTTGTTCATCAAATCCAAGTCGTTATCGCATTGTACCATATGAAATCGCAGAGGAAGATGATCAGAATGGCCAAGCCATTGATATTAAAGCTTACTTTGATGCCGATCATCAAATAACAATAGAGCATTTGTCTTTGGTTAACCTAAACAATAAGAAATTCCAATTGCCTCATGCAAAGACTGGAGAAATGGTGCTCCCTACAGTCATAAGATCTGCCATACCTTTGGAAATCGCCACCAGCGGTGAGTCAATGGCCTAAGAATCCTCTCGTAAACTTTATAATTATGAAAATCTCTTTTAGCCTTACTTCTAGATGGCTGTGATCATAATCGAGAGGCTCAATCGTTGCTTTTAAATCGTCATTTAGCTCCGTATCAATGTGCCATTGCCTGCCTTCAAAGCCAATCCAGCCAGTTGGCAGATTTAAAAGATCTTTGTCAGCATTTTAGACATATTCTTCATGAATCCGGCTTACGTTTGTGTCAGGGTGATGGTTTTAGCTTAGCTAAGGATCAAACTGAACTCTCTAAGCAACATCAAAGGACCGATATGCTGGGCGTACCCTACACTTTGATCCTCCATGAGGAAACATTACAAAATGGCTTGCTGCAGTTGCGCAGTCGTGACACCAAACTCGAAGAGACCATACACATAAGCGATGTACCAGACTATTTATTAAATATATTTAAAAATTAATAAAAATGAAAACAAAAGAATTGAAAAAATATCTCTACATAAAGTCACATAAATATTGACGGACATTGAAACCAACTACTTTGCCAATATATAGGACAAATTCCAAGCCAACTGTACATTGTAGACGCGCAGATCCATCCATTATATTCTGTTCACCAGAGACAAAGCTTAGCAGCTTCAAATGCACCAAAGTTGAGATCTGTGAGAGTAGATTACATGTTAGACCCACTTTCTCTTCGAGTATGGCATAAAAAATGGCCAACAAGCGATCAATGCTAAAAGATTTTGGGCCCAACGCGGTGGACATTTTATCAGAGGTCTGCAAAAGGAAAGAAAAAGTGTAAGTTTAGAATAATCTTGACAATATTCATTTACTTACCTTTGCCTTGGCATTGACCGTTTGCATGCGTTTTCTTTGCTTGCCATGATGCTTTACAAAGAGACGTTTATCCTGTTTGGCTGAATTGTAGCTGGCCAAAAAGGCGGCAATTAATAAATATTTGCCATAATAGGGCAACTCCAGGGATTGAGCCAATTTGCGTACACTTTGATCCTCTAAAGCAGAGGATCCTGCTCCTCCGTCTCCAGTCTCATTTATGGGTTTATCAATGCGCATGTAGATTTGAGTGAGAGCTGATCTTAAAGGACCAGCTATATGCCGCCATAGACGTGATATATCTGTGGCCTCAACACTGCCATCGAGCACCGGCTCCATATAGATGTCAAAACATTTTCGTGCCGTCAAACGTAGCTCGGGCACATCCCGGCAAGCTTTGTAGAAGACACTAAGAAATAAATTCAAATAGTTGCCATAGAAGTCCTCTGTTAGAGCCTCTTTACAGATTTCCAAGCGCTCATGCTGATGCGAAAACTTGTCTATATAATGATTTCGTGTTTGGTCAAAATCTGTACTGAGAATACGTTGGGTTTCCGCCTTATTGTATTGAGGTAAATGCAAGCTGATGACCTCACTCAATCCTGTCTTGTTGTAGAATTTTTCAAATGGCAACTGGGACAAAAGAACCACACAGAGATTGAGGCTTGTCAATTGCTGCAGACGCAACAAAACCGGCAAGACATTGGTATCCATGTCACGCAATCGTTCGGCATTGTCCACAGCTATGAGAAAAGCCTGAGGATCGCCATCATCTTCACTCTGATCATGCCATTGACGTAATTTTTCCACGAATTCCAACATATTATCGGCACGAATGCTATCACCTTCAACATGTGAAGTAGCCAAAGCATCTAGCACATATTCCAATAGAATTTTTGTGGTATAACACTCAATGGCATTCAATTGGGCAATCCTCACATGCTGCTGAAGTTGGCATTGTTTGAAAAAGGCTTTGGTGAGGGCGGTCTTGCCGGTGCCACTGTGTCCAAAGAGATGTATGGCAGCCGGATACGCTTCTCGACTGTCCCCAATTAGCTCAGCTAGTGTATTAATGGCGGACTCACGGCAGGGGAAAATGGGCTCCAAAGCGGAGCAGATTTTCTCCATTGTTGTCACAAAACCGCGCCAAAAGTTTAATGTGCGAAAGTGCAAAACATAAACATATCTACAGTGTTGTAAAACAGGGTTTGAAAACGCCAAAAATTTGCAATCGCTATTTGGAGCAAACATTGTCTATCGGTAAAAGTCCCATCTCTAATTGCCATCGAAACATTGCCGGTGTTTGCGCCATTTCATTAAATTTTCTAAAGTTTTTTGTAATTTTATACGAAAAAAAGCTTACGCACAATGCCGTATGCTAATCAACCATCGGTACAGATCACCGAACTCACCGATGACAATGTGAAATTTATTTTGGAGGACACGGAGCTAAGTGTGGCAAATAGTTTACGTCGTGTCTTTATTGCAGAGACGCCGACTCTGGCCATTGATTGGGTCCAACTAGAAGCTAACTCCACTGTACTATCAGATGAATTCCTGGCCCATCGTATTGGTCTCATACCATTGATCTCTGATGATGTGGTCGAACGTTTGCAATATACACGTGATTGCATCTGTTTGGATTTCTGTCCCGAATGCAGTGTTGAATTTACATTGGATGTCAAGTGCAATGAGGAGCAGACCCGCCATGTGACCACAGCCGACTTGAAATCCAGCAATGCCAAGGTATTGCCAATGACGTCACGTAATCAGGGTGAAGAAGATAACGAGTATGGCGAGAGCAACGATGAGATTTTGATCATAAAACTACGTAAAGGGCAAGAACTTAAACTGCGAGCGTATGCGAAAAAAGGATTTGGCAAAGAGCATGCCAAATGGAATCCCACAGCTGGTGTTTGCTTTGAATATGATCCAGATAATTCCATGAGACATACACTTTACCCCAAGCCCGATGAGTGGCCAAAGAGTGAGCACTCCGAACTAGAAGATGAGCAATTCGAGGCCCCGTACAATTGGGAGGCCAAGCCAAATAAGTTCTTTTTCAATGTGGAATCATCGGGTGCCCTGAAACCCGAGAATATTGTTGTTATGGGCGTTCAGGTGCTGAAGAATAAACTCTCCAATCTGCAGACCCAGCTCAGCCATGAATCCCAAAATGATGCACTGGCTGTTTAAATGTGCAAACTTTGACTGGGTTTTTTTAGTGTGGATTTTGATGTCATTTTTGCCTTTAACCAAAAGCAATACAAGGCTTATTGACGATATCTGCAAAGACAGATGTAAATTTTCATTTCCGATCCAATTTCCATTCGCACTTGGAGAACCCAATCTGGCATATGTAGATATATTTTAGTTTATTAATTCTTCAACAATTTTAACAGAAATAAACAGATTAATCTTTAAACAAACTGTCTATGCTAACGCCCACGCCCTTGTCTTTGGGTTCTCGTTTGGATTTTTCCTCGGAAGGCTTGTTTTCCGCCTCTTGAAAATCACTTAGTAGTTGACTCTTATTCTCCACCAGGGGTTCGTTAAAGGTTTCCTCAGTGTTTTGGGCCTGGCTAGTTTTGTTTTGTTGCCTTTGCTCTGCCAACAAATCCAAAGCTGTCTCATAAATCTTTTGATCATCCAAGGCTCCTTGGCTCTCTAGTTCTCCATAGATTTGTAGAAATTGCTGCGATTGCGTTTGCCTTTTGTGGTCAAACAAGGATATCGTTTCATTGGGTTTATTTTGCTTATGCAGTTTACTAGAGGAAACAATTTGAGAGAATTTATATGTAAAGACTTTTTCGAAGCAACTTACGCTCTTGTTACATCTTCTTTATAGAATATATTTCGTATGGGAACTACTGAAGCTGGTCTATCAAAACTGGGCTCTGCTTTTGGTGGAAAGGCCGCATAGACATCATACCAAATGGGTTTATCCTCCGGCCTCATGGCTCCCGTTCGGAGCAGTCCCTGAACTCTGCAGCAAATTAAATAGTTAACAAAAAAGAAATGTTAAACACTAGTTGTCAAATAACCTGGTGAAAATGGTTCCTATCTTCTCCAAACGACTTTGTGCCATAATTTGTTTATTTTAATTGAACTTTTTACAAAAAATAATTATTAACAATTGCCGATTACGACATAAACAGAGGTATTTTTGAGCAATGCTCAGTATGGTCACACTCGGCCACTCGAATGTTATCGATTTTAGTGTTATCGCTATCGACATTATCGGAGCAAAGCTATCGTTATCGACATTATCCGAGCAAAATGTTATCGTTTTTTTTTTTTACATATCGTAATTTCCCAAGATTTGTTGTTGCTCTCTCTCGTCTTGGTGCAGGTGTAAAAATCGATCTAAAATCCAAAAATAACTATACACAAAATCAATAATAAAAAAAAAACAATAATATTGACAGAACCGCATAAAATACACATACGCGTTATTTCACAATTTCAAATAAATTTACTTGTGTTGTCGTCGTTTTGTTGATATTTTTGTTGTTGCTTGCTTGTGTTAAAAGAGAGCAGCAAAAAAATGTTGTTTCGTGCGCGCGTGTGTGTTTGTGTGTGTGTTTAGTTTACATTTAGCTGCCGCGGCGGCCTCTTCTCTTCTTCAATTGCAATCGACAGCAATTTAAGTTAATTAACAAAAAAAAAAAAAAAGCAAACGAAACGAAATACAAAAAATACGTTGAAATATTGCCACCTCCGCAATGAGTAACTATCATCCGCACTCGTTGTCGCATCCGCAACATCATCATCAACAACAACAACATCATCTCCAGCTTCAGAATCATCATTTGACAGCATCATCATCATCAACATCATCATCATCTAACGCGCAGCAGCAGCAACGTATCCATAATCTATCAACGCCCACATCTAATCCACATTTAGTGGCTCCTCCTCCAGCACCGCCGCAGCCTTTGATAAGCAACTCTCTGGCCATACGCCAGGAAATACAACGTTTCGAAAGTGTTCATCCTTCGATTTATGCTATATACGATTTAATCGATTTGCTACCACTTTCCGACGCCCAGATTGCCCAATCCATAAGGGATCATGTTGTTTGCATTGAAGGTAAGCTATAAGAACAACATTAATTTGATTAAATAAAGCTTAACGTCCTATATGAAATAGTGATTTGAAAAATACTACAAATTTTTGGATGACTCTTAAAACAAACGTCAAACTTTATATGTAAATCTACATAGTAAATATATTTGAATTTACCCATTTTTTTTATTTATATATTGTTATTTATCCTTAATGGACAATAAGCAAATAATGTATGGGAGGTCCTGCAGCTTAAATAACAAATACTAAATCAAACTTTGTTTTGTTCAAAGAATAATAAACAAACGAAATATTTTCTTGTAGTTGAGGAAATTCAAGACATCTGACTCTCAGATTATGCATTTATGAAAACATTTGCATTCCCTTTAGTGTGTACACTTTCACTAACAACTTGCCCTAACTTAGCTTACTTTACATTACCTTTCACTGGAAAGAAATTCCCTTGTCTGGTCAAAGGCATCAGGTAAATTCCGGAAAAAAACTTACTTTATTTATGGTTTTTTGGTACTCTAGGAAAACTATCAACTAGCGAATTTTATTGCAGTTTTTTTCTGACATATTTAACAGTGAAATACCTCAGAAAAACGAAACTTTCAATTAAGCTGAATGAAACATAAGTCGACGATTAAATGAACTCACAACACAGTTTAAAATTAATACATTCGAATTGAATTGAAATGAATTAAAATATAGTATTCTAATCGAAATTTCATATATTCAGTTGGAAATAAATTCTTATTGGTTCGATAAATTCGCGATTGGATTAAAAAATTATTAATAGGAATATTTAATATATCATACCTACTTACAAGTAAATTAGCACTCTGCAATTCCCGATTAAATAGTAAATTTAATATTGAAACTGTTAATAAAAATCACCCGATCGAAATTTTTATTTTTGTTTTCCATTTATTTGGTTGGGGTCAACCTGATTGTAAGTATTCAAAGCCCACTGAGTTTTTAAAGAGTAAGTCAATAATTTATTCGGTAATAACAGTCAATAGTCTAAGCTTTTCTTAGTGAGTACTACCCATTCAAATTTCTGATCCCAATCGAATCTTTTTTAAATCCCCTTTTTTATTGAATCAATGACAAGTTGCTTTTGAACCTTTTTTTAATCAGTTTCGACTACTTTTTGAGTCATACTTTTAATCATTAGCGACTAGTTTTATTGATTAATCGTGCCTAAAGGTTCACGAGTCTTAATTTGAATAGTGAGCAAATATTTTAGTCATATTTTTATCCAGAGTGTTTCTTCTTCAAGTCTCATTTTAATTAAATATGATTACATTGAATTTAAAACTATTTTAATCAGCAGGAGGGCTAAAAATAGACTTAATATGGTAACTTTTCTTAAAATAAATGCAGAGTATGTTTTGAATGTAATCGTCTAGGCAAATGTACTGTGATATTCAAACTATGCAAATATATAAAATACACACATTTCATTTAATTCTTTTTTTTCATTTCATAAATTAAAGTTCTGGGATAAGAATGAAAATTTCGCAATTGACATTGACATATTCATTAATATTATTATTGTTCCGGAAGTTAAAAAACACTTTATAGAGAGGGAGAATAATTCTGTGTTGTTTTCGATAAGAATATGTAAAATGTTCATGTACAACTTAAATCAATGCATTAATGCTGATTTATCACTGACTTGAGAGAAAGAGAGAGAGAGAGAGAGAGAGAGAGAGGAGTGCTCCATGAATATTAAATATGACGATCTTAACGAATGTAAACCGGATCCCAATATATAGTTTTTGATATGCAGAAAGGGGTATAAAGGCCTTTAAGAAAACCGATCACAATCGCGTATAGGGCAGAAGGACGACCCATCGACCATCCGACTGGCCGACCCTTCCTTCACACCTCTTTCACATTTTGTTTGTCCAAACTATTGTTATTTGCTTGAAACTCTGTGGTTTGCTTTTGTTTTCTCTCTCTGTGTGTGTGTGTGTGTACTTTATGCTAATCTTTGGCCAAAAAATCTATGAGGCAACCAGCAACAACAATGCCCAACTACAACAAACAACCCCTCCTCATCAACCCATTTTAATGCGGCAATTGTTGTGTGTGTTGCCAAAATGCCCATTGAAGCGAGCCGAGGCTATTGAAAGTGTCGGTTGATGTTAAAAAGAAAGAGCTTCGTTTTTGTTTAAAACAAGCTTTTCATGTATGTATATTCCCCTGTGTCTTTCTTTCTCCCTCGGACTCCCTGTTGCTCTCTCTCTCTCTCTGTGTCTGTCTCCTGTGTGTGTGCAAGGCATGAAATTTGATGCTCGCCTTCTTCTTCGTTGTCATCATCAACCTCTCTCTGCTACCAAAAAAAAAAAAAAAAATAATCGGTACATATGTACTACCCCAGTTTTAAGATGAATGAACAACTTCTACGTACCCTATAAGCGACAATTACTTAACCATAAACAATTAGGAATTGTGTGCTATTTGACTATTTGTTCTAATTGGATAATAGAGTCCAATTTGCCAAATACCTTTGACCTTTGCCCTTTCGTTACAAAATTGGAAAATTTATAACGAGGACTTACTTTAGCCTTTGTAATGGAACTTTATTTAGCTACTTAAGGGATTAAGTTAGCAAAGTTCATCTAGATCTTTGGATTTTAAATATTTCTTATTAAACGAATAAAGGAATCGAAAACATAAATGATACCAAATAACTGTAGCTTTTGTTTGAGAATTTCAATGTCGGTTTATAAAAGAATACATAGATTTAATATTTAATATTGTTGATATTTTCAATAAATTTAAACTACAAAAAAAAAAAACAACTATTTCACAAAAAGAAAAGCCATTTTCTCATTTTATTCTCTTAAGAACATCACACAAATACGATTCGTCTCGGAAAATGAATTGAAATATGAATGAGATTTCAAAATGTGACTAATTTAAGTAATGTCGCAACTTCAGACTTGAAATACGTATGTCCTTTTTAAGGAAACATGCCAAGGACCTATCTGAACGCTGTTAAAAGATTTTTAATCACTGACAATTTCATTCAAGGTTAATTTTTAACCAATATATAATCCTGAACAAAGTTGGTTAATTGACAAATATTTAATTTCAAAAAATCCTTAAAAACTTTTAACTTTGCGAATCTTCAACATTGCCAAATTTTAACTGATTTTCGAAAGATATATCTCATTTCATTATCTTTAAATTCAATATTTGGGACGTATGTATGTACATACATACATATATCCCAGTTTTGTCACTTTTTAAGTATTTGAAAAATGAATGTCTTTTAATTTTTAAGTTAGAATTATATCTTAAAATCTCGAGAACTAAATTTATGACCAATTTCCGCAAAATATCCTGACAAAAATAATTTTTAATAGTTTCAAAATGTTTGGTTTTGTTTTTTAATAAACTCAATTTTGATTTAATTGATTTATAACTTTTTGAAATCGGTTTAAAATTGGCGAACAGTGTGGAAAAAAACAGATTAACCAAAAGTTTATGTTTCAAAATTAAATAAAAAATTAGATTAGATTAGATATTTAAGCTTACAGTTTAGGTTTTTTTTTTTTTTTTTTGTTTTAGGACATCAGATGTATATCTGATCTGATCAGAAAAGTCAATTTGTTAATTTCCCAAATTCTTTAGTATCCAAAATATCGTTTCTCTAATTCTTGATCTATTTGATGCACTCAATCTAAAAGATATTGATATACCTATTCACTTTGTGGATTGTGCAGGGTGTGAAAACTGAAACCGTTCACAAAATCCGAAACCCAAAAAACCGGTTCTAAAATGCTTTATTAGAAAATCTGTCGACAACAACAACAAAATGTAAACAAAATTGTTGTTGTATCTGTGTTTGTTGTTGATTCTTGTTCATTCTGTCTGTTTCGTTCCGTTCTGTTCTATTCTGTTCATCTTATCGTTCAAACCAGAATACAAAAAAAAAAATCCACAAATACAAGAGATGGAGCAGCAGCTCATAAACCGTTTTATTTTCTTTTTATTTATATATATATATTTTTTTGCACGCGACTTTCTTATTGGCATTGACCTGGAAGAGTGTCAGCCGGTGCGGTGAATTGTTGTGGGTTCGTTTCGGAGGAGGAGAAGCAGTGATTGGGGTAGTGGTCACCGATGAAGATGGATGATGTCTATTGAAAGTTCAAATAACGGAGCATAATAATAATTACAAATACACGAATCTATTCAAGAGGTCAAGAGGTCAATCTATCTCTCTCTCTCTGTCTCTGTCTATTTTGGAATAAACTAAAAAGAATCTTCTAACAAAAATATTCTTTTCATAAAGTTTAATGGTGGATAAATATTTACATATACAAATTCTTCCGTAAATATTTTATTTTTAAGGCATTTTTTATTGTTTATTATCTGCTCCATGTGTAGTATAAAATTAACATATCCTATTAAGACAGTATAAACGAGAGTCAATAATCAACACTTTGTATTGATTAGTTTTATAATATTACACATATATTTTGGGTTCTTATTTTAACATTTAATTTACTGGTCAATCCAATTTTTGGAAAGATTCGACTTTTTTTTAAAAGTGGCTAGGCAACAAACACATAAAAACAGAACCATAAGAAACTTGGCTTACAAGAAACACAACAGAAACTATTGATTCGCCTGTAAAAAAAATATCATAACCATATACGGCATATATTTATGAATTTGTGGGATCATAAAATATAGAAATGAATGTATATATGTACATATGTTAAACAATTCTTTCAACGACCAAATTTTGGAATGTAACCTATGTATGTATATGTATCTATATTATAGACAATATTTGTCGGCATTGATCCGATAATATAATAATATACAAAAAATGGATGTAATTATCAAATTAGTATTCAGAATGCCTAAGCTGAACAACTGACCAAGTGAGCAATGTAGTGAGGTAATGATCGACTGAACAGTGAAGTAAGCAAAATGAGTCCATTGACTTTCGTCGGAAAAAAGCAAGTGAACATGTTTATAAAAAATTAGAATTAAGTTTATGTAAAAAACAATTATGTTTCCCATCATATGTCCAATTAGCAACTGAAAATCGATAGTTAAAATCCTTGTTTAGCTCCGACAATTCGTTTTCTATTCTTACCAGAAGTAAACTTAAGTTTGAAATTTCATTTATGCTTCATTTTATTCATTAAAAAAATTCAACAAAATAAAGCTTGTTTTCAACAATAATTTCGTAACAATTTTTGAATTTTCTTTGAGACTTTTAATCAGAATTATAAAATTAAAAACCTCTTCTGTCTTACCACATTCTTTGGAACTTTCATTTCAATTAATTTAAAATTTTTTACATAATTTTTAAAAAGCTATGTATTATAAATGCAGATATAAAAGGTATATACAGCTAAACTCTTTAGGCGAATGGCAATGCAAAAAATTAAAATTAAAAACTTATTTCTTCAAGGAAGTTCATAATCAATTTTCCAATTCATCTTTAAGTTTAAATAAAAACTATCATAAACTACCATAATCTAAAACATTTTCGGTCAAATTTTAGAAGTTTAGAAAATCCTCCAATTGGTTTTTACACTCTTCCTTCAGTTAATCTTAAAGTGAACATAAGCAAGCACTTAACTATAAACGTTTATAACAAATTAATAAATTAATGGTTATTTTAGCTGCTATTAATAACCGCTATTCAAAATGAATTCACCCTAGAAACTAATATAAATACATATACATTTATATTTGTATATGTATCTTTATAGATGTAGTAATAGACCGAACATCGATGTCAGAGTAGCAACAACAACAACAACAAAAGCAACAACAATAATTGGAAACGCTAACGGCAAAAATGAATTTCCAAAAACAAATTTCCTCTCTGTTATCTATTGCGATTGCCCTCCTCCTCCTCCTTCACCCCATTAAAGCATTTGCAATTAGCCTCATCGAATTTATTTTGCAATACTCTATAGAAGCGAAAGGTATATTCATTTTGTGGACAAAAGTTTTCAATGATGAATTGAATATTTTTTATATGTATAAATATTGATCAATATAATTCAGTAAAGATTTGATCCATTCGCCTAAAAAGATTGATGGTCTTTACATAATTGCAAAGTTTATGTATATAAACTTAAAAAAAGTGATTTTAGATCTGTAAACATTATGAGATTATTACACTAAAGGTTTTGCTAAGGAAGAAAAATATAAAGAAAATAAAAGTTTATACCAACAAATACGAATATAGTTTTTCTGAGAACAAAACATGGAGCAAAACAAGTATAATGAAAAATAAATAAGCTTAAGTTAGTTTGAAATTAAAACTTACTTTAAGTACCCTTTATTTACATCAAGTGAAATTATATTTTATTTTAAAAGTATCGTTTTTATTCGTTATGACAGATAGGTTTTCTAAGTTTTTTTTTTCTGAAATTAAAAATGACTTTAAACACTTGTTATATCTATCTTTGAAACACTTAAAAAATCTCCCTTATTGGTATTTTGTTTTGACAGAAAGAGTATTTGCATATTTTTCTACAGTTTCAATAATTTGCTATCTCATCATCTGCCGCCTGTTCTATTCAGTTTTATAATCTCATTCTGGTCTTTAGTCTTTTTTTACGCTTATCTCACTTGCTTAATGTGTCTGTTGTGTCAATATTGTATGGGCCGGCATGCGTTTGGGGGCAAGCTTATATTTATTTATTTAATATTAAAAATTGTACAATAATATTGACAAAGGGACTTTTAAACATATTTATGTTTGTTTTGACTACCACCATTCACACATATAGGTACGACATTCGGAAGTAGAAGCAGTCAGTCAGTGTTGTCAGTCATGGGCGTCCTTGGGCTGCTCAAAAGGGGGAAACACCCTCACTTTTCCATTAACAGAAAAATTTAAATATGAAATGTTGTACACTTATTTGAGGCAAGGAAAAATTGTTTACTTGTAAATATTTTTTACCAACTCAACGTCTATGGATATTGCTGATAATTCAGAAAGCATATTTCCGGTAAGGAAAAAACTGAATACACCATAAATCAGTAGCAAAAATTCGAAATAAAAGTTAAATGAATTCTTAATCAGTTTTATAATTGGTTCATTACCACAAATTAACAGCTGTTAATAAGTCATTGCATTATCGACTAGATCGATCTGATCTCTGCCTTCTAATAATTTTCCGGAATTGACGAGAAATCATTTTCAGATTATTGGAATTACTTCCCCCCTTTACAATCATATTATCGGAGCTCATGTTGTCTGTCGATACGCTTGAGAGTGTGGTAACATGGAAATATCAACAAATACAAATGAAAGAGTCAAGAGACAAAGCCCCTAGATGGTGGTGGTGAAGGGCAAAAAGCGAGGGCCAGAAGAGGATGTAGGGGGCAATTGCAAATATCAAGCGACAACGACACATGTGCAACAAAAACGACGCTGGCAGAGCTGAAGGCATGCGTGTCCAATGTCTAACCATGCCGTCTCTACATCTCTTCCTCTCTACTTGTCCCCCCCCTCCCTCTTGCATCTTCACCCTTCTTCCCAAGCACCTTTGTTTATTTTTAACACAAATTGCATTAAAAATATCTTCTGCACTTTGCTTTTTTGCAAACAAAAAAAAATTTGTCGCAAATCAACAAAAAAAGAAAGAAAAAAGAACAATAAACTTTTCAACAAAACGAAATGCAAAACATTTCGATAAACAAAAATAAAACAAAAAATGGCTTGCACTTAAGCAAAATTAAGTCATCATCATGCCAAGCCAAATTTGGAAAACATTTTTCGAATGAATCATCATCGTTTTGTTGTGACAGCTATATATGAAATTTATCATATTGCTTTGACTTACATACATATATGGTGGATTAACTGTAACTGATGCTACATATATGTATATCCGCTCATGAATGTCAAAAAAAAAAAAAATAACGAAAAAAATACATTTAATAAAAAAAATTGTATAAATGGTTTTTATTTTTGGTTATGGATAATTATATATCAATTAGTTTTTGGTCAATGCATTTACGTGTTGCTTTTCTCTTTCAATATAATCATCAAATGCTTTACCCACAACTTTCCCACTAACCTTGGCCATTTTCCAAAAATAGCTAGATACATCGGTGAGAAAACTTTTGGTAATCTGTTGTAATTTATCATCAGTCAATAGGGCCTGATATTCAGCATTGCTAAGACCAGTCTCGGCCTCACGGTTTACTAATAACGGTGATTTACTAAACTGCAAATGAATTAAAATGTATTAATTAAAGCTCAACAAATAAACAGTTACTTAAAAAGTATTTTTTAAAACTCTAATTGGTTTATGGGGAAAAAATACTTCTACGAAGAATTTTATTTTGGTTGATTTCCTTCATTTTGGGAAAGCATATATATTTAAGTTTATTTTCTAAAAATCAAGCAAATCTGAGATATAGCCAAGTTTGACTTGAGTCTAAGAGTTTTTTAAAGTGTATCAAAGTAACTTCTTAATTTTTAAGCGTTTTTTTTTTTTTAATTTTATTTATCAAATAAGTAACCAAAATTTTTTCAGGAACCGATTGACTTGCAATTTTGATTAGTTATTTTATGTGTAGAATATAGCTTTTTCTAAGTTATTTAATATGAAGTTTTTAGGCCAAAAAGCAAGTTTGTCAAAAAAGTAACATATTTTTATAATTGATCCAATTACCTCTCAAAAAATATCTCTTATTGGTTCAGGTGTATATATTCCCTACCAAAGATGTCTTACCTCCTCAAAAATACTCAGCCACATTTCATCCTTTTTCTCTAGCTCATTAACAGCAATAGCCTCATTTAGACGCGTTATATAGAGCTGTATATCCTGTGCTCTCTTCATTTGTGGATTCAATTTGGCTCCAACTTGACTGAAGTAAGAAATTTGTGCCCGAAATAGAGAATTCAATAGGTTGATTGTCTCATTGCGAGCTTCTGCCACTAGTTCCTTTTGAAACTCATCATTTAATAGAGGTGCATTTGTTGTTGGTGCAGCTAGAAGAGTCTGAAATAAAAAATAAGTAATTAGTTAACTATAAAATTTTCGTTTATTAATAACAAAAGTCTAAACGAAATTTGAAAAAATTCAAAAAACTTGTTTATGCGTTAACAATTAAACTTTGTTTTTCGTTTTATCATTTTATCAGTTGTGTGTTTTTGAACTAATGCCGAATGTTTTCGATAATAGAACAGGTGTTCTACACTGATTACTTACCTGAACTAGAACACTTAGTAAAATGAAATATTTTAGCATTATTTTTAGCGTCAATTGTGCTTGCTTCGACTAATGTTTAATTCAAACTGATGAAAAAATTTCGAAAAAAATTGATTTCATTGCCAGTGATAATGCCGAGATGATATTCCTCTAGGGACTGCTAACTGATAAGCCAATGTGAAGGTTTTAATGTTTAAAACAAAAAGAAAAAAAAATCAACTTGTGAGGCGAGACGTTTTTTTTTTGTTCGCCTTATTTTTGGAGATTGTCTTAGATGATTAATTGCGTCGTAGATGACTGCAAAATTATTATTTTTTCTTTTTATGGCACGTTTTCATATGGTGAGAGTGAAATTGATCTGAAATAGACTAATTTCAAGGTCACAGATCTGGCTGCGGGGGTTAAAATTTAGTTTGATCGTATCACTTGCTACAAACTTGCGATTCTATGCCATAAAACTAAACATGTACAAACAATTTGGACAGCAGTAATTGCCATGTTAAAGTGTTGTATCAACTGTGCAATCGATTGCCATAAAATGGTTTTCCTACGGGGCATAATTTAAGACCATTTGGGCTCTATAACCCTTTGTTAAAGTCAAATACTAGCAGGAGAAATATAATACATAGATTACATATAAACATCTAGTATGTGTATTTTTTTTTCTTTAGAATAAACGTATGCTAGATCTAGAATCTAGATAACTTAAAGCCGACTTTTCACCAGCCTTATGTTTTAACCATTTTAGTTTTAAATATTGGTGTTTTTTAATATATATATATTTAATTTAATTAAAATGAATAAAATCGTTAAGATTTTTAAAATAAAATTCATTAAGATTAATTTGAGTCTATATAATTTCCGTAACATACAACAATTTATTTTGTTCTATTATTGTCAGGATATTTTCATTAAATACAAGTTTGTACAAAAATATTTTTAAATTACGACAATACTACAGATTTTTTTTAAATATTTGAATTTCTTTACTCGTTTTGAGTAGTTGACGCTGTTTTAAGACGCCTCGCACTGAAAAGTATGCTGCACAATTTTGTCTGCTATGCAGACAACATTTTTTACATTTTTTTTTTTAGAAAATGTAAAGATGCTTAAAAGTATACAATGATTATGCAGCAAAAAAATGAATGAAATATAGTAGAATTTTGTTAATCCATTTGTCATTTCCACTCAATATATGAAGCATTTTAAAAATACAATTTGTTACCTCTTTATCATATTATAAAAAAAGTCTAGCCAAAAACCATAAACTATCAGTCAAAATCGGGATTGGATTAAGATTAAAAATTATCCGATTTAAAAAACAAAGCAACTTCAAGTTGTACTAACTAATCAAATTGGTCACGGGAAATGTGATTGTAAACCTATAATCGACATGCTAATCTCTATGATTAGATTAAAGCTCCACATTTATGAGTATTTTGAATTTTGCACATGGATCGCTGGTGGTTGTTTTATGGTCAAAACGTTTTTTTTTTTTCATATATGTATGTACATTTATATATTGTTGGGCTTATAAATGATTGATTAGAAACTATATTTAACTTTAGAAATTTCACAGTTGATTTTATGATGGAGGTGGGGATATTGAAACCTTACAGATTTGTAAGTAGTCCCAGGATGTCGGAAAGGGTTCGACCATCAATTAGATTATTGCACATGGGCGTTAGAAGTTCATCAATATAATTGGCAAGCCAATCGGTATTATCATTGATGGACAATGTAATAAATTCTTCGATGATTTGGTTCAATTTATAGTTGAGTATGCTGTATTTCGATAGGTTTTCAATTTCAGAGACCACCTTGCCAACTGTCACATAAACATTAAAACTCTTCACTGACAACTCTCCACTGATGAGGCCCAATGAATAACTGATGCGTCCCGAAATGTTCAAATCCTCGAGAGCCAAAAAGGCACCGCCTTCACGTTCCATACGATATCCACTACCGACATCAGCCTTATATTGAGTAGTCAAATTCAAGCTACCGAAATTGAATTCGTACTCGAGGCGGCTCCGAAGTACATTGAGTTTCATTATTTTAATTTCATAACCGCTGAGTCCTTCCAATGTGAAATCTTGCACCTCGCCATTGGCACTGAATTCACCAGTGCTGAATGAGAATTCCCTGTGTTCCAGTTTAAGAGGCGACATAACTGGAATTTTATACTTTTCGGATCCATTTTCCAATACAAATCTCAGTAATTCGAAACCATCCACAATATTGCTTGAAATCGAACGTTCTTGAGCTAAAAAAAAAAAAAAAAAATAAATTTGCTGATGTAAAAAGGATTTTTGAGGAGAATTATTTTACTCAAAGGACTTACCTGACAAAGATTCGGCTACCTCGGCACCATGGCAGCTGGCCAGCAAAGCAATCAAAATGGGGGCAAGGAACTTCATTTTCACTTTTGAACTTGATCACTCAACGAATGAAACTACTATATATTCCAGCGAAAGTGGGGTCGCTTATATAGCCAAATGTTTAGGTAAGATAATGTATCTCTAATTCCTAATATATATATATATATATGGTTTCGGTAGCTTTAATCGGCATTTAATTTCTTGAATGTTTTATGTCTGATAAGAAATAGTATAAGCTAGATTAGGCAACAAAAAACTCAAGTGGCCACAATAAATACAATAAATATAGTAAGATCTTTTGTCGTTTTGCCGATTAATGAGTACCAAGTTGTAAAACTCTCAAGTTCAATGTTGTAATTTTGATTTACTCATTAACGAAACATAAATTGATGCTTGTCTATATCAATTGTGAATAGAATTTGCTTTCAGAGTATCGAAAACTTGAAAATTTACAAGCCAATTGCTTCTTAATGGAAAAACCCAAAAACATTTTCAATTTACCACTCAACTTGTTGATGGAACTATGAATGGGTTAAAAAAGTTTGTCAATGAATTACCAAACCCAAAAAAACCACCAAACACAATGAAAAAGAAATTATTTTTCAAATTGTCAAAATTAAAGCAGCTTTAATCGTTTAAGTTTTTGAATTACCACTCGAATTCTGGAGGAATACAAACTTCCTTCTCACCACCCTCACCGCCAGAGCCGCCGATGACATCGGAAATGCTGACATCCTCCAAGACACTGTTAACAGCGGGCAAAGCAACAGCCTCAATGGTCTCTGTGATCAAATTCTCATTCTCATTGATGGCCAATTCAACAGCTTCGGCCAAATAGACGTTCATTTTCTCGTTAACGTTACCATCACCCAAAATACCTTCAATTTCGGAATCAACCTCACCAATGTGAGTGCGAACCTCAAGAGATTTCAGTGAAAGTTTGCCCGACAGCACACCCAAACTGTATTTCAAAGTACCCCAGATAACCATATCCTTGATGGCGAATTTGGCATGACCGGCACCGATTAAGTTAATAGTGAAACCGTATTTCTTAAGCAAAACTTCCAAATCGTATTGGGTATCAACATTCACATCACGGAATGTGAATTTGTAGGTAACCTTGCTGGTCAGGGCATTGACCTTCATCTCATCAATATCGAATTCGTTTAAACCATTTAGACGGAAATGATCAACGGTACCCTTCACCTTCAGAGCAGATGTATCGATATCGATAGCCTTGTGATCGATTCTAAGGGGGGCCATTGGTGGAATACCCAGACTGGCAAAACCACAAGGCATTTGCTCCTGAATGCCCTCAATCACATCCACAATTGTGCTCGAGATGGACATGGAGTCTGAAATCAATAAATAAATTTCAAGATAAGAATTTTAGTTAGCTTTTTAATCTCTCGCTCTCTCTATCTCAACTCACCGATGGGCTGGCCCACGGAGGCAGCATTGCTGATAGCCACAAGGGCAAAGAGAGCCACAAAGATTTTCATTATTATTGCTTTTTTGACTTGAGTGTCCTAGTACTGATCGCAGAACCAACAGTATTTATACTACTCAATCGTTTCATTCGACACCTGCCTTTTATAGACCCGATAAGAGCAGCGATTTTCTTTGATTAGCTTTGTGTAGCAGGAGGAGGCATTTTGAACAACTTTTTTAACTACTGTCTTCTTATCTTGTTTAAATGTTTTTTTGTGGCATTTTTTTTTAATTTGCAAGATATAGATCTAGTTGAAATCTTCCCAGGAAGTGGCCAAAGTTTAATATTCTGGAAAAAACAAGGGAGCAAAGCTCAATTGCATATAATGGAAATTTTCTTTAATTGGGTCCTGGTCTAAGCTATTTCAGATTAGAACAGACTTAAGCTTTTATGGCTTGAATTGCAAATGTTTATCTAAAACAGTGTTGGGATTTTGATTTACAATCCGATTTAAAGTTAAGAAACGCCCCCCATTCAAGTTTTATGATTGATTTGATTACCACCTGACATTCGAGTGATTTATTTTAAGGATTTAATAATCATACCTTTAAGGGGACTATGAAATGCTCTTTCCTTTATTTTTAATAGTTTTAAATGATTCATATTCTCGATTTACTCTTGTTTTACTCTTTCAGGATAGACCCAAAATAGTCTTTTCCATATGTGTTGAATAAAAAGGTACATATTCTTTCTATTTTTAGAGATTCCGCTCTCTTTAGTAGTAGAGACTTGGAAAATTTCGAATTTTTTTAATCATTTTAATAATGACCAAGCCTCGAATCATAATTCTAATAAATAACTACAATAGGCAAAATAAAAAAGGTCTTCTACAAATTAAAAAACTAAACAAGAAGCCAATAAACATTTTGGATTTCAAATCTGATCGATTTTAAAATATCCCCGAATTTGAATTGTTAAAGACGTTTCGATTGGCACGTTTTGAAAACATTCTCTGACGTCAAATGTTCTGTAGAGATGGATGTTTGATTTTCGGACAAATCAGGTAAATACAAGTAGAAAGAATGAATCCTAATAAGGTCTAAGATTAGATCAGACTATATTATTTAGTCTTAAAATAAACACATATGTTATCATAAAAATGTTGTGTTTGTTTGATTTACAATCAGATTTCCAGTTAAATAACCGACCACCTGTAGATTTTTTTTTTCATTTATTTATCACCTGTTGCTCACGAGTGATTTATTTAAAGGATTTTTATAGAACATAATATCTAAAGATGAATTTGAAATGCTCTACATTGTTCAATTTACTTTACTTGCAATCAACTTTGTAATTCTCAATGTAATTCATGTTTGAAAATCAGTTAAAATCAGCAATCTGTTGTTTGTTGTCTTTAACAGCTGTTTTCTTAGCAGTGATGGAAAATGTCAAAATTAAAAAAGTGCTGTTACTAATACTAATATTAAAATCTAAATCTGATCTATAATTCGGCCCACTTTATGAGAGGGAACTCCTAAGTTTTTTTTTCTAATCTAACCTAGTCAAACATAACTAGTCAAACTGATAAACAGATTTAGCACCCTTACAATTACAATTAAGGTTGAATGATTCTTGAACTCAATTGACTTATTAACTTGACCAATTGACTCTTAATTGGGCAGAGTAGATTTCAACACCTGCGCCGTTTGTTTTTTACTTTAAACTCCATTGTTATTGATTTGCCTATGTCCCACTTCTGTTTCGCAATGATAAGTTGTATATTACGCTAAATCGTTAACCCAATCGGTGGGCAATGGGCCAAAAGATTAGATCAAAAATATATAAACAATAGCCACTTGTGTGTGGGCCAACAAGTGTTTTGCACTTTCCTTGTAAGGAAGCGGGTACAATTCTTCTCTACCCCCTCGATGAATTGGCTTATCGGGTTTTCTTTTTAATTGCATTCTTGCGAAGCTAAAATAGAACTTTTGGCAAGGAAAAGCCCCAAATCATAAATAATCATATTGGGTGCTAATCAAAAATGCTTTTACAGATTACCACTTAAACATATTGATTGGTTGGTAAATCTACGTCGGTTTGGTTTACTAAAAAACGGCTATAAAAGGCGCTGACTTAAGTTAATTTCAACAGCTATCAAAGTCTAACAATGAGAGCTTTCGTCTATGTTTTTGTGGCCCTTTTTGCCTGTGTGGCAGCCTACGATGTTGAATTCTTGAGCGAGGAGCAATGGAATCGCCTGGTGGAGACCAATCGTAAGTGGAAGAGTGGGAGGGTGAATGGGAAATTAAGCAAAAATGAATTAAATTTTTATTTTACAGCTTCTCAGCCTGATACTCATGGGTTGATTCTAAACTCGCAAGCCAAGAAGGCAGTGAAGAACCTAATGAACCAATTGCCCTGCGGCTGGCCCGAATATGGTATCCCACCTCTAGCCCCTTATACCAATGCTGATCTTCAGATCCATTTGGCTGAATCTGTGGTCGAGTATGTCTTCTAAAGTTAATTCCTTATTTTCTTTACTGTTTCTAATGCTAATTGCATTTTATATCTTAGTTCTTTGCTGCAATTTTTGCGTTTCCGTTTCGATGGCTTGGATGAAATGGAGATCAAGAAATTGAAGGTCAGCTATACGTTCAGCAAGAAGGTTCAATTCAGTTTCAATTTCAAAGAATTGAAAGCTACCTCTCATTTTTTGAACACCGATACTTTCATCGATTTCCTTAAGCAATTGGGTCTGTCAGTGCGTTATGAGAGCTCTGGTCCATTGTCCTTCAAGTTGGAGAATCTCTCGATTCAGGGTTCATTCAAGTACAAGATGCCCTTCATCTTTGGTTCGATTAAGATCTATAAATTTGAATGTATTGTCGGTCTGGGTGGTGTTACCTCCAACATTGGTGGCGTCATGGGCAACGGTCGCATCAATGAGTTTATCAACGATATTATTGATTATGAAGTGCCCGCCTTTATTAATGGTAATCAGAAGAAAATTAGTGCTACAATTGAAGAGATCTTTGTCCCCTTGGTGAATTCTAAACTCAAGGGTCATAAGGTTTGGTATCTGCTTAGCATGTTGTCCAGTTCGACCAAAACTTGTAATCCAACTCCAGCTCCTTGGCTAGCTATTGAACCAGCTAAGCAGCATTGATTTACCAAAAAAAAATCGAAAAATGGAGTTTAATAATTGTCAATAAAGCAAAACCATATAAATAAATCTACTTGACGATCTATAAAAAGTATTTAATTACCTATTGGCTACTTTATCTGCCAGGTATTAGCCTCTTGTCTTATCTTGCCCGAGGAGCACTATAAAAACAGCTAGCCATGCATGAGAATTATTCAGTAGCAAAGTGTTGTTCGTACGATTCAATCACTCAATCAACATGCGTTTCCTGATAGTCTTAGCCAGTCTTGTGGCAATATGTGCCGCCATACCCAATGTTCAGAACATTCAAGAGCGTCTGCGTCAATTTGCGGACAAGAATGGTGACATTGAGCTTTTTGCCGAACCGGAAGAGGGCGTTGTTGATGGTATACGAATTAAATAACATATTAGTAATTTAGATTGTGACATTTACCCTGATTTCTTTCTCTATCACACTAATTAGTTGCTCCCCAGTTTATTGTATCCTGGCAGGCACGTCGTTTCATTCGCAAACTTCAAAAGCAAATGGAATGCGGTTGGCCTCAGTATGGTATCCCAGCTTTGGCTCCCCTTCGTGTGGAAGAGGCCAATTTGGATTTCAAGCGTGGCATTTTCGAGACCCTAAACCATGTGTTCCGTTTGAAAATCGCTG
Source organism: Drosophila insularis (assembly GCA_018903935.1). Classification (NCBI taxonomy): domain Eukaryota; kingdom Metazoa; phylum Arthropoda; class Insecta; order Diptera; family Drosophilidae; genus Drosophila; species Drosophila insularis. The sequence goes on along the minus strand of JAEIFP010001084.1, from coordinate 6,868,304 downwards.
GCTTGGATGATTTCGCTATTAAGAAGTTCAAATTGAATGTTATCACATCCAAGGTCACTTTTGATTTCCTCTTCTCGAACATTGATACAACCGCACAGAAATATGATACCGATACTCTGATCAATGCTTTGCGCCAATTGGGTCTCTCAGTGGAATACGAGGGAGCTGGAGAAATTCTTTTCGACTTGATTAACCTGCGTATTGCTGGCACTTTGAAATACAAATTGCCCATGCTGTGGGGTTCCGCCAAGATAACCTCATTGAAGACAACCATCTCATTGGAATCAGTTGAATCTGATATTACCGGTTTCATGGGCAATGGCAAGATCAATCGCGCCATTAATCGTCAATTGGAGCATCTGCTTGTTAAGGGTATCAATGATAATCAACAAACTATTTCCGATATCATTGAGGATACTTTGGTGCCACCTGTTAACAAAATGCTCAAGGGCAAGGACTTTTGGACTGTTGTCGATTTGATTCTGTCGAGCAGTGATGGCGAGAGTGAAGATGATCCAATTGTTGTTGATTGTGTACCAGCTGCTGATCCCTGGGCCTAATAAGGGGGGGTTAAACAAAAAAAAAAAAAAAAAACCAAAACTTTGCAGATAATAAAGCTTGAAACAAAATTTTCGTAATTGACCAATAGAGAATTTTATAGTATACTTTTAGGAACTGAAAAATGGCCTTATTCAAAAGCTAAGCCAAATCTTATCTTTAGCCATTAGCTTAAGTGGTTAACTTAATCGCGCAGATGTGTAAAAAGGTTGTTTCACATACCAATAGATTAGTCAATTTTTAAACGTTTCTGTGGCAACATGCGTTCAACAAACAGTATTTTCCTTTTGGTCCTGTTTTGCTGCTGTTCCTGGAGTTCGGCCAAACTCTTTGACGATGAGTTACGCGAATTAACCGAATTTCTACGTCTGCAAATGCGTTGTGGCTATTCTGATAGAGGAGTACCAATTCTAGCCCCCGCCCAGTCGGCCTATAGAGAGATTAATATTAAAACTGATAATTTTGGGTAATACCATTTTAACTTCCGCATTTTTATTTGATCTAATTTCGCATACTTTTTGCAGTTGTCAAGGAAATTTTACTGAACTGCTTGTAGAAGGTCTGGATAGTTTTGATTTTGCCAAATTGGAATGGAATAATATTTTGCATACCATCAAATTTGATATTAATTTCGCAAAGTTGGATGTCACTAGTGCCAATTATAAACTGAATCTATTGGGTCGTCTGTTTGGAGAAGATCTATCCCTATGGGGTGATGGTGAATTTGCTTTGAAACTTGCCAATTTTCGGGGAGTTGGCAGTTTTGTAATACGGCCCAATTCATTGGCAAGTGGTGTTCATATCAAGAGTTGGAAAGTAGATTGGTCAGTGGGTGAGGTTACATCTCAGACCACAGGCATTATGAATAGCCGTATATATTCGAAATTTGTCAATGCTTTCGTTAAGGATTATTTGGAACTTTTGATCAATGATAATCCCACCGAGATATCACAATTCATGGAAGAGTTGATTGTGCCCTCTGTAAATGAGGTACTTCAATATATCAGCTGGTATGAGATTACAGCTATCATATTGGGCCTGGCCGATGGCATACTACCTGTTGAGCCCATTTGTTAAAACAGGTGTTTAAAAATTTTACAAAAAACTTATGACTCAATGCAAATAAAAGGTATGAAAGGTATTTTTCTTTTGCAGTTTCTTTCTACTTTCTAGCTATAATTAAATTATATTTAATTTTTGTTTTTTTTTTTTTTTTTGATTAGATTTTGGTCTATTAATATATGTCATCAAGGTTTCAATTTATGGCATTTGGAATTGGGATTTCTAATCGTTTCGACCATAAATTATGGTCATAATAATTGCTTATAGTTTTTGCTGTATTGTGGATAGGAAGCTGAGACCCATAATCGGATTTGCAGCAAATGCCGCAAAGAGCAAGAGAGGGGAGAGAGGAATGAGAGAAACGATTGCCAGCAGGACATCTCAATTCAGAAAACCTAAGCACGAGCCCTAGCCCAGCATGTGGTCAACGGGTGGTCCTTGTGTTCTTGGTCTAACACTTTCTAGCCTCAGATTTGCGAGTGGTTTTTACTTTTGGTTTTGATTTTTTTTGTTAAGAACTGGCAGATGTTTTGTGCACTCTCTTGGTTTTAGTTTCTTTTTTTTTTTGTTAGAAAAAATCTCTTTTAATGTCATCATTTGTTGTTAATTAGTGCAAAACTCTCGCATCTCCACTCGTCGTCCTATTGGAAAAGATTATACTCCTCCTCTCTCTCGCTCTATGTTCAAAAAGATTTTCAAATTCGTTTTGGCTCATTTCATTTGCAATTTATGAGACATTTGTCCTGTTTCTGTTGGCTGGCCTTTCTCTTCTTTCACCTTGCAGCAGTCAGTACCTTTTGAAATTGTCATAATGCAAAAATGAAACACAGCCGGTCGAATGTCTGAACGGTTTGATCAGTCGAGTACGTGCTTCTCATACTTCTCTCAATCCTGCTGTGCTGTGTGCTGGTATGGTGTATCCATCCATTGTTTTCTAGTTTTAAGTTTTATGACCTACCGGACAGTCATAGACTCGTTGCTTGGCTGGCTCTGTGTATTGTCTATTATATATGTATATAGGGAAAACTCATACATATATACATTTCTCGTATTGTCCCTGTTTTAGTAGCGTCCTTGTGGTTTGCTTTGCACACCTCTTCTCTACTTATTGCCAGTAACCATTTGTTGACATTTACGATGGCCTAAGAAAAAAAAAGTCATTAAATCTTAACTAGACTTTCGCTTTTTTCCCCAGAATTGGGTTCTTCTACTCACATCCTCTGCCTGGGAGCTTCGTTTGTTTGGCCTAGTTTGATTAACCTCGATTTAATGTATGACCACAGAGTTGCTTAAAGTGTGTAGAAAAACTCATTTTGCATATGTCGAGTGGCTCATTGGGTGGTTGCTCTACCCTGTTGGGGGTAGACAGTGGACAAAAGATCGCTTTGTGTCACACAAATAATGAAAAGTACTTACAGACTAACCTGAATGTAGGAACATTGAGAACGTGACAGAGATTTACCGAGTACTTGCATATGCTTAAGAAAAAACCCAATGGATAAAGGAAAATGTCGTAAAACGTTAGAAAAAGGAAAGAATGGCATTCCCATAAATTCTATAAATGTTGTAATAAATTTTTATAGCTTTTGAAATTAGTGAAAAAGTATCAGTATTCAATTTTGGTTTATTGCAGTTTCAATTAATGTAATATTAGTTTTTATATTATTGTTAGAAATTTCGAAACAAAAGGAATTTGAAGGTCGATATTTAAACAGTTATATTTTCTATCTAAGCAAATACATTATACATATCGATGAAGAGTTTTAATTGTTTCAATTTATAGAAATTTAAAATTTCCATATCTTTTATATAGATCGAGTTTTCGAGGCTTAAAAGTTTTAATGTACACAAAATGATTCAATAAAATAAAGTTTTTGTTTTCAAATAATCCAAGGTTATTTATAATTTGATTTCACAGGTTTTTAACTTGGATTTTATAGTTATAATTAGTTTTGAAAGTTTTAAAAGTTCTGAAATTTGAATAAATGATTAAAAAGTGTCTTACATTGGAAACTAACTTGTAATTGCTTACAATTTTAATAGCATTTGGATGATTTTAATCTTATATAAAAGGAATTTTTAATTATAATTAACAAAAAAGTCTTTTACTTCTAAAAATGTAGTAGGAATAAAAATTTCCATAGTTTGAAGCATTTTCAAGGGGTTCAGTGCTGAAAGTGTTGTACTTTTCGTATTCATTAAGCCCGCAATCGCATTTCTATGAAAGTTTGCCAACTTGGTCTTTTTCCCCGCTCGTTCGAGGGAAACCCAACAAAAATGGGAAAACTTAATTGCCTTGCGGTTTGTTTTAAAGCCTGTCAATGCTTTTGCTTTCCTCTTGCCATCCTTTTTTGTTTCTTGCCAATGCATGGTGGAAGCCATGCCAGCGGGGCTAATTGAAAAACCGACGGTATAAGCCTTGCTTTTTGCCTTTGCTTTTCCTTTTCTTTGACGTACCCCCAAGTTCCTTTTTAAATGTTTCTTCGCAAAGTGCTGCATACTTTAAGGCACTCCAAAAAGGGGTTAATTTAATATTTATGCGCTGAATTATTAAATAGTGGAATTAGGGTTCATTAGGCATCGAGAAAGACAGCAATATGGAAATAAATCTAAAGTTGGCAAAAAAAAAAACACAGATAAGGAAAAGTGGATCGCGTAGATAAGGTCCTTTTGTTGATTCAAAGGTAACTTTGTTCTTGTTTTCCTTGTTGCGCATTAAATGAAATTTTAATTTGAAACGTAGTAACATACGATAGATGGCCCCCTCTTTTTTTTTGTGCTTCCCCTTCTGCCTAGCAATTGTCCCGGCTAAGTCAACGGTGAAGGATTCAAATGAGAGTAAGCAAAAGGATCTGCTGTAATTGAGCAGCGCAATTTACTTTCGAAAAAAATCGCACGCGAAGAAAAGGTGCGTTGTCCTGTAAATGAACAGCCGCTACCAAATTTATATATATACACAGAGACAATAAGAAGGAAAATAGAATAAAACGAAAGGATGCAAGGATGCTGTGCCTTACTTTTCCTCTTTTACTTTTTTCAATTAAGGTTGACATGTTGCTGCTCCTTCCCTCCATTCCTCTCTTGTCCTCATCATGAAATTTGTTTTATGCGCCAAGTCAAGCTGAAAATTGCGCATTTGCCGAGGAAGCTGAGACACGGTGCTTAGGGTTGGGCCTGTCTCCCTGTAAAGTTTAGTGTAACAGGATTACATTCTCGACAGCTTGCATGCGATAGGTGGCATATCTATCTCCAGCCTGCATCGTCTGCAACTTGGCTTATCTCAAGTGGCAGAGCCTGTCCCAGTCGCAGACATCACCTCTGTGAACCGACACTTTTCTATACGAAGCTAGAAATCAATCAATTTGTTGCTCTGTTGGTTCGTCTAATTGAGAAATTCCTCGTCCTCGGTGTCTGGCGGGGGAATTGCCATTCTGGAACAAGTGAAAAATGAACAAGATGGAAAATGGATGTTAAAAAACAGAAAAAAGTGTTAAATAACATCTAAATCTTGTATACCAGACACAATTTTCTACAAAAAAAAAATGAAATTCTATAATGTAACAGGAAAACATTTCGATTATAAATTAAAACAGCCTCGAAATATTAATTCACTAGCCTGAATTAATTTTTATGTCCATTTAAGGTATATTAAACAATTTAGAGATTTTTTTTTAAGATTGATTAACTTTAAGAAAGTTCTAAATTTTTATATTGATTCCCCTAGCATTCAATCTTCATTATCAAAATTACTTTTCGGATAAGATTCGCTGGATAGATATTTATCATCTAATTACCGACTCAATATAATCCATTAACCTTTTCTGTTTGTTATTGATTTTCTCATATTTTCATTTTTTTCATTAGCTTGCCCACATTTACCGCTAATCGAAGGATAATATATATTTACAGGAATCTGCTGGTATTTCAATACTTTAAGTCTCATCTAACGGGCCCACATGTCTTGCTCGTTTCGTGCATTTCATATCGATCAATCAATCAATCATTTAATCCTTTCTCCAATATTAAATTCAATATGACTTATTAGCCTTTTGACAGCTGTCAAACCACTTGCAGTTGGTCGGCAAACTGACGACGAATATATGAAGACAATCAGAAATGTGCACGTCGTATAAACAAATGTAATTTGAAAACTTTTTCTTTACTCCCATTAGCATGACAATAACGCTCTACAAAACTCCAGAAATAGGACAGATGTCTTAAAAGAAGAAGAAGAAAAACATATACATATATAAAGAACATCTTGTACGATTTGATGTGACACTTTTGTCAAATGTTTACACCTTTAACCCCTTAACCCAGTGTACTTATAGGGGTTACGACCCTTTTATTTGGCCTTGGCCTTGTCTCCTCTATGTACCAAAGTACAATGTGCAGAAAATGCAATCTACTCTGAATTGTTTGTGAATGTTTTTGTTAATTTTATGTTTAATTAGTGCCATTTGTTTGGATTTTATGGGCTTAGCCAATAGTAAAAAAAAAGAACATGAAAAACGATGAGCATAAGAAGGAATATTGATTCTAAGGATTAAAGTAATTCATTTGATGAAAATTTTGACTAGATTAATAGTTGGATTACGAACTAAAAATGGGTTTAGAGTTTGGCATACTGGATATTATACCAAATTTTGATATAATAGCAGTAAATTTGAAAATTTTTTCAAAATTCTTTAAACTTTTTTTTTTAACTTTTTAATAAATTTTCAAAAGTTACACAACATTTTTGGTTTTCTCATAGTTATTAACGGAAAATGTTAAATTAGATCCAAAAAAAACATTAATTGCAAAACATTTTCAAAGAAAATTATAAATTTAGGGTCAACAAATGTAGTCCTATTAAAATTTAATCCTTAAGTAGAAATCTATACATTAAATGACCTTTAAAAAAACAAGTCTTTCTCTTATTGGGTTCTCATTATTGGGTTTTACTTTAATTTGAATATCAATACAGCTTAAAAGTTTTTAAAAAATGTTATCAATAATTCTAAGAAATTAAAAATTCTAATTTAGATTGTAATGTCGATTAAAATATTTATTTTAGAGGTTAATGTGATATACTATTTTTTTTTACCTACTTCTGGAACAAAAATCTACACCAAAAGAAGTTCAACTACCAAATTTAATTTATAAATTTCAAACCTACATACATATCTCGACCTAAAATTCATTTTAAGAAAGGTTTTGCTAAAATTAAGCAATTTAAAGAAAGATATAAAATCAAAATGTTATTAAGAAAACCTCAATAAGATCTTTTATTGAGAAACCATTTGAGTTTTTATCCCAGAAAATAATTTCCATAATTTCTTTAATGCCAAGCAAGAAACCACAATGAAATGAAGTTATAGTCGCTTGTCAGCAACTTTGGCAACAGAACCTAACACGACCTAAACCGTAACCAAATACGAAAAAAAACAATCCCTAATCCATTCTCAAATCATTCATCAAAATTATGTCAAATCATGCAAGCGGCTGGTATAAAAAAAGAGGAAAAAAATAGAAACTGTAAATGCTAATGAAAATCAATGCCAAAAAGTCTAGAAAAACCGCCAAGGAGAAGGAGCGCATGTGCAGCTGCCAAGATGATGTCGAATAGACTGAACAGAAAGACCATGAAAGGGAGATAGACATGAAGCTGTCATGTTTTTGGGCAAACATAAGTATATTTTCAGTAGACCGACCGCAGTTGCTAAGATTTTTTTTTTTTGGGTTTTTTTTTTTTTTTTGACAGACAACAATTACACAAGAGTTTTCTTATGCCACGTCATTCTGGCTCTCGTCATATTTTCCTTGCGGCTGCCTTCTTAGCTGATTTGCATTTTTAATCTCATAAGGATGCTGTTGTATGCAACCAAGCATTGTCCTGCAGGATGCACGTACCTATGACAGGATTTTTTTTCCTCACCTCAAGCTGGAAAGAAGGAAAAAAAAAATCAGCCCCCTGATTTTGAGACAGTCAGTCGCTTACTTACTCACACTCGCTTCCTGACTCTAGACTCAGTTGATCTACATATGTTCTAATCCTGGATTTGTAACACGCCACAGAGCCCAAAACTCAGACTGTCTTAAGACACCACCCTGTATGTATATGCCGGAGATCGTCTTGTCGATGTCTGGCTGTTTGTCAGTTACGCTTGAATAATTGCCCGTAATTAAAGTTCCTTCCCGTGAATTGAGAGAATACCCAAAAAATGTTTCATAGCATTTTTAGCTTTCCATAAACATCATGTTGTTGGGCTTAGAGAGTCAAGCGGATTTTTCTTTGCTGACAGTTTAATGCATGCAAAAGGATGCTGTTTGGTATATGGGATATCATTTATGATAAAGATAGAATTACAATATTGATTAAATGTTGGCACAACTCATCTAGGTAACCCACAATAGAAAAAGGGACCAGGAATATTTGATAATGTTAATTTATATATGTGTAGCTTAAATTTTAAGGGTATAAAGTGTAAAGTTTCATTGAAAAAAGTGCAGCCAATTCTTTTTCAATGATTGTTAAGCCATTTTCCATGCTGTAAGCATAACCATCAATATAATTAACATAAATTTTTATGAATAAAACATTTAATATAATTAAAATAAAAAATTATTGTTAGGTATTTTTATAAATATTTTTGTATCTAACATAATTTCATGTTTTAATTATATTGATTGTTTTTTTTAATTCACAGAAATAAATGGAAACTTGTTTTCTTTTGATATTTGTATAATTAGGTTAATCCTGAATTGATTTGTTGTAATAATTTAAATAATATTTTGTTAAAGATTAAGAACTCAATTTTTTTATTTTTGTTTGTGACAAAATATTGAAATTAATAATATTGAAATAATAGGCGTATACATATATGTACATCTTCGGAGAGTGATAACTTAACAAGTCCCTCTTTATGGGATATTAGATTTTTTTAGACTTTCTATCTCTATCTTCTATTGTTCTATTAAAAAAGACCATACCAAGTTTATCAAGAAACACAGTTTTTCTTTATCTCTACTTTAAATTCTTATTATATCAGAGGCAAATTGTAAGATATACATAAGCACATCTAGAAGAACATTTTAATTATTCGTCCAGTGTCTTATCTACTGATCCAAAGTTAAGAAATATCGTTTATAAACATTTTTGAAAACTTCTCTTACTTTTTGTCGACTTTTTTAAAGGTTTTATAACGTTTAAAATAAAATTGTGAGCATTGTCAAATTTTTTTGTACTATATTTCGCTGTAATTCTCAACCAGTTTTATCTTTGAAGTATGCCCATTGGGTTTCTAGAATTCCATAGCAAAGTTTTCCAATGATAGAACTTGGTAAGTTTTGAAATAGCTATTAAAAAAAACCGGCTTGACTTCGCTCTCCCTTCGAAAAAATCTTATATACATATAAGATAAACCTCGTTTTGGCTTATAAGCAAATTTTCATTTTGAACTGAATTTATTTTCCCATTTCCTCTAACTTTTAGTTTGCATATATCGCACCCAACACAAATTGCCATTTTTTTTTGTTTTGCATTTGGCACATTTTACTTTATTTCTATTAGATGATTAATGAAATTTTCCATGGGTTTTGCCTGCCAACTGAATGAGTTCACTTTCATTGACCATTGAGAAGTAGCATTAATGGCTCGGAGATGTTTCTCATCAAAGAAGTCGAGCAGTTGGATATATTTTGCGGTTATCCTGCCACTCCATTCATTAGTTGCTTGCAAAAACTCATCATTAGCCATGAACTCTGCACTCTGCGTTAGATGATTAATGATCTGCGGTTACCTTTTTCATTGGGATGCTCCTGTTGGGCGCCTGCGTGTAGATCTCAAGTGCAACAGGGGGACGGACGGACTACTGAACCGTTACGAATAAATCAAAACCGCAAATTGATTGAGTTTTGATGACACATCATATAAGCGACAAGATATTAGTGTTATTTTTTTTTCCTGCTTTGTGATCTTTTATCTCGATATTTTTTTTTATAGATTCTTTATCATTGTGCTCTCATCTAAAAAATTACTTTCACATAATTTGTGTTGTCTTTTTTTTTTTTTTGAGGAAAAATGAAAGAAAGAGGGAGGACGGCGGAGATCGATCTGTTCTTTCTTTTGCCCTCTCAATGTCTATGATTTATTTCCTTACATTCTATTGTCGTCATAAAGATCATTTACTGTATCTTGATTGAATCGTAATCGGATCAGATATGCTTTATTCAAGAATAATACAAAAAACATTTTCCATTGAAGCGTATGTTTCTTAGACGTTTTGCGTAATGGAAACTTTTTTTTCCATCTCCTCTGTGACAAAGTAAAGTTAAACTGTAGCAGCAGTTATCTGATCGAGAAGAGAAGGCTAAAAACCGCAACCACAAAAGTTACATATTGTCTGAGATTACGGCGATGATCAAAAGTAAAAATAAGAAAGCGATATTTTCTCAAAGGCCGACTTTACTCTGCTAGGTATTAGTCTATCTTGTTGCAGTTTTTGTTGTTATGTGTGAGGTTTTGATGGTTGCGCATCCTTTAATTATCATAATTGATTAAAACCCACAGATCTCTACACTCTTCATCTCGAGTATAATGTTTACTGTTTTAGGTAAATACAACGCCTCTGGCTCTAAAAATTGTTTGAGATCTTAAACAAACTTGATTTAAATAAATAGACTGGGTGGAGTCTTCATGAATACAATTTATTGCCATCGTCTTCGTATGCAAAACCTTGTTGCTCTCCTTTGAACCTCTACCCCGTTGCTTCGATGAGAAGCAACCAGGATGGTACTCTGTCAGGTCCCGGTAACGAACGAACTCGATCTCAATTTCTCGACCGCCAACTGAGCGAGGGCACAATTATTAGCACTTAGGCGACACATTCAGGCCCCGAACCAACCGAGAGAGAGAGAGAGAGAGAGAAATGGAGAGACATTTCTAGTTTCGACAAGGGGGACAACCCTTAAGAGGCAGCCGCACAAGTGTCGATGACACTTGGAGGGATTTTTACTTCGTTTTTTTTTTTTGTCCCTCTACTTATATTATTATATTTTTTTCGGTTGCCTCACCGCAGCCCGCCATAACCGGAAGGATATGCAACGTTGCATGTTGTCAGGCAAATGTCTTGAGGTAAAACGTATAGGTAAAGGTAAAGGGTTGCCTCCTGGCACGTCCTGGCAAACACTTAAGCCAAAGTTAAACGCTTCGAGTGTTGTATTTTTGTTTTTGTTTGTACGTAGTACCACCACGTTATATTCTCCACATCTTCTTCTCTTTTTTCTTATGTGCACAGCAGGACATGTCTTTGGTACTTTTTGGGTTGGGCCCAAAAACGAATAAATGAAGCTGGGTGGGGGGGACCAAAAATTACATATAAAAACCTAAATCAATACCGAACTCAGCTTTAATTCGCTTAAATTGCCAGCAGGACACTGTTCTGAAAAAAAAAACAGAGGGAACTCCTTTTTCTTTGTGCAAAATCCCCGAAAGGATTCGGAATCTGCGTGTGTGTGTGTGTGTGTGTGTGCCCCCGTCCTGTCATCCTTGCTTCCTTACTTACTTCCTTGCCGCTCGCTCTGGTTCGTGCTCTGCAATTGTTTGTCACACACATCTCTAAGCGCTTTAATTTTGATTGCATTCGATTTGTTTTCGTATTTTGTTTTGTACGTTTTCCGTTCTTCGTTTCCCCGTGTTTGCACAACTCTTTGACAAATTCGCAGGCTTGTTCCTTCCCAGCATCCTTTCTTCTACTTGCATGCGGCAGAGCGGCATCCTTTTTGCTTGCAATTTTCTGCAAGGCCCAAGGAAAAAGGATTAACTATTTAGGTTCCGTGTCAAGGAAGTTGTTGGAATATTGTTTTTGCTTCACGACTATGTATTTTTTGTTTTTATTTGCAGCAGCAGCATTTTTACGAGTTTTTCTTCGCTTTATCATTCACAGTTTGTTGTGAGCTAAAATATTGCCATTTACTATGCAGTTGGCATTTTGAACTGAAGGAATTTTTAAAAAAAAACTCATAATCGAATCAAACTAAGTCTTTTATCATCAGTAGAGCAGTAAATAAATTATTTAAATAAAAATAAGCACTATGGTTCCTTAAAATAACATCAACTACAACTAAAACTCGTAGTTATTACTTTGATACGAAACTGATTCTAAAATTTAAAAGAATTTAGCAAAAATGCTTGTCGATGAATAAAATTTAACTAGAATTTCTACTCTCACACACAACAAAAACTTACTTAAGTAATATACAAACTGTTTTCTTTATGACTAGTATTTAATAAAACATTAATGGATTAAATTTTGCATTGTTTAATAGGCAAAATATCTTTCATTTTTCTTACCATATTTTAATTGACTAAATCCAAAGTTGATTTTACACATGTCTACGATTCTTCGCTTCGAATATGTATGTTGTATCAATGATTTACCTTCAGTCATCTAACCCAAACCCGTTTCAGTAATTCACATTGCACTTTTTTAAGCGCATTTTGGTTTAAGGGCGTTTACCCTCTGGTTTTGTGAGCGTGTTTTGAACTAACAGTAACCCGCCTTGATACATAGTGACATTGACAGAATGTCAGTCTAGGATTTATCACGAGCCTAGCAAACCTTTAGATCTACCTGCCCTAAACTACTCTCTGTCATCCATTCATAGACTTGTTCAATTACAGGAAATTCCGTTTTTTTTTTCTTCTGTCCTTTACCTTTCGGTTAGTTCATGGATTTTTGCACACGCACGTGGTATGAGCCATTTTTGCAGGAGAACGAAATCCCTTTAGCATTGCTCTTTGCCAAGTAATTAGTCGCCTGTCAGCATTTTGGCTTACTAAACGGATTTTCTGTCCAGCACCTGCGCATATATACAACAGCATCGGGTAAACGCAATCTATTAGACATTCAGGACAATGCAAAAAAGAAGTAAGAAAAAGAGAGAGAGAAAAAAAGATAATAAATAAAGCAGATTCCCTACTTGGCCAAAGGCCTACAGGCGTTCAACAACCTACTTTGATGAAATGTTCGTCGCTGTCGTTCCAAATGAGAAATTGCCATGTGATGCTGTATACAATATGTGACTTGTTTGCGCTTACATTACATTCCATTCCATTATCTTAGTTCAGAAGAGAAAAGTAGGCCTTACATAAAAGGGATATAACAGGGACAGTCAGTCAACATCAAGAACATCAGCAACAGCAGCAGAAGTGGCAGCTATTAAATGAGTTTTCCTTTACGATGCAGTTACTCCAGCATGTTGTTGTCCTGTTTTTTCTTCTTCCCTTCCCCCCTTTGCATTGTGTATGAAAAGTGGGTCGGCGGTTTGTTGTGAGCAAAAAGTTGTCGCCTATTCACACAGAAAACAAACAATACATTGTGCCACATATGCCCACACATACTCTTTGAGATACTTTGATGAAGACTCCTTCAAACTCGCCTTCGTCTGTCACACACACATCTTGACAAATTAGCTTAAATTGTGAGTAGTGGGCCCTGTCTCACACCTTTGCTGATTTACGAGGTAACGCCAAGAATGTGATTAGTTTGCTAGTTTCTATAGTTGATCAGTCCAGCTGTCTTTATGTAACATATAATTCGCTTTGGATCAATTTTGATTATCTGTTAAGGATCGATTATTGAAAAATTGCCAACAGCTGTGACGACAATTGAGTTTATGTAACTTTTTGATGATCCAAATCTATAGATCAAAAGCAAATGCTATAAATTTAAAGAAAATCAAAAAAAAAACCAGTTAAGTTACTTAAGCAAATTATTTAAAATAGAATGTTAGGAAATTATCTATACCCAATGTATTCAAATTAAACATTTCTTTTCCGAATTCACCTTAACAAAAGTGTTTCTAATAAAAATTGGTAATCTTTTATTTTAAGAATAATAGCTAATTTATTTTATATATCGTTCTTGAAATTCCTTCAGTTTATTGCCTAGTGTTTTAATATCATGCTCCTACATTTCAACATTTCTTTTTGTTTAATATGTCATTTTTTATTTTATTATAAGATATTCTTAGTTTAATAGGGTGATATTTTCACTATCAGACATCAGCGATTTTAACAAAAAAATTTTAAGAAATTTTATTGAATACAAAGTGAGCTTAAAAGATGAATATTTTTTTTTTTTAAATATTCAACGATTTGACTACATACTTTAGATTTCCAATTTCAGAATTTAATACCTTAATTGACCTTATTGTTATATTTTTAAGAGGGTTTACCAAACAAAGAAGTATTAAAGTGGTATGTCAAATTTTTGTTGTCCTCTAGTAATAATCTTTATTAAGTAGATACGAGTACAAACATTTGCAAAGTACAGTTGACCCCATGTTATGTTTGCTCTAATTTAATTTGTGCACATTTATTTCTATCCTTTTTTTTTCTATTTTGATATATCTATGCATAGATATTACCTTGATCCAATCATGTCAATTTGCTTGTCAAGTAAATCTAACATGAATGCAAATGAATGCAATGACAAATGACATTAAGCTTGATAACCATTGCATTGCAAGTACACTTAACGGTCAGTTGAGTAATCAATCAAACTCGCTACCCTACCCTGTGCTCATTTCGCTTTTACCCTGACCAATGTCCAACCCTAAAAAACCGAAAAAAAAAAAAAATGTGCACTTAGTGACCAGCACTTAAACTGTCTGCGCCTGCGCTTCGAGCGAAGTGGAAACAAAAAATCCTACACGGGACACGCGACTCGGGGCAAGTTCATTAAAATATTCATAAAACTCTTGTAATGAGAGGAAAATGTAGTATAATAAAATTAAAGCGATCCTAAAAGAAAGACAGACCAGAGAGAGGGAGAGTGAGGGATATTGGATGCATTTTTTTTTGGGGTGAGGGGTTTTCAGTGGCAGTGGCAGGACAACAGACTGCCCGCTGCTTAGGCATGTGCAATGCCCTGAATGTAACCCTCCCTAGAGCCAGCCACTATGCCATAGTTATTGTCAAGTGCCGCGTTATTTTTTGTTTTGCACCTTGACTTTATTCTTTTATATATACATATAATTCCTCTCTTTTTTGCATGACCCGCATAATTGGAAAAATTTTTGCGCAACTTGCAAAATGTTTCCACTCGAAGCGCAGGCGAAAAAAAGTGCACTCATTAGTTCTAGTTTGTTTAGTCAGGACAAAAGGCAACACAACCGCGGGGGATACTACCCCCTCCACTCCACTCCTATATACATATGCAAAAGAAGAACGTGCTCGATCTATGAGTATGTGGGCTTTAGTTACACTAACGCAACGAAAAACAAAAGAAAAAAAAAACTCCAAATTATGACAAGCTTAGACAATCAAAGTGTCAAATAAAAATGTCAAGTTTATGGAGTCTACTGGATGGACCGAGTCTATGAAATCCAAGGCCACTAATCTGTCAACAAACGATCGTCCTTTCGTTTGCATTTGTCCTGGCATTTCCTGTTACAGCAGCAGTAGAAAAAAGGGGTTGATTCTCTTCCGCATTTGTCTAGCTGCATTGCGTGTCCATTTACTGGACTGGACTGACTGACTGACTGACTTACTGACCGTACGCCCCGACATGCATACATACAACAAAAGCCGACCAACCGACAGGCCGGCTGTCATAATTAAAATATGACGCGTGTCTCGTATGCAGGACAATTGCACCACGGGTAGCTGTTGTAACGGCATACCATGTCAGTTGCCTTTCATTCGACACGCAAACTTCTGTACCCCCTCCCCCACCCATATTCCCATACAAAGTGTAAAGTTTTGACTGGCATTCCCTAGGACGAATCCTCGGACATGTGGGTCCTAGGCCAGTTTTTGGCATAAACGGTCATTGTCCTCATTTTCTGCCAACTGCTGCAGAAAATTATGCCTTACATCAATTAACACAGATTGTAAACGGAAATTACATTAAATCAAAGTGGAAAATTTTCTTTTTTTGTAAGATCTTCTTTCCTATAGACATACTACTAACTCAGTTTTACAAGCCTTGACTCAATTATGGGAATTTAGATGTAAATGCAATTCAAGATAATTTCTTATTGTTATCATAAGGCAGATGATGTCTACAATAATAAATTCACAATTTAGACTGTTCTAAACTGAACTGAACTGACTGAAACTGTTTTCATTTTTAATTTCACAAGAGTTTATTTTAAAAAGGTTTTTTTGAGTTTAGGACAGCCTTAAAATCTGGTCAAATTATGATTAATTTGGCAATCCATTTTCTATCCAAGAAAAACTATCGGACAGTTATATATGATCTCAAAATTGATCCAACTTACTAACATTGTAATGCTTTCTTCGGTAAATATTTAATTTTTCTCACAGTTAATTACTTTATTAATTAGAAGAATCGCTAATATCGTTTAGGTATGATCTGATATAAGTTGACTTACTATAACTTTATGAAACAAGCCAAAAGACATTGTTCTATTTGCTTTCAGACTCATGCTATAAGCCAAATGTTAAAAAAAATGATTATTAACTCGCTTTTAAAACTCCATTTAGGTTTATGACTTTAAAATTTCTTAAAGAGAAAGTTACACCATGAATTCCATTTCGTTTAATCTGCATCTTGTTGCCCGAAAATTGTCACATTTGCCACTTTCATGGAGGATGTCGCCTCCATGGGATGATATCACCCCATTACATGACACAGTTTTCTCTGCTTCCCTTTGGAAACCAATTAGTTTGCATAACGACATGTTTTACTTTCCATTTGACTGTAAAAGGACTTTCATCTCTGGTCAGTGGCAGCTGTAATAACCGTAGCACGCCCATTAGCGGACTATCCATGACCCATCACAAAACGAGAGCAAATCCAGCAGCTGCCAAAAAACCACCCAAAAAATGATAAAAAAAAAAAAAAAGAAAACACTTTGAAGTAGGTGCCGTTTAATGCAAACATTAAAGTGAAATGGGAAATGAGAACGGACAAACGGATGGATGGATGGATGGATAAATGGAAGATTGGATGCTGATGATGACAATGATTTTCCATATTTGTGTGGTTCGGACTACATGAATTTTCATAATATCAAGATATGAGCTTTGTATTATCAGAGATTGCCTTCGGGGCATCAACAGGAATAGGGATGATGATGATAAAGATGGGGTGATGCGGTGATGCGTCGATGGAACGTGTCTGTTTGATAAGCCATACGTCCGAGGCATAAACGTGCTTGGCATACATCTAGTATTTGGATCAAGTCGTCAACCCTTTTATTCGGGCACTGCTATTCACAATGTACTCCCGCTTTTTTTTATTTCCCTTTTTTTTTTTTTTTCGTTGACTAATGAGCACACTTGAGCGAATTTTCATTCCAGAAGCAGTCAGTCAGTTGCATTTATTATTATTTGTTTAGTGCGCTAATGAAGAGAACCAGAAACTGGTATCCTTTTGCAGGACATGCATTGTGTTTGATGGTTGGTGACAAAAGCGACGCATGTCCATCAAGCGAAATCAAATGCCGGACTAAAGTTTTTGAAACCAAACGGCGGGGGTAGCTTCTCTCTTGTTTTCTATAGAGAACCCGTTCGTCCTTTTTGTCTCGTTATCCTCGCCTCAGTTAAATGATGTTGGCGTATTCAAAAAAAATTTTGTTTTTTTTTTTTTGTTTTGTGGCTGCATTTTTAATGCCGTGTAAATTTTATTGTTTAATTGCCTTTTTTTGTTTGCCTGGTCGAGGCTACCCAATTTCAATTATTTTAATTACGTTTTGGGTGGAATTCGCTGTATAATTAACTAATTTCCAACGATTTGTCAGTCGAAACCACAATTAAGGACACGCGTCATGTGTCCTCTATGTGCGTTCTCCTTCCGTTTTTTTTTTTTCCTTCGGTTGTGTGTGTGGTTGTTTTTTAATTTCCTATATCTATTTCTTCATATCTTTTCATCTGGCAATCTTCTTTGTTAGCCTTGCGTAAAATCCTTAACTTTGGCTAGCCGCAAGATTAATGTCAAATATGTTTATGCCTTGACATTGAAAAATATCCAACAAGGATGTCCCTTAGATCCTCTCTATGTTTCTCCCTCTCTCTCAGAGGATGATCGTTTCCCTTAATTCATTGTTTTCTCTCTACCCTTGATTGATTTGTGCAAATAGAAAATTTGCAAAAAAAAAAAGAAAGATTCGTTATAAATTTACACATTTTTCATTTGGCTTGCACATGAGAAATGGTTTAAATTTTCCTTCATTTTTAGCACAATTTGTTTGCAATTCTATAAATCTGTGTGTGTGTGTGTGTGTTTGTGTTGTGCGGGGTTGGTTACACATGGTCTACTAAATTTGTTTATTCTTTTGATAGAGAGTCAGACAAAGTGTCTGACGGGGGCCTTTAGTGATATATTTGTTCAAGGGAAGATTTCCGTTTACTTGAATAATTTCCAGTAATTTATTATTTGCCAATTTATGGGAATTTACGTTGAGTCGTTCTGATTTAGTTATTAATGTACTAAAAATACACATTTACCTCTTAAATATCTCATAATGGTTTCCATTGAAACTTTTTCTTTTTCTAAAAGACCTTCAAAAAAAAAAGGCTTGATGATTAAATATTCTATAATTATTTTAAGAGCTCTAATAATAAGCTAAACATCTAATAGTTTACCATAAAGTCCTACAAAATATGTTTCAATATTAGGTTCTATTTACCGTATAATAAAAATAAAATGTCTATAAAATGATGGACTAAATTATTGCAGAATAGCATACGAATAGTTAAATTTAAAACAAACACATTTTTTAATAAGATTTATCTTGGATAAAAATCTAAAAATAAGTTCAATGAGATCAAAAAACATATAAGTAGTTTATAATTTTGAGAATTTTTGTTTTTTTTGTTATATAAGCAAACCAAATGTAAACAATAATTTTGACTATTTGAAATGATTAATACTCTGCGGGAAATGTTTTTAAAAATTACAAAATTTCGAAATTACTTTTTGTATATGAACAAAATCTGCATAAATTAAAAAAAATAATTATGTCGTAATTATATACAATTTGTTTCTTCTAGAATTTTATTAAAAAAAACGTTATGCAAATTTATAATTAATTACTTTATTCATTTCTTTTTGTTACAGGTAAGCTAATCGATGGCTTCATTGTTGGATCTGTTGCTTACTCAGACATCATCTAGTCATCCTCATCATGACTAAGTATATCATATATATTACCTGTAAAATGTTGCCCACTCTCTGATATCATTATAAAATGCTGACTCAAATATTTTTAGTGATGAAATCAACGTTTTAAGTGAAAGTATTTGAAATTTCGCAACGAACCCTTCCCATATTGACCATGACATGTAATTTTCCATGGCATATTATGTGAAATTCATAAATTGTGTGCAATGAAAACTAAACTCGAAAAAGCCTGAGAACATTGATAATTTTGTTCTTAATGCGATCATAAAACCGTCATTCGATCTCACAACACCACATAAAATGTCTTGAAAAATGTTACTTGCACCAGAAAAAAAGAATAAATGTCAAAATCATTTCTTCAATATTAAATTTTGCACGGCATTTAGAAAAGGATCCTCTAGAACCTTTTTTCTTTGGCAAAAAGGATTTGCAGTTACACCCCTTGAAATTTGTATGCTCTTTTTTCTTGGGTTTAAAAATGAAATTTATGTTTGAAAAAAAATTGCAACATTTTCTCTTTTTACGACCAAGAACAAAATCTTTCTTTGCGCACTTTGACCTTGTAAAAGGTAAAAAAAATTATTCGAGCGTGTGGCTCTGCCCACTTTATATGTTGAAAACACACCCCTTGGAAAATGAGGAGGAAAAATGTGAAATTTTAATTAAACTGATCGAAGAAAAATCAATTTGTACAAGAAGTGAAATGTGAAGGCTTTTTTTGATATGGGATATGGCATTTTTTTTTGTAACACAAAAGTTAAATTGTCAGTGACCCAAAAAAAGAAATGGTAAAGGGAGGACAAATGAAATTTGATACAAAAGTAAAAATTTGTTACTGCCATCACCGATCAATCAATATAGAAGTCCATTGAGTGCATTTAACTTCATTTGCATTAATTTTGGGGTTACATGTGAAATTTATATATTAAACATTCTTCATGACATTTCTGCTTTCCTGTTTACTTATTATAAGTGTTCATGTTGTTTTATTAATATAAGATCGTGTCCAAATATATTAAAAATTTGGATTTTTAGCTACTCCATACGGCAGTGTTCATATTTTTAATAGCATTTTCAATGAGTTTTTAAGATCACTGACCGAAATGTTTATTGGTATGCCAAAAATATTTTGCTTTTAATGGCATTTACGTCAAAAAAAATACCTTGCATGGGCCAAATATATTCATCCATTGTTTCATTTCGTCAAGAGAGAGACGTGATGCCCATCTTTTAGGGTTGCAATTATAATAACAGATTTTTTATAAAGGAAACATCAAAAATCTATAATAATAATAGTGGTATTATTTTACTAAAAAAGAAAAGTTTATTAAGTATTCTCAACTAATAAATCTTTTGATAAGTAAACAACTTTTATTTAGGAAGACAAGTTTAGGAATAAATTACTATTAGTATTTTAGAAATTTCATTTCTATCATTTGTAAATTTACAATACATTAAAGATAATATTTTATTATTAAACTTAAATATAAATTTTGATTATATCTATTTATTAGATGTCAGCAATTAATTCTAAGTGTTTAATTAAGTTTTTGCTTAATAGTGTTCAATTCTTGACTTATGCCTGATCTAAAATCACTTATTATTTACACAATATCTTAGACAATATGTAGTCATTAGCAAAAAACTTGCCAAAAAATTAAAAATAGAAAATTAAATGTAATAACAAGTAAAAGAAAATGCGAGGCAAAATATTAATGTTGATTCTCGTTTATAAATTTAGTATAAAAGTCATTTTCGAATTGGAAATTCAAAAATCAAATAATTGAAAGAGAATAAATTTAGAAGCAAAACGAGTAAAACTTATTTTTTAAAATGGAAACCAACAGACATCAAGTTTTTGACCAGTTAAATTAAGTAACTAGAACTAAGACCACAAATCTAAGTGAAAAGACATTCTTTAAATTTCTAAGTTTGCCTTAAAAATTAATCAAACAGTTTTCTTACACAAAGCAGGTACACCCCAACAAAAAATGTTCGCTCCCAAAAATGCAAATAAATTTCATGTTTTGGACAGTCTATAAAGTGCTCTCAGAGTAGCCGACACAACAAAGATTTAATGTTTCACATTGTTAAGTCTGTTCCTTTTGTTAACTTCAACTGCAGATACTTGTTAATTTTGAAAAGTTGGTACAATTGCTGCATTAATCAAGAGAGTTGCCAAGTTTATAGAGCTGCTGAAAACAGATTAACTTCCGAATTGACTAACAATTGCTTAAAAGTTTCTTTTGAAAATATGTTACATTTCTTATTTCGTTTTGCACTTTTCTTGAGATATCATCAAAATTGAATTGAATACACTCCCTTCCCCTTCTAGCAATAATTTATGCATTTGAAAGTTTCAAAAAATATAATCTCAGGATTACATGTGAGCTCACAGTAGTGTCTCATAAAATTAATTGTAAACCGAAGATTGGCAATTTTTTTTTTTTGCCAATCACCTCATAAATTTTACCTATCCGCAAAAGATACCAAAATAACCATGCAATTCATTTCTCATTGCTTCACCTTATAAAATAATTACATATTCATAATTTAATAATTTGCATGGTAACTTTTTACCCTTTGCTCGATCTTTCGACAATTACAAGCGCATTAGTTCTCACGCCCAAATAGGCTTAACAGTATATAAAATACCTCGGTTCCTCACCTAACCCCCTGTGCCCTTTTGCTAAAAGAATTAATAATTCATAATTTTCAATGAACCAGACGAAAATTTATAAAATATTATACTTGGGCGATTTTCGCAAAAATTTCTATTTTGGCAATTTGTTTTAATGAAGCGTAAAACGTCTTCAGAAAATGTCCATGGAATTGAAGAGAAGAAAACGGCTATGCTATAATTTGCAATGAGACATGACATAATTATTAGAAGTAAGGGAGGTAAGTAGAAGAGGTTCCCTACTATTAACCCCTACCGTTTCGCTGATCTAAATACAAAATGGTGGATGATGACATCGCTTCACTTTGTCCATATAATCAACTTTTTTTTCTCCCCTCTCCCTCTCTCTATGTCTCTTTCACTGTCGCCCTATCTCATTGCATTTGCACTTTTTAAGTAAATTGAGTTGATTAATTTAAATGTGGCAACGATGGAGCAGCAGCGAGTAGAGGGATCCAACAGATGGGGGTATGGGGTTCGAGTTGGAGTTTGCTTGTGGCCAAAGGGCAAAATTGCAGACGGCAGAAAATCAATAATTTTAATGGGCCCTGCCCTCCAGAGAGACAGCGTAGGCAATTGGAGTGAGTGAGGACCCAATTCACAAATCTGCAAGCATATGAATACCGACTACCTACATATATATATAAACATATAGATATGTACATATAAATATATGTAGATCTCTGTGTATATATATATTTGTGTGCCTCTGCTTGTTAATGCAAATATGCTAAGTACCGACAACGATGAGAGAAAGATGGTTTGCCTGACGGTGGAGCATGAAATGGAGTGTGTGTTTGTGTGTGTGTGTGTGTGTGTGGCAGTCAGCAGCAGCCCCCAATTGCTGCCCCTTATCAAAATGTACAAAATATAAAATGTTGTGAGAGAGAAAGACTCCAACTTCATTTGGGGAGCCTTAGGCAACAAGGCAGTCAAATTCAATTTCAGTTAAAAGAAAAAAAAAGATGAAGTGATTTTGAACATGATACAGAAAATTTGTAAAGTAAACAACACTTGGCTCGAAATACTCTAAGGAATCTAAAATTTATCTGAAGAAAATAAATCTGTATAGGACATGAAATACTATAGAATCGATACATTCTTTGGAATCGTAACATGTTTTGAAATGCAAATGTTAATCATTTATTGTTAAAAGAAAAGTGTTTGATGGAAAGCGCAATCGTTTGATATCTTTTACTCTTAATGGTTAATTGATTCAATTTATTGTAATGTATCTTTGATAATCAATCTCTTAAAATTTCACCCAAGAGAATTTAATTCGGTTTGGGAAACATAAATTGAAGCTTCAGTGGAGACTCCAATAGAACGCTTTTTAAGGACCACTTAGTTTTATTTCACCTTGTTAAGATGAAAGCTTCACTTTAATATTAATAAATTTTCCACGAAAGGATCTACTAAATAAGCCAAGGTTAAACATTGGCTGGTTTTCTTATAAAAATTCAGATTATATGCTGATTTGAAAAAATGTTATCAATGGCTTTAAGATATTGTTAATTGATGGCTTTATGTTGATTATTATTTGAAAAGATGTTACGTTAATTTTTGTGCTTTATTTGTTTTTCAAAAATTTTTGACTTCGAAGACCCAAACTTTTGATTTAGGCCAAACTTTTAATTTTTTAAAAATTTATAATACAATTGTAAAAATGGAAAAGTAAAACTGAAAAAGCTAAGAGAAACTGTAGTTATATACCATAAAATTTGTCTTCAGAATTCTATTGGGATTGAAATGCTAGTTTTTTTTGGGTCTTTTGATTCGGAGAAAAACTACTAGGGCTATTTCACAATATCTAGAAATGAGATAAATTTCGAGTTTATAAAACTTTATTTGCTTTAAAAGGAAATTACAAATACTAGTTCTACACTAAAAAGAGCTCCATAATCTGGCTTCGACAATCCGTAAAGAAAATAATTCTCCACTAGGAAAATATGAAATACATAGCTTATTTTCTACTTTATAATTACTACTTGGATTGTAAAAAAAAACTTAATTTCAGCCAACCAACAGCTAATGATAAATTTCACAAGAAAAATCTCAGGAAAGTCAACAAGAGTGGCCTAAAAATTGTCTCGTGCGGCTCCAAATGAAAAACTCTATAATTAAATAACCTTATATCATAATTTCAAACCTTTACAACAAAAAACTCTCCCCTCCTACACAACATCAACTGTGACATTAAACAAAAAAGTTTACTTTTCATTTTTATTTTTGTTCTTGCTTTTTTATTACTTATTTTTCCCATCTTAGCCGTAGGCCATTTACAAGCGAAATCGCTGCCAAGTCAAAAGCAGCTGCTTTTCTTTTTCTTTGAAAATTATAATTATTCCTTAATTTCTTTTTTTTTCTTGCTTCTTCATTTTCCTGAAAGAATTAAATTATATTTTTGCCTCCATATATGCAAAACTCAATTATTTACATACGTAAATATACCTAAGTAAATCGTAAATACATATATCATCCTATATATATATACATACGATATATAAGTTTGAGAACAAGAGCACAAGTGACGCAAGTTCGAAATGGCGATAAACGTTCAATAGCGCCTCTTCGTCTTCATCTCTCTTCTCTCAGGGTCAGTGGGAATGATATGAAATGAAAAGGGTTAGGCGGTTAGGGGGTTGGAAGTGTGGGGGCCCTTGTTGTACATTGTTTGTATTTTTGTAAATTACGTTACACAAAAATAAGAGGTGAAGAAAACAAAATGAAACTTGCTGATAGATTTAGTATGGGAAAAAATAGCAAGTGAATTGTGAAATGTGCAACTTATAAAGGCAATATATCATACAATACATGAACGATATACGATATGGGCGATATTCTCAGGCCCCAGTTTTTAATTGAAATTGCAAGTGATAATTGAGTTTAGCCAATTGGCTGACATATGCATATTTAAAATTTACCAGCGAAATATGTTAAAAAGGCAATTAAAGTTTGTTCAACTATTAAATGAATAGACGAGTCGTCGATTCTTTCGCAAAAAGATTCCATGGACATTTGATAATTTCAGTAATTGAATCCACGTACGATATTAAACGTTCTAAAGATCAAATACTTATAAAATGTAAAATGATTATGATATGAGTCAGAATAGTCTACCCTGTAGAAAGCCGTTCTCAACAAAAAACCCAGTAAAACTTTGACATTTGATTTTGGTGTTTAGCTCAGTTAAAAAAATTCGAGTTTACTAATTGACGTCACATTCTGCGCAATTAGTAGTTGACCTTTTAGTATTATTAAACAGGCCGGCAAAAATCAGTCGGACCCTCAACTCTTACGCAAGAGTGTAATTTTCTAATGGATTATAGAGCATAGTCTTCTCAAATAGACTCTGACTTAAAAAATATCCGAACCTGAAAGTGCATAACTAGTATCTTTCGCCTCTCTTTGAGCTTATGTATGAATTTTTAATCGATTCTTGACTTATAACCAAAAGTAGGTAATATTTTTCACTGACAATGAAATTTTAATAAGTAACACAAACTATTAAAAAAGTGAACTCTGCTCTTTATATCTGAGTTTTGTCGTTCTGTATTATTTACGTCATTCAACAGTCATTCAGTATTATGATTAAATTTCATTTGAAAAATTCTTAATGAGGTAGAGTTGTCCAAAAAGTGCATAATGTAAAGAAAGTTATAAACTTATTAGATAAAGTCGGAAAAATAAAACACAAAATCCAGAAAATTACGCTTATCTTTTTTTAATGCCTATCTAGGCCTCTGTTTGGAAAAAAAATTACCATAGATTAGAGAAAAAATAATATATAAATATATATTCCATAAAATTTATTTGTTTATCAAATCTAAAATGTTATTAAAAAAACAATCAATATATTTATTTTTGATATTTTATTCTATCTACTTTGTAATAAATTTACTAAACATAAATTACTTCTTTAATCGAGTAATGAATATTTTAATCCTCAATCATTTCCTTTATTCCCTATGGAATTCATTGGGGGAAATGTCATTTAATTCGGCGTTCGAGCTCGCAAAACTACATAATTATAAACTAAGTTAGTCCCCCCTGAGTCACCTACTAGTAATGAATTAAATAAAATATTTTTAATAAAGCGTTTTGACTATTAATAATTTGCTTGTTATTGATTTACTGATTACTATTTCATTTTTGATTGAAAAATACAAAAAGTTTCAATTGTATTTTGATATTTATTTCTATATTTTGATATTTATGAAAATTTTCATAGGGTCTCAAATTTATTTGAAATGAAGGTGCATTTTAAATTTTGTTTGGGGAATACCAGGAATATTTTAATTAAATTGCTAGAAAAACCTATAAAAAATGATGAGACTTTAGTATTTATTATTGAAATAGAAGGCAATTTTTAATCAGTTCTTAAATTTTAACAAAATAATTAGAGATTAAATAAAAATGGCATTGATTTTTTGAATAAGTACAAATTATATAAATCTTATGCATTAAATCTATTAAAAAGCTTTATAATCATGCAATATATTGTTTGATGCGTTAAATATCATTTATTGGCTTATGTTAAAGCTGATAACATTTGCTTCAATCTCATAAATTTCTACTGATTACACGAGTATACAATCAAGGCGAAAATCTGCATTTCTGTTTTTAACCCACCATAAAAACGTTGACGAAACGAGAAATATGCGACACGTGAACTGCATTATATGTTCGATAATTTGACACGCTCACGACACTTATCCATAGCCACATGCCGCACTTTTTGAAAACCCAACTAACTGAGGCAATCCATAACATCCCAAGCAGGGACACACTTTGCGACTTAATTAGACAACATCAGGGCGACATTGAAAAAAAAAAGGGAAAGAAACAAACAGAAAAACACACACGAAAGGAATGACAGACAGAGAGAGAGAGAGAGAGAGAGGAAGGAGAGAGACGTAAGTTGAAACCAAGATATCGCACGCGATTGCAACTTGAAGTCACTTGGGTGGGTGGGTTGGTTGGTAGCTTCAGTGGGTGGATGAGTGGTTGAGAACCACCCCCAAAAGAACGATGCGTGTAATATTAACAGGAGACAGGGTGCGGCGGCTACTGTATTTTTTATGTAATTTTAATGGAATTTCTAATCAACCTGTGTGACAGAGACGACGTTGCCAGACGTCTCGTCTAGCGAAGGCGGCTGCCGCACCCCAAGAGAAGGATTCCAGAACTAACTAGACTAGCCCAGATTTTTTTTTTTTTCTTAGTGGGGTTGCATTTTGTGGGTGGTGGCGACACTTTCCCTTTTTATTTTTATTATTTTTTTTTTTTTGTATTTTCAATTGCCCTAGTTTCTGTTGAAATCATCGAGATAAAAATACCCAAAAGTAACTTAAATGACATTAAGGGTTAAAAGCTCTTTTCGCTCATGGGCTAATTATGAACGCAACAATTTTGACTTGAGAGGGTGCGTTTTTTCCGTCGGTTTGTCGGTCGGTCTGTTGGTCGTTTGGTTGGTTAGTCCCTCTGGCGTGGAGGCGTCTTTTCCCTCCCCTATCGCACAATTTGTTAGCAATTTTAATTGCTAGCAAAATGTCACTCTATCCATGTGGATATATGTATGTGTTTCTGTGTGTGTGTGTGTGTGTGTGTGCAAACAAATTAGGTTTCCCTTGGCTTGGTCAGTGGCTAACCACCAAATTTTGCACCCTGCTAAAAGTTATTTGATACTTTTGTACAACTCCCACTCCCACTCCCTTTGAAGTTGCTCCCTTGTTTTGTAAATATTTGCAAGGCTTATCAAGTTCATCATGGTGACTTTCACACTCTGACTTGGTCTTCCCTTGGTCTCCCTTGTGATTTGTCATGTTACAAGCTGAAAAGAACATTGAAATTATGACAACTCATTCATTCATTTTTATTTCAGTTTGAGTATATTTGCTTCTTATTTGATTATATTGTTTAAACTTTGTTTTTGTGGGGTTGCTGTGTGGCTATACAATTTACGTCAATTTGCGAGGAAATTGCAAACACAAAAAAAGAAAAAAGAAACAACAGAATGTAAATCTGTAAAACAGTAAATCTTCCATAATTTGCTAAGACTGATCATATGTATAAGTTATTTATAATTTCTATTCGCAATAGAAAAGATTCAGATATAGTTTTTTTTTATGAATGATTTAAGCAATAAGAAAGTTTTATCCATGAATAATGTAAGAATTGGCATATATTTGGATTGCTGAATGATTAATTTTTTTCCCATTTTTATTTTCCAAAAAAAGCCAAATGGGTTAATGTGTAAGATTTTTTTAAGCATTTACTGGTGGTGAATCAATAATTAGCTCATTTATGGTTTGTTTCTTGGAATCCTTTTGCTTTAATTTGCTTTTTATATACCATGCAGAACTTAACTTTAGCATGACAGAATTTCGACAATTTACGTCATTGATGGAAATGAGGATTTTTTGCTTTTTTTATAGCTTAGATTTATGGCTATGGCTGGAATTACTTTCATAACAAATTTTTATAGAATACAGGGTATTAGTAACAATAAATGCTGTAATGGGTAAAATTCTAGGTAAAGTAATCCCAATAAATTTTAGATTTGAATTTGTTTCCTTGGGGAAAACTATTAACATAGGCCTTAACGGCATTATAAAAGTTAAGGTATACATGGTGACTTTACCGATCGGAAGAAGTATATATGAATCATTATTCGAAGGCGGTTTCATATAGGCATATCCATATGTTTCAATCAGTTTAAAGGCCTCAATTAAAAAGGTATTAAAAAGAAATTTCGTTTTTAAAAATTTTATAATTATAGATAGATTTAATTTTAATGGATGGATTGGACTTTTATTAGATAAATAGCAATCAGTCAAAAAGTTTCAAAAGTGTTTTTTAAATTTTTGCATTCAAACTTCCCCAAAATGTTTACTTTTGCATTTTGCACTTCCTCAATCAATTAAGATCAGACTTAAATTTGAAACCTAAATAGTTTGTTAGGTTTTTATCCGAAGTCTCAATATATTTGTTTGCGATCAACACTTTCATTTACATTAAACTCAATACTTTTATATAATATATTTAAATGCATAATGATAGACAAATGTTAAAAAAAAAAATTTGAAGTAAAGTACATTTTAATATAATTTAATTACAAATTTACAACCAAAACTAATTTAAAATAACAAAGGTTGTTAAAGAGTTAAAAAACTTGTTATTTATTCGTTGTCCGAAAACTTGTTTTTTTTTACTTGTTTTGCACATTTAAAAATATATCTCTGGGTGTCAATAATAGTTTACACGCAATCGGCACCCATTATTTTGCATAAATGTTCAACTGATTGCATTTTGTTCCTAATCATATTAAATAATTTGTGCATCCAGATCCACTTCCACTTTCCAATCAAATCAACTCATTGCATAAATCCTCAAGTGAATAATAGAAAACAATCGACAAATTATAATGCATAATATATCTACATTTTGTGTACTACCACACAGACACATGATAACTACATATATATGTTGGTATTTATGTGGTTATGGCACATGTTCAACTCCCGGGAAGTGAATTTATATATCATTGCATTTCGCTCGGCCCCCCTAATAGACAAGGCCCACTAACCGAAACCCCAAACTAAACTAAACTAAAGAAAAAAATAAAAAACAATAACCACAATCACCGCATATAACACGGGTATCCCCTCCAGCCGGCATTATTATCCTCTTCCTCCTCGTCATCATCATCATCATCATCATCATCATGATTTCCGTATGATGTCTTTGGGTCTCTTTGTAGCCAGGGCTCTCTTACACTCTTTACTCTTTGCTGCATGGTTTTCGGGGTGAAATTTATTGTTCTCTGTAATTGGTTAACAGAGCTCTGTTAAATTGAAGCTTATCAATAAGGGAAAAATATTGTATTGAAATATTTATTGTTTTTATTTTTCTATCTATATTAATAAGTACATGAAAATATATTACCGAGAAAATTTGAAATATTTAAAATACAAGAAATATTTTTGAAAAATATGCACGATGCTAAATTAAATAAATATAGAATCAAATAAGAATAAATTTTGGATATTAAGTTCGATTTTAATTTTAGAATCAATACAAATAATACAAAACAGAAGGCAGGTTCCAGTTATATTTTCTTTGCTGACATAGAGTAAATATTCTTGGATGGGATACATATATTATTTGAAAACAGAAAGACCGCCTAAAATTAAAGTACATAATTTTTGGCAGAGTTAATGGCTGTAACTTTGCCGAAAGTTTAAAAAAGTTGCCTCCGAAAAACCTGTATTTCAAATTCCGAAATCTTTATTAATATATGTTCATCCCATCGTAAATGCTTACATATAGATTATTACAGCAATAATATTTCTTAAATCCTGAACCTTGGTATATAACTTTTTTGAAAATAGCATAAAATATAACTTTTCATTAAAATCTGTTTTGTTTTGAGTTAACAAGATAAGTGGGTTAATCTATTAATATCTTTGTTCTGAAACTGTAGTCACAATTAATATTTTGTCAAACAAAATGGACTAAGATTGGATTGTAATAAATAATATTTTCCTTTGTCTGTATATATGCAGTTAACAAAAATCCACCAGCTTTATAGTACATATATAGTTTTATCTATGACTTAACTTTCAAAAGTTTGGATACTGAGATTTCAAAAATCAGCATTGAGCTTAGCCCTCACCTTTTACCTGGCCTGCTCTGCCTGTGAGTAAGCAGCGGTTTAAAAGAGAGCCACTCACACTCACCTCACCTCTGCACCCTCTACAACTTAACATGTCACTGGTGCCGGGTCTCTCTTAAATGTTTTCTCTCCGCATTTGTGTTACGACCAGCGCACTAGATGGACGTATGAGGCGGATGAATTTTTCTCGTTTCGATTTGTGTGTTAGGGTCTTCGCGTAGTTTTTTCGTAATTTTGTTTCGCTTTTTTGGCCAATGCCGTCATAAGATTTGTTTGTGTATTATTATTGTTGCTGTTCAACAATAAATTGAGAAAAGAAGAAATTGTGCATACGAAACATTAGTCATACGGATATATTGAAAACGCGAGATATATGTATATATAAAAATAATATGCAAATGCAAACCAAACAAGTGTCCCAACCAATGTGTGGCGGCTTAAGGAAGCCAAAAAGTGCAAAATAAATAATAGCAGAAGCATGTAGAAATTTCTACAGAAAACACACCAAAAGGATTATTATTTTTTAAACCAACAAAAAAACAAACAAAGTTAAGCAAAGCAAAAAAATAAAGTATAAATAGAAAAAAAGCTTAAGGAAAAAAGTCTATTCATTGCCAACACGCGCTAAGCGATAAACGAATTGAGTGGATCAAGATTTTAAATACCCTTTCAACCTCATCGTTTTTGTAAAACTTTCTCATCATCATAATGCTGGCCGTTAAGAATTTCTTTCTGCCAGAGCGTACCAAAGCTCCAGAAACCCCTCAAAGATTTTCACGAATGCCAGAGGCATTCCTGCGATCCATACGGAGACGTTCATTGCGGGTTAAACGAGCTAAAAGCTTGGTAGTACCCGATAGAACGGAAAAACGTAAATCAGGTGAGGTACAGTGTCGATGTAAGAAGCGACCTACAAACCAACAAAAAAAAAAAAAAAAAGAAAATACTTAAATCAACCATAACCAATAACCGAAACAACGTTCTTAACTTTAAGAACATTTAAACGGATCTTATGATTCATGTGGTTTATTTTTATAAAAGTCATGGTTCCTAACGAAATATATATTTAACTGTTCATTGCCATCATTAACTCTTATATTTATAATGATTACGTATTGGTATGTCCATAAAACTGTTAATACAATCAGTTATTGGTTAGCTTTAGAATATATAAATTGCTAACTACTTATTATCATGTGAAAATATGCCCAGTAAGTGATATTTTAGCACCGCGACATCACACTTTCACACCTTCCGCTCTCTCCCTCCCTTCCTGTCATTAAATTGACATTGAATTTGGCGCTATTATTCTCGACCCGCATTTTCGCAGCATTTAGAGAATCGATAATAGACAACTTAAAAAAAAAACACACTCACACTTTCTTGCCATCGTCCGTTGTCAGGGCCAAAATGCAAATGTGAGTCAGTGTTACGAACCTTTTTGAACCCTTAAAAGTTACTTTCGTTTTCTCTTTCTCTCATCCTCTATTTCTATGCTTTTTAATCGACCTTTCACTTGTCTTTGATTTCTCAGACAAAAGCAAAACCAAAGAAATGAAGAGCTTTATTTTGCAAATTAGACATAATGTTGTCATAATCTTGTCGGAACTGCAAAAAAGTATCTGACCAAGATATAAACAGAAGTGAAACTATGTCAAATTGCATTATTAGATATTACACAAGTTGCTGTCAAAGTTTGCCTAACACCTTTTGACACATGACACGCGATGTGCCATTTTTTATACATTTTCTTTTGCGTTTTACATTTTTTTTCTTTCAACAATTAAATGCTAATAAAAAGAGACCTTAGCAAGGCCCTTTGTTTATGTTTTTTTTTTTTTGGTAATAATTAAATCTTACATAATATAAATTAAGTTTAACATTTTATTTTTTTTTTTTATGTGAAAGGCAGTTTTAGCTTTTTGATTATTAATAAAAGTTTTGAAAATTATTATTCACATATTTACTTGAACTTAGATATGTGTTAAAGATTAGAAATGCTGTTAAAGATAAAGTTACCATAAAAAATTTAATTTAATTTAATTTACATTGTGTAATTTCTATTTTTAAACACAGTTTGGTATATATATTTTGTTAAATTTTTAATCGACTTTACGCTTAAATGCAAAAATGCGTTTTTTTATTTTTAGAGCCTTGAGTTGGGTCATTAATTTACACTTATAGAGATTGCAAATTCCATTTTCTTCTCATTTATTAATAGAGTGGCATAGACTGTTGTCGTGTCTATGTGTGTGAGTGTGTGTGTGTGTATTTTGCTAACTGTCGACAATTATTATGGAGGCCTTAGGTCTCCACAATGATAAGATAAGAGTGCAAATATGATTTATAAATAATTTTTTATTTATTTCCGTTCATTCACTACTGCAAGATCAGGACCAAGATTATAAACGAAGTTTCTATACCCTAATTGTCAAGAGTTAGCTGATGAAACGAAACTTTATTTAATAAGAACTGAAAAAAAATTTCTATGATGATAAAATTAAGATGATATGGTTGATGATAAGAAAATTATTTGTTACTTTGCTAAGGAAATCATTCTGTAGTCTTTAAGGGGATTTTCTTCCATAAGTTTAGCTAGCACTTGGCATAATGCTTATACCTTTTTGTAGGAGTATAGAAACGATTGTTGTTTAATTAAATAAAAATGTCTCTAGCCAAGGGTCTAGCCACGATAAGTCCGCCAAATAGATAACAATATATACTGGTTAGATATCGCCAAATACATATAATATAAAAATTTTGAATAAAGCAAAAAAATGTTATTTGTGTTCCAATTTCCTTTTCCACGCTGTGTGACTTTTCAAAGACCTTGACAGTTTTTTTTTTTTTTTTGTGGCTGTCGTTCTATGTCCATACGTCATTCATTGTCGGAAGATCTCTTGATTCTGATATAGCTTTAGACCCCTCAAGCGATTTAAGACACTTTTTGTATGGTTTCGACCAAAATGGATTGTAGCTCTTTTTAATGTTTTGTTTATTTTTTTTCTTTCTTTTTATGCGTTAAATTTTTTTTTGTTATATCTTCTCAAAGTTTGCTTAGACTTGTTGTGCACTCAAAAAACGCCTAAACAAAAAAAAAAACGACGAAAAAAACATTATAACATTTAACACATTTAACACATTTTGAGTGCGAAATAAAAAGAAGCAAAATTTAGAACGTTGTATGGAAGATGTATAAATAATTAAAATTAAAACGCAATTGTATTTGTTGTTGGCACATGAACGAGTTATTCGCATGGTACACAAATAAATATTCAGAGATGATAAAAAGTCATAAAACTAAAATGTTAAATGTCACGTGATTTGAAAAATTTTTATAATTAGCTTAGTTTTGGTTGGGTTAATTTTTATTATTTTATTTTAGATATAACATAAATTTATGTAACACATTATAGAGGCTTTAAAATCTTAAGCCAACTTGGACTAAATTTTATTAGAATTAAAAAACATAATTTTTCAATTTGGATATATTTTAAATGCTTTTTATTGTTTATATATAATTCTCAGTTGTTAAGAGTTTAAGAAATGATTTTTTGCGCTTCTATTTCAATTAATTTTATTACTATTTAATTGGTTTATGCAAGAAAAAGCAAACTTTGTAGTTATTTAAAGTTTAACCAATCGGTGTTCTAGCATCATTCGGTCTGTTTGTGTTGATCTCTATAGAAATTGCTTCGTCACGTTGTCATCTCTAATTGAAAGTATCTTCTATCTTGTATCTAAGTGGGCAAATGCAAGACTGCGATGATGATGATGATGATGATGCTGATGTTGTTGTTGATGAGTCGTTTAAGTTGATGAGCACATGGTGCGGCACATGAGATCATGGCGAAATTCGCTTAATACAATGAAATGTTTAGGTGGGGCGCAAAAACTTTGCATAAGCACATAAGTCTAGCTAATATATGTATGTATGCTATACGCCTTGACTTGTTAGTTAGGTCAGTAAACCTAGACAATGAATCATAATATCGGATATCGCATCTTCCTCCCACGCTCTGACCTCTAAGACAACAAATTTTGAAACAACTTCCTCAAGCGTGTGCCCTTCTTAATTAATCTCTCTATCAAAATTCTTACTTTGTCTTGGTCTTTGGCTCTGTAATTCGAATTAATTTTAACTGCCCACATCAATTAAATCTATCAAAAACTTAGTTCGCTGCCGCCCACTAACCATGAAATAAGTCATAAGCATAGATTTCAGTCAAACCATTTATGGCAAGAAGTTTTCCTTAAACAAAAAAAATATCTTATTTTGGGCAGAACTGCTGCCAATTGTTTAAGACTCAAAGACTACAATTTTGTTTTTTTCTTTTTGGTGTCATTTTGACGGAGAAGCGGGCACGCTTAACAAACGATCAATCGAGCAACAATCCAATCGTTGCGATCATTAATCATTTTTCGTTTTGAGACGGTTCTTTATATGGTTCTTTGCCTACTTGAAATGGTGTTAAGTATTGTCTAGCTGAACGCACGCGCCTTTGTTGCGGCTTTAAGTCAAATAGACATAAAATGCACCTTTTCCTTGAACATGCTGTTGCCCTATAATTATATCTACTATAAAAGATGATCTCTTTTTATTATATGAGCGTAACGTGTAATTAATGAAAGTATTCCACTTAGTTATTTATTAAAAATATGATAATTTTCCATTTGATGATATCTTTATAAGAAATGGAAATAAAACTCATGTCATTTGGACAGATGTCTGTTTGCTTAATTTAAATTTTAGAAATTGTAGAATTTTTGTGCATAAATTGCAATTATTATTATTGAGTTTTTTTTTTTTTTTTTTGCTCATAAATTTTAAAGCAATTAATCGATTTTCTTTGGTCAGGCGCCTAAGATATATACAAGCAGAATATATGTACATACATAAATTTTCTCTGCAAGGATGACCAAGGAACAGCTGACTTTTTCTGCTTTCTGCTGCTTCGAACGGTTTGGTCAGGCGCAACAAATTGTCTAATTGCTTACTTTTACTTTTGCTTTCTTTCTCATTCTCTGTTTCTTTATTATCTTTCTCTCTGATCTTGGCTGTATTTTAAATTATAACAATTCAAACGCCTTGGAACGAGCCGCTGCCGTTGTCGTTGCCTTTTCTGCTGACCTTTTACCTAGAAATCTTAGCTAATTCTCTTTTGTTTCTCGAATTCACATTGATTCGGACAGCAGCGATCTATTACAATCTTATTTATTGGGGAGTTTGTTAGGCTGGACTGAACTGTCATCGTAAACAAGCAACGTGTGCGTTCGACCCAGCAAATCTCCTTCTTATTTTTGCCAGATATCTTTTTGTTGAGATTGTTTTAAATTAACTCAAAGATGAGTGTCTGCGCGTGTGTGTGTGTTGGCCAAAAGACATCGAAGAGTTGAGAGAAACAAACAGATTTGTGTCTCTCTCTCTGCCTGGTTTTCTGTCTGTTTTGGCCAGCCTGTTGTGGTTCAATGACTTGATGGCCAATAGTTAGTGTTGTTGTTGTTGTTGCAACAGCTTACAGGGGCACTTACCGTCTGGATGTTACTGCTATCAGTCATATACGCCAACTGTCTGAATTGCTAAAGGGGCTATTGAATTACACTCTACTACAGTATGCATGATGCCAATTAAATTTGCAAAACAATTGAAATAAATTCTCACAATAATTTAAAATGTTAAAGCTCTATATTTCATCCATTTAATGTCGACAAAAAAAAAGTAATGGCACCTTTTACAGAAATAAAGACTTATGATATGGTTTAGTTTTTGTCTTTGATAAGTCGATAGTCGATAAATTTTTGCCTTGACTTGAAGAGCATTAAAATAAAAAAAGCTTGAAAGAAAAGTAGAGTATTCAATAGATCAAAGCATTTATTATATATAAAATTCAACAAAAAAATTTAACAAAAACCAACTTGAGAAACACCTAAAGAAACCTTTCTATTCTGGAAAACTTGAGAGACTAAGCCCTCTTTATAGATTCTATTATATTAGTTTTAATTGCTTCCTCAACTCAATTCTGAAGTTAATCTAAAGTAGATGTTATCCAAGTCAATACATAGCAGCTAAAAAACTCTTTCAAAATTCCTCTCTAACTTTATTCCAAAATAAATAAAGCAAAAGCAATTTTTAGCAGTCATTAAATTTTTGACTCTTTCTGTTTGTGTTCAAATTATGTTGATCATTAAAAAAAATCAATTTAAATTTACTTAAGTTTAATGGATCGCTTAGCGTTAGAGTTTTAAGTTTAATCGTGTTTAGAGTATTAAAAATGGCAAATCATGACGTTTTATTGAACCATACGACGTGAGTTCCTGAACAATTCCTTTCTAATGACATTGAATTTATAACTCCTGAATCATCATTAACATCAACATCCCTATCGTCTTTATCTTTATCAACTATATAACTTTAAGTACCATTTTTTTTTTGCTATCTTATTTAATATCAGATTTTTTTTATGATGAACCCGCAGCATAGTGTTAATTTCAAACACACACGCAATCATCATCATTCGAGCCGAGTAACCGAAAAGAAAAACAGACGAAAACAGCCAAGAAAAACCAAAACTTGAACCGGTTATACTCATATATGTATGTGTTGTAAGATTTCATGTAAGGTTTATTTTAGAAAAATAAAAGAGAGAATCACTTCGAGTGTGACTGAACTTTTGAGTGTTGGGGCATAAAGGAAATCAGAGATGTAATAATAATAATAATGAGAAAAAAAGAATTCCTTCCATCTAGCCATCGGATATGCGATACTTAAACTTAATGTTGAATAGAGACAAAAACAAAAACAAAATAAAATAAAACCTTGGAATTGCCATTTGTGGAAAATTATGATGGAATTTGGCGTCACCAAGCGATTCAATGTTGCACATTAGAATTTCAATGGGAACCTAAATAACAACTTCCGCTTTTTACTATCCATATAAGCGACAGAGAGAGGGGAGCATGGGGGAACAAACAAAGGGCAAACCAAGGGCTTTAATTTTTTGTTTGTTTTCCGTTGCTATTTTTTTTTTGGTGAGCCCAACCCATGACGGAACCATCAAATGGACGGCCATCTATGGTGTTGGTCAGTCAACTGTCCATACAGAAATTCAATTTTTTTCGATCGTTTTGTTTAGATACACTTTATATTCTGAATATAATCTGATATAGAGGAAGAGAGAGAGAGAGAGTCAATAGGAACTAAAGGTACAATAAAGTGTGTCCAATAAAAATTGCCGCCTAGTTTGGCTTTATTTGGGGAGAAAATCCCCTCAAATGATTGTTGATTTGCCACTGTGTGTATGCTACTGATGATGATAATAATGGTGGTGTGGCTTGTGGTGGTGGTTACTTTTATCCACCAACAAGTGTCCACACTCCACATCAAGTCTTAAAGCGGAAGCGGCATTTGAAACGTGTCGTTTTGGGTGTCTCATTCATTCATTCAGAAAACTAATTTGCATATTTTTCAAGCTATTTTTCATTTACAATAAAAATGCATTTAAATTTTCTATGCCATCTATCCCCTTTTCTCTCTTTCTTTCAACCATTTGACAGGTTACGTCTTGGGCTAAGTCTTCGTATTGGATTTAATTGTAAATACGTCAAATTGTTTGGGTTTCATTTTGATGGAAAAACCAAGAGGGGAAAGAAATAAGAATTCTAGAATTAAATTTCGTTTAAACAAATTTGTTTTTCTTTTGGTTATGCTTGAGCTGAATTTTCCCAGGGTCAAGAGAAATGCAAATGCTAAGAATGGTCAATAAATATTTATGAAAAACCAAGTGGAAAATTAGTAAAAGAAGATCGTTAAGATAAAAGTCCTGTAGTTTATTAGCTCGAAAGTTGCTTGATTGGATTCTGATAGATTTCTTTGCTTATATAAATGTTTGTCATATTTTTCCCATTGGCAGAATAACTTCTCATAAACCACACACACACAAACACAGACTCAGAAAACACACCTATTCACACAATCAATATGAAAATCTCACCGCATAAATATTAAACATAAATACGAATGCAATTTTCTTTATATTTTCCCCCGTTTTTCATATTTTTTTTTTTTTTTTTTTTTGTGGGACAGCAGCTGAAAATTGTCTAAGGACACGCGTGCGTCTGCAAAAGGAATAGAATCCCAAGAATCACACACAGACTTTACGCTGTCTTTTTCTCAAAAACAACACAAGAGAAAAATAAAAAGAGAAATGTAAAAGCAGAAATCTTTCTTTTCACAATTGTGCGCCTCTCAGGCACTGACACTTCATAAATATGTCATATTTAATAGAGTGCAGGCTACTGAGACGCATAGAAAAAGACAACCACCAACCACCGCACCACCGCCTGCTTTGACTTATCCTTGATGCCTCTCCTCCTTGGCTGACTGACTGACTGACTCACTGACTCTCTCTCTTCCTTCTCTACCTTATCTCACTTGCTTTTTTCTATTGTCAAATTTCTTCTTTTTTTTTGATTGACTCTCCCTGGGACCGGGTGTTCTTTTTTTTTGTCATTTTGCAATTTTTTGTAAAAAAATATCATTTTTTTTTCTAGTGGGGGAAACTTGGGAAAAATTACATGTATTTCTATAAATTTTTTTTATCATTGTAAGATGATCGTTGTCATAAATTTGACATTTAATCGTTTTTCTACATCTTTTTTCTTTACTGGGTGAAAAACTAAAAAATTTACATTTAGGTTGAGGAAAACGTTTTTTAAAAGTATGTCTCATCAATTATTAGGAAAGGTCTTAGAAAATTATTATTATTGCAGATTCATTTCAGTTTCTATGAAAACTTTTATAAGATTAGATTGAGTGTTTGTCGATAAGAGACTAAGTCATTTAATAGATAGTGCAGTTTTGACCTACTAAACATTGCGTTACAATGAAGTTAGCTAATGCAATGAGGAAATTTTTGTTTTTTGGATTATTGTGTCACCTTATCTTTGCGGAAAAGAAATTGGAATTTAGACTTTTGAATATCAACAGGAAGAGTAATTGCTAGCCAGTAGAAACTGTTTCACAAGTTGTCGATTATATATATATTTTAAAATCCCTTAACTTAACTATTTGTTTACACTGTCTATTCTAACATTTATTTATCTTTATATATCCTATTTAGATAACTTTTGATTACAATGCAACATTCTTGGTTTTTTGTTAACATTTTATTAGGCATTAAGTTTAGGAGACTTTATTTAGTTTAAGAATGACACTTTCCTGCTAAATTATTATTACTTTTAAAATTTAATTATCAAACTTCACCATTTGAATTATTTTTTCATTGAAAAAGTTCAAGAATAAGCTCATTTTTCTTCAACTTTTCTTATCACAATTTCTGTTTATTTACAAATAAATAAAGACAGGTAAAAAACGATCGGTTTTACATTCTTGATAACCTGATAAGCCTTCTTCAGTCAATATGTTTAAAATCGGTCGTAAGTGTACGATAAGAGAGCTTATATACGCATATATACCTATTCATCATGGTTTACTTTGGTTTTCGTTCTCTTTTTATGTTTTTTCCTCTTTGTTTTTATTTTCGTTTTTTTTTTTTTTACTGCCGCGTGTGTTGCAATTTGCTTTTGTTTCACACAAGATAAATGAGTCAAGCAAATATAATACTTAAAAAAAAAATTGAGACAAAGAAATATCTGTTTATATATAAACAGGTTTGCCAAAAATGGAGTATGACCTTCAAGTAGTAGAGTGTTTAGCATAAATTTTTGGGCCAACCAAAAGATGCTTTATTACCTAAGGCCACATAAATCTCAGCAAGCAGCCAATGACAGACAGGCAAGGAAGTAAGGAAGGAAGGAAGAAACACCAAAGACATTAGCAGCATCCTTGAAGAGGGCAAGAATTAACCCTTTAATTGCTCGGGGCGTGGTCTCTCATCTCTGTTTCTCCACACAGACACTTAATCTTTAAAGAACTTTACCTTAATGTGCCATCCCTTTCTATCTATGCATGTGTGTATATGTATTCATATATGTGTTTGGACAGCAAATTAATACCAATTGCCAGCAGCCAACAGCAAGTCGGGGAAGTCGACATTCCATTCAATTTATCAAAATCCAACACATGTTCTCATATCTATTTTCACTTTCATTTCAACTCCCTCGCATTTCCCTCTAGTCTGTGTGTGTGTGTGTTTTGCTTATATTCTAATGATGCGTGAATTTTGATACCCTCTAGTGGTTGGGGTATATATTTGAAGCGTTAAAATGTTGAAACAAATATTTTTGTGCTTCTAAAGTATCAAAATTTGAGGCTGGTTTCTAGGTTTGCACGCTCAGAACTCTAAAGAAGATCTTGGGAGAAATATAATAGGTATCGTTGGGTCTACTTAATATAGCCAAAGCCACTCCCACATCTGTATGCATATACGTGGTATTAGCCATCCCGAAGTGTTGGTACTCATACTTAAAATTTTCTGTCATAATTTCCTTTGTTTCATTCCGTTTGATGAAGTCATGTAGAGTGTACCTGACTGACTGACTGACTGACCCCCCGTTAATTCATATGAAATTCCTACACGTGACATATACATACTTGTACATATCTATTTGTTCCGATATGTGCAATATATAGCCCTCCCCTCCCCATCCATCCCCCATATCCAAACATTGCGTGACCATACCTTGAAGTGTATTACTGAAATTCATTCGAGCAGAACTTTGAACAAACAGTTGGTAAAGATGACATAGAGAGACCCTCTCTCTAATCTCTCTTTGGTCATAACTTTAGGTAACTAACTAGGTTTTTACGTGTGTATTGTTTGCATTAGCTATTTTGCTTTGTAATTACATTTAAGTATAACCGTTTAGTTTTTATTGTTTGTCGAAAATAATTTATTAAGTATGGGAAATAAGTTTTTAAAGAGGGAAAATGACTTAGAAATCGAAATCAAGTTAATTAAATTAATGACTGATATCTATATTAACGTTTTTTAATTTTAAAATGTCAATTATAAATATAAAATATTGCAAAAAATAGATAATGACGTGGAGTGTTTGCCTTCTGAAGTTCTTCAAAAAATATCAGATAATGACAAAAAGGAAACAATGTTTTGAATTTTTAGATACTTTCATAAATCACAATTTAATAAATATATTTAATATATATATTTAATATATATATTTTTTGTTAAATATATATATTACACCTACTAAAAATTGGGAGCGTTCAAAGTACAATCAAACTGTGTGTCCTATCATTATCAAATCATTCTTAAGATGACTAAGATAATATTCTACTCTCTTATATTAAAACAGAAAAGAATAAAATAGATATTAAATGTTACCTTTAATTTGGCAATGTTTTAAAAGACTCTCTCTCTCTGTTAAAGCCAACTGGTGTTTGCTTATCACAAGTATACATATATATACACATCTGTAGGTATATATGTAGTTAGATTTGGACCTTCTGCTCTTTCCTGTTTCTTTTCACCTTCTTTTTGGCTGGCTAATCTTGTTTGTGCGATCGCCCTTTTTGCTCAAAAATCGTTGTGGGCTTTGCTAATTTTCTTTTGCCTTTTGTTATTTTTCTTTTTGGATGGAAAAACCGTATTTCTACTCTCCTTTCTTCTCCTCTCCTCTTCCGCCTCAGCCTGAGCCTCTCTCACTCTCTACGTAACTCTCAACTACCGTTTTTGCTTGATCTTGGACAAAAAAGAAGACAAAAGAAAGTAAATCAGATTTGGGAGCAGATGTGCAAACGACGATCCCAATGATGATGATGATCCCGATGATGATGATGATGATGATGACGACGCCAACACGCTATAAGACCTGAACGAGGTTGGGCTTCCTCTCTCTCTGATTTATTATTGTTATCTTTCGGACATTGTCGACACGGTCAGCCTACCTAAATATTTTCATACCAATTTCAAGACGTGGGCTCATGCAAAATAATGAGAAATGCAAACCTCTGGATACATACATATGTATGATTTATATGTGTTCATATTTTGGTATTCATAATGCCATTATTTTGGTTATGGCTTATTAAAAATACATTTGTTTGCCCAAAAAACCCCCAAAAACTATCAAAATAGCTCAAGGGATATGTTTTCATAGAGATGATCATAAATGAAAATAATGGCTGATTGTGGTCTCACCAATTAAGGTTTAAATTAGTGTTTTTGTTCAT
This sequence comes from Drosophila insularis, assembly GCA_018903935.1. Classification (NCBI taxonomy): domain Eukaryota; kingdom Metazoa; phylum Arthropoda; class Insecta; order Diptera; family Drosophilidae; genus Drosophila; species Drosophila insularis. The sequence goes on along the minus strand of JAEIFP010001084.1, from coordinate 6,826,038 downwards.
TTCTAATGCCCTGGCAGATATTCCCATGACTAGAATCCATTTAGCGAAATTCAGCTCTTTGTTCTAATGGTGATAAAAATGAAGACAAAGATGAAATTCTATGTGTTATTGATCTTCAAAGACTAGTAATCTAGTTAAAGTAGTTAAATTGATGTGGCAGAGAGTTTAAATTTCTTTTCCATTTTTAGTATGAATACTTTCTAATACTCTTTTGATTCCCATTTATGTGGTTCTGTATAATATTCTATGAACAATATGTTTCAACAATATGTTTTCAAAATTGTTAGACAAAAAGAAATAACTTAATAATAAAAGTCCATCTCTAAGTACAATGTTGATGCATTCTTGATTAAGAATTGACTTCATTTCCACCTTGACTCTTTCGATAAAAAGATCCTTTTACTATAGGCAATAAAAAAATAAAGTAAACAAGCCTAGGCCAACCAATTAAGGCTAAAATAATGTACCTTGTATAATAAATCATTCAACCATTTTGATGACACTTTGGCCCCAAAACATCTTTACACTTATATTTTGTGGTTTCTTCATTTTTTATGTATTTAACAATTATCGAACATTTTTTATGGCTTAGTTAAGTTTGGTAAACATATTTTCAGCTGTATTTGTTGGTACTTGATGGCTACTGTATGGTAATAAAAATTGTTTATCATCATCCTTATGACTGACATCCTTAAGACCATGACTAATAAATGTATCTTTTTACTGTGTGGCACGCTTCAAGGTGGTGTTATAAACTATATGACCTGGTTACAGCTGTCCTCTCTCTCTCTCTATCTTTTTCAATGCATAAAACTTGAGTGTATCTTAGAATTGAGACAGTACACATTGGATAGAAGGGGTGAGGGAGGTTCAAAAGGTCAGCTGTTTGTCCTATCTTGTTGTATATAGAAAAATAGACAATTTTCATATTGTACACTAATTAAAATGCTTAACCCACATCAAAAGACTTAAGGGAAATCTCAAGAAACCTTTCTTTTTTTCCATCGAGTACAAACACAAACAAACAAACAAACCCCTTTTTCCACACTCTCAATCTTTCGATTTTCACATTTGGTTTTCCCTTTTACTTTTTCATTTGGGGTGTTCAACTCGTTTGCATATATAATTAGTTTGGGAATTTTCTTTGGATTTTCTTCCATTCACTGACAACTATGGCGACATTTGACATGAGTTTGAGTTACGATCCCGTAGCGCAAAAAAAAAAAAGAAACAGAAAAGGATTTTGGACCAACTTAAAAGGGTTCAACAAGAAACTGGCTAGCGGTTTAACCTTCACACATAGGAGACCTTACCCTAGTTAGGATACCAATCCGACGCGTCGTTGCATCATTAGTCAATCTTAAAGATGCATTTGTAACTGGGCTTGTAATTTTAAGCCCATCTATTCTCTTGCCTAATGATAGTCATTAATATTGTTGGAAGAAATAAAAAATGAGAGATTTGTTTCCAATTTGATTACTGGTTTTGTTTCTGATAACTGACTCTGGATTCTGTTACGGATCCTTTTGCTCATTTGGCCGCCATATTTGATTTGTTGTCCATGGCAAATTGCAAAAACCGCGCTAATTTTTTTCGTTTTTTTTTCCACTCTCTGGCATATATCATTTTCAGTTGTCTCCCTTATACACACATTTATGTATATATAAATAGATTCTTTCTTTCTTTCTTTTCCTTGTTTTTTTTTTTTTTTTGTATTATTTTCTATATATAAAATGATTTAACAAAAGACATATTTATTTCATTTTAATTTGTAATTTTGCGCTCTGGTCAGTGAAACCAGTTGAACTTGTTCATCTCTCCTTCAGTCGATTAACAACAACAAAAATGTACAAGAAACAAGTTTCCAAAAAAAAGGAAAAGAAAAAATAATAATAATAAAAAGCAAGAGGTCCACCCTTGAGACAGACTGCAAACATATCCATATCTGTGTTCCATATCCATGTCCATGTCCGAAAGTCCTTGTCCTCAGTGTTTACTCAAGCAACTCTTAACAACTCATAATAGAGCAATTTTCACGTGTCCTTCTTTGCCTTGAAAGTCCTAGTAAATCATCACAAGCTGGTCAAGCACTGCTGTTCATGTCTAAAGCAGAGGGTTTGTCCTTTTACCATTGTCACTCCTTGCCACTGGACCCCCTCTGCATTCAAACCCTAACCAAATGTCAGCCTCACCCCCCTTTTGCCACATCTGTGAAATTGATCATGGCACTTGGGTTTTTAGTCCTTCTCTCTCTCCTGTCTCTCCCTGGGTTGGTGGGTTGGCATTTTGTGAGCTTGGGAAGATTTATTTTGTCATTTTTATAGTGTTTTTATAGTGGTTTGTTGGCATTCCTTTTACGGTTTAACACCTAGTTAGATTTTGGGCGTGAAGTGGATCATAAATTGTCATGACTAAAGCTTTTTTTTCTGCCCAAAAATTGCAGAGAACTTTTCATATAAATGTTTTAGACCCATGTAGTAGGATATATTAAATATATTAAGAAAGTTTAGTAAAATATTTTATGATAATGGCTTAAGAAGTTATTTTTTCACTAATCCTTATTTTTCATTTGTCTTAGTCTTAAAATATGTACAAATAAGCCTAAAAATTCATTTGTAAAAATAATTTTCTTCAACTTCATTTTTATTCAAATAACTCGAATAACTCAACATGGTTTATTTAAAAATGTTTTTGATTTGGTATTCGACTCTCATGACTCATTATGCACAAGACACTTTTACCTCAAGGTCTAGATGTATGTAAGCCTCTCATATCATTCCAAAATCGATCAGTCAAAAGTTTTAACTGATATTGTCAAAATTAATCGAAATCGCATGACTTTGTCAGGTAAATAAAATCCCAAAATCGAATGAAGTCTACCAACAGCTGTTGAATCGATTACAAATCAAGTTCAACTTGTTCCAATTATGCTACACACATGTCATTTTCCAACTGATGTTGGGTAAAAACGTTTAACCTTGAAAGAAACAAAATGATCCTAAAAAAATTCACAGCAGCTGTTCGCCAAAAAGAGATCGTAACTCTGATTGAGCTAATTCAAAATCAGAAAGCGAACAATCTGACAATTTCAAAGTCCCAGACCTAAATGAAACAAAAAGAAAAAAAAATTGCAAAGAAGCTTCAGCTTTTTCCTTCGAGCTGTCAATCAAAAGAATGAAGGATATTTGTATACATTTGCATAAGAACCATTTATATATTTAATGATGGATGCCTGGAATGGGTTTTTGTAGATCATTCAAACTGGTTTCAGCATCAGCATTTGAGCTAATTACCCTGTGAACTCGTTTTTCTGTTAAATTTTTACTAATGATGATTTAATTTACGATTTTCTTACAGATTCATTTGTAAATAGTCAGGAATGGACTATTTCACGTTCGGTGCCCGATCTAAGGTTGGGCATTGTGGGTTCTTTGAACTCTGGCAAATCGGCTCTTGTTCATCGTTATCTCACGGGTTCCTATATGCAAGAGGAGTCCCCTGAGGGTGGACGCTTCAAGAAGGAAGTCTTTATCGATGGTCAAAGCTATTTGCTTCTGATACGCGATGAGGGTGGAGCTCCTGAAATGCAGGTAAGTCACATAAAATATTCAACAACAGCAAGAAAAATGGTTAGCTTTAGGTAAATCGTGGAGGGGAAAATGGAAAAATGATGTATGGCCTGGGAACATGTGTTCTATTTCTGCTCAACACACAGAAATGGAATGTAAAAGCAAAGTTACTTTTTCTATTTCTTTTTTTGCCCTTATCAATTGGTAAATATTTGGATTGAGGTCAGCAAGGGATCAACAACAAGACTGACAAGGGGTATGAGAATTTTCCTTTTTTGCGGGGGAGTGCTTGGAAAAACTTTTTTTTTTATTATTATTGGGGTTGCTAAGAGGTAGTGAAGAAGTGTCTTAGCAGGTTGCTACGTCGGCTTAAGAGAATTGAATTTGTTTATCGGTTTTTCTTCCAAGTTTTTTTTTCTGTGGGTCATAAATATAATTTGTCTGATTGAGCTCCTAAACAGACCTTTAGGCTATAGGCTAAATGCTGAGTTGAACCTTTCGCAAATCTATAAAAAAAAATTATCACACAAAATATTTTCAAAACAAATAAAAGTAGATGTCTATTTGAGGAAAGTGTTTTCTTTGCCCTAGTCAGAAAAATTACTTAGGCCAGCAATTTTTATAAACTGTCGGTATACTATGCAATATAGAATGTGTAATATATTATTAAGTTATAAAATAAAATGGAATTTATAATTTAATAGGCAGTATGTAGTTAATAATATTTTGGTTAATTAAGTAGTACAAGTTTTTTGGCATTCAGTTTGCATATTAAATCAAAGTTAAATATCTGAAGAATATTTAGCAGTTCTATCTGCTTTCAAGTTTTCTTTTAAACAATAAATACTAAATAAATATTGTTATCCCTCCATATTTGAGTCTAAAAAAATTATGTAAAATGCATCTTATATTCTATTAGGACCTCATCAGAGTCAATTTAGTTTTAAATGTTTTCTTTTAAACTTTTACGATCTGCATAAGCAGCTTTAAAGTTTATTTAATGAAAAATATGCACAACTTTTGATGTTTAGTTATACGATTCGGGATCAGAAAGATAATAATTGGGTTGGTAAAAGTATTTTCTCTGTAATTTTACATTTCATAGGCTCTTATACATAAATCAGACTACTATAAAAGTTTAAAAATTATTAGGACTTTGTTTTATATAGCTAGGTCTGTAACTAGTTCAACATTCTTGAAACTTTTTGTTACTATGAGATGTGAAAAAAAGATACCATAGAGTATTTAAAAGTGCAGTCTGACTTTGCTTCTCTATTGTCATTCTCAATCAATTACCCAACTTTCTATCCTAATTGGGTTTTTTTTTTTGCTGTTCTTTTGAGTTTGCCCAAGCTTGCAGCAAAGTTTGCCTTGAGACTGGACATTATACATACGTGGGAGGTGGGTGGGTGGGCAGCCTCACTGGCATGACTCACTCAGTCGACTTGTGACCTTTGGCAGTATAGAAAAACTTTGTCGCAATGTAGATAGATACTTTTCCTCTCCTCCTCCCACTTTCTTATGTGTGTTTCTTGTGATCCGGCCAAAGGTTATGACGACAAAACGTGATGCAGTAAAAGTTTGTTGTGGATTTTTTTTTTGTTCTCCTTCTTTGGCCGAAAGCCAATAACTGGGCCTCTTATCCCAGAAAGAAAGGGAGTGAGCGAGAGAGAGAGAGCAACCCTCAGGGGTTTACCTTTACCTTACCTTAGACTCTACAATGCTCAACCCCTTGCACTACATTGTGCAAAACTTTTCATTCTTGCAAAAGCAAATGCAATTGGAAATCTGCGATAAAAAGGATATATACGTATGGGGAACGATAATTAAAGTGAACTTAACTGCGGGCTATTTACATTTCTCTTTTTTGTGTTCGTTTGACTCATTGAGCTTTAGTTTTTGTTCGGCTTCCTTTGATTCGCAATTGGGATAGAGCGGGAAGAAGGAGGGGATCCTTTTTTCGCAATTGCAAAATATCCTTCAGAATTTGCAGCGGCTTAAAAAACGGTGAAGGGTGAAAGTGTGGATTATAATTTTTAAGCTGCTTTCGCTTTTCATTCGCGTTTTTTATTTGCGGTTCTATTTATTTTCCACTAGGGATGGCAGGGGGAGGAGGCTGAGGCAGGGGTGGGCCTAGAAGTGGGCTGGAAGGCTCATAAAAAATGTGCCAGACACGCGAACTGTGACCCTCGAAATCCTAATAATATCCTTCTAATCCCTGGACTGACTGTCTCCCGTTGTTAGCGATTTTTCCTTTTTTTTTTTGTTCTGTTTGATCCTTCTGTATTTATTTAAATTGCAGTTGGCAGTTTTTTTTATTATTTTGAAATTTGAAACGCTAAATTCGTTGTTTGCATTTTCTTTTAATTTTGCAAGTCAAGCATGTGATTGACCTAAATTTCAAGGGACTAAAATAGGGTTTGCTGCAGTTTAAAAAAGGAGTTGCAGTTTGAGATTCAATGAATTTCAGACCTTAATTTCTTAAACAAGGCTTTAGTTAGCTGATGGCACTTAATCAGTGAACAGGATATCGACTTGTTGATAAAATTGAAGTTGTTGTCAAGCTGTATATTAATTTCTAAACATCCTTTCTTCTATCACTTAAAGTAAGACTAACTTAGTTAGTCCAACTTGTACAATTTTCAGTATGGGACAATCAATATACCCCACAAATTGCGACTGCAGGGTATAATAATGCACTTAGCACGCTTTAACAGTTTGAAAATCATTTGTTTTACTTGCTATTCTTTCATCTTTTCATTCGACAACTGTTTTAGAGTCATTATGGCTCACTTCAGCAAAAAGTTTACAAGCATTTTATACAGTTTTATATTCACTACAGTTTACAGTTTTAGATTCACAGTTTTGGAGCCGCTTGATTTGAATAATTTTTTCTAAATCATTTTTCACACTTGATTGCACATTTTGCTTATTAAATGGCTTAACTTGCATAATGCATGTCAAACTGTCAATCAACTCACCCTCCCTCACTCACTCTCGCATGAATGACCTCTCTCTTCTCTACCCCTTCTCGTGGTACCCCCCTCTCCCATTAAACTCGTAACTTTTGCTACACATTTTGCGACAGTTTCTCTCTTTCCAATTGACAAAATTTGACTCATTTACCACTAATTTAATGTCACTTTCTTTCCATCTTATGGCTAAAATTTCTGTCATTCGCATATTTGTAATATGCAACATAATAAACCCATATTTCATAAACTACAATAACCCTCGATTTTTGTCTGACTAAACATAAATGTTTCCTCCTCAAAAAAGAAAGAAAGTCCACCCAAAACACCCTCTCAGACAGTAGACATATATATATATACCCAACACACACACACACATTTATGGGGAGAACTTTGGATGAAATCACTCACTCAATGGGCGACGCGTCGCCACTCGGTCGCGTTTTTTTTCCGCCTTTCTGTATATAAGTACATATTTGTTGTTGTTTTTGTCGGAGTTGAATATCATTACCATATACCATATACGAACCGAGAAAAGGATGAGGATGAGGAAAAGGACGATGACGGCGACGACGACAATATTGCATGCAAGGACTACGAGTTGTCGATTTCTTATTGTGTGGGTGGTGTGGGTTGGATGGCGGCCACAGTCATGTTTAGTTTGTTAGAGACCATTTCAGGAAGCTTGTAGAACATTCTTTGGAATATGAACAAAGTTCTTTTAGGGGTGATGCTTGTAATAAATCGATGTAATCGGGTTGCTAGCTATAAATAATAATCGTTGATAATCGATAACTTTTCGATTTTCAATTAAAGTTAATCCAAAGTTTTCTTGCTACTCAAAAGAAAAGCATGAACTTTGGTATATATAAGAATTAATGTTAAACTTCTGTTTAGATGATCCCTAGAAATCGTTTTTCTGATTGAAAAACAAAAACTTTTCAATTTTAACAAATGTTTTTCACTATTCTTAACAAATATCTCAATATCTCATTTGAAAGAACTTTAGCTAGGCTGACTTAATTAAGAGAGAAACTAAATTGAACCAAACAAACTACAACATTGTTCTAAGAAGTTTTCAAAGAAACTTTACTAGACATTGATAGACTTTATCGTAGTAGAACTTTTCACATGCATGTCTATTCAACCTATTTGTGTGGCCCCCATTGTTGGCTTTCCTGCAACTGTTTCTACCCATCATTTCCAGCAGCATAGAGCACATATGTATCGAGTTCTGGCCATGTGCAACTTTTTTTTTTTTGCTGCTGTCGTTTTCCGTTTCCCCTTTTTGGGAGGTTTTTTTTTGTTCTCTGCTTTTCGGTTTTTTTGCTTTGCTTTCCTGTTTCCTTCTCCGCATACATTTTCACAACAAATCATAAAAAGTGGCAATGATGGCGTCGGGGGACAGGGCGGGCGGACAGGCAGGCGGCAGTCAGACAAAACCCACCCAACTACCCACCCACCCACTGTGGCAAAGGACGCGCCGTGTTGCCAGGATATATTCTCGCTGTCGCCAGTTGTTTGTCGACTGGCTTACCGTGCGGGCGGTTTTTTGTGTGTGGCTCCCAGAACTGTCTCTTCGCAGCTCGGAGTTTATAGTTCGTTTCGAGTTATATAAATAATTCATTTCGATTCCATTGGACAGGTAGAGCTAAACGGATAAACGAAAAACAATCAAATAAATAAATAATTAATTGATGAGGTCGAATCGATGTTATCAATAGAGAAGGCGGGGGGAAGGAGAGTAGGAAGGCAACTTTAACTACCTTTCAATTCTGCGCAGAAGTTCATTATCCTTTGGAGTTTATGTCTGTGTTTGTATGTGTGTGTGTGTGTGTGTTGGTTTTTGTTTTTGTGTGTTGAAGAAGAGAATCATTAAAAAATGTTGTTTAACTAACAGCGGACTCGCTTCTTACTTGCTTGAGAGTCAGGATTCAAGTGCTTCATTAGCGACTTTCTCAAGTATGTGTGTGCCGCTGCCATGTCCTGGGCCCAGCCTCCAAATGCTGCCTTACTTTGTCCTGTGTCTATTGTTTTGCACACTTCCGCCAGACGCTGCAGTTTTGTTATTGAATCTCCTGCCTCCAAAAGGGTTTGGGTTTTTGTTTTTTATTCTTTCTCTTGTTGCTGTTGCTGATGATGATGATGATGATGATGATGACGATGACGATGATGAGGGGCTTACAAAGTCAAGGACTCGACGTTTGTTTTTAGCTTGCTTTTGTTTTCAGTCAGTCTTTCGAGTTCCTTTGCCTTTTCACTCATTTCGTTTCTCTCGTTCTCTCTTTATCTTTACAGTTCGCTGGCTGGGTGGATGCGGTAATCTTTGTATTTAGCCTGGAAAACGAGGGCAGTTTCAATACCGTTTATAATTATTATACGAAAATGGCGCATTTTCGTAATGGACAGGATATACCAATGATATTGGTAGGCACGCAAGGTAAGCAATTGATTTTTCATCACTTAAATGAAAGTATTTTAAAATAAGTTTTAAGTTATGGTGCTTAACAAAAACTCTTTCGAAATTAATCATTAGACTTTAGAATTATAATGTCATTCCACTAATTCAACACTAAAACAAGTTGGGAATTACAACTGGTTTATGTTAAGTTTATTTGGCCCAAGGATTTTGATTAAATTTAAACAAAGTTTCTTCTATATTATATTTTGCATAGGCGAATCTGAAAAATAAAGAAAAATTTGCCCCTTAAAGTATGCAAAAAAGAAAAGTATTTACTAACTAACTTTTGGTATGCCTTTGAACTTAGAAATTGACCATTAACAATGTTTGCTTCTAGGAGTATTTTTTATTGAGAGAAATTTTAAAAATTTCTTTAGCAAGTAAATTCTTGGCATACTTTAAGGGGGCAAAATTTCTTCCATTTCGCATTTCTCGTTACGCCACTGACAATGTGCTTAAACGACTTTCTTTTATGTCTCCAAACGGTTATTCTGTAAATTAAAACCCATTTGTTTTTTTCTAATTCTCTTTCCGCAGATGCCATTAGTGAACGTAATCCACGCGTTATTGATGACACACGAGCCCGTAAGCTGGCTAGTGACTTGAAGCGTTGCTCCTACTACGAGACCTGCGCTACTTATGGCCTGAATGTGGAACGGGTATTCCAAGATGGTAAGCAGTAGATAGAATAACCAAATGAAAAGGAAACGATTAACATTTTGTATTATTATCCCTTGCAGCCTGTCAGAAGGTCCTTTCTCAGCGTCTGCCTCTACCCGCCTCAGTGCAACCGCCACGTCCCACAACCCCGCAAGGCACACGGCTGGGTTTGGCTCCCTATCAGCCACCCAATCTGAATGGACAGCAACGTGGCCAGCAACAGCAATTGCCATTGCGAATGAGTGCGGATTTTGCCCAGGCTGAGCAGAAATTGTGGTCTTTGCAAGCGACAGGAACATCAGCGGCAGGATCTACTGTGGAGAATAATAACATTACCAAATACAATCCAGGAGCAATTACAGTTAATACGAATTCATCATCGTCGAATTTAATGGGCGATTGCTCTCAGGTGCAGCTAAGAGATCCTCGGGACTTGGCTCCACCACCGGGCAAGGAATTGCCCACGCCGACTTCGACACCAACCACGAGTCGCAAGAGTCGTCGACGTTCGAATCTCTTTATACCCTCGTCATCGAAGAAGGCTGACAAGGATAAGGACTCCAAGAGCAGTGAACTGGGCAGTGGCCGATCCATACCCATTAAACAGGGTTATCTCTATAAACGTTCAAGCAAATCCCTGAACAAGGAGTGGAAAAAGAAATATGTGACACTCTGTGACGATGGCAGACTGACTTATCATCCATCGTTGCATGATTATATGGACGATGTCCATGGCAAGGAGATACCCTTGCAATATGTCACTGTCAAGGTGCCAGGTCAGAAGCCAAGGGGCTCGAAATCCATTATAACCAACAGTGCCCTGACTAGCTCCCTCCTGGCTAATGGTCAGCGGTCGCAAAGTGCCCTGAGCGATGGCATTGGTTGCCTAACCCTGGCCAAGGATAATCAACGTAAGCTAAGCGAAAAGCTCTCCTTGCTGGGAGCCGGAGCGAGTAGTGGTTCAGTGGCTGGAGGTAATGCAGGTGCGGCTTCTGGCATAAGCGGTGTCGAGCCCCTCAAATCGAATAGTTCGCAACAGACAAGCGGAGACGAGGGCATTGCCATGTCCAATTCAAATTCACAGACTTTTATAGCCGCTGGCAATGAAATGCTGCAGGCTAGCAAATTGGAGGCCCAAACGCCAAACGTAAAGAAGCGTCATCGTCGCATGAAGAGCAGCAGTGTGAAGGCCAATGAGGCAGATGATAATGATGGCTATGAATTCTATATTGTCTCCCTGGACTCAAAGCAATGGCATTTCGAGGCCGCCAACTCGGAGGAGCGTGATGAATGGGTGGCCGCCGTTGAACAGGAAATCTTCAAGAGCTTACAGACCATAGAGAGTGGCAAGACTAAGCAGGCAACCAGCACAGAGCTGGCTGCCATGTTGGCCATACGTCAGCGAGTGCCAGGCAATGGACATTGCGTAGACTGTGGAGCAGCAAGTAAGTTAATAGAAGAACTACAAACCCACGGATTTTACTTATAATATCCTCTAATCTTTTTTATAGATCCCGAATGGGCTAGCTTGAATCTGGGTGTACTTATGTGCATAGAATGCTCTGGCATTCATCGTAATCTCGGTTCACATATTTCCAAAGTGCGTTCCCTTGGACTAGATGATTGGCCGTAAGTAATCAAAGAATGAAAAAAAAATGCTCAATTGTTTGCTATAACTAATTTTTTCATCCCTTCCAGAGCTGCCCATCTAAGTGTAATGTTGGCCATAGGCAACAGTTTGGCCAATTCAGTTTGGGAAGCTAATGTCCGGCAAAGGGTTAAACCCACTGCTCAGGCCAGTCGAGAGGAGAAAGAACGTTGGATACGCACCAAATACGAGGCCAAGGAATTTCTCTCCTCCCTGAACACAGGTCATGCCACTCCCAGTCCGGGACAACAATTAATCGAGGCTGTTATACGAGCGGACATCAAGTCAATTGTTGCCATTCTGGCCAATTGTCCATCTGAGGTGGCTAATGCCAATGTCAGTGCTCGGGATGTGCGTACTCCTTTGCTGTTAGCTTGTGCCATAGGCAATTTGGCCATAGCTCAATTGTTGATATGGGTAAGTTTCAAAAATCTGACAGGAAAATCTTTAGAAATTGAGACTAATTTTTCGTCATCTTCTTGTCTTTTAGAATGGAGCTAATATTAAGCATACGGATCACGAGGGACGCACTTGCCTGGCCTATGCCAGAGCAGCTCAATCCTTGGCCACGGCCAAATCAATGAAGGCGGCTGCAGCAGCAGCTGCTGGAAATGTGCAGCCAGCTGCTACACCGGCGGCAGCTCCTTCTGCTCCAGCGGCATCGACATTAAATGGTGGCATTCCAGCTCCCCTCTACAATGTAGAGGATACAACAGCTCTGGTTGAACTTCTTGTGGGTCTTGGCTGTCCCGAATCGGCGCCAATGACGGCAAGTGGCACCTTGCCAAGACGGCGGGATACATTGGGTACCCCCTATGAGAAATCTGTTTCGGGAGTGATCTAAAAAAAACATAAGAATTAAACCTATATTAATTATAATTTTAATTAGTTAAATTTCCCTCATCCCCCTCCCTCTTACGATAAGCAACACATGAAAAAATTTCATTAAGATTTGATCGCTGTGTGAAAATGTGTGTAAATTAAAATTTGGAAATTAGTTAAAACTTGAAACAAAACAAAAAATAATACGTGTGGCTAAAGTTAATTATTATTATTATTATTATCATTATTATTATGATTAGTAATAATATTATCTTTATATTAATTAAGAATGTTGTGCAACTTTCACAAGTTTTCTTTTAGTTTGTTGGTTTATACATACCTATACATATATATTTTTTTTGTCTTTAGTTTTTATTTTAGTTCCTGTACAGAATCTTGTTGTAATCTCAAGTTTATAATTTATTTGTTTTTATTGTGTGCAGGTTTATTATTATTATTATTATTATAACTATTTTTATTTTTTAATTGTCTGTTTGCAAAACAACTAATTAATTAATTAAGCTGAGGCAAAAACAAAACAATTAATTATACGTACATATACACTATATATATATGTATATACATATATATATATATATATATAAAGCAAAGTGAATCTAAGATTAAAGCCAAAAAACAAAACAACAATTTATACTATATACAATATATGTATATATAAACAGTAACCCATATACAAAAACAAAAAAAAAACAATTTAGTTGAAATTGCTTGATAATCGATTAGAAAAAAAAACACAAAAATAATTCACACGCCTCAAATTGCAAAAATTAACCACAAATATTGACAGCACGTTAAAACAATTATACCAATATATCAGACAGCAAAATCTATTTGTAAAATTAGACAAACAAAAATCAATCTATATACAATATATATATAAAAACCAAAATATTCTATGTATACACCAACCCCCAAAAATTCTATATTGTGTACGCTATTTGTGCGCTTTCAAACAAAAACAAAAAACTCAATCTAATTGGATAAAAACCACAAACAAAAACAAAACAAAAAAAAAACTGAAAAACAAAAAACATTCAAATAAAAAATATACTAACATTTTAAAACAATGTTTTCATTTTATATTGTGCTTACGGTTTAAGATTTTTGGATTTATGATATTTTCAGGAATTTATTTTGTGGGATTTTCTTTTAAAGTTGTTTTCTAATTAACAATCTAATCAACATGCCATTAGTTGGTTCATATATAGAGCTACATTTCTTAATATATTTATATGTAGTCCTGGATCTTTGCAGGAATACATCTGAGTTACATTACTCTCAAAATGTTTAAAATTTGAATTGTATTCAATACTGGAACTTTTCTTTCAAAGGATTATTATCAAATACAAATAGGTAAAAATTTTATATTAAAAACAAGATATGAATTTATCTAATTAACATTTAATTTAGACGTTTTTTATGAAAGCTATAATTTCGGGAAATTTTTATGCCACCTAAATATTAAAGATCGAAACGAATTAACCCAATTAATTCGAATTTGATACTCCGATTTCTATAGTACTTGTATTCTACTCTGTTTTCAATTTTTTAATATACATACTATTCACTTCTATTTGTTTTGAAGGCGCCGAGATTCGGAATTATAACAGAAATAAATATAGTGTTTGACCATCTAGGCTTGGGAAATGGTGTCCCTTTTTTTAAGTTTTTTTACTCATTAAAAAACAAATATGTACAATCAAGTGTTTTATTTAAATTGAATTTTAGAAAAATATCTGATTAAATAGATTGTCTTTGGAAAGTAATTGCCAAGAAAATGTTGGGTTATTAAAGTGTTCTAGTTGTTATTAGACAAGATGCATTTAAACACAGAGTTTACCCATTTAGAATAAATTATTTGTTTTACAAGTTTTTCTAAAGTTTGTCGCTTACACTTATGAATATTTCTAAAAAATTATGGCTAGTTAAAAAATTTGGCCTAATCGAACTCAAAAAGGACTGAAACCGAAAAAAATAAATGTTCAATTCCAATATAGCCAAAAAATGCCTAATATAATAATAATGCAGACACTTATTCAAACAAAGTTTTCTGAATTGAATTCCCCCTTTTTCGTCAAGATCGTATAAAAATTAAGTTGTCTTTATGTCAAAAATTAATTATTTATTTAAGTTCTCCAATTTCAGCAGAAATATGTTGCTTGCTTTAGAAATATCCAGATTTTAATCACGAAATATAAAAGTGAAGGATATGCCAAGAATGTTGAAAAATGACAGTAAAAGTAAGCTTGATTCGAATTCTGCGAAGCGAAGCGTTGTCAGCCTTCTTATTTTAGTGACAACCACATTTTCTGTTCTGCAATTTTAGACTTCTTAAACAGAGTTTAAGACTTGCAATGGAATCGGCTAATTTATTTATGTCACAATTCGGAAAAACTCCCAAAAGAGGCACCAGAACCGCAAGGTAATTCACGAATAACTCTATTCTATCCGATAGTTGGACCAACTGATGAGCGTATTCGTTGATCAATCGTAGAACATTTTCAAACTGAATAAGCGGTAAGTATTTGTCCGGTGTTAGACTCCTTTCAACAATATTTTCATTTTCCAAAAGCTGGAACAATTTGCCATTTCCTTCGAGCAATGAGCGAACAATATCCTGTATTGTCCTAGTTATTTTGTCGGAATCCATGATTAAATTTTGAAAATAAATTTGAAAATAATTTTTATTTTCTGTTGTGTCTTATAAAAGATTTTGATTGAGAGTGAATCAAATTCTGTTTTTACTTTTTACAATACTTCGACAAGCCTACTAAGTAAAAATAAAGATTTATTGTTTCTGAAAAGAATTGCAAAAAAAAAAAAACTAATGCATTCATAAACTAGGGTATGGTCCTTGCTTTAAAATTAATCAACACATATTCAATACAGGAAATTAAGTTCTTAAGTGTCATACATAACTTTCGTTGAAGGTTGAAAACAACATTTTGCTTTAAAAATTACATTGGTTACTGTTAAGGTTGAAGATTTCTGCAAATGATTTTTCTGCGTTTAAAAAAAAAAAAAAATATAAATTAATAAGTTTTTTTCTGAAATTAAATATTACATCGCATGTAGAGAAACTTTCTTCCGTTTAGCGTTTTACAGTACTGTTCACGAATTTCTGACTTTTAGATTTTCGGTAAGCCAAAAAAGCCACTAAAGTCTGAAAATTTAAACGTCCTAAATTTCTGGCCACTACTGTAGCTTAATCTTTTGGCATTATAGAATTTTCTCTAGTGGTTGGAAAACAAAAAACGGTAATTTTTGTATTTATTACTGTAATATTTTAATTATGAACCGAAAACTAAATCAAATTATAGTTTAAAAATTTGTTAAAAATATAATTGACAAAAATTTACAACTAAACGAAAAAATAAAAATTTGTTTTAAATATATACCTGGGAAATGTGTGTGTTTTCTTTTGAAACGTGATATTTCCAACAATTTGAAAAATACGGATTTAAGAAAAAAACGTCTAACCAATCTTTCGCCGTTGTTGGATTTTTTGAACAGCCATGTTTTTTTTTTAAGCTTTTTTCTATTTAGCCAAAACTAATTTTTAAAAAAATATGTCTTTTTTATTTTACAAATAACACTTTAGACTGACAATATCTACAAAAGACTTTAATTTTCTGACTATAAAGACCTTCAAAGAGGTTAGGTTGGCAATTCATAGATTATGATGTTGCGAAAACGGAAACGTCAAAATTTTCCCTGTCAAAAAATTTTGTTAACTGATACATAAACATAAATTAAAAAATACTCATTATCTTAAATGATATTGTTCTTGACGTTTTTCGACTCTTCTATGTTGTATCTTGATTCAATAAGTCACGACGGCCCTGCTTACTAGGAGGTTCCTAGCTACTATAATCAGAAATCTGCAGTAATCAAAATTTTTGTGATAAACAGCTGCCCCTTTTGTAGTTTATTTATTCGCAACAACATCGTGATCGCCGTTTCTGTTTAAAATAAATAAAAAAAAAAAAGTTCGTTGAACTTGTAGTAAAATTGTTTTTTTTGTTTTTTTGCTGATAAAATTTGTTGCCGGGCACTTTATTGAATGAAAATATAAGTGAAACAATTGCAATTGATTTAAGCACATTTAAAAATCATGTAGACATCGGTATACATAGTTATTATGTAAAGGGTAAAATTTGGGTTCTCCTTTTCGTTAGATTTATGTGCAATACATATGCGCTTGTCCGACATAGTTTTTGTTTTTTAATCATAATTGTTTATATAAGTTTTTGTTTAATATAGAGAAGTAAATAAATTGTTTAAGCGCCGACAGCAAAAACTGAAAAATTAAGAGAAACAGAGTGCAGAGAGTGAGAGAGAGGCGAGAAGATTGCATATATTTGTTCCTCCATAAACATTGAGGTCAGACAAATGATCAGAAAATGGATCAACAATCCATAACCTTCTGTTTTTACTCATTTAGCGAGTAGCCTGCCTTTTTAAGGAGGATTTAAAGGGGTTTTAAACGTTTTTATTAGGGTTCCCTTTAATATATATATAATATTTTTTTTTTTTTTTTTTTTAGATTTTTCCCATTGCAGTAGGTTTTTTTTTTTATCCTTTTGTTGTAATTTGGCCATTTGTCCATTGATACGTTAGCTTTATGGTCGTTTCAGGGGTAATTTTGGGGTCGTCATCGTTGCCATTAAGTTTGAAAGTAAACGAGTTCTATTTGTTTCTTTGTTTTTGTTTTGGTTTTCTTTTGTAGTTGTTGTTGTCCGATAAATGCTTTTATCTACGAAAATCATAACAAGCAATTTCCAAGCAATGCTACCTCTTTGCCAGAACGTGGTCGGATTGGTGGGGTGATTTGACGGGCGATCGGAGCGATTTGAGTACTCTGGACGCTCGCCCATGAAATTGAAATTTTTTGTTGAGTTGTTTTGCTTTTAGACCCACACCACACCACACACACACACACACGGAGGAACCGTGAAAGTACTACGTGACTGTAGTAGCAGCAATTTCCTGGTTGTTTTGTTGATATTCTGCTTCTTCTGTTTGAATTTAGTTTTACCCATCGCCGCTGCCTGAGAGAGAAACATTCGTTAACTTGATGTTGTTGTCGTCGTTTTGTTGTTGTTGTTGTTTTTTTGGTAACTGCATGTCGCGTAGTTTGGTTTTTGTTTGTTTTTTGCTTGCATCCCATATTCCGCTACTTGCTTGCAATTTAGCAACATTTGTCGGTTTCTGCTGCAGTTGCCGTTTATGTGGAAACATGTTTGTGGTATTATCGCCGCTGCCGCCGTTCCATGGAATCATTCATTTTTTATTTGCCTTAAATTTGGCATAGAAACTTTGAATTTGGGCATAGCGTACGGGTATTGAATCCAATATGCCTGTATAACTGAAATTCTGCTGTTGACGATTCTTCTCATGCAGATTGTCACCCGATAGATATGTGACCACATTCTTTTGCAGCTCACTGACATGTGGATCGGCATGATTGACCACCAAATGATTACAGAATTGTGCTATCTGCAAAAAGACTGAAGCATCGCGATCTAGAAATAAATTCAAATACGATTAATATTTATTTTTCTAATATTCTCTTAAGTGATCTTACCCATTTTACGTGAAATCTTTAATAGAGTCAACGGTTGACTCTCATTTTCACGTTGGGCTCTCAAATGACGATTGCCATGCTTAAATTCCTGTTCCAACCAACGTATAACATGACGCACATTCTCGCTGCGCTTCTTTAGCTCATCCAATTCATTGAGAACTAGATAAATATAAAATTGATATAGATTAGTACAGATTTTTAAGCATTTTACTTGTAGATAGATGGTTAAAGTCCTTAAAAAAGTTTGACGTCTTGTAAGACTAAAAAAAGTATGGATTAAAATGTTCAAGACAGCTCGAAAATATCTTATATAAGGCAAAAGATTTAAGTGATTGTTGGTTATAACTTTAAAATTTAAAGATGGTTAATATTCATAAGATTCACAAAGTAAATCAGATCAGTAAAATAATTTAGTCGGAATCGTGTAAAGTCAGTTTTATTCAGTGTAATGAAAAGTAATTTTAAGTTTTATAAGTTTGGTTACATCTTTTGAATATTGTCCCATATATTTTTGCAATAGATATATATATATATATTCGCTAAACTTGGATACCCCTCATAATTTGGCTAATCACGAACTGAGCATATCCTGTTTCAGAACGATCGAATAATTTGTTTTTGAGATATCATGTTGACCATGAGATGAACGCGTTTTAAAGTTCTACAAAAGCAAAGATCCGATTTATGAAAATAAATTTGAATTTTTCCATTATATCAGATATACCAATTAAACAAGTCAAAGCTAAATCGGAGACACTTTTAATTTAAGTCTTTGACGTTTCGAAGATTATTAAAGAACGAAGCAAAATATATAAGATAAATTATATTTTAAAATTATTTCGATCCTTACGATTATAATCAAAAATTTGAGTTGTTACAAATTACCCTTATTTTTGACAGGATTTGCACTCCAAATAAAAATTTATACGTAAATAATGATACAACTCGACAACCCTGTAAGCGGATACAGTAGACGAAATAAAAATATTTTGACTTTGCCTTCGAAAAGTAAAACGATTGTCATTTTCGCTCGAAATAAAGTTCGAAGACGACAAAAAATAGCTGGCAATTTACGTTTAAAAAATAATCAAATGAAGAACAAGTAATCAAATCGTTGTAAGAATTTTGGTTAAAGACGAATTTAAAGTTCATGTATATGTTGTTACGTCAGCATATTAAATTAATATGGCTAGAAATATGTATACGTAAGTCAAAATTTATCTCGTGATGACTCTTGAAACAAGTTGCATGAATTTGTGAAATTTTTATGAGCAGTTATCAATACAAAAAGTAACTGGCAAATGCTTATCGCTTGTTTTTAAAATATGCAATGACAGACAATTTTTTTTTTTTGTAATAGATAAACTCACCAGCATTGGGTATCAAGACAATGCATTTCTTGGTCCTAACCAAAGACTTGACAATGCCATTATATTCCGTCAATGCCTTGGCATCGACAACAACGAATGGCGACATGACCACATGAGCTGGACTATCGCGTAGTTTCTCCTCAAGTGTTTCCACTTCATTTTGCAGCCAAAGTTTGCCCATCAGTTCACATTTCTTGGACATGGCTTCGGAGCGTTCTTCATCGGCTCCCGAGCTGGAGGCAACATTATTTAGTTTCTCAATCACACTATTTGTGGTGGTCGAGGCGGATGTGCCACCAGCTACTGAAGTGCCTGTGGCACTAGCAATGACAGCTGCTGCCTTCTCGGCATTACGATTGCGTAGGTAACCCTTGCGGGGTAATTTGCGACATTCCTCGACCGTATCCTTTTCCTCGTTGCTGGTATAACTCTTGCGTACAATGCCATTCTTACGATCCGAATAGCGTCGGGTGCGTCCTTCGTTCCGTTTGCGTGTGGTCTTTGGAGCGGTGCGCCTCTCACGACGCCTGGAACCGCCGCCCTTCTTTTCCTCGCGTTGTTTCTTCTTTTGATTCTCGGTAAAACGTCGCGTCTTCACACAGAAGCGATAGTTAAATTTCTTCTGTTTGCATATAAAGAAACCAAAGTCGACCATTTTAAAGATACGCAAAATGGATTCCTCCTGTGGAGTAACACGCTCCCTTATAATGGTCTCCCAATCCAAAGTGATTTGAGTGCTTTGGAATATATCGAAATTCTTGAAAGCAAAATCCTCACTCAATGGAACATTGGCACGCACATCGAAGAGCTCGACAAGAGCCTCACGCACATTGCTGGTGGTCAGTAGCTCACGTTCAAAGTAAACTTTGCGGGTGAAGACATCAATGTTGCAATAGTTTAGTAACTTCATAATCTTGTGCACAAATTCCGGATTAGAGTGATAGCAACCGATTAATATTTCCGGATTAATGCGCAACCAATCGAAAAGCATTTTCAAAGCACGTATAGTCGGCTCATTGTGCAAACAATCGATGATAATATTTGGATTGATTTTCGTATACTTGTTGCGATAAATGAGCTTCTTGGGTGGCTCTGTAATGGTGAAAGGTGCCACTGCCGGTGCAAGATTAACATCAGCAGGAACTTGATCACCCTTTACAGTTGAGCTAGCTTCAGTTTTTTGTTGCTCTTCGTTAGTCTTGAAATTAAGCTGAAGCACTTCAAAGCTGCGTAGAAGCTCTTCCGAATCAATCTCTTGGGAATTAGGTCTACGTTCCATCAACTCATCGGGATAGACAATTTTCTCCTCTTCAATGACCACATCCTCGCTGTCCGAATAGACTTTGCCAACGCCGCCGCAACTTTTGCGTTCCTTTTTGGAATAGGCAGCTAAGAAAAGAAACAAAAACTATTAAAAAAGATATTTAATGACGTTGAAATTGACACTTTACCTGATTCATAAGGCTCCTCTCCGCCTTGTTCGCCTGGACCGGCATCAATGTCACTGAAATCCGTATCGAAATTGGAACTCAAATCGGTATAGTCCTCTTCATCGCTATAGAAATCAGTATCCATGTCACTTTCACTGTCATAGCATGAACTATCATCTGATTGGGCAATCTTACGACGACGTCGTCGTAAACGCATGCCACGCCTCTTGCTCTTACATGAGAGAGGTGTCTTTAGATCACTCTCCTTGGCCTCATCACTCGAGCGTGTGGAAACGGGTTCACCGCCCAATTTATCAGTATCCTGAGCTTCCTGGGTCTTGACCGCATCGTCCACCGAATGTTGACTGTCACGCGAATCCGAGCTACAATCCTTGAGCGAATGTGGACGTGTCATTAGCTTCTTATCCTTTCGCTCACATTCACCGACAGCGGCTAACCAGTTTTTATATTCATTGCGTGACTTACGCACCACTGTATCAAATTCCTGGAAACGTTGTTCATACTCTGTCTGGAATATCTCATTGTCGGCGGCACGGGCTAAAATTGTTTGCTCGATGCTAACAATACAAGAGTCCATCAAATCGGAACAGGCAGCCACGAGGAAGGCATGCAATGAATACACTTTCGGTGAATTAATCATTTTCAACTTTGATAAGCAGAAAAAGAGTATCGAGATGATCTTAAATATACTCGATTCGGGCAAACGGAATTGCTGAGAGCATAAGATTTTACGCCAATCGATGAGAACGCAATGACACAGCGAATTAAAATCAGGTACCTCTTTGTCGAAAAAGAAGATATCAACGATTAGATAAAAGCGTGCGAAAAAATCCTCGATATTAAATTCCAATTTGGCTGGATCAAGTTGCTCCAAATATTCCGTATGCTTGGCAAATAATTTATTTAAATTATTCTCACTCAATTCGAATGGTATGATGCACACCAATGAATATAGATAGTGATAGGTTGAATCCAAATCATGGTTTTGTCCATAGAAAAGTGTACCCAATTGATTTTGAGCCATGCCAATGGCTGGATTCAGTTTAAATGCCTCCAAATAATATTTGGCCACTTGTTCCTTGCTAATGCTCAATTTGCTATCAATGCGAAAATCCAAAAAATAGCGATGCAAATCACCCAGACTCAAGAGCGATGAGTGTATGGTGTCCAGGGCAAAGGAAACGGCTTCCAAACTTTTATCCACTGCTTGGGTATTACCTTCAGAACCCTCTGACATTAGATCGGATATATAACCTTCGCTTATAATGGAGAAATCAATGAGATACTTGAGATCCAAATCATAAATTTCTTCCATACGTGATGATAAGCGTTTATAATTGAAGATGCCAGCGCATAGAAATTTCTCCAATTTCAGAATATTCTCTTGGGCTGTAAGGCCACCACCTTGTAGTCCTTGTTTATGCCAATTTTTCTTGACATAGGCTATAAACTCGTAATAGCCACGACGCCACATTACCTCACGAACCTTCTTGCCCACCGATTGATAGTCTTTGAATATGATTTGTTTGCAGAGTTGAACAAGTGTTGAGCGTTTCTCTTCAATGTCATGCTGAAAGAGCTGCTGTATCGTTTGCACATTTTTTTTGGCATCATCCAATTGCTTAGAGGCAGTGTATAATGTTCTAAAACATCACGGGAGATTTGGGGGAAAACCGATATATATTAGTCATGGTCAATAATTTCATCATAGTCAACTTTTACCTATATAAATCTTTAACCTCCTGAGTTGGTAGGGAACAGTCATTCCCGTTGCTTGGGCCCCCGCCGCCGCATTGTCCATTATTTATTAGATTCATCTCCAAGCAGCGTGTACGAGGATTACATCCACCGTTGCTGCCCCCGTCCATGGCATACTCGCTGGAGGCATTCGAGCCTTCCGAGCTGAGAGTCGCTTCCATTATGCACAATGTTTTCAATCTAAGAGAAAGAAACAATCGTTTAGGATTAAAATTAACTATCTATTTCGTTGCCATTCTCCCTACTTTCTCACACTAATCTTCCAGCTGTTTCTGGAATGTCTCTGTATACATGTATGGGAATTTTTTATTTTTATTTTTGCTGACGAATTGTTGTTTAGACATGAAATTTGCAGCTTGCTTATTATTTTTATAACTTTGTTTTTTTTGTTAGTGGATGACGCAGACTAATACACAAACAAAACAACATGTGTGTTGTTAATGTTGTATATATGGCGCAGTTTATTGAATAATCAATTAAACTCTGTTGCTTTAGCCTGGCCCAGTATCTACTACTTTCTACCTCTCTCTCTCTCTATTGCTTGCTTACGCACTCTGGTTGTATTTTTAGGTCTTGCAAAATTAAATTCGTATTTATCTCTCACTTTAATGCAATCCACAAGTGTCTGGCTATTTTTATTCACTTTTATTTGTCGTACCTTTTATCAGTTTTTATGATTGCTTTCTGTGTTTTTTATATGTTTTTACTTGAGCAATTTCACGTTTTTGCAATTCTTCTTTGTTGTGTTATGTTGACAAACAGAGATGGGAGTTCCATCGATATAGTTTATCGCTTTTATCGAGTGCAGCCACTACCGATAAATTGCTCGGTGGCGCCAACCCGTAACTGGAGTATGTGTCGCATACTTTTGGGCAAGTGGATAAATATAGTTTAAATATTTTTCTTCAGTTGCATCTTTCCTTTGTCGGAAAAAGAAAAATATAAATTATTTACATGACTTGCATTTAATTCTTTTTTAATACATTTTTACAACATTTATTGTTCAAGATCAAAAGCATAACCGAATGACTAAAGGATCGAAATGTACCTATTGTAATGTAAAAAAATATATTATATTCATTATTATTTCGCTTTATTACATATTATCAATCGAGCAACGATGTTGATTAATGAGTTATTTGTTTATTGGTATTTGCTAGTTTTCTCGGTAATTGCACTTTTATCAGTCACTTTAATTTGCAGAGTTGTGTAAATTCAATTGAACTCACAAAAGACTGCACCAAGAAAACACAACGACTAATGAAATGATAAAAACTTTCCACAGAGCGAAGCATTCATCCTCTTCTTTGACTCGAAAGAACTGGTCAGTAAGATTTCATAACCTTTTTGTGTCCAACTTTTGTAAGGAAGATAATTACTAATGATCAAAATTCACATAGTCATAAAATATTTTAAGCAGGACGAACCGATAACTATATCTTGCATTATTTATCTTATGCCATAAACAGGATATTCAACTTTCAGTTATTTGCTACTGATCCTTATGCAAATAACGCACTAAAAATACATTTGGCCGCACCTAAGTAAATTATGACCTATCACTATTATTTTTGTTTAATTATCACGTTTGCAATACCCTGCAATTAATTTTAATAAAGGGTATATTCAGATTGATATTATATTACAGTAGAAACCTAGATTGAAAATTATTTTTGCAAGTAAGTATGATAAAAAAAATGATTCTTTCTATTTTTATAAAAATTTATATATTATGGATATATAATATTTGTCTGTTTCTAAACAAACTAGTCTTTTTGTTTTAAAGCTATTGCAAGGAATCTTTTTATTTGAGCTTCTTGTTTATGTAAGCAGTAAATTTGTCATAATCAGATAGAACCACTAGGACCAATAGAAAACTATATACCATACCAAATGACACAACACAAAGAGTTATTATACTTTTAAAGTTAAAACTGAGCAGGATGTAGAGATCTATATAATCTACTAAGTAGCCAAAATTATCATTCATTTCTCATTTTTTAAATCAATTTCATATACATATAAAATATGGTAAATTTTATACCAAATGAGAGACTAACTTGAATGCTATTCGTCTTTTATTTCTGAAATTTTCTCGCGATGTAAAACATATTTCTGTAAAATAAGCTTCACTTAGATACGTCACCACTTTAAATTAAATTATTGTGTTTTTTTTTTCTAAATATGCAAAATTTTAAATTTATTTAATTGCATTGCATTTTATAGGGTATCTTAAAGCCTGTCCCTTAGACCAAAAACATCAAATTTCGACTGTAGCATCTTACCTTCCTTTTGGAGCCTTCATGGAAGAACTGCGTCAGGCATATTTAATGAGTTTGTCAAGTCTCTTCTAAGTCTCTCTTTCTCTCTCTGCCATCTCTTTACCTGAAATAAATATCTGTATATAAATATCTGTAGATTGTATATATCTGACAATTCTCTCACTGGACAACTTCGGGTTCGACTATCAGTATAGATTGTTATTGCTGTGGTCACGTCGGGATCGCTCGATTGTTGATTAATATTTGTCGTCTCGGGGTTCTTGGCTATAAAACTCACGCAATGCCGTCCAAACGTTTTCAGTCTCAATTTGCTGGCGGACGGTCAAGTTCGTTTGTTTTTTCTTCTGTATTAAACACAGAAAACAAAATTTATATATCTACAGTAAGTTTCTCTTGATTAAAAATTCGCAAAAACAAAATTGAATTTATAATTAACAAATGAAATGTGTTCGGTTTCACTTATTGCTTGAACTAATTACAAGGGCAATTTATTGTGCGAGACGAGAGAGAGATAAAGTAAACGTAAATTGTAGTCAAACTGTTTGTTTAACAATCTTATCTATGGGTACAAGCAATAGATGGATTAACTATAGTCATCGTTATTATAAGTGGACAGTGCTATAAATTTGTGAACAAGTTATCTAACACACTTTAACGGTAGTTCGAGTTTATTTTAGTGCTTATCGTTTGGATTATTTATGATCTTTATCGATCTTTTTGAGGTGATATTAAACTATAGATTAAAGCACCCACAGCATTTACTCAGCGAATGTAAATGAAAGTTTTAACACAATTTAACACCTTAATATGGTTCCTAAGTACTTTGAGAGACTTCTGAAGATACTTATTAGCAGAGTCTTGTGAATTTTTAAACTAATTAAATGGTTTTAACATAAATTTTTTAGAGATATGAAGAAAGCTTGCATCCCACTAAACATTAGTTTATTGACATTTACATTTCATATTTAAATATTATATGTAAGGCCAACAACTTTGTTTAAACTTTTAAAAGATGGTAGATATAATTATCTAAAGTCTCTCTCTAAGTAAACTGTTTTCACTTTCTTTAATATATGGATAACCAGTTAATTATTTTGCTAATTAATGCCTTAATATTTTTTCAACATTTTTCTTTATCTAAATAAAATATTTAAATTAAATTTAGCAAAATTTCTTATGCATATGTATATAATGAATGATTTCTCATCAGATCAAAGAAAAGTTTTTTACATGGCTTTCTTTAAAATCAAAAGAAATGATACAAGAAAAAAAAAAGAATTTTTTGCCAATTTAAAACTTTGTCACAAAATGTTTTAAAACTAGTTTCATGCATTAGTTAATTGTTAAATTTCTACGTCATTAATTAGTATTCAAAATTTGTCTCCACAACATTTCAACACAATTTCTAACGAGCAAATATAAATAAAATTGAATAATAATATAAAAAAATATATTTATATTCTTAGAAATATATTTTTGACAAAAATTATTTAAACAAGCCTTAATTTAATAATGGTTTAAGAAACATTTAAGAAACTTATTTTCTTGCTTCAAATTTTCGAACTGAATTTGAAGGTGTGTTTAAAGCTATTATACTTAAGAAAATAGTGAAAAAGTCATTTGAAACTTGTAGTCTTTATTGATTTCTGCTTTTCTGGCCGTAAACTTTAATATAGAGGAATATTTTGTGCCTTGTTTTTTTCTTAAAATAAACAGAGAATAGCTAAAGTTACAAGTTAAGTAAAATTTATTATAACATCATTTTAAAATTATTATTATCGAAAAAATAAAACTGCTCCTGCAATTCTCTAGAAAAATTGTCAAAATTCAAATTTTACAGAAATTATGGAACTAATCAAGATCTATTTATACTCTTTCATTTTGGTCTTTAAATTAATTAATTTAATAGCTTTTTAGTAATTTTTTTTTATTTATACCTTTAAAAATACATATAACAATTCCATTTATTGTTATAAAAAGATTTAAGAGTTAAGCCTTCTTACCAAATGAACATTTATAACTTAAATACGAATACTCTTTTATTTTGGTCTTTAAATTAATTAATTTTATAGCTTTTTAGTAATTTTTCTTTATTTATACCTTTGAAAAATATAATTCCATTTTTTTCTTATAAAAATATACCTTAAATATGAAAAAAAAATTAAACAAACAGTTTTTTTCCGACAAAATGATAATAGAGTGAAAATTAAGTTTAAATTGACACTCATTTTATAAACTATATCAATTTTATGCTAAAAAGTAAAATAAAATAAATAGTTAAATAGTTTAGTTAAATTATCCGAGATTTGTTGGAGACATTTAAGTCTTTCTGCTACAAATTTGATATATTAGTTTTTGAAATCATGACATATAATTACATAGCTACAAGATTAGAAACAAAACAGAATATTAAACATAGATTTATTGCTGATAAAATTTTCAAAAAAACTTTTTTAAAACGACTTATAAACAATTAAAAAACACAAGCTGTTAATTTATGTTTAGTAATTTCGAAAACTACTTCTAAGTAGAAAAGAAAAATAGTGCAAATATTTAAAATGTCAACAAAATGACTCGTTACTTGAATTGTAAATCATTTCTGTCTGAACTTGACTTGCTATAATTTGAACGGCCCATTTGCAACAGTTTGAAATGAGTTGTGCAATTAAGTTATCAATGGAAGCGATCTTATCGGACGCGATGATAATATGAATTAGTTCAAAATAAACTCTTCGTAGAGAGGGAAATAGCATGTGCGAGACAAATTCAATATCATTTATAGTGTAGTGTTTTTTTTTTTTTTTTGTATGCCATGCTGACCCCGGGATCGGGCGAAATGTACAACATTTAAATTAATTACGGAGACTTTTCGACGTCATCTTTCAGATTCTAATCTTAAATTCAAAATTTCAAACAAAAAATAAATAACAAAATGTTTTTACATTTCAGTTGACTGTGAGCTTTAGTTGAAAATGAAGCTATTTCTATTGCTGGTTTTAGCGACTGTCCTGGCGGTAAGTAGTTAAATTAAGACCTTTTCTTCATATGGATCTATCTAAATTTGATTATTTTAGCTAAGTCAAGCCTTGGTGAAAGAGGAAATCCAGGCCAAAGAGTATTTGGAAAATCTAAATAAAGAGCTGGCCAAGCGCACTAATGTGGAAACTGAAGCCGCTTGGGATTATGCCTCAAATATAACCGATGAGAATGAAAAGAAGAAAAATGAAATATCCGCCGAATTGGCCAAATTCTTGAAAGAGGTCTCAGCCGATATACAGAAATTCCAATGGCGTAGCTATCAATCGGAGGAATTGAAGCGTCAATTCAAATCTTTAGCTAAATTGGGTTATGCCGCTTTATCGGAGGCTGATTATGCTGAATTTTTGGAGACCGTCTCGGCGATGGAATCAAATTTCGCAAAGGTCAAGGTCTGCGACTACAAGGATGATAAGAAATGTGATTTGGCCCTAGAACCCGAAATTGAGGAGGTGATCACCAAGAGTCGTGATCCAGAGGAATTAAAGTATTATTGGCGTGAATTCTATGACAAAGCTGGAACACCAGTGCGTTCTGAGTTTGAGAAATATGTTGAACTCAATACCAAGGCTGCCAAATTGAATAGTAGGTTTGAACAACTCATTTTTGAGAAGATTTCTTTGAATTTCCTTTCTCTAACTTATAGACTTTACATCGGGTGCTGAATTGTGGCTGGATGAATATGAGGATGCAACATTTGAGCAACAATTAGAGGATATATTCGCTGAGATACGTCCACTCTATGAGCAAGTTCATGGCTATGTGCGTTATCGTTTGAGAAAGTATTATGGCGATGAGGTGGTATCCGAAAAGGGTCCCCTACCCATGCATCTATTGGGCAATATGTGGGCCCAACAATGGTCTGACATTGCGGAAATTGTCTCACCTTTTCCCGATAAGCCATTGGTCGATGTCAGCGATGAGATGGTCAAACAGGGTTATACAGCTCTAAAAATGTTCCAAATGGGTGATGATTTCTTTACCTCCATGAATCTGACTAAATTGCCACAGTAAGTTAAATTTAATTAAAGTTAACTAACTTAATTAAAACTAATTTGATTACAGAGACTTTTGGGATAAATCGATTATTGAGAAACCAACCGATGGTCGTGATTTAATTTGCCATGCCAGTGCCTGGGACTTTTATCTCAAGGACGATGTGAGGATCAAACAATGCACTACTCTCACTCAGAGTCAATTGTTTACAGTCCATCATGAGCTTGGACATATACAGTATTTCCTGCAGTATCAACATTTACCATTCGTTTTCCGTACTGGTGCCAATCCTGGCTTCCATGAGGCTGTTGGCGATGTCCTTTCGCTTTCAGTGTCCACGGTTAAGCATTTGGAAAAAATTGGTCTATTAACCAATTATGTACGCGATGAAGAGGCTCGCATTAATCAGCTCTTCTTGATGGCCTTGGATAAGATAGTTTTCCTTCCATTTGCCTTTACCTTGGACAAATGGCGTTGGGCCCTGTTCCGTGGTCAGGTGGAGAAGGAGAATTGGAATTGTGCCTTCTGGAAGCTAAGAGATGAATATTCGGGCATTGAACCACCAGTTGTGCGTAGTGAGAAAGATTTTGATGCCCCAGCTAAATATCATATATCCGCTGATGTCGAGTATTTGAGGTAAATGAACAAGCATATATATATTTAATAAAATGGTTTGTTAACTTATTTTTTATCGTTTGCAGATATTTGGTCTCCTTTATCATACAGTTCCAGTTCTACAAGTCGGCCTGCATTAAGGCTGGACAATATGATGCTTCAAATGCAGATTTGCCTCTGGATAATTGTGATATTTATGGCAGTGCAGCTGCAGGAGAAGCCTTCCAGTGAGTCCTTATGAGAAAGAGCCAGAAATATTTAATTTTTCAATTATTTTTTTTACCTCAATAGCAACATGCTTTCTTTGGGTGCCTCGAAACCCTGGCCAGATGCATTAGAGGCCTTTAATGGCGAACGTACTATGACTGGCAAGGCTATTGCTGAATATTTTGAACCTTTGCGAGTTTGGTTGGAAGCTGAAAATATCAAAAATAATGTCCATATAGGTTGGACTACATCTGATAGTAAGTTTTTCCTTATACAAAATCTCTTTAAAGAGAGTTTATGTAAATTTTTGTCTCTTTTTTATTTGCAGAATGTGTGGCCTCTTAAATGTCTAAAATTTTAAACAATTTTTGTATCATTCTTTTTGAACTTCTTTTTTGCTCAATAAAGTTGTCATGAAACTTGTATTTTGTTTCAACACAGAGAGAGAGAGAGGGAGAAAAAAAACTAGACCACATTATAATTACAAATTCTGTATACTGGCCGCCAATTTTGGTCAGTTGTTATAGCCAAGTGAACAAGCTCAGAACGTTTTGTGAACAGAATGTTAAATTTTTATCTACTAATTCCAGTGAGTTTTGTGAGAAAATTTATCAGCAAATTAAAAGCAAATTTTGTATAACTTTTTCTTAGCTTTGTTGGGGTTTTGTTCTAGGACAATCCTTGACTGAATTTCTTAATGAAGCTAATCATAATTTAGCTTTAGCCTACGATCAAGAGGTTTTAGCTCAATTACAACATGAAATTCAGGGACCTAATGATCTGGTTGCCCTTCTGCAAATTGAAATTGCCAATGAAAGATTAATGAAATATATTAACTATCTAAACAATGAAGGAAAAAAGTTTAAAAAAACAAAAGTGGAAAACTTACAACAACGTCGTTTACTCTCAATGTTGCCCCAGTTGGGCTATGAGGCATTGACGGGTTTAGAATTAAGACGTATTTATTCTCTTTCCGCCAATATGAGTGAGAGTTATAAGAATGTCAAACTTTGTGCATATGAAAATCGAAAAAATTGCACTTTGCGCCTAATACCAGATATTCAGACTATAGTACAAGAGAGTAAAAATATAGATGAGATCGAATATTATTGGTATGAATGGCGTCGTTCAACTGGTTTGAATACTCGTTCACAATTTGTGGAGTTCATAGAGCTCTACAAAAAGACAGCCCGTCTTAATGGCTATCTCCAGGCAGAGGATTATTGGTTTCGTGGCCTGGAATTAAATGGTGTGGAGACTCTGAAGATTCTAGATGGTTTTATGGCTGCATTGAGACCTTTGTTTCTGCAATTTCATGCTCATGTTCGAGGGTCTTTGAGGAAAATGTATGGCGAACGTTTGATACCCAAAGGCAGACCATATCCTCAACATTTATCAGAGATTTTCATAGGCAATGCCTTTCGTCGAGTTCATGCCGAATGGTTTGCAGATTTACCAGCTCCAAATGTGGGTTTGCTTAATATAACAGAAGCCTTACAAAGACGTGGTTGGACTACCACCCAGAGAATCTTTTGGAATGTGGCGGAATACTTTAGAGGCATTGGTTTGCCACAATTGGAGAGGTAAGATTAATAATTATGAGAAGTTTAATCAATCTAATTGAGTTTTTTTGGCAAGTTCTCTTTGGACTTTTGCCCAGCCAATGGCCTATCAGGAGGAGGATCATTGTTTCCACAAGGCTTGGCGTTTCTATGCTCTACGACAAACCAACTTTACCTATTGCCCTCTCATTGATGAGGAACGTTTCTTCAATATGTTTGAGGCACAAAGTGATGTTCATTTCTTTAGGGCGACCTTTCAACAACCCACACTTTTGCAGGAAGAACCTTTTCCACATTTTAGTGATGCCCTTGGCAAATGTTTCTCTTTAGCTGCCACTTCACCACGCTATCTACACAAAATAGGACTCATAAAGGAATCAAAATGGTTTGAATTGCCAGCTCGTCTGAATCGTTTGTATATTCAAGGTTTGAGAGTGATATTCTTGTTACCAGTTTTCTATGTACTCGATCGATATAGAGTAGAGGCTCTGAGTGGTCACATAAAAGCGGATGACAATGAAGCCTATTGGCGTCTAACGGAGAACTATACCGGAGCAGCGGCCCCAAAGAGAAGAACTAATGCTGAATTTGATGTGCCAGCTAAACTCTTAATGGAGGTGGATGATCAATATGCCAGGTGCGTTTCACTTCCATTCTCGTTCAGTTTTGTCTTTGATGTACTTACTTTCTTTTTAGCCAAATATTCAGCACAGTTTTGCAGTTTCAATTGCTAAAACACTATTGTTTGAAAACTGGTCAAGAGAGGGCCTTGGATCTATGTGATCTATCGGATCAGAGTGGACTTGGTGCTAGTCTACAACGTGCCATGGCTTTGGGATCATCGAAACATTATAGACAAGTCTTGCAAGAACTACTTGGTGAAAAGGAATTAAATATCGATGGGCTTTTGAGCTACTTTCAGCCATTACACAATTGGCTAGTGCAGCAAAATCGTTTAAAAAATTTGGATGTGGGTTGGACATGAAGCGTTAAGATATATCTTAACATATACTAGTTATTTATCAGCCTAAAAGCTCACTTGGCTTTGCTATTGTAAGGGGTTTGTGTGTACTAAAAGTATGCAGTAGTAATTTAATTTCTTCTTTTCAAATGCAAAAAATGAAAGATTATTTAGCAGAAAAAAAAGTCATACAAAAAACTCAGAAAGGTTAAATGGGCAAGAAAAGTATTTTTATTTTAATATTTGATAATAACTTTTAATTTTCATTAACTTTTCAAGTTGTAACCCATTCGTTTAAAAATAAAAAATTTGTTGTAATTTTTGGCTGATCATTTGATTTTGACATTGAGAGCATATCAAAACCTGAAAAAATTTTTTTATTAGTTTTACAAGGGTGTGCAACATACACTCGGATACTTATAAGTATCTGATTTTACAAGAAACATTAAGTTTTCACCTAATCTGTAAAACTAACTATAATATGCTAGCCTGGAAGAATTAATCTTTAACGGAGGCGAAGATCCAAATAATCAAATGCAAATAATTGTGGTTATATAAGGTTCCATGTCTGATATTTGACCTTTGATAAATGGTCAAAATGTAACGGAAAATTTAGTACATCCAAAATTAAGCATTAACAAAAAAGAAAAGAAAAACGAGGTGAATTGCCCATTATAATTCATCTGACACAAACCAATTCTGAGAAGTCAATCAACCGATGTGGCTGGAAATAATATTATTAAGGGGTCTTTCGTTTTTTCTGGAATTTTTCAAATATTATCAAACCTTTGAAAAAAAGCTGGATATAGGTCAAAAATTAAAATGACTTGGGTTTAAAATTAAATTTTCTTTGCCTTAAAAATTATTCTTGCTTTCATTTGCTGTTTATTTTTCCTGCGCTACGTAAAATTTAGAAATTCTTTTTTAAAACTTGATAATCTGATAATCTTTATAATAATCTAATAATCTTTATAATAATAATAATATACATTTGATAATAATATACATTTGATTGGACAAAATAAAAATGTTTTTCCCATTTTCCAAAAATTAAGTTACGAAAAAATCATCTTATTTCCCTTTTCTGTTGCATTCTTTTGCATATTTTTAAAAAATATTCGCATCTCGCCAAAACCCAAAAACAGTTTTTAGCCCAAATAAGATTTTATATCTGTTAATTTAATTATCATTTTCTTGGATGATAGTTTTTTATTTGAATCCGATAAATAACTTTAATCTTTCCCATTATGCGAAAAAAATTAATCACTCGCTTGATTTAACAAATATTTGTTGAATACATTTTCCCAACTATAAAAAAACTAAAATGAAAACAAAAATAAACCGGAAAGAAATTGTAGTAAATGCATAAACATAAACTGAAATAGGTATAATTAAGATGCACTTGATTATGGATGATGACGACTCTAGTGGAGGTTCTTCACTTTGACAGCCAGCCATTAGAACGAATCTAAATAACTACACAGACTAACGATTAGTTTAAACGCAAATAAAAAAATACGAAAACGAAAATGAAAATTAACTTTGAGTACGTGTGCATCAGGTGCGTCATGAAAAGCGGTTTTCCTGCTTTGATGGGTGTTTGTTCTATTTGGTTACAACAAATTATTCATTCATGTAAAATACTAATAAAATTAATTAATAGCAAAACACTTGATATTGGTTTAATAATTTTCCCACGGTTCTTAAGGCTTTCATAAGGTTTTATATAAGAACATGTTCTATAACTTGACCTTGACAATTAATTAGCTGATGTACCCAAAATACGTTAATCAACCAACCACATCATAAAAATTAAAAAAGTAGAAAAAAACCACATTAAAAAAGTATTTATGAGCTCATATTTCCGAGACAGATCGCAATCTAATTACTAAATGAATCACATTTCTTTAGTTTATTTAAGTACATCTATTGTATACTTATTTCTGTATGCAATCAAGGCATCAATCAGTCTGACAAATCACCTTAACACCTTCTCACCCCACCTCACCTCGCCGTCTCCCCTACTATCTGTAGAAATTTATATCTCTCATCTCTCATCTGACTTACCTGCATTCATTAATTTCTCTCCCCACCCACTAGGCATGAGTCAAAACATTTTTTCATTTTTTATTTTCACATGTGCCACCAGGTCAAGAGTGACTATCGGTGGCATTCCACAAATCTGACATGACCAGCGTGCATGAGTGAGCGGGTGGAGCCAACAGACAGAGACAGAAACGCAAGTGCAAACTTGATAGTAAAAAACCGACTCTTTTATATATACTTTTGTTTACATATGTAATGAGTTTGCAAAACTCCGCAAATTGGAGTTGAGACCGCCGTTTCCTGCGGGTCTGTGATTACCTAACTACTTATGCAAATACGCCTTCGAATGTAGAGTAATGTTTGCTTCTACTAAAATTGGTTTTATTTAGTTTTTTATTTACCAGTGCAGTTAGTTACAGCTCTGCCAGATTTATTACTACATATAGGGAACAAGTTTATTAATGCTTCTATAAAAACGTGTTTTAGTCAAGTGCTTTGATTAATTGATGACAAATTTGATTTCTTTGCATTTATGATTATAGTTAGGCGATCGCTTAAAGTCTGTTATACTTACTGATCTCATAGTTAATTTTTATGAGCCCATTATTTTAAAAAGCTTTGAATTCTTTACGACCAGAGAAACAATATTTCTAATAATTATTAGAAAGTTGTCTCGAAATTTTGACTCTCAAGGGATCTTATTCGAATTAAATAATGAAAACCCCATCAGGTTAGACTTACGGCCTTACTGAACTGAAAGGAATTATTATAACTCTTTATTCATTAATTAATAAATTTTAATGGTAAGATTGAGCTCTAGTCGGCTATTCAATTAGAGGATCCAAAAGTTTAATAACATTCAAAAAATGCCAAAATCATTTTGCAAAAATTGTATAATCAAAAGATACTTAAACATAGGTAAATAAATATTCTAATACTTTATACAAAATGTATTAATTTTTACATTTTTTTCACTCCTTTTTGGGGTTAGTTTCTAAATCTATAAGATAAATAAGATAAACTCAAGTTGAAAACTTTGTTTAAATTTGTCTATAAATTTGTAAACTTTTATTTAAGTCACCAACTATTTGGTTAGTTTTATTGAGTTAAGGCAAAAAGCGAAAATTTATTGATTTTTGTATGCATTCTTCAGAAAAATAAATTTTTTTTATAGTGAAAGATTTGATAAAACAAAAAGGAAGAAATCAAAGTAGTGTATCTATATGTGTCTACTATACAGTGACTCAACTTTTTTAAGAACATGGAAGCCCACTCTCCCAGCTTGAATTTTTCAATTTTACCGCGTCTTGGAAGTGATCGATCCACATG
The DNA here is from genome assembly GCA_018903935.1 of Drosophila insularis. NCBI lineage: Eukaryota > Metazoa > Arthropoda > Insecta > Diptera > Drosophilidae > Drosophila > Drosophila insularis. Next base: position 6,790,685 of record JAEIFP010001084.1, on the reverse strand, counting down.
ATATGTAATACTGGTCTAAATCGTCTTGGTCAATCTTAAAGCTTAATTTAAACATCTCTTTAACTGTTTTTCAAGCAGGCCTGGTACTAGGATTGTGTTGAAAAAAACCATCTGAAGGTATTTATTACTTTTTCTTATCTTTCCCTCCTCCACAGAAGTCAATGTAGAATAATTAGAATTCAACATTTGACAATTTTTAATTCCAGGTAAACTGGAATTACAATGCCAATTTGTCCTTATAATAAAGTAGACTTTAATTAAACTTGTTTATAAATTAATCACAAAACGTTGATAGGTTTTTTGTTTCTTGTTTGTGGCCAAAATAGATTTAAATATTTCCTTAAAATTGATTACATATAGTTTTAATTTCTTTAAAGAATTTCAACTAATTCGAACGTTAGGCTTAACCGGATGTAGACCAATCTTAAGCAGTATAAAAAGGGAAGGTGAGCGAAATTAGCGAAATTTTGTCCAAAATATTCGAATTGAATGAACATTCTATGAAAGTTAAAACAAGCAAAAGCTTTTCCATTTTTCAAAATGTTCACAAGAAGTAAATATTTGAAAAAATGTATCCTATGATTATGTCTAACAATAAGTTAAAGTTTAATCAATTTAAAAATTGTTTACAAAGCCGGCAAATAAAAGGTTTCATAAAAAATAAAAATAATAACGTTAACAAATTTCTTTATTTACTTTTTTATTTTAATTTAGTGGCTATTCATTTTGAGTATAAACTAACCATTATTCATAGTTTAACTCATTCCTTCCATTAGAAGTGAACTTAACTCAAATATGTTTGTGTGCATATGACTCAACTCACTTTGTGACTTTCTCACAGTCACTACTATTATTTTGCGGTTGAAATTTTTTGTATTTTGACTGATATGTATGTACATACATACATACATACGAATACTGGAAGATACATAGATACATATTCATATGTATTGTACCCTTATAATTGCAAACATGCATGGCGAAAACACAAAACATTTACATACAACATCAGATACATACAAATATATATACATATATTAAACCTCATTGTTGTCGCTAACAGCAGCAGCGACAGAGACAGAGACAGCAGCGATTCTCAGTTGAGTCTCCTCAGTCCTCAGTGCTAATTGCGATTATCTCATACTGGAAGCACCTGAAAAAAATCAGTCAACAGCGCTGCCTGCATAGGAGATTTGAATTTTTATTTTGAGTTGGAAAAAGTTATTTGAAAATATTCTTAACGTCTCCGGTTAGTAGAGTTTTAGACGCGTTACATGTCGTTACGTGGGCGACAGTCGGAAAAGTGAAAAAATAAGTGCAGTGCTTTTTAGTGAAATTTTGTTAATGACCTGTGAGAGAATATAAAGAAAACCAAGGTCAAAGTGCTTTAAAAATGATGCCCAATATTTGGTTAATATGTGCAATTTGTCTAAGTTTTTGTTATGGCCAACCTCAATTGAATTTGCCAACCCCTCAGCCAGAGGTTTTCTATAATGGTTATACACCAAATGTGGCAACAACACCAGCTCAATTGCGAGCCGATCGTGATCGCGATCAACGTTATGGACCACCCTATGCAGATGACGGTGGTGGTGGTGCTGGTGGGAATAATGATGATGGCTTAGATGATTTTAGGGTGTGTCTTGGATTTGAATGGAATTTCTTCGTGGACTCGATCTATAATGTATGCTAACTTTTTTCAGTATGGCCAGACATATGATGAACGCATGAGATTGGGTTATGCCTATCCCACACCTCAGCAAAATTTCAGTGATTCACCCTTCAGTGGTGATCGGGATCGACAATCGCAAGGGCAAGGGCAAGGGCAAGTGCAAGGCGAAAATCGTTATTCCAATCACAATTATGGCCCTCTAGCGGGGACATACAACGATGATGAGCGATATAATCAATATAACAATAATAATAATAATAACAACAACTACAATAACAATCCCAATGTTGAATTTGTTGGCGGCAATAATCGTTTTACGAATCCATATCTACAAAATCAGGATCGCTTTAACCTCAATCAGGGTTTTTCGGATCGTCAACGTTATCAGCAGGATCGTCGCTATCAACAGGAATTGGAAAAACTGCGTCTTTTCCTTGTCGATGCCGATCAAAAGGGCTCCCAAGAGTGTACCGCCAATGTGGCAGCCCAATGGAATTTTGAGACTAACGTCAACGATTTTACACAGTCGGAAGCGGTGAGTTAGTGGCACAAGTAATTGTGGTTACCAACAAGCACGCGATGTATAGCTAGTCTCATACATATATACACGCTTAGTTGGTAGTTTGGTGTTGTAGTGGTAGTGGTGCAGTTTTCCCATGGAGACTCACAGATAAAGTCGGAAAAGTGACGCTTTGAAGGTCGAATCGACCTGTATGTAAGAGAGTTTCCCAGGCAGAAATGCCAATGTCAAAAATTGAGTTGTTACATGTGACTATCTTACCAGTTTAAAGTCACTATTACTATTTGGTTAAAGTCTTTGTGACATGCGTTAAAAAATAAGGTTTTGTTTCGAATGTTCATCTTACTCTATCTAGTTTTAAGTTTGCTATACGAGGTCATTCTATAACTTGACTCTGCTTTAATATCAGGTTGTTGAAATTTTTCTATTATATTTAATTGTTATTTCTTGCAAATTGCAACAAGCAAAGAGAGTTACCTTAGATTGCATTAATATTGAATTCTCCCACGATCAAAAATATGATTAAATCAATTAACCAGCATTCTAATATTAAATCCGCTTTTAGATTGTATTGTTTCTCTACTTTGTCAATATTGATATCAATCATTATGATTAGAATATTTAAAAAATTTAATGGGCTATGGAAAAACCTTAAGCGAATTTTTTTCATACAATGCCACAAACATTTTTTATTAAAATAAAATATATAAATTGTCTTTCAAATTTTAGTTATTAATTTTGATAACTTTTTTGATTGATGTGGTCGAATAGTGAAAAAAACACACAAATCTCCTTTAGATCTTGGTTTGTGGGTAAATTTTTTTCAACATTTTTTCAGGGTTTTTATTTTTGTAAAAGAAATATGACGTTTTTTGTGAGCCAATATTCTCGTCATGTGAGGCAAATTTGGAACTTCAAACGAGATGTTCTCGAATATTTTAAGGAATATTTTGAACTAGCGGCATGGATATAGACCGAAATTCTGAACCGATTTTAATGACATCATTTTATTTACAATTTTTTTTAATAAGAACAAAACAAAAAAAAGGCCACCTTTTGTCAAAAAAAATCACAAAATTTTTATTATGGTGGGGACTAGAGTCATTTCTATACTAAATTTAACGACGGGTTAAACTTAAATTTCAGACAATTTTTGGGTTAACTTTTAACCGAGATCTTTTAGAATAGCGCTTCTACCGAAAAAAAATATTTTTTTCTAATTATTATTTTCCAAATACATAATTCTAAAAACTCTTTCCGTTTTGAAATAATATTTTTAACAATTGTTTTAATAACAGACTGCCAAACAATAATATCCTTCAGAGGAATTTTAATGTGTTTGAAGTTTGTTTTGTCGAGCTTGAAACTTCAAAGGAGACTGAATTTTATTGTAAAAATGGAAAACGTCCATTTTATTTTTCATCGACCTTAAGCTCTTAAATAAAATGTTTTTAAATTTTTAGGAATGCCAAACAGAATCATTTGGAGCAAATTCCTCAGTATTTTTACTTAAACCTTTCTATTTTAATTGCAAGACCTTGGACAATATTTTATTTGGTAGTCAATTCCATGTTAGTAATCTATTTCTAACAATTATTGTTGATATATACATATGTACACACTCGTATAATAATAAAGATAGAAAAGATCGATAACTTTTTAACTTTAAATAAACAAAATACTCATTAGATATAATTTTTTGTCTGTGTTTCGTGAAATTCATGTAAAAAAAAAGTTCCCATATAAAAATTACATTAATATGGTGTATTTTTAATGTTTTTGAATATAATTATTGATCCATAAGATTACAAATGTTCGTGAAAAAAGAATTTAAAATGTAGCCATGTTTTTCTTCTTCAATTACACAATAATGGTAAAAATAGTGTGAAAGAAAGTACTCAAATTTTAGACGGCCAGTTTTAAAGTGTTTGACAAATTCTGAATATTTTGATAACAGATCCAATTTAGAATTAAGGTAAATGTGCTTATTATGAGAAGTGAAAAATATTAAGGTTCAGTGTATTTATTGACGTGTATATAAGGGTTTTGGAGGTGTTATCTTTGTATTGCTTCGTTTTAGTATAGGAATTTTGGAAACTTCTGACTTATGGACCTGAGTTAAAGGATCTTGATTTTCCGAATTATTGTTGGACATTTCATATTTCTGAAGGTTTTTAATCTCTATATTCACAGTTGCTTGTTGGGCTTGTTTAGAAATTGGAATCCGAGAAAGGCTGGCCCCTGTATTAATACGTTTCAAAACTGGTGTAGAGGAATCGATGGGTTGCTCGTTTTGTATATTCGTATTGGAGGTATTATTTTCATTATTCGTTCCCTCACATTTTATATTCTGAATATTTGTGCCATTTTCTGCAAAATTTTGGATATTATTTCCATTATCACGACAATGAATTCCCTTGATTTTTGCATAGGGAAAATTGGCAATCTCTTCTGTGTTTATTGTGATTGCAGTCTGAACTGAAACTGTTCTCTTTCCATTATTAACAAAATCCAATCTGCCGGTTTGTTCGATCTGTAAAATTGCACAATTGAAGTATAGTTCTCACAATTTATAGTCGTCAATTACAAACCCAATCCATAAAGGGTGTTCCACGCAAAAGATATAGCAAGAAGACACCTAATAGTAGGAAACTGATCCCATATAGACAATCATAATAATTAAGATTTGCAAAATATTGAACAAGAAATTCGCAAAAACTTTTCTTCGGATCAGGTTTAGGTTGATAAAAGTTAAACATTTTTTTTTTTTTTTTTAAAGAAATTATTACAATATGTACAGAAAAATCTGTACGATATGACTTGAGCGGCTTTTTACTTGAAAGTGAATATTTTTCTCGTTGAAACAAATTCAAGATGGAAATGTTTTGTCATGGCCTACAATAGATCTTGATTTTTTCCTACTTCGGTTTCATTTAAGATTTTGACAATACAATTTATTTTAACTATTGTCATTGGTCAGACAGCTAAAGTATTCTGGAGGCTTTGTAAAATTTTCCTTCTGAAACTATTTCCATTTATTTAGTTAAATGCCCAACAACGTTATGTGGAATTTCAACGTATTACGGCCGGACAATCGAAGAGCATAAACAAGGATCTCATCTTTGATCGTCGTTTGTATCGACAATTGATGTTACAATCGGAAGTTGGACCCAATGCTTTGCCTCTGGACGTTTTAGATAGAGTAAGAAATATCAAGAATTTTTATTTTCAAAACAATTTTGATACTAATTAAGTTCTCAAATCCTTTATTCAGTACAATCGTTTGCTCAATCAGATGCTCTTTCTATATAATAGCGCAAGTATATGCGCCTATCAACAGCCATTTCAATGTGATTTACGCTATATACCACATTTAAAGGATATTATGGCCAAGAGTAGAGATTGGGATGAGTTGCAGCATACATGGGTGGAATATCATCGAAAGGCGGGAAGGGAAATGCGTAATGATTACGAGCAATTGACTGATGTAATGCAGGAAGTGGCCTATGTAAATAGTGAGTAATTTATTTACATAGCAGTTCAGATATTTCAATCAAAAATGAATAAATTTTTTTTTTTTTGTTGTAGATGTCACAAATGGCGGTGAATATTGGTATTTGGCCTATGAATCGGGTAATTTTCGGCAAGATATTGACATTGTTTGGGAACAAATAAGACCCCTCTATGAGAGTCTACACTCGTATGTGCGCAGAAAATTGCGAGATTATTATGGACCCGAACGTATTAACCGTATTGCTCCAATACCATCACACATTTTGGGCAATATGTATGGCCAATCTTGGTCAAACATATTGGATATACTTATACCCTATCCAGGCCGTAAACTAATCGATGTCACACCACGCATGGTTGAACAAGGTTATACACCATTGTTGATGTTTCAACTGGCCGAGGAGTTCTTTACCTCCATCAATATGTCGGCGGTGGGTCCGGAATTCTATAGAAATTCTGTTTTTGAGCAGCCATTAGACAGAAGAGTCCTGTGTGAACCGTCGGCTTGGGATTTTTGCAATCGTCATGATTTTCGTGTGAAAATCTGCACAGACATCAATCAAAGAAGTTTGATTAGTGTACATCATGAGATGGCTCATATACAATATTTTTTGCAATATCGCCATTTACCCAAAGTCTTTCGAAATGGAGCAAATCCTGCCTTCCATCAGGCGGTAGGCGATGCCATCAGTCTGTCTGTGTCGACGCCAAAGCATTTACAAACCTTGGGCTTGCTGCAAAGATCCTTGGATGATTCTAGCTATGATATCAATTATCTCTTCACCATGGCCATAGATAAGGTGAGCAGCATAGTGAGGAAAATGTAAAATTAAAATAACATAAATTTACTACCTAGGTTGCCTTTTTACCCTTTGCTTTGGCCTTGGACAATTGGCGTTACGATGTCTTCAGTGGAAATGTTAATAAACGTGCTATGAACTGTCATTTTTGGAATTTGCGGTGAGTTTTAATTTATATAGCAAAAATTACTCCAAATTGATGTTGATGATTATTTCTTACAGTGAAAAGTATTCAGGCATTAAGCCGCCTGTTTTGCGTTCTGAAATGGATTTTGATATGGGTGCCAAATATCATATACCCGCAAATATACCCTATGTCAAGTAAGTGTACATATATACATATACTATAATTGCTTTTCTGTCCATTGGCCATTTCTCTTATCTAATTTTACTCACATATTTAAGACTATGAGATATGTAACATTTGCAATTAAAAAAAAAAAACCAACCTCAACTAAAACATGTAATTAAATTTGTTTTTGCCATTTTTTTTTTGGTTTTTTTTTCGATTACAATTTACACACGATCTCGAACATTTTCCATCAAATTGCCAACGATTACGCGCATTGGCCCACTAACTCCAAACTCCACATAATGACCAATATAACTCCAACTGCAACTCAAGCTACTGCCAAACTACATACAAAGAAAAATTCAACTCACTTATCTTCTGTGTAAGTGTGTGTGTATGTGTGTGTGTAACATATATTTCCCGCATTCACTTTCCACTTGGCTGGCACAGTTGGCCATCATTTAAATAAGCCAAGACTGAAAAGCAGTTACGAAAAACTATCGACAATGGACATTATACACATGCTGCATATGTGGAGTATATATCGTCTACAAATATCGGCTAAGCAGGTTGCTTTTGACCCATTAAACTATAAAGATTTTCCATTTCGAGAGATTTGCATTTGTTGTATCAATAGACAAAAGAAAACTCATATGGCAAAATGTTGGTGTCAATGCACTGACCACTCTTTGATCCATTCCTTTTTCATGGCTCTTTTCTTTTGGTATTTGGTTTTGCTTTGGGTTTTTTTTTTTTTTTATTTATATGGCTTGGTATTATATTATATCAGACAGATTGCATAAGACTTGCCATAAAATGGTCTGCGGTTTGCTTTTGAGTTCTTTCAAGGTAGAGTGCAAACTTATGAAATTGCCTGCGATTGGAAAATCGAATTTGAAAACCGATTTCAATTGCAATAAAAGGGCTGAAATATTGGAGTTTAGAAAAATTTATCATGTCTGGATTAGATTGGAAAAAAAATTTATTAGGTCTTGGATTAGAAATATTGTGGAGTTTTGTTTAATGATGTAAAAATTTTTATTTTTTTAAAATTTTTTAAAACCATTTTAAGTGATTAAATAATTAGGTTTAAAAAATTGACAAAATAATCTTTTCTGTTTTCTTTACCTTTCATTTATAAATTTTTCTTCATTGTTGGGAAAAACAATACTTATAAATTAAACTAAATTCAAACCTAATAGTCTAGACTTTAGACTTTACACTCATAGAAAGTAGTAAAAAAAATACCAATTTCAGGCATTTAGTTTTGACTTTTAGATTTTCAAGATTTTCTAATCCATAATAATATGGATATACTATGAAGATAAAAAGGTGATTAATTTTGAATAAAGTAATTTGATTTTCTTTAATATATTATTTGTCTTTATACTTGCTATTTGAAATTTAATATTTTTTATGTAAACAATCCGATTAAAAAAATAACATCTGCTATAAAACAATAGTTTAGTAATTGTTTAATAATGCAAAATGTGTCTTACTTGAAGAGCTATATGAACTTAGGCTTTAGGATAAAGTACTAACTTTTTAAATTTGGGTTAAAATACTGAATGCAGCTTAACCAAAAAGCAATAAAGTTCAGATAACTTAAAAAAATTTGAAATGAATAAGCTAAACATCATTTAATTGCATAATAGTATATAATTGCTAGATGCGAATTTAAGATAAATTATTCTCTTCCTAAAAATCACATTAGAAACTGTTGTTAATTGTGTAAAAGAATCATTTATATTCCCTAAGTATATTGGCAAAATAAATAAGTAAAGTAAGTAAAATTGTAATTAGGACAAAATTATAGAAATTAGCTCTAAACTTTAATTTAGTTTTACTTAAAGGCGCTTTAAGTCTGAGCATTAATTGAGATTTGAAATGTAATTAAGCAAACGTTTTTAAGGGGCAGCATATTCGTTGAGTTTCTTTATCTTTATCTGCCGTCAAACTCTCTGGTTGTTCACATTTCATTGGGGCAGGCTTAATTAATTGCATGCTACACTTCAGACCGCACTTCGAAGCCATTAGCCAGATTTTTATTGCAGCCATTCTTTAAGCATTAGTCCAACTCACTAATACTACTACTGACTGCTGCTAGGGGAAGTTGTGGCATGGAGGGAGGTGTGGGGGGTTACAACACCATTTTCATTTTCATTGTGTTGGCGATTATTTATTGCATAATCAATAAACTGCAAACGCTACAGTTACATAAACAAAAACAGAAGAAACAAAAAACTTAAAGCCGCCAAGAGAGTTTGAGTTAGCCTCGATATGGTAATAAAACAGATCTCTCTAAGCTATCGAGACACACTGACTAAGACTTGTCAGACATTCAAGCCAAACTCCAAAAGCAGCTGGTGGAAAAAGAAACAACAACAACAACAACAACAAATATCGGTTAGCAGCACATGTCCTACAAACCGACTAAGGAAAAATGAAAAACGTGATAAATCCATGTCCCACTTTATTTAACCCACTCTGTGCAAATTGCTGACGGCTTCAATGAAGCCGAAAATGCAAATTGAAACCAAATCTTTTGTGGTTGGCCAGCAACCACAAAGAAAAAAAAGAAGAAATAATACCCACCTAAAGTAAGACCTACGTTGGTGGTGCTAATAAAAAGTAATGGCCAAGCCACAAACTAAACTCTGGAAAATAGACACGAGCCTCCCTTTTGTGTTCTCCTCACCTCTCTCTCTTTCTCTCTCTCTCTCCCTCTGTCTCCATGCTCCATGGAAAATCCAAATGCTAAAAACACAGTGTGTGGAAAATGTAATAAACATGTTCAACTATCCTCCCTATCCCGTCGCATTGGCCTTTCAGGGCAATGTCTAGTTGTCTTTGCTTTTGCTTAGCCCGATGACTGTCTGTGGGCGAGACACTTTGAATATGCAATCATGAATGCAAGGCGATGTTTACCTCATTTGAAAATTAGATAAGACATTTATGGCCAAAATGGTGAAATATGGTATGTCTTGTTTTTCTTTGGGTGATTATTGATTTCGACAGCTTAAGCTTAACATAAACTGAAAATTTTCTTAATGCCAGATTACAATAAAAATTAGCAATTAAATGCTAATAAAAAGGAAGTTAAAAATTTGTACGACTATATTTTGAGTGATTGCATGTGATTAGCTTTACGTTTTTGGTGAGAGATTGGAGAAAGAAAAGGCGGTACAGAAGCTATCTGTAAAAATATCTCTAGAAAACTTTTTCCTTTAACTAACTTTGTTAAATGTCTCTAAAATAAAGAGCCAAATAGATATTTTCGTTCGTAAAAGATTTAAAGATGAAGATATCTCTCACTATATAAAGTGCATATATTCTGTTCTTTGGCCCGTTCTTTAGGCCATTCGTCGGTCTATCTGAGACTGCATTGAAAATCCCAGGAAAACTATCGGCCAGAAAAAGGAATCTTCTATTCATGTTTGCTTTTCAATCCTTTCTTTTTGACGAGACTTTGGAATGCCAAACACTTTCCCTTTTTTTGGAAAACCTATTGAGATAAAAATGTATTTTTTTTTTATGTTAAAAATCATTCTCAATCACTTTTAAACCACTTTAAAGCTTTAATCTTATCAATGTGGATTTTAATTATGACATCTGTAAATTGACGAAATTATTTGAATTGGCTAAGAAATAACTTTTTTGCTTAGTTAAAGTCTCGTAATACGAGCTATATATATTGATATATATAGAGCATACAAAGAGGCTGGATATACATATATAAGATACACTCTTTGTTTGATTTTAGGTATCTAATGTAAAATTATAAGGTCTTTAAAAGTACATATCTTGAATAGAAATCAAGTAGGAAATCAAATTAGAATAATATTTCTATGCAAGATATAAATTATTAAAGAATATTCATTAGAGTTTTTTAAAAATCTTTACTTAATAATTTAAGTAAAAAATGGTGAAGTATCGATCTACTATCAATCTTTTATCTGCTTATCAATTCACATTAAAAGAGTATTTAGTTCGTTCTATGTGAAAATATCGATCCTAAAAGGATTAGTTTTGGGTAAATTTTAATATCCACCAATGAGACCTATTTTCTTTGCCAATTTCGAATGATTCTGACGGAATCGTATTGGAGACCTGTTTTCGCTTGCGATTCCAAGCCAAAATTTGTTTTTTTTTGAAAAAGTTTGCCTTTTAGTTAGTCAAATGAAAAGTAATTGAACATTTTTTCATTAATATGTTGACGCTACTATTTACAAATATTTGTCATATTATTTATTAATATGGTGAGAACAATTTTAGACATAACTGAATAAATTCAAACCTTCAACTTCAATACAAGAATTATTTTTAGCAACTTATAAAAAAATTAATTGAGAAAAAGAAAAAGAAAGTAACAGCATTCAAAATTGAATGATCGATTTTTTAACGTTTTGATTATTAAAAGTGAATGTGATATTTTAATATCATAATATTAACTATGATCAGAGAGTATCTTTTAGATGGTTATGTTGAGCTACAAAAATTTAATTTAATTGTGTTCTTATCTATCCAACTTGTATTGGTTTTTAAAGAGGCTCAAATAAAAATGATTTAATTTTTTTTTTTGAGATTTACGGCAAAATTATGTTTAATTTTTTAAATAAAAAGATTTTCTTGTTGATATTCGTTTCTTGATCACTTGGTTTTCATTTTTATTTTGTTTTTTGGGTTTTTCAATTTTTCAACATTTATCAGCTTCATTTCTTATAAAATGGGTTGGTTTGATTTTTTTTTTGTTTCATACAGAGATAGTAAAATATTTGGTAAATTAAGTACTTTTTATAAATCCGTTTCATCATTATTGCTTTTAACAACAAGCAAATGTTATATATGTATATATATATATATGTATGATATTTATATGTAGGTAATTAAAAACTAAAATTGATTGCAAAAATTATTACAAAAATAATACAAATACGTTCGTTTACAAACTGACTTAAATAGGCGCACGTTGCACACAATCGGCCTTACATATTCAAATACATACATAAACTATAAAGAACTATACAAAACTTAAAATGCTAACAAAAGTCTTATATCACACGTTGATAGCTAAAAAGAAAAACAATACAAATCGTTTTCTTTTCGATATTTCAATATGGTCGAAGAACCAGGGGGTTGGGTGCACGAATCGGTTGAGAGGCGATAGCCAGAGCAGAAGGCGTTGGAGAAGCCACAGCTGGAGGACAAATACAGCAGCAGCCAATCCACCACATCACAATCGAAATCAAAAAGCGTGGCACCCAGAGATCCAGGCCCAGAATCCACAAACACTTTCACAAGGTCCATTCCATTCCATTATCCATTAGATTGGGTTATGAAGATTGTGTAATGATTGTGTATTATGAGTGTGGTTAAATTGGTCCCAAATGTGTTCTACTTATAAGTCTAACTTTTCTATACTTTTTCTTATTTTCTTCTCTTCACGGGTCGTTTTCGTCAACATTTAGCGTTTGTTTAGAGGGGTATTTTTTTTTTTTTTTACTTCGTTATGGCTTAGGGTCTAGAAAAAGGAAAGGAGTTTCGATCGGAAAACTAAATGGGGTTAAGAATTCGTCTGTTTGTCGTTTCTCTGAATGTTTCTATCTATCATGGATTATCACGTGTTTAAATTTTGAGTGTTTTTTTTCTTTTCTTGAAATGTGATTTACCCAATTCTCAATGCTGTAAAGAAAGTCAAAGAGAGAAAGAAATTCGAAATTCACCAGTTTAGTAACCATAATATGAATGAAGATCATGATGGCTAAAATCATGCTCCACCTCATGTTCATGCTCCTCCTCGATGTGGGAATGATGATGGATGGGTTCATGATGATGGATGGGTTCATGGTGATGCTCCTCCTCGATGTGTTTATGAATGAATTCGGGCTGCTTGTATGGGACGTGTTTCTCGTGGTATTCAGGGACATGCTTCTCGATATGAACATGGACGGGTTTCTCCACAGGAATCTTCACTGGGTACGGAACGTGTTTCTCAACTTTCACGGGAATTTCCTTGACCACTGGATAAGGAGCTGGCACATGGACCTTGACCTCATAAGGCACTGGTTTCTCGACATGCACGGCCCTTGGAACATCGTAATTGACATGGACGGGCACAGGAACCTTCTTGATCACAGGCACGGGCACTGGTTTGTCCACATAATGTGGCACTGGTTTGTCTACATAGTGGGGCACGGGCTTTTCAACAGGTACTTTGACAGGATAATGGACAATCTTTTCAACATGGTACGGCTTGTCGACATGCACGTGCTTTTCCACTTTGTAGTGCACAACCTTTTCCACAGGATATGGAGCAGGGACATGGACCTATGACATGGGAGCAAAACACTGATGAAACTTCTGCCAATTAATTTTATTATCCTGCTTTTACCTTTACGGGAACATGGACCTTTTTCTCCACAGGATAAGGAGCAGGGACATGGACCTATGGAATGATTAATAATGATTAATATTAATAACAAATTAATCTCCAGTCTGAGTTGTTATCCTTTTGATTTGTTTTCTTTTACCTTCACTGGAACTGGACGATCATAGGGCACATGGACATGATAATGGACTTTCTTCTCCACAGGATAAGGCTGAGGGATTTCCACAGGAACCTTGACAATTTCCTTTACTTCATAAGGAATGTGCTTGATGACTGGATAAGGTTTTGGCACTTTGACCTTGACAGGCACATGGATATGCTTTTCCACAGGCACATGGACGATTTTCTCAATGGGCACTGGAACAGGCACCTTCTTGATGACAGTCAGTGTCTTTTCCTCATGCACGGGAAAATGTGGCACATGATGATGATAATTTTCCTCATAATGATGAAGACCGCGTTTCGGCTTTGCTGTGTCGCCACTAGCAGCGGCTTCTTCAGCCTTTGCCTCAGGCTCAGCCTTCTGTTCGGCAGCCGCACTCTTTTCGTCCTTAGCTTGGGCATAGCTGGTGGCCAGGAGCAGGACCAGAGCCAGCGATGTCGCTGTGCGCTAAGGATAATTAAAAGGAAGGTGAAGGAATGGTCATTGAATTGTTGGTTATACTTTTTCAATTCCATTACAGGAATTAAGAATTGAAGTATTTGAATCTAGATTGGTAATTATATTTATCTGCTCTTTCAAGGAGCTAATATTAGATGGAATCTCTTCAGTCAATAATGCCAATGTATCTTATCTTTGATATCCACACGATAGACATTGATCGAATTGTGATTTTTCTTTAATGACCTTTCACTTTTTCACTAGATTTTCATATGGTTCTTCATTTGCAAGTCCTTTTCCACTTGACACTTTTACACTTTTTGTTTTTTGTTTTTGTCCTATACATACCATCAGCTTCATGTTTAGTCTATCCTTCGATGGATAATCTTTGACGCGAAATCCGTGGAGATTTAGACCCGTCTATATGTTAATATCGAGAGGGGATCGGTTTTTTTTTTGTTTTTTTGCTATACACGTTCCGTACCACTCAATACAACTCAACGGTTAACGGTTTAATGATGCCAACTGCACTAACTGCGCGCACTTTTATAGTTAAAGCCAACCAACCCGAATGCGCGACGAAGAAACCGAAGCCAAACACAAACAACAATCATAATAATCGCAATAGTCTAAAAAACAGAAAAAAGATACAAAACCAAAAAAAAAAAACAAAACCAAAAACATACAAAAACACACGGGCCAAATGGTGAATGGTTCGTTGTTGGTTTGCTTCGTTGAATTTTGGAGGCGCGAAGGCGCTAGCCAGCCAAGCGTCAAATGCAGCGCCAACTTAACGAGAAACAGAAAAAAAAAACACACACACAAAAAATTATTGCAATATCAAGATGAGACGATGACGGCTTGTAGGAGCTTTGCGGAGGAGATGCAGAGAGTACTGTGGATCGAGTATGGATGCGTGCCATTTTGCTGTTTAATTCGACTACCGTCAGCTGCCGTTTGCAAACAAGTCAATGCACGAAAAAGGGGCTTGAGAAACCACCAAAAACCACCATCACCACCGCCGACAACCACCGGCAAGCACAAGCACCACTAACAACTACTGCAAAAAACCACAAAATTTCTTGTGGGTAATTGAATAATACATACATCCAAAATGTATGAAGCGTCAGTTGTCTGCATAAGATCGCTTAAGATGACGATCATGATCATGATGAGTTGTTTGCAGGCTCATGTCAATGTTGTTTTCCATGCTAATCTGTTGTGCTTAGTGAGGACATTTGAAGATTGATCATAGGGGAAGGCAAAAAGGTTTAGTTTTCAATACCCTTCATTAAGAAGTCTATTAGCAATTCGATATAAATTAGAAAATATTATATATGAAAAGACAACTATCTGTTCTTTATAAATAAATTGTCTTGATTTCATATTAATAAAATTAAAGAAAAGTTTAAAATGATTGTTTTTTAAGTCATCAATTATAGTTTATTACAAAGCAAATTATGCCACCTAAATAACACTTTTTAGAAAGATTTTTAAAGAAGTTTATTTTATAAAAGTACTTAAAAAAAAAAACGATTTTGGTTGAAAAATTTTGCCAAAACTTCTATGAATTCTTGATGCCTTTCAAACTTCGCTGCGTCTTCAGGCAGATTAGATATTACCACGGATTACGGATCCATTGCATTTATTAACATCCTTAATAGATTTCAAGAACTTTTTAGCATATTTAAAATTTGATTTAAGTGGAATATTTTTTAAAGAATTTTGTGAGTTATGAAATTATGTTGAAAATTGTATTCGAGGTAATCTACTCTTTACGATTATTCTTTGGGTTTTTGTGGGTAAAAATATGATAAACCACAAATAATGTTAATTTAAAATTCGTTAACTAAAAACCCTAAAAATATCATAAATATCGATTTCAGGCGTAAATCCAGAACTATTTCTTAAAGTTTATGAACTTACCATTCTCAAGTCCGAATGAAATGTCAATCCTATTTGTTTTCGAAACCTAATTTCAAACATTTTTATTTCGTATACCATGGCAGCTTTTAGGTTTGGAGAGCTTTATTTATTTATTTACGATTAAATTTGTAAAAAAAAACCTTAGAATAATAACACTGATTTTATTTTTAAATGGGCTTTTTAGGGGTTTAAAGGGATCCATTAGATATCGGATACGAAAACAGGCCTGAATAATAATTTTTCTGTGTTTTGAAACTTAAAACTTGTAATGATTAGAGATTTCATATAATGGAAAAAAAAGCAATGATAATACATGCTAAAAAAATATATAAATTGTTGTGAAAAATCTAAATTATTATGTCTAGGACTATCTAAGGATTCTTTTTTAATTTTTTATGCAAGTCAACATAATTTATGTATGAATAAAATGCTGCTTCCTTAATTGACACTAAGCTGTCATATCAGACAATGCTACCCAATGTAAATCCTTTTACTTTTCAACTAAATATTGCCCACCTGCAATGAATGCAAAGCTAAAAGGTGATGGGACATTCACTCTTGACCAAGACCAGTTTTGGCCAGAGTTAAGGAAACGGCCAGTGCCTGTGTGTCTGGTTGTGTGTCACTTGGTCATTTGGGTTGGGTCAGTCGATTGTGTCATTGCCCCACATATAAATGTGGAGCGGTCATCAACCATAAGCCAAGGAGCGGAAAGAAGTCATGATGGGCATGAGGAGTTGAGGTGGGCAGTACTTTACGATACAATTCCATTTCATTTGCTTGGCTGCGTAATTGATACCATAACAACTACAACATGTGGTCTTCAGTTGGCGATATAGACAAAGTTTTGAGTTGATGTCTGAGTCTTTGAATCTTTGAGTCTGAGTTTTGAGTTTATACTCTGGTTACCTTCCTCGTTATTATGTCAATGGGTCTTATTCAGTTGTCGGCTTTTGGCACATATACGAAAGCCAGCCTAGCCAGCGAGACTTGTTACGATGGCAACAGAAAAATATTTGGTTGCATGTGCATGCAACTTTCGATTTTGTTTCGATTCACGTTTGTTGCATGTCTTGACCACATTGTTTGAGACAGAGAAGAAAGCCACGCCGAGTGAGTGAAAGAGAGTACCATATACATACAATACAACTGAGATGACGTTAGAGCAAAGCCACAGCTGATGGACTATTATGTCATATACATACTTACATACCTACCTCAAGATAGACATAATTTTAACCATACTACAAACATATGTATTTTTAATATATATTTACATTGTCTTCAGACAGATCATTGTTTCTTGAAGTGCAATTACTTCCTTAACTTAATTACCCGATAATTTCAACTCCTCACTTTTCCTCACCCCCTTTGACATTTGTTTTCATTTCACATACCATCGCACGAAAACATCTTCTCTGTATGATGATGTTTTTCTTTTTTCAAATAATAATCTTCTGTCTTTTCGCATCCCATTGAGTTCATTCATTTGTTCGGCTTGTTTAGAGCCTGACCTTGGGGCTATGGGTATTTGTAGTTAAATTGAAGCTTTACATAAAATTTTCATTTCCCTTTGATGTTTAACAAAAGTGTCAAAGAAAAAGGTGAACAAACAGTGTCGATTAATCACTATATATTCGCCTGATGAAGAATAAGTCGTTTGCATTTGCATTTATCTGACTGATTTGTGTAACAATCGGTCAAATATTGGTCTTTGTGTGAGTGTTCAGTTCCATTGCCATTTCGTTCCCATTTGGATGATCTCCAAAACAATCGTTTTTATGTATCCGAAACCCCATTACGAATGTAGGCGAAAATGACAGTTATGACATTTTATGTGCCATTTACAAAATGTCGTTTACGGTGCGGCTTCTTCAACTACTACTGCCATCGTTGACTGTTGTTGTTTTTGCCGTTTATCATGGCTTATAACTGTTTTACATTTTTTTTTTTTAGTTTGGTTTCGGTTTTGGTTTTTTGGTTAGTTATTTCACCGTTTTTTCTTCTGTTTTATGAGCACTTCCAGGGTTCATTGCATATCTGGTCAAGGTCGTTTTGGTTTTCAGTTGAGGCTGTTTACCATGCCTAAATAACTGGAAAAGTGTTTGAAATAAGTTGAGTTAATTTTGACGTTGTAAGTGCTGCAAATAATTGCAACTAGCTGTAAGGTTTAAAGGTAAATTTACCACAAAATGCTTAAAGAAAAAAAAAAAAAAAATAAATATTTGTGTGTTGGCCTTAGTTAGGCCGTGGCAAATTTTGACTACTTTTCTACTTGTTTTCAAATTTAAATGTAATTTATGTTAATAATCTAAATAAATGGTTTTCTAGGAAATTTTATATTAAAAGTTGACTAATAAATTCGGACTCTTGTTCAAATGAAAATAACATAAAAATTGAGATCAAACCACAGTATATATGAACTTAGTTTATTTCTTTTTGCTGATAAGAAATGGACCATTAAAGTATAAAAATATGCTCTGAAGTAAAAATGGGATTAAAAAAGTTATGAAACGAAAAAATATCCATTACTGATTACATTCTAATCTTACATTCAATCTTTAACTTTCCGTTTTGTGTGTGTGTCCAAGGCCAAGCCTTTTACCCTGCGCTTCAATGTCAATATCAAACTAAGCCATCATAATATCTTCACATTAAAAACAATTTCAAGTTTTGGTTTTTTCTTTCTCTCTCTCTCTTTTTGCTGAAGCTCCACATGTGCGGTTAATAGTCCGATTAATTGCTCGATTATCCATTCCAACTTTGAACTTGTAACATAAATTGTAAGCAAATGCAATCACTGGCCATTCAATCACTTGCAATTAGACGGTCGACGATCTGAAATGAACAAATCAGCTCACCGCAAAAGCATCCATACCAAAAACAAAAAAATTTAAAAAGAAACAAAAGCGAATGAGGTCAATGGCAAAAGCTCTTTGAACTTTTGAGGTGTTTTGTGTCTATTTATAGATTTTTTTTGATATCTATTTTGCTTTCGGAATGGATCATTATCCACTCCCCACTAGAAATAAGAAAAATCACTAAAAAAGCCAATTCAAGTCTTATGTTGGTCACATTGTCACGCGCCGTTGGACTAAGGCTATGCTCAATTGAATAACCATGAAGTCCACTTAATCAAGTTTTCGTTTTGGGGTTTGGGTTTTGGGTTTTGGCTTTTTGGCTGCAGCCGACAGATTAATAAGGAAGTTGAAAGAGCCTGCGACCCACCTGATACAAATTATGCAGATTTTCACAACTCCTCCAAAGTCGAATGGACAGCCGGAAAAACCAGTCATAAAACTATTTATTACCATAATAATTTCGCTTTAGGCTGGCTAGATATGGACAGTGGCAGCTGCAGCACGAACACCATCACCAGATTTAGCAGCTGCTTTGGGGCGTGACTTAGTAGATAGTTTGACCCATTGACTCACTCAATGTTTTGTTGTAATCTTTTGTTAAATTTGCATAAGAAGAAAGGTTGGAAGCCAACTGTAATAAATAGTGTGCAGAAAAGCAATTAAGTAAAATTTGGCAGTCAAAACTAATTTGTTCTTCATATAGGGATTTGTTTTATGACATTTCTTAGGGGTCAAAATTCTCACAAGTTTAAATGAACGAGCATTAAGTTGATATCAAAACAAAATTCCCGAGCACAAGTTGCTTTTTCGTAATTATATTTACATAATTTGTTGTTTTTTTTTTTGTATAGTATCCCCGACTAAGAAATTGTTCAAATATTTTCACAATTTTTTAATTTCAATCATTTTACTTTATGATTTGTTTGCATTCTTTAAGAATTACTTAACTAGTGATTGTTGATTGTTCTTATCGGTTCAAATATCCACATATTCCCTTCTTTTTTTTTTTTTTTTTTGGTTGCCCAACTCATTGTCAGACAAATGATATAAATTAAGTGTAATAAATTATTTCAAATGTAGACTTAAGACTCTGATTTGTATTTCGATTTTGTCTTTATTTTCGTGTCTATAATTACAAAAAAAAGAGAGACTACCAACAACAACAATAACAACAAAAGTGAACCACACAAATTAAAACCAAAAAAAAAAAAACACAGAAACAAAGTTGGCAATCAAATACCAAGTGCTCTGTATTGTTGTTGTTTCAGTTTTGCTGTAAATTGCGTAAATTGAATAAACATTATGCTATGTCGGGTACCTATTACTCCGGACTAGGTTTTAGTTTTCTTTTTTTTTTTTTTTTTATTTTACTGTATACTCACATTTTGTAGATCTATTTTTGGTTGTTGGCTTGGTGAGTTTCATTTCAGCCGCACTCAGGCGTAGATTAAGTTGTCTCGGACAGCCAAAAGCCTAAAAAACGAGTGCTGCTAGAAAAGTTAACAAAAACAAACTTAAAAACTATTTAAAGAATTTTATATATAAGAAGACATTCTATATAACGTACAAAAGTTTTTGTTTGTAAAATTTCACATACTTATTTATTTGCGTCAGCGTCAAAAAACATATTTTATTATAATTCATTAATCGCTTGTTCGTATCAGGAATTGTACTTAAATATATGGTATCAATTTAGTTAGTTTCCGATTCATGATAGCTAGCTAGGTTGGAGTAGCTGTTGAATAGAAAATGAAATTTACAAATATGGGTAACAGAGTAAAAATTTACAAAATATATGTTAGTGATATATTTTTTAATTATAAAAATAAATAAATATCTTGTAAAGAGTTTTAATTTTATCAAATACTTTTATCAAAAAAAACAAAAAATCTTAAGCAAACTGATTCCGATTCTATGCTTAATGTATTCTAGCACTTAACCTTGTTAAAAAATATGTTGTATACAACTGCCCAAAAATCTAAAGACAATATTTACAAAAAATAAAATCGATAAAATATAATCGAAAACGTCAACTTAAAAAAAGGTTCTTTATATTTGAAGAATAAAAACCTTCTGCTTCAATTATGAAATAAATTTTGATTTGTTATAAATTTAAATAAATTTATATATAAATAAAATTTTTAAAATTTGCTCATAAGCCGACTTTAGCTTCCAAATTAACCTTACTAGCTAAATACAGCTTTCAAATTTAGAAAACTTAAGATTGCTTGTGTTATTATTAAGTACTTTAAATAAATTGTTAAGTTTTCTGGTCATTTCATGGCAGCTCATTTTATTTATCCAAGCTCTAATATGCAAATATACACTTTTCTATCTATTTTGACAAAAACTTGTTAAACGCCCTTCGCTGTTTTCGAAAAATATAGAGCGAAGCGTAATTAGGCATCACTAAAATGTTGGTAAATTAACAAAAGTCAGCAGAAAAACAAAACAAATCAACTAACTCTTGCTTAACTACATAGTAGTTATATTTACTATGCATGACCATTTGAATAAAGCGAATTCTAATGAGTAAAGTCAAAATCAAAGTAAATAATCTCATTTTAAATTACCTAATAGGCATTTAAGAATAACCATATATTAGGTCAATAAACCATATATTTTCATGCCATGTCAAAATGAACGTCAATCAAAATGTCTGCAGGTTTCCTATATTTCAAATCATGCAAAAGCAAAAACCTGATAGACCAAAAAAGACTTCCTTTTCGGTGGTTTTTATTTAACGTAAACAAACTAAAAGAAAATTAGTGTACATATACGCATTAAAAATGCATAAAGCAAAAGCAAAAATTAAGAGAAAGACAAAAAACAAAAAGTGACTAAAAAATACACGATTTCATAAACATTTACGGAAACTGTGCGCCAAAGAAGTCAATAAATAGGGAATTTCGACTTAGGAGACTCAAGTTATACTTAATTATTAGAAAAATAGTAATTTAATTTCAGGTATATACTTGTTTTTTTTTTTGTATATAGTTTATCGTGATATCGCTGGAGACTTTGTAACAATTTCGGAATTTTTAGAGCGGAAGTTATATTAGTTTCGACAACAATTTATTGGTTGATAAACTAGCTAATGATCAATCTGGCGCTCTATAAAGAAAAACGCATTTATTTTTGTAAGCCACAAATACTTCCTTCCTTTCTTCCTATATGGCAAACTATTTGCCAAATTGAACATACCTCAATTTCGGATTAACTATAATGAGTTAAAAATAAAAAAAATGTGGTCTATAATTAAATCAAATGAAATGGTAAACTTGATATGCTAAATTTTTTGGGCAAACCAAAAAATGAAGTTACAAGGAGAGAAATCTTTTCAAGTGAAATATGTTAATTAGTTCACGTATAAGGAAAACTCTCAATCTCTGACATATGTTTGCCTGATTCTATGATAATTCCACAGTTTATTTTCCTCTGGTTAGTTTTTTTGGGCAAACTGTTGCAACATTTTATTTCTCTTTTATTTCTCTTTCGTTTGCAAAAGAAATTGCAAGTCAATTACGGCTTAGACGGTGGCGGCGGCGCCATGACGCAATTGTTGGCAACATGTGGCATGACGGCGTTGACTTCGACGTCGGCAACAGCAATAACAAAAACAACAACAACAACAGCGGCAGCGGCGACTGGGATGACGACGTCATCATAGCAATATCGCTAATTGATTGCCTCTGCTTACCTCTTTTTTTCTTGTTGTATGTAGTTGCATTCACTTTGTGGGCTTTTATTTTTTTGGGTCGCTCCATTCTCCATTGCCACATGACACACACAGACACCTAGAGGGAGACACACTCGATCTGTTGTCCGTTGGCTACATTAGGACAAGATCAATGTTGTGGCCTGCTATGTCAGTGTGTTGCTCAATATTCAACAGGTTCTCGGTAAACAGAAAAAGCAACCAAAAACGTCGTTGCTTAACGAACTTGAAACGCCCATCAGCTGTTTTTGAGTTAAGTTTTCTTTTATGATTACGTTTGTCATTGCAATTAATTGATATATTATGCTAAAAACGTTTTTACAATTTCGATTAATGTATTGCATAATTTACATATGTGTAATTTATTAAACTGGATTAATTTTTGGCATATTGAAGTACACCAACATATACATACACAAATATTTATAGCCAAATTGGATGCTGAAAGCATTAATTGTTTTTGACCACAAATGGCTACTGATGCGATTGCTGACTCTCTCTCATTCATAATAATTATCACAAGTCAATAAATATGTATTTTTTTAATCGTACGAGTCATTAATCATATAACTTTAACCGTAAATAAGAAATCTTTTGAGATTTTGATTTTGATGACCATTGTTTTTAGTGTGAGCGGGCCAAGTTATTATGAGATACCAGGTTTGTGTAGATACTGAAAAAAAGGAAAGTAAAGGACCTATATTATGACCCAAGATTCTTTTCTTTAAGTATTAACAAAGTGTTTGTAAAAATATCTGCTGAATCAAGATGTGTCAACTAATATTCAAACAATTTTGAAAAATTTAACTTTATAAAATGTGATATTTGAAACCCATAATGTTGTCTTTAATCTTTTCTAAAATAATTAAAAGAATAAGTTAACAAGTCAATTATATTGAAAACATAACAAACATTTTCTTTTCTGAAACAATCTTTTGGAACTTTTTTTAGTATAACAATTGGCTCAGTCGTTTACTCTGTTTCAATTAAAAGCTCAATTACATTGAAACATTTGGAAAAGGAAAACCAACTCATCATTGGATAATGAAAAGCTTATCATTTAATATAAATTTGCGAAGTTTAAAAAGTTTTAAAATTCATAAATCATGAATCTAAATTGTGTAATTGTTACTGCATAAATGACATTACCGAATTCAAATTCAGCAAAATTATCAGCAAATTATACTGTTTTTGTTTCTATAAAATGTATGAGTGTATATGTGCACTGGTTTTCTTAGCCCCTAGATGTCAAATAACGTTATTTGATATTATTAATTTAATCAAATTATGTGTTAGAGTGAAGTTATTTAGTGGTCACACTAGACAGCATGGAGTTTCCAATGTTTAGATTTCTTTTTCGTTGGTCGTTATCCAAAACTTTGTTCCTTAAGCAAAACTTTTTGCTCCAAAAACTAAGTTCTAAAGTTTCGGGGTTTTCGTTAAACGGGGGTCCACTGTATTTCAATTTCCTTGGCTTTATCAAGGGGCCTTTATTAAAACAAACTAGATTTTTCGAGAGCAAAAATACTTATAATACAGAGCGCCGGGAATTTCTTCGGCCTTGTCGAAGTTTGTATACTCTTGCTACTTTACACATATCATATTTCTTTAACTTTAATTGTAGTAAAAAATACAACAAGAGTCACTGTTTTTCACCGATCGTTCCTATGGGAGCTATATGATATAGTCATCTAATAAAATTTGGCAATCGCCAAAGAAAAGTCACTGTTCATGACTTTGCCGTTTGTATGGGAGTATTGGGTATAATAATGGTCCGATCCGCTGATCAAGAATATACATATATGTATACTTTATACGGACGTAGATACCCTTTTACCAAGGGTATAAAAACATTACTTGCGTTAGTCTGAGCTGATGATAAGAAAATAATTTATTCGGTCTGCACGAATTTCTAACTAAACTGATAAGAGCTCGTTTAATATATATATACATATATGTATATATATAGGCATTTTCAGTTTTTTTTTATTCAGACATATTACAATATGTAATTAAAAGTCTATTTTTTGAAGCACCTTTTTTCAATCGAGATAAATTGGTGGCTCATTTAAATAGTAATGGTGATTCAATCTCCGATTGCGTCTGTTTTTGAACCAAATTATGACTGTTATCGGTGAAAGCAAAAGTACACCACATAAAAATCCATATAACATGTATTGAAAAACAAATGTATCGGCTTGTTTGCTCGACTTATCGGATTCCATTTTTTTATTCGGCACTGTGTCCAAGATGACGTCACTTTCTGATGTGGAAGAGGAACTCTCTATGGTTGTACTCGGTGGTTCTGATGCACTTTCAGTTGTGATTTCCTCAATGACACAAAAATTATTGCCATCATCGGCTTTCTTATAGCCTTCACAACAAACTTCACGAATTTCGTTCCTGATTTTGGTCTATGACAAAAATTATTATTCAGAGTTTCTTTCTGTTTGATTATTATCTTACCACATTTACGATTTCTCCTTTAATATGTAGTTTTTTAAAATATTCACCAGTTCTACCATATGCTGACAATGGCAGCTCAATTTCTTCTGTGTAGCTAATTGGAAATGTTCTATTACACAAATTTGGATCTGTATCCATTAGGGCTAGGGCAAGTTTCGTCATTAATGTAATTCTTATTATGAAATTCATCATTTTGTTGTCTTGATTTTATTAATGCGCTGGCACTTGTTCTGATGAGCAAACAAAAACAGAACTAAAACTGATATTCAGAGCAATTATTCGTTGGGTTGCGATGCTTTTCTTTCAACTGAGTGCTAAAATCCAACTTCTGTATTAGTCATTTCAATCATATGAAATACAGAGTTTGCACATACACATGTACATACATACATATATGCATAGCATAGTTGTGCCTTTAAGCATTAGCATTTCTTTTTCATTAGTATTGAAAAAAAAAACAATGCTAATGACATTTGTTTTCATTGGCATTTAAAAAAGTAATTCTAACGAAATTGATTTTCATTGGCATTGAAAAAAAATAATTTTAATGAAATCTGTTGTCATTGGCATTGAAAAAAAATAATTTTAATGAAAAATTTTCGTTTGGCATTGAATAATACTAATGAAATTGCGTTTTCATTACCATTATAAGTAAAACAACATGAAATGAAGAAATAACAAAAGAATTGAGATTAAAAATTAAATATTAAATTAATTTTTACATATTTTAAGAAAGTCAAATTTTTAAAAATTTCTTTGGTATAGAAGTGTATTTATTTTGTAAAAAACTTTGTCAATAATTATTAATAATTATTTAACAAAAATAACAGATATTTTTAAAAGTATACATTATTTGTAAGGAATGAGGAATGTAATCTTTAGAGGTAACAAGTCCTCTTTAAAAGGTCATTTCTAGTATTATAAACGTTTTCAATCTTGTTCGCTTCATTTGGTTATAATTCCTAACTATTTTTGGCAATAGGCTATTGTAATTCTGAATTTGTTTGCTTATTGCTTTGAAATAAGCATCTTCAGAACTTGTGGCCTTGAGCCGGCTTATTTTTAAGGTTTAAATTCAACATTTTTACCCAAATGTTGAAGTATGTAGTAATCCGATTTATTTATATTTTTATAAGTTTTTATACCATGCACATGGAATAAAATGGTAAAAAAGTCCCCAAAATGTATGTAACAGGCAGAAGAAAGCTTTGCCGACCCCATTAAGTATATATATTCTTGATCAGGATCAACAGCCGAATCAATCTATTAAAGATAGTCACTAAAATTTGCTACTTAGTCTCCTGTAGAAGATACGGTCATCAAGTTTATATTAAATTTTTCCTCAATTTAAACACAACTCGATACATGAAATTTGATAGATAGTGGTTGTTCAAAAATTTTGCCACGCCCACTGCCCCCTCCGCAATTTAAACAAATTTTATTTACTTACAAACTACAATAGCTATATAATCTATGATTTTTATCCAGCAAAGTGGCAAATATCATCAAAATCTAACTAAAAATAGCCAAGTTATTCGTATAAACGTTTTTCACCAAGTAATCCATAATTGCGGAGTTGGCCGGTGGCGGCGCTAGAGTGCTCTTGTGCTTGTAAGAGTGAGCGAGATACATATGCTTGCTTTAAAGTTTAAACTACATAAATGTATAATGCTATTAATAATTTAGAATGATTTTTTTACTTGGTACATGGTATACCGAAGTCGGCGAGACGACTTAATCACTTAATTTTTTTTATTATGTTTTATTTGTTATCTGTTCTTGAATTTAAAATAATCATGTCAATATTTATTTTTTTACAATTATTTATATAGAAATATAATAGAAAATAGAAATACTAAGTATATCAAGCCACATTATAGGAAGCCTTACGTTTATATAGCATCAAAAATATACATATTAAAAGAATAATAATTATTATAATTGGTATGATAAGAAGTAGGTAAAATATTTTTGATGATTTTTGGCCTGTTGCCAATTTTGTTGTTGGTTTTGTTACCAATGTTGTGGTTGGTTCTGTTGCCATTTCTGATGACGATTCTGATAACGATTCTGATGACGATTCTGATGACGATTCTGATGACGATTCTGATGTCGATTCTGATATATATTCAGTTGTGGTGTCTGTTAAAGTTTCATTTGAATTTTGGTTTGAATCTATGGATGTAGGGTGGCTTAGATTATTTGCTTCGGTTGAACTTACATATGTCTATGTCTGATGTTACGAAAGTGGTTGAATCTGGAACAACGGTTGTTGTGTGAAGTCCATTGATCTGTATTGAATATATTAAATTTTATTTAAACAAAATTCAAAATTGGACTCTATAATTGTACCCCAACTACAAACAGGATAACAAGAAACTGTAGAATTCCATTGGCCATTTTTCGTGATTTTTTACTCTCCTCGGCGACGGTTTAAGTTTAACTAAATTGCCAAAACATATATCGCGACATTTTTAAGCAATGTTTCAAAATTGATAAGTATAAGTTATATAGCTGCGGGTAATTTTTGATAAAGGCTGCTGCTTTATAGCTTATGAATCGTCATAGCACAGTTGTTCAGAATTATATTTTTCTTTGTGCATAAAGTATGTATTATTTTTATTATTTATGATTTTCATATTTTGGCTATTTTTCCAACAAAATAAGTACGTTGCATCTTTGCATGCTTTTAGGCTTTTTATCTTTTTATTCTTTCGACACTGCTCTTAATAAAACAAATGTATAATAAATAATAGATGGTTTACAATTCCATTGATATCATATTTAGGTCAAACAAATGTTATTAGTTTACATACAAAATTTGTTTTAGGCAGAAAGACCAAAAATATTATCAAAATTACGAAAATAGTCCTTGACGTGCCGACCCGAAACACCTGGAAAATAATTTAAGTTTCCAAAAAAAATACATATGCATTGAAACTTTTAGATTTCGTATTGTTGACTTTTGTGCCAAAAGAATTGCCTGTTTTTAGGCTTAAGATGTGATTTGTTTTTGCCTACTTTTTGGAAAATTGTTCGAATACGAGCTTTAACATACAAGTTTATAACGTAAGCTTATTTCAATTTATTTCATCCGTATATATTTCTTTTTCTGCACAGTAGTCAGAATTACTTCATTTATTATGCACTTAAGATTGCTATCTCTTTCAAACATTGAGATCTACTTTAATTTCTCTATGTTATAGTGTTCCGCTCAGTTTGATTTTCAGAATTTTATTTGTGCTTCGAATATAAGTTTTAATGGAAATTGGTTCAAAATCTAGCAGACTAGGTTGTTTAGTAACATTGAACTAAGGAGGCAGGTAAATTAGATTTCTTCAATTTTGTTGGCAGAGGCTAAAAAAATCCAAATTAAGAAAAGCATTTTTTTAATGTTCCAAATGTACAAGATCTGTCAGCAAAGAGAAAGAGAGCAGACACTCAACTATTTTGTTAGACCTTCTGCATTATTTTAATAATTATGAAAATCGTATATTTTTGGCGCCCAAAATAAAATTCTGTTCCTGTAAAAGAAATAAAAGTAGATAGGAAAAATAAAAATCTGAAAAAGATTTCTTTTTAAAATGTTCTGATGGTAAAACAATGTTCTAAAACAGAAATGTTGCAAAATTTTTGAAAGTCATAGACAACCTTATTTCATTTTAAATCATAATCTAAAATTCATCAAAGCCTTAGATAAAAACAAATGCAATAATGTGTGTGTGTTTTTTTTTAATTTTTTATATTTTTATTTACATTAAATATGTACAAAACATTTCATAGAAAAGAAATTTGACATGAAAAAGTCGAAGGAGCAAACTCATTGTAGATTTTCTGTCTGGAACGAACTGTACACATGAAATGGGATTACGAATTTTCGGTTCGGGGGCAATTTCCCGACTTTCGATCGTTTTCCCTATTCAATAATTTTGCGGTTGGTATCACAAACTAAGAACTAAAGTTGTAAGTCGTTGATGGGTTTTCTTTTTGTTTTTGTTTTTTCTTTTTGTGTTGGGATGGACAAAGAGAGGGAGCAAAATGGAGGAAGGGGGAAATGGGATAATTTCGACTTGTGCTCGCTCACCTTCACCCGATTTCAATTCTCCCAAAGCAAAAGAAAATTTATCTACTTTTTGTGGAGGTAGCCACCATGGCCAGAAACACCGTAAGATGAGATGGCAGGTCCGTACGAGATACCGTGTCCGGAGATGCCATGTCCAGAAATATCAATTCCATGTCCGGAGATGCCATGTCCGGAGATGCCATGTCCAGAGATTCCGTGGCTATAAGCTATAGCAGGAGCAGCGGCCACGGTGTGGGTAACGGCCACAGCGGGTTTTACGTGGCTCTCAACATGAACTGGCACGGGAACGGCTACTTTGTATGGCACGGGATGATCCACCTGGACGGGCACCTTGTGGATCACGCGTTTCTCAACGGTGTAAGGCACGGGTTTCACCACTGGAACTGGGTATGGCTTCTCTACATGGACTGGGTAAGGACGATCGACTGGGATCTTGACGGGCACTTTAACAATTTTCTCGACGGGGTAGGGCTGAGGAATTTCCACAGGGACCTTGATGATTTCCTTCACGGGAACATGGACAATTTTCTCAACTGGGTAGGGCTGAGGCACGGGCACTTTAACGGGATATGTAACGGTTTTCTCCACAGGATAAGGCACATGACGCTCAACCTGGTAGGGCACCTGGACGGTCCTGACCACAGTGTTGGTGTGCACTTGAGTGGGCAGATGAGCGACAGCGGGAGCAATGGGAGCAGCCACAGCGGTGTGACCAATGCCAACACCGATTCCTGATCCCAAAATGGCACCACCAGCCGATGGACCATAGCCATAACCGAGACCATGACCAATGCCGCGCTTCTCTTGCTTCTTCTCTGCCGTTGCGCTGGCTTCTGCCACGGGCTCGGCTGCCTTCTTAGGTGCGGCCTCCTCACTGGCACTGGCCACCAGCACGCACATGGCCAAAAGACCGAAAATGAGCTGCAAAAAGACAACAAAGACAACATCGAAAAATGAACCACAGGCCGGCCAAAAGTGGGTTAGAGCGTAGCTCAAGTTATATAATATGCCCCCACCTCCCCTAATACGAGACTTCCGTGTGGCCAAGACCATAATTTAAAAGACAAAAAATAATAATATATGACAATATTATGCAATGGCTAATGGAAAGTTAATTGCAATTGAGAGAGGGTGGGCGATGAGCCAAGTTCAATGGTTGGGCAAGTGTAAATCGTTGACCAAAATAATTGTGACATCGCAGCTGCAATGCGGCGTATACTTGATGCAAAAATTGTTTAAATTTTGAAATCGATTAACTATCAAAACTGCATGCTTGTAAATACCCTTAAGTTAAATTATGCTTATCCTTGCTCTAAGGATAATAATACATTTTTTCGCAAAATTCTTAAGACAGAATATTTTAAAACCCTATAAAATATGTTAAATATTATATTTTATTTTTATTTTCTATTTGTGACTTAGGAAAAATTATTTAAAAATCGAATCTCCTGTTTCTTATTTTTAAATTTAAATTATTTATGAATTCAAAAACTAAGATGATAAATTCTCTAAAAGTCAAACGATTTAAAAGACTTTAACTCCGATTTCAACAAATTAGTTTTAAATCGAAATCAAAAGTAAATCAGAATTTATTTTTGTTTTTGTACTTTAAACTTAAAACTGAAATAATTGAGCAATAACTATTTTAGACCTTTCTATAAATATCACTGCTTAAATTTAAAGGATACAAATGAAAAGTTTTTGAATTCATTTGACACCTTCTGTATTGATTTTAAGGATACTTGAATCTATATAACTTTTTGCAATTTAGACCTAGGTAAATCAGTTATATGAGAACATTTCTAAGAGAATTTTTCACAAATTTTGATCAAATTTTAATATTTTTTAATGACACTTATTGCAACTTTAAAGTTCTTTCAGCACAATTATTTTTAACTAAACATATATGGATCTTTATTATGTATAGCAAGAATCACTTTAAGCACTTATAGATTGATATTGAACCGAACATACCATGGATTTCATTTTGCACTTCTAGTTTTTTTTTATGTTTTTGGCTTAGACCAGAGAGAGAGGGTTTCTTTTACTGTTGTGTGTGTCTCAACCAACCCGCAACAGTTAACTGAATAATTTTGCACAGACGCTGCGAGCTTTTATATGGCCACAGCCCCCGATGTGATGCTTTGATTGGGATTTTCTGCAACATTGATCGCAGCAGCCCAAACAATGAGTTTAGACAAAAGCTCTCTCTCTCTCGCTCTCTGATAGATTTCTCTTGTTAGGTGACTCTCCTTTTTGGTCTTGTATGTGATGGAAAAGGAAATGCGGTTTGGCTAAATAAAAGCTTTTTCTGTTTGCCTTTCAGACTCACACGTACAGTGTTGGTGTATACGTGTGAGCTGGCCTTAGCTTTGTGTGCGTGCATATCCATGTGAGTTACTGAGTTATACGAGACGACAGACCTATACTTCAGCCATGGCAGTCTAAAGACTTTGAGTACTTTGTAGATGACTCGCAATCAGTGCAATGTTTCATTGAATTATAGAAAAAAGTGAAAAATTAGCATTTGAAAGTTGAAAAACTTCGCGGTTTATGAAAGTGCAATGAAATATATTGAAAATAACCAAAACAAACTTAAAGAGAAGCGTCGGCATTTAGAAATCTAAAAAAATAGTGTTTCCATTTTAAATTAAAAATTTATTTGTATTTCATATATAGATCTTTAAATATTTTAAATAGTTTAGAACAATTTTATAAAAAAAATCAAAAATTAGTAAAATAAAATACATTTTAATAAAAACGATTTATGAGCGTTTCAGTTGAGACAAAAAGAAATTAATGTCTAAATTATATTAAAAGGATTCGAAACTAAATATAAAATAAACTAAAATTTTAGTAATTCAATAAAAAACAAAAGTAGATAAAAAAGTTTTTTGAAATTCAATACAAAACTAAAAAAGAATAAAAAAAATTTTAAATTGAAAATAAAACTAATCTTCAAAAATAAAAAAAAAATTAACTTTAAAAATAAAAAAAAAACACGCAAAGTAATTTGTTCAAACTTTTGAACTACGAAAGTTTCAAAATTAAAGTTTAAAAATAATAATAAAAAAAATTAATATTTAACAGCAACATTTAGGCAGTGTATGGTAAAAATTAACTACATATAACAAACAAATACCATATAATATGAATTACATAAAACTATCAAAGATTTTGGTTAGTAATGAGCTTCTTTTTAATAATAATAAAAAAAATTGTTTCAAATGCACCAACACATTTTTATAATCAATCACTTAAAAGTGAACCACAAGAGGATCAAAGTCCTGCAGCAGGTTTTAATAATTTATTAGAAGTATTTTAAATTACTTGATATGATATTCTTAAGAAAAGGGAAAAAGTTTCTACTAAATTGTATTTAACTTTGTAAATTTTTGTTCTTAATCTGTCAAACAAAAAACTAAAAATGCATACGTTTGTCAAACATTAAAAATAAAAAATAGAAAAAAAAAATTTTATCTCGTTTAAGAAACCAAATTTCAATTCAATTTCTCAAACTTTTTACTTTTTTTTACTAACATCCTCTTTGTGCATTAAAAACGATTTCAATCTAAACAGTCTCAAACACCATTCGTGTTAGGGGGTCATAAATTATAATAAAAAGCCATTTAAATTTTTGTTCTGTCTTTTGTGTTCTTGCCCCTTTTGTTTAAGGAGACCGAGGGGACTTCACTTTGTTGTTGTAGTTTGTCTTCTCTTTCAAACAAAGCCATGCTTTATTTAAATCTCTGACAAAAAAGTATTAAAACATTATTTGTTAACCAGTAATTAACAAAACCAACCAGTCAACTAGTTCCAGATTTTGCATAAGTTAGCAAAAAAGAACGAACTAAAAAAAACTTAACAAAAAAAAAAAAAACTTAATGCCACTTTTATTTGGACAAGTTCGATTTATTGGCAATGCCAAACATTTGTCATTTGCCATTTAATCGATTTTTTTTTTGCCCATTTGCTATGAATTGATTTTTTATATATATTGTATAATGTATCCAAGCAATCTCTAAATGCATTTGCTCTAGTTTGGTTTTTTTTTTCGAGATGCCTCGCATTTGTCAATTCAACGATGAACTTTGCAATCGATTTCAAATACCAAACATGTTTTAATGCCTAAGGAGTCGTGCAAATATGTTAAAAAGGTGCTTAATTTTTGTAGTTTTTTTCCTCGAATTTTATTTTTTGTTTTTTGAGTATGCAACTAATTGCAGCTGAAAGACATTTGAGTTGAAATTTTTGATTGACTTGAATGGAAGCACTTTTAGAATGGACAGTTGATTATTTACTTTGGGAAAGGGAGATCGAAATAAAAGAAACGAAATATAGTCGTATTTAGCCTGATGGCCTTTAATGTTTTGACTTTAAATTTGAATTCCAATTTTTGTTGCATATTTGGGTTTTCAAAGTTACTTTAGATATTAAAAGCCATGTTAGTTTAGAATTTGATATTTAATCGTAAAGTAAGTTTTAATGCTAAGCAAATGTAAACTTTATTTCAGTTTATTTAATGATTTGAGGGGATTTTTTCTTTATAGAACTCATTTTGTTTACCATAATAATAAATATGTAAACATCTCAAGTTATGAACCATAAAAAATATTTTGCTTGCTTTAATTTAAAAGAAAAAAATAATAATTTAACTGTCACTACTTGGATTACATCTCCGTCTGTTAGATCCATATTAATTGAAAGGCATTTAAGCCTCTCGAATGTTTCCTGCATTCCAAAATAATAAGCCACATGCAGCTTGCAACTTGCAACGCTTCAATCTCGCATAAACCATAAACGAATACATTGCATGGCCATAAGTCAAATTCACATTAGCCGCAAGTTGCACAGTTGCCCAGTTGCATTATTGCAATGAATTTTTTGCTTAATTTTTTTTAGTTGGCTTTAGCTGCCGTATTGTCTACCCGAAAAGAAAAAAAAACTGTAAGTCAACTAACTGCTCGCCGATGATTCGATTCTGTGTTCAATCGTGACTGAACTTTTGATCTCAAACAGCGAATACGTACCTATGACTGAAGCCTTGATGGAGTAGGTGCAATGATTGAATGTATTGTCTCTCTACATATACATTTTAATGTGTGTGTGTGTGTGTGTGTGTGTATGTGTAATTTGACATTTTAATGTTGCATAGGAAATACTTGCCAATGGCCATGTAAATGGAACGTGTGAACAAAGAGCAAACCGCAAGCAATTCAAACAGAAGAGAACACACAAAGCAAAGAAACAAAACCGAAAAACCTAACAAAATCAACAAAACTAAGTATAACAAAAATAAACTGAAGAAAAAACGTTAGATTTATGGGTATTATTTGATTAAATTGTTCAATATAATGCCCCAGACATTATGCATTGTAATGTGAATGCATGAAGGCGAAGGTCGATCATCATCATCATCATCATGATCATCAACATCAACAGCATCCTCATCAGCTTAATCAGAAGTCAAGTCAAAGTTGAACTACATTTTGTCTTCTTTTTGTGGTTAAATGAAGAACGGATTACTTAATACCTGAACAATAAAATATGCAAAACTAAAAGCGATGAAAGACAAAAGATTTGAGCTTCAAGCTCAAGTTCAAGTTTATTGGAGTCGAGTTTCTTTTATTTCGTTTGTCAATTTTAGTTAATCGAGTCATTTTTTGTTGTTTGGTTTTTACCTTTTGCATTTTTATGGTTTTTCTAGATCACTTTCATTTCGTAAACAATATGCAAAATAGATCGAAAAAAAAAAACAAAAACAACCGATCATGATGATGTGGATGTTTACTATTAAGTTAATGCATCTTCTTAGAATAGTTTATGCAAAATGTTTGAAAATGTTTAAATAATAAAATTCACCTATCAGCGAATATTAAATTGAAGAAATCAACATAAATACTCATAAAAAAAAACTAACAAATTAATTAGCCCCCCCTCTATAAATACGTACATACACACATAAATATGGCATAAACTATTGCACAAAATATCTCGAGTTAGCCAAAAGAAAATTTGCATAAGATATGATCAGACGAAAGCTCTGATATGCGAATAGCCAACACCATTAGCCAATCTGAAGTTTTGACATTTGGCGCTCGATTCGCTTGTCGACTCACTGCCATCTACCTCCTGCCTAGTTAATTTATTTAATTAATGCTCTAAATGACTTTAAAGTGAACCAGTTCTAAAGACGGACAAAAATCAAGCAAAAAACTGAAATGGGAGAAAAAGGCAAAAACAAAAAACAAGATTCTGCATTAGTTGTTGTTTTTGTTATTTGGGTTTTTAATGACTGGAGATCTCTATGTTAAGAAATTTTTTGGTTTTTTTTTTAGTTGCTTATGGAAATATTTGAAAGGGGATATTATATAACTGACATAATGTGTGAGATAAAGAAATTTTCGTAGAAAAAGAATACAAAAGTTCAAATT
This sequence comes from Drosophila insularis, assembly GCA_018903935.1. Classification (NCBI taxonomy): domain Eukaryota; kingdom Metazoa; phylum Arthropoda; class Insecta; order Diptera; family Drosophilidae; genus Drosophila; species Drosophila insularis. The sequence continues at coordinate 6,755,410 of JAEIFP010001084.1, read as the reverse complement.
GCTTTAGCGAACTTTTTATACACTTTCTTTATTTTGAAGTAAAGTTAAGTGATAAAACAAGTTTCCAAATTAACAAAATAAAATATTTTATTTCAATTTTAATAGAAATCTCAGAGGTATACATAACAAATTTTATCTTATATAAATTTAAAGGTTAACGGGACGAAATATCTGCTCTTTTAACCAAGTTACCCATTTTGCCATTGCCTTCATGAATTGTTTATTAAATAAAACCTACGGAAATTTGATCAAAAAATTTTAAGCATAGTTTTCTAGTTTCCCATAGTTTCCCACTATAGAATATATTTAGTATGTTTCATCATCTAATCTAGTTTAAAATTATAACACGAGAGACAACAAATATTTTAGGATGTTATTTCAAGCCAAATAAACAAACAAGAATATCTTACACTTGTGAAATTTTTTAAGTGATAATTAATTTTAATTTATTTAGGCAGTTTACTGACTTTGATTATTAATTTTACATAATAGTGTAAAGGTCGCAGATGCTGAATTTTATAAAGGCTAGCCTATAGACTATTTATTAGACTATTTATTAATCCGTTGCCTACAGGAAACTGGAATTTACTTTGATAAATTTTAAGCGGGATCCCAAATTTAATAATAATAATAAACACATTCAACCAAAAACGGAAACTGTGAAGGTAAAACTGCTCGTACACGCATTTTAATTGAACCACTTTTAGTTAGTACCTTAATAAGTACGTGTACTTTTTATTTAGTAACATATTAACTCAAGGTCGTTTAGTCATTCGTTTGATATCTCTTAAATGTATCAAATTTAACACAAACCTACTACTGGGGGCGACACAAATTCGACCCAAATTGGTGGGTTTACTTATTTATTTTTTTTTTTTGTTTTGTTGAGGCCAAGAAGTGGCAAAAGATTTTCTTTTTCTTCTTGGACTCTTGTTGTTGTTTATGTTTGGGGCATTAACGATTTCGTGCTCGAGGTTGGAGGTAACTACAACTAACATTTGTCAATTGAAATGGCCAGAAAAATAAGAAGAAGAAGAAATAGTAGTAGATGGAGTATAACAACAACTGCAGACAATCGTGCAAAACCTTCGACATTTAATTTTTTTCCTTCTGTTGTTGTTTTTGTTGGTTTGGTCTGCACGTTTGGTTAGCAAAGAAAAGTCTTTACTAGGGGCCAGTAATTTTTGTTTTGGTTGTGCTTAAATTTTGATAATTGCTCCATAGAAAGGTCACAATTTTTTTTTTTTTTTTTTTGATTTGTTTGCTTTGCTTAGAGAGGGGCTCTGCATGGGGAAAAGGGCTACTGTTTTTATGACCTCAACACCCTCAACAATAACATAAATAACATAAATTTTCGCTGTAATATTTTTGTTTTCTTGAATGGGCAAAAATTATACATATTTCAGAGCTTAAACAATAGAGCAAACTGAAAATTGGTCTGTCTATTTGACATTTTCCATGTAATTGATCAAATGAACATTAGTTTTTTTTTTGTTTTTGGCAGAGAGGGTTTTTCCAACTATTGTTGTTGTTGTCTCTTAGTCGAATAGACCTTGAAGTTGGTATAGTCCGCCAACGCGGCTCGGCTTTGAAGAGAACTTGAGTGCCTTAGGAAACAAATGGGAACGCCTCTAAACACGCCTACTACTAACACCTACCTCTTGGTAATCAGATTTGAGTTTATGTCTTTTGGTCTGCAAGTAACCATGTTATTGGTATATTTAACAACTCTTTTGTTGCCTAATTGGTAAACAGAAAATTCTTAGTTATGTATATTTAAAGCTAAGAAGGAGTTGCAATAAGAAGTAAAGTTGCTACTTAAAACTATAAACTATAAATTTATATGCCAGGGTCAGGTACATAGTCTGCGATACCGATTATGAGCACTTAGATCTCGAGAGTTATAAGAAATATATGAATGGAAAGGAGTCTAAATTTTACTTACAGAAGCAACAATCGGGTCTGTTCTTGTTATCGGTTTAGTTCAATCGTTCTTTTAGTTTTTGGATCTCGGCCAAAGTGTTTGCTCTTCGGTCAGTGGAATATTCCAAATATTCTTCTATCATTCTCTGGGGAAGAATATTATTGTTATTAGCAAGCAAATATAAAACTACGTTAGAAAAATATTCCATAAATCTGATACCGATAAGCAAAACGAAAATAAGAACTAAAAGAAATATAAACTAAGAGCTGGCCTAAAAAATAATCAGATATGTGAATGTGAAGATATGAACTACTTTGAATAACTTTAATGAATACATACTCAGAAATATAACGAATAATTAACTTAAAATAAACATATTTGTATATCATAATTTTCTCTTAAACTTTTGTTAAACTTTTATAGTTTTTGATAAACAAATTTTGTAAATAGATGAAAAAATTGTATCTTGATAGAGAAAAAATCCAGTTATAGATTAATCATTTATGCATATACAAAATGCTATTTTAGTTTTAGTTTAAATAATAATTAGGTGAATAAAAGTCTTAGATTTTACTTGATTACAAATAGAATTAAAACAGCAAAAAAAAAACTAGTTTAAATTTGTTTGAAAGCTACCCATACTCAAACTATATTTTACTCCAAAAAATTGTATTTTTTTTAACAATGGCACATATTAATAACAATTAAATATATTAGCTTAATAATAAGCCACTCCATACGCAGATGACTGCATTTACGATTATGCAATTTTGAATTCAAATTTTGAATTATGGCCACAAATTGCGAATCCTTTCACCTGCTACAAAACGAAGAAAAAATCAACAAAAACAAAAGACTTCAGCAACGAACTCGATTTCCTTATTGAAAGTGAGTAACATAAAATAAAAGAAGGGGCGGATGAGGTATTAAACAGGAGGCGCACCTCCGAAAAATTCTGCTTATCTATGATCAGGAGACATCATAGATGGTCGACTACACCCTGTGCTGTGTTAATGGCCGCCTGCAGCTATGGCAATTGTGGCCAAGTAAAGGCAACGCCTTTTTTAGGGCAAAACAAAAACATTAGTTGCAATTGTAATTGGAAAATCTTGTGGAAAACATCTTTGCCAGCAACAACAGCAACAAGAACAACAACAATAGCAATGGCAATACCAACATCAACAGGCAAAAGCAGCAGCAGCTTCCCAAATGTGGCCAACTGGTAGACTATAGCTTAAGTCCAGTTAACTTAGAGCCAGCTGCTGTTGCTTTTGCTGCATTGAATAAGTTGCATAATTTTGTTTGCAAAGTTTTCTTCGATGCATTTTTTTGTTGTTGTTGTTGTTGCTGTTGGTTTTTTTTTTTTTTTGGGGCATGTTGTTGTCGCTGGTTTGGAAGTCACCCAGTTAGTGTGTCACTAGTGGCATTTTGAAGTAGTTGTTGCTGCCATTGCTCTGTCTTGATATTTGTAATTTGTTGCATTTTCCACCAAGTCATGATATGAATTGAAATAATTTCAGTTAATTTTTTTTTTCCATTGATTTGCCTCTCAAGGGGCGGGGCCTGCCAGCAGCAGCCATGGGCAAATGTCAGATTTTTCACATTTCGCTCTTTCTTGTTTGTTGTTGGTTTTTTTGTTTTACCTTCTAATCTCATAAACAACTTGTTAGCTAATCAATATTCAAAACAAATTGATTCAACAACATTTTAGTTTTTAATGAGAGACATTAAACTCGAAAACTCATAACCCATCGGCTCGTGTTGGCTGTTAGAAGTTAATTTATGCTAAAAACTCTATCGATCGACATATGCACAACAATTTCTATCTAGTCTTAATTATGAAATATTTTCAAGTCTTAAAACTTTACAATTGCCGTTGGGTTTCATGTGAACGAAATTTTGTTTTTCGGTTGCCACACAGACTGACAGAAAAAATTAAAAAATTAATTCAAATGAATCTAACACTCTCACACTCTGCGAAAACTTGCACAAGCCAAAGAAAAGACAGAAAAGTAAAAAAAAAGACAAAAAAAGTCGAGCAAACGACATGATTCCCAGGCTGTTCTGTTTGATCTTATTGTTGGGTTTTTTTCTTTTTTTTTTATATTTTTGCACTAATTGCCGACGAGAGTTGAACAATAGCCCAGGGCGGGCAAAAATGATTTATTTTATATTATTGCCAAATGCAAAATGTTTGTCTCAAGACTCAAACTCGCAAATTAAATAAAAATGTAATTTTGGAATGAATTTTTAAATATGAAATATCTTTTCAATTTTGCATGTCGTTTTTAATAATCGATATCAAATGAATATTCATTGCCAAAAATTTGTAAGTAGAGCACACTAAATAATAACTAGCATAAATCAAATTAATTAAAATGATCCCACACACAGCGATGAGTGAGTATCCCGTTTCATACCCTGTAGATTATGGAGGTGAAGGGCATATTAGGTCTTTAAAAATACAATTAAAGAGTCGGCAGATGTAATTACTAAATGAATATTCTTGACAAATAAGAATGAAGATGATTAGGTTTGCTTTTTTTTTTGACATAACTGGCATACATTTGGATGAGTGAAAGATTTAAATTGATTTATTTATAACAGAAGAGTTCACATTAACAACAAAAAAATTTTATTAAATATATCATGGATTAAGTAATTAAATTAAGAGAAACTCATATAAAATGTATGGTGATTAATATTTTATAAATGAGTATTATAAGTCTATAAAGACTTTTAAAGCTAAAAGAAAATACATATAATTTTTATAAAATTAAACTAATATCTATTTCTAGATTTTTTGCTGTAAAAGTGTAATTTACTTGTATTATGTTCTATTATTGTCAATTTACATATAGTAATAAACCGGGTTTTGAATGTTTAGAATTACAAACTCAACTGTTTATACCTGCTTAGTTCAACCCGTTTTAGTTTAGGCTAAGTTATAACATAAATTATGAAAAATAATCCAAATTTTGTTATAGCTTTTAAATAATAAAACAAATAAGGAATTCACACAAAATTATGCTGTAATTATTAGTAGTAAAAATTATTTTTAGGTTGTTTTAAAATAAAATAAAATTCGAATACATTCTACGAAGACAGATGTTTAGAAATTTGTATTTAAGAATAATTCTAATATGAATAATTCTATCCCTTTTTGAATTGAGTGCGATTAGTAGAATTTTTAATATTTATGCATAATACAGGGCAATAAAAATGTTGCTACAAAAACTCAAGGCACATTATGTACGTGTTTTTCATTATTCGATCTTGTCGGATGCGATTTCTCTTTGCACCGGCAAATAAAGATTGCAACATGATTGTCGAATCTCGATGCGACTCAAAGACAAAGGCAGGGAGAACGAGAGGGATAGAGAGAGAAGGAGATGGCAAACCAATTAAAAACAATATTTTCACGTTTTTGCAGTCGTTGAGGACGTACGCATATTTGTTGAAATTAATTAATTGCTACCAAAATGACAAAAGCAAATGGGAAAACTGAAAACGTATTTTCGCAATTCATTTCGCTTCGTTTCGTTTTTTCTTCGTTTTGGTTAAAAGATTTAAAGAAAAAAAATCCACATAGCGAAACTTTAGCTCTAATGAAGCTATTTTGGGTTTTTTTTTTGTTAGTTTGCTTGTCTTTTTTTTTTTCTTCTACTTACTCATTGCTTTGGAGGTCAGCGCCAACATGTCCATCCAAAATTGTACTGAAATGCGTCTGCATCGTCGTCGCTGAATGTTGACGTTGTTGTCGTTCGATTGCGAAATGAATTCGGTTTAAAGCAAAATGCATGTCTGCCAAAAAAAAAAAAAAAAAAAAACTTTTGCACTAGTTTTCAACTTGAAGCCAAAAAACGTAATCGAAGAAGAAGTAACGAAATACACACACATTTGCTGCAAGTCAACTGAAGCGAACGAACAAATGTCTGTGGCAATCTGGAAGTCCCTAATGTGAGACCGCCCCCGCACCAACTGCCTTCTCCATAGCCTCCTCTCCTCAGTTGTCCCCTTGATGCTCTTTCTGCTCATCCATCCATCCATTCAACCAATATGAAACTGGTGTGCATGTGAGTGCCTTTGAGTTCTTCTTGTTTCTGCTTGATTTGACCAAACTGAAAACAGCTTCTGCTTTTGGCTTTATTGCTTCTTGCAATTGAAGTCATTGACATGGCATAATGCTTACATATCGGACAAGTTGCAATTGAAATTAAATGTTACATTGGTTGACTCCACTTGCTGACCGCACTGCAGTTTGTTGTATGCAATAATAATTCAAAGCAGTTCAACCAGATAAATATGTGAAAACTGTTGACAAGGCTAACGTTAAAAAAGGGTTCAGTTGTATTTATAAGATCTAAAATGGCTTTAAGATTTTTTTATGTATATGACATATGTTATCCGAAAATGCAAGCAGGGGTTTAAGCTATAAGATCATAATATATTTTTTTTTTTTAATTCTTTAGAGCACTTTAAATTCTCCTTTAAGAATTATATTTTCCTTTATATATCTCTAATATATTATTAAGCAAAATCGACGACAATCAAGTTTATTGATTTAGGTCATACGTGAGGTGAATTCGTAATTCGTCATTCCAGGACAAATTTAACAAATGGTAGTAACTATTAAAGACCATTAGCTTATATAGGGCAAACATTGTTTTTCTTTTAAATGTTGCCTATTAGAACCTTTTGAAAATATTTCTGACTTGACTTATTTCCAAATATTCAATCATCGATACTGAATATTTTATTTTAAGGTTCTAGTAATTCACATTAAAATATTTTAAGACTTTTTTACCCTTGAAGAAGAAAATAAGCAATATTCATAATTCCGTATAATTTATCCTAAGGTTTCAAATTTTACATTTTATATTTTGTAAAGTCCTATACGACATATAAGTTTCTAAAAGTTATGTCAAATTTAGAAAATTATTTTAAGTTGTTTTTATCCCAAACCAAAACCATAAGAAATTTAATATTATTTATCAATCAATAAATCAATTTTGAATTCAAAAGTTTTATACAACTTGAAAAGATTGAGATCATTATTATTATTATATTAGTAGTAATTTAGTTATACCTATGATTAAACCAATTCAATCTTGAACCACATTCTTGCTGTATTGTATTTATATATTTATATATTTTTTTTGTATTTTAATGTACACTAATTGGACCCTAACAACAAACTACATGGTTTCTTACAACAATTAAGTTTGATCAAGAGATCCGCTTGATAATTATCAAGACCAAGTGAATTGCATAACCCCCCTAAAGAAAATCCAATTGCCAGTCCAATTCGAGTAAACACCTACGAGGAGATCAAACAGCAAACGTCAAGAACACAAACACACACATACTCATGATAAATCTTATAATTTGTTAAAAAATTATGATTATAAATAAATATGCATATGTGCAGTAGCCAACTGCATTCTGCCACGCCCACACACATACTTACACACATATATATGTATATATATGTATATAAAGCAAATGCAGTGTCAGACGACCTTCTATGAAACTCGAAATAAATTCTTTGGCTTTGACTTTAAACTGGTTCTGTGTAGAAACAGATCTTGAGGTAAATCTAAATCTTAAGTAGAAGAAAATTAAATCAAAGATCAGCTTTAATTTTTTCTTATTGTATTAGAAAGTTGTTTATTTTGTTTTAGTTCCGTCAGCAGTAAATGGCTGGATCTGTCCTTGAAAACAAAGACAGGTCCGAGGGCTTTGGCCTCATAAAAGAATATATAAAAAAACATAAATCCAAACAAAAAAACAAACAAATACTATCTGAAGTTGGGCGAATCCCCCAACATGGCCGTAGTTAGGCATATTTTGGCTCTTGCTCTGAAACCGGTTTAAGGATCTTCAAACCTAATTCGAAAATGCAAAATAGCCCTAAATACTTAATTGATTCAATTCATCAAATACCTAGACGGCTCTCCGCTTCGTGGGCAGGTGTATTCCTTTTGGCCAGCAATATGTAATTGTTACAAAGAAAGTTTGACCAACAACTAACTAAAAATGGTTTGTATTAAATCTCATATAAATATCTCTAAAATCTAGAATCCTGATATCCTTTTCTTTTTAGTAATCTTTTGTTAAATAGATTTTTGTATTTTTAAACAAATTTTACCTTTAATGTGTCTAAAATGCTGAAAGGGTATACCAACTTCGTGTTTAAATTTGAACTTTGTAAAAACGAGCCCTCTCATTTTATGGACCAATTAGTTGCTTAGAACTTGGAGACGAGCTGCAATTATTGTAAACCTTTTAATTTATTTATTTTTAATTTTATTTATTTTTTTTTTTTTAATTTTTGAAAGTTGAAATTTAGGTATTTTAGGACCAGGAAAAACCCTGTGCTTATAGTAGCTTCGGTTCATTCACTTCGCGTGCCATTGCTGTTACTTCTCTTAAAAGTTATTAAAATTTACGATTGTTGTTTAAATGACGTTGTTTTTGACATCGTCTCTGAGGGAATGGAATTGGAATTGGACTGGATTCGGGATTGGTGTGTAATAGCCAACAACCTTGCACGTGTCAGATGAATCTCTGATCGATGAGCAGGTCATCAGGTAGCTAATCTCTCACGCAGTAAGCTGACACACATTTCCTTCCGTGTCTGGTATAAAACATTTTGACATATGCCAAATTCAGTGACTTGCAGGATAAAATGCAATGAGGATAATGCTTTTGAAGTGTTTGGTTTTGATGTTCATATTAAATATTTTTTTGTTTAAAATTTAATGTACGGCATTAACTTCATTGTGATTGAATTGTTGATCTTTTTCTATTCTTTTTGGACGTTCATTCAATAATTAAATAACAAAGAATAAAAGACTAAGAAAAACATTAAATTGCCTATAAGTTTAAATACAGATATTATTATTTATAAAGTAGTATTTGGTATTAATAGATATTGACTCAATTTTAGAGGTCAAGAATCTTTATACCGTTTTCAGAACACTGGAGATTGAAATATTATATCTTATTATTTTAAGTACTTTAATAAAGACAATTTCAAATTTGCATATAAAATTTGAAATAAATGAAAATAAGGAACAATGAATTGGCACTGATCATGATCAAAGAATTCGCAGAGGAAGTGGACACGGTATCTGAAGCCAAAAAAATATTAGCAGAGTTAGGATCAACATCTAAAAATTAAACTCCCAGTAGTTCACTTGAATACAAGTGAATAATGTATTAATTGCTCGTTTTTTTATATTATTCTTTTCCCTATTATCATTACAATTTTGTATCATTAAAGTAAAATAAACATTTCAAAAACTTTTTTCATTTTCTAATTTAAAAAAATTTAATTGAAAATAAAGTTTTATTCGTTTATACATACAAGTATACAGTGGCGGCAAGAAATTCGAGATATAATTTTTTTCACCTTAAATTCTGAATTCATTCGAATTTTATATAATTTTTAGTGAAAAGTTTTGATGTGTTAATTTATAGCGTTGAGCTGGTCATTCTATCGAGATGATGTACCGTAAATTTTGTGGGCTTATTTCTAACGGTTTTTTTTAAAATGAATTTTGATAAAAAGCCCCAAATTCGGACCTGGCAAAACAAGACACATTTTACAATTTTTTAAAATTGATCTTACACCTTTCAACCCCAAGAAAAAGTTGTTGGTCTATATACCACAAATTTTTAATTCGGCCTCAGGGTCCAATTTAAAGACAATAGAAAATTATAATTTTGTATGTATTTTTATGGTCTTCCTGCTTGGCGTCATTTTAAGGAACTAATTCATTTTAAAGTATAACTAGACTTGAACTACGAACGATAGTTCGAGGAGAGGTATTGTTCATCAAAATCGGATAAAAAATAGATCCAAAATTGATACATACTTTATGTGATCGGAAAAGAATTCTTTTTCATCTTACTTACAGTTTGGCGAGTTTAATAAACTTCATTCTCTGGTTGCATATTAATAAACTTCGGCTTTTATTTTTATAAATATATGTATATGATGATATGCTTATTGTAACCAAGTCCTTATGTAAAACAAGCAATATATTTATATCAACTCAGACAACAGTTTGCTCACTTTCCAGTTTGCCCATCAAGCAATAGTCTGGGAGAAGAAGGTGATTGTAGATTTTTGAGAAGGTTTTTGCCCTTCTCTAATACTTAAGGTTTTTAATTTTTTAGCAACAGATTTAAGTAATCTCTTAGTGTTGTTTTTATACTTTTTATTTACAAAATATATATATTTTTATATGTACAAAATAATTTCTTCCATTGTGATAAATCATTTCCAATGTATTCTATCCAAGAAGTTTCGCAACGAATATAAAACAAGATGAATACGAAATTATTTTTAAACATTTTTATTTTGTATTTCTTTATTTTAGTTTTGTTGTTCATTGTGCTTTTGAAACCTTTCACTGATAAACTAACACACAGCTAAAGAATGTTCATAAATATATGAATTTACAAACACTTAACTGAGAATTTATCCTAAATTTGAATTTCATCACATCACAATGCTCCATTGGATGGGTTTTTCTTCTTAATTTTGGTTTGGAAATAATTTACAAAAGACTTGTGCTTGATTTTTGTTTCCTCGTCTTGGGTTGAATTGGGTTTGTTTGTTTTTGTTTCCTTAAGAGCTATCGAGAGAGTGGCAGGGCTTGGTAAGTCTTGGACTTGCCAAAACAAAAAAAGACAACAGGGGTTGGAAGGTGGAATTGTGAGAGGGGGAAAAATGTGGCTAAAATTTCCTTTGCTCCAAAAGAATGGAATTACGATTCCTCCTTCGCCACTGATGAATTGATTTATTTGTGGTAGCCACCATGATCGGCATAGACGGTGGCATCATGTCCGTAACTGCTGATGGGAATGCTGCTGTGCACGGCAGGGTAGCTTGCGACAGCCACAGCTGGAGCATGCTTCACCACGGAGTGGGACACCACTGGGACCTTGACGTAAACTGGGTATGGGCGGTCTACCTGGACGGGCACGGCCACTTTTTGAACTTTCTCCACATAGACGGGATAGGGCTTTTCCACAGCAACTGGGTAAGGCTTGGGCACCTCAACAGGGTATGGACGATCAACGGGCACATGGATGGGGACCTTTTCGTGTCTGATAACTTCGTAGGGCTGTGGCACATGGACAGGGACCTTGACGTATTCCTTAACGGTGACAGGGACCTTGCGGATGACTTCGTAGGGCTGTGGCACGGGCACCTTGACTTCCACAGGAACGCGTTTCTCATGGACGACTGGGTAGGGGCGATCTACGTGGACGGGCACAGGGATTCCCTTGGTGATGGTGATGGTCTTGTGGACATCAGCTTGCTTGCTAATGATGTATGGAGCAGGAGCAGCATGGGCGTGGACAGCTACGGCTGGGGCAGTGTGTCCAATGGCAATAGCTGGAGCACTGTGGCCCACAGCAATGGCAGCGGGAGCAGAATGTCCAGTCAGTCCATAACCATGACCGGCCACAGAACCATGTCCCAAATAGCCAACATCAAGACCAGCATGGCCATAGCCATAGCCCAGATCAAGCAGACCACGCTTGTCCAATTTCTTCTCCAGGGGGACCTTCTCCTCGGTGGCCGATTTGCTGGCATAGGCGGAGGCCACCAGCAGGGCAGCTAGGCAGATCTGTCGACAAGAAAGGAATTTTGTCAGAAGGATTAAAATCATATTTTATCCCTCTTGCCTCTTTTTAAGTTTTCTATTTCAAAGCAAAGTCATTGGCCCACTCTGAATTACATGTTATTTAAATGGTTCATCGATTAGGTAATCGGTTTAGAAAGTGAAAGATAACTATGACGCCCATATGCCCATTTGTCGTCGACTTGTCTTTTGCTTATGGATTCAAATGGTCAAGTGAAATTTGTGCGTGCTACGCATGAAATATGCAATTCTACGCCCACTTCCTACACTCCCATTCCCAGTCGAATGGAAGACATGACAAAATGTCACGCTTCAATTGATTGCACCTGAAGAAGTCTTTTATAAGTAATTTCATAAAAATGTTTTTGTTGTTGTTGTGTATTTTAATTGATCTAAGCTTGAGACGTGATTTTGATGATGGCTAAGACAATTGTTGTTCAAGTTGAAGTTTGCCATTTATTAGACAATTTTTGCCCCATTTGATTGTGCAATTTAACTGTTTATATTAACAATTTCTTCAATTTCCCACTAGAAATTGTTGTAATTAGCTCATATGTATTTATGTATATCTGATCTGAATTGTAATATTATGTGGGAGTGTTTTCATATTATTGTTAATTACAATTATATTAATTCTTTTCACAATTTCTCACATTTCATTATGCACACTAAATAGACATTCACTATAGATTTACATAGATCATTCTGAATGATAAATTTATGGAGTAATTATTATTAGTATTGACTTGATACTTACAAATACTTTCATTGTGAAGCGTTGGGCTAGAACTTGCCAAGGCTGAAAAAAAAAATCAAAACAAATTATTATTGAAAATATTTGAATATTTTTTCAATAAATTATCACAAGGTTCTCCTTCCTTAGAAGTTCATTTTAATTTCAACACTTTTCACAAAACATATATATTTTTCTTTTTTTTTTCAACTTTTTTGGTAATATCTTTCTCCTTGTTTTTGCGTATATAAATTTAAAACACTATAAACTAATAAATAGTTTTGAACACACTTACAAAGCAAATTGAAATCAACTGTGTAAGGATTTGTAGAATCACTAGCGATTCCAAACCTTTGACTGGATGCTGTCTGTGGTCAGTGGCGCGCTTTTATACCCCCAAAGAGTTTTTGTGTCAAATCGAAACTGAAAACGCCGCCAAGTCCAAAAAGTTGTTGGCGGCGAAAAAAAGCTTTTACTAGCTACCAAATGATCGTAGGAAGAAAGAGAGCCATCGCATGTCTCTCTCTCTTGAAAGCTTTTTAATGGCTCCTCCAACTAAAATTTGTCCATGTATGGGTGAGCTCGGAAAGTTTCAAGCGGAAGCGCTCACCACTACAAATGTAGATCACCAATACCAAGATCTTGCTCGTTCAGCTTTGTTGGTATTAGTGCAGAGATAAAAAAAAATAATAAACATTTTAAAAATCAATTCAAGTATAATAAAACACTAAACATTTAAACAATTGAATAAATTAAATTAAAAATATAAATTAGATTTAAATTTATATTTGGAAATTCCAGAAGAATTTTGAAAGTTCTTTTTTTTATTGATTGCCAATTTAGATATTTATGTCTGTCAAGTATCGAACAAAGGTAAAGAAACTGTCCTGGTCATTGATATATAATATAGATGGACGAGTTTGATCAAATATGACGTTATAAAAGAAATAAAAAAAAAACCAGACTTAAGCAAAATAATTTAGGTGTTAAGTTTTAAAGATTCTTCCTTATTATGCCGGCCTTATCAAGGCCGATTTACTTTCATATAGATATAGACAAATATAGATTTATAAGAGCTAATGCAGATAATCTTTAATCTTCCGGAAATTCAAAGGATCAAATCCCTATGTTGATAAGAATAATAAACGAATTTGCTGAAATTTAATTCTAAAGTAAAAAACATTTTTAATAAAGATTTAAAGGAAATTTTAAATTTTTATACCGCCTTGCCAAAATAATTTTAAGCTTAAATGATTAACAAACAAACAAAAGATCGGTTTAGATATAACCTTTTTTGGCAAGGGTATTAAAATAATATTCGATGAAAGGTCATAAGTATATTTCTCAAAAATTTCACATAGTTCTTTGGGCGTGTCTCTGGTTTAAATATCTAGTTTTAAGCGTAAACCTGATTCCGATACATGTATAGGGAAAAAACCCAAAATAAATAATTATAAATATATTTAATTATGTGTTTAAATATTGAATCGAGGAACACTTTGTTAGCATTGGCCAAAATTTATTACATTGACTTGATAATAAATTTGTAGATAAAGTCATAAAATTATATTGGACCTCAATTTGGGAAGATTTGTTTATCAATTAACTAGTTGAGACAATGATTTTAATCATTGATCAAATAATTTATTGATATTAAATCACTTTTGGGCAATCAATGTTAATTTATTTTTTATTTTATAGATGGTTTCAATGTACAATTCCTGATTAACTCTTAGCCAGAGAAAACTTTCATAACTTAATATAAAAAACAAATTCGGCAAAAAAAAAGTTCGGGAAAAAAAAGTTAAAAGTGGTTTAAGTTAAGTGGTTTCTAGGTTTTTTAAAAACCTTTTCTTTTATAATTAAAGTTGTATTGCTTGATGTCATAGCAGATCTAATTGCATGACTTGTAACCATTACAAAAATTTGGAAATAAGTATTTAGTTTTTTTTTATAAATTTTTTTGTGCTTTTAGCCAAAGACTTATAAATGAATATGAATTTAAAATCAGATTAAATAAATTTACTTTCTTTGTCTATTAGAGTTAAATAAAACTTATTTAACCATTTTTGGTACTCATGTTAATATTTTATTCTGGTGAATAATATTTTTTGTTTTTATAAGTACTCTATAGATGCCCTTAGTTAAATAATTTTTTTGAAATTTAAAGGCACTCTTTTGCATTCTTTCAACATGGTTTACAAATTTTTTCTTTTTCCCCATATTTCCCTATTTTGACATAGAAAACCGCAATAACTTCAATTGATACAGATCCATGGCAAAGAAAATCATTGACAGTTGTTGAGAGTATCAATTTCGCTCATCATTAATGACTCAATCTATATTGCAACAATGTTGAAATATTTGCCACTTTCCATTTCGTTTTTTGTCATTTAATAGTCCCGCCTTTTGCACTTCCTTTCCTTTTGATTTGACAAGTTGAAAGCGGAAGAGACTTGAATGGATTTAAAGTGCGGCTGGGCTTTTGTAATCATATTGATGTTACGCCCACACAGTTTAAGGAAGAGTTGAGCAATGCAACATATGCATCAGACTGAACTGATCGAATTTCTTATCTGAATTCAATAACTTGCAACTATTGCATAGCTTCAATACACAATTACACAGCCAGAGTTTGTGGTCTGGAACTGGAACTGGAGTTGGGAGCTGGGATCGGGTTAGATTTCTGGTTCGGGTTAGGTGGGCGCTCGGGTTTTGGGGTATTTTGGGGGCAACAAACATGCGTGAGATCTCCCGCAATATTGCCGCAAAAGTGAAAGGCCTTTTGTGGGTCGATGTTGCAGCCAAATAAGATTATATATCAAAGATGCTGAGTTGCGATTTGGCAATTGCCAGCCAGCATAATTATTTGTTAATACGCAAAATGAAACCAGTTGGACTTTTGTATACATCAGATGAAACTTTAAATGATATGCGAGTTGAGTGATTTGGTAATCGTATTATTTTGATTTCCAATATTTGCATTTTCTATTGTGTTCCGTGAAGATTCTATAAAAGCATTCAAAAACCGATACATAAAATGTTACTCTATACTAAAAACAAAAAACATTATGGCGCCCCGACAACTTTCCAATTTAAAATACAAAAAACAAAAAGTTTGTTTTATTTTTGATGTCAGCGATGACATTTAAAATCGAGTATATGGAAATAGTTTCAAGATGTCTTATCTTTATTATAAAGGGTCTATTACAAAAGATTCTGCTGATTCTGTTATTGTTTTTAAAATTAATTTACTCGCCTGTTACCTAAATCTATATCATTGATTCTTAGTCCCAGTGCCGCATTAAGCTAAACCGGGCCCAGTAACAATCCAAAAAAGGTTTCGGGATTATAATGCAATGCAAAAATGAGAACATGAATGATAACCCGTCAAAAACTATTGACAAAAGATTTGTTTTTTTTTAAGAATTTTAAAACATATATTTTTGGCTAATCTGATTGTTTTGTCAGACTGTATTTTCATTAATTTTTAAACGGTTTGAAAAAATTGTCAAATCACAATTAATTAAAATGCCGTCGAAGCCTTAAATATTAAAACAAATTAATTTCGAAACTATTTTTATTATTACGATAATAGACATAAATATAAATCACGAATTGGCGAAAAATTGAGTTCTTGAAATTTTAATGCAGATTGAAAGACATTTTTTTAACTTGAAAATAAAGACAAATATATTTGAAACACTCGAAAATTGACTTAATTATAAATATATATTCTAGATTTATTGGAATGTTTTTTTTTTAATGAAAATTGGCAGTTTTAGTCTTGCTTGTAAAGATAACTTCACAATTGACGTAATTTATATTCTAATTAAATCAGAAAATTATGTCACTTTCGAAAATCGGTTCGAATTTGGCAAAATTACAGATTTGTCAAGTTAGAAGTTTTTAGAAACTTTCTCAAAGAATTTTTAATCGCGTTGTGAGATTTTTCACAGTATGGCTCAAATGTTTATCTTATTCTTGTTTTGCTCTCTGTAAATATTTATGAAATGATTTAAAAAAGTTTATTAAGAATTCGTAGGGGTTACAAATTACTCCCAAAGCGTATTTTATTGTATTCTTAAAGAATTCCTAAATTGAATTCAGTTTACTTGCTAATTCACAGTATCTTTAATCTAATCGATTATGTATTATGGACCTTTACTCTCAGCTCATAACTCTTTTATAATTCTCTTAAATAATTGAAATGAATGTAAAAATTATTTATGTTTCTGCCACTGTTTTTTGTATTGACAAGCACCTATGTTAATATGTAGATTAAAGAATAAAATATAAGGCCTTCTATTGTTTTCGTATTAAGTTTAATATAATTCAGCTACGGATTCCCATTAGCTGAAATTGGGGATATTTAGACCGTCTCAATATCCCAGTTCGATTTCAGTTTAAAAGATTTGCAGCAATGCTAAATTTTGTCCAAACTTTGTCATGTCTTTAATACTTTTGAATATCCATTATTTAGTTATAGTTATAACTGGACTTTAATAGTTTTAAATAGAAAGGCGAAATTTTGAAACAGACCATTCGGAGATAAATATTTATACAGAGGCGTGAAATTTAATTACTCGCCATAAACGATGGAATATATTAACTTTATAGTAATGAATTTCAATCTATATCTGGAGTGTAGACTTGTGCATAATTATCCAACATACAGGGAAAGAAGTTTGTGAAAATAAATATATAAAATATTTTAAATAACGACACCAGACACCAGACTTATACTAGACAGCTACCTGATTACTTAAACTCTATGCCTTATTTTCTATCCAACTTATAAACCAAATTCTTATTACATCCACGTTTTCATTTTAACATTTGATTTACTTTTCGAGAAGTTACAAATTATAAACTTGTTTATAATAAGTCGGTAAATTTTTGCAAAATTTATAGAAAATAAATGTTCATGTACCTATTTTACTACATTGTTTTGATCTTTAAAATGTACAATGCATTTCTTTTTTGTATTGGTCCATTTGAATTGCAATAGATTCCCAGAATCTGTGTCTCAGCTATGCAACAATTGTGTGAATTATCGCATGCGGCACATACAACACAGACAATCTGTTATAAAAGCATGCAAATGTATTTATCACTTGGTATTCATAACACATAATAAGTCTTAATTATATAAGCAAGTTTTTTTTGGCAAAATATTTACATACTTTGGCATAAAGTGGAAGAGCAGACCACAAGACCATTCTCATATGAACAATATTCAAGCATTAGCCCAGACCAAACAATTGACCATAAATCAGTGGGCAACAAATGCACAGCAGATTCAGGATGGGAGGGGGAGTTGGGTGACATATGGAGGCTGAAGTTGTGAGGGGATGGTTTTACCACAGCAGTTATTGTTGTCGTTATAATCAATGAATTACGTCGCATCGGTTGACCACAATTTATGGCGAATTCGAACATGAGAATCCAAAACGACGAAGAAACAAAAACAAAACTGAAATCGAAGCCAAAATGCAACTGCAGCACCAGCAGCAGCAGCAGCAAACGTTAGAGAGTAGATAGGAGAGGCTAAAGGCTGTTGTTGGTTGAGCGGCTAAGGGAGATAGTAGTGACTGTGGCAGGCAGTAACAAGCACTGGCCTGGCTTTGATGTTGCAACCGCATGTAACAAAAGCATCCACAAGTCTTCGTCGTCGCAATCTCCACCTGCGTCTCGGCCACCTCTCTCTTTCTCTGTCTCAATTGTATCTCGTATCTGTTAGATACGTTTGTTCGTCTGACAGAATTGTAACGTTTTGTCGTATGTACCTAGCTGTTGCTGTTGCTGGTATTGTGGGCAGGCAGCTGCACTGACTTGACTTGTCTTGACTTGGCCTGGCTTGGCTATGGTTCCATCTGGCCGAACATAGAAAACGACACAAATGTTTTTTGTTTTATTTTGCTTTTGGTTTTTCTTCTTTGCGAAAGTAAAAGTTGCCAGAGAGCTCTAAGAGCTGTCCGGTTGCTTTGGACCATGGCAGATTGAGGTGGGAAAACCCATGTTCGATCTTGAGACAGGGAGGCGGTAAAATCGCAAATACTGTAATGAATTGTTCTTTATGGGGAATAATGCTGAAAAAAAAACGAATAAAAAGTTTAAGCATACAATTTCCTGCATTTATTACGAAATCTATTTGAAAATGTTGATTGATTTGGTATATAGGAGAACTATAATTAGGAAATATTTATATATACATTTCATCATGCAGAATTTTCTTGCAATTGTTTAAGTATTGAAATATTTCTGCTAAAATTTTTATTATAATATCTTTAGCCATTATCAATTAAAAATACAATTTTTTAACAGGATTATTCTAAGTAACTGTTTTGCTATTTGTATTCAAAAGTATTGAAACTGGCTTACGCATATTACCAAAATGAAGAGGTTTGTTAAATGAATTTCATTAACAGTTTAGCCAGTGTAAAATATATTATTCGCTGTCTAAAAGCAATTAAACCCCTGTTAAAAAACTTTTTAATTAATTTCTAACACTTTTACACAATTTAAGCCACTATCTTAAAACTAAAGAGTACTATCATACACTTGTAATACTAATGAACTTCTATTAATATAATGAATTAGTATCTCTGTTATACCACTGTTCCTTCACCTTCACTGCAATAAAACTGTTATACGACTGATGCTCAATTACTTTTATAAGTACTACTGCACTAACATTACAGCACTATTACTCTACTGAGGCTAAGGACTATTTATTTATCCCTGAGTGTACTGTACTTCTGTACTTCTGCAATTACTTCACTATTGTTGCATATTGCTATGTTACTGTTATACTACCAATAAAATACAATCGTAAGTAATCGATAGTATAACAGTATTATTGGTATATTGTGATAATGATATATTATTCTAATACCATTGATGGAATACTGTTATACTACTATAGTATTGGCATACTATTTTATTACTTGATGTTAGAGCTCATATGCTTGTGATATAATTCTTAAATAAAATACATAAATATTACTCATATACTACTTATAAAAAATACTCAAATTATATCTTTTCTGATTGAAATAGTCATAATCAGTCAAATCAGCCTATCTACGACATCTTGTTAAGTTGCATTTGATTTATTTTTTTAATCGGTTTTGACCTCTTTTAGTCATTTTTTTTTAAATACATACATGGCACTTAAATTTTGTTAATGAACTTTACTTTTAATAAAATTTTGAGCTTGTGCAAGTCATTCATATTTAAGAATGAAAACAATAATTTCTTAATAAACAGGAAGACTCAAAATAGACTCATCTGTTATACAAACTTCCAACTGCTGGGTGATGGTATTTGTTATTGATTGATTGATTCATTTGATTTTCAGATTGATTCCACAATTTATGTGTCATATTTGCGATACGAGGAAGATTAGATATATATATATACATTTTTTTTAATTGTAACACCACATCTTTAAGCATGAAGTATTTTCTTAACACATAATACCAAAACCAAAGCTGTCACTTTGGAAGATATTAAAATAATATACAACTTTTTATGTTACTATCGTGCCAGCCATGTGCTACTTTAAAGTTAATTAGTTTTCTGAGCTACTTTGCATTATATATTAGCTACCTTTCACACAGTCCATTCACCCACATAATCTTCTTCCTTTTTTTTTTAAATACAAGCCAATTTGGATTTTTTTATTGGTCATTATTTAATTTTTATTTCTACTAACTATTTACATATATGCCATTTATATCCACAAACATCAATAAGTAAAAATAGTATAAAATAAAGCAAAAAGAATAAGATCTATGTATGTCTATCTACATGTAAATAAAATTTAGATCAAGTTCGCTGCCTAAGTAAATCGAATGCCTTCGTTTCGGGTTTTGTTTTTTTTTTTATTGTATTGATAATTGATTTATGGGTGCGGATCTGGTGGAGACATAAGCAAAAGTGAACTCAAATTATGTTATGCTAATTTGAAACGAAAAGCGGATCTAGCACAATAAATAATGATATAATTAAGAATGGTATTATATGGCAGCTGCAACCAAATCAGACAATTTGACTCTCAATATGAAAATCAAACTGAAACTGAAAGTGCATTGTGCAATGAGCGACAAGTTTAACTCTATTTATGGTCGAGACAATATCGCAAAAACCGGACCGACTTCTTGTCGATCAGCATCCGCAATTTGTTTTTGTTTATCTTTTTTTACTTGTTGTTTCTTTCTTTATTTCTAAGCTAAACAGATTTAAAACTCCATGCAAGATCTTTTTTAAAGGAAGCTGTTGACCATTGCGTTGTCGTTTTTTTGTTTTTTTTTTTTTTTGCATTTGACTTTATAACGTGGCTTACGCCCAATGGCGCTTAAATGATTTGCTAGGCGAGCCCCACAAATGGCCAAACAGGGCGGTGTCGTTGACTGACTTAGTAGGCTTTTTATTTTGTGCAACATTTGGCCATTTTGACATATCAAGTGAAAAACTTAAGCGATTTCCGACAACTGACCAGTTTGGGCTTGTGCAAAGGCAAAAACAAAAAAATCAACCAAAAAAAGTTTTATTTAATATGTGCATATAGATTTTGTAAAGCGGGGAATATGTAAATAAATCTTTCAGTTTTGATTGAATTTAGATCAATGCAAGAAATAATGTAATCATGAATTTAATTGATTGGTTGATTCTAAACTTTGAACTTTCATTAATTGTAGACTTACAAGATGGGATTACGAAAGCAAATACGCCCCTCTTCTCATCAGATGACCATGCTATATGATGGTCAAGGTCATGCTGAAAAAAAAAAATAATAAAAATATGTAAGTCATAAAAAGAGTCGACCACAAAACCAACACAAACAAAAAATTTTCGCTTTGTCGAGCACAACAATGGGAAAAGACGTTAACAACAAATTACAGGCCCAAAAAAAACAAAAAATTATTATTGGCCCAGCATTTCACGAGCATTTCAATCTTGTCTCAGACTCGTCTCGCCACGACGTTTACACTCGGTCAGGCAGTCAGTCAGTCACTCAGTTAGTTGGTCATTCGGTTCGGTCATTGCATTGGACATTGAACCACTTTCTGAGACATGACCAGAGAGATAGAGATAGAGCTGGAGCCAGAGCGAGAGCCATAGCCCCGATTTGACCTCAACATGTTCACATTAATGTGACATTCACATCAGCTAAAAAGTATATATGTATATGTAGATAGATTTAAACTGGAATTAAATTATATATAAATAAGTATGTATGGAAACTGGTAAGCCATATATGGAAAACTGGAGCTCAACAACAACTGGTAACAAGTCATAAAGCGTTAGAATTCATCAAGAAATTGGTTGCGAATTTGTTGTAATGTTTTTCCAAATCTTAATGTTAAACTGTTAAAACTTTTAGCCTAAATTTAAAAGCAGTTTTTAGTTTTTAAACTTTGTTCTTGATTAGGCGAGGATTCTACTCAAATTAGTTAAAAAAATTAATAAATCACAACTTTTATTTTGATCTTATAAAAATCTTAAGTTAATCTGTTTTTGGTTTGTTAGATTAAATTTAAATAGCCTTGTTGTCCCTCTTCAAAGCTATAAAAAAGCATTAACAAATTGATGAATTTCCAAAATAAAGCCATTACTAAACGGAAAATTGTGTAAGAATCTCAGGTCGTTTGATTAGCCACAAAGAAATATTGTCAATTGCATTCAATTGCTGCGTACGTGCAAATAAACTGCAATAGTTTAACTCCAATTCACCCAATTCAGCCAAGTGGTCAAATGAATGGCTTTTACCAAACGAAAGAGCATAAAACTAGAAACCGAAAGACCGACAGACCGACAGACCAACCTGAAGACTAAAGAAACCAAAAGCCGATCATTAGCAGTGATCATACGCCCCACAGCAAATGCAGCAGCAGCGGCAAACAAAATGCAACAGTTGAATAATTGAACTTACTTTGCTGCGACTAGGAA
Source organism: Drosophila insularis (assembly GCA_018903935.1). Taxonomy (NCBI): domain Eukaryota; kingdom Metazoa; phylum Arthropoda; class Insecta; order Diptera; family Drosophilidae; genus Drosophila; species Drosophila insularis. Next base: position 6,733,131 of record JAEIFP010001084.1, on the reverse strand, counting down.
AATGTTAGATTTTTCACATATTTTTCATGCTGACAAACTGAAATACGAACACATGTTCCATGTCCAAGAAGAATTTTCGCAACATTTAATTTTAGCACAAACAAAAAACAAAAATCGACTAATTGCCAACAATGTTTTTTGGGGGAGGGGGGCGAATGCGGTGTGATTGACTAGTCCAAGATGGATAGATAGATTGAGAGAAAGAGAGAGAGAGAGAAGGAGACACTGACTAAAGTTTGATTGAATAAATGAGAAATGAGAGTGGCAATTGCAGTAGTTGCAGCTGCTAACTATTTTCGGAGTCTTGATCCCTGTTATTGGGTCATGTCGCGTCTCTGGGAAAATTTTTGTGGTTTCTTTTCGTTTTTTTTGTAATACAATGTGAATGTGGCAACAAAACTGCAGCCAAGTGCCAAAAAAAAGGCACACTTGCATGCAACACACACAGAAACATACATATGAAACCCATCTGAGTTGCACTTAATGATGCTAGTGGCGTCTGGGAGGCATGATCGAACATTGTTTTTTTTTTTTTTTGGTTTTCCTTCTTCTATTTCTTGCAACATTCTCAAAAAGCATAAAGTGAGATGGAGAAAGAAAGATGAAGACGAAGCGAAAGATCTTTAACTTACGTCATCGCATTAAAGGTGAATCCCCCTAAGAAAACAAAGATTCAAATTAAGAGTCAATATCCATATAAATAAAAGCTTTTGTTGAACTTGTTTGTGGGCTAACAAATTGAAAAATTTGTACAGAAAAAAAATCACCGAATATTCTCTAATAATATTGCATAATTATTATAAATTATAGCATCATGAGTTGGCAAAAATAAATTATAAGAAATAATATAGTAAAAGGTCTTATGTTTAAATTAAAGTTTCTATTCTTTTTTTAAACTAAATGATACAAATAAAAAAATATATATAAAAAGCTCTTCTCTAAAAGATCTACAAAAATTTGAATACAGGCTTCACTCTTCTTTTAATGCTAAACAAAGTCAGATTACAGTGAACTATAGAATTATAGTAAATATATAGACGAATCAATAAAGATCAATAAAGGTTAGATAAAAATTTTTTGAGAAAAAATTGTTGCAATGTCTGCTTCATGACTTTGTTGTCCGTGCTGCATTTGTAGAGAAGTCTCCATGAAATAGTTGAGCACTAAAAACTGACGATCTTGTTTCCGTTGACCCAGACAGACTGTTTGTTATGTATAACTATATTTATCATCAGTTACCCTTCGGCTAGAGAGCACAGCAACAAAAAAATAACCATAAATGCTATAAACATAAACGCAATTAAATGAGCATAAAAAGCAAATGTACAATTACAAGACCGTAAAACTAAATAAATGAAAAAAAAGAGACTAACATAAACCGATAGTTGCGAAATGCAGAGAAACGATTTTGCTGTCCAATTGGCCTGCAATTTGCTTTTGGTTTGTCAGTTGCTGGTGCTGCCACTAGAGCAACTCGACCTTGAGCCAGAATGTGGACGCCATGTCAAACAGCAGCAACAAGTTAAGAACTAGTTAACATGAACTAGAATAGAAGCACAACTCTCACCCTAGAACAATTGACAATATTTCTGTTTCGATTTCTATTTCTTGTTTTTTTTTTTGCTTTTGTTAACCTGTCCAATAAGCGTGACCAAAGCCATTCTAAAAGTTCATTAATAAATGTATGAAACTTTTTTTTCTATTACTTACAGATACTTTTTCTCAACTGTCTTACAATTTCAAATATACAGAGGAATGTGCAGAACGGCTGGACAATATGTGCCTGGCGATCCAAAGAAACCATTGCATAAATGCGATATTTATAGGCAACCAGCGGCTGGCAATTTGTTAAAGTAAGTTGTGTAAATTCCAAAAATTTTAAACTGTAGTTTAGTTTGTTGAAAATTGAGTTGAGTTGAGAATTGTAGAGCTTTCAAGTATCAGTCACAACATCAGAACTTGCCTTGCTCAATATTGTAATTGAGTTTAACATATGAAAAATATTTCATATATTTGACTATGGATAAAATCATTTACAAATGCTAAAGAGAGAGGAAGAAACCTTAGCCCAATGTTTTTAAAAGTTAAATTTTTATCTAAATTTTTTTAATTTTCAGCTGAAAAAAGTAAAAAGTGAATAATCCATGAAAAAAGTTGCTGGTTTCAAGTTGACCTTACAAATCTATTATATACGTTTTTAAATATGGAAGCAATATCAGAGTGTTTTACAAAGAAATTAAAGAAAAAGTATAAAAAAATATAAGTATATATTTAAAATACTTAAATAATTTCCGTGCAAATAAAATAAATTCTTTAATATTTTTGAACAGGATATTTCTTAAATTTTAAACTTGTAAGTTAAATAGATACTTATTAACACATTAGAAACCTATTCGAAAATTCAATTATAAAGTTTGATTACCCATACATACATATATGTATATTCATAGGTACATACAGTGGTGCTCATAAGTAAACTTAAGCCACTTAAACCAAGAACTTAAACGAAAATTAAGAAAAGTTTTTATTTTACAGCTCCGATTTTTGTGTCACGATAGTTCTATATATCAGTGTTCTAATAGAAGAATAACCAAGTTATAAAAATATATATTCAACGAAAAACTTAAAAAAATCTGAGACTTCAAACTGTCCTGCTCACATACCTAAGCCACCTGGAAAAAAAAATGGTTGAAATAGTTAAAATTTGCCCAATATTCCTTACATTTTTAATAAAATTACTTTAACATTGAGTGGGATAACCTTTATGCTTAAGAACAGTATATAAACGACTTAGGTGATCGAAAATATTCATTAAATATTGGCTCTTCAATCAAATGTCTGAAATAATAAGTAGGGCTTAAGTTTTCACAGAAAATACGATTCTTTATATTAAATAATATGTAGTAAAATGATTGAAAGAAAATTAACAGCGGTAACTCAAACCTGAATTATGAAAGCCTGATATATCTAATTATCTTAGTACGAATGCAAATATAAGAATTAGTTAAAGAAAATATTTGTGTTACCTAAATTAAACAATTTGCATTCGTTTTGTGACTAAAAAAAAAGCTGTAAACGATGTGGATTATTACCACAACAACCACATAGGGTCACCCTTATATGGGTATAATTTACTCAGGAGGAGAAGGATACACCAACTCAAAACTCAGACTACATTTTAAAGATTTTTTAATTGAAAAATATAAGAGCAATCTACAGAGATTTAATAACTACAAATAAAACTACAGATAATAACAAAACTATTTTCAATTTCAATCTTCTGCACCATGTAGACAACTAATGGCTAAAGGTGCCTCTCAGCCTTGGCAGGAAGTCCTCCAAGAGACATTAGGCGAAGGTCGTCTAGATGGCAGCGCCCTACGGGAATACTTTGCTCCACTTGAGGAGTGGTTGCGCCAGGAGAGTTTGCGTACCAATGAATATCTTGGGTGGAATTACGATGGGGTTTACTGCAAAAGGAGCATAGAAACTGCCGGACTTCAGGTCTTTGGAGATGGCTACAATGGCGTTCAGGGACAGCAGGGAGCTGTTACTCTATATCTATTGCCATTGATCCTAAGCACTTTTTATATTAGTTTTCATTTTTAATTAATTAACAGAAACGCTAATAAAGTTGTTACATTTTACATTTTTTTTTTTAACTTCCGCTAGCGTTGAACTTGAATCAATGCCAAAATCAGCAAAAACAAAAAAGTTCTAAATAAAACAAAACAAAAAAAAAACCAAGTAAATCTGACAAATTGCCAGACAGGCGGCACCCTAAAAAAAAAAAAAAACTAACTAAAAAACATTAAGCAAAACCAGTTTGGGTCACTATCTGAAAAGGGGCAAGGGGGCAATGTGTTTGGTGGGGATTGATGAGGCAAGGGGGGACACCCATGCGGGTCATTGGTTTTCCAGCGTCGCACGCACATTTGCTCACAATTTAATCAAATAAAATAATAAACAAACTGCAGTCAGTGCCCCAACTGGTTTTTGTTTTTCTACATTTCGCTTTTTTTTTTTGTTTTGCTTTGTTTGCAAGTGATTTAATAAATTGCAAAGCAACACCAGCAACAACTTCAACTGGATATGCAACTGCAACTTTAGTGTAAACAAGACAATCAACACCAAAGTGTGGGTGGATTTGTGTCATGTTTGTATTCTAAGAGTTTATCTAAGAAATATGTATCCAGAAGATACTTCAGTTCAACTAAGTGCGGAACCCAGTAGTAGTTGGGCGATGATGATGATGACAATGATGATGATGACGATGCTGTTGAATGCTGCTGCTGAAGATAATCGCAAATAAACGAGTAAAGTCACAGTTAAGTAAGTATGATGAGTATTAATTTTGGTTTTGTCTTTTTGTCTGTTTTTGTTTTCACTAAAGAATTTATCAGCTTAATTCAATTGCAATTTATTCAACTTGATAGATCTGAAAGATTTTCTTTTTTTCCACTGGTTTTTCCCATTTACTTAGAGCAGTGCTTTTGCAGAAATATATTTTAGGAAGGGAGTTTTCGGGACCTAAAAGAAAAACATATAGAATAACTAATTTTAATCTGCTTATGCACTAAGCTCTTTCAGCAATAATTAAAATAGTTGATTACATATTTTTAGCACAATTTTTGACACTTTAAGACCTCCTCAGTCTCAGTCTAAGATTTGAGTAAAAAGATTCTCAATATCCCGTGTTGAAGCCAATTAGAGTTAAGTTTTTAAAAATAAAAGAATATTGACAATACTTGAAAAGACAAAAACCTAAGGCTTGCTTATCTAAGTTTGTTTAATCAAACAATTCTAAAAACGTATCATTATTTTACCTTTCTAATGAAATTAACTTTTTTATTTTTTATTGATAATTAAAGAAATTTACATATTATAAACAAGGAAGGTTCTAGAGAAACCCACACTCCTTGATCATTCCTGATTAAAAAGGATTTTATACATTTGCTGCAGGGATGAACATTGATCAGCAAAAATAATTATTGCGGTATTAACTGGAATTAATATTTTTAAGTGATTCAATTACATAGAACTTAATTATCTTATACTCCTACAATTCTATGAGCTTTATGATTTGCTTTTTTATTTACTGTAGAAGGATTAACTGAAGTTGTATTAATTAGTAGACAAGAGTAGAATTATATCAATTTTTCTTGAAATATTTTAGGTATTTGCTTATAATGGTTTATTATTTATGTTTCAAAAACATTCGAAAAAATGCAAGTATAGTAGGATTTGGCGCATTTCAAATTTCATTAGCTGATCGAGGTCTTAAGTTGATAAATTGGAAGATATATTAACACATTCCCATACATTTCCTTCAATAAGGTATTCACCTTAAAGAGGCCGAATCTTACTTGGTATAAATATAGTGATTAGTTAGTAAGTAGTATAAATATAGTAAAATATAGTTCTTTCTATGCATAGACGTTGTTCTTTTCTAACAAAGGGTTTTAAAAGTCTCTATATAGTTAGAAAAATCCACAATAATTTAGCCAAATTTTTCTTCAACTAATTACATTTTAAGATTATCATTTTCTCCCAATTTTCATCTATATTTTCTGACAATATGAACAACATGTTAAGGACATGATCAACATTTCAATTATATACAATCATAATCAACGTGCTCTGTGGAGAGTTGATCACTTTGTGGAGTTCTTATGTACCATATATACATACACTTGTATATACCTATGTATATATATTCATATTATTCACTTGCATTGGAGACTTGCATTTCGCTTTTATACACTTTCATATGTAGAATTTGATGTGCAGTGCGTACTTCCGCTCCCCCTGACGAGACCTTCATTAGCTTGTTGTCGATGTTAATGTAGTTGTTGTTGTTTTTGTTGTTGTCGCCAATTTGCAATGACAACCAACTTTTCGAGTGTGTGTGTGTGTGTGTGTGTGTGTGTGTGAATATGTATGTTTATTCATTCATTTTTGGAGAAGGAACACTTGAGAGTGTGTAACAGAATCACTGCCAATGGGGAAAACAGTTTCAATGAGAGTCGCGTTCCAAGCGTACACGCAATAAAAATCGAGCGGATAGAATAAAAAAGCCTAAAGAAAGTTTAAAACTAATTGTATTAAAAGTGAATAGAAAAAAAAACTACTATAAAAAAAGTTACTAGTTTCTTACATAACAATAATTAAAATGTTAGAATAACAAGTTTTAAGTTAAATATACAAAAATGATTATATCAAAATATAAATTTATTTCCGAGTGGTCCTTGTTGATCTTTCTCCTGTTGCCATTCCGGGGCTTCAGTCAGATCAATGGCAGCAATAACAATAGCAATGCATTTCGGATCAATACAAATCTCAAAGAGATCGATGCCACAACTTTAGTTTTGCCCTCCATCCAGGGTCAGGTTCAATTACAAAATATTGGGAATGGCCCTGGTAATATATGCATACGGGAAGAGCCCTATGTGGAGGTAATCCAAGTGCCTGAAATGCAACCAGTGCGTGTACGGTCATCCAGTTGGTGTCTAGAGATTCCACCACGTTGTGCCACATACAAGACGGAAATGCGCGAAGTGATGAAGGTGCAGGTAAGTGTATGGATTTGGTGCAGGTGTTTCACTGCCGGCTCTGCCTAAGCGGGCAAACGTCCAGTCGCTTACATCATGGGCAACCACTAACACCACCACCACCGCCACCTTCGCAGCGGTGGTCACTTTCCAGTTTCGTCCATATGGCCAATTGGCCCACAAACCTGATTTCATTAGCCAAACCAGGAAGTCATTTAACTTTTGGCTAGATACACTCATAAATTGTAACAATTTGATTTTAGATTTTCGATTTAGTTTATAAAAATTATGATTATAATTTGGCAAAAAAAAGAGTTTTTTTATGGCATTCTCTGGCACATCAATTAACAAATTTATTATGCAAGAGTTTCCTCTGCAAGAACGGAAATTGAAGTTTATGTGAGAAATAAGAAATATGCAAATGGAAAACGACCGGTTATAAAATTTGTGAAGTACAACAAGCTGAAAATTGTCCTTGACTATTCAACTTTTATGAACTTTTTGGGCACCGGGGCGTATACGTAACATAAAAGGGGAAACCCCTTTAACTAAAGTTAAGATACTTTAAAGGAATCTTTTGAATATATATAAAGAGCCTATCTAGGGAAAAATATTTTACTTTAAATACTTTTAGATCTTTTTTCTTGTAACTGAATTTGCCCATATTTAACTAAGAATTTATTAACCTCATTAATGTTTGTGCTTACGAGAAGATATTTGTATTGAAATGTATTTTGTTTTAAGTCTTACACAAATCTAATGAATTAGTCTTCATACCCTAGGCAAAGCCCATGTTTTGCTACCAACTTTTGGTCAGAATCCGGTTGGATATATTTGTGATTTCGATTTTTTTTGAACAAAACTATTAGTTGGGGTAGCCTAATCAGGCTCAGCTGGTTTCGGTTTTTGGGTAAACAAAAATATAATAATTATGTCATGGTGTCAGTGATGGAAAGTGCAAATGAAAAGCGGAAAATCCAGCAAACACACACACACACACACACACAGAGAAAACTACATTGGAGCACATATTTTGATTCCAATGGAATACCATTAAGATCTCCAACTGCAACTTGCGTGCACGGAGGCTGACAACGAAGCTGTTGACACACTTTCTGATTGCATCACTAACTCGGACAGATAGACATAGAGCCATAGAGTTGCCAAGCATTGCTATAGCCATGACAAGAAGCAGCCAGTTTTTATTTTTTTGGCTTAGTTTTTCAGTTTTCGTGTCCAATGATTTGTGCGGCTCGAAATCGTTGTTTATATCAATCTATGTGTGTGGTTTGTGTGTGTGTGTGTGTGCTTGCCACAAAATTAATTTCATAATTATTTTAATTGGAGCTCTTAAAACATTTTATCCATTCGAATGGGGTGTTAAAAAGTGTTAAAGAGTTTTGTGTTGAAAGCAAATTCAATGGTTTTTTTTTAGCAGAAGAAATCTATTCCCCAATTTTTACTCCAGGAACTCTCATCCACTTGACTTGGTTTGCCTTAGTTGACTAGTTAGTTTAGTGTGCCAACACCAACAGCAATTATCTTAAGGCATGCCGTAGTTAATTCGCCAATTTCATCTAATTAATTAACATGCATCACACTCGCAGGAGAGTTTTCCCATTTAAGAGGCACACGCAGGAAAACTTGTTTCAGATTCACAAAAAAATGTGCCGAAAGATTTGTATTTTAAATTATATAAAATAGTGATTGATGGCATGAGGGAAGTGAAGAATTGCTCAACTTGTAGTCAATTACTTGTGTGTGCTACAAACATTTGAAGGCAGGCATAATTATGAATACAATGAATCAGAAGACAAAACTCGAATCGAATTTCACTGTTTATATTAAAATTTCCGCCTTATTCATTTATGGCATAAACACACACACACATACACTTGTGTAAGCAACAAATCCATCAGAGGCAAACAATGCGTAAGCCGGGAAATAGAATTCGGATTGGGATTGCAATTGAAAGTGGGAGTGAGAGCTGGGAATTCAGATTGGACATGGAACGCATCTCAACTGGGAATGAGTGTGAGAAGCGGTTCAGTTATTCAATTAAATTGACAACACACACACACACACACACACAACTCAAGGGGCATGATGACAATAATAATAATGATGTTGGTTGGGTGGAGCAGTAACTGCCCTTTATGAGTTCCACTGAGATTTACATTGAACAATCTGCGCATTAATTTACATGTGCCAAAGTCCAAAAGGGCATATCAGCCGTTGAAGCAAAATGGCATTGAAGATGATGGATAAGATCGTTAAAAGTGCCCAGATTAAAAATTAAAATGTAATAGGGATGTTTTATAAATGTATGAGGCAAACAAAAATAATATATTTTCAGGCTCTCTTCATGTATACCAAAAATTATAGCCTAGTTTTAGGGTTCTCTTGGTTTCAAAGTTTTGCCAAAGATCTGCCCAAAGTTATGCGGCATTAAAAAAAATTGAGATGAAAGAAATACTTAATAAAAGTAAATTGGAATATATGTATAAGAAACTATGTATGCGTTAAATATAGTTTTCTATATATACATAGTTTAGTATATATCACAATATTCACTTTTACTAATTTAAGAAAATTTTTATTTTTTTTTTAAATAACGGATATAGTTTTTTTAATATTCCAACTTGCTTTTACTAAGTTTTTCTTTTATTTCAACCCTGCTCCAAAATTTGAAACTTGTCGGCTTTATTATTAGTCTTTAGTAAGATTTTATTCTGATTAGGAAATTCATAAATTATTGCTATTATTGATCCTGGTACATCAATAGATGGTAATGCCTTCAATATTGTATTATAAATTGTTAAAATGAAGTATTTGAATTGAACTTTCAAGTTCATTTTATCTATTAATAAGAAACAACATTTTAAAAAACCAGCTTAGTAATCGTTTATGAATGACCAACTGGAGACACAACAAGATAAAAAAAATAAAATTAATGAAACAATTGCAACTAATCGAAATTAAACAGTTTCACTTGATAGTTGATTAATATTTAAAAAATTTTTGGCGTAGCTGTTTTTTTTATACAAACACATACATATATAGACCTGATTATCAATTTATTGCATAAAAATTAATTACCAAAATTTATTTATTAAAAGTTTATTTAGTTAAAGAATTTCGTTGATTTTTATAAAGGAGTCTGATAATTATGAGTTCGATTGTAATGATTTTTATATAAAAATAATTTGTAAATTATTTTGTTTTACATTGTTTTTAATTTTACGAAATGCTAAATTTGAGTCTATACAACAAAAGCCCCACACAGAAAATAAAGAACACAACAAAAATTACAAGGCATAATATACCCCATACACACCAATGGGCATTAGAAATGAATCCACCACTTTGCCTTGGAGGCGACGCAGTTGTAGTCGAAGGTTTCTTATTCGAATCGGTTTCATTCGCTGCTTTACCAGAGTTTTGTTCTGGGTATTTTGAACTTGGTTGTTGGGAAGTCGAAGAAGAGGCCGCAGTTGGACTCAAAGGATTCTGATTCGGTTTAGGTATATTCGCTGCTTTTTCTGAACTTTGTTCCGGTTGTTGGGGGCTTGGATAAGGCGACGCAGTTGTAGTCGAAGGTTTCTGATTCGAATCGGTTTCATTCGCTGCTTCACCAGAGTTTTGTTCTGGGTATTTTGAACTTGGTTGTTGGGAAGTCGGAGAAGGGGCCGCAGTTGGACTCAAAGGATTCTGATTCGGTTTAGGTATATTCGCTGCTTTTTCTGAACTTTGTTCCGGTTGTTGGGGGCTAGGATAAGGCGACGCAGTTGTAGTCGAAGGTTTCTGATTCGAATCGGTTTCATTCGCTGCTTTACCAGAGTTTTGTTCTGTGTATTTTGAACTTGGTTGTTGGGAAGTCGGAGAAGGGGCCGCAGTTGGACTCAAAGGATTCTGATTCGGTTTAGGTATATTCGCTGCTTTTTCTGAACTTTGTTCCGGTTGTTGGGGGCTTGGATAAGGCGACGCAGTTGTGGTCGAAGGTTTCTGATTCGAATCGGTTTCATTCGCTGCTTTACCTTGAGAACTCGGAGAAGGGGCCGCAGTTGAATTCAATTGCTTATGCTTTGTTTCAAATGCTGATTTATTTAAATTTGGTCCTGGAATGGTCGCTGGGCTATCTGGACTCAATCCTGTGGCGTTTGCACTTGTTCTCGATAGTTGCAAGAACAAAATCCCAAATATTAATATTGAAATTGTAAGTCGATTCATTTTTCGGTATTTTATTTCGATTTCTTCTGTGCCAATAACACGCTGTTGAGTGCTTTAATAAAAACTAAAATTATACTAATAACTATTCGGTATTTATAGGTAAAGATTGAAAATTTCATTGAACTCTTTTATGAAATAAATAATTCGATTTTTAAAGGCCATTACATATTTCGCACAATCAGTATTTGTGGAATTTCATTTCTTTTATGATTTATATCTGGTACTTAGCTCATTTCATTGGCAATTTATGAGGGCAATGTACATACATATGTGATAAATCATCCTATTTTGTTTAGGATTAAGTTTTATTAGAAATTCAACTTATTCACTTCATTTAAAATAAATAATAAACCAGATATCTAAATATATGACTTTTGTAAGTTAATTGAAATTTCTCAAATTTATTTTTAGATTTTTATTTATTCAACTTAATATCGTCTGATCAACAACATAAACCTAATAATAATTTGGAGTAGCCGTTGCAGTGCAATTGCCAAAGTGTCCTTTTTTTTTCCTCACATTTTTTCAAAAATGTCATTGCATCGGACTGAAATGTCCAAAGGCATAATGTATATTATGTACAAATACATACGTATGGATATACATGTACATATATGGTCTAACATCTAGGCACATGTGCTTTAAGGTGCATATGTACTTAGGATTGACCTTGGAATAAATGTATTCATCCAAACAATTCAAGTGATTGCCAGGCCTTTGCCATAGTTGGAAATTTGTTATATTTGCTAATGTACAAATGGCAAAATTTATTGCTTTTCCATTTGCTTACTAATTTTGAAATTCAGAAAGTGTTCGTTTTCTAAAAAATAAAAAAATGTAATAGGAGTTAGAGCATGAAACTGTCTGCTTGGGGTAATAATTCTTAAATGAATGCAAAGTCTTTTATTTCTTTTTTAATTCCTTTAGACTCTAAAGTTTAGAGAGATAAAGAGACCTCATCAAGTGTTTATATTCTTGATACGATCATCTGTTTTAATTATTCTCACTTATTCATTTATGTATTTTTTTCGATATACAACTAAAGAGCAAATGTTTTAGTTGTTTGCTAAGAAAAAAATTAAATAGTTCTTTTCTTTGTGTAGTCGTGTAGTGTATTTCAAGTAATACTTATTCTGTGGCTGATGCTAAATATTTTCTTTACTATTCTTGTCTGTAGTATTTTCTATGATGCCTAAAACTTTGTTCAAAAACAATGTGGAGATTAAAATAATATTTTATTGAACTAAATGTAAATATAAAGCTTTTTATTCGACTACTCTAATCAGATATTAAGCTTAATTAGCATTAAACATAAAAAGGGTTAGTTTTTTAATGAGTTAAGAGAAATCTAATTTAATTCTCCTTACAGCCTTTCTGATTTAGACATTTAAATAGATAAATAAATCGAAAAATGCGTCTCCTATATAATTTGTACAGCATGGTATTCATCAATTTGTACTTGGGTGCGACCATAAAATATTAATAAATAATCCCCTAAGGATTAAAGAAAAAGATTTTCTGATAAGGATTTTTCAAAATTCTTACAATTTCTTTTCACGATTTCGGTATTTTTAATTTGTGTATTTATTTAAACATCTAAAAAATTTAAAAAAATATTGAAAAATATGCAAATATTTTTTTTCAAGAAAATTATTTATTTATTTTATTATTTAGTTAGGCATTTATGAAACTTTGTTTATTTTAGTAGTTCTTTAGTTCTTTCCATTTTTAATGATATAAGTTCATAAACATTCCTTCCTTTTTCATTTTGCTTTTATGTTTGAATTATCTGTTGTAGGTAGATCGAGTTTTATATTTAAATATTAAGTATCTTACAAAGACAAATATGGAAAGGGCCAAAATTACAAGTCCGACTATGGACCATGCAGACATACGAAAACTATTATTTTCCGGTGCAAATGGATTTTTTCGTTCTACTCCTTTTTTTACAGCATTTAACATCGCTGGAGACTCTTCCTCCGGAGAAGACGTTGTCTTAGTTAGATTCTTTTGCTCTTTTGTGTTGTCCTCTGGTCTAGGTGAAACTTCTAGTGAAGATGTTGTAGATGAAGCATTTAACTCTGGTAAAATTTCATGCACAGGAGTGGAAGATGTTCTTTTATTTTGATTAGTTAAAGTAGGTTCCGTAGTTGATGTTGAAGGAGATGACTTGTTATCTTTATTCCTGTTATCGTTTGGCTTGGTGAAAACTTTAAAAGGAGTTAATGTATTTAATTTTGGGGAAGACTCTTCCACAGGAGACGAAGTCGTTGTTTTATCTAGATTAGTTGGAGTCTTAGATGTGGCTTCCGACGTTGATGCTAAAGGAGAAGGCTTAGTGAGAACTTCAATTGGTTTAGTAGATGAAGGATTTAACGCGAAATTTGAAGTTGAGTTTAATAAATTTCTCGATATTTCTACAGATCTTTCTCTTGTAGCCGTTATGCACATGAGAAACATGCTGCTTGGCATTATAAATTGTGTAATAAAATTCATTTTTCCTGTTTCTGTGCCAATTGTGAATGGTTAAAGGCCTCGATCACAACTGATATTCTATCAAAATGGCAATGGGTATTTATTATTAATGGATTGAGCAGCTTATCTTAATGTACGAATTGTTTTTTTCTTTCTTCTCTTTTGTGGAATTCCCGATAACTAGCGTTTGAATAAAACACGCACAGTGCGATTTTGCTGCCAAGGCTATGAGGGCAACCTTTCGGATAGTCAGGCCACCTGTAAGCCCATTTGCAGAGGTGGCTGTGGGCGTGGCAGTTGTGTTATGCCCGACATCTGCAGCTGTGAGGAAGGCTACACGGGCAAACATTGCACCCAGAGTGAGTGGTGAAAAAATCTCTTAATATATTCGAACAAACTCTACCTTAACACTTGCAGGATGTGATCATGATCGTTGGGGCTTGGACTGTCGAAATCCTTGCCAGTGTCAGAATGGAGCTGCCTGTGACAATAAGACGGGTCTATGCCATTGCACAGCTGGCTGGGCTGGACAATTGTAAGTGAGCTCTATGATTAAGTACTAAAAGTGATGATAATCCATTTACAGTTGCGAGCAAACATGTCCAGTGGGTACCTATGGCGTTATGTGTCGCAAGGCTTGCGACTGTGCTGATATTAGGTCCTGCCATCCCCAAACAGGATCATGTCTGATGCAAGAGCATTCCATGCCTCTAAATGTCAGCCATGTCATTGTGGAGACTGTTAACTCAACTCTGGAGAAAATGGGTATTATTCCCAGGCCTGCCATACCGAGTCCCCTGCCTGAGGTTATACTCATCAAACAGCCATCCCAGGATGATGGTCAGCATACACCCAAAATCATTGTCCATCAGTCTCTGGAGAATCTTCATGCAGCCACCGCGGCCGGAAGTGTGCCAGCCTCTGATGTTATACATGTGATCACCAATGCGGCTGCATCTCCCCAGGAACATCTCGCCGGTTTTGTGACTGGCGAAACGGCGAGTCCTGGCAAGAGTTCAAACGATCATGAATCCGGTCTGCTGACCATGTTAATTGTCATGGTTCTTCTGCTGCTGTCTGCTCTCACGTTGGGCACGCTTTATGTATTTCGAAGGTATCATCATAAGGAGGCCATCGTCTATAATGCCAATGGCACAGTCACCACGCAATCCTCAAATCCTGAAGTTGTCCTCACTGAGGCCGCAGCACTTGGGAAAAACTTTCAAGAACCGCTGCCCCAACCACCAAATGGGCCTGTTGCCATATTGGAAACAAATGAGGGTATGTAAGTGTCGCCTAAACTAAGGATATATAATTGGAATAGAAAAGAATCTAAGATATAAAATACATATATAAAATATAATACTCTAAGGCGGTTTGAAGACTGTCTTTACCATAAGTAAGATCCTAAAACAAAAATCATTTTGATGGTCATTCAAATATTTATTTAGGCACTAGAGAGTCGCTTGCATGTGTTCAAATCGAAATTTGAGACATTCAGTCCCATTATAAATCGAATTGAATATGGTTACAATTGGTTACGTAGTTGAACGAATATTTGATCGTTTGTTCACTTGGCTTCACAGATTAATTTTGAAATTTTTGGTTTTTTTTTTAAGTTTCTTAAAATAAGGACACTCTTGATGAGTACTTCTAGTAGCAGAAATTTTCAACTTTTGCAGACTAATACGTTTTTTTCAAAGTTAAATTATTTGAGAAAAGAGTAGTCAATCGATTCTGTTGGGCACCAAGAGTAATGAATAATTAAAAGAGATAAGGTAAATAATATTCATAGATCGTCCTTAATTAAATAAAGATTTAAAGAATCTAATAAGAATGAAAATCAGATGATGTATTACTCAGTCTCACAACTTTTGAACGAAGCATAAATGGATTGAACTAGTATAAATATATACAAAGCAGTTGCTTTCAATTGTTTTTTAGTATATTGTTCTAAGCCAAAAAGTTGGAAAAATTGTATATATTAAAAGTCTTTATTTAGTTATTGTGAATGCATTTATGTCGATGTGTAGTAGGTATATATACTAGTAATGTTTGTTTTTGGACCTTTAATAGCTTTATGAATGACTTTAATTACACTGTGATAGTTTAAAAAAAAAGTCAAAACATGTATCATGAGTTTTTTAAGTTTTATTTTTTGCAGAAGTTTCTTTTTCGAAAAGGGCTTTATTTTCATTTGCTTCTAACTTCTAAAATATTCATTTTTTTACAAACTTTCTTCAACAAACTTTGCTAGAATTGAACGCGAAAAATGTGAAAAGAAAAATCGAAGCTTGACCCAATTTTTTTTTTAAGTTTTCTTTCTCACATTTTGCTAATATTGAATATTTTCCATTCGAAGCTTGTTCATAATATGAGAATTTATTTTTGGCAGCAGAAAAGACTCGGACAATTTACGTCTTAAAATATAACAATTTAATCATATTGTTTTTTTTTAAGACATGGTAACAAAATTAAACAAAATTTTTAGTTTTTGAAAAATATTTATACAGTCGATATTAGTCATGGGCGTAGCCTGGTGTGAGCACAGTGGGAGGGGGAGGGGTGCATTTAAATCAATTTACCTAAAGGTGAAGTTGACCTTAATTTAAAATGAACAAGTGTCCGACAAGTTTTGCCGTATTATGCTACGTGTGTGGAAAATTTACGAGCCCTCGGAGTAGACTCAAAATATCTTAGTCAAAACAAATAAAAATTTTAGAAGTTAGAAGCAAGTGAAAAACAAACCTTTTCCAAAAAATTGCAACGTTCACGATCACTTAAAAAGCTAATGATGCAGTTTGATTCGACGAAAACATCGAGTTTTCCATGTCTTTTTTTTAGTGTTATCATCAATATTTATGAGAGAAAATAATTACCTGTATTTGCTTTCTTCCCCTTATTTTTATATCTTTCCCTCTGTTGTCGGTCCGCTAGTGGAATTGTATGACACACCGAGCAACAATTCATCGATCAAGACACCGCCCTATGCCTACGCAAGGAAGGAATCCCTGTACTCAGTCGTCTCGCCCAAGTCACGCAAGGGCAGTTTGGATTCGCATTTATACGATGAGATTCGGTACCATCAGCAGCAGCAGCAGCAGCAGCAACATCGTCAGCAACATCATTTCCAGCACTCAACCACAGCAGCTGCCTACTTGCCACCAGCTCAGCAGTCATCGGTCATAATGCAATCCAATGGCCATTCCATAGGTCATCTGGGGCATCATCAATCGCATCACCATGTTAGCCATTTGATAATTCCGCCACAGAACTCTAATTTTTTGCAAGTGCCCACCCACATTACAGCCAAGAAAATAGCCCATTTGTAAGATCTTCCCATAAATAAGAAATATTTCTATATATATATATATTATTACGTTGATTATAATTAAAGTATTTCATTTGAGTATTTGAATAAAATTACATTTGTATTAATAATCTCTTGAGACCTTTTTGGATTTTTCCACTCAAACATTCTCCCAGAAGCTGATAAGTTGCCATGCCAATGTGGACTCTCTAGCATTCTTTCAACGAATCTGGAGCATTGCATATCAAGAAAGGAAGGCATGTGCTTGTACCTAATAGCATCAGTGCTTATTCACATACTCACTGTAGAATCGGTTGAACTCTATGGCGATATACCCAAGCCAGGTGAATTCGAATCTCTCAGTTTGACACGCCAGAGGCAGCAACATTTATGCCAACGCGAGGTACCGTAAGTAGTATGGATAATTCGGCTAGATAATTCAGTCTAAATCCCGTTTAGTGCGGTTTTCTTTCAAGTGAAAAAAGATGAAGTTATACGAGGAAATGGTTCAACCATATTTTATCATCGCATTGAACAATGTTGCCAGGGCTATCGCAAGGATCTTCGCACTGGTCACTGTGTGCCCGATTGTTCACTGACTTCACCTGATGATTGCCGGAATGGCTTCTGTCGTGGTCCAGGACGCTGCGAATGCTTTGATGAGTTTGTGAAAAATGAACGTGGCGCTTGTATACACACCTGCCCCATATCATGCCAGAATGGACGTTGCTATCTTAATGGCACCTGCTCGTGTCATCGTGGTTATGCTTTGGATCAGGAGACCCGCTCATATTGTCGCCCGTACTGCTCGAAGGCCTGCGGCACGCATGAAGAGTGTGTGGCTCCGGGTAAATGTGACTGTGCCATGGGTTATCATCGCACATCAGATTTGGGCTGTCAGCCGGTTTGTACACCAGATTGTGGCTATGGCAAATGTGTGGGTCCCAATCACTGCGAGTGCTTTGGCGGTTTTACGAAGCGACATCAAAGAAATGTATGCGAAGCTGAATGCTATCTGTGGGTATAACAAATCTTAACCAAGTGGATAGTTAATATTTGTTTAATTGATTCCTTAGCAACTGCGAGAATGGCTATTGCGAGACGAGATTCAAGTGCCAGTGCCGTGAGGGCTATCGTTATGATTTGAATACAACTAGTTGCCTGCCCGAATGTGTGGACAATTGTGGCCATGGTAATGGTCTGTGTATAGCTCCGGGTGTATGCCGCTGTTTCGAGGGCTATGAACTCAAAGGCAATAGTTGTGAGCCCAAGTGTGAAGGGTAAGTGAATCTAAAAACTGTATAGGATTTTATGAAAAGTTAAAAGGGAACTTTGAACTCAATTTAATATATTTGCTTTTACAGATCGTGCGGCTCTCATGGTCAATGCTTAGAGCCAAATATCTGTGGCTGTGGTCCTGGTCATCAGCATTGTTTGAGAGGTCGTTGCGATGCCAATGGCCAATGTATTTGTCCAAATGGTCAATACCATTTTATCGATCAGTGTCTACGATCTGAACATATTTTGGAACAACTTGGCTCTAGTGAAAGAAGAGAACATTTCAATAACCAACTTAGTTATGAATTTAATGCCCTTGTGGGGCGTCTGTTTAATATCAGTTAAGGTCAGTTAATAAAACAAAAAGCAATGCTAATAATTAAATTTAAAGCGCTTGACAACTCTGGCGTCCCTTGATGCCGCTCTTAATGAATCCTGGACGGCAAATGCAAAAGTTTGGTGCACTACAAAAACCATTGGGACAACCTTGCGGGCAATGTGGTTGACAGATATTCCGTTGATGTTCATCCAGAATGTATCCGGGTTTGCATTCACATTGATTGTGACCAGCGCATATGCCATTTAAACAGGGTATATCACAATGGGGAACACATTGGCCAGTCTTACGATCCCAGTCGAAACCATTGGCGCATTCGCAAGTATCGGGGGCAATGCAACGTCCATTCTTACAGGGCCTATTCGAAAAGAAAACAAAGATGTTAACCACATTAAAAACGAAGGGGATCAAACTCACTGTTCGCATATGGGTTCGCAGTTGCCAGCCACCTTCAGATAGCCAGTATTGCAACTACAATGTCCCGGAGCTGTGCATTTTCCATTGTCACATCGATCACACACTGGAGCACAGCTTCCATCTGCCGCCTGACGGTAACCCTGCAGACACTCACATTTGTTGGGGGCCACACAATGACCCTGGGAACAACCAGGATTGCATTCCGGCTGACAATATTTGCGACTAATTGGATCGAGTTTGTAGCCATCCCGACAACGACATTCATTATGCTCATCGCATACACCATTGCCACAGCCCAAGGGACAGGTGGAGATGCATTTGCCCTCGGTGGTGCGGACATGACCCGGAATGCAGACGCATGTATTGGGAGCCGTACAAATGCCATTGGGGCAATCATCTGCGCAAATCGGCTCACATTTACGGTAAATATGGGGATTACGCTCGTAACCTTCGCAGCAGACTTGAATCTGACTCATATCCGGGGTAGTTCCATTGCCGATGAACTTGTCACGAGAATTGCGCAGCAACGAGGCAGTTCTATTAATGAAAATCAAGGCAAATATTATCACAAACGATAGTTGACCTACATTTTAGGTTTAGACTTAGGTTTAGCTACTCAATTTACTGTAAAGGGAAAAGTGTTTTAGGTTAATCGAAATGATTGATTGATTTTGAACCCAAGAAACTTTTATCTTATTATCGAATATTGATATCCCTTCAAGTTTTCAATCTACTTCTGCTTCTGTCTATCTACCCTTAAGTTTAAAGCACTGAAAGTATATTAAAAAATGTCTCTCATTTTTAGATTTCCATGTGCATTATATATACATTATATAAAAATTCTTTTATCGCATAAAAAAACAAACACTTGAACATCAACAGATGTGGCCCATAGAAATAAATTCAAGTCGCCATTCATTATCAAGCCAATGGAGGATGTTGAGGTCATTAGTTCAGAAAGTTTTGTTTTGTTTTCTTTTCGATTTTGTTTTCACAATTGAGCGATAATTATTCATAGACTTATGTAAGTCGGGGTTTTTTTTGTTTTTTTGTTTTTTGTTCTTGACTTACGGAACTTCTTTATAGCACACACCGCTGGCCATTGATGAGCGAGTTTTGTTTATGAACAATGCTATTTCGTCTACAACTTCTGGACCACGATTCACTGGGGGAGTATTTTGCGGTTGCACATAGTGGCCATAGAGAGGAGGCATGGCCGCGCCTTGATACGTTTCGGCTGGCACAAAAGTGCTCCAACCGTAGTTATGAGCGGTCTGATTTGATGCGGTGGCATTGCTGGCCAATTGAAGATTACCCGATGGGGGTGTATATTGACGCGTCTTGATGCCAGCAGTCTTAAACTGGCCCTGGGCCCGGGGGAAGCACGGGGCCAGGCATATGATGGCCAACACTAATAGTCGGGGCCCTGGCGTTGATTTCATGATGATGTCACTTTTCAATTTGCAAATAATTTCATGCGAATACGTCCACTTGTGTTGGCTGTTGCACTTTAACTATTAACAAATAAGCAAATTTTTTAATTCTAAATACCAATCGTTTCTTTCTCTCTCTCTCTCTCTCGTTCTCTGCCAGACAATCTTCTAATCAGTTACTTGCCATTGGCCATATCAATGAAGTCAATGGAGTGAAGGTTGTTTGTTTCCAGATGCCTAAGCTTTGCGGCAAACAAATAATTATAATTTTTTGTGTGTATAATTAATGGGAATTTCTGAGAAAAAAGAACTCTGATCGAATATTGAAGATACATTGTTTGATTTATATTATTTGCCATTGAGCTTCATTTTCTGAGATTTTTTATTTTGCCAATATAAATATACCGAAACCATCTGCACAATATGTATATCAAGCTCTTCAAAAGTACGCCTTACTTTACGATATTCGAACCATACAAATTAAATTTAGACTAGATCATGGCAAATTTTAGCAAACTTTAAACTTTTCAGTTGTTAACTACAAAAACTTCAAAACTTTAACTGTATTTCCTTAGTTATTATAGCATTATCAGGTGTTTGAACCATTTGACAAATTCGTCTTATAAAACCGACCCAAGTCAGTTATCTGATAAATATATGATTTAATATCTTTTATTTTGTGTTTTTCCATTCTAATTTATTACCCTTTATACATGTTTATAATCCTGTGGCATAATAATCTTAATTAAATTTAAATATTGAAGCAAGAAAATTTTCTCTTTCGAAACTAAAACTAAGCGGCTTGTTACCATTTTGATATTTATACTACTTGCTCCTAAGAATTTGGAATTAAAATAAATACATATCGACATTTGGTTCTCATTTTCGAATCGTTTTTTCCCGTACAGCGGTTTTTCTTTTATCAATTGTTAATGAATTGAAAATTAAAATAATTGACAAAAGGTAATACGATTTAAAATCGTATAAAGTTCCCAGATTCATTGGGAAACGAAAGTGAGAGCAAAATATTTTTTAATGAATTCTTATAGATTCGAAATCTATCTAAAAACATACTTGTCAATATCAATATCAATTAATATAAACATTTATGAATAATTTTTTTTGCGGTGATTCACATTTTGGTAAAAAGAACTAAAAAATGATAATGAGAATTAGACCGTTGTAATTAATTCGTTCAGAAGCAAACAGCAAACAAAAATTTGATTGGAAATTGGTTTTGACTTTTTGTGATTAACACTGAAAGTGATTATGATATTTATACTGATGTATTCGAAATTACGAACAGTCCTATTTGACAATGGATTATAAAATATACTTTACTAAAGCCCTGGTTCTGCTTATAATAGGTCAGAAAATAAAAAAAAAAAAATCTTAAAAAATTCCCAGGTATTAATGCTTCTGTTTATACGATTTATACACTTGAAAACTTTCGCTGATCTTGCATAAGTTCCATTTGATTTGTTTAAACGATAATTGTTGATGTAGATTAAATTTTCACTTTTTATAATAATTGAACTAATTTTAAAAATAAAATATGTTTATGTAGATAATTGTCACTACAATTTACTATTTATTCGTTTAGTTAGTCCTCATCATATGATTTACAACGTTCCTCTTGCAAAACATAACCTGGGGCACATTCACAATTATCGGGACCAATACAAAAGCCATTCGTGCAATCCATTTTGCAAATGGGTTCACATTTAAGATTCTTGTTGGTACCCAGATTAACAAAGCCGTCGCAGCAATATGAGATCTGTCTATATCTAAGATCTGGATCAATAGTCTCCACACTGAAACAAAGAAATTTGCAAACAATTACAATATCTTGTCTGAATTGATTTCCCGTTTTTGGTATTACCTTTGCATCCGGTAGCAAATACCCGATTGACGCAAGGCCAACATCTCCCGCTCCCATTGTTGCCTTTCACTGAGAGCACTTCTCCAGAACTGTCCAAACACTGGAAGGCAATACAAGATAGCGATAAAGATGCCCAAAGAGAATTGTGTCAAATTCATGTTTCTGCTTTCAGTGTTTTTCAGCTACTGACTGTGGAATAGACCCCGCCACGGTGATAAGCCACATGAACAC
Source organism: Drosophila insularis (assembly GCA_018903935.1). NCBI lineage: Eukaryota > Metazoa > Arthropoda > Insecta > Diptera > Drosophilidae > Drosophila > Drosophila insularis. The sequence continues at coordinate 6,710,987 of JAEIFP010001084.1, read as the reverse complement.
GACATCAATTGAGAAATATTTAATATTTATTCAAATTGAAAAAAAAAATTTCTTCACGACTCTCTCCATAAGCTTATCACTTTCTCCGCTCAAAGCCACCACATGGTCTCATGCAATCTGTCGACGCCGCCCAATATGAAATGTCTACCCAACAGTAGATCAAACTCATGTATCAACGAGGCATTCACCCGGATTGGATTGAGCGAGGCATATGTGGTCACCGTATCCGGTGACATGCACTGATCGATAAATCGTGTTTTCCCTTCCATGCAACGGCACAGACCCTGCGAATTGCAGAAACCCATTTTACATCCCTGATAACTTCTCTCTGGACCAGGGACTATAGCGCAGGCGCAGACATTGGGAGCAATACATTTGCCATAGAAACCGCATCCCCGTTCACATATAGCCTGGCATTTCTCACGATTCCTGATATAACCATTGAAGCAGCGGCAATTTCCTGGCGATATGCAAACACCATTCTCGCAATTATCCCCACAATCGGGAAGACAGCTGGTGGTATTACGGTCATAACGATAGCCATTCTGGCAGACACAAGTTGTTCGATTGGCACAGAAACCATTCTCGCAGCGCCTGAAATGAACAATGTACTATAGGTTAATCCCAGAAATGAATCAAAGATTGTATTTAGCCAACTAACAAATAGCAATTGCTTTCACAAGAACTTCCATTGAGACGTTTCTGATAGCCGGGGAAGCATTCACATTCATTGGGTGCCACACAATGGCCATGTCCACAGTCCGGAATGCAAATGGGTTGACAGCCCAAAGCAGAGGATTCTCGTAGACCACGGGCATAGCCCTCGGCACAGACACATTTACCCGGCTCCAGGCAGATTTCATTATGTCCGCACATTTGATTGCATATCGGTTGACAGAATCGCCGAGAGCCATCAAGCTCGTATCCCTGTTGACACACACAGGTGCCATTTAAATAGCACTGGCCATGAGGACAACCCAAAGGACATGTTGGCACACAATTATTTCTATAGTTGAGAACAAAATCATCGAAGCACTGACAAATGCCACCAGCCAAACAAAAGCCATTCTCCAGACACCGTTCACCGCAATCCGGGACACAGCGACTCCAATCGTATTCATAGCGACGCCAACCTTTGCAGCACACCTCGATGACATTAAAATAGGGATTTGTGGTGCTATTGCCCACAATTTGAACCTCCTTGTCATACTGAAAGAATACAGCGCTGAAGACCAGGAACAAATTCAAAGAAATTGATTATATGCTAGATGAAGTTTTTTTTTTTTTTTGTATTCAACCTACGGCACTTCACGATAACATTTCTCCGGATGTTCACCACGTCGGGGCAATGATAATCCCTGCGGTATGACATACGGTTTTCGTGTCGATGTCGTTGAGGAGTAACGACGTTGCAACATCTGTTGCTCACGCTGCTGTTGGGCCTGCAACTGCAACTGACGCAAACGCAACTCCTCGTCCAATTGATGTTTCAATTGCTGTTCATGGATCTGCAATTCGAGGGCTTGGAGTAGGCATAGAAAGAATACCAACAATACTGACTGCCGAGCCAATGTGTGCAACAAATGCGACGACATATTGTTTACTGTTCCGGCAGCGACATAAAAGCACAATGAGTAAACCAAACCAGAAGCCACATAGAGATAAGCCAAGCCAAAAAGCTTTGTTTCAAGACTTGATTTTGTTTTTAATTAAATTAAACGACGAGAGCACGCTACGAAAGGGCTCTTCAGTTTGATGATGTATGTCAAGTCGGAGATCTTGGGATTTTGTGTTTTTGAGTATATTGAGAGATGTTTCATTGAGAGCAATCATCTAAAATTATTGCTACAAACTGATAAGCATATTAGGCCAGCTAATGGAGCGGACTGCAAAAATGAACCGTAAAACCAAAACAAAAAACACTTATAGACTCAAGTGAGTTTAGTAGGCATTTAGTAAGCGATTTGAAATGTGGCTTCGTTTAGGTATTTTGCAGTTTTTAGTCTGCTTGTCAACTATTTACTCACAATATTCCGATGATGGCATGCGCCGTACTCAGGCTCAGTTGAACGGTTTCATGGACCAAAATCCAGCAAATGGACGACGCTTCTCACCCAATAGACAGAATTCTATGCTAACTTTATATAATCGAGGCCAAAGCATGCCCGAACCGGAGGTCGAACAACCAAATAGAAAGAGTCGAGAGTATCTTATCCGCTCCCATGAGATTCATGCGGATAATGCACGGCATATGTGTCGGATTTGGGTGCCGTAAGTAAAACAAAACTTTAACAAGTTCGATCTGTTTATTATTCTAATTATTGTGCTTATGAATTTTAGTCCCGAAATCATAGAAAGGTATCCCTATGCAAATATCATTCAGCCGGATCAGTCAAAAAAACTCACACTCATTGAGGTCTGTTGCACTGGCTACTATGCGATGCGTTCGAATGGGGTCACCTATTGCCGTCCCATATGCAGCTGCCAGAATGCTTCATGCCGTGTGGCCGGCGATTGCGATTGCTACCAGGGATTCGTGAAGAATGACAATGGCGATTGTGTGTTTACCTGTCCATTGGGTTGTCAGAATGGACGATGTTACCTGGATGGCAGTTGCCTTTGCGATCCCGGCTATAAGCTAGATGAAAGTCGTCGTTTCTGTCGACCCATTTGCAGCAAAGGTTGTGGCAATAATCCACGGCATAATTGCACAGAACCCGAGGTCTGTGGCTGTGCCATGGGCTTTCAGTTAACCGATGTTGGATGCCAGCCAGTATGTGATCCAGATTGTGGCATTGGTGGTCTCTGCCGCGAGAATAATGAATGCGATTGCGGACCAGGATATCAATTAAAAGATGGTGTCTGTCAAACGGACTGCTATCAGTGAGTATTAGAAAAAGGAGCCATTAGAAATCATTTTCACCTTACCTTAAACCCTTTTTAGAAAATGCAGCAATGGCATTTGTATTAGCCGTAATCGTTGCATTTGCGATCCAGGATATAGCTATCATGAAAAATCTACTATGTGTGTGCCCATTAAAAAGAATTAGCAATAAATTTTTTTAGAAATGTGCATTTATAATAAACTGTAGAGTCATTACTTTAAATACAAATAAATACATTAATATATGTATGTAAATGACTCTTTATATTAAATATAATAAAACATTAGCATTAATGCTAAGAAGAATATATGCGCCACATTCGATGATAAGGAGGTTGAAACATTTGGAGCATAAGTAGAAACATCTTCAGGTGTAAGTTCTGTGCTAGTTTCAATTGCAATGTCTGTCGAAGAAGATTCAGTGGATGATTCCGTTGATGATTCTGTTGATGATTCTGTTGATGATTCAGTAGTATCGCATCCTTCCGAACAATCAAGTTCACAAGCACCAGAGTTAAGATTTATCTTATAACCATGTTTGCAGGCACATATTCCGGGTTCTTTGCAATATTGAAATTTGCCACAATTCTGATCACAAATCGGCTGACAATCCTCACCATTATAACCAGGTTTGCATTCACATTTCTGTGGTGACACACATTGCCGATTGCCGGGGCATCCTCCGGTGCAAATCGGTTTGCAATTATCCACGGAACCCTCATAGCCATTACAACAATATTTGGTCTTTGTAATAGTATTTTTTGTCTATAAACAGAGAGTGAACATGATTCTTTTTAGTATTTTACAAATTTTTAATTAAAGAGGAAAAAGATATATAAATTAAAGAATTCAACTGAAAAGCATTGCTTGATTATTCAAGCAGTCATTCGCAGCATAAGAAGAATATCTTGGATTCTTGGAAAATACAATTTAGTATCTTTACAAATTTGTCACACAAATATTTCTAAACAATATTTATTGAAAATTACAATACTTTCAGTATTTTGACTTTTTGTGTATTAACTTACAGCGGTTGATTGAATAAATCGATATTTTAGATTAATTCCTGAACATGCTGAATCACAAATTGGGATTCGTTTGGGAACGTTGTAAGTTATTAAAACTTTTTTCTCCTTTGTACATATACTTTGAGCTCTAATCTCTACCACATTCAAAATCAAAAGGATCACGAGCAGATTGAAATAAATACAAAGTCTTGGATGCATTATAGTAGCTAACTAGATTTGTAAAATTTAATCAGTTCTATATTCCACAACGTTTGCAGTATAACTGAAATCTTGTAGCGTCAAATATGAGTTGCCGCGCATGAATTTATCTGTATATATATATATATATATATATATATATATATATATAGTATGTATACAAATTCTTGATTAGTACAATAATTCGAGTTCATAAGGCAATATCTTTCTGTTATTTAATATCTCGGACTCATAAGGATTAAAATAAAATATAATCTAGCTCCCATATTATCAATATTATAAAAAACATTTTTAATATAGAAGGACTACACGAAATAACTTCAGACTTTTGGTCATAATCGAATTTCAAAATTCTTTTAAAGTTTCTAGAGTCTAGACCTTCAAAATTTTTACTTTTTGTTATTTATCAGAATAAGAACAAATTTTGTATAATCATTTAAACTGAATAGATTCTTTGAAAGTTACATAATAAAATTTTTATTTGTCAAACCATATTAAAAAATAACATTCTGAAAAATTTATTTCTATAAAAAACATATACATATATACGCGTTTGTAAATTATTTATATTCTTAATCACATTTTCAAGTAAGTTCATGTAGTGTTTGTCTAACAGTAAATCTAAAATTTACTTTGAAAATGAAAAAAACCTTTAAAGGGAGGGGGCAATAGTCAGAACCAATTTAAATTTTTTTTTTTTTTTTTTTTGCAAGCAACTGTGATTTATCATCTAAGAGATCTAAATTGTTTATTTAGAAAAACATTCAAGGGTATACACATTTCGGACTCATCCAGAGACACACAATTGATTAGCGCTTGTAATTAAATGTAGATTTAAAAGGAATTCCAATTTAATCACTACACTAGTGGGACTAAAATATTTATAGAGTTATACTTAAATATATATAATAAAAAGTGAGTCATATAAGAACAATTCGAAGAGTATGAATATTCAACACAATAATTCGAAGAATACATATTATACGTAAATAAATTTCTTTAGAATTTTCTGAGATTCTGAGACTCTTTTCTGCATTTTTTTGAGATTCCTTTTCAAGAAGCTGGTCGTATCGAAACATAAGGTTTTCTTCTTAATAAAAATTTTGTACATCGCTTACTTTTTTTCATACACCACCAAAATTATTATGATTATGCCTAGAGCGATATGAAATAACAATATTTTATTCATAATGGTCACTAAGGAAATTGAAACTGAAAACAAACATATATAATTGTATGTTTAATGATTATTATGATACTTAAGCCTTTGAAATCTGAAAAATATTTATAAATTGGAAACTATTTGAATTTATACCATTTTTTATTTCAGTGGCATTGCGTATTTAGGCATATTTTTTATCCAACTCTTTGTAAGTTTCTTCTTCTATTTAATTTCAAGCTATTGGAATTGGAATTGGAAATTTGCATAAGCCCACAGGGTGAAATGGTATATTAAAGTCGCCAAAATGTATGTAACAGGCAGAAGGAAGCTTTTCCGACCCCATAAAGTATATATATTCTTGATCAGCATCAACAGCCGAGACGATCTAGCCATGTCCGTCTGTCCGTCCGTCCGTCCGTCTGTATGAACACCTAGATCTCGGAGACTATAAGAGCTAGAGCCACCAAATTTGGTATGTAGACTCGTGTCATATGTACGCTTATCGAGTTTGTTTCAAATGTTTGCCACGCCCCCTACCGCCCCCGCAAATGATATAAAACCGATTTTCTTAAACACCATAGCAACTAGAGACACAAAATTTGGTATGTATATTTGCTTAGTAAACGCGCACATTTTGTATTTATAAAAATTTTGCCACGCCCCCTACCGCCCCCGCAAATTAAATAAAACCGATTTTCTCAAAAACTATTCTAGCTCGAGACAAAAAATTTGGTATGAATATTTGCTTAGTAATTGCGCACATTTTTGATGTGTAAAGATTTTGCCACGCCTCTTTCCGCCCCCGTAATTTGAAAAAACTCGATTATCTCCCGTAATTTTCTACCTTGTACAATCAAATTTAGCACACTTAAATTTGATACTAATATGAAGCAAAATATCAAATTTGATCAAAATCGGACTAAAATTAGCCAAGTTATGCTTATAAACGTTTTTCCATATGGCCGGAGTTGGCCGTTGGCTGGTGGGGGCGCTAGGGTGCTCGTATGTGAAAAGCTTTTCACAAGCATATGAACAGTTTTTTTTAAATACGAAAATGCATTGGTTATTATAAATTTAAAATATTTGTTTTACTGGTGTATGGTATACCCAAGTCGGCGAGACGACTTACTTACTTCATTTTATTTTATATTTGAGGTGTATTTTTACAGTAAACTATTGATAACCAAAATTGACTCACAAATGATTTTTATTTTTCAGAAAAACAAAAATTTAAATCATGAAATTATTTTAATGACATATTAGTGTAAAGTTGTCATATACACATTTTTCAGCCTAATATTTAGCCTGTATTGTAAGGAAATATTATGTTGGTATTGTGTGATTTTGAACTTTCTTTAATCAAACCGATTCGTTTAATGTAAATTTGCAATTTACAATGATTATTTACTTACCACAACTTTAATAATATAATTAAATTTAATGGGGCTTCCTAAGCATCCACTTCCTGTCGGACAAGACTTTACTTTCTCCAAAGCATAAGCCGTATGCGGTGTACTAATATTTTTAGTACAAAGTCGCATGTCATTATCACTTTCTTCAGACTTGATTGCAACAAAAGTCAAGCCCAGAAGGACACAGAAACACAGTATTTTATGCATATTGGCCAATAAAGAAATATACGAAATTAGTTTGAGCTCTATATCTGCCAACGGTTGCGAATGAACTGAAATCTTTCTTTGTTGAATGCATATTCGAGAGCATTCATTGCCTCTTCTGATGAAATTGTAAGCAGTTCAAATAAATTTTCTTTAATGATAAACAATGATTAATGAATTATTTATTCCCTGAAATTGATACTTAAAATGTTAAAGAATTCTGAAGGTCAGGTAAATAAGAAAAAGCAAAAATAATTTTAATTTAGATCAAATTAATTCATTTACTATCGAAAACTAAATAAACCAAATTTGTGTTATATTCGCCAATCTCTTTTATAATTATCCTTTATATGTCACAACCGCCCACCTACGATTAATTTGCATACTTTTAGGCATGACTTTTCTTAAGATTACGAATTTTAATACGAAATAATGTTCTTGTTTGAATAATTAATTGGAAAACTTGTTGACTTTGGTATTTGATCAAATATTTTGGAATGGGAACTATGTCCCACCTTATATTTTTTTTTTCTACCGAAACATTTAAACATAATAAAGGTAATACAATGAAAAAAGCATTTTTCTGAATGTATGTACATATTATTATTTATTATATTATATTATTTATTGATTATAAATCAATGTATCCATCTGTAAATCAATCTTAAAATTATTTATTGCTCTCTTGAGAGAGCATTTTAGTCAATTTAAAAACCAACTAAATGATGCTTTATAAGAGAATAATATTTTTGTACTGATGTACTTGCTTAGTGTATGATTGTGTAAACGCATTTGCTCAGGCCCTCAAGGTTATTGTAATATTTCTGATACCACCAAACACAAAGAGTTAGATGAGGAACGAGTCATATACATATCTCATATCTTCAAACACAAAGCAATTTAAAGCCGTTGAATTTGACAAAGCTTTAAAATAAAACACAATAAACTAAGTTTATCACTACCAGCAAATATTGCTTAAAAATGAAAACATTTTTCTCAAAGCTTAGTTTAATTCTTGCCGTTCTAGAAAACTGAACAAAAATTACGACAATATTAAAATAAATTTATGCAGATTTTGTATATAGCATATATGAAATAGTACAGACATGACAAAATCTTTATGGAGTAGTGCATTTGTCACCCTAGTCTTCGTTTTTGGTGTTGTATATGCCTATAATGGACATGTGTGTAGTATAAATGTCCAGGTTCCATCAGGTTCCCGTCGAGTTTACAAGCCAATAACAGTGTCTTATCAGAAACATTCCTGGATGTTCGGACTTCAAACTAAATACAGGACCGAATTTAGATGGGTTACAGAGGTAAGAGCATAATAAAGCAATTAATAAAAAGTGTTATAACAATATCGTAATATGGTGAAATACACAAGACAAAAAAATATTTCTAAAATTTACATCCATAAACATTCAAATTCGAATATGTTTTCTGTTTTGTTCTTAGCCACGTTATAGAAACACTCAAAAATACGAATGTTGCAATGGCTATGATGGACCAATAGACAATTGCCAACCGAAGTGCTCGAACGGATGTTCTGGAAACCGATTATGTGCCGCCCCAGAAATATGTGACTGTAAGCCCAACTATGAAGGCGAGGATTGCCATCCAATTTGTGGTGACTGTGGCAAGCACGAATACTGCAAAGAACCGGGGAAATGTGCCTGCAAGGACGGCTACAGTAGGATAAACGACTCTGGTGATTGTCTTCCCGATTGCTCGAAAGGATGTGGCGACCACAGCTTCTGTTCCGAGCCAGAGACTTGCGACTGTGAGGTGGGCTACATCAGAAATAATAATTCCGACATCTGTTTGCCTGTGTGTGAAACGGCTTGCGGCGAGAATAGTTCCTGTACAGAACCGAATGTTTGCTCCTGCAATGAGAACTATAAGGATGCGGCTAATGGCCAGTGCCATCCAGTTTGTGAGCCCAAGTGTGGGGAGCACAGCCAGTGTGCAAGTCCCAATAGTTGCCAGTGCGTAGAGGGATACTCTAGTCAGGCCAATGGCACATCTTGTCAACCCATTTGCCCAAATGGTTGTCCGGAGCATAGCTTCTGCATGGAACCGAATAAATGCGAATGCGAGTCGGGCTACATCAAGGATGGAGAACTATGCCAACCCCATTGTCCGAATAAGTGCCCGGATTATGCGCAATGCATAGGACCCAATGTGTGCGAATGTTTTCCAGGCTATGAGAAAATAGATGAGACTGGCAAGTGTGGACCCAAGTGCGATCAGGGATGTCCTTTGAACTCCATATGCACCAATCCCGAGACATGCCGCTGCAAGATTGGTTACCTGATGAGTCCCAACAATACCTGTGATCCTCAATGTTCGAGACACTGCTTAAATGGGCGCTGCAGTGAGCCAGAGACTTGTGTCTGTAGCGAGGGATATAGCTTCAGGAATGACTCAGAAGACATTTGCGATCCAATTTGTAGGAATTGCAAAAACGGAGATTGTCTGGCACCAGACATCTGCGTCTGTCATATGGGATATAGGCCCGATAACTCCACTGGCTATCTAAACTGTCTGCCCAGTTGTGAAAAGGAATGTGTAAATGGCAAGTGCACTGGACCGGATGAGTGTACGTGTTTGGATGGCTTTACAATGACAGAGACATCCAATCTCTGTGAGCCCAAATGCACTCAAGGTTGTGAGAATGGGAAATGTGTGGCACCGGAGATCTGTGAATGTTCATTGGGCTACATAAAGTCACCACTGGGCTGTGAAATGGAAACAACAACTGAGTTAATTTCTAGCACTGACTTATCTTCAACAGATCTGACCTTTGGTTTAGATATTACTGAGTGGTCTACCACCACCCAAACCACTATTCACACCCCACCAAACTGTAAAGCAGATTGCAAGTGTTGGACAAGCCATGATAATATAGACAGAGTAAGCACTGATAAGTGTGTTAAGACTTGCCTAGATGATAATGATCAGCCTTGTTTGGATTTAAGTCAATGTCAGTGTAATGAATCAAATAGTTCAATACTTTGCGATGCAAAAGACAGCGATGAGCCACAACTGAATAAAATGGAATATATTTGTTCCATCAGATTACCAGTTGAGAAATCTTTAAAAGTTGACTCTCAGATAAAAACAGTTTCTTCACATTGGTTATCCATATTGAGTATTCTCTGTGGTATTATCATTACTACGGGTCTAATTGGCACTCTTATATATTACAAAAGTAAAGTAAATATTGCTCGCGATTCCATTTATGAGGATGTTGAATAATTAGTTGATAATGATATTGTTGTATTCGTAAATAAAACTAGCTGATGTAGCTAACTAATGTATTTCCTTATTTCTATGTATAAATGGAACTTGAATTTATTTCAGTTTATCGGGAAGTTGAACTTCAACTTTGCATTGATATCTCCCAAATCGGAAATTCCGGGAAAAAAGTTCAAAGTTACTGTTATTTATAATACTATTAATTTATCATAGTAAAAGACTTAAACTAAGCCTTGTGAAGCTTCATATATTTTGGAGAAAGTTAAATCTTTATTTGTAATTCATTAGGAAAGTTGGTTGAGCAGCAATAGTAAATAACTAAGAGATTTTTATACTTAGGTTTAACAAAATGTTTTCACCTGTTTCAGTTAATCGGGATCTAACGAAAGAGTTAGCCTAAAAGTATGCAGTCACTAAGGGGAAAATTAGCTTGCAAGGTTGTTGCACATTGGGTCAGATTTCCTCCTTTTCTTTTTTGTGGCTTAAAGTCAATTTTTCACTGTGTATATTATATTAAAAATCGAACTAAATAACTTGATAGTGCCTACATTGGGGACATCGAATCAATGATCTAAAAATTTATAATGACAAAGTTGTGTTTTTCACGAGTCTACAAGTTCACATGTTTGATAAATTGTTTGTTCTACCAAAATCGCCTGAAATTATTACTCAACTTTATGACAACACCAAGCCAATAAATCTTTGTCGACAAAATAGGAAAGAGATTTATTTTATATTAATATAAAAGTATTTTGAATCAAACTAAGTTGTAGTTACGGATTGTCTCAGTAAAGTCTTGTTTTAGAAAAAATCTACTTAAAAGGTTTGTATATTAGCAAGGTAATTTTGACCAACTTGAAAAAAAAAAATTATTATGTATTTGCCCTGTGCCTGTCATTAGCACTTTTTGCCCAACTCTGCTCATATTTTTTATATTTTGTTATTTAAGCCAAATATTAGCTAAAAAATTCTGTCATGCTGGATGTGTGGGTTAAGTGGACAAGCTATTTTTGACTAGATTGTTGGCAAGATGCATTAAATTGACATTAAATTAGTTATAACTTTTAAGCTAAATTTTTTAAAACAAATTTGAAATTTTCATATTTATTAAAAAAAAATGTACAAGATATTTTTAAATTCAGCCTAAAAGTACGCAAAAAGGCAAATTTTTATACTTTTTTATACGTTTTGATTGCAAAAAAAAAAAAAAAAATATATAATGTTAGTCTTACTGATGTTCTTGCAAAATTTCAGACCTTTATAATTTAAATTGTAGTTTATGCCAAAAAAAAAAAGGAAATCTATCCCATTGTGTGTTGGTTGGAAAAAAGATTGGAAAAATAAGACGATAGGAAATTCTTTCAGAGATTATACTTAGTTATGATGAATCAACTCTTCCTATACATATATATATCCATAAGTTTGACTGCTTTTCTTTGTATAACTTGTCTACACTTTCACTGTACTATGCATAAAGGTCTCCGACGGTATCAGATAGCTAATTTAGCTAAATTATCAATCAATATGCTAACAACAGGCAAGACTCTGATACCATATAAAACAAAACGTTTTATTAACAATTTTTTAAGATATATTAACAAATAGTATATGTGCTTAATATCAAATTAGCCACTGGTAGTTTATTGACAAACTTTGATTCCTAAACGTGCCTACTAATTAAAGAAGTGGTTTTATACATAACTGTTTAGAGATAATGACTCTAAATCGTATTTACTCATTTTACTGACTTGAAACATCTGTTTGATCTTTTTTTATTTCATTAAAACGAAAGAGTCATGGGAATTGTTTATACTTTGAACTTCGATTAATAGTCATTGACCGCTCGCGGTAGTTAAAACAACCCACAACTACACAGCCAAAAAATAGAAATGTCAACATTGTGAGGCATATAGCTAAAATAATGATTAAGTAAAACCATATCGCTGGTTGTGGTGGTCGATCATTTGTGCAAATATACTCAATAGCTTCAGTCTCTGAGCCATTATTACAAATTATAGAATTATTGGATAGATTGCGGCGACATTGACCCAAGTCAACGCAGGACTTATCCTGATTACCAAGGCAAGTCTTAAGACAATTATCACTCAATGAGCCATGTGTGGCCTGTTTTGCCCAACACTGACATTCAAAGCTGATGCGTAACGTTCCGTCCATGGTAGCTACGGTGGTTGAGGTAAAGTCCGGATAGGACGAATCTGTATGCGAAAAATCCGTATAGGAAGAATCCGAAGAGAGTGAATCAGTATACGAAGTGCTAGAAATTAACTTAGTTGTTGTTTCCATTTCACAGCCCAGTGGTGACTTTATGTAGCCCAATGAACATTCACAGATCTCCGGTGCCACACATTTCCCATTCTCACAACCTTGAGTGCATTTGGGCTCACAGAGATTGGATGTCTCTGTCATTGTAAAGCCATCCAAACACGTACACTCATCCGGTCCAGTGCACTTGCCATTTACACATTCCTTTTCACAACTGGGCAGACAGTTTAGATAGCCAGTGGAGTTATCGGGCCTATATCCCATATGACAGACGCAGATGTCTGGTGCCAGACAATCTCCGTTTTTGCAATTCCTACAAATTGGATCGCAAATGTCTTCTGAGTCATTCCTGAAGCTATATCCCTCGCTACAGACACAAGTCTCTGGCTCACTGCAGCGCCCATTTAAGCAGTGTCTCGAACATTGAGGATCACAGGTATTGTTGGGACTCATCAGGTAACCAATCTTGCAGCGGCATGTCTCGGGATTGGTGCATATGGAGTTCAAAGGACATCCCTGATCGCACTTGGGTCCACACTTGCCAGTCTCATCTATTTTCTCATAGCCTGGAAAACATTCGCACACATTGGGTCCTATGCATTGCGCATAATCCGGGCACTTATTCGGACAATGGGGTTGGCATAGTTCTCCATCCTTGATGTAGCCCGACTCGCATTCGCATTTATTCGGTTCCATGCAGAAGCTATGCTCCGGACAACCATTTGGGCAAATGGGTTGACAAGATGTGCCATTGGCCTGACTAGAGTATCCCTCTACGCACTGGCAACTATTGGGACTTGCACACTGGCTGTGATCCCCACACTTGGGCTCACAAACTGGATGGCACTGGCCATTAGCCGCATCCTTATAGTTCTCATTGCAGGAGCAAACATTTGGTTCTGTACAGGAACTATTCTCGCCGCAAGCCGTTTCACACACAGGCAAACAGATGTCGGAATTATTATTTCTGATGTAGCCCACCTCACAGTCGCAAGTCTCTGGCTCGGAACAGAAGCTGTGGTCGCCACATCCTTTCGAACAAATGGGGAGACAATCACCAATGCCGTTTCTCTTGTATCCTTTATTGCAGCCACATTTTCCAGGTGACTTACAGTATTCGTTTTTGCCACATATTACCTCTTTTTTTTGCTAAAAAAGTAGAACAAAAATTGATATGACAACTAAAATTTAAATAAATTGGCTTTGAGTTTTACTGAAACATATGGCCGTTCTGTTTTAAAGACGAATAATGTATTTTAAATGCTCAAGTTGATTAAAATTTACTTACATCATCTTTTGAGAATATATATGAATTTAGATTCCCATAACAAGTTACGCTAACGCAGCTACCTATACTTCTATGGATACTATTTATAGTCCTGCTCCTACAAATTTGTTTGTCGTTAGTATTTATTCTATCCACCATAAGAATTATTGTTATTATGAGTAGTTCTAGAGAGATACAAGAATACAGTCTTGGATACATTATAATAATTACGAATATCGATAAAGTTTCTCAGGTCTGTTTCCGACAACGTTTGGTATAAAACTAAAGCTAAAACTTGGAATTGAGTTATGGTTGCAATAATGCATCATTTTCTTTTCTTTATATTGTTATTAGTATTATTTATATTTTATAAATAGGTAGCCAAGTCAGGACAATGTACAGTGTTGAAATTGTATTATTGTTAATTATAGATTTGAATCAATCATTTCTTTAATTAAACAATTATTCACGAAATAAGAAATGAATCTTTATATTGTTAATTATATAAAGCGTTTGACCAAGAAAAGGAAAACAAGATTTTTTCAATAATCAAATTGATCTATCAGATCGTTTTCTTCCCTACAAAAAAGTCTGTCGAATTGTGATCAATTCAATAGCTTTCGAATTTATTGACCATTTGAGTTATATTTATATGAAAAGAGTTTTTGTTATTATCTCGGTTTCTGGGTACTTTACCGCATCGAATTCTCGTCAAAAATGGGAACTGTGATTCGTATATTTCACTTGAAAATCATTTTTATCATCGAAAAAAAATGAGCTGTTGTGGGACACAAAGTTCTTCTATATAAAATATATTCATTTTTTTTCTATCATTTTTGTTCTGGGCTGGAATTTAATAAGTCATATCTCGTTGTTTTTTTGTGCCATAAGAAAATAAATTTCAAAATAAAATCTCTCTTGATTGTGTCGTTAGATTATCCCAGACTGAGCTTTGGATCCTTTTAGCGTAATGAAATCTATATAGAAAAAGTTTATGGGTAAAGATGCAAAAGTCAGAGTACTAAAGTTATGTGTATAAATGATATAAAGATGTCGTGCATTAGAAAAAAAAATTAAGAAAAGACTTTGCCCCTGACTGAATTTATAATAATAATTTATACGGGGTACACAAAGAGACCTAAAACTTAAGCACAATCATTTGAATAACAGTTTATTTTATTTGCACATAATAACAATTTGATACAATATAAATATTAATATTTGTAAGTAATTTATGTAATAGAAAATAAAGATGTAGATAAATTACACTTGATGAATTTTATTTAATGATAATTAAATAATTATTTTTTTACACCTAAATCAGTAATTGAAGGAGCAACGCTAGAATTCAAAGTGTTATGAAAATTTCTATAGTTGAACCCTTTTTTTATGACCAATGAACGTTTTCGGTGTCGGTAACAATCAATACACAACCACAAGAGACATACCACAACAAAAAAACTGACACAAGCAACACAAATAATGATAACAGAATATTTATACCATAAAGTTGCAAGGGTATTGAATGAGCAAATGTACTCCACGTCATTGGATTCCCCTTCCTTACAAACTATCGAACTATTCCATTGACTGCAGCGACATTGAGTCAAGTCCAGGCAGGATTTGTTACCATCATCAGAGCAGGTCTTAACACATGAGTCTCCTCCAACAACTCTGGTCCAGCACTGGCATTCCGCCGTACAGTCAAAAAGAGGATTTATACTCGACTTGGTGGTAGAAGGCCAAACAGATATAGGGCTAAAGGTAGAAATTTTCTCAGTAGTTGTTTCTAGTTGACAACCTTTCGTAGTCATTGTAAAGCCCGATAAGCACTGGCAGTTGTTGGGCTCAGAACAGAAGCCATAGTCGCCGCATCCAATTGAGCATACGGGTTCGCAACTACCAGAATCATTGTTCCTCTTATATTCCTGGATGCAGGCACAGTTTCCTGGGTTTTGACAGTACTCAAACTCACCACAATCGTCACAAATCGGATGACAATCGTCGCCTTCGTAGTTGGGTTTACATTCACATTTCTCTGGAGCCGCACAGTAACTATTTCCCAAGCATCCTTTCGTGCAATTTGGTTGGCAATTGGGTAATAGGCCAATATAGCCAGGACAGCAAATTCTTCTTTCTTTAATTATTGTATGTACCTTAAAAAAATACAAAAAAATATCAATAAAGTAAAATATGTATCAGGAAAATCAGTCGACTTATTATTTCACGACATTTAAATATTGTTATTTATTATATTGTTCGTATTTTTAGTGGCTTATTTTTGAAGCAATTGCATAATTTCGAAATTTAAGCAATTCAAACTTTTATTTATAAGAGTTATTTTATAAATATAAACATTACTTACTACTGCAATAAATTTATGTTTATATCCTTCTGTTACATTTGTTTCCTTAAGCCTATAAGACGAAACATTATACACTTCTGTACATGTTGGAGCATTAATGGCACTGACTTTGGCAATGGAAATGATCAGGCTCAGAGCCACAAGAAAACAGAGTCTCTGATACATCTTGAGGATTTAACAAACTTTCCTACAACTTGAGCAATCAGCGTATTGAGTTAAACTGAGAAAAAATCGCTGCAGAGCACGCATATTTATTGGTTTCGAAATGAGTCATCGATTCGTATAAAAAATTGCAAAATTTTTTTTCTTTTTTTTTATAATTTATATCTTTTTTTTTAGAAATAAAAAATGGAAAGCAGAAAACAACAACTATGAGTATGACTTAAAGTTGAATTTTAATTTATGATATTAGTCTAATTTTTATTAAGTATTTGTAATATAAAGCAAATGAGTTTATCTTTTATAATTAGCGACCATAAAGAAATTTGGAATATTAAATTTTATTTACATTCTCTACTTAAATAGTCATACGGAAAATAATTAAGCTAATGTTTTTTCCTTATTCTGCATAGACATATAAATTTGTTCGACAAAAATTTCACAAAGAATTGAAAAGAACGTCTCTCCATTTTAGAGTTATAAAGCTATTTTTAGAAAGTGAGTGAAAAATTATTATTAACTACATATAATGCAATCGTCATTTGTTATCATTTTTTCGAAATTATTCATTGAATTTATTTATTGCATTTACCGCAACAATTATTGTATAAAACATAAAAAAAAAATAATGCTAAATAAAATCAAGTTACATAGTAAAACCTGTTTTTTTTTATTCGATGATAATAAAAATATAGTATAAAATATAATCTTTGATTAGTTAAAATTTAGAAGTATAATTATAGTTAAGTGCAAGAAAGGTGGTCAAATTAAAAGAAATATCATAAGAAAATTTTACAAAAAAATTAAATCGCTTTATAATAACTTCAAATTTCATTTTGTTTGTATATATTGTGAATAATTTCATTTTTTCATGAGACATAAGACTAAACTATTTGCCTTTTTAAACGGGTCAATGCGAACAACAATGTATGAATTATTCTTCTTAAATAATATTCAGGTCTTATATACAAACGAGGCACATTAATAGACCTAAGACATGACCGATAAGTAATAGGCAAAGCCAATACATACATACATAGACATAATTTGTATTGTCATATTCAATGTTAAGAACCTCAACTTGGATGCTCCTATCAGTCTTAGCTTTTTTCTGCATTCAGATTTGAGTTCATTAAACACATGCTGCATCTATGTTTATATATATATTTCAAATATATATGCAACAAAAAATTATATATAGTAGAAGAGAACAGAAAATTCTTGATAAGACTGTATGTGTCCGGCACAAGAATATATTCATTACAGAATGCAATTTGTTCTCCAATCATTTGTAAATTGCACATTTAGCTGATCAGTTGTGCCCAAAATAAAAATAAAATATTTTAGTCTGGCAATTCATAAAAACCAAAAATGTGGCGAATTTTTGTGATATGCCTATCTCTTGGCGTGGTATTCAAAGTTCAGGCCTGCGTTGACCGTGTGCCGTGAGTACGAAAGTTGACAATTAAATTCCCCAAAATTAAATCTTTCAACTTTAATTATTTTCCATTTGTAGAGTTATGAAAATGCGTGTCAGTCTGGTAACAATGCGAAAATATCAAGGATTAACCAATTGTACTACTGATTGTGGACCTCTTGTAGTCCGACCACGGAAAGAGGTGAGAGACTTCACTTAATAACAGTCTAGTGACTCATTAGTTGAAAATTACTGCAAATTTTAGAAACTAAAATGTTGAAAAATATGCCATTTGTTTTCATTCCCATCTGTTCTTATTCCCATCTAGACCTACATGACTGTCGATGAGGTTTGCTGTGATGGCTACGAACGCAATGACGAAGAGTAAATAAACAAAAATTAAACTGATGGATTAACTTTTTAGCCTAATTTTCCCGATTTTTTTCTTACTCCAGTACCGAATGTCTTCCTCGTTGTGCCGATTGTGGTGAAACCGGTGTATGTCATTCGCCCTCGGTATGTCTTTGTGGCAATGGCTATACGAACCATGTGAACCGCAGTGTCTGCGTTCCGGAATGTAGTGATCCCTGTGTTAATGCCAATTGCACGGCCCCCGACGTCTGCCAGTGTCTAGAGGGTTATCGTTTTCGCACCGATTCGGTCAATGAGTGTGAGCCGATTTGCAAGGTCGACTGCGAGAACGGGCATTGTGAGGAGCCCTCAAAGTGTATTTGTAATATCGGCTATCAGCGGGATGAAAAGCTCCAGAAATGTGTTCCCGTTTGCCAGGACATCTGTGAGCATGGCGACTGCGTGGGACCCAATGAATACAAATGCCACGATGGCTATGAAGCACGTCTGGGACGACCCATGAAATGCGATCCAGTGTGTTCGAGTGGATGCCCAAATGGTCTCTGCCTGGAGCCAGAGCATTGTGCCTGCAATTTGGGTTACGCCCATGTGGAGCAGCGTGTTTCGGAGGGCTGTCAACCGGTTTGCCAGCCGGGCTGTGTGAACGGAACGTGTGTATCACCAGGTCATTGTGTCTGCAACGAGGGTCACGCCTATTCCGATGGCTCCCATAATGTGTGTGTGCCCAGTTGTCGATCGGGCTGCGAGCATGGCTTCTGCAGTTCCCCAGGACGTTGCGAATGCCATGAGGGATACGTACAGATGACGGCTCATCGATGTGCACCCGTTTGCCAAGTGGCGTGTGGACAGAATTCCAGATGCACGGCCCCCGACACATGCTCCTGTGACCCCGGCTATGTGTTCGTCAATGGCTCGACCACAGAATGTGAACCACACTGCCCGAGATCGTGCAAGAACGGCATCTGCAGCAGTCCCGGAGTCTGTACTTGCCTGGCTGGCCATCAGGCTTTACTCTCCTTCTACTGCATACCGATTTGCACTCGATCCTGCTTGCATGGCAGTTGCGTGGGTCCCAATCAGTGTCGCTGCTTCACTGGCTATCGGCCCACATCCGAAGATCCCAGTATATGTGAGCCGATTTGCAGTCAGGATTGCGGTAATGGACGGTGTATAGCCCCGGAGATTTGTTTTTGTCAGGAGGGTTATATCAAACGCTGGCCCACCGGATCCTGCGAACCGCATTGTCAACAGAAATGTATCAACAGCCATTGCATTGGAGCAGGTCAATGTCGCTGCTATGAGGGCTATCGCATGAGAGCTGGTTCGAACTCCATATGCGATCCTGTCTGCATGCCCCCCTGTGTCAATGGTTCCTGTGTGGAGCCCAATCAATGCGCCTGCGCTCATGGCTTCGAGGATACCAAACAACATCATATCTGTGTGCCCAGTTGTCGTCCACGCTGTGAGAATGGTCGCTGCACAGCGCCGGGGCAATGTGAATGCAATTCGGGATATCTCATAGCCAATGCCAGTCGACCCCATCAATGTGAGCCGCAGTGTAAGAAGCAGTGCATCAATGCTGAATGTCTTCGGCCAGAGGAATGCGTTTGCCTCGATGGCTATCGAATGCTGCCCACGAGTAGCACGGAGTGTGAACCCATCTGCTCACCACCTTGTGATTCAAATGAACTCTGCATAGCTCCCGATTTGTGTGAGATAAGTGGTCGTCGTTTCCTTTTCAAGGCTAATCCATCCTCCAATGTGCATCATGGGTTCACACGTTGGTCTACACTCATGCTGGCTGTATTCCTATGCCTGATTCTGGTAATGTTTCCTCTGCTCCTGATGAGGGAAGTGCAACGTCGGCGTAGTCAAAAGGATAAACAACAAGTCCATTTAATTGAGAATCCCACTTATGGTGTAATATTGCCCGGCAGTGAAGAACCTCTCAGTGAACAGGAAATTGGTTTGGGTGATTAGAAGATGTCACATACAAATGTGTTCAAAAGTAGGTTATGAAAATAAAAGAATTCCAAATTTTAGTGTATATATTTGAAATATTATTTTTTATGGCTTCGGTTTTTTCGTTCAACTCTAATGATAAATGCTTGGCATTATCGAACATTATACACAATACATACGTACACATACATATATAAATATATATATATATATTTTAGAGTAAATCTATATTCTTTTTCTATAAGCTAAACTATGTCTAGGTACAGTTTATGGCAGTTAACTAATTGAATAAATTATATAATATATATAATACTCTTGTCGCAAAGCATTCAACCTAAAATTTTGTTGCTTCATTTTTGTTGGGGAGATATCTGTAAAAAATTGACTACTTATGACTATTAATCGAATATATTTAAATACTAAAATTGGTTTTATTGAATACATTTTTCCAGACGGCCCCCCGCAATGACCCCATTTACCCGCCCCCCTCCAACATACATACAATCTATGAACACAGTGAGCTTTCTGATCCCTTTTTCCCATTTTGGCTGCCTACAGGAAGGTTTCTTGATGAAATCTTTTGATGCGCCACATTGATGACCACCAACATCATCATGGTGGAGCATCACTGGGATCCGGTGGAGATTTGGCTGGCTGTTGCTGTGTGGTTGTTGCCAGAAAACCACTGGAAGCTCCCGGCTGGGGCATACCAAGAAATGCGCCACCTGCATTTGCATTGCTTGAATCGCCATCCTCCATAATGACAGAGCTATCAGCTGCTGATGGAATGGTGGGCAGAAAACGCACACCTAATCGGGGCGGTGAGGAGTCCTCTTCCTCTTGGACGGCCTCCTGACGGACCAGACGTGGCTTGCTAGCATCTAATTGTGTTTTGCCATTATGGGCTACAAAGACAACATTGAACATTGGGGAGTTGAAATGAATTTTTTCTATATGTTACCTATAATTGGGGGTAAAGGTGTACTACTTCCAGCACTTGATCTGGACAGACGAAATGTAGAAGTACTGGCCGTGGTTGCCGAGGCCGATGAATCATTTCTCGAACTGGACAAATTGGAATCCTGTGAGGTTTTGCGTGTAATCAACCAGGCCGAATGCCGCCGCCTGCCATGGGTATGCAAATGACCATGGGGTTCCATTAGCTTCAGAGGCATGCTGCAATTACCCTGCTGGGCGGGGGTCGAGGAGTTGGGGGCATGACGCCAACTCGAGGAACGAGAGCTGCAGAAATTCTCACTGGAAATCGAACTGGCACGATTCTGACGCTGTTGTCGCAGTTCAGCGAACTGATACTGATACGGATTGGCCGCAGCAGCCGTATAGGCTCGGGGTCGTCTTTGTTGGGCCTGTCGCCGGGGCTTACGTTTACGTCGCGCCTCGCCACAGCAGAAGGTGCGCAATCGCTGCCAGATACTTGGCGTTTGTTCCATCTTATGCCAATTTGGCATTTCGCTGGGCAACATGCGCAGGCAACGACATCCAGGCGGATGGGTCACTGCGGCTGGCAGCAAAGGTGGTGGTAATTCACCCCTCTTGGCCCGCCCGCCGCCAGCTCTACCCGCAGCCGTGTTGGCACCTACAACACGCGATTCCTCGAAGTGTTTGCACAGGGTGACACAATCTTTCTTGAACTGCTTCGTCATGATGGCATAGAGAAATGGATTGCAGCAACTGTTTAGGGGTAAAACGAACACCGTGAAAATCTTGGCCTGCTCCAGCGATATCAATTGCAGGCCAAAGATGGCGGTTATGGAAAAGAAAGCTATGGGCGACCAGCAAAGAAAGTCTGTAAAAACCAATAGGGCCATTCGTTTTGCTATGCGTGAATCATTCGTATTCCATGCCTGACTTCCCCTAATGGCCCAATACATTTTCAGGTAACAACCCATTAGAGTTAGAAAGGCGCAGCCATTGATGAACATTAGGGATATGACATAGGTTAGACTAGCTACTCCCGTCGTGGTCTCGAAGGGTAGGCATACGGCGAATTTCCGATAGTCGGAAACACCCATCAAAGGTAACAGGGCCATTATCAGGGCGAATATCCAACCCACGCTCATTATATAACTCGCCTGACGCAACGACAATCGCTTATTCAAGTGTATGGCATGAGTGATCGCATAATTGCGCTCCAAAGTGATCACAGCCAAGGTATAGACAGACAATTCCGAACTGAGGACCGCTAAGAAACCAGCAAATTGACATAAGATCGACATCTGCCAGGGTATGGCAAACATGCGAAACTCTCCCAAAGTAGCTGCATCCACAATGGCCAGAATTCCCAGATAGATGCCCATAAAGAAATCCGCAGCCGCCAGGTTGCATACCAAAAAACGTGGCACATCCATTTTGGAACGCGAACAGAGGAGCACAAAGACCACTGTGCCATTGCCCAGTAGAGCCAGTAGAAAAACCACCCAGACCCCACAGCGTAAAGTCCACCAGTCGAAGAGATCGGCGCAGGGCAGAAACGGTCCTGGCATTGGCAGGCATTGAACCGATCCCGGCTGCAGATCATCGGCTGAGATGCCACTAAATAGCCCAGTACCGAAACCATAACCGTTTGCGGGTCCGCTAACATCATGCTCATCGAAATATTCTTCCATAAAGCTGCTGGGCAATTGCCCATTCATTGAAGATAGCTGCTGATCCTCATTGAAATTATTACTACTCTCCCATAGATCATTCATGGCGGCACCAAGTTGCTTGCTGAGATTATCTAAAAGGAAATGGGATTTCCATAGAAAATGAAGAGAATTGGGGAGGATATATCTCTCACACTTACGCATTTGTGGCCAAATGTTCATCATGCTGTTGTTCCACAAGGTCATATCGAACTCCGCATCTGAGGGAAACAGAACGGCCTCTTGCACCTGAGAGGTTTTTCTCTGCGAGGACATGGCCACCAGGGGCAGAAATGCGCAACAATGATAGGCATAGGATAGAATCAAGGTTTGTATGCGTGGAAATGTGTCTGGTGGTGGAAACTCTCTCAGCTTGGGATTATTAAACGTTTTTAAATGCAGCAATGCTCTTAGTCCAGCCTCTGGTAATTCTGGAAAAATATTATTACCCAAATTAAGATCCTCCAAAGCCGTGAAACTGGCAAAGGCTTCTTTGTGAATGAAAGCGATTTCATTGCCCTCCAGATCCCTATAAGAAAACCACAATGTATAATTTAAATAATTCGGAAAATGCTCTTTACTCACAGCAATTGCAGTTTGGGTATGCCTTGAAAGGCATCTTGAGGTATGGCCTTGATGCGATTATAGGAGAGCAACAGATCGTGCAGTTGTTTTAGTCCATGAAAGGGTTTGCCTTGCAGGGCATCAATTTGATTGCTCGATAGATCTCTTTCAGAAAGAAATTTTAAACTTTCAAATAATAAATCTATTGAAATGTAATCACACTTACAACAGCCTTAAGTCTCTGCAACTACTTAAATTTGGGATGCGTTTTAGGGAATTGGTTTTAAGTTCTCTAAAATAAAGTGAATAATTTTAGTAAATAATATAAAGTTCTTAATTGAGTTACTAACAAACTTCTCAGTCTTGGCGTTTGACGACACAAATTTGAGGGCACTTCCTGTATGCCAGCACGATCTAGTTTGAGTATTTCCAAGGCATGACATGCTTCCAATTCCGGAAAAGATCGCAAAGATCGAACATCCGATAAAGTACTGTGTGTAAAATTATAAAAGTTGGCTATTCTTCTTTTTTTTTGTTGTCACATGAATTTCAAGTCTTACAGCTTTCTTAGTTTTGTCATGCCACGAAAGGCCCCCAATGTAATGGTCGATAAGGGGTTAGCTCTCATATCCAACATCTGCAGACTTCGTGGTAGTTCCGTATCATTGATCCAGCGTAAACGATTGCTGGTCATAGAGCTGCATAGTGTACAGGGCCGTGATGTAAAAAGGTAAAGAAAATTTAATCAAAAAAATGTGTATCCTGCCAAGAAAAGTAACTGCGTTTGTTGGCAAGTGCCACTCCAGCTGCAGCTGCATTTAAAAGTCAAGATTTGCCAAGAGAAAAAGAAAAAAACATGAAGGAGGAAAAAAAAAACGAAACAAGAAAGTGTCACAACTGCACAATGGTCAAAAAATATTCTTTGTTGGCACTAAATGGGGGCACTCACTAAGGTTACTTATAATTATTATTGGGAAAATGTTCTAAATCCCTTTAAATGTAATTCATTGTTAATAACATGAACTTAAATAAACTTTACCTAAACCTAAAACACAAAACACGAAACACATTCGACTTATGGACAACGTATTGCAATTTAAGAGACTCCTACTAATTAGCTAATAATCAAACCTATTTACATTCTCGATTCCGAATAAATGTGTCCGAATCACAATTCGATATATTTCCATATTTATTTCCAAATTATTTGTTTGCTGAATTCGAGTTCTATTCTTTGCGTTTTTAATTAATTTATAACGTTAAACATTTCTGATTTTTATATATCAATTTGGAAACAAAACGATTTCACTTTTGAAGATGATTCCAAAACGAGAACAGGCCTGAACATAATATTTTATGTTTTTAGTTGTTTGCCTTTTTATTTTCTAATATATTTTCCTATATCATCGCTTTTTGATAGGCCACCTATAATTAATATTAGAGACTCCAAAAAAGCTAAATTTTTCCCATAGTCCATTGTGAACTGTAGAGCATAAAATGGTGCATACTTTTTGGAGCACATATTGTAATGGTCTTTATGATGTTTATCTTGGACTAGTAAGTAAAAATCAAAGCAGCCGTTAAGTATCTCAAAGTTATTCCCTTAGAAAAAATTCTTTAAAATGGCATAACAAAAAAAAGTAAAAATACCCTTTGATACCTTGTTTTCCCCCATCAATTGAGCACAAGAAACGCACTTGTTATTTCGCTGAAGACACAAATGAACTTTCATTTGTTCTTGTGGCAAGTTTTTGCGACTTTTATCTGACTTAATTTGTTGTATTGTCATTTGGCTTCTTTGTCGTCCATAGAGTCAACAAAATGCAGACTTCTACTTGAGGTTGCTTTTAATCCTTTTAAATTTGTTTTCGTGGCATTTCTTTTTACTTTTCTTATTCTGGTTCTTGCCCAGCTTTTACTCCCTCTCTCTCTCTCTCATCCACAAATTTATTTGCCAGTTTAATTCCCCAATCATGGCTGTGGATGCAGCACAGCGTGGCTTTTATCGCAACATTTAACATGGTCATAATTATCCTGTTTACCAGAAATTGAATTTCTCTTCATCTTCCCTATCTCCCAAGGAGCGAAATGTCGAAGAAGAACGGCGAAAAGAGAATCGTTGCAACGATGTCAACATGCAATGACAGCTGAGATGGCGCAGTGGCAGGAATAGAAACCGAGTGCAACTACTGGCAGGATGTGGCAACCCACTTGCTTAGAATGTGGTATCGTAAATTCACCAAGTAATGATGCGTTATGATTTTTGGTTTCCGCTTGTTTGCCGCCTGACAAAGTTGGCAATGTTGTGGCAAGTAAACAACTAAACTCCCCCTTAACTTTATACCATTCTCTTCTCTTGGCTAATCTCAGAGGCGGCACCTGCTAGCCATATATAAGTAGATAGATATAGAAATACTTACAGCTCCTGCAGCTGTGACAATTTGTTCAGACCCTCGGGTAAGCTGCTTATTAAATTATCATCCAGCTCTCTGCAAATAAGAACAAGAAAAAGAAAATACATACATTTCAATTTTTTGAGCTGAACAAAAAAATGAGTTTTGCATATTTGCATACGTGACCACAAGTTTCTGCTCCATGAAGGAAGGCATGACATGACAATGCAAATTTATGCATGAAAATAAAGTTCGTTGTGCAATGATTTCAATTATAGTAAAATAATGCTCTGATTACTCGCAAAGTGAGAATTGAAAAACTATTTTATGATGTCCAAAAATATGATGAAAAGAAATAAATAGCATGACCATATTATTGCAAAATCTGGAAAATTCTTTTATGTGCCATAAAAATAACAATAACTAGCAAATGTAGTTTCATTTCTTGGCGCCCAACGTGGGGCCGCCAAGCAGCTGTTATTGACACTCTCTTGTCACCCCAGTAGACCAAAACGAAACTCCTATTCCTGCAAATAACAGCACCAGCTGCTGTCACCCTTCCTCTTCAGTTGCAGAGCATTTTCATTCCCCCATCACGAGTAGCTGCTTCCACGATTACTTCCAGTTTTGGAGTGGCTGCAGCTCCTTGGCCATAAATCTTCAATGCAATGCGAATGCACACGGAACATTTTCTTCATACTTTTCACGTTAGATTTACGCATTGCATGGTGAAAGTTTTTCACTTTCACTTGATGCATTCGCCATGTCAAACCCCCCAACATAAATTTGCATATTTGTCTACAGAAAAGACTAGGTTGCTTGCTTAAAGAGCAGACGTTGGCCGGAGGGGGGGAACGAGAAGATGAGCAAAAAAAAATATAAGAAAAACGACAGGAAAAAAGCCAAAAATTTGCGGTAAACAGCAAACAGCGATGACGACCACGACGAAGACGGCGACGACGACAAGAAGGACAATTTAAGCTGTCGTCCGGAGTAGAAACTGTTCACCGAACGAAAAAGGGAAAAAGTTTTCATCGAAAACTCTCTTGCAAAGTAAAATTGAAATTTATTCGAGCCATGACCAAAAAACGGATAAACACCATTTCCACTTGCCACTTGTACTAGCATGACGGGAAATTCATGTTATACTAACTAATAAATCGGGTATATTTTATTTGGTAAGAATCTTGATTTTAATAGTTTTTGATTTTTATATTCAAGAGTTTGGTTTCATGTTCATGAAAAGATTTATAAATGAGCTGCGAATTTCTAGTTATAATCACTTCAAGAAAGTATTTTCATTGCTTTTTCCAATATAAGATTTTCATACCATATAATTAAAGTTCATTTCTATGCAGACAGGAGTTGTTTTTTGACAATAACTATGTATTCGAAATAGTATTTCATGATATTACTAAAAACATGAGTTCATTATATAAACTCATTATATAAACTTTTTACTAATATACATACATATATTAAATGGAGGTCAATCATCTCCAAAATATTCAGAAAAATGAAAGTATTCGAAATGTCAGAATTATGCAAACTTCAAGTGGGTTGGGTTAAAAATGCAACAAAGATTATAAATAAATGTGGCCTTTTTAATATCATAAACAAAAATTTAAAGATCAAATTCCACAATTTTATCTTTAAATAAGTATCAAGAAAATCTACTACCAAATTTATAACCTCCGTCAAGGACCTTATAAGAAATCCCATTAGGAGTTACCATATAAAAAATGTATATTAATTTCTGGATTGGGCTATCATTATACTGATATATGATGATCTAAAGAAATAAAAACTATATTAGATTTTTGAATCCGATGTATAAAAGAGAAACAATATAGATGTATTTATGGACTTAGACTTGTGATATCATAGATTCAAATCATAAATCATAAACATTTCCCAAATAAATTCAAAATATCTATTTCCTAAGCCTTTTCAGAAAGGGTATACAACTGTCATAATATATGGAGATATATAAATTTCTCTTTACCCATTTGATATCAATTGCATTTTCTAGGTCGACATTCGGGTGGTCGGATTTTGGCTGTCTGTCTGTGGGTTATTTTGTCATGCAAGTGCTTAAAGTATTTTGTATTTTCTTTTTTTATACTTACAAAACTTTTAAAGCCGTTAAATTTCTCAGAGCTCCTGCAGAGATTTTCATAATTTGGTTTCGCTTGAGTAAACTGCAAAACAATTGAACGAATGGAAAAAAAAAATAAAATAAACAAACATAAAATTAATATTAATATATGTATATAGATATATTTATGTCTGTCTATACGTAAACTACTTACAGCACGATCAAGTTTGGCATTCGTGGAAAATCCTCGTCATTTATTATTGTCAACAAATTGCTGCCCAAATTGCTGTTGATATATTTTGTTAGTGGTTGGCAATGGAGAACATGGAGAAAATTATGAGTAATCACAATTTTTATGATATTTCAGTTTCATTACGAATTCATTTAGTTGGTTAAATAAGAAAAAAGTACAGTTTAAACAAATTTATTCGAAAACATGCGCATAAAATTACATTTAGTTTATTTGCTAATTTAGTGTCCACGATTGACCAAAATGTTAACAAGAAATTACCAAATTACCTAAAAGTTAAGCTTAAACTACAAGTAAATTTAATTACCAAAATTTTGCAATGATTTTGAATAGAGTATTTAAAAATGTGCAGATTTTTGACATCTATGAGAGGAAAGGATGAATTTATGCAGTTTAAAAGTGTAGCAGAAATAAGGACGTGGTATTTCCTTAGGACCAGATACCCCATAACAGAAAATCATGAATTTAATCACATTTAAAATGGTATTATTATTGTTTTATTATAAGTATTTGTAGTCATGCTAAAATAGTTTTTAATTAATATTTCAATTAAAATAATAATTTTAGTTTTGATTTTTATATGATCTGTAATTCTGTTTATCTTGGTAAAAGTTTTTAAACAAGCATATAAAAAAAAAATGTATAAAATGGAAATATATGTAATGTATTTTGACACTGCAAAAACCGCATCAATTTAACTAATTAAACAAATGCATGCTAAAAATATTCAAATGCCAATAAATATTCATAAGCAGAGATAATGGAAGGTCATGCAAAAAAAAAAAAAAAATAATGATAAACAAATAAGTGGATGAGTAATTATTAAATAAATAAAGTGTTACTAGTAGAGAGGCAAAATGATAAGAACAGAAGATAACATCTCACAGTGCTTCAAGGGTTTTGAGTCCGGCCAAAGCGTTGGTGGGTATGCGATAGAAGAGATTGCCCTCAAGACGTAAAGTGCGAAGTTTCTGCAAATGGCCCAAACAGTCACCGTCCAGGCTGACCAAGGCGTTGCCATTCAATTGACTTGAAAAGCAAAGAAAATAACATAAAGAAAATGTGTACAAAGTGTTCAAACAACAAAAAGAAAAACTTTTTAACTAAAAGTGTTTTAGAAATAGGTACAGAAAAAGCAACAGTAAATGAATAATTGCAGACTGTGTGTAGGTGTGTGTGATGAGAGAGTGTGTGTGTTTTTTTTTTGCCTCTGTGTATGCTAATTGACCCTTTAGTTTCTGTAATGCTTCCTTCAGGCATCACAATAGACGATTGCATACTTACAGGCTGGTCAACTGGCCGAGTCCTTGAAACGATTGTGGAGCCAACGTCTTGAGGCCGCAATTTTGCAAACTTAAACGTTTCAATTTACTCAAACCATAAAATGCATAGGGATCCATATTAATGATGCTATTGTCCGACAAAGTTCTGCAAACAGAATGAAGAAAAACAAAAATTATATTGTATTCCCTTTTGGTCAACAGAAAAGTGAAAGTGCAGGAAATTGCATGGATAAGCCAAGCGCACAAGAAGTAATTAATCGTGTTCAACTTGCTAAAATCAAGTAATTTATATTGCCGAGGGATTGGGGTTGAATTCGGGTGAGAGGTCAAGTTCTGACCGCTGTGATTTCTTTTTTTTTTCCTTTTTTCCCCAGTTTTGTTTGCTGTGAAATTGAATAATGAGTTGTCTACGCCCAACTCGACCGACCAACAGCTCCAGTTCTAATAAAGGAGTTGAAATGACGAAAGTTTTCATATTTGCCGCTCTGGTTTTTCGGGGTGTTAGGGTCAAATTAAAACAATATACTCTTAATAAAGAGGGGTTTCCCTGTTTTACAAGAATTTTTGTTACCATATCTGTAACTTATTTTTGTAACGATTAAAGTTGCTGGTATAGAAAAGATGTACTTAAACTAGAATAGTCATTTTTTTCGGAAAGAATCTGACGGATTTTCTTGAATAATTATTAGTAAGTTTGTTTAAAATGTAGAGGACTATAAATGTACGTATATGTCGACTTCGTCTATTATCAAAAATTTAACTACACCATAAGATAAAAAGCTAAGCTGCTGCTTTGACTTGATTGTGACTTGATATAGAATTAGTATTTTGTATATTAGTATATTTAGATGCAGTTATTTTGTTTTGGTTTTTCACAGATCCAGATTGTAGATAAATTTTAATTCAATTACCACCTCAAGAAGAATTTTGATTATATAATTATTTACGAACTTTAAGTTTTAATTTTCTTCTGGTTCTTTGCTTAAATGAAGCACATATATATTTATATTTAATATTTTATCTAAATTGAAACTATTGTTTTAGGGTATAGGAATGTAATGGTAGTTAAACTTGCTTTTTTTTGTTTGTTAGTTTTATGTGGTTTGAAAAACAACCCCTCGGGGTATTTATGGTTTGTGGATGCGGTTTTAATGCTACTTTAATCCTTTGTTGGGGAGGGTTTTCCCGAATTTTTCACAATTCATCACCCTTTAAAGAAATATTTTTACTTCTCTTACAGTTCTTCCATCATTTAAATTGGTTGTTTACTTACAATTCCTCCAGATTCGGTGCCATGAAAAATGAGTTGGCCTCCAATTTGGTTAAATTATTGTTGCCCAAATCTCTGTGGAGTTAAACAACATAAACAAATTAATAACTCTGGAGAATCAATTAAAGAAATTGATATCTATATATAAATTTATATACCACATTCTATCCATCAATATCAATAAGCCACTTTGCCTTGCCATGAATAGAAAACGAGGCTTAGAAGTTCGAATGGAAATGGGGGAAAAAATGTATGCCAAATGAAGGGAAAAAACTTTTTCCTTTTTTTTTTGTGCTGGAGCATCATCAATCAAAATGGTAAAACGAATTGAAGACATATTGAACTAACCTGGGACCATGAGCCTGAGCCTGTCTATCTCAGAAAATTGCATAACAATGAAGATGAACTGTTGCAAACTTTTGAATCATAACCTGCTGGTCGTTTGAGCATTCTAATTAAAGTTCCAAAGTGATTTTAATGGCTTATGACTTCACCGTTAATTAATAAATTATTTATTTACGGCCAGTTTGAGTTGGCCATTAATCAGAGGCCAGTTATTTTTTTGGGTCTAGCCAGAAGCAAACTCCTTTGAGAGATCTTATGTGACGGCGGCAAGAAAACGTGACTCTCATACGTGAGACAAAACTATTGCGAAATACCGCACAACGTGGCGTATGTGTAATTAGATTAAACCGCATGCCAAAATAGACGGAAAGGCAGACAGACCAACAGGCAGACACCATGCCAAAGCCAAAACCAAAACCAAACCATTTCAAACCGAAACGAATCGATTCGAATTGAATTCGAATCGCAGACTACGAAATTGACTTGTAATTAGACGACGATGAAATGAGGAATGCTTGTGGCAAAACGCTTCGACATTATCTATAACGAGCCAACCACTGCCAATAATCGCTTAATAACGTGAAAATGCTCTTAAAGATGTTAAATCTATCAATGAATGTGTGTAACAATGTCGATTACTCACTCTGAGATTATCTGTGAGGGATTTGCTTAAAAGACAAACAAGCGAATGATTGTCAAAGATGAAACAATGTGAATTTCATTTCTCATAAATCAAGATTATCCATCTAATATTAAGCATGGAGAATCAGGTGAGTTAACACGACTCAAACAAAGAAAGGGATAGAAAATTAAATCAACTGTTAAGAGTTTTTGTTAATTATTTTATTATATTTTTGAAATGAAGTTCGGGAAAATAAATTCTTCAAGCCAATTAATTCTATGGTATATTTACTTCCGATTTCCTTAATGATTTAAAATCTGGTTTTAAAAAATCTACAATTTATCTGGAAATATATATTTTATCAAAATAAAGTAAATTGGAAAAATTTAATTTAAAAAATTCTGAAAGTTCTTAAAAACTTTTAACTTTGCCAAATTTTAAACGATGTTTGAAAGTGTTAGCTCATTTTAATCCTTATATATTTAAATTAAAAAATAATGAAGTAAAATGTTCCAGTGAGGCAAAAATAACAATAAACAGCAAAATGTTCTAAACAAACTTTAATTTCACGAAATTAGTAAATTTTTGCAGTATTTGAAGTTGTTATATCTTTATATTCAATTTAAAATAATGTTTTTCAATCTGCAATAAAATCTTAAGAACTCTTAAGAAATCTTAAGAACTTATTCAAATATCAAAGTGTTTATGCTATTTTAAGACATGCTAAATTGCAATTCATTTGAGTTGTAACTTTTTTAGAATCGGTTAGAAATTGACGAATCGGTTAGACAGATTGAAAATTAAAAAAAAAAACATTAGCTTTGTGAATCGTTTCTGACCAATTCTCATTCACGTCCTACTTTTACATCGGAAAGTGATTTTCTGCACTGAATGTAGCTAATTAATTCGTCTAAATTTTATACAAATTAAACAATTAAACAATTTTTTCTCTGGAAAAATGTTCTAAAAGTCCTTAAAATAATTATTACTCGCTGTCAAATTCAACAATTTATAAAAATTGCTTTAAGGTATTTTGTATGTATTTCCTGCCCTTACACAAATTCTCACAAATTATAATCCACAACAGAACAAAAACGCAGCTAATTTCTCAGTAATCAAACATTTAAATTAATTTTAAGCGATTTAATAAAATTACTGCCTTCTTAAGTATTGGGAAATTTTTAAAGAATGTCCTAGATATCTTTCTTTTTAAATTATAATAAACCAAATTCTTAAGTTGATTGAGTACCTACAAATTATTCGTTGCATATCGTTAAAACTTAAAATCTATATTTGGTTTTTGCTGATTTTTACGACCTCGATTCAGTTGCCAATTTGAAAATATGTGAATATTTTTAAATGTGTCATAAAGCTAGATAAAGAAAAATGTTTATTTTTCGTTTGGCATAGAAAATAAGAAGTATTTAAAGAAGAATGATTACATTGACAAACTTTCAGAAACAAGTTTGTTATTATTTTAGCTTTGATCTGAACTTTGTGTCTAAACTAAATATTTTTGTTCTCAGATACTTACAAGGCAATCACTTCGCTCGGCAAATTCACGGGGACCGCCAAGATGCCAATGCTGCGACAACTCAACTTTAGGTTCTCCAAACTGCCAGTGCAGTGGCAATGCTTTTGCTGCCATCTCTCGCACACCGAATGCAACGTACGTTGATGTTGCTGATGATTGCTGTTGCCGTTGTCAGTGTCCCTGCCATCCTTGCCACTGTCAGAATCTGTGGCAGTTGCGGTAGATGCTGCCACTGCCCCATGATATTCCATCAAAGTTTTCTCATAGAGAATTTGAGCCTCACGTTCTGGATCGGCTGAAGGTAACATGACATTCTCTCTTATGCCAAGGGGTGTTGTGCGTGTGGGCGTGGCAGCAGTTGTCGTTGTTAGAATTCTACTTACAGTAATTTGGCTAAATTGCTCACCAAGTTGATGTTGCTTATGTTGGTGTTGCTGCTGCTGCTGCTGCTGCTGCTGCTTCTGTTGTTGCTGGTCTAAGTAAGTGCGATTCGGTTTGTCTTTGGTTCCATCAGTTGAAACATCATTTACCCTAAGGGTAGCCGATGTCGTTGCTGTGACGGCTTGGATTAGCAAAGAGGTGGAACAGCAACAGCAGCATAAAAGTAGGATTAATAGGTAGAGACCAATGCCTCTGCCATCATTTTGCCGTTCACTATGTTGACGGCGGCAATGTGTTGTTGCCATCGTTCCAGTTGTTGTTGTGGTTGTTGTTGTTGCTGTTGTTGGTGTTGATGTTGTCGCTGTTGCCAGAGTTGCTAATGTTGCTACTGCTGTTGTTGTTGCTGCTGTTGCTGCTGTGTTTGATTGATGCTGTCAAGCATTTGTCATTTGATGACAGTTTTGTGTGCAATTCGTTTCTCGCTCATGATTTTCTACTTTTGCTGTTGCCGTTGCCGTTGCTGTTGCTGTTGCTGTTGCTGTTTCTGTTGCTGTTGCCTTTGCTGCCGTTGTCTGCTCGTCCGTTTCAACACTCACTTTTCTTATTTGGTTTTCGATTTGATTTCAGTTTATTTTGTATCTATTATTTACTTTAGCATTCACTTTCTGCTTCAGATGCATTTCATTGTTTGCTTTTCAGCTTTTCTCAAAGATGCCGGCAAATCAAATCAAATTTGACTTTGACACGTTTTGGTCGGTGTGGTTAAGAAGCGATTCTCATTACATTTGATGGTGATTGGATTGCTGATCTAGAGAATTAATTTTATTTTTTATGGAGTCAAGCATTTGAATATTTAAAGAGCAAAGTAACGAAAAGGAATTTCGCAATGCCATCAAATCAATGTCATTATGAATATATCGTTTTTTCATCACTTTCAGTTTACATCCTACTTAAAAGGTACTTAAAACGTTTTGTTTATAGTTTAGTTTCTTTTGATTTAGAAGATTTATTTATTTGTTTAACCAAAATAAGTATAATTTCGTTTGATTAGAAATTTCTATGTATATTTTGTTAGTTTAGATTAATGGACGTTCTGCCACGCTGCCGAAAACTTTTGTTTTTGAATATACGGAAGAAAAATTTCATTGGGATAGCAATTAAGAAACCATTTCGATTTTCGACTTTTAAACAAATAAATATCATTCGAATGAGTCAAAATAAAAAGTCAAATAAAAAAGTCTAAGGTTTTGTCTAAAGTAAATTTAATTATATAAACTCATACTAATTCTCTAATTTTATTGTAGAAAACCCTTCAACTGCATTTGCATGATTTTTCTTATTCAATGATTTGGAGTTGGATTAACTGTTTAACTATATTTTTAATTGATTATCCAATAGCTATATACAAACTTAAATTAAGAGTTCAAGGACATTCCTTTGAACATAATATATGTTTCCCTAAACCTATTCAACCCTAATTAATAGTAAAGAAAATTGTTTTTTTTTTTTTATCTTTTGTACTCAGTAAATTTCAAATCGTTTTTAGTCCGACAGTTTACACTTTGCTTTGTTTTGTTTCTTGTCTACGAACTAGAAAAACACCATTCACCAGAACTTGTTAGCTGTCAACAACAAAAGGGACAGCAAAAGACAATGTCCCAAGCTGATGAATGACAAATTTGAGAGGTCGACTGCTTCTTGGTCCATTTTTCAGTACTATCCTTGCATTCGCCATCATAATTAATGAGCCTGTTGACAGTTTTTACATTTGCAATAGACTTGAAATTCTCGTTTTTTTGTTCTTTTTTTACCATTTAATAACTAAAAATAAGCTTAAAATGTCGAGCTAAAAATATGTCTAGAAATAAAAGACATTTCCCATCATATTAGCCATAGCACGAGCCTTCTTTTACCTCACTCATAGACCCAACAAACACACGCACACACACACACACATACAGTCACAAATCGCACAAATGATTTATGGCATGTTTATGTTCCACTGACCTCGCCAATATCAGCCAACAACAAGTCGGGGGAAAAGAACGAAAGAAAGAAAGCAGCAAAAAAAACTAATATTAGCACGGACTTTGATATATCCTGTAATGTATCGTTAGTTTTAGTCAAAAGGTACCACATTTATTAACTTTATTTACATCGTTTATTCTTCTTAATAAGATGAATCGTTCATTGAAACCTTTTACTTGATCCATAATACATTTCTTGTTTAGCTAATATACTCTATGTTCTCTTATTGTTACAGGGTATAATAAAACGATGACGACGATGATTCCCAATTGCCTCTAATCGAATCTTTGAGGCATTTTATGGCTTTGCCCATTTTCATTCATATATAATAATCTAGCCAAGTTTTCTCTAATTGTAAACAAAAGCAAAATCTAATTTGAATATATTTTGTGTTTATTTCCTGGAGATATCGATTATAAACAATTAAATATTTAGTCTTTTTTTAAAAGAGTTTAAACAGCTTAATGATAGGGTGTTGAAAATTGCAAATGAAAATGGGCAATACAAACTTGGCTAGAAAAAATTTTAAAATCTGTCCGAACAATAAACCTATTTTACAGAATGTTTAATTCTCAGGCCACTTTAATAAAATATAGAAATAATTGTATATATTGTATATAATTAAAAATGAAAAGTTATGTAATATTTTAAAACAGAAACAGATTACTGAAATCCTAAAAAATAAATGGTATTGCCTTTTGAATTATAAAATACTTAACATTTTTAATGACACTAAATTGTGAATTTTAAGCAAAAAAAAAAAAAAACAATATTTACTTTCAAGCAAAAAATTAAATTAATTTAAGGCTTTCTTTTTAAAGTGATTTAATAATTAAAAACAATTACAATTGTTGCGGGTTAATAAAACATAAAAATTGGATGTTTTGGAATTAAAACTTCAACTAAAAAAGAAAATGGTTTTCGTTCCTAAATTTTATTACTTAACAATCAAGAGAAATTTATAAGAAAACTTTTGAAATTAATTATAAAACTTGAAGTTTAATTATGTGAATTTTCCCAATAACTTATGAAATTGCAAATTTAGACCAAACATTTGCCTAGCAACGGAGAACTTTAAGATAAACGAACATTTTCTGCACCCCCTCGAAAAACCAACTGTAAGCAAAGAGCAAATATTTGCGTATGGATTTTCTTTCACATTGTTTAGCTGGCTGGAGAGAAAAGCAAAGAATGGAAAGGTAAACTAAAAGTAAAAAAGAAATTCAAAAACCAAATGGCATACTGCACACACACACCCACACGTGCTGCTATGGGAGCTGATTGCAAAGTGTTCCGCCGTATTGTGTCTACTCTGGTGCCAATAAATAGCAAAATAGGATTTTGTTTGCCCATGATTTAATATGCATAAATATAGAGACTGATAAGAGAACACATGAGATGGGTCTAAAATAGGATAAAATATGTTTTTTTTTTACTTTTGGGAAAGCATGAAACATTGTTTTACACATTTCATTAGATACTCTTTGCTTGCCAAAGGACTTAGGACTTTATAGAGTGGTAGAAGTAAAAAAGTATTGAATGAAGTTTTGTAAATTCTGCTTTTTTGAATAAATTTTAGACTAGTTTAATTTATTATTGGTATATGAAAAACCTAACCAAAGTTAAATTGTTTTGTCATTCATCAGAAAAATAATACAAGAAGAATAACTTGATAATAATGACTTAATCTATTTCACAAATCTTATGATTTTTTCCTTATATGTACCTATGTATTTCAAACTTTAAAAAATTATCTGCTAGTTGTTACTTGTTTATCTGAAATCTCTCTAAACCCAAAGTACAGACATAGAAAACTACTTTTAAGGTCGCCCTACCTAGCATTTTGAATGAAGGATGTCTGATGGTAAGACAGCATTTGCCAATTTCAACAACTTTGAAAACAAAACAGGATTGGCATTAGTTCGAAGAAAAAGGATGCTTAGCTCTTTTTTACTGTGTTTCAACACGCGATATGTTTTATTTTATGTAGAATATATCGAGTATACATTATCAACTAAAAATAAGTCCAAATTCTGAATTAAAGATTGTTCGAATTTAAATATCCCACTGATTGCCACATATATTTCTTATGTTAAAAGTTTTTTTTAGTCAATTTAAAGATATAATTCTAAGAGCCTTATTAAAAAAATATTTCTTTATCTGATTCCTGAATATCGTTTAGGTTATAAAACATTGGAAAAAGTCAAACGGATCCTGAGTCATTAGGAATATTTAAAAAAAGAATATAATACAATAAATTTTGAATCCAAGCAATGAAGCACTGAATCTAAAAAACTTTATGGGAATGATTCTTAATTTTCATAATTTTACAAAATTTTTTTTTATAAAAATTCATTTTTTATTTAGTCAAATAAAAAGATGAGAAAATATTAAATATATAGTATAATTATTATAGAACTAATATAACATATAAAACCAAGTTCACAGCTGTTGCTGTTCAGATCAAGTTAAAGTTATATTTTTCTCCTTTATTAATTAAACTTTTTGTTTTGAAATCATTTCTCTTGACTAGCCTAATTGCTTAGTTGACATTGACTCGTTTATTGTGACAGATCAATTTCAAGCGTTTATCACATAATTGCCTAAGCTCTTTATCTAAAGCCTTTCCATGCAAATTTTCACAGTTGAACGATTGCCAATTTGAATGTAAAATTGTCACACGATTTGTTATGACGGTGACTTTAATTGATATATGTGTAGAGTCACCTTTTTGGCTAGTATAGATAGATTGGTGTGTGTATGTATGTGTGTGTGTGCGTGTGTGTATCTATGAGTTTAGACACACGTGTTTCATTTTTTAGTTTCGCCACGCACTTCTCTCAATGCCAACCCACATAACTCAAAGAGAACGCTTCAAAATTTCTTGAAAATCTCATAAATTTTTGCATTCATGGCGATTAATTACACACACACGCATATCTACTCACACACACAGGCATAGACACGCCCCAAAAAAAAATATATATATATAGATATATGTATAAATGGAAAGACTGATCAAATAACTCTTGAATTGTGTGGAAAATATGAAAAACTTGAAAATTGATTTTGACATAAAGTGAATTTATTTTATTTGGAAGTCTTAAAAGTAAAAAGAAATCACAGCAAATTACTTCGATGCGTAAGATTTTTGCCTTTTAAACTAAGCCTATAACAACCGAGGTCCGACTGAAAAGTTTTTCGTAGTTAAATTCATTTGTTAACAAATTCCTAAAACTATTATTAATGAATAATTTAGGGCTATGTTTCTGTAGTAGACGAAATAAAAAATGTGAATTTCAAAGTGTTTTTTATTACACACTAAAATACTTAATAACTTTTTTAAAACTGAAATCGAAAGATAAGATTTAATAAATTTTTAAAAATTATGAAAAAATACCTTTTTTAAATTTCTTGTGCTTAGTTAAATATTTTCAGGTTGCCGAAGAATTCAAAAATATTTCTGATTGCACAAGCAATTTATTGTCTGATGTTTTGATGTTTTTTTGTTATTGGAAACTTTGCTTCCTTGATTTAGACTTTAGTTTGAAAAAATAAAAGAGAGAAAGAGTTTTCTATGATTTAGTTTAGTTTTTGTGACTTATAATATTCACAGCAATAGTTAATATATAACAGATTTTTTATACCCAATCTGTCTTCTGTCCTATCATTGCAATCTCGTTTTCAATACTTTGGAAAACAAGCAATTTATAAATCCTATAAGCACTCTAATAAACACTCAACCTACAAATATTTACTGATAATTTTCTCTTCAATCTAATTGACAACTTTTATATACTATTGATATTGCCCTCTTATAAATAAATTTTTGTATTTAAGTTGCAGTTCACCAAATACAAACAAAAAACTGGATTTTCAACGCAAAATGCAACTTAATTTTTTTTTGTTGCTGTTGCATTTATGCTGCTGCGCTTTTATTTTTGTCTCTCTCTGTATGTTGACCTTCATTCATTGTGGGATTTTTCACCGATATTGTGGTTGTTGTTGCATTTTTGCACTGGACTTTATTAATGACAGTTGTTGCATAATTTATATGAAAAAAAAACTCGATGTCTCTTGTAGAGCAGAAATAAATTAAATGGGGAATACAACAAACAAAACAAAACACAACAAAGAAGTATTTGTGTGTGTGTGTTTGTGGTTTATTTCGCTATATTTATTCAATCCAATTCAAGCCAATGGCCAGGGCAATATGCCACATCAAAGTTCACACCTTACTACCACCTATTATATGTATATATATAGGTATAAATGATTATTCAGCGGATGAGCTGACTTTTAATCGCTTTGATCTCTTGTTCGATTTTCGTGTTCGCATGGCGTATGGCCCGAGGGCCACATCACATCTCTTCTCATCTCATCTCATTATTGGCGATTATTCAACTGTTTATTTTATGGCTTTCTCATTTGCCTGCCTGTTCTGGCCCTCCTCTTAAATTGGCAACGTCATCATCATCATCTACATTCACATTCACAAAGTTCCATCATCTCGATAGCTTGCCATCGCCCATCATAATCGGGCTATTAGCAGAGAACAGAACAGAGAATTGCGGAGAAATGAAATGAAGGCTTCCTCTTCTTACACTCCATGTATTTACATTTCATGCTACTCAATTTTATTGGCAGTTTGGGTCAATTGTCTGATGACTGAAATGTTTCTGATCTGCTCGTTTCATTCTTTGTTTCTTTAATGAAAACCAAAACATTGTATCAGTCTATTAGACAATGTATGACTACAAAAATACCCTGCTTTAAATTAATATAAGAATTTAAAGATCCTAATATTTAATGAATTGAATTGTTTACATTCTAAACCAAATCCCTTTCTGACCTATTTTGACCTTAAAAAATCCTTTTTTACATATTTACATAACGCGTTTTAAATTGCACCAAAAAATAAATGTAATTAATACTTGAAAACGTAAAACTCTTTGCATTGCACTCATAAATTTCTGCATCGAAATGGAAATGAAACTATGTTTATTTGTATTCAGTATTCTTCTTTTTTTTTTGGCAATCAATAGAACCTAGAGAGCTGCCAACTGGCAACTGACCTGAAAATGTTTCCAGAAAAAAAAACAGACAAAAAACCTCGATTAAGTAAATTGTAACAGAACAGAAAAAAAAAAGACAACGAAACGTTTTCTAGTGCGAATGAAGCCAAAACTAATGGCCAATAAGTGTGGGAGAAGGACAACTTGGGTTATCTGAAGAACGTGTCACAGCTGCAGCAATTGATTACGCATACGAACCGTTGAACTTGCTTGCTTAACTTTGACCATTGTTGCACTCTGGACAACAAGACAGTGAAACCTCAAAGTGAAGAGAAGCAGCAAAGGCTGCTGCAACTTCGAGGTAATGTATTTTATCCTCCTAACTTATTGGACTTTTACCAAATAGATAGAGTATACATACTCTCTGTGAAAGAGAATATTTACAACATTTTGTTATTTCTTTTAGGGAGTTATATCTTCAAGATATTGTCAATATCTTGTAATTAAAAATTATCACATTTTCCTTTCAAAGTTAATGAGTTTTCTCTTTAACATTTCGACACTTTGTTGTAGATACTTAAAGCCCACAATAACATTATTTTGGGCTTCATTCATCATTCTTTAAATTTTTTTCTAGCTAATATTTTTGTTTTGATTGAAATTTGAAGAATGCAAAAACAATAAAGAGCAAATGCATTCGATAACTCAAAATTTTTGAAGTAAAATAAAAAACAATTAATTGTTGTTAATTATTATTTTCTTTAATAAAAATCTTTGTCTTAAAATTGGCCACCATAGCAAAACCATTTAGCTCACTGTACAATTTAGTTTTGCTAACTTTTTTCTAAGCAAAAAGCTAAACAACCAAAAAAAAAAAAAAAAAATAGAAACACAAAAAAAAAGTATTTTTGTTGCAGACATTTTTATGAGTCCGAAATTGGTGGTGGTTAACTGTGGATATGCGGGAAGGGAGTTAGAATAGTGGAGGGAGAAGATGTCACTAGCAGGCCACTAGAATAAGTATTTGCTATTTTATTAAAGTGCTTGCCTTCGAGAAGAGTTCTGCTTTGGGAGGGTAATTGCTGGCTGCGTATTGTGTTGACTGTCTTTTGTGGTCTGTCCATGACCGTTTTGGGTGGTGTATGAACAAATCCCTACACCATTGTTTGACACTGACATTTATTGTATGCTAAAATTGTTCACAATGAATATCGAAAAGAATATCTAGAAAAAGGGAAGAGTGCTACTGCTAGGGTTAGACACTTAACCCTTTTAAACCCTCAAAGGACTTGGGATTAATTAATCAATTTCTTGAACATTTTCCAAATCATTTTCATTTTCATCTAGAGTCAATGAAAAGTACATTTACTGGCTCACACCTTCGATTGTGTGGCAACAAGGGCAACAAGTTTGCTGCCAAGCAGAAAATTTTCCATTTGTGGCAAAAGCGTAAATTGCATTAAGGGAAAAGTTTTACTTTCAACTTGAACGATTTTGTCATCCTTCTTCGTGCTCTTCTGTCCCATTTGCCTAATTACACCAAAGTGGCAACATCATTAAAAAACTTGCACATTGCTTTTGATTAAAGCCAAGGCAACTGAAGCGACATATTAATACATATATATCTAGAATACACTTATATATAGTCACATTATGCAGCAAATATATAATATTGTTTATATTATATCTCTCTTTTTTTTGCGAAATCATGTCAATTGCGTTCAAGAATTTCCGTAGAACACTCAGTCAGCGTCAGCCACATAACGCCCACGCCTCCCCAGATATCATATCATACAATATTGTATCAAAAAAGATGTCGCCATTCAATAAATATAAAATTTTAATGAAAATGTTTATTTTTACGCTACCAAATTCGCACAAAATGAACAAAGTCGCAAGACTTGTTTGTGCTATTTGAAATACCCTTCCACACATCGAGACTATGGCCTATTTGAAGTGAAATTGTAGCAAATGTTGGCAAAGCTTTTTAATCTTAATGTGCCTTTAACTATAAACTTTAATGTTAGTTAATGCCATAAAATTTTGTGTCACAGGCATTAAACATGTATTTAGACTCTGTTTCATGATTACAAAGTTTTATAATTATGTTCCAAATATCTGACCTAGAATATAGCATCTTTAATTTGCCTAGACAATTATTTACAGAATGCTTTCATGTTTACATATGTATAAATAGAATATGAAATGAAAAGGAGCAAAGTAGCTAATTACTACTTAAAATTTAACAATTGTTATATTCTAAGAAAATATTTAGACCCCAGTTTTGAAAAATGTTGAAAGGAAGATCTCGGAGGAGATTAAAAATGTTGGAAAGCGGAAACAGAAAAAATATTTTCTACTTATTAAGTATCTTCTAAAGATCAAATAAAGAGGAATAATGATAACTGTTTTTGAACTTTTAATTACTTTTTGGTACTTTAATATAGTTTTAAGATTTAATGACTATAATTTTCGAAAACAGCACAATCTGTTTTTTAATTATAAAGTAATACATTCATAAAAGAAAATTTTTAGTCAACATAGTATGTTGCCGTTGCCTTCTTTTAGTTTAAAAACTTTTTAAAAACATGACAATCTGCTATATATAAGGGCGGGTAATTGTTAGAAGAATTAAACATATAAATAGGTATATTATATATTTTTCTACCGAACAATACATAACTATATCTATTCTTTCATTATACTTTTCCCATATGATTCCTATGTTCCCTTTCATTTGCTTTTATTTCGGAATGACTGAGTACTAAAACCAAATCAAAGAACTAATTCAACATTTATTGATACAATATATGTAACTTCAATTATCTTTTCAATTTCATAGTCAAATATTTTGGCATACGTAGATATGTACAAAATATTAAGAAAATAAAATATTTAACTGTAAACTAGCTTTTAAAATCTCTGCTGACCACCAAAATATTTGAAGGCAAATTTATTAATAATTATAATTTTTTTAAAATTTTGCCAAATTATGCAATTTTAGTATAATTTGTTCAGCCTACTTTGATTTGAATAAAACGTCATATGACTTGAAAAAATGTTCCTAAGAGAGTAGGTATAATTATTAAAGGATAAGCAATTATAAAAAATCAATAATCCGAGCTTTAATATGATTTAAAATATTATCTTTGGTAAAGAGTATCATTTTGGCGACTTGCCGGCTTTTACTTATTGAATTTTTAATAATGAAAATTAGTTTGTTCATGCGTAATTTTTATAAACTGTCGTCATCAATAGACGCTCCTCCGCCTTTAATCCTCCCCCCGTTTAGCATCTGGTCTTCCCCCAACTAAGCAACAACTCGTTAACAATTCACAAAATGAGACCCGGTCTGTCTGTCGGTCTGGTGGCTTGCCTTGGAAATGCACTTAGGCTTCAATTTAAGATTTTCAATTAGTTGCAATTTTTGTTTTGTTTTTCGTTTTTGGCTTGAAGATGTTTGCCGAAAATTGATGACTCTCTCTAAGAGAAAAGAGAGAAACGAAAACTTTTCTTTTCTGCTACCAAAACTTGAAGGTCGTAAATTAAAACAAAAACTCTAAAAAACAAAAAAGATTTCAACCCTCTGACTGCTGATGGATTACAAATGAAGTTGAAATTGATGCAGTCAAAGAGTTCAAGTCCGAATCATTGATTCAATATGCAAGGCAAGTTGGAAACGGAATTGTGGGGAATTGTTTTTTGGTTATGGTTTTTTTTTTCTTTTTTTTTTTTTTGTTGCTTTATAGGTATTTTGTGTCTCTGGGGTTTCGAGCCTAAATGGAAATCCAAACACGCACCATTTAGTTAACACTTTTGTGGTCTGGTCAGTGGGTGGCTGTGGTTATGGCCTGCTCCTTAATGAAATGCATGAGATTTCTGTTAGTCTCTGTCTCTGTCTTGTGTCTGTCTACGACTGTGTCCGGGTCTGTATCTCTCACTCTATCTCTCTTTCTCTCGCTCTCTCTTATTTGGTATCTGAAGTGTTATGAACATTTTCAGCTACCAGATTGGCATACATAATTACCAAAAATTGCACTCTGGGTGTACGCTCTTAAGGTCCGCTGGTGCGCTGATGAGTGCATTGACTTGGTTTCTTTTTTATTTTTCTTTCCTTTTTTTTTTGTTTTTAGCCAAAACGATGTCTGACTACAGATAAAAAGTAATGAAATAAGTGGCCACCTACCTATCTTTCATACATTATGCTTGCCATGGGAAATATTTGGCATTTTTTTTTTCTCCCTCTCTCTTTTTATGTAGACTTGTTTTATTGATTGGCATAAAAAAATAAACTTTTGTGAGTTCAATGAAAATTGAATAATTTAAAGATCTTTGCCCTAAAGGAACGCAGATTCAATTCAAAGAAAAGCAAATTATGAATAAAAGTTCTTATAATTATTAATAGGAACTACTGTCAACTTTTTCCATAATATTGTGTAACGGGATTTTTTGATATAGGGCAATAATATGCGGATATTAAAGGTATGCTAAAACTAAGC
This sequence comes from Drosophila insularis, assembly GCA_018903935.1. Classification (NCBI taxonomy): domain Eukaryota; kingdom Metazoa; phylum Arthropoda; class Insecta; order Diptera; family Drosophilidae; genus Drosophila; species Drosophila insularis. The sequence continues at coordinate 6,666,086 of JAEIFP010001084.1, read as the reverse complement.
AAATTTTAAAATACAATAGATATTTATTTCTAATTATTTTCTACTTTTTTCCAGTTCCCTAATGTTCGCTTAATGAGCAAACTAAAGACATAAAATCATTTATTTCAAAATCTTCAACTTCTCTCTTTTATCTGATTTCAATAAAATGTTTAAAAAGAAAATTTCTTTGTGAAAAATTAAAGTTTATTGAAAATCTTTTATTATGAAAAATAAAAGTTTTTTGATAACAAATATTATTTACATTTGACTAATATATCCCCTGATGTTTCTATTTTAATAAATTGATGCCTCATTTAATGAAAACTTTCAAAGAAAACCGTTTCAATTTAATTTATATAGATTCAAGTGTTTTTTACATATGAAAGTAACTGTAACCAATTTTCAAGTGTTCATGTCAAAATTATTTATCTATTTTATCAGAATATATGTAACTACGTAACTGAAAAGTTTTAAAATCATAAAAATTTTGAGCACATTTATATAGTTAGTAATAAGAATATCTGATGCCCATAAAAACTTATGTTTTTGTTTGTTTTATTTTACTTATGAAGTTTCTAAATACCATAAATTTTTTCTTGTTTGTTGTTTTCACACATTTTAAACTGTAGAACGAAGACCTAATTTATTAGTTCATTTTAATTATTTATTAATGATAATTTCTCTAACATTTTGTAAATTAACTGACAAAACATAACTTTAAGCATTATTTGTACAGCCTTAATTTGAAAAAAATACACATGATAATAGGAATATTATAATAGGAAGTTATTAAAAAACCAAAACCTCTTTTTGAAAAACAATGATTAAAAACCACACCAAAGTTCCAAATAAATGCCTTAAAGTCCTGAATATAAAGAAATCAACCATGGAAATAAATATTAGTTGCACGTTTTAATTATTCAGTTTATTTATATAAAAATATAAAATTTTCACAAATTTCACTCATTTTCCATATCTATTATACGAATAATTTTTCTGTATTTTTGTTGAAATTTATGGATGTTATTATTGAGTTTGTTTATTATATTCACTTTTAGATATTTCTAGATTACTTTGACACTTTTACATCAGAGAAACATTAGTATAATATATTTATATTGATTTTTGCGTTTTAATTGAAAAGAAATTGATTTATTATTCACTAGATATGTAGAGCCACAGCACAATTCATATTTAATTATATTTCCAAATATATATATCGGGTAATCACTTTTCTGAAATCATTATCAGTTCGTTAGTTGCGTTTCCCATAAATTACATATCAAACACACTCTAAGCTCACAATTGCCGCTCGACAAATTCAAGCCATATACGATTTGCAAAAATATACTATATAGACACATATCGTATTTGTTTTTTTTTTTTTGGATTTTTGCTTTCTGCTCTACGTTATCATGATCACGAATTCTAGGCATAGAAATCGTCACGAGAGGCATAAAAACAAATCGACGTCATCGATCAGTGTGTGACTTTATTTATTTATTTGCTTTTTTATTTATTTTTTTTTTTTATTGAAAATTGAAAGTGTGTTATAAACACACACACACAAACACTCACACGAGCATAAACACAAACACATACACACTTGGGAGATGAAAATGAAAACAACAACAAAAGTTGTTGGATGCCGCCAAAAAGTAAACGACCTTTAACGCCAATGAAACAACAAATAAAAAAACCAGAGGAAAGCTGCAACAATATTGGCGACTCCTTGCAACAATTTTGACGCTGTTTCATTTGTGGTTACTACTGCGATGTTGTTCTTGTTTATGGAATCGTTCAAAACGCGGTCAACTCACTGAAATGTAATTTATGCGTAACGAGTTCACGCGCCTACAAAACTTGCGACAAGTAAGTACACACACACACACACACACACACATATATATAGACTATGATGCATGTGCGTGTATGGCATACATTGTGGACCAAAGGCACCTATAAAGACTTCCAAGTCTCAACAACTGATTCCAATTATCCGTTTTAGCTAAACCAAACAACAAAAAAAACATACAAACTATTTAGCTGCTTTCTTAACTCCGAAATTAACCGTCAAAACGAACCGCACGCGTCGAACGCACAAAGCGTACTGAACCGAAAAACTTTGTTTTGAGGAGCCTCCAGCGGCTGCGGCAGCGGCAGCTACAACATGCACAGAGCGTACACTGAATGGGGGCAGCAACTGTGTGTGGGGCACTAGCAACATTTTGCTGTGTGTTGCCAGCAACATGCTAAATGTTGCCAACTGTTGGTCCCGCTTTAAGGCAGTCTCCTTTTGGGTTAATTTGCTACAACAATTCAATGAAATATCCTATTTTAGTTTTAAGAATCTATTATTAAGTTTGTTATTTGTTAACTTTTCTGGATTTTAATTGCCCTGAGTATGCATTTAAGAATTTAATTTATGTAATATAATTCAGAGTTGTTAAGAGAATAAGTATTAAAGATCGAAGGAACGTCCGATTGTTTTAATTTTCCGATTTTATATAAATACCTAAAATTCGAGTCCGTCCCTATTAAAATCTCCATGAAAGGAGTAAAAATGTGGGAAACTTATTTTACAATCTTTTAATAAAAATACAATAAAGTGCCAAGAAATTATTTAAAAGTTCCTTATAACTTTTAAGAACGTCCTAAGAATTCTTCTAAATTTTTTTTTTTTTATAAATTTTTGCGTTTAAATTAGTTACAAAAAATCGAAATCTATACTTTCAAAATAGTTAAATAAATTTTAGAGAATTGTGGACCTTAAACATGTATTAAAACTTCCAAGTCAAAAAAAATTAATGCAATTATACCCTCATTAATTAATTTTTTAATTTTCTCTACATGGCACATTTATTAGAATTATATGTCCAGTTAAGGATCATGCTAAATATAAGGGTTTTCTATATTCGAAGATAAATGTTCACAGGAAACTAGTTGAATAGTTCTACTTAATGATAATAACATGATTTCATACAGGAAGAAATCTTTAGAAAAAGAAAAAAAATGCACTTTAATTTTTCAGCCTCGTATCTCAAAATAACAAATTATCACTCAAAATAAATCTCAAGAACTAAAATATACCAAAATTATAATGTAAATGTTTGCTCGATGCCATCCATAAATGAAATTTTTTCTGTCTGAGGGGACATTTATTAATCTTGTTACCAAAAATATTTGCCAGGAATAGCTTCAGCTTCAGGTACTGCAATTTCTTTAGCCACATGTTGCTGAGTCTGCGCCTTGAACGGCCATTAAAGTTGCCTGTTTATAACTTCTTCTATCTCACGAATAGCTCCCTTTTTGGCTGGTTGGGTGGGCCCTGTGCTTAATGCAAGATTTACGCCGGCATTCTATTGAGTGGCCGTAAGCACCTGTTGCTTTCCTGGTAGAGGTCCCCTGCTCTGTGACCCAAATTTTTAGCAACAAAGAAAAGTTTTTCATGTGCCTAAAATAAAAATAACAAAGTTTGTTGTTGTTCTATTACTTAAAAGCGGCTTATGTGAAATCAAATATAAAATTGTACGTATTATTTTTGGCCAAAATAAATTTGTGTTTTTTATTATATTTTTTTAAGCTGTTGGGATTTTTTTTTTTTGTTTTTTTTGGAGGTATTGTCATGGTTTTTTTTTTTCTTCTATTTTATTAGTTTGAACGAGATCAAAAAAAAATGTGACCTTCCCCTTAGCCACATGAGGAAAATGTCGAAGCAAAATACGTGACAGCTGATAATTGAAAAGCATTCATTGGAAATGCGGAAAATGATGTTGTTTATTTGTATACACTTTTCACAGGGTACATATAAATTTGAATGAATGGTAGCAAAATAAATTTCAACTTTTTATTTGATTTCTTTTGCTTAAAAATTATTGAAATAGAAGAGGTACAATCATAGCCAAATTAATAAGTCTGAGCTTGCGGTTTTAAGAATTTTCCATATAAAAAAATAATATCAAAAAGTAACATTACTTAGTCCCAGTTTAAAAATTTTTCTTTTATATGGATATCTCTATTCTTTTGTACACATATATCCAAATTTTATAGAGCATAGACCTTTCGGCTACGTTGTATTACCTATTTTTCTCCAAGTATCTACTATGCATTATATTTTGTGGTTGCCATGTGCCATTATAAGTTTGCAAAGCTAATGGTAATTATCTAAAATGTTAATACATTAGTTTCAATTAGTTTTGTGAGGTCATTCGATAATTTAAATAATTAAACAGGTCAAAATTATTGCTGACATAAATCTTTTTATTCTATTAAATGTGTGGGTGGAGGAGAGGGGTAGAGAAAACTATTTTAAATTAGATGAGAGAAATTTCACTTAATTCCTTTGTAGAACATTTTTCGTTTTTTTTTTCCTAGACGCGTTTTGGGCGATGCGGGCAGAGCAACCATTATGCATAAATTTCCGTTAATTAAAAGCCCCCACAAAGTGCAAAACTAGAAGGAGGACATAGATAAAGAGCAAGAAGGGGGCAGATAGAACGAGAGGGAGATGGAGAAATGGAGCAGCTTTTATGCAGGCCCCAATATAAAATATGCGTGTCGGTAATTTGAGGAATGCAACAAAGGACACCCAAGCAAAGGACTCGTAAATTTTCAAGTGCATGTTACGAGGCTAGAAAATCTAACCCTGCCCATCTCCCATCTCCCTCTCTCTCTCTCTTGCTCTCTCTATATGCGATTCATACGGAAGCGGAAGTTGCAGCCAATGGCGTATATGGAATGGGTGAAATGCTCTTCACTGAACAAATGTCCTCGTAACAAGAGTCCTGACCATGCAGACCAGTCGGGATTACAACAACAACAACGCCACTAAGAACCCTTCGTTTTGCTTTCGACTACAAAATATTTACACATACTAAATCCGTTGGGAGTGCTGTGTGTGTATAGATTATGACCATGTCCGGCTGGCCATGTCCCTTGTGCACTTTTCCCAAGTCTCAAGTACACTCATTTAACTTGTCCTGCTCCTCTCAATTATGCAATTAGTTGAATACATAAGTATCTCTGTGTGTTGAAAGTGAACTTCTAAACTGCAAAACTTGACAGGGAAAACAATTCTAAATGATTTGCTGTGAAAAATGAGAAAATGATTTATATCTAAAGACAATTACTGCTGACTTAACTAAAAATTGTATCTTGTTTAGCTCAGAATTAAGTTCTATCGTTGCCTAATTGATGTCGGGTAAAATCAAGTTCTGTATTTTTAAATTAATAGATAAATATAGTTTAGTTTCTTAGCTCTTTTATTTGAGATATTAAATAAAACCCTTTTTCTCTTTTATATAAAAAAATATTTCTCATCAATTGGAAAACTTGCTTTTTCAGGAGTGTATATACATATATTTTTATTGAAGATGGAAGCCAAAAAATGTTGGTCTATTTGATTATTTCAAATCCCCTCTTACAGGATTAATAAAATTAGGAAAAAAAATAAATAAATAGGTACTGTTGCTGAACTTTATTAAAATTATCCAAAGACTTGGCTCTCATTGGAAAAAAAGTCAAGTTTGACATCAAGAGTTTATATTTAAAATTGCAAAGCTAGAAATGATTTTCCTTGAATTCTTTTCTATGTAAAAATTAATAATTTCATAGGATTACAATTTTCTTATAAGTATTACCCATTCCTTAGCAGACAGAAGCTTTCAATATACAAACTAATTGAATATTAAAAACTACCTTAATCAATTTAAATACTATAAAATAAGTATTCTTATTAATTTATAATATTTATTGAGTTTATCTTTTATACATTCCATTCAGATTACGCAAAGACCATGAACGAAAATCCTTTTTGGAAAAAATACCTGTGACTATTAACCTCCCATGGCTTGATAAATAGCCACAATTGCAATTTTTATTTTACTTTATAGTTTTTTATTCAAGACCATTCATAAACCATAATAAACTATTCATTAGCCATGAATATGCTGTCAAATGCAGAGACGCATATTTTACGCATAATTTATCAAAGTTTCATTGGGCATATTGAATGATTAATTTGATGTCTGCTTTGGATATTCTCATAAATTTCTGCAAAGTCTCTACGAGACAAAAAAGGTGACGAAATATCTGAAGCATAAACTAAGAAGTGGGAAAATTGCATAGCAAACATTTTTGTAACAAAAGTTTAATATATTTTCAGGCAATCAATAGTATTGAAACGACTTCAGAGAAACTTGCAAAGAAGTTTGTGCAAACAAGAAATAAAGGACTTAGTACAGATTTTCTGAAATGTGTAACAATTTCCAAGAATTAAAGTTTAATTCTTAAAGTAAATAAAGAATGCTATGTTTTCCATTGTCAGCATGCATTTACCTCATTGTCAGTCAAAAGAAAACTCCGGGAATATGGACATTAATGTCTAAACAATAAACATGCAAGAAAGAAAACATTTTCTCCTTAGTCTTTTTTTTCAGTTTTGCTCATCATTCTGTGTGGTTTTTCTCTTGTTCCTCCTTTGGCCGACCTACTTTTGGCATATTGATGTCTAGAAAGAAAATATTCGTATCCAAGGGGAAACATAGAGACCAAACAGCAGCATTTAGCTCTCATTCGTTATGGGTATGTGACAGCCCAACTGGACGTTGAAGGGCGGTGGAGGTGGCAGTCAACGGAAACGGAAACGGGAACTGTAACCAAAGACGTCTACAACACACACACACACACAGTCACACACACAAAATTGCATGTCGAGGTCTGCATAAAACTCGAATTACATCAAATTTGTGGATATCGTTCACAAGCGACCTCTTGTTAGTCGAGTGCAATGGCGTGACGGGTTTGGTTTGCGGGTTTGGGCCGGGTTCGAGGTTTTAAGCCAAGTGCATTTCATTTATATTTGTCAAATATGTACTTTTCGATTTTGACTAGAACAATAAAATATTCGGAAAAGTTAAAAAATTGAAGGACACAAAATCGATTCAATGGTTTAAGCAAAAAATAATGCCAAAAATATTATTATGTAATTGTAATCAAACTATAAACTTAATATGGAGAAGTTTAATAAGTGAGATTTTGTACTCAATACTTCGTTTGATTTTCAAGAATTTCTAGAGAACAAGGAATAATTCTTGAAGATTCATTTAATCGGTACACCAAGGAAAAAACGTAAAAAAAACTAACTAGTCTTAGATTGGTCTTTAGAAATTAATCAATAATATTGAAAGAATTAATAAGAAGTTTGGCTAAAGAACTTCCTTTTAATATTAAAAGATAATAAATAAGCCAGAGCAAACAAAATTTTTTTGTCTGTTATTTTTTCTGGAATTTTTACTGCAGAAAAGAACTATTTGCTATAATAAGAGCGAAACCTGGGCTTTTTGTTCGATTAATTTGGTTCTTATAATTAATGAGATTTGAGTCATTTCATTAAAAATCTTCATACAACTTTAAAAAATTAAGTTAAAGTTTCCTCTGCTAAAAAAACAAACGATTTCTTCCCATTCTATGGTTGGAAAAGTCTACCTCTTAACTTGAGCATAAGTTATTTGAAAATTTGCTAGTAGTTGATGAATAAGTGACCTAGTTCCTCCATAAATTAGATAATGGCAATTGTTATTTTTTCCCATTGCCAAAAACAAACAATATAAAACATAGGGGCCTATGTGAAAAATGCCATTTATTTTAATCTCAAGGACCTTAAACAAATTATTTTATATGTTTGCGATGTATTTGCAATTTGTAGGATAAAAATCAACTAAGGAGAACACAAAATTTACATAAGCAAAACCAAGGCGAGGTAAGAAAGAGTTCTTCTCATTTTTTTTTTAATAAAAGTAAAAAAGAAATTTATAGTTGCAAGATGAATTATAGCTAGAAAATATATTTCCTGTATATCTTCATAAAAAATCTGGATATGTCAAGAGGAAAATGTTTAATCACACAAAAATATAAAATAAACAACTTTACCTCACCACACCGAATAAGATATATTTTTACAATTTGTGCCACTGCAAGCAATTTATATGTTAAACTTAGATTTTTCCTTTCGCAAACATTTTCCCCATGTTGCCGTTTTCATTTTCATTTTGAATTATGTGACTCCACCCCGAAAAAAAAACAAACCTAAATTAAAAAAGGAAACAGAAACCAAATAAAATAAATAAACCACAAAACACAACAAAACAAAAACTGATAGAGATAGAAAGATATTCATTCATATAAAGGGGCAGGGCCCCAAAAACTAGACATGTATGTGTATGTGTGTGTCTGTGTGTGGGTCCGATAAAAATTTCTGAGTCTACATATGTGTGTGTCGTGTGTTTTGCCTAGTTTTTTGGATACGCCAAACAAAAAAAAAAGAAAACGAAAAAAACTCACAAAAGGGTAAGTCCAAAAGTTTTGCGGTCATTGACCTTTAGAGAGAACCATCCCATTAATGAGCTTGTGTTAGTGATTTATGTTGCTTGACAATCTTCACTGCAAATCAATTCATTCAATTCAATTTGTTGAAATCTTTCTTTGCTTGTTAAATGCAACTCAGTAGGGCGTTGTTAACTAAACTAACCTTGACTAAATTGTGACTAAACTTGTGCACTTTATTTGCATATTTATCTAATCCCGTTAACTGGTAGCAACAACTGATGACAACATTTAGAGTCTTCTCAGCCCTTGTCGGATTTACTTACTAAGGACCCCAAAGTAATGGCAGTTTGATAAGTTTACAGGGCGTGGCTGGTAACAGAGTAATAAGGGATGGACGAAACAAGGGGAAGATGGGTGGAGGGCAGAGGGTCAAAAGGTGCAATGCCAGTGTGAAAATACTCGGAGGATTATGTCGAGCCAGTTTCAATGCAGTTGTCAGCATTAAGCAAAAGCATTTAACTTGATACACAGAGCAAAATAGTTACAAGTGTTTGATAAAATATAAGAAATATAATTATAAAAAGATTTGTAGGATGTCTCTCAATTCTTAACAAAAATGTTAAAGAAAATAGCATACAAATACTTAGAAATTTGATTTTCAAGTTTAATGAATTTTGTATCTGAGACTTTTATTGAGCATTGCCAATTATGGACACATATAATCAGACTATACGGTTATAAGGTTACATTGGACATACAACAAAGTATTAAGAAATTCACAAAATTGTTTAAATTTGGATTAAAACCTGAAGGATTTTTAAGGTATGGTTAAACAAATAAAAAATGTATAGTTGAAATTTTCCTGAAGGCAAAGTTTTTTTTGGAACCATTTTAATATTAGTTTATTACTCATTCCCAATCCACATAAGATCCTTGAAAATATTTTTTAAGTCAGGTGACTAAAAGGCTTATTTGCCGTTGATAACGTATACGTAGAGTGGGCCAAATATTTTGGAAAAGTGAAAGGACAATGAAAATTAAAATGTTTATAGTCATGGTAGTTGAAAACGGAAGACAGACTTGAAAATTTCAGAATTTTATTTATTTACTATTTCCGGAACATACCTAAAAGTATAAAATTTAAAAAATTCAATAAATAAAATTCAATAAATATTTTTTTTGATCTGCCCCAAGATTAATCATATTAATAAATGAAGTAAGTAAGTCGTCTCGCCGACTTGGATATACCATACACCAGTAAAACAAATATTTTAAATTTATAATAACCAATGCATTTTCGTATTTTTAAAAAAATCGGTTTGCATGCTTTTTACAAGCATATCTTAGTATTTCGCTCACTCAAGCATTCGAGCACCCTAGCGCCCCCACCAGCCAACGGCCACTTCCGGCCATATGGAAAAACGTTTATATGAATAACTTGGCTATTTTTATTCCGATTTTGATCAAATTTGGTATTTTGCTTAACATTAGTATCAAATTTAAGTGTGCTAAATTTGATTGCACAAGGTAGAAAATTACGGGAGATAATCGAGTTTTTTCAAATTACGGGGGCGGAGGGGGGCGTGGCAAAATCTTTACACATCAAAACTGTGCGCAATTACTAAGCAAATATTTATACCAACTATGGTGTCTCTAGCTAAAATATGTTTTGAGAAAATCGGTTTTATTTGATTTGCGGGGGCGGTAGGGGGCGTGGCAAAATTTTTATAAATACAAAATGTGCGCGTTTACTAAGCAAATATACATACCAAATTTTGTGTCTCTAGTTGCTATAGTGTTTGAGAAAATCGGTTGTATTTAATTTGCGGGGGCGGTAGGGGGCGTGGCAAAAATTTTACAAATACAAAATGTGCGCGTTTACTAAGCAAATATACATACCAAATTTTCTGTCTCTAGTTGCTATGGTGTTTGAGAAAATCGGTTTTATATCATTTGCGGGGGCGGTAGGGGGCGTGGCAAACATTTGAAACAAACTCGATAAGCGTACATATGACACGAGTCTACATACCAAATTTGGTGGCTCTAGCTCTTATAGTCTCCGAGATCTAGGTGTTCATACAGACGGACGGACGGACGGACAGACGGACATGGCTAGATCGTCTCGGCTGTTGATGCTGATCAAGAATATATATACTTTATGGGGTCGGAAAAGCTTCCTTCTGCCTGTTACATACATTTAACGACTTTAATATACCATTTCACCCTATGGGTGTATGGTATAAAAACTGTCCAACTTTTAAATTCTCAAAATTTTTTCCTCGAACTAAAAGTAAGGAAAATCAATGCTTCACAGGGTTTTTGTCAAGACTAACTAATTTATAGTTAGGCAACTCTCAACAATGTGGACGTTTTTTATTTTAACGTTTCCTTTTTTATTTACCTGATTTTTTATTGTTAATCAATTATGTATATATGCTAAATCAGTTTTTAAAAGCTATGAGTTTAAAATTAGTTTACTTCAATTTCCAAAACAAAACATTCAATGAAATAATCTATAGCTAAGTATATATTTTAAGAGATATGTGTTTATGGTTAAATATGCAGATTCTATCAAGGCAGAAGATGATAGTAAATTTGTCCAAAATAAAATATTTTCCTTACAGTGTAACAACGGTTAAACAATCTGGGATAAAAGAAAACAAAAATTTAAATCAAATATTTGTGGAACGGCTCTAAAGGGCTGCGCTCTTGGGCCACTGATGGGGATTGCCCAGGCGACAATATCCTTAGATTGGTTTGTGCTGCATCGCGACCAGAACATTGCTCGTTGGCGCTAAAGAAATTGGCACAAAACCGACATGACAAGCAGTCAACTAACCCGCACGGCATGCACTGGCATCGGCAAACAGGATCAACAGGAATTTGCATTTTATGGCGTCTGCAAATGCAGTTCAACCCAACAACGAACCGTACTTTGCACTCCTTTCTTACATACCTACATACATACATACCTACCTACATACATGACCGTCCCATAATTGTTTAAATTAAGTTTGGACGGAATGAAATAAAATAATAACACAAACAAGCATACACACACACACACACACGTACAAACTGATACCCTACACTAAATGCAATTACAGTCAAGCGGCAGACCGCAAATTATGTGGACAGTGTCATTTGATGCCCGACCAGAATGAAGAGTGTCCTTCTGCATCCTTTGTACTCGAGCAACTCGTGAAACTTTCTGTTGGGCAATTAAAATGTCAAAAAATTTGTCCTCTGACAGGGTGATTCGGGTATCATTTTACACTTTTAAATTGCCACTGACAATGCAGTCAAATTGTTTATTTTATACTTTAACTTCACATTTTTCTGTTGCAAAACTAATGACTCGAGTTGGTCAGATAAGTTTCTTTAAAAAAAAAAGGAATTGAAAGGGCTTAGTTTGGTCCATTCAGTGGGTGAGTTAATGACCTTTCTCTGTAATTTAAGCATGGAATATGCTAAAAGATTTGTTCATAACGTGGATCACGGATTTGTAGAAGTACCTAAAGTTAGCCATTAGTACAATTAGGTCTCTCTTAGAGTTAGCCTCTTTCTTCTTTTTTTTTTTATGTGACCTTTAGTTTGAATATTAATCATCTAGATAATTGCAAATACATAAAAAATGTGAATCGCTTTACAAATGTTTCATTTAAACCCTTAGTTATTTGTGGGTTTTTATTTTTAGTCATTCACTAGGGAGTCGTCTTTTGGCTATTTTAAAGCTTATTGTTATCTTTTATATGCAAATACATACATATGCCGAAATTAAACACATTTTAAATACTAAAACAAAAGGAACAATATATAGATAGGCCTTGAACGATTCATTCAAAAACATTCACTTAGACACTCTTAATTTTCTAGTGGGCCTACCAACATTTTCTTTTTTTTTATTGACTATTAAAGTTCTTATAAATGAAAAAAACTTTATACCTATAAATATTTGTCATGTTGTAAAATTCTTAGAGCTATTTTTAATGTTCAATAAATTATAGTGTTTGCTTTCTCATCTTGCATTGAGACTAGAAAGAAAAACTTCTTATCTGCTTCAAAAACTATTCCCATCACCATAAAACTCAATCGTTTTCCAACGTTTAATGCCCTTCGACCTGGCACATACGTGCCTTTGTCCTTGACCAGAAACTTAAAGGCAACCAAGCAAACAAACGCGGACATCCTAGAAAGGAAGAAAAAAAAAAACTGCCAAATCATAGGCCATTTCAATTTAAATGTCCCCAAATGTCCCCTAACGAAAGTCACACTCCCGCCCACTCCACTCCTTCCGTTTACCGGCCACACTTTGCTCCTCCTCCAGTTCCAGTTTTTGTTCTCTCCCCATTGGGGAATCTAATGCTTAATGTGTTTCCTGTTGACGAAGCCGTTTCATGGTCTTTGGTTTGTCCAGGCGGCTTTGGCTTCAAATGACATGACAAACACGCAAGCTATCCCTCTTGTTCCTTTTCCTTTCTCTCAATACATATATATATATAATTCCTCAACACTGAAACAAATATTGATTATTATTGGGCTCTGGTTGTTTGGTCAGAGCTTTCCGCGGATTTGCTTGGACAGCTTATGTCGTCCATTGACCTCTGCAACGATTATGAAACACTTGTCCTCAAAATGATGTTAAGTACATGGATTCTCTTGAAGCCAAGGTGAATAGACAACAGAAACGTTGAACGTTGCTATGCTTTTTGTCTTTGTCTTAAATTTGTCAAACTGATAATCTAAGTGAGTTAATTAATTTTATGCCGGACTTGATGATAAGCGACCAAGTGGCGTCATTTTGTGGTACAAAATTTAGGCTGACATTTATAGTACTTGATTAAGAGGATGACAAAAAAAAGGAACCTAAAAATAAAATGAAGTGGAATATGGTCAGCTGGATACCTTGTTAGAAGCAACAGAAATTCATTTTAGATGACTGACCAAAGGCTCTTGACCTGAAAGTTTCTGTGTTAAATTTATTTGTTGAAGTTTCAATTTTGGGAAATGATTAAGCCATATTTCTTAGAACACAAAGTCTAGCACTGCCAATTAACTTTGAAGATACCTACTTAGGTTAGCAATTACATTGCTTTTTGTTTCAACCATTGAATTACACACTTTCTGGTAAAAAAAAATGAATTTTTATGTTTCATAGATCTGTAATTTACTGAAATTACTCAAGTTCATTATTTTTGATTTTACAGAAATTTTTTTAAACTTTTTAATGAATGGTATTCTGTTTCAGTTTAGTTTAATTTTAACTCCTCTGGGAGCCAAGCGACATATATTTGTTTACCTTTATGTTCTCTGCGGAACTGATTAAACTACAAAGAACATAAAAATTCGAATCCACATTTTCACCAACTTTTCTATGATCTATTTCCTCCAAATTTTATCTTTTCATCATATTTTGCTCGAACTTGCATTTGAAACCTTTGACAAAAAATTCCAAAATTATTCTTTTAAAAGATTGCTTCAAAGAGAATAAAACAATTGATTGTAACTCATAAAGAACACCTTTTATTTCCCTTTATATAATTCCATTGTGCCCATTGTCGTTCCATTTGATAAAGTTATTCGCTCAGGTCAGCTTCCGATTGTCTGTCCGAAGCAAACTGCAAGGCCGCCGAGTTCAGAGATCGTATTGGTGACGGCTGAACAGCAGCTTGGATACCCAATGAATTAGGGATTGGTGCAAAGATCGGAGCATAACGACGCTGGCGCCAATTATTGAAGTAGACAGCAGCAAAGGCTATCCCATCAACCACTTGAGAGGTGGCCTCATCTATGCAGGGGCCTATGAGAAGACCCAGAATACCAATATGAGGAAGCACAAGTCGGCATGCTTTTGGTAGATCCACCCAAAAGATTTTCTTAATACATCGGCAGCCAAAGCAAATGACATCAGTTGTTTGTTCCACAGTAGAGCCTCTAAGGATCCAACCGAAGAAACGTTTGATACAATTGGTTTTGCTTGTTTCTCTCTCCAAATCCTCTGGCTGAACTAGAGGCGGCAAATCGGTATGCAGCATTTCTCGTTTCCTTGGTTGGAGGACCTGCAGTGGAGTACTTTCCGTCACCTCATCCGAAATGCTACTACTCGACAATTTGGGGCGAAGCATTTCCCTTTTCATTGGTTTGAGTCCCTGGGGTGGAATATTTTTCGACTTCCCGCCCGAAATGCTATTAATCGAAAATTGTAGTTCCCTATTGGCGTTCGAAACGCTACTTCTTGACGATTTGGGGCGCGGCATTGGTTTCTTCTTTGGTAGAAATCCATTGGGGGGAATATTTTCTTTGTTTTCTTCCGAACTGGTTAATTCAGAGATCAATTCGTCGTGGAATACAGATGACATCCCGCTGGTTCTTGAACAGGTTGATATGCTGAAAATATTCGTATCTATGTAAAACCACTGTTTAAAAACCGATTTTCACAGGAAACGACTGTTTGAAATTTTGTTTTGGGGAAAGTAAAAAGTACCAAAAATGAACAGATATACAATAAATATATATCAAAAATTTCAGATTTTTTTTGTGTGTCCCGTTCGTTAGATGATTCTGTGCAAACTGATTAAAACTGGTTATACTCTAGGTATATACATTTCTGAGTTGATGAAATTAAGTTCAAGGCCTTCTTGATTTCTCTAAAAATCTGAACAGCTGGAATGAGTGAAAGGGAAAACAATTTCTATCAAATTTGCAGAAGCTTGAATATTTTCTGTTTAATGATCTAGAACCTATTTTATATTGGTTTTAAGCAAACACCTGATAAATTTTCTACTACCCTCTGGGAGTGTATGAGAGAAAAGAAAACATAAAATTATTTCAGATAAAACTTTGACCAAAATAATTTGGCATTGCTCTCTGATGGGAGGCACAAATTTTGCATAAAGAAAACATTTAACTGCAGCCAATTGTCCGAGGAATCTCTTTTTGCTGTCAACAATTCAGGGAAAATCTTTTTTTTTCTCTTTTCATTTTGTTCGTCATTTTTATTGCTTTTTTTTTCTTTTTTGTTGCGAATTGATAAATCGTAGCGATTTTCTTTATGAAGCGTAGCCAAACAAACATGCGAAATTGGCGAGAGTTTTTCTCTCAACCAAAAAAAAAAGGAAAAACTTCCATATTACTGCAATAAAAAATGAATGCCAGTGAGTGCATGTAAGTGAATGCATATGAATAAATATTTGTGGCAGTTTTTTATGGATATTTTCTTTTTGATTACCACAAAATTCGAAATGAGAAAAAACTCAAAGAAGAAACTCATTGTAGAATAATCAACTTACAAGTCATGAGTTTCATGTCACAAAATTTCATCGAGAAATTCTTCAATGAAATATACTGAAACACTTTATCGAAAAATTTCATAATACTTATATACCTTACACAGCTGTGGAGCAGTTAAATTTAATAATCCATCCGATATTTGACCTATTCTCATCTTTAACGCTTACCGCAATTGTTTATGGCATAATACGCATAAAAAGTTCAGGCAGAAGCAAATAGCTGACATTAAGGACAACAAAATTGAGACTAAGCAAGGTCGAAGTTTTAATACTCTACAAAGAGTAGATAGTTCACATTGAAATTTGGTATCGAATAAAAAGTATTTTTATTTCCAGTTTGAAGATTTTTTGAAACTTAGAAAGTTATTAAATAAAAGGTTCCAATTAATCAAACCAAATATAAAACCATAGATCTCACTTCGAAATGAAATAAAAGTAAGGATTTGAAACTTAAGCGAATAAGACCAATGATATTTATAAGGACCCAAAATTTTCTTTTTGGAAACTAGTCTAGTCGTTTCGGTCAATTAAGAATCATACTGAAAAGTTTCATAAACGAATCATGGAAAATTTCGGACAACAGACCTAAGCCATTTACCTAATAAACTCTTCTTTCTAGAGTATTCAAAGTTAAGTCCAACCAAGCGCATTAAATAGACGCCACGAGACGAATCCCGTTTAATTTTACGTTTACCATTTTTGCCACCCAAAAATCTCCACCTCCACCTACCCCATAATAAACAAATCCACCCAAACTCACCCACCCACTTGCCACCTAGAAAAACAACCCTGACCCATGAGTTGCCTCTTTGTCTGTCTGGCTTATCTGTTGACAGCTTTTTGTCTGGCAAATTATCGACATTCGAGTGGAGTGTCCAGTATACAAGTAGCCACTCAAGTTGAACTAAATGCAATTAATTAGCTCTTCTATTGGCAAAAACTGAAGGCACGAAATAAAAGACAAAATGTCATTTTCTAATTGTTACTTCATTTGTCTCTTCTTATTTCTTCTTTCGTAATTTATTATTGATTATTGATTATGATGGGTTGTCCCCCTCAAATTCAACCTACATTAAGTATTCTGTATTGGGCCAAATTGCGTCGCATGTGTTTCTATTATTAACTTTGTTTAGTGGGCGTAATGTAATGTGATGCTTTTGATACCTTGTAGGGGTTCTGTTTTTGTTCACCATCATTCTCTCTTGGGGTCAAAGTTCCTTTGAGGGGGCAAAAGTGTTTGAAATATCTAAGAAAGATAGAGGTAAGTAGAAATTGAATTGAGTGTTTAGACACTTTGTTTGGGTTATGTTTATAAAATTGAACTATTTATTAGCATGTGAAACTAAAAATAACTTAATCACATTGAATGTGAATGTCAGATTAAGAGTAATAAAGAGTAAAATTAAATTTTTATATTATTTATTATGCTTTACATGTATGGTTAGTGGTGGATTTTTAAAAAAATTTGTAAATTTTACTTTTACATTTAAAATTTGATTATTTTTATATTATAAACGTTTAGAGAGGAAACGTTTTGGTCCCTACTGCTCTTATCTCCAGATTATCTACTAAAAGGTTAAAAAAAGGGTTCAACCAATTTATGATTAAATTACTATTAAAATCACAAACTTATTAACCAACGATTTGAATCATAAACTACAGTTCAATTTAAGAAAATTAAGTCAGTTATTTCTACTGAGCTATGACTAAATAAAATATACAAATAATTTTTGTGCATTATATTTGTAGTTGGTATACAATTTTATTAGCTAATCTTTTGAATATGATTATTGTTAACATTTGAGTTAGTCACATAATATCTGTGGCTGAACTCAAGTGATAGCCATAAACTAGTCAGCTTAATGTCAGATACACTTATTTATAAGTCTTCCATTCACTGCATTATCTTAAGATCTCCTTGTGTGTGTGTGTGTGTGAGTGTGTGTGTGGCTCTTTCTCTGTCTATTTTTGGCACTCGCAAGAAGCCAAAACTAACAAATTAATTAATCAAAACAATGTTGTGGCAAATGCCATTTAAAGTGGCTAATGAAACAGCTTCACAACAGACGGCCAAAATTTCAACATGAAATGAGTTGCCACTTTTTATGGCCAATGCAATTTTATTAGAGCCACGAAAACTATTTGCTGTAGTTAAAGTTAAGGGAAAATAAAAGAAAAAACTAAAACTGAAACTGAAGCTGAACACAGATGCTTACCCATACATATGCAAATGCAATAGTTGTATCTTTGTGTCTATGTGTATGTATGTGTGTGTGTATGTTGTAAAATACAA
The DNA here is from genome assembly GCA_018903935.1 of Drosophila insularis. Taxonomy (NCBI): domain Eukaryota; kingdom Metazoa; phylum Arthropoda; class Insecta; order Diptera; family Drosophilidae; genus Drosophila; species Drosophila insularis. Next base: position 6,648,200 of record JAEIFP010001084.1, on the reverse strand, counting down.
AATAGAAAATTCAACGAGCCAAAACACAATAGTAATAGCAACAAACTAGAGCAAAAGGATTTTACTGATTGCAAGAATCACACACACAAACACAAAATACATAGATAGTAGCATTTTGATTAAAGAACTTCAAATTTATCAGCAAAAATCAAACTATTTGCCAAAGAAAACAAACAAATTTTAAATTTATACTATAATCGAAAATTATTTAACATTTTTTGGAATTGAAATAAAAAAAAATTAAGTGATACTATAAAAGTTTTCTATAAAAACAAAAGGAGTTTTATATAAAAACTTTTATTTATTGTTAAAATCGTTATTAAAAATTTCAAGCTTTAAATTTTGAAGCCATTTCCTTAGTCACATTAATTTCAATTTCTTGCAATTATATATTTATTTCCTTGTTAAGGGTATTATAAAATTGCTGAAACGCAAAGAGGAAGACGTTTTTAACCCCATAAACTATATATAATATAGAATATTTAATCAACGCAAGAAGCCGAGTCAATATACCTAAATACGTCCTTTTGTGTGTATCAACTTAATTTTCTCAATTTAAAAGGTTCTGGAATAAAAATTGGTATTTACGCTAACTGAAATCAGGTTTTACATGGAATCGGTCCACTATAACATATATCTGCCATAAAGACCAGCGATCGATAGTCACATCATTGGAAAATATCTTCCAATCAGTAGAATATAGAAAATTCATATAAAAGCAGGCATAGTGAGAAATTGTTCTGTAGAAAAGTGTTTATAAAGTCCAAAAATAATTATTTTGAATAAAGGAATGTACATATAAACAAAGTCCAGCCAAAGTCAGCTTCATCTGGTTTATTATAGAATAGGTAATATATATAACTTATTTTGTGTTTGCTTTTATGCTTTATTTTCCATATACTACATTTTAAGAAGATAACAGGATTTTAGATTGAAAAAAAAATGCAAAACGCCTTTAATGTGAAATATTGTATTTGGAAGAATGTAAAGAAAATTTGTTTTATTTCAGTTTTATACAACGTTGGTACTTTTATAGAAGTGGACTTTAATGATATTTGAAAAGTTTGTTAGATTTGGGAATTGACATCAATTTCAGTTAGTTGCCTATTCTTACTTTAACAAAAAGTTTATAAAAAAATTCAAACAAATTTGTTTTTTGATGACATAACAATTTTTAAGCAACCAATATTAAAATTGCAGTCACTGTAATTAAACCAACAAAAAAGAAAATTCCACCTTAGGTTCTACCGAGATTTGAACTCGGATCGCTGGATTCAGAGTCCAAAGTGCTAACCATTACACCATAGAACCAGTTGTCAGCACGGCTAACGAATAACATTCTGGAAATTATGGCCCAAAGAGAAGTGTGCACAAATAAGAGAAACCAAAATATAACTTAAGAGAAAAGGGAGAAAGAATGGCATTTTATTTATATATATAATTAAATATAAATATGTAAAAGCAAAAATAATAAAGCAGATTTTTCTTAATTGCATGGGATATACAAATATGAATAAAAATGTAAAAATATTATGTTATTTTAAAAGTTTTTCGCAATTTTCCTTTAAGGTAAATTTAAAAAGTTTCCATGTTATTAAATTCCTTTGTGGCACACTCTTTAAAAGCCATAAATTTCCCATACTTTTTCTAACCAATTATAAACACTATAACGTGCACTTATTGCCCACTCTCTCTTTCTTTACTTTAGTTCATTTTACAGTCACTTCTTTCCTTTGTTTTAACTATTATGTATATATATACTTCTGTGGGGGCGTGACATGTCAATTATATGCAGTTCGCTTTCATTGTGTTTGACTTTGTCTTTTAACTGTAGTCCCTAATTAGCCAAACACTTGTTATTCCAACCATCGTAGCCCGGCCATCGAAGTGCCAGAGTGCCATGAACTTGTTGAAATGCCAGGACACGTTTACGTTTACATTTAGCTTATCCACCTGTGTTTAAACTGCGTGGGAAGGAGAGGGGCGCGGCTGGGGGAGGTTTTTAGCGCATTTATTTTTATCTCCAACCCCGCTTCATAGACGCCATTATTATCACATCATTTGTATGCGTTTAGAATAAGGACAACAGCTCGGTGCAGTGAATGTAATTTGATGCCAACTTTGACGACAATCTCATTAACATGACATCAAAATCGGAGACCCCACTCAGTGTGTAGTTATGTCGTCATATAAAGAAGGTTTATCCACCTTTAATTGGAGTAACGACCATGAGGATACCCTAAACTAAGCAAAGAAAGCATTTCATTATCTTGAATTTAAGTCTATTCTTAAGAAGAAAATAGATGTGAAACTTAGAGAGTTAATATTAATTCTGTAAAATCTTGTAAAAGTTTTTGTATCTCCAGAATATTCTTTTTACAAAATTTATAGTTCTTAATATTATTAAATCCCTAACAGTACGTTAAGCATGAAATCATAAGGGCTTTTCATTAAAATTGCTGTTCTTTAATACAAAAACAAACATAAAGGATGTGATGGAATCTATAGGAAAATGATTATGGAATATAAATCTCTGATGTTAATAACTAACTAGTATTTTGTTGTTCTGCCTTTTTTTATCCAATGAGTCGACAATTCCAATATACCCTTTTTTACTACACTTAATGGGTATACAAAAGAATTGCAATGACTGGGAGATGAAATCGAATGACTGAAATGTTAAATGATAGATGTTTTTCGATATGGGTAATCAATGCAATTGTTGTCTGCTGTCTGATAATAAAATTCCGACAACAAAATTGCATTTATCACATTTGTTAATAAAATGGAAATTGTCGATATGCTGTGTGAGGGAGGCCCTGGACTGGGCGGGAATCTGAATTTCACATCTTAAGAATTTAAAGAAAAATTCTTTCTACTTTTCTTTCTTTCTTTAGTTTTCTAGAGTCAGACATTAGCTCATTGCTCTTAAAGCTTTACCAGGTTGAAAACCTCACTTTTGTATGAAAAGCTAACAAAAAGCTTTACAGTTGATTGGAAAAATCAGTGTACCAAGATCTGTAAGTGGAAAGCAAACTATTTAAATGAGTTTAAATACCAAATAATATGTATAATAACACATTTTTTTTAAAAGATAAAACCTCTAATTTCCACACGAATATCTAGAATCAAAGAACTTGTAGGTAGGATTTCTAATCCTTTGTTAAAGTTTAGTATTAATGCTTTATCTAAGATTGTAAATAAATAGGTGAAATATCTTAATAAAATTTAAGAGATTGATTGTCCAAAAATTTAAAGTCTTTAATATATTTAAAAAAAGAGGCAAGATAAATTTGGTGTAAAAAAAAACTTTTTTATGAATTAAGGTAAAAACTAATTCAAGACACAATCTTTTAGAAAACTTACCTTACTGGCATTCTTTTGGAAAGATTTCTGCTTCCAAAACTTATTGTAAAAGTATGATATATACTTTTTTCTTCGACAAATATATGTAATATAATTAATAATATCAAAGGAAAAGACTTAATTTTGTATTTATTTTCAAGTTTTACCAAACTTTTTAAAGTTTTCAAATTTAATAAAGCTTGTAGCTTAGAACTAAGGATGGAACAGATTGAAAATAATATCATAAAGCTTTTACACATTAACATTACATCATATAGAGATAGACTCAGATCAAGTAGCAATTTATTATAGGGCACCGATTGAAATGATGTTTGAAAAACTGAGTTTTTGAGTTTGGTTTATGTGCTATAGTCAAGTGTACAAAACTTCATATTTAAATCAATCTAAAAAAATAAAACAAAATTATTGTTTGCTGATAACTAAGAATGCCAAACATAAGGCCATTACAAGAAAATAAGGTAATATCTACCCAAAGGGAATGCCGTTTCTGAGTTTTATTCTAAAAATAATCATGACAAGTACCACTCTTTAAAGTATTTAATTTAAACAGTAATCAATAATCGCAAATTTGATTTTAGGAATTGGAAAACCTTTTTTTTTTTGAGATAGAAAGCCTATTCTAATCTGTTTATTCCGAAAATCCAAAAATACAAAATAAAACGATCGACACGCTGCACCGATAAGACTAGCGGGAATCGCGCTGTGGAATGAATCAAATTTTTTTTGTTTTATTTTCTTTCTTTTTTTGCCAAAAAAAAAAAAGTAAAAAACATTATCGCAAACAAATTATGGCACATTATGTCAGGGCAATGAGAGATAATAATGCACCCAACAACACAAAAATTTATTTTTTGTTATTTTTGTGCACGCGTTAATCTATAATCTATGGACGTTAATATATATTTTTCGGTACTTTAGGACTGACTTTGATGAAAAGTTGATACGAATTAAAAATTTTGCTCTTTATTCATATGTTTTACATATGGATTTTGCATCAATTAGTTGAATTTATTAGTTCTGTAGATAATTTTATCGTAATTAATTGGCTGTGTAGTATCTATAACCAACCATAAGACTTATCAACTAACTACAGTTAGCACATGATATACAAGGGTGTAGAAAGTCGAGGTTAGTCCGTGATAATTCATTTGTTTGTCATGCTTGAAAGTGATTTGTAGGAAGATAATCACATAAGCTTTAGCCATAAAGATCCGAGGAAATTGATTTTGATTTATACGAACAAGGCGTTGAGTATCTAATCTTTTCTATTGCCCAATAGCTATAGCCTATGTCAAATGTCGATGACGCGGGTAAATTTTGTTTTATTTTTGAATTTTTACCTTTTGGAACGGAACAATGACCATTGATTCGGGCATATAATAAATATTGAAAAGGAATTGCCGACTATACATACATAGGTATGTAAGCCATGTTTAGGTTAAAATTTCTGGCTTATCATATCATAAATACAAAATGTTTCGCATTGTAAATTTCAATTGATAAGAGAAGGATGAAAAAACAATTGGCAACAAAGTGAATCGGTCAATTGCTTAAATATACCGCCATATAAGCCGGACAACTAACAAGTTAACCAATTTAGATAAGCTTCTCGATATGTTAAAGAAATTATGATGATTCATTAAATGTCGTCAACATTGTATCTATTTTTATGAATTTTATCTTAATTTAATTAATTTATATTTATTTTTAAATCCATTTATCCGTGCATTCTTATCAATCTCGCTGGATATCATAAAAAGGTTTCCTCTTTCAAATCAGAGCTCCATTTGTTGAACGCGTATTTCAAGTGTCGGTACTTATTTAATATTAAGTGTAAAATAGTTTTTATAGTTTTGTTTCCGATTTAAATGGTAAGAATTTTCCCAACATGCGTGAGCTGATAAAAACACATACACAAAAAAAAAACACCAAAAGTGATAAAAATCGTCTGGGCTCGAGTCAAGTGCAGGCCTTGTCTCAAGGTCTATGTTAACATTCGACTAAATCATTATTGTATACTACATGGAAATCTCCTTTCTAAAAGGGGGAGAGAGAGAGAGTGAGTGAGAGAGAGATTAGTTTTAAACTGATTAGGTTTAGACTATTTTGAAAAAATTAACAAAATTTAAATAAAATAAATGTGTCAACGAAAATTTATAAAGAAATCTATTTTTCTACAAATGCCGACAAGCAAATTTTAATAATGGTATATTTTTTTTTTTTATAAATTACTTAATTTTCTGAGAAGATTGCAAAATTGCGAAAATATTTCTAGACATTTATGTCACTTGATTTCAGTTATTAGCTAAAAAAAAAACAATTGACAATCTCAACGAAGTAAATATAAATGAAATCAACCTTAAGTTTTTGTAATGCAAGGCTAAAATGAAATTTAATGGATATTCGAATTTTAATCTAAAATTTTTCACAACTTATATTTTAGATAACAGACCTTCAGCTATGACAAAGCGATTTAAGTGGTTACCATGTCAATATGGCCTAAAATGTCAAAGATATCTTTAAACTATGGAACTGAACAAAATTGTGTGTGTTGGTCTTTATAGGGGCAAAGTGTTTAGAAGAGGACTCTGAGATATCTTATTGAGTGCATGCTTGGAACACATTTGAATGTTCTTATCCGGGACAAAAGTCTTAACAAAATCCGAGTATACCCCACTAAAACATAGTTGTTTCTTTCACTGATAAGAGTCTTAACAGTGTGTTTCAGTGTCAAAGCAAAGATGTTGTTTAGAATGTGTGCGTAAAACACATCATTTAATTTTCTAATCCCAAAGTCAGCAGTGCGAGTGAGAAGGCGATATATAACCCCCCAATTGTTGATAAGAAATACATAACACAACGGCAATTGCTGTTGGCAGCAGGTATCGACAACAACAACAACGTCGACGTCGACGTCAACGTCGATCGACACCAGCAACGTTTTCTATAGCATCCGATCCTGAAGAGCACGATCAGTTCACGCTTTGCCCTCGCTGCTTGCGGTCGTTTGTGTGTCGTCGTGTCTCAAGAACAGGAATAGACCCCTATAAAAACAACAGCAAAAAAAAAAAAAAACTAAAAACCGTCAAATTTTTACGGAATATCTAAGAATTTTTTGAGTCAACACGTAAATTATGTAAGTTGGCCAAAAAAACACATTTTATCGTTATGACAAATATGAAAACAAGTGCGTGACTTCCCTCGAACACGTGCAAAAAAAATAAATAATAGAAAAACTTAAATTTTGTTCTCTATGGCCATCAAGAAAAAAACAAATTTTGTTTTATTTTTGCTCTTCTTTAGACTTTCCTCTTTCGTTTTTAGTGGGTCAGTGCACTTCGATTCGGGTTCATTGTCATGCTTACCGCTATATTTTGTCATCTTCGTTTCGTTTGATCGAGCGAGCCTCTTTTACATAGAGTAGGCATCTCACCTCACCCACTCTCGCTCTCCTTCTTGCCATGCCATTCTGTCCATCTATTCCCCAATTCCGAAGAGAACAAATATAACCAAAAAGCTTCATTCCCCCCCTCTCTTTCCATCTTGTGTGTTGTCATTTGTCGTCGTCGTCGTCTGCGTTGGCGAGAATCTCGCAGTCATTTGGGCAAATATTTTTAGATGTCGCTTGGCCTATTATCAGTTTTGTTTTCACACGCTTGTTCTGCTTCTCTTTTTCAATTTTGTATATAGTACATACATACATATATGTTTTCAAACCAAAAACTATTGTATATAACTTTTCCATAATATGCTGCAATGAGTCTTAGGATCAGGCGAGTCTGAACGGAAAATGTCTCGACAGAACGGCTTATCAAAAAAGCCGGTTTTCTATGATTTAGTCTGAATAGTGTTTCCTGATACAGTGGATTATATTAAGTTGTATATTGTTATACCCTATAATCGTAAAATTGTAGGGCATTTCAGCCATTGAGTGAATAAGCTTGGTGTAGATATAAAAACATATAATGAAAGATAAAGAATATTAGATAAATAATGCCTATATAATAATAGCCTATCATTAAAGTCGTATAACATTTAAATAACATATGTTTGATAACTATATAACAGTTAATTAGTAACAGTATAACACTTATTAGGCAAAGACAATAACTGACTTGGTATTTTTTAACTTTATCATATCTTTATATAAAGTGAACTTTGGAATGGTTAAGATATTATATGTTATACATTGCTTATAACAGTTTCTCTAATCATTAAGATCAGAGATAATCCTTTTGATTGACATGTACATATTATTAATGGATATTATTACCAATTCAATTAGAATAATATCACTTGAACTACTTATATAATAGGCAAATCCCTTCGTTTAACTTTTACGCTTGATAGGTTTCTAATCTAATTATATTTAGAATTGTAATTTACTTCAATCGATCTAAACTGTATAGCAGCTTTTCAAAATATTCTAATTACTGGTAATACCCAAGTCGACAACCTAACGATCAACTTGTATTACGCAGCCATTAAACTTGATTTCTATTCATAATTTGATTTTATAATTACGAACATGAGTTCGTCGCGTGCCTTAGTGTTTATTCATCACCACGAAGAGGTCGCTATGTTATTTTTTCATATGATTTATGATGTTTATATTTGAACTTACTCAAGTGATAATCGTATTCCCCAAAAAAAAAAGGAAAAAAGAAATGAATGAATATATTGCGGACTGCAATAACATCTCAATTATGAAATGATTTACCCCAAGGTTATGAGTGTCTCCAACAAGTTAAAAGCGCCAATTATTCACTTTTAATGTTTTTGTCTATTTTCACGACATGTTGGGTGTCAATCAATCAAAAATAATCACAGTCGATCGTTACTCTATACTCTATCTGCCATTACAGCTGACCCTTTGGACTGTGCCTAAGTCAGGTGTCTTTTTGTGTGTTTGCCTTATTTAAATTCCCTGCTAGCATTCTGACTATTATTTAGTTTCTTTTATTTTGTGGGTATTTTGGGTTCTTCTTATCGTTTTTTTTTTTTCGACTATCGACTATTTATTGATTAATAAAATGTTATGGAACACAAGTCATAGAACTTTTGTGTATATAGATATCAGAAGAATTACGAAGAATGGACTTTGGTAACAGGAAAATAATATCAACTATGTTTGGACAGACTTCTGGTAGCGTGTGTTTTTTGTGATATAGCTAGATAAGTTATTATATAACCTGCTGAGCAATTGAAATTCTCATTCAATCGTCATGGTAACAGGTGAAAGCAAAGTTAAGGAAGTAACCAACTCTCTGATAGTTTGAGCCGTCATCTGTGCATTTTGGTATATACTTATATATGACCCCCTCTTCAAAGTTGGCCGACCAATAATCAGGTGTTAAGTAATAATCTTTTGACGATAAGAACTTTTTTTATTCATATGAAACGGAAGCCTTGACACAGGCCTTTCAAGTTTTCAGCTCTTATCGTTTAGATGAAAATATTTATATACAATATACATATAGGTAGCAAAAAAAAAAAAACGCATGTACTTTAGCCGTAGATGGGGTGATTGTGTGGTCAATCAAGAAAATAAACTAACATCAATTCGATTTTGTTTTCACAGTCAATTGAAATGTCCACAAACGAGGCGCTCTTTAATCGTCCTGGCCCCAATCGCCTGAGGCCAGCGGAGGTCTATCGCACCACCGTACCCACAGAGGCAGTTAAGATACGGATGCAAAAGGATGGACTCGGGGCCGAGGAACCCATCTCTATACCCGGCCTCCTGAAGCGCACTGTCAACAATTATCCCGAGTATCCGGCGTTGCGTTCGAAGAACGGCAAAAATGGCTACACGACTGTTACCTACAGGTAAGCATCGAGAGAGAAGTCGCTAAGCTAATTAGCCGCCTTTCGATTTTTACGCTTCTTGGCCAAATTCGTTTAACGTTGATTGAATTTAATCAACCGCTAACCACCCAACCCATCTGATGCCAACATCTTTCCATTCGACAGACAATATGAGCAAAAAGTCCATCAGGTGGCCAAAGCCTTCATTAAACTGGGCCTAGAGGAGCATCATTCGGTTGGTGTCCTGGCCTTCAATTGCGCCGAATGGTTCTACTCGGCCATGGGTGCCATCCATGCACGCGGTATTATAGCTGGCATCTATACCACAAATTCGGCAGACGCTGTCCTCCATGTGTTGGATAACTCCAAGGCTCAGATCGTTGTGGTCGATGACTCCAAGCAGATGGATAAAATTCACGCCATACGCGATAAGTTGCCCAATCTAAAGGCTGCCATTCAGATTCAAGAACCCTATGCTCCATACCTGAAGAAGGAGGATGGCTACTATAGGGTGAGTCTTTGATTGGGTTTTAATCTTCATTAAACTTTTATTTGATAATATCCAATGGGGTTTTACCTTTTTCCTTTTATACAGTGGTCGGAAATCGAGTCGATGAACGTTAGCGATGTGGAGGACAAGTTCAAGCAGCGTCTGGAGAGTATTGCCATCAATGAATGCTGTTGTCTGGTCTATACTTCCGGCACTGTCGGTATGCCCAAGGGTGTAATGCTGTCACATGATAACATCACCTTCGATGCCCGCGGCATTATCAAATCGCTGGAGAAGATTGTGGTGGGAGCTGAATCTATAGTATCGTATTTACCACTTTCCCATGTGGCTGCCCAAACGGTTGACATTTACACAGCGGCTGCCATTGCCTGCTGTATTTGGTTTGCCGATAAGGATGCCCTAAAGGGGACTCTGGTCAAATCATTGCAAGATGCCCGTCCCACACGATTCATGGGTGTTCCCAGGGTCTATGAAAAGTTCCAGGAACGTATGGTTGCCGTTGCCAGTTCTAGTGGTAGCTTCAAAAAAATGCTTGCCGGCTGGGCCAAGGGCATCACATTGAAGCACTATATGGAGAGTCAAGGGTAAGTAGCCAAGAGCCTAAACAAAAAAGAAAAAAAAAAAAAACAAAAATGTGCTTCAACTTTAACTTTGTGTGCGCATAAATTATGCAAAAAGGATGCACAGTTAAAGTGGCTTCCAACTCCCTTCCTATGCACAATCCCAGCCTTTGCCGTGTTTTGGTCCGCTAAATTATGCAAGTGCTTCACTTGGCAACGGCGTGCTCTGGTTTTAAGCGAAAATCACTGACAACAACAACATTCCTCATACGTCACGTGGAACCTACCAGCAAAAGCTCCTTGCTGGCATTTACCAGAACATGCCATGGCGGACACGAGCCAAGGAGTAAACACATCGGGATTTTCTAGGAGATATTTGGCTAGCGTGTGTGTCAGGCTTTCAATGTACAAAAATATCAAGGAAAACTAAGCCTTTAGCCTTGTCGCGTTAAATATACTCTTTACATTAGTTGATGTTTAAAAGGATTTCCTAATTCAGACTGCAGGTACATTTCAATCTTTCAAATCAAAGTCTCTTAAATGCTAAATAGTTAGAATTTAATTGAGGGGCATGGCTATCCAAAATGGCTCAAAACCCTTATACCCTTTGCAAGGGTACACAAAAAGTGCTTTAGCAGTGATTAGATTAGAGACATAGAACAAGACTGTAGAAAAATGAGATACTAAGGTACTAAAAGATAAATTGATAGACTCAAAGAGAAGAACTCTTTGAGCTTAGCTAGAGTTGTCTTTAAAAGTGTAACTGGAATGCCTTTCGACTGCTTTTATGGCCAAAATGCATAAAGTTGTTTTTGCCATCTCATAATTTAAACAAACTTGTAATTAAACTTTTCACATTTATCACACTTACAGGAAAACCTCGGGCGGTTTCCGTTACAAGATTGCCAAGTCGCTCATCATGTCCAAGGTGAAACAGGCCTTGGGTTTCGATCATGTGGTTACTTTGGTCAGCGCCGCTGCTCCCATGTCACCGGAGACCAAGAAATATTTCCTTAGTTTAGATTTGAAAATTCTTGATGCCTTTGGCATGTCTGAGACTGGAGGATGTCACACCATTTGCCTGCCTGACTCGGTGGCCCTCAATTCCATTGGCAAAACGATGCCCGGCTGTGAGTCGAAGATCATCAATAAGGATGAAAACGGACACGGTGAATTGTGTATACGTGGACGTCATGTGTTTATGGGCTATATTGACAACAAGGAGAAGACCGAAGAGTCACTGGATGATGATTGCTGGTTGCATTCCGGTGATTTGGGCTATATCGATGATAAGGGCTATGTTTGCCTAACAGGACGTTCCAAGGAGATTATTATTACCGCCGGCGGAGAGAATATTCCACCAGTTCATATTGAGAATATGATTAAAAAGGAATTGGATGGTATTTCCAATGCCTTCCTGGTGGGTGAGCAACGCAAATATCTTACTGTGCTGCTAACAATTAAGGTGAGTTTCACATAGATGATACAATTCTTTAGTAAATAACTAAACTCATTTTCTTTGGGACCAGACCGAACTGGATAAGGATACTGGTGAGCCACTGGATGAGCTTACCCACGAGTCTTCGGTATGGATGAAATCATTGGGAGTTGAATACAAGACTCTATCGGAAATCCTCAAGGCTGGTCCATGCCCAAAGGTCTGGAAATCTATTGAGGATGGCATTAAACGGGCCAACAAACACTCCATCTCGAATGCCCAAAAGGTGCAAAAGTTCACCATTTTGCCACATGATTTCTCCATACCCACAGGTGAATTGGGGCCTACTCTAAAGGTCAAGCGTAATGTGGTAGCTAAACAATATGCCGATGAGATTGAGAAACTCTATGCCTAGAAAGCAAAAAAAAAAGGCAAATCAAGGAACCTGAGCTTTAAACCAACAACAAAACACACAAAAACTGAATTAACTGAATTTAACGGACTTTTTCATGCCATTCATCGAGTGCCAGTTTTAGGATAGAAAAAACGAATTGACACTGAAGTCAACGTTTAGGACAATTATGCTAGTATGCTTGTGCCTACAAATAGTCCTTAGATCAACAAACTATTCTGATTTCTACCTACACACATATATATATAAATATATAGTTATATATAGGTGTATATACTATATAGAGAGATCTTTTATACTTAGTACTTTTTTAAGTCTAACAAGCAAATTGTATTTAATTTGTTTTTATTTTTTATTTACTTGAAACGCAAGACACAAAAAAAAACACACAAACTTGTTTATTGTCTGAAATTTATACAATAAATATTTTTGCTTAGATATATGTCAAAAGAGTGGTTTAGATCGTTCTATTAATCGGGGAAAGTGGATCTTCCCCCTACAGCTGTATTGATTGCCCCTCATCTACTGCAATTGGTGATTCGCTGCCATCTTCTAAGCCTTTGGCCAAACGTTCTGCCACACGTTGCATTAACTCCTCGACACTCATCTCGATCTTAATGCAAGCATGACGATGGACATCATAACGTTGATCTTGACCACATTTAATGCGTTCACATTTCAAGTTCAAACTGAACCAACTGCTCACATCCTTATAACCGGGACGACATTCGCATTCATTGTGGGCGATGCATTGGCTGTGCTCCGGACAACCGCCATGGCAAATGGGTCGGCAATTGAATTCGTGGTTTTTCTGCTGATGCTGATGGGAATGCTGATGATGATATGAATGCTCATAGCCCCGCATGCAGCGGCATTTGTTGGGTTCCATGCAATAGCTGTGGGCGGGACAGGCCTCCAGACAGATGGGCTCACAGAAACCAAAAAGTATGGTACGATAACCAGGGCAACAGACTTGAACCGTATCCCAACGAATGCGTTCCTCATAGACCACGTATTGCTCCGTATCTGTGCTGTCACTTGGCGACTTGGTAACCGGCACCTGGTACTTGACACTAATATTCTTTTGGCAATGACCATTCGTGATGGCAAAGCCCAGACCGGTTGTTGCCATTAGACCTAGACTGAATAGGAGTAGTGGGACCACGGCTGCGATTGCCGACAGCATTGTGCGTACTTTGTGGTCACTCCAAGTGCACTAAACGCAGCATCAGTTGATAAAAGTGAAATTCTTTTGTTCGACCATCCTCTTGGGACAGACAAGGCAGACAGTTTGCCAGATGATGATAAGTCGTTACAGCGTTTGTTTTGCAAATGTCGTCTTATCAGGGAATTGTCGCAGCATTGGAAATGTACCGAGACGACTTGATCGCACATTTCACATCGAACATGTTGCAAGTTCCTGGAATATCGATCAGAGTTGCAGTTTCGTTCTAAGTTCAATTGAATTCGTTTCGTTGAACGAAGCAATCAAAATCTTCTCATGGAAGCATTTTCTTCTGGAAGAATTTAAAACAAAATAGGTAAGCATTTAGTCACTTTTTTGGAAATAATTTTCTTCATGTAGCTTTTTCTGCAGGTTTTTCTAGCCTGGTCCACTGAGTGGATATGCTGTGAGGTCTGTAATGAACCCACTACCCGCTTCAGTAGTTGTCTTATTGTGGGATCAAAAAGTAGAAGCTTGTTCCCATCTTATTGCCCTTCCAATAGCTTTTATATATTCATATCCAAGTGCGTATGGCAAAATGTTCCTCCCATTACATGGCAAATGGGATAGTCTCCTCTTCAAGTGATAACTTCTGCATCTATTTTGGTAATCTGTACCGGTTTGCCTTTGATTGGATAATACTCCAGAAGATCTGAATAATGTAATAAAAACGATTGTCTATGTTGAATAATATTTATAAGACTTTACTTTAAAATTTAAACGAATTATAATTAAACATTTTCTATTTCCATTGTGTAAAGGGTATAGGAATATTTAGTCTAAATTAAATTAAAAGAATATATACATACATTTATATGTATGTACACAGAACAGAATATATGTATGATATGTAAAATATAGTTTTAAACAAAAAATATCAAAGAAGCTAACTTCGGCTATGCCGAAGTTTATATACCCTTGCAGTATACTTGGCAATAATATTTTTCCTTTTTGAAATTTCTTTCCCTGCAACTTAATTCATCAATACACAAACAAAATATTATTTCTCTTTTTACCACAAGTTTTTCTTCTTCCATCATTTTCTAAGCAAAGCACGGCACGCATACACATACAGTTCATGTAGCGTTGCGTCTGTGTGTGTATGCGTGTGCTCTGTTGATTTGATGATGGCAGTAGTAGGCAGCAAGCAGCGCTGCCGGCAGCGTTTGAACCGATTTATATTGACTGTAACTTGTGTTCTATTTATCGGATCAGATTCAAATTTTGGGATCTGAGATTTTATATCTATTACTATCATATTGGTAAATTTCATGGGGATACTCCAATTTTTGCAAAAATGTTTCTTCTAGAGCTATATGATATAGTGGTCCGATCCCAAAGATTTTCATACTTTATCTCACCCGGGTAAAAAAAAGCTCCCAAAAAAAATTTCATCCCGATAGCTCTTAAGATGGCTGAGTAAAACGCGTACGCACCGACGGACAGACGGACAGACGGTCAGACGGACAGACGGACATGGCTATATCGACTTAGCTTCTCATGCTGATCAAGAATATATATACTTTATGGGTCGGAAACGTCTCCTTCTGTGCGTTACAAACATCTGACCAATTTTATAATACCCTCTGCAAGGGTATAAAAACAAATTTTTTTAAGGTTAAAATCCTAAATTTTTTTAATATCATAATTTGAAATTTTTAAGTGCATAATTTTAGGCTTCGCTGTTAGGACTTAGCAAATTTTATTGCATACTTGTTTAAATTGACCTTCAACGCTTTTTAAAAAATGGCAAATTATTTACCACTTTTAGTGGTATCTTAGTGGGTTTCAATCTCTTTTATTATATTTCTATTTACAATATTCAAGCCATCTAATGCTTAAAAGAAAGTCTACCATTTATCCATCCACGTGAAATACTTAACATCTGCTCCCATGCTTATTCACTCATTTCCTATCAAATATCACTCACTAGATATTTAATAAACATTGCTTCATCCTAAGGACTCTACTTGGTCTATGTGAATTACCCTTGCGAGGTTCACTGGCAAAGTTTGTAAGACAAACTAGCAATTTACTCTACTTTTTAATGAACAACCATATTTAGACATGCGTTTTAATAAGGACTTTGAATTATTTATTCGTATTAGATGTATTGTACATTTACCAAATGGATTGGTATTTTTTATTTTTTTTAAACAAATAGAGAAATTTTGAAGTGGCCTAAATGAATAAAAAATAATCCTTGCAGAAAGCATTGTTTATGGACAATTTTCAAGCTACGAAATGTTATAAATTTTTTAAAAAGAATAAATAATTTTCCCTTGATCAGCCTTTGTCGATAGCTGAATACTTAATGGTTAAATTACTTCCCAAAATCCTTTCCTAACATTTTGCCACTTCTGTCAAAGCAAATCTTCTTACTCCTCATTCGTTTGAGGGGTCTTTTGACTATATTCTAAGAATAACTTGTATTTTGTCGACAAAAAGACAAAACAACCACTGGCATTGCATATATGTACTTATGTACATATGCATGTATGTATGTATATTCATCATTAATATCTGAGAAAAAGCGAAAAAAAGAAACAGCTGAGCAAATGCCGACTTTTGCTAATGCCAGCGTCAACGTCAGCGTCGCCGCTTACTATTCCAGAGAGTGCTAGCCTAACCATATTGAGTTTGTTGTCTGGTCTCCCAAAACACAAGTTGGATAAGTATTATAAGTATGTACATACATACATATGTACAAATGTACATACCTTAGCTACTACCTACTTACTAGCTAACATGTTGTACGGGTATCTCATAGCTATCTGCATAAATATGTATGTTCGTATATGTAAAGACAGCTACTGATGAGTTGATGGAGAAGGATGGGCGGGGCAACAACCATCCAAACAAACAACCAACCATCCATTCATATCCATACCCGTTATACATGTGTGTACATACAACGACATCGACTAAGTTTTGCATATGAATATTGTGCGTTTGTGTTGCTCGATATATACAAATAAACATGAGCAGAAAGCAGGCGAACAGAAGTGATTAGCAGGCAAAGGCAAAAATGTAGTCAGAGGCAAAAGGCAAATATGTGTATGCAATGTTGTTATTGCTGTTGTTGTACTTGTAGCTTGTGTAGTAGACGGACTTTAATGTTACCCCATATGAGAAGCTAAAACGGTAACAGGCGACGACGTCGGCGACGTTCTCTTCAAAAAAAAAAACAAACTTTTGTACGTAATGTTGTGTGTTTTTACATATGTATACGTATGTAAGTAAGTATCTAGCTAGCATGCACATATAAATGAATATACATATGTATATATTTGTATAAATATGTACATACAGTTGTAATGAGCAGAAGAGAAAAAAAAGGAAAACACATGTGTATGTATGTATGTATGTACATGTATACAAAATAAAAGCGAAGCAAGCAGAAGCAAAGCGAAAGCCAAAACCAGAAATGGGCATGAAAATGAAATATAATAGGTAAGTGGGGGGGGTGGCGAGCAGTCAGGTGGGGGGCACTGTGACGTCGAGCAATTTAAATATGTATGGGTGTAAGTTTTGGTGAAAACATATGTAACCTGTATGTTGTATGCTGTCTGACTTGTTCATATGTACATATATATGTATGTATGTACATATCCATGTGTGCCGATAAGTTTGAGTGAGCCCACCGCTTGCTCTCATCATGATGACGATGACGATAATGACGATGATGACGTAGCAAAATCAGTATGTATGTATGTATGTATGTACTTGGCTACACCAACAAATACAACAGCTTAATTTGTTGTGATTATCGGCATTCAGCGAGTTAAACGTTTAATAATTTGCCTCAGAAACACTGGCTGTCAGAAAAATTAGCATGCTCCACGGTACATTAAACCAGCGAGGCCATAATAATAAGAATGATTTAAAATGGGTTAAACATTTCGGCTTTCACTGCGCCAATTTTGTAACCTGAACTTCAATTTGGTCGCTTAATCAATGCAAATTAAAAGATTACCTCCTATAAATAACCTAAATATAAGTGTTCAGGGTAATAATGCAAATTAGAAGATAAATGAATATCGGTCAAAAACGATTAGCAATTGCAATGTTTTTTTTCTTTTTACAAATTTTAAGCATTAATAGTGAGTCAATCAGATTTTTTTTCGACTGTTTCGTTCAATTTCTAAACGATTTCAAAAAATTTAAATAGCAATTTGGCGTATTTTAAAATGTTATTATATATTTAAATATTTAAAAAATTAATTTCGACCCGATTCGAAAAAAGCATGATGTTTACATCAAGATTTTTTGCGAAAATTGGCAAAAATGTTAGTTCTTAAGATTTTAATGCAGATTGAGTTACATTATTCTAACTTTAAAATAATGGCGCAAATTTTTGTAATATTCAAAAAATGGACTAAATTAGATATTCAAATTCACAATAAAGAGTCCATGCATTGTTACATATTCGCAAAGTTAAGTGTTTTTAAGAATTTTCAGAATGTTTCAAGTTAAAGTTTTATCAATTACGAATGAATGAACAATGAATCAAGTTATTAGTGGAGACTAGCATTTGCTTATCCTGCTATGTTTATTTGTATAAACATAAACATATGTTAGGCTGAATAATACCAGAGGTAATTGTTTGAATAATTGAACATTTCTTGGTACAAGAATATGTTTAATTTTTTGGAAATTTGAATCTAAAATTATGCAACAAGCAGTCCAAGCATTCAAATTAGAAGGATTGGAATACAGAAACATAAAAGCTAACATTGCTTTTTAAGTTACAAAGCGACGAGAAGTCATATATGAATATATTTTCAGCCTATTGCATACTTTTGGGAGCAAATTTCTCTTTTTGATTTGCTTTATTATCAAATATTCCAGAAATAAAAGGAAAATAATTACCAAATCCAAAATGTATTTTTTAAATTTGCATTTTTCTTTAAAAGTTTCTTCATCCTTTAAAAAAAATGAATTTTTTAAGGACCCCTTATACTTCAGGCTTATCACTCTTTATGAAATTTCTTGGCTTAATTTAATGATTTCAAAAGTTGCTTATTCATTCCTAGTTTAAGGAAACTTCCAAGTCCTTTGTATGTACCTTAAACCGAAAAGTTTTTTTTTTTGTAATCTTATTAAATTAAGTTAAATTTACGTTTATGTCTTTAAATAAATGTATGAATTTGATTTCATTTTACAAGCGAACCCTTTCCCCCAATTTCAATTTCAATCATGACTTACACAATTGATAGTTGACATTACTCGGTTATCTTCCGTTGAGTCTGCTTGAATTCAGATTTCAGCTTATCTGGGCTGGCATGTAACATTCATTGGTCGTATAATCATGACAACGCATAAATAATTGCCCTCACATACCCCATTTCCATTCGAATCTGAATAGTAGGCCTGGAGAATTTTCCATTATGGAGACGCAAAGTGCGGCATCATCGAAAACAGAGAGTGCATCTCATCGATGCGTAGCCAAAAACAGATAAGACCCAGGCCCAGGGCCTTATGACAGTGACAGAAATGACGATGAGAATGATGGGGTATTGAAAATGGAAACATACATATTATAGAAGCCATAGGCTTTTGTGACTTCTTCGGTCAAGCGATTAGCAGGCAAAAGTCCAAGAACATCCAATGGTCTTGTGAAGTTTCAATGACGTAAGTGCATTTGTGCATTACTGATATGCATTTATTCCTTTAAATGTATGTATGTTCAAAGATGTCTTTAATAAGATTATGATAAACGATAGGATTAGTAGGATTGTCAATTTAAAAAGTATTAATTTAAAGTATTATTAAAAAGTTGGAATGTCATAAAGGGAGAAAATGTTAGTTTTTACAAAGTATTTCGCAACATCCTTTTAAAAAAAAACCTTTTAAGAATCATTGTAAAACGAAAATGAGATGAAGACTTTTTGAAAGACCTGGTGGAGACAGTCGATAGGTGCGTTAGTGTTAGTCTACATACATATGTATGTATGTATATGTATGTATGTATGTCCAATTTTTTAAAGTTTTTCTTAAAATCTAGATTTATTTTGCGTGAATTTCCTTTGGCCTCCCCATATCAGTCAATACCTATGCATCTGCACACCATACAAATGTGGCGAAATTGTGAAGAGTCTCTAAGCTTTGCGGGTAGCATAAGCAAAAATTTGTTGTCGCTTTCACATTGAGTTGGACAATTTTGTCACCTGACGATATCTTGAAGCGTTGTTAGTGTTTTGTTGTGTTAATGATGGTATTAATAGAAATAAGCACAGTTTTAAATACCGGTTGTTATTGTAATTGGTATTTATGCGAATGACTGACTGGTCAGTAAAAGAGAGAGAGAGAGAGTGAGTGAGGGAAAAAGACCTTTCCGAAAGAGAGAGACAGAGTCAGAGCGAGAATGACAAGTGAGAGCGGGTTAATATATGTATGTACATACATATGTATGTATGCATGTATGTATATTGTTGTTGTTATCTTTCCCATTCTGACTGATATGCTTGGCAAGTAGAAATGAGTTTAGTTGCATGATGTGGGGGAGGGGAGTGGACGATTGCCAGAAGGGGATACGAAGGCATTGCAATATATGTGGATGTGTGTGCGTGTGTGTTGGGGAATATGTATGTACATACACGCTTGTTTGTCAATATATACACATGTTATTTGATTTTCGTTTCGCTTTTTATGTCTGTCTGTCCGCCCCACTGCCGCTGTGAGAGTGAGTGTTAGTGCCTGTGCGTGTGTGTGTGTTTGCCGCACTTCTGTTGCTCGGTACATGAATATAAATGTTGTTTATCTGCCCTCCGCCTTACTGCCCGACCTATACCCCAAACCCCTCCCCAACGACGTCTACATAGCAGTAGTTTAGTGTGTGTATCGTTTGCGAGTGTGCCAGTATGTTTGTGTGTGTGGTATGTGCATGAATATGTGTTGCTTCTTTATTGTTGTGTGTACTTGTTGTTGTTGTTTTTGCTGCTGCTGCTGTTGTAGCTTTGTCTGGCTCACTTGCTGCTGCTGCTGCTCGTATGAACTTTTTTTTTTTTTGCTTTGGCTTTTGTATTCGGTCGGGGGGTCTTTCGGTCTGGCCTCTTGCTAATCAATGCTGTGCGCCGGGTTATTTCGCTATATCTATATGTACACAAACAAATCTACAAAAGTCACAGACATGCACATGCTCATGTTGTATTATTCGAATCACTCCCCTCCGCCCATATACCAGCACCTCCCCACCCCATCTACTATATGAGATTGGTGCGTGTAAATTGTATGTACAACAAAACACAATGTTTTGTCGGTATTACATATGTATGCAAAAAGAAGAAGAGTAGGCTCACATATGTATGTACATCAAAACATTCAGAGTACATAATATATGTACATACATACATACATATGTAAGTATGCATATCATTTAAGCTATAGAAAAAGTAAAGGCTAACCGCTAGAAATATGAATGGAAAGGCGACAACGCACTATTCCCAGCCAAGAAAGGGGGGGGTGGCAGAACCAGAAAATAAAAACGAACCCTTCTTGACCTTAGTTTTTTCCATGTTTATGGTTTTTGAGGGGTAAGTGAGAGAAATATGTATGTATGTGTGACATATTTGGCTATTCCATGGTGTTTATGTGGGCATAACGGTTGTTTCTTTTACCAGTTGTTGGCCTTGACTAAGGAAACTCAAATCAAATGGTTTCATACTCTCAGCAAGAAGAGTAATTTATTCAAAAGTCTGCAAAGTAAGTTGTCATTTAAGAAAGGATCCTTATTGTAAAATATATACATACATATGTATGTACATACATACATACAACAATTTTCCATATTTGAAGTTATTTAAGGGTATACATTCTTCGGCAGTATCAATTCGCATTATGTTTGAATTCCTAGAAATTCATGATTATTTTCTTTTAGAATGGACTTAATTTTATAAAGAATTTTCTTCTTTCAATTCCCTTAGTGCTAAAATAAATTGAAAAAAAAAACAAATTAGAATAAACTTTAAAAATTAAAAACAACTACAAATAAATCTGAATTGCATAGCAAGACAGGCGAGGAAAATTAAGATTACTTAAACATAATTATACTCATACTGAAAATTTGACATACTCGGGGTAGTTTCTCGATCTGTATTCCATTTGGGCATTGTAAGACAGCAAATTTCAGAAGTTTTCGATTCTTTTTACAATGTTTTTATGTTATCATAACAATTTTAAAAGTAATCCGACATGTTCATATGTACAATATACATTTAGATTATTATTATTGTTAAATTTACTGCTGATCTACATATTAAGTGATCTGATTAATTGCATGACGTTTTCCAAATTGCAAGATATTTTTTATATAAATGGCCGCCTATAGTAATTTTGGTTAATGATCATTAGCGTCTCACAACTCCCAAAATTGTTTTGAAAGATTCGTAATCTCTTATTGTTTAAGCCGTGCTTTAAAAATTCTGTGTTTAGTTTAAACAATTGAACTTTTTGCTGCCTTTTAATAGTCAAAATTAGTCTGTAGCATAATTAAGATGACTTTATGGATATATGTATGTATCTTTTCTAATGCCAGTTACATATGTACATATGTACATACATACATATGTATGTTTTTATTTTCATATATTGCTATGCCTCCATAAGGTCCACTCTAAAACTAAATTCTTTTATTGTTACCGTTTGTTGTCAGTTTGTAGTTAAGGTGAGCTTTCTTTTGCCCCCCACTTATCCATTTACAACTATCTAACAATACAAACAAAAATATATTCATATCTACATAGATACTTACATATGTATGTATGTACATTATATACATATTTGTATACATATATAGAGAAGTATTTGTATATAAAGCTCTCTCCGATTTTTATCTTTCGCTTTATTTGAGATAATTCCCCCATATACCGTTACACATATTACACACACTTAGCCATAGATTTGTATGTACAGAAATACTATAACGAAACAAAAAAAAAACAAAACAACTGCAACTATTTGTGTTGTGTATAGTTTTGATGCAATAAACACATTCCCCTCGCGGCCGCCCGCCCGTACCCATACCTAGCGACTGCTCTTCATACACTCTCTCCTTAGTTGCTCGCGCTATTTGCCACTCCCCACTCCCCACTCCCCGATTTCTCCACCCTCCCCCCATAAGCTCCAATCGCTGAATTGCCTACACTTGTTACGGATTCATGGGCTGCTGTTCATTGGTAAATAATTTCATAATAATGTTGTTGTTGGCAAACATAATAAAAGATAAGCCGCAAAATGGAGTGGGGTATAGAAAAAAAATAACAACAACAAACTACATACATACATAAGCAAACAGCATACAAATTACAACAATTACAATTGTGTTAATAATATTTCATTTTGATTGCGATATCATTGTCCATGCATACATATACAATACAATACAAATGACTGCATATTTACATAGCGAGTGTGAGCGAGACAGAGAGAGATATATGTATGTATAAACATATGTACATATATGCGGCAACATGGTTAGATGGACACTTTTGACATTTTGCAATAAAATAAATTAAACAATAAATTATAAATTTGTACAAAAAATGACTGTTTGAGTAGCAGGCGCACAGAAGACCAAACACTGTACTTGAACGTCCACGACGGCGACGACGACGCCAGCAGCGTCAATGATGATGATGACGACGACGACGACGCCAACGTTTTGGGTCTGAGCTTCGGACTGGTGTTTGTGTGAAAGTATTTGTTTTTTTTTTTTTTACTGCCGCCTCTGTTGCTTCTATTCCCAATGCTGCTGTGTGTGTGTGCAGTGCGTGTGTACTTAAGTGTATGTGTGTGAGTGTGTGCGGCTGAGTGACCAACTGGGTGTGCATACATGAGTGTGTGTGTGTAGGGGTAGACATACCCGCTATAAAATCATGTTTTATGTACGACAAATAAACCATCAGACGCACTTTCCCTATATACTATGTACCTGTATTGTATATACACATATGGATAACCGTAACCCAGTTTTTCCCCACAATACACACACACACACACATACATATGTGTGTATTTTTATGCATGCCTGACCTAACCCTCTGAATATATGTACATACATATGGTCGGTCTGTATATTAAGAGATCGTCTGTGGCTAATTGCCTCAGGTCAGTTACCAAATGCTACTCGAAATGCGAAATTTTGAGGGAAATTTGTGTAGCAGGCAAAAATATTGGAAGTATTGTAATCAAAAGTAGTTGATTGGAATTTTTATAAATTAACCATTTAAAAAAGTGTCTTTTGGACACAAAAAAGGTTTTGAATTTATGTAGTTGTGGTTTTGATTTTTATCAAAAATTTTGAATTGCCGGCTCGAATTCAATAAATAAGAACATTCTTTCTTTTTAACTGCTCCTTCGATCTACATCAGGGGCTACAACAAATATGTAAGCATATGTATGTATGTATGTATGTACATATGTACATACAGTGACGGCAAGAAATTTGACACATAATTTTTTGTTGACTTTAAATTCTGACTTCATTCGATTTTTATATAATTTTAGTGAAAAGTTTTAATGTGTTAATTTATAGCGTTGAGTTGGTCATTTTATCGGGAAAATGTACCGTAAAGGGGTCTAATTGGTTTCTTTTTTATTTTATCAAATGAATTTTGATAAAAAGCCCCAAAATTTTGGACCTGGCAAAAAAAAAAGACACATTTAAAATTTTTTTAAAATTGATCGTACACCTTTGGACCCTAAGAAAAAGTATACATACATACATACAATTTTTAAGTTTTACATTGTTATATGCAGATAACCATAGAAACATAAAATACATAAAACATTACATTTCATTGTATTTACCCGTGGCCTCTGCAATTATTTACCACCGAACTTAGAATTGTTTTCAGTTTTTCAGTTAATAAATAAATATAATTTTTCCATAATTTTAAACAACAAACTTTAAACAGCTAAAGGACACAAGACTGATCACTTTTCGTGGTCTCTTAAATTTATTTAAAACTATTTTGGCCCTGTGATTTTTGGTCTAAACAGCTTTCCAACAAAAAAATCTTCGGGGAAATACATTGTTGTTTGTTAGAGTAAATACTCTCGATTTCACATTTAAGGTTAACAGAACCTCTATATGTATACTATGTATATATACATCTCATTAATCTCGTGAAAAGTCAAAGTTATGTTCCTTAATATTTTTATTAAGGTTTATGGGTATTTCCAAACACTAGGTAAAGCGAATTGAAGTTTTAAGACCATAGGTACTTGGATATTTTAAAATAATTTTTATTTTAATGGGAGACACTTTATGTCACAACATGTTGCATGGTTAATTTGGTTATAAAAAATATTTAAAAATCATGAAAGTTATAAATAAAACGTAAAGGTAGCCAGACTTAAACTTTATACTTTAGACGAGAAAATTCTGTGACGTAAGTCAGTTGATTAAAGTTTCGTAACCCCTTAATAAAGTGTTAATTGTGGGTCTTTTTTAATTTTCGTCACTCAATGAATTTAAAATAAAAATTATGTTGCTAGCTGCAATACTACATGGAACTATTGTTTATATACAATGTGAGTGTCCATAATCAAAATTTTGTCTAGCATGTTATCTCCATGGAAAAAACAAAAAAGGCAAAAGTGTGCTGATCTCATTGCCCCCAAACAAACTAATCGAGAGCCGGAACCTGAACTTAGGAGCCAAAAACCCAATAGAGTCTCAACTCAGATTTTGGTGGTAAAATGATAAGAGAACAACTGAAAGACTCCTATCGGATGGCCACGTGCGCCTAAAGGTCTATTGAATCGATTGAAGAAGCATTTGACTAATCGACGCTTTCAAAATCTCAAGAGACACATTATGAGCAATAGAGATTATATACGGAGCCGGTAACCTATTTATGGTCAACGTCATATGTCTGCTTGCCTGCTTGCTGTTGCTTCTGCGGGCTCCTCTCGTACATTCTCGTTCTTATCACTCGCCCATATATAGAGGTTTGACGAACGTTCTGACATTCATTTACTGTACGAGCCTTCAGCATGAACGACGTGGATCTAAGACAGAGCATCGACAGTGGCAAACTGAAGCCTGCCACGAGTTATACGAGTACCTCACTCCATGAAGGAGTTAAACTCCGTTTGGGTGAGACGGGACCCCTGTCTGAATTGCCACCAACGACATTGCCGCAGATGTTTCGCGAGACATGTGAAAAATATGCTGATCATCCTGCTCTCACCTGGGAGACACCAGGAGCTGGCGATCAAGGCTGGACCACATTGAGCTACAAGGATTATCAGAAACAAGTGGAACAAGTCGCCCTATTGCTGATCGATGCTGGTTTGGAGGAGCGCAGCTCTTTGGGTGTCTTGGCTTTCAATTGCCCCGAATGGTTCTTTGCCGAATTTGGAGCCTTGAGAGCTGGTGGCGTGGTAGCTGGCATTTATCCGAGCAATTCGGCAGAGGCTGTGCGTCATGTGCTGGATACAAGTGAGGCAACTGTTTGTGTGGTCGATGATGCTCAGCAAATGGCCAAATTGAGAGCCATCAAGGAGACTTTGCCACGTCTGAAGAGTGTCATTCAATTGCATGGACCATTCGAGTCGTTTGTCAATCAGGAGAATGGCTATTACAGCTGGCAGAAACTGGTGGAGAAGGTCTACCCGAATACCTTAAAGGAGGAACTTTTGCGACGAGAGAAACTTATCTGTGCAAATGAATGTGCCATGCTTATATTTACCTCTGGCACTGTGGGATTGCCCAAGGCAGTGATGCTCTCACATGATAGCATTGTCTTTGACACCAAAGCCATTGATCTATCAATGCGGGACATAGAATTGGGAAAGGAGCGAATGGTTAGCTATCTACCATTGAGTCATATAGCAGCTCAAATCTTTGATATATTTCTGGCCATGCAACATGGTGGATGTGTTACATTTGCGGATAAAGATGCCTTGAAGGGAACTCTAGTGAAGACATTCCTCAAGGCCAAGCCAACTAGAATGTTTGGAGTTCCACGTGTCTTTGAGAAGTTTCAAGAGCGTCTGGTTGCTGCAGAGGCCAAAGCCAAGCCATATTCTCGTTTGATTTTAGCCAAGGCTCGCGGGGTAGTGGCCCAACATCAAATGGCCAGCATTTTGGGGTAAGTTTTTCTTGAATGTTACAAAGAGACTTTAAAAATAAACCATGTGTTTTTTTTAGTGAGAAACATTCTATATATTCGTCATCGAAATATTGGCTGGCCTCTCGTGTCGTTCGTCCCATACGCCAAATGTTGGGTCTTGATAGTTGTAAAACTTTCCTCACAGGCGGCGCTCCTGTGTCCGATGAAATGAAGAACTTCTTCCTGGGCTTGGATATGCCTTTGGGTGAATGCTATGGCATGTCGGAGACGGGTGGAGCCATCACTTTGAATGTCGAAATCACAAATCTCTTCAGTTCTGGCCAACCGATTTGTGGTCTGGAAGTTGAGATCAAAGAACCAGACGCAAATGGACACGGTGAAATATGTATGCGTGGTCGCAGCAACTTTATGGGTTATCTGGGACAGCCCGATAAGACTGTGGAGGCTATCAAAGAAGATGGTTGGCTGCACAGCGGTGATCTCGGCTATCTGGATGAGCATGGTAATGTAGTAATATCGGGACGGCTCAAAGAATTGATTATAACGGCGGGAGGGGAAAATATTCCACCCGTTCACATTGAAGAACTGATCAAAAAGGAATTACCCTGTGTCAGTAATGTCCTTCTAATCGGAGATCATCGCAAATATCTCACAGTGTTGATATCACTGAAAACCAAATCTGATTCAAAGACTGGCATACCATTGGATGCATTGCGTGAGGAGACAATCGAATGGTTGAATGAATTGGATCTGCATCAGACGCGTCTTTCGGAACTTTTGGGCATATCGGGAGATCTGCAATTACCCAATGATGCAGCTGCTCTAACTGCCGCCTTGGCTATTAAGGCGGAGCCAAAACTTTGCGAAGCCATCGAAGCAGGCATTAAGCGAGCCAACAAGAATGCCATTTCCAATGCCCAGAAAGTTCAGAAATTTGCTTTAATACCACATGAATTCTCATTGGCCACTGGTGAATTGGGACCCACTTTGAAAATACGTCGAAATATTGTTCATGCCAAATATGCTCAAGTTATTGAGCGGCTCTATAAGTAAATTAAGTAGACTTTTCTCTTAATAATATTATGTATTATAAAACACAAAACACACATGATATACAATTATATACATATATTCCATTATTTTAGTTTGTAAAATTAGAATTAATAAAAATAATATTGAAATTTAGTTCAACGTTTTTGCTTTAGAGTTTCTACAAAAAAAGAGGAAATTAGAAGGGAAATTCTTATCATTCATTACTTACTCCTCCATTCATGCCCTGTATTTTCTTCAATCTTTCCTTTCTGTCCACAAAACGACGAAGCCAGCGAAGACCTGCAAATGCTATGGCTATGGCCACCAGCATCCAAATGATTACTGAACGTGAATCGAAGCGATCGGTTGGAATTTTTGGCCAGGTAAGAGGTGGAGGTGATGGATTCAAATCATCATAAGTTTGCTGCAAGTTCAAATTGGAATAGTATAATTTTTCCTATATACTCTTTCTTTACTCACATCGCATTCACACTTTTCTTGCTTTTCCATTTGAATTCCACCCACATTGAGTAGGACTATCGAACGATTTTGTTTACCTTCCCAACAGTCAAGACCTTCGGCATTTAAAAGATCATCTGACCAATCGCTTAACATGGACCACGAACGAGCAAAATTCAGGGTCGATGGTAGCTTACGTAACATATTTTTAATTAACCAGGCACAGTGCCAATGATTATTTGCCAGGTTAACCGATTGAAAGTGTGCTACATCACTTAGATTAATGGACTTTAAGCGATTCGAACTGAGATCTAAACGCAGAGCTAGGCGATTCAAGGCTGATGGCAAATGCTGTAGCCATAGGACATCTTCAAATAAATTTCCAGCCACTTTCAGATCATGTAAATGGGTTTGATGTTTCAGTAAATGAACAGGAATTTCTCGTAAATGATTGTGAGAGAGATTAATCTCATCTAGCTGAGAGTTGGCATGAAATAAATTTTCTGTCAAATTCTTTAGTTCATTAAAACTCAAGTCAAGATGCGAGAGTGGGTTAAGGGCCGTGAGGCTATCAGCAACTAAATGGGACAACAAATTGTGACTGATGTTGAGACGCTGCAAAATGACAGAGAGTGGGAGAGAGAGATAAGATAAGAATTAGATTTGGCGACATTTATTTATTTATATTTTGTTTTTTTTCAACTCACTAACCTCCAAGGACTCTAGGCCTGTGAGACTGTTGTTAGATAAGTCCTTCAACTGATTGTAACTCAAATCTAAATTTTGTAGCTCAAAGTTTTTGACAAAACTCAACGATTTGAGGTTTGTTAGCAAATTATGTGATAGATTCAAGTGAACCAAACGTTCTAGTCCACTTTCGGTAAGGAAGTCAATACTCTTCAGACGATTGACATCTAGCCTCAGACTACGCAAATGGACATTGCTCCGAAAGGACTCCTTTGCGACATTCTCAATTAAATTATGCTGCAAGGCTAGACCAGAGAGACGATGCAAACTCTGGAAATAAGTGCTTGCAATCAACTGCAAGCGATTCCCATTCAAATGCAAATGTTTCAAATGCCCAAGACCTTCAAAGGCATCTGGGTCAATGGTATCCAAGTGATTTGTTGCCAAATTTAGTTGCTGCAATTGCGGATAGAGCTGAAAGGCTTTGGGACTCAGTTTACTAATCACATTATGACTAAGATCGAGATTTGTTAAACCAGCCAATGGATCACTAGACCAAGATCGCACTTCATTTATATTATTGTGAGAGAGGCTTAAGGTTTGTAGCCCGATTAAGCCATGTAGAGAGTAATCCTCCAATTGTGATAATCCACTGTATTCCACATTCAAATGCAACAAATGACTAAATTTAAGGAAAAATGCATTTTCCAGGCGCGAAATATTGCAATTATTTAAACTCAATTCAGTCAGGACATCTGCCTCATGTATTAAAGTCACTTCACTCTTGTTACAATTACTTAATTTCAAGGCATTTACCCTCGAGGTTAAGTGAAAACTAAGTAACACAAAAAACCAGAAAAATCGGTAGTTCTCGGGGCACATTTCGTTTGGATACTAAAGTCTGGAAATGCTCTGGTTAAGGTAACTTATCTCATTGCAGCTGATGCTGTGTAGTCTGACAGCCCATCAAGATAGAGTTAATCAGTCTGAACAACTAGACAATATTTGTTATGGCCCAATATTTGCATACCCTTCAGTCAACAAAACGAATAGTGGTGCTACCGTTGCGAACTGAGAATGCAATTAGCCTTGTTCATTTTGCATTTGTTGTTTATTGTGAGACACAATAAAATAATTATACACACGCAAAATTTCGATTAAAATTTGTTATTTGTGGTGGAAATTTTTGAAAAAGTCTTTGCTATTTGAACTTATTTCATTATTATTTCGTGAAATCATTTAATTAGTACATTTTAAGATTGATTACCCCTTAAAGTAGACAAAAATAAAAAAGTTATCATAACAGATTAAAAAAAAGTGAGTTTAAAGTTTTGATTTAAATTTTAGCATAGACAAATGTATTTAATAAATAACTCGCTTGTTTTGGGGGCTAAACATTTTTTAAACAGTTCTCAACAGTTAAACAGTCTATTAGATAATTTGAAAATATTAATATTTTAAGCATTACGACAAACATGAATTTAATTTTTTATGTTAATATTTCATTGAAATTAATTTACCATTTAGAAAAGTCGATATCTTTAAATGTGTTCAAAATGTTTGTAGACTTAAAAATGCCTTCTTACTTCTTTATTAGCAAAATCAAGACAAAAATTTTAAAAAATTCACAACCTTTTTCTATTGTGCCCGTTAAGTGATAATAATTTTATACTTTATTTCGAAAATTCACAATCTTGTTTGATTATGCCTGATAATAATGATAATTTTTCATTTTTCTTTGTGTTTTCAAAGACTCTTTTGCACACAAGTCTTTGAAATTAAAGTCAAATCCCCCGTTGAACTTAATCTGTTTTATAGAAGTAAATCGATTATTATTTATTTTATTATTTCAGTTTGACTAGAGAATGTTCATCGTCTTAAACATTTTACCAATCTGCAATCAATTTATATATCTTTTATTTATATTCATTTGGGTTTTGTACCTCCTCCGTCAGTTGCTTGTTAATCATAGCAGAATGCACTTCATTGGCTTCCATTTGCAATTGGCTTCACCACAAATCCAAAAAACCAAGATTACACATTCATGTCTATTGTTTTTTGGGCAGAGATATATTTTTTTTTTTTATTTCAATTTCAATTTAAATGTATCTGTTTGGAAGTCCACCCTGTCAGCTCATATCAAATAACTTTATTTGGCTCGAATTCAAAAATCGAAATTAATAAACATTACAAAATGCCGCAACAGGCAAATTTGTATAGTCATAATCGTTTCTCTTCTCTTTGGACTGTTTGCAATTCCATGCCATGGTGTGTGTTGTCTGTCCATTCGGGCTAAGTGCATTGGTTGTTGCGGCTTTTTCTACTACCCATCTTGCTCTACCTCTCTGTTGGTCTCTTATACGGTCTCTGTCGCTTCCGTAATACCGTCAAAATCCACAGGCAAATAGGATAAAGTAAAAGTTGAAATGCAGGTGAAAAGCAAACATACAAATAAATCCTCGACACAGGCACAGAGCAAGAGAGAACGATGAGAGAGTTGGCAGGGGGGAGGGGTCAGTACACAGATTTCAATTGTGGAAAATGCACATTTTAATTGAAATATTCATTGCAGCTATACAATTTTCATTTTCCAATGAAATTTACCTGCAAAATGAGTGAGGTTTTCTTTTTTTTTTCTCTTGTTATTTTCCATAATAATTAATGGAAATTTATTGAAGTGAGGATGAACAAATTCTCACACCACATTAATACGCTCCAAACAATTTGCTATGATTTTTTTTGATTGTTTTGCATTATTCATTTCATGCAATATTTTGTAGAGTGAATTTATGCACAATTTATGTTGCCTACTCTTAGGCTGCCTATTTATTGGGATGGAATCTAACCAATTATGTTTTAATTTCTTTCTTGTCTATATAAAACTCCATAATAAGTGATTTAGTTGGGCATTATGAACTACTTATCATTGTCTTTGTTTTACTAAATTTAGTTAAAGGAAAATAAAGACATTTGTCTGTTAGTTTTAATATCATTATCAACTGACATAGCATCTGATGGCATCGTTTTAAACATTTATAAAATATTTAATTTCTAAAATAATATTATTTAAATCAAGTCGACTAAATAACTTTACTTTTTATACGTTTTTCATGGCCAAGAAAATGCATTTTTAAATTGCCAAGCAATTGACTGCCGCCTACCGCTAACTCTGGAAAACTTTGGGCTAAAATGACAAATTTAATATGTTCCTTACCACTGTCTGTCTGACTATCTGTCCGTTTGTCTGTACAGACATTCGTTTGTTTGTTTGCCTTCTCGACGCTTCTCTTTCTATGTACTCTAACCGAGAGTTATTTCTAAATTGGCCTTTTTTGCAAGACATAAAATGCAGTCATTTCGAATTTTTAAAAACTTCATCTATTACAATTTAAAATATTAAATTAATATTTCATTGAGGTTCCTTTTTAAAACAAATGCAAAGAGTATATCAACTTCGTTATGCCAAACTAAACTTCCTGTATCTCCGTATATGTCCTTTTTTTATTGTGAGAACTTGGCAAACTGCCAGAAAAGAAAAGGACAGCCAACATATTTGCTAGAAGCAATGCAGTTGCTAAGCAAATGGGCGAGACGACTGCAAAGAGGGAAAGGGTGTTAGGTTAGATAGGGCATTTCTCTGCACACTTCCAGAACCGTTTTTATTTGCACATTTTATTTGGCAATGCAAGTCTCGGATTCTAGGACTCTGTTTTCGCTGTCTTATGCTGTTCGTCTCACCCTCAGCTCTATCTCTCTCTCTCTCTCTTTGTCGTTTCCTCTGCTTTTTTGGTATTAAAATATTTTTGTACATATTTCAACTGCCAAAAATTATTTCAATTTAGTTCCGCAAAATAAATTTGCGTCTGCCATCTGATTTTATCCACTTGCTATAGGGCATTATTATTTTTGGGAGATGTTTGTTATGCCTCTATGAAAAATTTTGTGAATCCTATGGATCCATTCAATCCTCGGGCCAACATGATTTTTGGAGAAGTTAATTCCCTAACTTATTCGGGTATGCTGATTCTGACTGAATACTCGGTTTTTGCCCATCACGTCCAGATTTTGTGAAATAAGGGAATCTGGGGTTGGAAAATAGGCACCCAAATGTATACTATAGAAAGTTACAATTCTTTTTATTACATTTTTAACAAATTTTAGAATATTTTATTTAAGAAAAACAGCTCTTCTTTTCAAACATTACTAACAAACATGATGCATGGGATTTCCCTAATTCTTTAAAATTAAAAAGCAGAAAATTCTTTGAGTTCCTATAGCACACTTTTTGGTTTAAATGTTACTCAGCTTAGAACCATATCCAAAGTGTAAGATATTATGCATCATATCAAAAATATATCTCGTTGATTTTTTGTAAATTGCTTTTAAATCGTACCTGTTGTATTAAAAGGTTAAAATAATAATATTTTAGGTATAATATTATGTTTAAATTATACAATTAAATATTGGATATGAAGTAATTTTGAATCTTTTTCACAAATTTTTTCGAAAACCTCACATGATGGACAAAAATTATGTACAGGACCGTGATCAGCACCCCTTAATTACTATAAGAGACCTATTGAACTTAAAACATTTTTTTATAACGATTATTTTCATTTCCTTAGAGCCGTCATTATTGACTGTTTTTGTTAACAAGTACACAAAATCGATATAAATTATACTTTTCGTAGGTAACAAAATTCATATTGGTCTTCATTTTGAATAAAATAAATTTATTTAAAGAGCATTTGATATTCGATACTTCGATATTTGTTTTTGTTTGCAGTTTTTCTTAGCGGATGTATACCACATAATTTTTGGCTCATAATGAACAAGATAGTGTCATAATATTTACTTATTATGACTTTATTAAGTACTTTTTTGTTATCTAGGGGAAATTTATTTAAAAAATATGAATAAATCTTTACTTATTAATTTTAATTATGAAATTAATTAAATGAGTAACTGAATGAATGATATATTTTAGATCCATTCAATTTTTATTTAAGGTAGTTGAAAATGAACAGATTATTCTTTATGGTCATTTTGAGAACTTTTAAAAATAGATATGTATATACATTTTGAAAGCGACGTATTTGTACTTACAAAGGACTTTCGTTTAAATATTTTTCTACATAGATTTCGTTATGAATTGAATAATATAAGCTTTAGGTATACGCCAGCTTGAGGTCAATCTCCCAAGCAGATTAATTTAAAGACTTTGCTAAGGAAACAACTTATCTTTTTGAAATATTCATGTATATAGTAATTAATTCTGCTTTTGACTAAGGTCGAAAACATATTTCTTTGATTTGAATAACCTTTAAAATATATAAATTGTGAACTGAAATTATCCTTCTCACAGTTGTTATTAACGTCAGCTTTTTAATGCTAGAAAGAACACTCTGCGTATGCGTTATATTCGCCATCTTTATAATAAATTCTATAAAATATTTGTATACCAATTGAAATTGGATAATCTTTCAATTCAAATTAACAATTTTAAATAAAGCTATGTATTTACAGCTAATCCCAGAATGAATGTATTACAAATTAATATTCACACATTTCTCTTGCAAAAACTTTAACAAATTATAGCGATTATTTAATCATATTGTAGTCATTTATTTTGTAAATCTTTTTTTTACATGACACGTAAAAGGATAAAACATTTGACTCTGATTTGTTGAAAGTTTCGTTGTCAGCAGCAATTAAAACAAGGCCCACAAAAAATTGTACACGAATTACGAGTTACCAAATAAAATGTACACCAAAATAAAGCCTGGACACACACACACAAGCACACACACACACACACACACACACACACATGTACACGTATACAGGTCTTTCATAAATATTTGTTGCAAGTGCCCAGGCAGAAAAAATGAAATTAAATGCAAAAAGCATGCGGGCGGAAAAGCGTCAGCCGGTCAACAGAGACCCCCCGGACTAGAACAAAAAGTCATTTCATGTCCACAGTCCGGGCCAAGTTCTCAAACTTCCTTTTCTTCCCAGCCGCCCAAAATTCATGTACACGTTCTCGTTCATTGTTCGCATGCCGATTTTTTTGTTGCACACCAAGTAAATACAAACACATACCCACAAAATACATACAGATATATATATATATATATACATACATACACATTCGGCACACATGGAAAGCTAAAAAGGAAACACAAACTAAATGCAGTCCAGTGTTTCCTGTAATGAAAACTTTTTTCGAAAAAGACGTTCTCATCGTATGTGTGTGTGTGTGTGTGTATGTGTGAGGGAAAGCTGCTTCGTTGCAGTAAATAAAAGTCCAACAAAAAGGAAAATTCTATTAAAATTGAAAAGGCAAAGAAACGCCAAGCTGTTTCAACAAAAGTCGAGAGTCGCTGCCCTACCATTGGCTTATTCTCACATTTCGCCATCGGCGGAAAACAACCGCTCTGAAGAATTGCAATTACAACAAAGCTAAAAATAAAAAAAAAATAAAAAAGAAGAAAACTGCTGAAAAGAAAAGGGACAATGCGCTTATTACC
Organism: Drosophila insularis; assembly: GCA_018903935.1. Lineage (NCBI taxonomy): Eukaryota > Metazoa > Arthropoda > Insecta > Diptera > Drosophilidae > Drosophila > Drosophila insularis. Next base: position 6,613,090 of record JAEIFP010001084.1, on the reverse strand, counting down.
CAGAATTCACGGCATAGAAAAATGAAGCCAGATTTCAAGGGAAATTAATGCGAAATGAGCTGAACAATTGAAGTGAAATCCAACAGAAAAGAACTTCAGGCAAGTTGATACATAAAAACTGTGAAAATCAACGCCAAACCACATGAGAATCAATTTCGCTTTCAACAGTGATAAAGCAAAGTCATCACAGTTTAAGAAGGTAATTAGTTTTCATATTAACACCTTGACAAAAAATTTACTGCTTCTGTTCGAACTTCACAAAATGTCAATTAATTTTAACCAATATTTCTGGGTCTTTGTTTAAAGGACTTGGAATAGAAAGATCTGGTTTTCTACTGAAATAAAAAAAAATGTTGAGGAACTAAAAATTAAGATAAATTAATTAAGATATCAAGGTTCGATTTTTTTATGGAATACTAGTGGTTTAAAATTTTTTGTTGGATGGATTTAATATTTGGCAATTTTTTTGTTTAGGTGCCAATCAAATTTGGTAATTCTCAATCAAAAAATGATATTTGTGGGAATGGTCTGGCAATCCCGTTTAGCCAGTCCTAGTTAAGTCAGCTGATGGAAGAAAGAAAGAACAATCTGGCAAGCCGGCCAGACACACAAAAAAGTTCTAAGACAAAAAGACGAAGCTAAGACGACAAAAAGAGTTAACAAAAACGAGTCAAACATTAATTCAGTCAAATCTACTTATTACTTATTTATCCTAATATTAAATAAAATAACTATAAAATATAAAATATAATATGAAATATAAATATATTCATTAAACAATATTCCAGTCCCACATATTAAAATGAATGCATTCGAATCAATATTATCTAAAATGCAGTTATCGATATATGGGTTGTCTAAATGAACTAATGTATTAGAAGGACAACTGAACCACCAGGATCTGGATTTGAGTCCCAGGATAGGGAATGAATATAGTTATCTTCCAAGCCGATTTGTAAAAAATAGTTAGGTTGATAGTTTACAACTAGATTTTATTATCATATTATAAATTTTGTAAACTAATACCTTGGGGATGCTTAACTTAATATTCTGTATAACTTTATCTTTGCTTTAAAAGATATAGGTTATGATAGATTAGAAAATCTTGTCAACTGGGTTTGTATCCAAAAAGGTGTCTCATCATCATTTAACAAAATGCCGCAAATGTCTATCTAACATTTTCTGCCATCATCATCTATGCGGTACAAGAGCCCAAAACATAACATGCAACTCTACCCAATTCAGCAATTACCCAAACATTCGATGCACACGCGCCAAAAAATATGCAATGAGAATTCTGTTTGGGGTAAAATGAAAAAAAAAAGAATTGTTGTCTGCAACAGGGCCAGGACGATGACGATGGTGATGAGAAGGGTCCTGAAATGGATGATATCTCAGCTGGGGCAATAACAAACCCAAACCAAGCCCTTCCCCCTACTACTCTCAAATGAAAATGGCTGACTGCACACACTCAACAGCACACACACACACACACACACACACACAGGCATACACAGACGAGACGAATTCGTGTTGCATGCCAATAAATCATAACCGCCTGCAGAACGAAAATGGATTCGTCGCGCGGAGTGTTGGGTAACGGTAATGGTGCAATCGGCCATGTTATTATTATGGTTATTGTTGTTGTTGTTGTTGTTGACTCTGTTGCAGTTGCTGTATTTTCCGTTTACCACCGAGTTCGTTTCGTTTCGTTTGGTTTGGCTTGCTTTGGTTTGGTTTTGGCTTGGTTTCGTGCTGGCAAGTTGACTTGTCATAAAAATTGAAATTGTTATCAACTCGTCCGTGTGTTGCTTTCGAAGGATGCGAAGGATTATTGCATTAAAGCGAGTGAGCGTAATGGAAAATACTGGTACTTCAGGTGCCACGCCCCCAAAAAAACTCACACCGTGCAAAAACCCATTCGACAACAGGCAAGATACAGTTGAGCGAACATCCGGAGGATTAAAACTTTTGCCCAGCACAAAAGTGTGATGTCCGTGTGTCCGTGTACAGCTGCAACGAGAGAGAGAGAGAGAGAGAGAGAGACAAATAAAAACGCAGGCGAAGAAAACTCTCCGCTCCTTACTTATCAGTGTAGACGTGCGTGGAATCGAAATGACCAATAAAGCACATTTCACATCGTTTATCATATTTCATATATATTTCGCTTTATGCAAAATGCGAAATGAGTTTAATGCGCCAACGTCAAGTGCCATGGCAATTAAGGATACGTGTGCAACAACCTTTAATTGACAGCCTTAAAATTCTTGCTCCGTCTCTTTTCTCCCACAGGCAGACCAAATGTAATGACTCCAATGAAACACAAGAATGATTGAGAGTCTGTGCCATAATCAATTCATTCAATAATGCAAAAAATTTTCCATTGCAATGAGTTCAAACGAGTGAGAGAAAATTAAAAATGCCTTTGCACAGAGGTATAAAATTATATTTAACAAGAATTTAAATGCCACATTCCGACTAATAATTTTTTTCTAATTTTTAATAAATGTATTATTGAATTGGCATGTTTCTATACAAGTTTGTATGAAGCCAATCCAACCTTTCTTATTTCCCTATTAGAGGAATATCGTTGTAAATGGCATCGTTTTAACCGGCCACCACTGTAAATCATATTGGAAATATAGAGTTATCAGTATGGTTGTAGCGTATAGGGAGGAAGAAGCTGGAGCTGAAGACCCAGAAGTATTTTTTAACCATCATTCACACATTTTCTTTTTCATAAAACGTAATTCCTTTCCAATTTTTTTTTTTTTTATTAATTTGTATATTAAACGAAGAAACATACTTTCTAACGTGTACTCTAGGGTTCTTTCATTAAATAAATGTTCAGAAAAAATTGGTCATAATATTATCAAGAGGCAACAACTTTACATAGAAGACATTTTTTTTGAATAAAATTAAATAAAGAGCTACTTACAGTTAAATCGACAGTAGAAACATAATCAATCGAGAAAAAAATTGTATACATTGATTGAATGTGTCTAGTTTTGGAATTCATTCATTTACGAATGGTATAAATATGTAATTGTATATGAAGTTAACATTAAAATACTTTTAAGAGTCCTTATGCAATGATATTGCCGTTATTGAAAAATTGTAGGATATTCAATCAAAGAATATTAAAGAAGCTAACTTCGGATATGCCGAAGTTTATATACCCTTGGCAATAATATGTTTATACGTTTAAAAGTGGCTAAGTAAAGTGAACAGAAAGACGGATTTGGCTCCATCGACTCAGTTTCTTATGCTGATCAAGAATATATATACCATATGTAGTATATGTGTATTAGAACAGCAAGGGTATAGCAAAGGTATAAGAACTATACTCTATAACACTCAATTAACCATGAGTTGATGGTCAAAATTAGTGAATAAAAATGTTCTATTTGTTCTTAAAATAAACTTGCTAAATTGCAGAGAAACTTTTATTTAGCAAATGAGTTTTTCGCTTTACATTTCCAATCCTTGTGGTCATTTTAAAATGTCAATGTCCTCGACACACTTTGGTAATTTGAAATTTGCTTTCGTTTTCCTTTTGTTTGAGTGTCACGAAATCAATTGGATCACTGAAAATCCAAGTGCATAAATTATCTAGAAATCAGAGCCAAATTGAAACAATGAAGAAACTTGCAAATTCGCCTCAAAAGCGAATGCCAAAAAGATAGAAGAACTGTCAATTGGCAGGACCTCAAAACAGTTGATATAAAATTTGTCGTCTTTTGGCTTGCATTTTCAGTTGCAGTCAGCCGATTGCATTTTGTCTCTTGAAGGACTTTTTGCAAATGGCTCGTAAAATCAGGCAAAAGCCACGCCTTCAAATGCTGCCAACGTCTGGCGGCTTATTGACAAAAAAAAAAAAAAAAAGAAAAAAACAAACGAAAGAAGGAAAAATGAAAAGAAAAGGAAAACGCCGAGGCTAAGGCAGAGTCTGGAGAGAAAACGAAAAGCATAAAAATATATAAAAAGCCTTTTCGCTTCCTTTTTCATCTCTGGTCTGCTCTAAATTGCACTTTATTTGCGGTTTGTTGATTTTATTGCACAACTTTGTTTACAATTCTGCTTAAATTTCATTACACGATCCCCATAGCACAGGACAAGCTGGTTTCAAAGTTGGATTTCGGTTGCGGGAAGCCTGAAGTGGAGTGAAGTTGAGTGGCTGGGCTTGGGTCTTTGGTTTGGGGATTGAAAATGAATGCCAAAACCTTGATATGAATTAATATTTGAGCAGCGCGTTCTTCGTTGTTTTATTTTTTTTGTTTTTGTTGTTGATGGTACGAGGAGAAGCTGCCAAGTGGAGCAGACACCAACCAGGAGTTGGTCAATGTGAAACTGGTCGAATGGTAAATGGACATTGTGAGCGATGGGAAGAGGGGGATGTGAAGGGCCGCATATTGGGTTTTGTGGTATGTGCATTGAATGGACATTGGTTATATGGGTCAATACAACACTTTTGCGAATTTTGGTGTTGGTTTCATATGGTTAAATGAGAATTTAACGAGCTTTTTTTTAAGTGCACAGAAAATTATTATTGAATTTAACATTAAAAATCACTAAGGGGGATATAGAAAATACTGCTTGAGTAGAAGAAAAATAAGTATACATACATTTGAAAACTGCTATTGCCATTCTATCAGAAATCTTCACATATTTGGGCAATTTTTTTGGTATTCAGTTTATTTTAGATTTCCTAGATCTAGAACTTCCTCAAAGATCTTTTTCCGGCACCACATCTCCTACTTAAGCAGCATTTGATGAACAGAAATGGCTAGAAATATAAATAAAAATAATAGTAGTCATAATCATAATCGTGATTAATGATAAAAAGGTTTCTGTTCTGATTCTTGAAGTCATCTGTAATTCAGTCGTGGCAAGATTACATTTATAAATTTTCCAGCACTGCTGTGGTGAATACTTACTTAAGCTACTTGAGTTTTCTGTGTTGGAAAGTGGCAAAATCGGTTAAAGTTATATTTAGTGATGACAAAAGCTATTTTTTGTGGATTATAGCGTTGCCAGTCTATTCTTTTTTGTCGATTGTTTGAACTGTGTTTATTTTAGCGTTTAATATATTATATTATTCTGACCTGTTTTTGTTCTAGGAAATCAGGAAATATTGTTTACTGAACAGTATTTCCGTTTGTCTCTACAAACAAATAGTACAAAATAGTGCTAAGAAATATTTAAAAAAACCCGCGTATTTGTGAATCAGCTGTATCCGAAATGTGACATCTGACAGCCCTAATATGGGCTGATATTTTTTTTTAGCCGGAAACAGCTACTTTCAGCTATAGCTATAGGGTTTATAAACCCACTAAAAAGACAAATATTCTTTTTGTGTTTTTAGTTTCATACCAAATTTATCGGACCGAGTAGCTTAAGTAAATATTTACCCAAATAATACCAATTATTTGTCAAAAAAATAGTGTTTTTTTTGGGTTGGCAATTGACAGCTTGGCTTTAAATTTTGATTGAAGTAGGCCAAGAAAATTTCAAGTGAAACCCTACGAAACAGTTGACAACTTGGGGAGAGAGATTACTTTAGCAAGTAACTTGGTGAGAAGCACACGTTCAGGTATGAATATACAGAAGGGCTTTTAGTGGTCTTTACTGTATGCATATTTCTTAGTTACAGCCAGCCATCATGCCACGAGGAAAGTTTGTTAACCACAAAGGCCGCAACCGCCATTTCTCAACACCCGAGGAAATGCGAGAGGATTTAAAAGATGATACCGATCATTCCAACAACGACGACGAGGAGAAGCCACAAACTGCTTCCACATCAAAGCCAATAGAGAAGGCAAACAATGAGGACTCCGACTCTGATGATGATAATGATGATGTTTATGGACGTATGAAGACACGTGATGCCAAAAAAGGTGTGGCAGCACTCATAGATATCGAGAATCCGAATCGTGTGACACGAAAGGTCACCAAAAATTTGAGCCGCCTCACCATGGAGGAAGTATCATCGTCAAGCGACCCTAGACCGCAACTTTCCCGTCGTCAACGCGAACAGATTGAGCATCAGAAGGCTCAGCAACGCTATGAGAAACTTCATGCAGCTGGCAAGACTACCGAGGCCAAAGCGGATCTGGCTCGATTGGCTGTCATTCGTCAACAACGCGAAGAGGCTGCAGCTAAGCGAGAGGCTGCTAAGAAGGGAAACGAAGCGGCACAAAGAAATAGCAACAGCAAATTCCAAAAAAAAAATTAATTTTTAAAGAATAAAGCGTATATATATATATATATATATATATATACTTTTTGAAACTAATTAATGTCAGTGACATTTAAATTTCAGGTAGTCAAGATCTTTCTGTCCTAAACATTTTACAAAGGAACCTACACCTATTAAAATTGCCATCTCTCTCAATTTTACTCTGAATATATTTGAAAGTAGTTTAAAATAATTTGCAAAAAGTTGAGTTCTAAATATTTCAAGAGAAAACTTTTCGATTAACATGGACCTAAGGATAACAACATCTTTCTTTGTTTTGAAAGATCAAATAACTTACAAGTCGAATACCCTTTCTAGTTTTGCTTTCAGAAATCTTTACATCTCAGCTTTCTACCTTTAGACAATTTTTGTTTTGTGCAAAGCTTTTATATATTGTATATTTATGTATATATGTATATTTCGTCCTTTTTTGCCTTTGTTATTTCCCTTTGTGCTGGCGCAACATTCATGTGGATTTGTGTTTGTATTTGTATTTTATTTAATTTGCTTGGCACTTTGTTTGTCTGCCTGTTTGCTTATTTGTTTTGATTGTTGTTTTTTTTTTTTTTCTTTTCATCATGTTTGTCTGTGTGTTTTGTTTCTTATTAGTTGCATTTGTTGTGGTTGATTTTAAAACGAGAGTCAAGTTAAATAAAGCAATAACATTTGAAAGAGTCGGGGAAGGGCCTAAATTGAACTGTCAATTGAAATTATCTGTGAGTGCCATTAACCCAAATAAAATACAAATTAAATGACCGAAAATCAGAAGTGCCCTCAAATGTATGCAACAAAAATACGAATCCCAATTTACTGCATGCTTATGTGTGTGTGTGTGTGTTTGTGTGAGTGTGAGTGTGTCCGCGCTCGTAATCAAGGACACAACTGACTCGCATCGGTTTTCGTTGAGATAATCAAAAATGTTAATTTAGACCAAAAAAAAAAGAGAAAAAAAAAGCCATTTGATTTTTGTTGCTTTTGCAAAAATCTTTGCCCAGGCCAAAACGCTTAGGCTGGCCGCATGTCCTGCCATGGTCTGCTTAGAGCTGCATGCTAAAAGCAAATGGCATTATCACAGCCTTCATTCATGGATACCAATCAACCAACCAACCAACCGACCTACCGAGCAGCTCGCTCCTCTGGTTGTCCTTCGTTCAGTTTCGTTTGAAAGCCATTGGAAGGACAAACAGGGATAAGTGCAATGGAAGCCTTAGCAAAGCTAAAAAAAGGAAGAGAGACTAAACTAAAAAGAGAACTAAAAGGGGCAATGAGCTTAAAGCTCAACAAACAAGAGCATCCAAAAATATGTGTTCTAGACCAAGTTGCCTACAAGTGTCCGAAGAATAAGAGAGAAACATTGTCAAGTAGTAAAAATGTGTCTAGGCCTAGTTTGAACCAGATTCTCTACAGCTTTCGTTCATTTTCTCTCTCTCGCTCTCGCTCTTGCTTTCTCCCTCACTTGCTCATTGGACGCCCTGTAGTTTTGCGTTTGTAAAAGCCATTTTTCATTCATGCGAATTTACTTTAAATTAATTTTTTTGTGGGGTCATAAATCATTTTTGGCTCTGGACCCCACGCATGTGGATGCTGTTTATATGTGTATTGCTTCAAAAAAAAAGGACGAAAAGCAAAAGACAGAGAGAAAACTAAAGCGAGAGAATGAGCTAGTTAGACTAAGCATAAGTGGCAAGTATTCATATTAAATGAATGTATGAATGAATGAATGAATGTTTAGCTAAATTTTGAAAACATCAAATTTTTGAAGTAGAAAACTTCATTAATGAATATATATATATATATATAAGAGGCTTAATTTTAAAATTAAAATTATTCAGAAAATAAATACGTTTTTTTAAGTAGGTCGGATAGGTTCTATATATTAATAATATAATATAATTTACTTATGACTCTTTTTGATTTCACAACAATTTTCTTATAAAACTATGTATAACATTTTACTCTATTGAAATGAAAAACCTTTTGGAAAACCCTTGAAAATTGTGAGCATCTGTTAGCTGACAGCATTCAACTAACTAACTCAATACAAATTAAGTGAGGCACGTCTACAATTTCAAACCCACACCCTGTATGACAGAAAGCTCTCTGATTCAATCTCTTTCCCTCTCTCTTAAGTTTTGTTGCAGCCTAAGGACACACACTCTTTCTCTGTCTCTCTCTCTCTCATTCTCTCTCTCTGTGTTTACAGCTTCCCAAAAAAATTCAAGGGAGAGCGAAAGCTGCCCGCCTATGCCAACAATCCAACGCATGACTGAAAAATCTTCCAAAAGGATTCTCACACTCATCGTTAGCATCTCATTTCCAGCCTTGAGCATCTGCTTCGTATTCTGCAAACAAAAAAAAAAAAAACACGTAAAGGATGTTTCGCAGGATGATGTTCGCTTCGTGTTGGGTGCTTCGGTATGTACTTCGGTTTGGGCACTACGTTAATTCTGCAGTGACTTTCCAGCATTGCCTGGTTGGTTATGTTGGACGAGCATCGCATTCAGTTGGTGTTCCGGTTTCGGGTTGTGCTGTTTGTTGCCTTCTTTTCCACACACAGGACATAAAAACAAAAGAAAAAAAAAAAAAAAAAATTATATACATATATATTAACAAAAAAAAAAAAAAAAAAAAAAAAACACAACAAGCAAACTGAAAGATAGATTCCAAAAAAAAGGAAGCAAAGCACAAGAAGACGAAGAAGAAGCAGGTGAAGAAGAAGTAAAAGGAAGTCTTCTTCTTGAAGGAGACTCGCGTTGTGGTCGCGCGCTTTGGTGTCTGTGTCTCCGTGCGTACGTGTGTGTGTGTGTGTGTGTGTGCTTCTCTCAGCGTGCGTGTGTGTGTGTGTGTGTGTGTGTATGTTTGTCTGTCGCTAACGATGCGCGCGCGTGTGTATGTGTGAGTGTTAATACTAAATAGATACTAATACAACCAACACAATTAACCAAAAATAACAATAACCTCAACCAAATACAAAAAAAAAAAAAAATCCGAATATTTCTTCAAAAAGCTGCATTAAAATACAAACACATAATTTTCCAAACAACTCAAGCAGGTAAATTATAAAACTCCAACTAGATGAACCTACATTCCTATATAGATATAGACTAACTTATACCTACATATACATATATACAAATAGAAGTGCGTGAGTGTGCGTGGAATTGCTTTCCAAGAGGAGGAAATTGATATTCTTATTTCTTCTTGTGCAAAAAAATATATATATCTATTTGTGTGTGTGTGTGTGAAAATTCCATCATCATGGCTATACAATGTTGTACACATATTTCCCATACTCATCCTTTTTTTTGTCGTATTGTTGTTTGCCCATTTTAGAATAATTTTATATTTTGCTATTTTTTTTATTTGATTATGGCGGAAAGAAATGTAATTTTTGTTCTAATAGACCATTAAATGTTCTCAATTTTGCAGAAAGTATCTTTCAGATACATGTCAAGTTTAACGTTCTACATACATACATACATAAATACAAGTTTGTCTGCGTGTGTGTGTGTGTATAACAGGTGCCAAAAAATAAATGGCAATGGTAACTTTTATGTTCATATTGTGACATTGTGTTGGCTTCTGTATGCTTGTGTATGTATGTATGTATGTGTGTGAGTGCCTGTCTGTGTGTGCGGGAAAAGTGGCAAAGGGAAACGAAAAAGAGAATATAAAACTGAAAGATATTTTTGGGTATTGTCAACAAGTGAGATATTCGTGATTATTGCACATTGAATATTGTATTTGCTCTGCTCTTCAAGTCACACACACTCACACATACACACATATGTATGTACATACACTCACACATGCAAAAGTTTTGTCAACTGTTTCAGAAATCACTGAAAATTGTTATTACCAACAAAAATATGGCATAAGAAGAAGAGATACATACATGTGCAAATATGTTTCGAGCACTTTTGGCCAATTTCAATAATTATGTCAAATACCCAAAATGAATTCTTTGACATTTACAAAAATTTTTATTATTATTCAAAGAATACCTAAAAATATCAAATCATATTTTGGAGTTTAACAGGCTTAGATGTATTCATTGTTAGCAAGGATAATACGTAGTTTTTTTTTAGTTTATTAACTCACTATGAGTTAAATATTTTGTATATTGTATATTTTATTAAACAAAACTAAACCTTTGCGAAGCGTTATTTAAAGCTGTCCACAGACAAGCATTATGAAAGGAGTTTCCAAATCAAATAATTAAGAAAATCAAGCTTCAGTTTTTGAAGCCATGATAAAAATATGAGAGCTTTGTCTCCTAACGGATACACAAAATATATAGACTACTTTACTAATATATCCCAAATTTTGTTTAAAAATAAGTCGTTTCTAAGCTCAATTTAATCTCCAAGACATACAATAATTTTCTTCAATATTGGTATGCTTTAGTTGACTGATAGGGAAAAGATTTGATAAGCAATTAATTACCATATTTTCAGCAAGAAAGGTTAAAATTGACATAGTCCATGGCTAGAATTAATTTGAAAGAAAAAATATTAGAAATATGATGCTCTATTTCATTTAGCGAATTAATAAATATCATAATAAATTGCACTACATAAAATTAATAAAGTTTATTTAATTTTGCATGCCGTTTCTTTCAGCTGCCTCCAAGCCCAACAAATGGAACACAAAAAAAATGGATGACAGAACTAAATAAGCCTATAATAATTTAAACAAAAATTTAACTAAATATTAAATTTAATACAAATAAAATAAGCAATATTTATTCTAATCGAGTGAGAGAAGCACAAACAAAGGCAAAAAAAAAAAACGCAATCCGTACGAAAATTGACTAACAAAAAAGAAAACCAAACACAAAAACAATCTCTTACTGAAGCAATTGCAAAAGGCTAAAAACTATAAACAATAACCAAACTAAAAACTGAAAAAAATATATATTCAAAAATTATTTATAATACCAAAAACCATGACTATTACAAAAGAAATTTTGAAATTTATTGTAAATATTAAGCAAAAAGTAAATGAGTAAGAAAAAAAAAATTTCATTAATAAAAATCGACCGAAATTTACGCTGTCAAAGAAAAGAAATTTTTAAGCTAAAAGAAAAGTATATATAAATGAAATATATTATATATATACATGTATTCATTGAAATAATCGGTAAAGAAATCAATTTTTCTATTATATAGAAAGAAAATTCATCTACATTTAGTAACAAAATAATTGATTATCAATTTAATACAAATATAACAATAACTCTCTCAATAAAGCAACTGAAACACGCACAAAAGCATCAAGAATAAAGAATCTATAAACATATACATATATATATGTGTATATATAAATATATACCTATATAAGGATTGTGAAATCATGCTAAAAATTTCTCTCAACCTACATACTTACATGTATTGCATATTTAAACATAATACTAATAAGAAAAACATAAAATAATAATAAATATTAACAATCACAATTAATATCATTAAAAAAAAATCCATATAAATCGATTCGTATGACAAATTTGATAACAAATAGTATTCAAAACAAAAACAAAATAAATTGGAATATTTCTGTTAAGTATAGCGAGCAAGTATTCAGATAGGTCAACTAAATCTTTATAAATTTACAACAAATTGGAAAGGACATACAAATGATTGATTAAAGCAAAACTGAAAAATAAAAGTCAAGGTAAGTCAATTGATTATTATTACTATTATAAAAGCAAAAGCAATGAAGATTTAAATGCAGTTAAGATATATATTACCTTAAAATTTAAATCATTTTTGTTTTTCATATTATATAATATGTTCAATTTGGTTATAAATTTTCGGTCCAATTATATTAACTTTAAAGTACTGAAGAAATTAAAAAAAGGTTTTGGCTTTTAAAAATTCTATTCATTTGCGGTTTGAAAAGTTCATCGTTCATCGTAAGGCTTAGAAAACATATCCTTGCATTAAATTGAAATATGTTTAGGAATTTTTTTCGCTTATTGTATACACTATAATTAATAATTATCAGCAGCAAAAAGATCCTCCTCCCTCTCCAGAGGATCCAGTGGCGGATCCTCGGGAAAGGAAAAGGTTAATGGAAATTTTTTCTTTTAAATTTAAATTTCTAAAATTTCGATAACCAAGATCGATTTCTTTAACTTAAATAATCGATATCACTCACCAAAATCTACATTTAGATCCGGGACTGTAAAACCTAAACAAGATTAGATTTTTTGATTTTTTTGGTTTAAAGCTCTTAAATAGATGATTGTTGCCTTTCCAAGATTTGCAGTCTGTTTTATTCTTAAAAGATTTGTTAAAAAAAGGTTGTATAAACAATAAATATCTGAGAAGTTAGAAGAAGCCAAAGAAAAATATTGATTCGTAGTATCGGAAATATGGCGATACTATCGTATTATTGTCTTGCTTTTCTTTTCTACTATCACAGTGTAGTTAGTCACTTAAGCAATAAAAGTGTGACATCCCTTATCGCTAATCTTTTAATTGATTTTCAATGATCTAAATTACAAATGATTAAACATTTAAGTAAACTCAAATCTTATAAAGAATTTTACTATATAATTTTGTATAATTTTCCAGACCAAAAACCTTTGGACTTTGATCCTTAATATTTTTCTTTCTTAATAATTTAAGAATTTTAGAAAATATTAGCCTGAAAAAATATTTTGTGATTATTATTCGAGATTTTTTTCTCTTTCTTGCCAACTGTATCTCAGTGTTATTTCTATCTGTATCTGTATTTTGTATGAAAACTTATGATAATGAAAAGAGAAGTTTACCATAACCACAGGCAAATTTGGCAACGCATAATTTTTGGCGTTCTAGAAACTGCCCCGCCCCAATGTTCACCACCCACCCACTTTAATATCCCTGAGGTGCAACGGTTGTCCTTAGCTCGACTTGATTTTGGTTTAGATTTTTGTGTGTGGGTTTCAAGCATTTTTAAATTGTTCCATTGACCTTTGACGCAGACATACACAGAAAAAGGAGAGAGAGAGAGAGAGAGAGAGAGAGAGAGAGAGTGGGAGAAAGGGAGAGAGAGAGAGAGAGAGGGAGTGTGTGCTGTGAGTAAGGTAGAAGGGGAGGGCTTGGGGGATTTGGCATTGGATGATGGTTGGCCATGCCCAAAAGCAAACAGCAGCCACTCTGAGGACAATAAAAAGCAAGCTCACAATTGCCAAATAAATAACTTCGCTTGGCGCGTTTATTTGCTTTTGTACTGTGTTGTTGTTTTTGTTGCTGCTGCTGTTGCCTTTTTTCTTCTTGATTTTCATTTTCATTTTCACTCACTCATATGTATACACATCAGACACACACACACACACAGATAGAGATAGAGAATTGTTGCATATTAAAAGTGCTTTTTGGGGTCTCTTCCTGTTTTTGTTGTTGCTGTTGTTGCCATCTTCATTTGCACTCGTCTCAAAAATTTTTCATTAATAATATGACACAATTCTTGGTCTGCATTGTCCTGCGCCTGAGAGCACTTTTGGCTCCTTATGCTCATTTTGCTCATTTGAGGCTTTGTCTTCCTTCCCAACGTCTTTAGCCATTTCTTTTCCTCATTCAGTACACACACACACACCCTCAGCAAATCCAAATGCAAACAGTGAGGCAGCAAGAAGACAACAACAAAAGAACAAAACAAAAAAAAAAACAACAAAACAAAAGTGCAACTTTTTGTGCCATAAATCAAAATGGGCATATGGATTTTTTGATACATTTTGTTAATGTTTATTTGAGGTCCTTTTTGCAATTGAACAGAAATTTTCAAACTTTTTTTGTGATTAACATAAAGCGAAAGACTTTAGTGAAATCTGAATTATTTTTATTAATTATTATTATCTACTTAATTTCGGTTGCTTATAAGGTAAATGTCTTGGCAACTAAGGACATAAAATTTTATTAAATAGGCTTAGAAAAAATTGGTATTTTTGAAAGTTACAAAAATTAAAATTGAAAAGCATGTGTTAGGTATTTTTGATCGACATTCAACAAATAAGTTTCTGGATATTTCTGTTTCCAAAATTGTTTTCCCAATTTCTTTCTATTTGTTTTTTTTTTACATTAAACAAGTAATTTTATTCTTAAGGCATTGGGAAGTATATAAAGCCCTTTTAATGTTTTAATAATTTATTTGCTTAAAGTATTTTAATAATTTGATCCTTATTGTGATAATAGGGATCCTAAAAAATGCCAAATGATCCATAATGAAGTATAAAAAAGTACTTAGTGGTTCTAGGTTGTAACAAATTACCATTTAAGAACAATTTAAAAACTTCTACCGAATAAAAAATTCTATTAATAAGACCCTGATACATATGAAACTAGTTATTCAATGTAAATAATTTTATTTTGAATTTTGAGTAAATCTGTTGTATTAATACCCACGAAATTTTTGAAAGGTGATTTTTACAGAAATAACTTTAACAAGTCTTTTTTGAGCCCTCTTGTTGATTAATAAACGTTTTTTTTTCTTCATACTAAAAATAACGATTCAAATATAATTCTAAAATAAGTCTAATAAAACAAGTCGCTTATTATTAAAAATCTGATTCTAAAAGAAGCCAAAACTGTTTAAAGAATAGGTTACAAGAAAATTTAAATGTGCTGGAATATAATTTTCTCTCGACAAAGAAATCATTTGTGATCAGAAAACGAGCTTATTTTTGACGTTTTAGCATTTCAATTTCTATTTAAGTTTCGAAATTGTCAAAAATGTTGTTACTCTTTAATACTTTTGAAATGTTTATTATAGAGTGTATAAACAATTCGCATATATTAAGTTTCACCTTCATTCATTTCATTCTGTCTCTTTCTCTCACTCTGTTTTGGTGAGAGTGTGTGTGTTTTTTTTCTTCTGCTGTTTTTGTTTCGTGTTGGTCGACGATGTCCTTAATTATGTGCCAGCAGCCATGACTGACTGCCATACTGCCACAGTGACTGCTGAAAGGACACACACACACATACACATATACACTTTTGACATAGGCGTTGTCAGCCTCGGCACTCGCGAGTGTTCATCGTCGTCGCCGTCGTCGTCATTTCCGTCCCCCCCCTCCACCAATACTCTTTAGGCTTTGCCAGATTTTTGTGGACCCCACGATGATGACGATGTGTCATGTTGGACTTTGCCGCGTCGAGACTCGAGTTCTCAGAGTCCTTGTTGCGCTTGTTTTTATCGCTCTTGTTTGGACCCGTTGTTGATGAGTGTCGTAGTCATCGTTGTCCTCGTCCTCGTCGTTGTCGTCGGAGACGCCACCGCCGCTGCCGCTGCTGCTGCTGCTGCTGCGTTTGTTGTTGTTATTTTTATTTTGAAGTATGCTCTTGTAGTGGGTGTCATGTCCGTTGCCTGCATGTACTTTGAGGCGACGAATGCCGCAGCAGTTGCCGCCGCCGCCTGCTTAGTGCTTACTGCTTATTTATGTATGAAGGACCTTAAACTTTGCAACAAATGAAAATGGCCGCAGAAGATGAAAAGCACATAAAGAAAAAAAAAACAACGAACGAAACGAAACGAAAAAAAAAAACAAGAACAACAACACACGCACAGAAACCAGCAAAACATAGAGCAAAAGCTGCGAAAATGGCGTACGCGATGCTTTTTAATCACAGCCGGCTGCTGCTGCTGCTGCCGCTCTGCTATGAGGCAAGTTTCAGTTTTTCCTTTCAGTTTTCACTTGCTGTTTTTTTTTTTTTTGGTTTTTTGTTGTTCTTGTATTATTTTCCATTTGCAAAGTTTCTCACGTGTGTGTACCCAGGCTCGAACAATGCTCACTTTTAGCTGGCTGCGTTTCTCTTCTGCTGATGATGAACCTTCACTGTAGAAAAATATACAATAAAAATAATGTAAGGTTCAGCATTTCGCTTTCTCTATGTACTTGTCCTTATTGTTTAGGATACTTAATTTGAAAATAGAGACAAAAACTGAAGAGCATCACCAAAAACCAGGCCAGGGTAGAGGTTGTAAATTTAGATAAAGGTTAGGCCAGGTTTTACTATTTGTGCACAATCTTTTAGTTTTTTTCAACTTTAACTAAGAGTTAGTTGATTAGAACAACTTGTAATGCAATGGTAGTGACTCTATGTATTTAGAGATAATGAAAATATAGATTAAGTTGTATATAGTAAGATTAGCTATAAAAAGAATCTCGATTGAGAAAGGAAAGGATAATTCTTTGTTAATTAATTTACAAAAAATAAGTTTAAGCACACAGGTAAATTAACAAATGTTTCATTTGAAAAATTCTGAAAAATTTTATAAAACTCTTAACTTTGCAAATTTAAAAGTTTATCAAATTTTAACCAATTTTCAAAAGGGAAATCTTATTTTAATGCTATTACCTTTTTTTTTTTAGCGAGGATGAAAAAGGGAAAGCAAGGTATTCAAATAAATCTTAATTTAATGAAGCTTTTAATTGGTAAACTTTTTAAGTATTTGAAAAATTCTCGTCTTTTTTTAAAATTAAATGTAAGGCTTTTTGATTTCTATTAAAATCTTAAGAACTACATTTACCAATTTTCGCTAAAAATCATGATATATGTATGTATATTTTTTCAATTGAATTCTTTGAAATATTAAGTTTGATGCTATTTTAAACATTAAATTAATATTTATTAAATTTTAATTAATAAAATATTAAATTCTGATAGAATTGAAATGATAAAAAAAATGATGTTTGTATGTATTTAATTTTTTGACGGAGGATCATTCGTGCGCGATTCAACTTTCACAATGGAAGTGTTATTCAAAATTTCATTATAAGCCCGAAAACTTATATTTTAGATTTTGTTAATGCTTGATCCGGCACCTTAATACGTCAAAATTGAAATTGAAATGAGACCAATCATAGAGAAAAAAAATTGTGTAATTTTAATTAGTTTATCAAACATAAAAAGTTGATTCAGAACCATAAAAAATAAATACCAGACATTTTTGGGGAATTTTCCAATATTTTATTTTTGAATGTGATGTTGGCAATTTATTAATTATAGTTCGTATAAATTATGAATGTTTGATAATCCATTATATACAATTTGAGTCTAATAAATCGCATTTGGGTTTAGAATCAAATGAAGTTATGTTTTGTATTTGGATAAATATATAAACTTCAGAATAACTTTGAGAATGTTTGATGGTAAAATAGAAAAAAATTATAGCAACTTTAGAGTAATTATATTTGAAGTTAGGGGATCGTTAAAAGATACCCACTTCAAAGGTTTACTTGTTAATAATTAATACTAACAACATT
This sequence comes from Drosophila insularis, assembly GCA_018903935.1. Classification (NCBI taxonomy): domain Eukaryota; kingdom Metazoa; phylum Arthropoda; class Insecta; order Diptera; family Drosophilidae; genus Drosophila; species Drosophila insularis. Next base: position 6,595,601 of record JAEIFP010001084.1, on the reverse strand, counting down.
ATTCTATTAGTTTGTTAATTGAAAATTTAGAAAACTAGATACAAATATAAACTCTTAAATCTTTTTACGAAGCAATTGAAAAAACTCATTAAATTCTATGCGGATCGGACTTACCGCAAATGCTGTAAAATAAAGTTCCTACTAAGTATAGGATTTTCTTGACTTGCCTGAATATACCCCGTATTGTAAATCGAGGTCTGTTTTAATGACTCACATGACAATTTAATTGTTAATAATTTCAGTCTTAACAGCATTATTTGACTTTGTTACAGATGTAACTTTCTGTTTGCTTGTAATTTCAATTAATTAAATGAAATTCCCACTTATATATTTTGAAGGTCATGTGTATATATATTTATGTATATTCACACATTCTGTTATTAGATGGAATCAATTTTTTTGTTTGAATATTTTGCCATTAGGCTTTCGCAATGGGTTCTTTCTTTCGCTGACGTCATATGGCAATGTAACATTTTGTAACTTTTGTCACGCTCATTTCAAGTCAGATCTCTCTGGGCATACACACACACACACAACAAACACACACACAGGACAGATACAAAAAGAGAGACCCGCAGACAAAGAGAACTGTCAATGCAGGAACAGGCAAGGCAAGGCAGGGCACGTATCCTGGGGCATGCCACATACGAATGTATGTGTGTGTGTGTGTGTGTGTGTGTGTGTGTGGGTGTGTATGAACGGATGAATGACAGCTGACATAGAAACAAAAGTGTGTGTGACACAGTCACATTCTAATCTAAAATAATTGAATTGAAGTCAGATTGCAACTGATGCCTCACTCTCGCTCTGTCTCTCTCTCTCTCTCTCCCTCTGTCTTTCTCTTTGTCTGTATGTGTGTGTTTGTGTATCTTACAGATACGGCACGAAAAGTATCTTTCAGTGTGTATGTATGTAAGTTTAACTGGTGAATAACAGTGGATATGATGATGAGTAAACGGCAGCAGTTACATTATACATACATACATACATATATCTAGGCATATGCCACTGACAGACTCGACTTGCTCTATCTGCATTTTGTATCTGTATTTGTATCTGCACAGCCCACATCACACATATACACACACACACACTCACACACTCACATGTGTGTGGCTGTTCGTTTTTGGGTAGGTTTGCCTACGATAATTAATGGTTTTGTGAGGGTTTTTGTCGCGCTCTAACTGGATTTTGGTTGGCCCAGATTTCGCACGTTGCAATTAGACTGAGACTAAGTCAAAGTTCCTTTTACGGCACTGGGTAAAATATATTGCTAAACGCAACCCGCTAATTGCCAGCGATAAATTTGCATTATCGCACGTAGAATAGAGACAAGCAAAAAGGCTTTGGCTCGAACTTCAACTTCAACTTTCTACACACCGATTTAGTCACGGGCTCATTTGAACGGTTAAATTATCTAAGTTTAGTGGCTGGCCAAAAAAGGGCTGGCAGGCCGACAAAACTTTTGTGACATCTGGCCCTCAAATGCACAGGCACGCACAGTCATGGCCCCAGAGAAGAAGTCCTAGTTGAGGATAACAGCGAGTAAGTTTGCCAAAAACTCGAGCCAAAAAGGGAGCGATAGAGGGGGGTGGGGAGAGAGAGTTGTGGACAGTTTAACATGCAGCCTGTTAAGGTATTCCATGAGTTGAAGGCCAAAAACTTTTTTTTTCTTTCGTTTTGGAGTCATCTCCCAAATGATATGACAATAATTTTAATTATAGATTAGGCCAAAACAATATTCTCGATTGGGTACTAAAATTGTTCAAATTATGGTTAAACCATGGCTGGGAAATGAAATTGCTAAGACGAACAAACTCTGGCTACCTAGATGGCTTTTCTTTTTCAAACCTAAACAGGTAAACGGTCAAACAGGTAGATGCTAGTTTAGAAACAGGTTTAGATATACAGAAATTCCCTGAGAACCTTGAAGCAATATACATATATGCCTTTTCTATTTCAATAATATTTTCCGCAAATAAACTAAACTAAAAAAACAAAATAAGCACATTAGTTCCGTTGTATTTGTGACTCATGTGAGGCCAAGACCATCCGATTGAAATTTGTCGTATCCATTCAGATGTATGAAAAACAAATGTATCTCTTTTTTTCTCTATATATAAGTATATATATATATAAATGTGTATACATATTTATGGCTTATCAGCTACAACTGAAGAATATGCGGGCGTTTTTATGAAGCGGGGACATTATGATAAAACCAGAGTTCGAGGGTGACCTTTGCCAGTCGCTCTTTCTTTTTGTGAAGGAGAGAGACAGACAGACCGAGGGAGATATGGAAAAGGCAACCCTCTGATGTTGTTGCTGTTTTTCCTCGCTCCTCTTCTCACTCTCCTTCTCAATGTTTATCTCAATTCATTCTGAGGATTATCTAGCTGCGGATGTGGTATGCCTAGGCCTCAAGTCAACTCAAATTGCCTGTCTGTATTTAGTTCAGTCGTGAGACTTGTACAATGAAGATCGTTTTTGGTTTATGCCTTCTCCTTAGTCCCATTGTGGCCACATCGATCAGAGAGAATTATTGTGAACGTAATGTAACCAGTCGTACCGTTGTCCCCGTGACCAAGACCAGGACCATAGTGAAGAAACCATCGAAATGGACACCATGGAAGAAGACGGAAAAGAAACTTGAAGAATATACGGCATTTGAAGAGCAAATCACCTACAAATTGATATCGGATTGCTGTGTGGGCTATCATCAAGTGGAATCGGGTCTTTGTGAGCCGATCTGTGAGCGTGGTTGTCCGGCCCATGCCAGTTGTGTGGCTCCCCAGAGATGTCAGTGCACAATAGGCTATGTCTCCGCCTTGGATCATAGAGATAGCAGTCATTACTGTGAGCCGATCTGTGAGCGCAGCTGTTCGAAGGGCTCCCAGTGTGTTGCTCCTAACACATGTTCCTGTCGTGAGGGCTATAAGCAGCTAATTCCCACGGGTGATGGTGTCAGCGGCGATTGTGTGCCCACTTGTCAACTGGGTGATGGCTGTGCCAATGGCAAATGCATCGATGTGGAGCGTTGTGAGTGCAATGAAGGCTACGACTGGGACGAAAATGAGAATAAATGCAAAGAGCTTGCTCACCCAGTGTCAGAGGAGGACGAGGAGGAGCCATTGTCCACCACCAATGACATTCCACCCACTTCCGAAGAATGCACCATAGGATTTGTCTTGTATGGAGGTCAATGTAGACCAGAAACATTCGACAGCAACGAGGCTGAGGTCAAGGATTGCCGTATAGCTGGCTGTGTGGGTCATCATCAGGAGTGCAATGATCTGGGCTCATGTATATGCGCCGAGGGCTATGACCAGGAGAATAATGCCGAGGAAAATTCAACTCTCTTGTGTCGACGCGGAATATTGGAAGAGCTGCTAAGCATCGATCAGGCGGCCGATGATGATAACGAATTGAATCCATGGACTATACCCATCATTGGTTTGGCCAGTGGATCACTGTTCGTCCTCTTGCTGGCTGGTCTGATTGGTGGTGTGCGTCATCATCGTCAGCGTCGTGATCAATCCGAGAATGAGGCCTTACCCAAAGAGCCTGTGCTTCAGTGTGAATACTCAAAGAAGAGCTATGATGTAGACGAATGGGTGCCATAATTTTGTCGGCTGTGTTAGTTCAACTTTTCATTGTTAGCTATTAAGTAAAATTTATTTTCTCGATATTAAATTTAATAAAATATGTAGACTGATTAAATAGATTTGATTTTTTTCTCTTCTAACTAAATGCGGGTAGGTCACAAATCTCTTACCAGCTGATTGATAAATTAAACTTAATGTTTGAATATCGATGTTAAGCAATGAAAACGCCTAATGGTTTTTCTTTTCATGCAAGTCACATGTATTTCATTTGAGATATTTCTACAATATTAATAGTTTCAGCTCTTTGCAGCATTTATTTCATAGTTAGACAGATCGAAAGTGAATAGATTACGCATAATTCTATATATAGTCTGCCGTGACACTTGTTAAGTAAATGCTTGTGAACCTTTGTTCTATTTGTCATCTATGCAAATGTGAATATGGAAATTTTTCTTCACATATTTTCGTGCACTTTGACTTTTTGTTCCATGTTAGTCAAGGACATGTTGGATAAGAGCTGCACTTAAATAGGAGATTTATTCTTAGCGACCAAAGACAATGGCCATAACATATCATCTTTTATCTACTTGCGGGTACAAAAGACTTGAAATGAATGGAATACAATGAGCTACAAAAAGAAAAAGAAATATATGTATAGACTACATACTATGTGCTTATACCAAAGATAGTTAAGCATATTTGTAAACATTTATAAGGGTCAGGTAAGGCAAGAATTAATATATCAATCGCTAAAGAGCAGAATACTTATAATGTGTATTTAAGAAGTAATAATCTTTCAAGATTATTTTCCTCTTGATTTACAGAATTAGATTAGAATATAGTTAGTAGTGAAATTGTAAACAAAATATTTAAATTTGTGCTCTTGACTTAATTCTTTAATGCATCTAGTAGCCCTTTTTAAAATGTATATGCATATTTTTAGGATTCTATTCCAGAATTTTTCTCTTTTAATGTTACATGGATTTTCAAACGCGAATTTTTTTGAATTGGCTGCTTGCATATCTTGGAAAACACAAATTTTGTGGAAATTTCTTTATATTTTATAATATATGACTATATTTTAAAAAATTTTAATAAATATTGTCGAAACAATAGAAATGGTAGATAAAGTCTTTAATAATGAAGTAAGTAAGTCGTCTCGCCGACTTGGATATACCATACACCAGTAAAACAAATATTTTAAAGTTATAATAACCAATGCATTATCGTATTTTAAAAAAAATCTGTTTGCATGCTTTTTAGAAGCATATCTTAGTATTTCGCTCACTCAAGCATTCGAGCACCCTAGCGCCCCCACCAGCCAACGGCCAACTCCGGCCATATGGAAAAACGTTCATATGCATAACTTGGCTATTTTTATTCCGATTTTGATCAAATTTGGTATTTTGCTGGATATTAGTATCAAATTTAAGTGTGCTAAATTTGATTGCACAAGGTTGAAAATTACGGGAGATAATCGAGTTTTTTCAAATTACGGGGGCGGAAAGAGGCGTGGCAAAATCTTTACACATCAAAAATGTGCGCAATTACTAAGCAAATATTCATACCAAATTTTGTGTCTCTAGCTAGAATAGTTTTTGAGAAAATCGGTTTTATTTAATTTGCGGGGGCGGTAGGGGGCGTGGCAAAATTTTTACAAATACAAAACGTGCGCATTTACTTAGCAAATATACATACCAAATTTTGTGTCTCTAGTTGCTATAGTGTTTGAGAAAATCGGTTTTATTTAATTTGCGGGGGCGGTAGGGGGCGTGGCAAAAATTTTACAAATACAAAATGTGCGCGTTTACTAAGCGAATATACATACCAAATTTTGTGTCTCTAGTTGCTATGGTGTTTGAGAAAATCGGTTTTATATCATTTGCGGGGGCGGTAGGGGGCGTGGCAAACATTTGAAACAAACTCGATAAGCGTACATATGACACGAGTCTACATACCAAATTTGGTGGCTCTAGCTCTTATAGTCTCCGAGATCTAGGCGTTCATACAGACGGACGGACGGACGGACGGACGGACGGACGGACGGACGGACAGACGGACATGGCTAGATCGTCTCGGCTGTTGATGCTGATCAAGAATATATATACTTTATGGGGTCGGAAAAGCTTCCTTCTGCCTGTTACATACATTTTAGCGACTTTAATATACCATTTTCACCCTATGGGTGTATGGTATAAAAATCTACCAGATAGAGGTTTTTTTTATGATTTAGTGAACTTATGAAATGACTCTCAAAATCTGGATCTATGATAAGAAGTTCAGAAATTCGCAATTTAAAATATTTAAAGAAATTTTGGAAATCTGAAATTTAGGCATACATTGTTTATAAAGAAATTGTAAATTACACGGCATTTCATAAGTTGAGTAATGCATACTTAAAGGAGTAAATTTACCCATATTTCGCAGTTCTAAATCCGTTCTAATATTAAAGTTATTTGTAAGATCTATTGCACGAATTGAAAGAAATTTTCACATAGAAAAGTTGTTGCACTTTTTGGTAATAATTCTGGAAACATACGAAAAATTAAAAACGTCGAGTTTTGAAAGAAAATATATTAAAAATCTGCATCTATCGGGATTTCAAAAGTTTTTTGGACTACTAAAAGATATTACACATTTACATTTATCTCTTAGGTATTTCCTTTTTATATAGAAGTTACTGTTAGTATATTCTATGTTAAATCTGGATTTTCCAAAGTTGTTGTCCTATACTCTGAGTTTGTATTGAGTTTATTAAATTGTGTCATGATGATTTAAGTACTGAAGATAGATTATGTATATGTCTTCTATTCAGAAGTGACACAAATAATTTTGAAATTTTCGTTATTCTTTTTTATATGCCATTAAAAGAAACTGAACTTTTATGGTTATGGGTAACTGCTATAGACAAAAGAGAAACAAGAGGAAACGATAAGGACTTTTGAAAATACAGCTTTGACATAGAATATACTAACGGTAACTTCTATGTATATAAAAAGGAAATACCTAAGAGATAAATGTAAATGTGTAATATATTTTAGTAGTCGAAAAAAAGATCCCGATAGATGCACATTTTTAATATATTTTCTTTCAAGCCTTGACGAAAGCTTTAACACACAGAGAGAGAAAGATAGATAAAGAGAGAGGGAGAGAAAGTGCTGAAAGAGAGTGTATTTTACAGAGAATATATTATTCCAAGAGAGCAAAAAGTGCGTGAGAGCTTCTAAACTTTGACTACGTATAAAAAAAAAAATCTAAGCAAAAGAAAAAAAAAACACATGAACAGCCAACGCACCAAAAATTCGTATAGTCCTGCCGCCCAAAGGATGGCCATCATCACCCCCCACCCACCTAGCCACCAGCGTCACCACCAACAGCTTCCACCTCCGACAGCATCCTCCCCCCGTACCGCCAACCCCCTGTAGCAAGGATACTTAAAGCTTCTTTAATTTTTATGTTGTTTTCTCTTCTCTTTTGTCGGTGTTTTCTGTGTGCGTGAGTCTGTGTGTGCCTCAGCCATTCTCTTTGATTGCTTTTGTGCGTGTCTGTGTGTCCCTGTGTAAGTGTGTGTGTATTTGTGTGTTGGTAACCTTTGCTGCCTCACATTTTCGCGTGGGAAGTTGCCCAAGGACATGGACTCAAACTCAACTCAACTCATCTCATCTGGACTGGCTGGTTGGTTGGTTCGTTGGTTTGCCTTTGCTTTTGCCTACTGCCTTTTTCTTTCCTCTTATTCTGCTTTGTCTTCTTCGCTTTCCTTTTTGCATTTGCCATTTGGTAGGTCTTTCTCTCTCACATTTTTTTTTTTTTTTGCTTGATGCTTAGTTATTTATTTATATTATTTGTTGTTTGCAAAATTTATTTTTGGCCCAACGTGCAAATGTTTCTCCTAGAGAAACTTGCATTTAATTCAATTAAATTAAAAAAAAAAAGTGTAAGCAAAAACAAACAACAAAAATCAAGAAACCTTGAGGTAAATGAAAACTATGTATAGTATACCTATATAGTATACATAGTTACCACAAGAGGATCTCATTTTTACGTTTCGTTAACTTACTAAATGAAATTAGCATGAAAGTGGAAATGAAAATGCGATTCAAAGCGAACTCGAGACACAAATAAGGGAGAGAGGGAAAGAGAGAGAGTAAAGGAAGGAGAAAAATTTGTCGCATTTTTTAGTTTCGAGAGGCTTCTAAAACAATAAGTAAAAAGTTCAACTAGTTTAAATTTTTTTTTAACATTCAAGGCACTTAGCATCCAAATGCAGAAACTAAAGAAACTTCTACAAATACCTTTGTGAAATTTATATTTCCAACATTATTGTAGAAACCCGAAAAACTAAATACTCAAGAAAAAAATTTAAATTATAAATTGCACTAAACCTCAAAACAAAATTAATAAATACTAAAAAGTATTAACTTTAAAATTTAATATGATAATCCCATAAACAGAGTTCTGGAGCTTGATATTGTGAAATAGGAAAACTTTGTCCTTAAAGTATTTTATAGGCTGCAAAAGTAATCTTTGTTTTTGACCTGTTGGATTCTCTCTAATCCGAAAATTGCCTGTTAAGAATGTTTACTTCGAGATTTATTATTTTTATCCGAAAAACATTTCAACAATTTCTTTATAAGGTTTAAAATGCGAAATATCGAACGGTTTATTGCATACTTTAGGGGGTAAAACTCTCATTCTTATATAGAGAAAAGAGAAAATGACTATATCTAATTGGAATGATTTTTAGATTTTTATTCCATGGTTAAAAAAAAAATTAGCTAAAAGATTTTAAATATTTTATTCCTAATTTAGACCCAAAAAAAAAAAAATTAAATAATTATATGCAAATTCGATTGTCTTTCGAAGAAATTGTAAATTATCAATTCTAAAATTATTTAACCCAAAGCATTTTCTAAAATAAAAGCAAATAAATACAATTTCATAATATTTAAATGTTTAATTCGAAAAGAGTTTAAGAGACATGTTTGACATGTTACAATACTTATTCATTGACGCAAAAAGTTTATTTTATTTTTTAACAAAGAGTGAGATTTTTAAATTTAGAATTTTAAACAAAGTGAAATATTAAAACTTTTTTTGAGTCGTATAAAATATTCTGGTTTGTTTCAGATTTTTTTCTAGAATCCCTAAAAGGGTTTGTTTGTTTATTTTGTACTGTGTATGCAATTATTAAGCATTTCTTTTGTGATTTTATGCATAAGTTTTGACTTTTTTTGTTGAGATTTTTCATCTTGACCTTTTATCATAGTTTTTATTTATGACAGGGCGATTGGGGGAGAGGAGTCTGAACTTCAATTGGGAGATGTAACAAAAGGAATATAGTAAAATTCAACAACAAAGTTTTAGCTTTTACTTATTTCCCCAGTTTCCTGTCTAAAGTTTGTGTGACTGAGAGAGTGTGTGTGCGTGTACATATGTATGTGTGTATCTGTACTTGTTGATGCAGCTCTTATATCCACCCTTCAAGAGCCAACCACCCAACCACCACCCTTTTGCACAACCTTCCATTTGATCCACTGATGCACTGCAAATTCTGCAAAAATGCATTGTCAGAAAGTAGGTCGCTGCAGTTAAATTCTGCTGCTACCGATGCTGCTGCTGCTGCTGTTGATGCAGTTGCTCCTGCAGCCATCAAATATTAACCACTAGTTGCTCTAAAAACTGCTTAGACATTTTGTTTTTTTTTTTTGAATGCCACGCCCACAGCCAGCCCAATTAAAAAGCAGGAAAATATGTTGAGGTTTCCTCTTTTTTTTTTGGTGAAAAGTTTTTGTTTAGATTTTGTTGTTGATGTTCTTAAGGGAGAGGATGGGGTTTAGTGAAAGGTGGTTTTTGCGTTTTTAGGGGCGTGGCAACTGCAACTTCAGTTTTGCCACTTTTACCGTCACGCCCAGTTTAACAGTTGACCTATTTTTCCTCATCTTTGAAAATTATTTACAGCAGCAGCCCAGCGAAACGGTGTGAGAGAGATGGAAACACACTGTGTGTGTGTGTGTTTGTGTGTGTGTGAGGGAGAGATAGCGTGTGTGTGTGAGAGACAGAGTGAGAAGAAGGAACTAACATATGGAACATACGGATTCACATGATGAAGGAGGAGGGGTATCAGGTGTATGGTGGCTTACTTGGTAAAGTGTTTCAATAATCACAAAACCTGTCTCTTTCTCTTTCCTGCCTTCCCTCTCAGTTTTGGCCTCACAATTTCTGCATTTTTATTGTCAAACATGAGCAAGGCCACTCCCCCCTACTACCTTACGCCTTCATGGCAACAGCAATTAAACGCACACACACACACACATGCACACGAACACTCCTAATGCACATCCTGAAGTATGTTAATAAGTTTTTGCCTTACAAAAATATTTACGAATACAAGTGAATATGTGAGTGTATGTATGCAAGTGGTATGTGAGTGTGTGTGTGTTTGTGGAAAGAAGTTTGGTTTTTCTTTTACGGTTTTCTTTTTGCTCACAGAAAACTGAAATCTTATATGCATATTCGTATTTTTATGCTAAAATATTTTTCTGCTCGTGTCTGACCTAAAAAAAAAATATTAAGAAAAAAGAAAAAAATGCTGAAAAAACAACAACAGCAACAACATGCATATATCGTTAAATGTTTGAAAAGCGGTTTTTCTCTCTGAGTTTAGTTTTTCCTTAGCTTTTTTACTTTTTCCTTTTTTTTTTGCCTTCTTTTTTTATAAACCAAAGTGCCCAGACCGCAAAGCATTTAACTTAATGCACATGAATCTCAAGCATATAAACATATATATTTATATTATATACATATATGCATATATAACTACATACTTTTCTATATATGTATGTATGAATGTATGTGTGCTTGTAACTTGTTGGACAGGATGGAAAATTTTTGTTGGACATTCCAGAGTTGATTTGTTGTTGCTGCTGTCCTCGGTGGCATAAAAACTTTGCTATGGCTCTAACATTTTTTAGTCTCATAAATTAATCATATTTGATTAGGTAAGTTAATCTCGGCATAATCAGAGCTCAAGTATCTGCATATCTGAGATGAACAAAACAGTTTCCATTATGAGAGTAGTATTGAGATATCTAACAACTTTCAAATACCGCATATGTTTATAAAATTATTTGACTTGTGTTCGAATTATGATTTTGATACATAATATGTGTTAAGAACAATATATTTGCTATAGTATTATGTTATAATATATAAATGTACTAAAAACGATTATATTATATTACTTATTCACAATTATATTTATTTATTAAATTTATATCCTCATTTATTTTAATGGGTATAATAAATTACGTTACAAAACAAAACATTTGAGAGTCTCTTGATTACATGTATGTATGTATTGAAGCCTGAAATCTCACAAATCTTTATGTTTTTTCCAACCATATATTAGATTGTCTTCAAAAAAATTTATAAACTTTTCTCTAATTGGAGAGAGTCTTTTGATTTCTAGATTGTCTTCAAAAAAATTTATAAACTTTTCTCTAATTGGAGAGAGTCTTTTGATTTCTAGAAGAGTTAAGGAAAATGTATTTATATGTCAGATCCGGGAAAATATCTTACTTACATTCATCTTAAAGACAAATCTTACAGATTTGATCCTTTAGGCTATAAAAATGAAATGCTTTTGGAAAATCCAAAAAACAAAAAAATGATGTAAAGACTTGATATCTCTACAACTAAAAATGTGACTTCAATGCTTTCGATATGGGTGCATTTATAAATTGAAACCAAATCCTGTTTATAATTTAATTTTTGGTAATAAATATAGAATTTTATTTAGAATATAATTTTATATTGCCTTCAGGGCAACTATAAATAACATTTAATTATGATTAACATTACCTCAATTAGACAACAAGAAACATCTACTTACTTTAATTATACAATATATAATAGGGATCCCTATGGGATCACCAGATTTTTTATCTCAAATCTAGTCAAATGGAACAATGAAAAAAATCCTTTAATCGGTATAACCTTAATTAATAAATTAAATAAAAATTAAATTATTTAGTAGTAGTTAAAATTTAATTAAATTATTTTTCTAAAATTAAATCTGTTTTTTCATCTTAAAAATCGCAACTTTTTTACCCATGAAGAACTTCATTGGGATTTAAAAGAAGTAGGTTTTCTTACCTCGTAGTTTAAAATATTATAAGTTTTTTAATTGAATATTTTGAGTACCTGGATGTCATGTAGTAGTTAATGGGCTAGTTTCACACCTGTCATAAAATAAACTGCAAACTTGAAAGAAGCTCACGGGAGTAGCATATATACCCTTGCCTCTATTCAACCACCAACCACACCACACACACACACACACACACACACACACATCTCCGTACCAAGAGCCAACATTCTTCATCTTCTTCCCCTTACCCAACATTAACCATTTTGCTTTCAATTATAATTATAAGATAAATGTTCTGGGCTATGGCAAAAAAGGTTAACGAGTCACCCATATATAAACTTTTACTGCAATATTTTGTGGCATAGCATGCCCTCCTCCCTCTCCTCCCTCAGCCACCCACCCAAAGGAGAAAAAAAACCCAGTCTGATGCCAGCAATCTGATGGCAAAGGAGATTGTGGGGACATGAAGTTGGCTTTGGCCAACAGCTGCGCTTCAAATAACTCAACTGTGCGTTAAGGAGAAGTTTTTTTTTTTCTACCCCTCCTTTTGCATGGTGGCATGGGGCAACATCAGCCATGGGGCATGTAAATGTTTGTGCAAAGCGCTAAAGAGGAGAAACAACGAACATGGCTTGGAATGGGAGGGAAGGTGGGACGGTGTCGCGCACGACATGGACACATCTCGTTCTTCTTCCATCGTCGCCACGTAACGTTTGCCTGATTATTGGAGCAAAAATTAATTGAAAATGTTGGTCAATTGCCTTGAGGGAACAGAGCGGGATAGAGTAGAAAAGCAAAAGAGAGTAAAAGAGGGGGAGAGGTAGCCATGGTGGCAGACTTTTAATCGCAGCGAGGTGAGGGGCCAAGAGACTCTATGGCAGTTGGCCACGCAATCTGCTTTGGCTCTGGCTCAAGTTATGATCATCATTATAATTATTACTTACTCCCCGATGCAGCAAACTTTGCTGCAGTTTTTGCTATTTTCAAACATTAATTAGTTTTAATGGAGTTTGAGGTTAGTTTGGTTTTTGGGAGCGATATTCGAAAGTAGCTTAACACGGGCGTGGCCATGGGCCATAGTAGATAAAAGCTTAACCAAATTTAAGTGCCCAATAATGGCTTTCAATCGATGTTTTGTTTACCAAGACAAGTTGCCAGATTAATTGCTTTGATTGCACAAAATAATTCAAACCAAAAATTTGCATCCTAAGATGAATTGCTTCAAATTAATTGAAAGCAAAAACACAAGAAATGCATCAAGAAACAATAAGCAATTGAAAATGAATTAAGTACTTAAGTAAACAAAGGATAAGAATAACAATAGATGCTAAAAGCATTATCGATATTAATTATATGCTTTCTCTTTAAAATCAAGCTGACTTAGAGGTAATAAATTATATAATGTTTATCATTTTCATTAAAAGAAAACTTGATATAGACTAAGCCCAGAATATTCTCGCTGAGCCCTTTGCTGCAATTGATTACGAAACATATAACTTAATTTCCTACAAAATATTATATAAATCTAATTTTATATATATATTTTATTTTAAATTTCAATTTTTCTCTACTGTTTTGATATCAAGTAAACTATCAATCTTTTAATGTTGGTTCCATTCTCGTTCGTCTGAAGTTCTAAATATTTGTTTAAAATTAATATTCTAAAAAGTTTAGAAATGCTAATTTAGTTTTGAAAATTAACTTGGTTTATTATTTTAGAAAAATTTTAATTGGCTACATAAGTACAATTTTTATAAATTGTATTTTGTGTATATTTTAGTAGCAAAGCTTCCCAAAATATAAAAACTAAAATTGGCGTTTTCAAGTTCAAACTGTAGTTTTTTTTAAGACCAATACTATTATCATAATCAGATCATGGAAACATTATTATTAAAATAATTCTGGTAATATTGAGTTATGGTAAATATTTATAAATTTATAATAAAGTTAGAATTAATATGGTGTGGTAAATGTGTTTTTTTATTAATTTGGCAAATTGCATTCATAATATAAAAATGGTTTGTAATTTTCTTTTCCTATTATCTATAAGGTCGAACAAAATGAGATTTTTGGCTTGCATTGATTGAGAAATAAGTTTGATTAGCAGGTTAGCAAGTTTAGATAGGGCAAGATTATATCATATATTATGTAATATAAAAAATCGCTTCTTTTTTTTTTATTCCCGGTAAAGTTTTTTTTATTCTCGGTTAGTAATATCTTTGCAGATCAAAGAAAACAAGGAGAAAAGTAACACCAACCAGAAATAACATAGGTGTAACTACCTTATATCCAATAGTTCACGAATAAAATTTCAACAGCTTATTAAATCGGTAATGGGTCATTGCAATTTGCATTTTCGTTTCAAACACTTCTACAAACAGAATCTGCAGAAGGTTCTTGTCAGATTCATATAATTGTCTCAATATTGTTTAATTGTAAAAGCCATCAGGCAATTTCAAAAATTTTGTCTAAATTGACAACAATGTGAAAGTTTGCAACATAAACATTTTGATTGCATTTCATAAAACATTAGAAAAAAAGTCTAATTTGAAGAGAAATAAATTTTCATCTACTGTCTATGCATTTTGCCTCTCAACAGACTATAAAAGCAATGAAAATCAAAATGAAATTTTCGTTGTTTTCCTTTCTCTTTTGTTTTTTTTTGTGTGTGTGTGTGTGTGTTTTTCTTTTTGTATATTTTGTGCCATGGCACGAGGATAACATTAAAATTTCGATGCGTGCGCCTATAAGTAGGCAACGACAACACAAAAAAGAAGGAATTTCCAGCATCCAGGGATAACATTTTAGCAAAACGAGCTTTTACAGAGAGATAGAGCACAAGCACAGAAGGATCAGAGGGGGAGTCAGAGAGCGAATGAGAGAGAGAGTAAAAGGGAGAGGTAATGTGTGTGTGAGTGAGAGAGCGAACTCGCTCTCTCTTTTCTTTTGAATGGGAGGTAACACAAAACACACGAAAAAAAAAGAATATAAGGAAAGCAGGCAAAAACCGACACTTAATTCGATTTGGCAAATGAGGCACCCTGTGTTGGCTCTTTAAGTGTTTGTTTATGCATCCCCTAAACTAATAAAATTCATTAGAATGAACAAAAAATCTATAATAAATACATATTCAACTACATGGCGTATACGTAATACAGAAACAGAAGAGAATATACATATATACTTCTCCATGCGATTCGGTTGTTGTTGTTTTGTCTTCTTTTGGTTGACATTAATTTTTTACTTAATTTATTGTTGCGCCAGCGCAAATCGCAAATTTTCCACAGACCATCGCCTTTTTTTTTTGCCCCCTTGCCACCAGCCTCGCTCAATGACTTTTCGTTCTATGTAACCACTCTTCTAGTTTCTAGCTTAAAAAATAGAATAGGAAAACAAAATTTCTATTGCCTAGCTCAGTTTTTTTTTTCTTTTTTATCCCCCCCTCTCTTGGTTTTTCGTTTACATACAAATTTATGTTGTTGCCAGCCCCGGCCCCACCAACGACCCGTTCCACTCGTTCACATCAATGCTCTTCCAGCTCATTTGCCGCTTCGACGACAAAATTTCAGTTTTTCAGTACGTTAATGTGCTGCGAGGATGGCATAGATTGCTTCGAATAGGTGGAATGGTGGTGGTTCCCGTGCTAATGCCAGAGCGGGGAATCCAAGAGGGATAGTGGGGGTGCTGAGGTGATGCTCGGGGGAGGGGGAGGGCAGCTGGTGTGTGAGCTTTAAGTGGCACTGAGATTGCGTTAGAAACGGTGTGGAGGTTGCTTCGTTGGGAGGATGGTGTCAGCCATTGGAAATATGGGTCAAGTTGTTGCCGTCTGTGCTAAAAATTAAGTTTGGTTTGCCAACTGCAGTCGACGTAGCAGTCGCTGTTGGCGTCGGCTTTGGCGTCGACGTTGGCGTTGGCCTCAGCTTCATCTTCATGCCTCCACATGGCTATAATTGCTGTTAGGCATTAAGGGTTAATCACATTGGCCCTTATGTACATACATACATACATACAAATAAATATATATATTTATATACATAAATATATAGAGTACAAATATATGGCTTGGTTTTACTTGGGTCTTAGGAGCTTATTTATTGTTACAGCTCGTGGGAAATGTATCAATGACTATTAAATATGGCTGAAGTAGCTATAACATTTATATTTTTGCTTTTCCTTTTTTTTTGTTGTTGTTGTTGTGTTTTTGGTTTAACTTTGGATTTTTCGTTATTGGTTATAACTGGTCGATTGATATTGGTTATTATTTTTATTTGGCTTAACATTCTCAATAACAAATTTTATTTACAACTAGAAAAGGAAACGGAAAATAACAATAGTAAGACATTTATTTTTTTTTAATACCGGATATGGAAAAACAATGTCGAAATGCTAATCAAAAAATTTTTTATCTGCAACACAGACAAAAAGAGAAAAAGGTTTAATATGGTGATAAAAGTTAAGATGAAAAATTGAAAAATTGAAATTCAAGTTATAGATATTTTAAAAATTGATAAGAAAAAAAGAAGCCATATTAGAATTTAATAATGAATTGGAAAACAATGTTCTGGTTGTAAATTAATGCCCAAGACTGTCAAATTAAAGTGATTCAGAAGCAAATTTAAAGGGTCTTTAGAACTAAGTGAAGAAATAAACCAGAGCTTTCCCAATCTAAGAAGTCGCCTCAGACCTCAATTGTTACTTTTCAGAAGCGAAATTAGTTGGTTTTTTGTACTTTAAATTGCTTTTAAAACATTTTTTCTAAATGCACGTTAAAGATATTTTTCGATAATTCCTTTAACTCCTTTTGCCAACTAATCAATTTTACTTTTACTTAGGCTGACTATAGCAAAAAGTTTTATATATGTATATTAAATAGTTTCTTGTTGGTCCATGAAACAATATTTTTTCTCTTCTATTCTTTTCCATATGTTACGCACTATTCGAATATGCTCTTTAACTACTTTTCCATCTGCCAGGAAAATATGCTTCCAATTCATTGAACAAAGTTTTCAACACATATAATATAACACAAAAAAAAAAAAGGCGAAACAACAAAATATATCCATCTTCTCTCTTTCTGATTATGAGCAAAATTATGGCCAATTTAATGGGATCCTGGGCCATGTGGAACACCATAATCCATACACGAACATACATAACATATAAGTTTTGAGGAAGAGAACACAAACCCTTTTTTTTTTTTTGAACGCTTCAACGCATCTGAGATGGAAACTGAAAGACATAAAAAAAATTCTACTATTTCTGTTGTTGGTTTTTTTTGTCCTCCACGTTTCTGCTGACCAAGAGAAAAACCTATGAAATGCTTGCTTAAAAGCTTAAGAACGACTTGCAGATACTCTGTATTATGATATTAGCAAAGATATATCCTCAATTTTAATTGAAATCGGGCTAGTTTTCTCTTTAGGAATTTTCCAAAATGAAGTGCGGTAAATTCTTTCCAAATGTGTAAGATTTTGATACTTTAATATATTTTGAAGTCACCGAAAAACCATTTCGACTTTATAGTCATTTGAAGAGCAAAATTTGTCGATGCCATAAAAAAAGGTAATAATTGTTGGCCAAGGCCAAGAGAGAGCGAAGAAATTTTGTTTAAAGCAAAGCCAACATCATCATGATAATGCAGAAAGCATTTCAATAATTTATGTGACTGTTTCAAATGATTTATGTTTGGTTATATTTACACACAAAAATACACACACACAGCCATTCACTTCACATGGGTTAAAAGTGTTTTCCCGTTTCGTTTTTTTTTTATTTCCTCTGTCTTCTTTTTGCATTTTTTCCCTTAAATATGCAAACAACCATAACAAAGAGAAAGAGAAACGATAAAGCATGAATGACAACAAGAAGAAACAAACTGTAAGGAAATATTCATGAGATTGTCAGGTTCTATCTATGTAACTGAACGAACAGAACTTAAATATCGTATGGAGCAAAATAAAAAAAAAGTACAATAATTTATTTGCATTCGCCAAACGAGTCTACCAGACAGATGGAGAGTGCCCAATAAGTCGACGCCACTCCGAAAAGTCAAAGTTCAATAGACTTTAGTGCCAAAGGCAAAAAGCAGCCAGCAGATGGCAGGCAATGCAACTGCAGAAGTCCTTTCAAGCACGACCATGAATATAATAAATGCACAAGTCATAAAGTTGATGGTGACCCCGACGTGCCAAGTAAACAAACGCTCCCAATATTTGGAATAATCTTTATGTTCATTCGTAAACTTAAAAAACAGTTTTATTTTACAAAATATCGAAAAATACAATGGTAAATATTGAGAAAAACCTCGAAGTTCATAGAAAAATCAATTTAGCAGATGTTTTTATAAAAGAAAAAATGTACACTTTTTTCTTGAATATTAATTAAAAATTTCTATAAATGCCTCGAGGACATTTTTAATTAAATATTTTGCTAACTTCTACTTCAACGCTAAAACAAGTTGGGAATCACAGCTGAATAAAAGCGAAATAAGTAAAGCATAACTTACAAAGTTTTTCTAGTCTTTTTAACTTTAAATTTAATTAACCATTAAATTATTCCTAATGGTGTCGCTGACATTTCTATAACAAATTTAATTCTAGACCAATTTAGCAACATTGTATTACTAATTGATTACTAATTCAATTAATATTATTTAAAACACGTTTTAACAATAGAGTTTGATAGAAGCAGCAATTATAAATTACGAATTTAAAAAAAACAGAACTAGAACTAAATTTTTGCCAACACAATAAACGAAAATGCCTGTGCGGATGATTTTTTTTGCCCACACAATGGATAACGAGACAGCATTTAAACTGCAATTGAACCTGTCCGGTGGGGGAAAAAAGTGCAGCTAGCTTATTTGTTCGACTTCCAGCAACAGTTGGCGGCAATTTTTGGCCTGGCAACGTTTTATGGGTCACTTGATGCCACAAGTCAAGTCGGGCAGCAGCCAGTCAAGTCAAGCAACCCGGGGCAGCTGCACCACCAAAATGCAACAACAATGATGCCACTCAAATATTTAATTTGCTGTGTGCGGTGGCTGTAAGAGAGACGAGGAGAGAAAGAACGAGAGTCAGGTGGCAGAAAAGTAGGCAACACTTTTGATACTTTTTTTTTGTTGGCTCAATGCCCAAAGACCAAGCAAAACATTTTATTGCAATCGCAGTTGAATACATCCGTATATATGTATATGTAAGTATATAGTATTTTGGCGACTGGCTAATCAGTTGAAGTGGCAAACCGCCAGCCCTCTTACCTCTTGCCTCGCTCACTCTCTATCTCTCTCTCTACTCTGTTTCTCTGGCTTGCTTCATCTCGCTCTCTTTTGATATTGATGTATGAAATTTTATGAAATTTATGCGATGGCCATAGCATAAAATGGACCACAAGTTGAGCAATGAGGAGGGCCATACCAAGGGGGCAAACTGTTTTCGTCGCATTGCAGATGAAACCATTTTTACCTCCTCATACTCCTCATCATCCGTACAGTCCCCGTCTTCATGCCCCTTTACACGAAACTCGAGAGACTTTTCCGGGATGTTTGGTTCATTTTTTTTTCCTCTTGCCGCTTTTTCGCTTGGCGCGTGAGCAAATTAATTTTCAGCGCACAGAGCAAAAAATGCCAAGGGATAGACCAAGCGTTTGGAGTGGTTAGAGGTTGCCCCTTGGAGGGAGGGTTTGGTTAGCAAAGAGTTGCGGGGAGGCAACTTGCATGGTGTAAATGATAGCCAAGCCTCCGCCCTTGCCTCCAAACCTCTTGCTCAATGAATTATGGAAAAAACAACTTTTTTGCGGCTAGCTACAAAAAAAAAAAAAAAAAAAAGAAAAAATTAAAAAAAAAATAACAAGAATTATGTGCTGAAAATGTTCTTAGCCATGTTATTTTTGTTTCTCCCTTTGGTTGGACGGGGGGACATTTCTGAAACTGGCGACAGTTTTTCGCAATGCCGGAAAATTAATATTTGTACAAGTGGATTTTGCAGTTGTTTTTCTTTCCACTTTCTTCTTGTTGCTAACCGCTTAAAGTTGATGACAAACTGCGCCGCGAAGTTGTTTCGTTTGCATGTGACAAGAATTTAGTGGCCAAGACTATATACAAAAATAGAATGGACAAAGAGCAGGCCATGAATCATTTGTTAAGTGTACACAGACACAAGAGTAAATTCTTGCCTAAAATTGCTAAAAATACAATGTTTTTAATAAATATATGTTAAGCTCTTTCTCAATTACAATGTTTTTTTTCGAACTGTATATTCTATTGAATTTCTTAAAAAAAAATTTCAAATATTTTTTGGGAGTTTTACTCCTGTCTGAAACATTTTTATTGTGTGATCAAATCGAAGATCAAAAAAATTTCACTCGGTCTAGAATGAATAAAGTTAAAGGTTTAAGATGAGCTCTAGTTTTGAAAAAACTTCAAATTGTATCATTCGTTTGATTCTTTAAATAACAAACTTCTTGGTAGAAATACATTTTGATTTCAATTGCTGGCTCAAAGCTTTAATAGCTGCAAAATGGTTTTGCTTTGCATCTTTTTTAGATATATTACAGTTTTCTTAGTTTTTTGTTGTTTTGTCTCATGAAAACCAAGAGCACATCGATTGACATTGCCTGGGGGGGAGAGCGTTTGTTTCAAAGTAATTGCTTAGTTTTAATTTTTGTTGGCTTTTCTTATGCAAAAGACAAACTTTTGAATGCAAAATGTAACAAGTTTTGACATAAATATGCATAAGCCTGTCCTGGTCTAAACCAGGACATGCCATAAATGTCCCGCACATGTCCATCAACGTCAGGGCAAAAGCCTGTTTTGGGTTTCCTCTTCCCATCTCTCTCTCTCTCACTCACACACACATTCTCTTTCCCAATGGCATTTGCATATTGTGCATCCTGCAGCTGCAGCTGCTGCTGCTGGTGCTGTTTGCCTTCTACTCGGCCATTTGCCAGGCCCCCAAAGTCCTGGATACACTTGTGTATTTATCGTTTTGCATACGCATTATTTATGAAGGCTTTGTTTTGCGGGGGCATTAAATAGGCCTGCAGGACTCTTTGTTAGCCAGTAGCAGCAGCTGCTCAAATTCCTTCGAGTGATTAGCATGCACAATTTTCCGAAGGGTTTATTGTTTTAGTAAAACTAATTATTTTGAGTAATTTGAAACCTGAACTGACACACCTTACTCTTTTCATCGCTCATCATCACCCATGACTCATGTATAGCCCGCAAACATGCATTTGCATTTTGCATTTTAGTCTTATTCAATTTCATTTTGATTGCACTTTGCATTTTGTGGCCAAGATGAGTTAAGATTTTTGGTTGAATCTCCGAGGAAGTGTGTCTCGATTGCAATTTAATTGAATAAGCTGCTAAAATCTAAATCAAATAATTTCTAACTATATTTTTTCTTTCTTTCTCGTATCATTACAGACAGCAACAGCAACAACAATAGCAACTTAGCTACAAAGCACTGCCATCAAAAAATCGGGGAAAAAACCAACAAGTAAAAAATACTGCAACAAAAATTTAATAATTTAATTGTGAAATACAAATAAATTTACAAATATTTAATAACCAAAAGCGGAAGATAAAAACGAAACAACAAATTTTACAACAAATCCGAGCAGATGCAAAAAAGAGATAAGCAACACCGGAACAACAACAAAAGCAACAACAGCAGCAGCAACAACCAACTGCAATGAATTAATAATTTACCGAAAACTGAAGCAAAGGCTTACAACTTTTATTATAAGCGAAACAAAAAAATTTCAACACACACATAAAACAAAAAAAAAAACGCTCTTCGGGTTGTAAAAGCAAAAAATTGTTAAATAGATAAAAGGAGAAAAAAAACCAACAAACTTTAAAGGCAAACAATAAAACATATACTCGCCATAATTGATAAAGCAAAAAAAAACAACACACACACACAAAACAAGAATGAGAAATTTTCTCATAATGTTAAGGACAATGTAAGCTGCTGCAGGAACAAGCAAAAATCCCCAACAACAACAACAACAGCAGAGAAAATATAATTACATATTATTATTATTATAAAAGCAGAGAAAAACATATCCGCTGGCAAGAAGAGGGAAAAAACTTTGCAAAGAGACTATGAAAAATGCACAACTGAAACTGAGTGAAGTTGATGATGATGATGAGCTCTGGCTGGCAGTGAGATTAAGGCACATCAACAGCAGCAACGGCAACAGCAACAACAGCCAGCAACTAAAGAGCTTAAGTACAAAAAAACATCATAACAGCAGCAGCAAAAACAACATTCAGTCGGTAGTGATAGAAAATGTAGCCAGCAATAATGAAAACCAGCAGCAGCAGCAACATCAGCAGCAACAGCAACAGCAGCAGCAACAACATTTAGACATTAGAAAAATTTCAGCAACAACAGCAACCAGTATAACACAACAACAACAAACAACTATAAGACTGTGCACACGCAAGCGACAAAGATTGCGTCGACGACGAAAAAGAAAATCCACATCAGCAGCCGCATTAGGAGGATCAGCATCAGCAACAACAACAGCCACAACATTAGCAACAACATATAGCAATAGCAATTTAAGCAACAATAACAACAACAACAACAACAATAATAATCTCTGCTCTTTGACAACTTATATGCAATGTGGCAAGACTAACAGCAGCAACAGCAGCAAACGCAACACAATGCATGATCTTTGGCCGACCACCTTATATTGTCTATTGCAAGTGTTGCTGCCGTCAATCAAACAATGGCAACATAGAGTCAAATTTCTAATTCGTCGCATTGTATTTGGCTTCAGAGCCATAATTTCCTATACACATTGCCTGACCGAACTGTGGAGTAGAGATATCAGTCACAACAACAGCAACAACTGTCAAACCAGAACCAGCACCAACTGTAATAGTCATCACAGCAGCAGCAACAACAGCAGCAGCAGCAGCAGCAGCACACACATATTTAATCGACTTAATAAACACTCATGGATATTTTTATTGATATATTTGAATTTATCTGCTAAAGGTAAGTGCAATTACTTTAGTCTCCTAGTGCCATTCATAGAGGTTAAACTGCAACAATTGTTGCCCTCAAGTTGTCAATTGTTGCTTGCATAAAATGCAAACAATCTGCAAAACCCAAACCCACCAACAACCAACAACAAGTAGCGGCAACAGCAACATATTGTCACTTTGACACATAAAACCACTCGTGAGTGGGGAAATTTTGTGGGCCTATGTTGTCGGTGTCGGTGTTGCTATTGTCGTTGTCATTTGTTGTTTGTTCGTTGTGACATTTACGACAGCTTCAAGTGAAGCAGCCAGCAATCTCAGGACCCTGTCTATGCCACTTGAAAAGCGTCTGCACCTAAGGCTGTTTTTTTTCCTGTTCTCCTCTTTGTTATTTTTGTTGTTTTTTCTTTCTTGTATATTTTAGATCTTGTTATTGTTGTTGGGGTTCAGGCTAGCTTGGTGTGGGTAACCGCCAGCATACACACACACACTCAAAAAGAAAGGCTGAGTTGCAAGAAAAAAAATATAAACTACTTGTCGTTTTAAGGCCTCCCTTTGAGAACTCAATGAATTGCTTTCAGACATCTTAAAAAATAAACTTCTCAAAGCAAAAAAATTCTTTGACATGCAAAGTAAAGAAAAAAAAAAAAAAAATTGGAAATGTCTTTTTCTATTCTATTTTTAAATTGTTTGTTCCAGCACTTATAAAATTCAACGTTAAAAGAGTCGCCAAATTATTTCAATTCTGTAAATTGATTAGTGCCCTTTATCTGTAAATAGTTTTTAAAGACTTTAAGTGGCTACTTAATATCTTAAAAGCAATTTTGCATATTAATTATATATTAGGGCTGTGAAGTCGGGAAACTTTGCCCCTTGAAGTATACTAAAAGCTGAAAATGTGTTCATTGTTATAAAACAACTCAACTTTATAAGCTTGTTACTCTTTCTGATGGACAATGGTCTTGTTACTCACCAAACTAGTACAAATCAATAAGCACATTAAGATGAATTATTTCTTTAGATACAATAAAAAAAATTGTCAATAAATCAACTAGAATGAAATTGTCGAATGACACCAATTATCTACCATTTGTCGCTTGATGGGTCCATAAATAGTAGATACATATATCACTTATTAAATCTCAACTAAATTGGCTCAATAAACATATTTTATAGCAGACTCCAAAAAAACAAACTAAATTAAAGTTTTACTCAGTTTCACTTTAAGTAAAAATTTTGTCAACGAAAATGTTGTATAAAATAATCAAAGCCAACGCGTGACATGTTGGTTTGTTTAACAATTTCTTGAGCGTAAATATTTTTAGTGAACAATTTTTTTGCCAGCATGTCAATTTTCCCAAGAGAAAGAGAGGAGGAGAAAAAAACTATCCGCTCAGCTTCATGTTCTATTTTATTTTACTTCCCATTTTTTGGATGGCTGTATGTGTATATACATAGTTTGAAAAATCTTTTCCCACGCTTTGCCCCCTTTTATTATTTTATTTTTCATTTTGGCCAGCTTAAAAATTCTTTGTCACGGCAACAATATTTCGAGCGAAAAACCAAGCCCAGGCTCTCCAGTCAGTGTCAAGCTTCTGCCTGGCGCATGCCATTAGTGAAAAAGTTGGTAGTCGGGGAGCAGGAGCAGGAGAACCAGAAGGTGAAGCGCACCTGCTGAAGGGTAGAGGCTGGAGGTTAAAGTCCTGCCACTTACACATATTGAGGTTATTAATGGCTGCCTACATATACGGTAAGGGAACTCATATAATGGTTGGAGGAGTTGGCAGAAGGCAGAACGTGCGTTTGAAATTGTTGCCAATGTAACTTCTTTTTGCTGTTGCCTTTTTTTCCACATATCCCATTTCTGGGGTTTTTTTTTTTCTTAAGTCGTTGGGCCATGTTTGCGTGCCAGGAGCTAAGCAACATTACAAAACTTAGACAAGGAAGAATGAACAGTGGTGCAAAATATAATGAATAAGCATTAAAAACAATTTTTATATAACCTATTTTCTAAAAAGCATTAATTATTTAAATTATATTGTTTGCTGTTGAATTTGATTGTGGAAAATGTTTGTGTGTGTGTGTGTGTGTAGTTTTATCGATTCATTTCATGTTGAACATTATCTTTGTCTCTGCTGCTGTAAGTCGGTAGTAACATATTTTCTTCTTCTTCTTCTTCTTGTTGAGCTGTCTGTCGCTTTGGCTTTTGAGTTCATGTTTCATGCAATGCCAGCGACAGCAGCAACAACAACAACAGCAACAATAATAACAACAACAATTCTGCTGTCCATATGCGTGTGCATGTTTATGATTTTATGGCAGCACTTCCGTTTCCGCTATGGCAACAACTCCTGCTTCTGCCTCGGCTTTCCTCTTTGTCTTGGTCTTGGTCTTGGTTGTGCCCCCCTTTCTACTGGCAAGACGCTAATCAGATTTAAACTTTGCACAACGTCAACGTCGCTTACACCAGCTGCATATGTGAGTGTGTTGTGTACATACATTTTGCCCTATGACATCGCTCATACGCCCCGTTGGCCATTTAAGTGCCCGATTCTTCTACTCCTTCACTTCTCTCTCTCTCTCTCTGTCATCCTCTTTATGTATTCTTTATGACATTTATTGCTACGGAAAGGCTTTTGGCATGCTTCAAGACTTTTTAAACATTTTGACAGGCCTGCCCATGCCAGTAGAGAAAATATTATAATGCGACTAAGTTGATTTTCTTTTTTGATTATAAAGCCAAACGCTGTCACATTTTTACATTATTTTTGACTCTACATTTATAATCCTCAACATATGTTGAAACTTTCAAGTAAAAAGTCAAAACACCTTCGACTAAAAATAATTGAACCAATTTTTAACAGAGATTTTGATTTTTCTTTGTCTAAATAGGAATTCTGAATATGAACTTTTTGTTTCTAGTTTGTTATTTGATTTATAAAGATCGCAAATGCTTCTGTCTTCAATAAATAGGTATTATAATAATTATTTTGAAAAAGAAGCTTCGAAAAGGACAGCTCTTTGTAAAAGAAAACAATTTTTTTTTTGTTGCTGTTTTCCTGGTACTAGAGCATCAGTAATATTTGGAGAAAATTCATTGATAATTTTTAGCATTAACTTTATTTTGTTGGCAATTGGTAAAATATTTAACTTCAGCTCCATGTTATCCATTATACGCCTACATATGCTTAGAATGTCAACTTCTCGTTTAAGTCTTTCGAATCGCATATGTTAAGCATCTTCAAAGTCTTGCCCACTCTCTATTTCAGGACCTTCTTACATTCGTCTACCATAAATGTCACAAGTTCCTTTTCCATCATTAGCTAAAGGGTTACACAAGAAAGAAAAATACAATGTCATGCCTGCCATTTGCATCAGATGATGATTATGTCGATGGGCCCAGGCGTCAGCTAGTTCAAACACACTACACACACACAGAGAGATACATAATCCCTTCCATGCCTTCCTTTAGTCTCACTTTCTCTCTTCTGGCTGTCTCTCAAAACACTTCCCAAACCTTCAATCTCTCAATCTTCCCTCACACATAACAATGAAATGTTGTCTGAACTAAAATCAATCATCAAATATGATAGCATTCATAATTTTCAATAGTGGACACAGGCATTTGATTGATGGGTCTAACAGACTTTCCCGTACCACACCACACACCCAACTCCGCCCGTCTTTCCATTCAGTCATCCATCTGTCCATTCCACAACCATTCTGTCTATCGATTTGTAACCATTTTGAAGCCTCCTCTTTTTTCCATCTGCCCAACTCATCTCAGGTTACTCTTACAAACAACTGGAACAAAAAGAAAAAAAAAAAACACAAAGAGAGAAAAGAAAAAGGACTTACACAAAAAAAAAGTAAGTCATAAGCAATTAAATCTTTGCCCTAGCCCACCCAAAAGCCTTATCCAATTAGGGGCAACCCCTTTCTTGTTTTCGCTTCCCATTTTGTATTTTTTTTCCATCACATTTTTTGTTTTTTTTTGGTAAGCTGTTGGAATTTTTATTGCATAAATTAAGCTTTGAATGGTTAAGCGTCACCTTGGCGCTATTAAAACTCTCCCCTCAGGCAGCATATTTCCTCTCGTTTGCCCCTGCAACCATTAGCAGGTGTGGCACATAAAGCTGTGGGTAGAGACAAATTGAGAGGGGACAGAGCGGAGCACGTAGACAGCCCCCTTCTGGCTCCGCTTACTGTTTTGTATCGGTTTTGGAAGCTTAAGTGGTTCCGAGCCGCGTCAGTTTTCATTTCTTCTTCAATATTTTATATTGAGGGGACACAAACACAGCTCGAAATGGTGGCTACTTTTGTTCGTGTCTTCTTTTGTTGTTGGAAAATGTATCTATAAATGGATATTCCGGTTAGAAATAGAAGTTTGCTTGGATGGTGAACCTAAATGGCAAATGTAAATAGGTGGAGATATTTCACCTTTGGACTGTCCTGTGTTTATTAGTGACTATAATTTGTGCACTTAATAGGAATCGAAAAAATGGTCAAATGAGTTAATTAATAAGAGCAAAAAAGGACATAATATTAAATGTTTTTTTTTTCTATCTATTGATTAGGTTAGTGGTTAGTAAAATGAAAGCATAATTATGCAGGAATAATTATGTTTTTAGGCTCGTTATTTTACTTTTTTTCTTTTTTCACTTTCTTCGCAATGCAATTCAAGTCTATGCAGTAAAGAGCAGCTCTTCCCACATTTAGTTGTAATTCTTAACTAGTTTTAGAGTTAAACAAAAGTAATCCATAACAAATCTTTAAGCCACAATCTCAATTGAAATTGGAAATTGAATGAAATAAAAAATCATCTAAATGTATTTACTTCTATTTTATTGGTTCAATTGTTATTTCCTTGGCTACCGAAAGCTGTTATAAATATTTACCATGTATGTACATGATGTGGCATAGCGTGAATAATCAAAATTAACTTTTGTCTATATAATGCTTACAGTTAGTCGGTTTTATCGGTCATCGCAACAAAATGTTTACCCAACAAATAACGTTAAGTGGCATCTAACATGGAATGCATGTGAACTTTTATCAAAGAGCATTGGCAAGGTTCACTTAAGTTCAAAACAAAAAGGGGAAAAAAATAGTTTAGTGTGTTTACATTTTCCGCCTATTGCCTTCTGTCTAAAGAAGAGAAAAGAGTGTTTTTTTTCATATCTTTTATTTTTCCAGTAGGCTTAGAGGAAGTATCGGCCAATTTGCCGCTGTCTTCTACAGGCTGCCTGCATTTTTCGAACCAATTTTTCTGTTTTTTTTTTGTTTTTGTTGGCTGTTGTGGTATTCTTTCAACGTTTTTATTTTTGCACATTAAATTGGCTGCTCGTGCTTTTGTGGTTCGTCCTTTTCTATCCTGGCCTATTCTGCAGCTGTTGCCGCTCATTTTTTGCACCCATTTAGCTGCTGCTGTTGTTGGCCATTGCCTTGGCTGCCTTCGCTTGCTTTGTGAAATAGCAATTACTTTTTCATGCTTCAGTGCAATAAAATTGCAATTTTATGCGGCCTGCCGCCAAACAACCAAAAAGTAAGAAACAACGAAACAACAACAAAAACCAAAGAATATTCAGACGAAAAGCGGAAACGGAAAAACACAAAAAACAGAAGTGCAGCCATTGAAAAGGCATTTCAAAATGGCCGCAGCATATGTTGTCTGCCAGACTGTCAGAAGATGAGCCCACAAAAATGGAAAGTTAATGGCTCTTGACATGTCCATCGAATGAGCCCTTCATCATGTCTATCATTAAGAAGTCATCGTCGGAAAAAGAAAAATCGAAAAATATCTGAAAAAAAGGAAAAATTGCTTTAAATTTAACTGATTTCAACAACAATTATAATAATAATAAAAATGTAGACAAAAGTCGTCATCTCACATTAACAAGTGGCCAAAAGTTGTCTTTGTATCCAGTGTACAATGACTCTGCAGCTATATATATATATATATATACTCTTCACTTACTCAACCCTTTCATTTCTTTTACTCTCATTCTCTTATATTTGTTTTATTATCACATTCATTTTGACACTTCATCAGACGTTGGCCCTGTTTCTCTTTGCCTCTTTAACCCGCTCTGTTTGCTGTGTTTGCTTTTGCCACTCTCCTGTTGCTTTGTACTGGCTTTTGGTTGATGTCAATGCTTTGCCTTAAAGGCCTAGTTAGTTGTCACGCCCCCCCTTTGGCCGCTTCTCCACCAACCCGCTGCCCATTGTTAGCATGTGCTCGTTAGTTGCATTCTCTTCTCAGCCTTTTTTTTATGCTTCTTGCCTTTAGGCTTGTCGTCATTTTGTTTAAGATTTTTTTTTATTTATTTTTTTTTTTTTTTAGTATTAAATGAACAAGGAAAGGAAAGCGTGAAAAGCTTATGAAATATGCAGGCAAAAAGTAGATAGAAGTGTTTTCGTAAGTTAAGTCGCACTTAGAGTACCCTTAAAAAGATAATTTTTAAACTCTTTCCTCCTTTAACTTTAACCCTTTAACCCCTTTAACAATTTGTTAGTTTGTCGTATCATCAACTGCGTCGATTTTTCCTCTTGCGGGAAAACAAAATTTCCGTTCTATTGCCTTTTTTTAACGAATTATGCAAACAAAAAAAAAATAACAATCATTAACGCGATAAAGAAATTATAAAACAAATTAAAATAAAATAAAAATATGAGAAAACTAAATAAGCATAAACATTATTTTACTTTTAATAATTAATCAATTCTTTTCTGGAACTGAAACTTACTTTTAAATATTTATCTTTATTTAGATTTAGATATGACAGGTGTCATACTCCTTAAATAAAGGGTATACCAAGTAGAAAAAAGAGCAAAAACAGGAGAATAACAGTTAAGAAAAATAGCAAACAAAAAAGGCAAACTAAAACTAAAAAATTCATGTGCATAATATTTAGATTTGATCATTTTGTATGCAAATCTTTTGGGCTTATGTTTTGATGAACAATATTTTATTTTTTATACATTATTATAAATTCAAGCTCTGGGCTTAAACGTTTATATTACCTGCAATTAATTAAATCTTCTTACTTTAATATGTGCCTTTAAATTGAAATAGAAATGAACTTGAAAAGAAGAAAATTTAATAATTAAAAAAGAAAAAAATCTAATGATTTTAACTGAGAAATTCAAAAAAAAATCGACAATTTTATAATTAGATAAGAATTATCTATTATAATACTAAAATTAATTTTGAAAATTTTTAAAATACTTTCGAAAGTTATAGTTTCATTTTTCTTCAGAAACATAAATTAATCCATCATAATTTTTTCCTAGCTATGTTTATGTATTAGACTCAAATCTATTTAATGGTTTATGGTTTATCAGTTTATGTTTAATTTAAACTATATAAATAGTTGGCAAGTACATAAAGTAAGAATAATCGGAAAATGCAATTAAGATGCCATCTTTATAATCTGCAACATAAAAACTACATAGCTTCCTGTTCCACAAGTGGCAATCATTAAAAATGAATTCATTTTGCGCTATAGATTATCCTTCGTCCTTGTTGCTTCTTCTTCAAAGACACACAGACACAAGGACTTTCGTTTACATCAATTGAATTTTCAATCGCTCAACTCTATAAATCTTTCACTTACAGCTACTTAGTGTCGAGAATTTTTTCCATTGTTCACAGAAAGAGAGAGAAAAAATGAAAAGAAAACCCCGGCTGAATGGAGAAAAGGGAGTAAAGGGTCTTTTAAGAAATTATCAAATTTGAAAGCGCAAAGAGCGAATAAAGTTTTTGCTTTATTCTCAATAGTTTTTTTTTTCATATTTCTTTTAGTTTTCTACTATATTCTTGTTCTGGTTTGTTCTTGTTGAATATCTTTTTGTGGGGGTTCGCCCATATGCATGCATAAATAATTCTCTGATAACGATTCGAATATGTCTTTGGGTCTCTCTATGCCATGCTATGGGATATGTGCGTGAGCCAATCTATTATCGCCGTTTGGCAAGTAAAGAAAAACGAGAGGAAAAACCAAAAAAAAAAAAGAAAAAGAAAAAAAATTGAGAAACGTAGCAAGAAAATTTGTATGTGGAAAAACTTTTGTGCAGCTCAATAAAAGTTTGTTCCTTTTGTTGGGTTAACAATAGAGAGCAAACCCAAGTGTGTGAAGAACAAGAAATGAGCAAACGGAAAAGTTTTCATCCTTCTCTTGCCTTGGTTATATGTATGTATGAATGTTTGTCTGTTTGTAGCCTTTCCAAGTCAGCGAAGCCCGCATGCATGCATGTCGGATAAACCAGCAGCAAGTCCTGAACCAAGAACCAAGACCAAGACTAGGACAAATCCAAGTCAAGCTAAAAACCAAAAACTCGTAAACTTTTGCATATCAATAAATTTGCAGTGCCTTTTCTCTCTCCAGCTCTCTCATGTTTTCTCTCTTTCCACCTTGTAGTCATTTGCTCGAATTATTGATGTTGATTTGCGGAACCAGAAACTAAGTAATTCGACTCTTTCTTACTTTCTCGTATTCATTCATTGTTTTATTCTCAACTCTCGATTTGGTTTTTCTTTCAGTTTGCCTAGCAGGATATCATGAAAAGAGACTGTTACATGATCTATTGGATCCTTATAATACACTAGAACGTCCTGTTCTCAATGAATCGGACCCGTTACAATTAAGCTTTGGTTTAACTTTAATGCAAATTATCGATGTGGTAAGTACGAAAATTCAATTTACTTTCCTGGACCCATTCTTGGGCTATTAATCTTTTAAGCTACATTGAGCAATTTGATAATTGCAGATCAAAACTAACATAAATCAATCCTAAAATTTATAAGTTGCCCATGGGCAGATTTGGCAGCAAATGTCAAATATTGATTTAATTGGAAATAGTTTCAACTATGCACTTTGATTAACGCTAACTTCATTTAACCTTATGAAGTTTATCAAATGATTGCTGATTAAAATTAATTTAACATCATTTTTTCATTATAATTTATTTAAATCAACATGTTTTAAAGTAAAGAAACAGAAAAAAGGCTTATTTATTCAGAAATGTATTAATACACCTCTTGAATAAGCATTTCTGTGTCTATAATGAAACTTTGTTTCTTGGCTTTAAAGATATCGATTCGAAAGTTTTTTTTTTTTTCTTATTATTATTAATTTTTCCTAGACGGTGAAAACAATCTCAGATGAATGCCGAAATATTTTGGATAAAGAAAAAAAATACCAAAAATAATTAAAATGAAAAACTAAATTCATATTTTAGTTTAATAAAATCCACAAAGGCCGACCAAACACAATAAGCTACTTTAATATAAAAACACTTAAATATTAATTCTGACCATTATCTAAAGATCTTTATTAGATTGTTTAACATTGTTTAGAGCAAACTAAGTAGTTTTGAGAGGTTTAAAAATTTATTGAAATACTCAACATTTCTGAAGAAAGACTCAATGGGACTGATAAGAAAATTGATTTAAATCAATTATCAAACCTTTTTATTAGTAGACTTAAAACGTTTGAAGTGGATAAGATGGAAAAGGCTTAATTTGGTTTAATATTAAATTTAAACCACATATTTAAAGAGAAACATAGAACATTAAAAAACGAAATTATTTTAGCAACCTTATTTACCTAAAAATAAGAGTCAATTCTTTTATTTATTAACCAAATTCTAGTAGGCGAAACGAAAGTATTTAGAAATTTGAAAACAAAGTAGTAGTAAGCTTTTACATTTCAAGAAGTTCAAATCGAAGAAAAACAATTTCCAAAATATCGTTGAGATTTGTGTAGATTTTTTTTTAAACCAAAAGTGGACAGAAATCTGTATCCAATATAAAAGTTCCATAGAGGTAAATTTCTCACATTGCATTTCCCTTCTAAGTCAAAGTCATTTATACTAAACTAAATATAAAACCGAAGCTCCCCACTATGGATACTATTAAAGGATGTTTCGGAAGTACAGAGGACTGGCGCAAAACCTCATATGTTCACAACATCTTTGAGTATTTCATAAAGAATTTGACTATGCCAACGGATTTGGGAACACTGATTGCCTACGTAATAGTACTTTCTATCACATTTTATGTAATTGTCGCTGTGTGCCGATTTCTGATCTCTCTCTTTTGGCCCATTGTCATTGTGATGGCCGCCTATTTTCTATTTCATTATCTGGAAAACGTTGGATATACGGCATGAAATTCCTTCAAAAGGGTTTTGGTTTTTCATTTTAAATAATTTGTTCTAAAATATATATTCGCACGAGTTAAAGAAAAGCTTCATTTAGTGCATTAGTTTTTCACTTTCAAACTGAAATCAACGAACCAACTACCTGATGACACAATTTCTGACTGGGTTGGAAAAAAAAGGAAGTGAATTGCCAAGAAAGTGAAATTTTAATTATTTGCCACACACACACACACATAGCGTAACTCACACATATGGAGTGTCCTGTCTGTTCCTTGAATGGCGTGTTGCAGTCCCTCCTATCCAGAATTCAGACATACACACACATTCTGACAGCAAATTACATGCAACGTCATGTGGCATGTACAGTCTTTGACTCATTTTCACCTTTGGTGGGGCAAAGGCGGCATGAGGATTCGGGGGCAAATTGCATTCATCAGTTGCGTAGAGGGCAACTACAGAGAGTGAAAGGAGAACAAGAAGAAAAAGGTGGCAACTGTATGAAAAAAAGGAAGAAAAAAAAGAGAAACGAGAAAAAAAAGGGAAAAGTTGACGCGGGTGGCGTTTGCTTTTGTTAGTTGAGACAACCTCAATTCATATTAGATTTGCCTTTGTATGGGTGTACGGGTGTGTGTGTGAGTGTGTGTCCATGTATGCGTGTGAGTGAGTGAGTTGTTTGTTTGCCTATGCCAGGAGTCCGGAGTGCAAAAAGTTGGGGATTCAGCAAAATGGAGCGCACAAACAAAAGACACACACATACAGTGTAACACTGACACACACACACAGACAAACACATATCTAGGTGCTGAATGAAAAGGCAAAAATAGCAAAAACCAGATGGCAAGCAAACGGCGTTGAATTTCAAAAAAAAGGGGAGTGGCCCAGACCAAGACAAAATCATTCGAAATATTCATTTTCAGGGCTGGCAAAACATTGATCATTTAAATTTGGCTTCTAAAACGCTTTAAAACTCTATATACTTTGACTTTTGATAGTTGTTCTAAAAAGCTAGTTGGATTAATTTATAGTCAGAATTAAAAAGCCTTGAAATGGATTTAATTTAGTTTTTTTTTAAACATAAGACTTCCAACAATTGGTTAAAATCTAAAATTTAAAATCATCTAACATCTAACTTTAGCCTATTTATCTTCTATTATCTTTCTAATATTTTGCTAATATTTTTCTATTTATCATTCTTACTAACTTCTGAGCGCATAATTCATTAATAAAGTTTTGGTAATCTTAAAATATTTAGTTTACCTTTAATCAACAATTAAGTCGTTGATATTATTCTTTCAAAAACACTTTTTTTTGCTATATTTTGCTCTTTAATACAATTTGCAAAGGATATAAATTAGTTGAACTATTAAAAATGTTCAAGACTTAATTTATTATATTCTTTTATTCATACTTTTATTAATTTACCACATATTGGTTTGAGTTTATGGATTTATAATACATTTTCTTATTATTAAAGTCCTTTCTATCGTTAAAAGGTAAAGATTTTCATTTCTAAGAAATGTCCACAACAAAAAGAAAATCTTTGTTAACAGAATTTCAGTTTATTATTTTATAAAGATTTTCAGATAAAGATTTTTGTCTCAAATATGTGTCACTAACTTTTAAAATTTTATTTAAAGTAGAGGTAAATTTGCTAAAATGCATTCAAAAAAAGTTCAAATTGCATAGGTCCCTGAAATACTTTTTAGAATGTAATTAAATCGTTTTAGTTCCTTCTGTGTAATAAAACTTTATATGCATCCCTGATTTCCGCATAAAAGGAAATTTAACTCAATTTCAGTAGCTAGAAAACTGCGTATGTGTGTGTGTGTGTGCGTTAAAAGTCACAACAAGAATAAAAGCAGCAAAACGCCACGAAGGAACAGCAGTAAAAGTATTCACAACACTCACAAACACTCGCTCACACACATACACACACACACACACGAACGCACACTCATATGGCATGCAAATAAAATGAATAAATAAAATGTTGCCCACGTATATTTCATATATACATACATACCTATATATATATATATATTCTTGTTCACACCTTGCACTAAAAGGCATAGCGAGACCAATGAAGTGTGAGTTGTTGTTGCCCGTTCCCGTTGCACAAATGAAGTTGGAATCGTACAAATGGGCACAATGCGTTGCTGGCTTTGTTGCTGGTGTTGCTGATGATGTTGCTCCTGCTGCTGGCAGTAAAAACTGCAGCATACAGGACACTTGAAACGCAGCACACAGCAAGGCAACTGAAACGGCGGCAGTCGCCGCGCCAATTACTGCTGGGAACAGTATCATAAAAACCAAAATCAGGTCATTCCCCGGTTGTCCCAGCAACTGGAACTATGTATGTGGCATGGCGTGGTTTTATGCATGCCTCGTCGGGGTTGTCGCAGGAGCAGAACGAGAGGAAGGAGGACGAAAGTGTCAGGAGCAGACGCTTTGGTTCAACTTTTTATTGAATGAAATTATGTCGCGTATTTAGTAGATGTTTAGGGAATTTCATTGCGAAATTCATTTCAAGTCTGGTATTTGTCGAATTCATTGCAGTAATCAAATGTTGTTAATGCCTCGCAGAACCTTTCCCCTCTCTCTGTGTGTTTTAGCAACTTTTTATGAAAACACAAAAGTTGGTCATTATAAATTTATGCATGCCGTTTGTAAGCATAATTTACTGCAGTCGAAACCAAAAAAAAGTTTAATTAAAATTACAGAAATAAATATATATCCTTGATTATAATAATAATTATTATTATATACACAAACCATACATTGCTAATCCTGAATTTCAACATGTTTGTTTTTTCTTCCTTACTAAAAGTAAATTAATGTAATCATTTTAACCTATCAAAATAAATAATTCATTCAGAAAAGGACTTTGTTTAAATTGAAAGTGATCGTTTTTGATAATATTAAAAAAAATTTTAGATGTTATTTAAAATTAAAGAGTAAGTCTAACCAAGTAAAGTATCTAAAGCTAGGACTTGTCTTTCACTAGTTCCTTAAAGAAGCATTTAATTCTAAACTAAGCGAGAAAATTTCTTTATTTGCAACATCATAACTTATAGCAATTGCAGTTGAGAATTTTTTCTTCTCAAGATGCATTATTTGGCAAGCAAAAATATTTATTCATGTTACACTTGCAATTCCTTAGGTAATTCTCCTTCATTTTCCTACTTCTCACTTCTTTTTTTTATGGGGGATTCTTTTTTTTTATTTTGTTTACAGTTTGTTTCCAGGTCGCCCAATGCCATTAGTTGTCCTTTGGGATATTGAAGCATTTGACACTGGCAATATTTTAACTGTTAACTGCATTCGCAGCAAGCTAGCTGTCACTGGCTCTGGCTCTGGCTCTGGCTACGATTCGTCCTGGGTCTGGGTCTGGGTCTAAGTCTGACGTTGGCTTTGGTGCTGGTTCGGAGCTGTGGCTCTGGCATTTGCATATTTTTTCTTTTATTTTCAAATTGGTGGGGTTTAAAAGGCATGGCCATGGCAAGGAAGCTTGCTGGTCTCAAAGCAATTTGAAGATTTAGCACCTGGCAAAGACCATGCCAAAAGGAGAGTCAAGTGGAAGAGTGTAAACTAGAGAAAAAATCAAAGGGAAAGAGCAGTTGCAATTCAATTTGAATGTGTCCTACAAAAGTAGGACAAACGCATACATATATACATACACACAAACACATAGCAGATAGCAAAGGAGAGACAGCGAGTCCTTTGGCCTTTCATCAATTTTACTTATCAGCCAAGTCAACTTCAACTTTAGCTGCAACGTCGTCGTCTCCGTTGTCGTTGTCGTCTTTCTGAGTTATCTGACACTTTGCCAAGTGATTAAGCCTTAAATCATGTCGCCCACAATGCTTGAAATTTAATCTCAACTTGGCATCTAAAATGCATTTGTGTGTGTGTGTGTGTGCGCGCGCTCTATTCCCTCTCTGGCCTTTCCCTACTTTCATATGAAGAATTTGATGGCATAATTGCTCTCCAGGGTAGGGTCAACTGTAAAAAATACATGCAACATACAGGACTTGAAGTTCTAGTATATTGTGTTTCTTTTCCTTTCATCTTGTTTATATGTTTCTTTCTTTTTTAGCAGGACAATGGGAAGTAACCAGTCATGGTTTACCTTTTGTTTACATGTGAAGTATATTAGAATGCAATCAGGTTTCTTCAATTTTGCCCACATCTTTCAACAGATTTTAACTCGTATCTGCTTAAAAAGGGTGTAGTGGAGTGGAGTCCTTTGCATGCATTTCATCAACATAAACAGGACACCATGCTTGGCATACTTTCGTTAGTCGCTTTCAATGCATCTATTTTGGCTTGGATAGAAAGCTTCACTCACTTTCACTTTGATTGATGTTGTTGCATATGCGAATGACTGCAGCTATCCCATATGAGTGTGTCTCTGTGTATCCCGGTCTCTGTGGGCCTCTTCATCCTGTGTGCCTGTGTGCCTGTGCTCTAAAATCCAGCGTTTAGATAAAAATTTGTGCTCCCTGTCCATGGCATACCATTACATTATGGTCTATATGTGCGTAGCAAAGTGTTTTTCGTCAAAAATTGGGACAGTGTTTCGACCACAGTTGACACAACTGTACTAATGGTGGACAGGCCTCGTGTGAATGCAGACTGAGCTTTAAATAGAACCTCACTCTCGAATGGCTTTCAGACTAATAGAATCTAAACAGAGTTTAGGCTTTGAAATGCTGACAAAAGCCCAGTTTAAAACGAAACGTTGTATCCCTTAATGAAATTGCTAAAAGCTTTGTTTTTTAAGGCCTTTTCAGGTGAGTTATGCATTACATTTTTTTGAAAATTTAGTATTTTAGGAAGGGCAAGTAAAGAATACAGAAATAAAAATGTCTCTTTAGTTGATTTCTCTCGTGATTCAAGATTATCTCTCGCTTTGTGAGAGAACGCTTGTCTTTATCTTAGATCTATTGGGGTTTTTCATTAATAATACTTATAGTTATACTTATATTTAGATATTACTACAGTATGATGGCTTAACATTGCCTGTTTGGATAGTTCTTATAATTATTATCTCTAGAGGTCTTTATCTTCATAATTAAAATTATATTTTTGTTTGACAGTAGTGTGGAAGAAAAGAGTTTAATTATAGCCAAATATTTATCTGATTGAATCTAGATTCTATGTAGACTTTTATCAGAATAAGAAGGAAATATCAAGGCAGAAAAGATGTGAATCGAATATTGTTTTTAGTTTGTAAAAACTACATACAATAAATAGGGAGTCAATTTTTTAAAGTTTTTCAAAGGCATTTGAAAATCATGTCTCCTTTTTGAAAGACTATATGGTATCTCAGTAGAACTAAATCTTATTTTACATTTTAGTTCATATTGACAACATGATTTTATAGGAATAAAAGACAATTCAATTTAGAACTTGATAGAAATTGTTAATATTGTAGTAGGCTACATATAATTCCCCTTGCCTACTTATATAACAATCCCTATATACTTACCGTAACAATAACGCTAATTGTATAGAAAATAATCCTATTGTATAAACGATAACCTGTGTTCTAAAGCGATAGAGATATATCGATATCAACGCTGTGATATCGATGACAATTGAAAGAGACAACGCTGATACTTCCTTCTCTATCTATTTAAAGCTGATAACAATTGAGCCATCCATTGAGATTTATTATTAAAATAAATAAGACAATAAAGTAATTTACCTCTTACAATATCTTTTACCATATATGTATTTTTCGACTTTAAGTCAAAGTATTCTCTTCTATGAAACGTAATGAAGACTTACCACATCTCAATTCTTGCCTCTTTGCATGCTTTGTGGTCCTTTAAATGCAATTAATTAAATTTTGTGGTCATTGCATTTGGCAAATTTTGGTCACTCTTAATGTCCATCAACATCATGTGTATACATACATATATGGGCAAACATACTTGAAAGTCCATCTTGAATAAGACTTTTGAGCTATATACATTACCAATTTGCATACTGATAATTCTCAATTTCAAACAAAAGAAAAGTCCTTCTCGAATTAAGAGGATTATCATTTGTCTTTAAGACCGCTGGCACTGCCGCGGCCTTTGTTGCTGCTGCCACTATAAAACTGCTGTCGATAAAACTATTTAAGCTGAATTAATGCATTAAGCAAATGGTAAAAGTAATTACCACTCTTCAGCACTTTAGTTGTCAATTCAAATGAACTGCTGGCAAATTGTTTTGCCTAAAAATTTAATAAAAATAACAAAGGCATTTCGAATAACTAAGCATCCATTTGTCATGATAAATGAACTGTGCATACAACTGAAAAACTATGCCAAAGAAAATCTACAAAATAGACAACAAGCAGAAGAAGTGGGCGGGGGAAAAAAAACGAAAAAAATTAAACAAAATAAAATAAAAACAAACTCCCAGGCGCATTAATTAAAAAGGCGCAGACAAAGCGAGTGGCAGATTAATTGGCGTCAATAAGAAGGATGAGAAGCAAAAGAAGATGATGAAGAAGTAGGAGGTGCTAGGTGGTTTGAGGCAGACGAACAAAGTGGAAGTTGCGATAAGAAGGCCAAAAGAAAAGTGATTAAGTAGAGAAGAAAACGGAAAATGAGAATAAGAGAGGGAATATCCAACGGATATCAGCGGAAAATGAGTAATGAAGTCGAGATGAGCATTACAAGTGGGAAAAGAAATGGAGAAAAAGTAGAAGGAGAAGGGCGTAAGCATTTTTTTATATGCATACAAGACAATGAGTGAGACAGAGATATAAAAAAAGAGAGGGAACGAACGAGTCAGATAGAGGGGAAAAACTAGGCCTTGTGTCTGCGTTGGGAATGCGCGCCGCGTTTTATGCTACACTTTTCTTTCGCTCTCTGTATTTCGAATTGGTGATGTGTGTGTGTGTGTGCTTGTCCACCACGCCCCTTTGAATGTCCCCCATGTCAATGAACTGACTCCGCTTGCAATTGTATATGTGTGTAACACACATACAGACAGACAGACAGACATATGTGCCTGTGTATTCGTATGTATGTATATGCAAATTTCCGCATGCCGAAAGTTGTCTTTGGCCTCTTCGTATAAAAAAAAAACAAAACGAAAGAAGGCAAAAAAAAAAGCAGTCAGTGAAACTCTTGGGCTGTAATAATTTTGCCGTTTGCTTTTTTCTGCTCATTTAAAATTCAACAACTGCTGCTCGTTGATGCCATTTTTTTTACTCTGCTACACATAGCATAGGCAGGGAATTTTGCTAAAGGGATCGTAAACTATTTTTGGAGGGCGAAAAACAAAAAATCAACAAAAATAAAAAAAATACTTTCCTTAATCACAGCTTAAATACAAACATATTTTGTGTATGTGTGTGTGTGTTTTCACAGTCAGTTGTGGTAAATTTATGGCCTAGAGTGCATTGTGCAGTATAATGCAATTTAAATTGACAACATTTCAAAGAAATTTTTTGATCATATTTAGGTATATGATAAGAACTGAGAATAACAGATTTATAGTAAGTAGTTTGTAGTTTACAATATAAATGTTCTATATTCTATATATATAGGGTTTTCAATCAGCGGTAAAATTTGTGAATATAATATTTACGATACCTTATTGAACTTCCTTTATTTTTTGAAAAGTTTTTAATATTGAAATGAAGCATTCATTTCTGGTGTTTTCTAGCGTTAAAATAGCTAAAAACCTCTGAATAGGATTAGAACTACATTTCCAGAATTCCGACAAAAATACAAATCTAAACACATTTCCGACAGGAAAATTAGCTCCAAGTATGTTAAGCAGAAGTGGGATCATATTAGTAAAAATTTCAAATTTAACATGATTTTTATAAACCTTTCTCTATAATATTTAGTTCCTTTCAATATTCAAGGCTTGAGTAAAAAATTATGTTCATGAAATATTAAAGTATAGGAATATATATGATAAATCGGTACTTATTAGTTGCTGTTGATGTCTTCACAATGTGGCAAAACTTAAAAAAGAAGTATCTTAAATATTTTCAAAGTACTTTTGTTACCTCCATACTGCCAGAGCGCATTCTAAAGCCCCCATTGAACTTAATATTTATAGAGTACACCCTTCCCTCAGACTAGGTTTTAGCCATATACGCACACTATTTGAATGCGAATAAGCTTCGTTTATATAACGTCTGTTTCACTGTTTGTGCGGTTTACTCTACGGGAACAAGAAAAAAAAAACCCCAAATAGCAAAAGGAGCAACCTCCTTTTCAACATTTTGGTCTGCTGCATGCAGCAGCATCACCAACGACAACAACAACAACAACAACAACAGCTACAATGCGTTAGCTGAGGCCACCAAGGCGACAACA
Organism: Drosophila insularis; assembly: GCA_018903935.1. Classification (NCBI taxonomy): domain Eukaryota; kingdom Metazoa; phylum Arthropoda; class Insecta; order Diptera; family Drosophilidae; genus Drosophila; species Drosophila insularis. Next base: position 6,554,346 of record JAEIFP010001084.1, on the reverse strand, counting down.
AATTTTGTATTTTCATTCGTCTGGTTCTGTTGGCCTCTCCACCGATCCCCACCACAAAAACATTTTCCCACTCACTCCTCATCAGCGTCATCACCATCCACATAATTTTCATTTTTTTTTATTTTTATTTTAATTAAACTTGGAGCCATTTCCTTTTTACGTATTTTTATTTTCATTTTTTTTTCTTTTTCAGCGGTTTTCAGCTTTATAATTGTGTAGAAAAATTGTTCTGAGCATAGAAAATGCAAATTGGAAAACAGCAAGACTAGAAATGGTAGAGTGAATAAGAGTAAGAGAATGAGAATGTGATGAGAAGAGAAGCTAACGAAATGCAAAGGAAAAAGTCATAAGTTGATTGGTGGCACTTGGTCTTTCGTTTTTTTTTCTTCTTTTTTGTTGTTGTTATTCTTTATATGATGGAATATATGAATGGAATATGTGGAATGAATGAATAAAGTTGAGAGTTCACCGGAGTTGAGAAGTAAAGTAAACTAAAAGGATATGAAAAATGTGCGCTTGGTTTTCATAGAAGATGAGCACAATATATCATCAAGTGCTGGAGAATTCCTCTTAAATGGGAGGAAGGAGAAGGAAAACTTTTCAAAAAGAATTATATAGCATTATTTTGTTTATTATTTTTCCTATTGTGCGGTTGACTATAATTAAAAACAAAAAAAATACACATGCATAAAAGCCTCATGCTTGGATCGGTTGAAATTATCAATCTTTGTTGATTGAAAAAAAAATTGCCTGTTTTTAATTAAAACAATCGTAGTTATAACTTTTCTTTCTCCACTGCCGATTATGACTGATTGGTAGCATATTGAATGCAAAATCAGAATGATGGCTGCAGCTACTCTCATTCATTCCCTCTCGCTAACAAGCACTATGGAAATTAGTTTATCGCAAGCCCACATACATACAGCCAACTAGAGAGAAGCCAAATTGCGTTAACCAACAAGCCACGCCTCTAAAGCCAAAACTAAGAGGAAAAAAAATTAAAACACAACCCACTGACACAAAAAATTCACTTTTATTAGGATGCTACCGCAACCATGACACACAGATACACACACACACACACACACACACAACTATGCGGAGCTCATGCCAAAAAATTGCATTGCTATAGCATACTTTACAGGGGGGCCCCAGTCTGTTTTTCTGCGGTTTTTGCGACGCAAAGTGAACCGCAGAGTGTGAGAGAATTGAGTTTGAAATGGACTCTGTTGCTGTAGTCAAGTGCAATAATGTAATGGCTATATTTAGGCAAACATTCCAAACACATACACAAACACACACACACACTCTCTAATGTGGTATTGCTATGTAGAAAATGTTTGCTTTTGGCGCAATTGGACCGCAATATTATCCAAGTCCAAGCAGTATTGCAGCTCTTGGGCTTCGATTTTGTTAGTGAGCTGGAAAAGCATATTGACAGCAAACAAGCCGCAACTTCGGTTACATTTTTGGGCGAGAAAGAGACAGAGTGAGTGCCCTTTTTGTTCATGAAATTGTCTAGTGAAAAATATTTGAAAAGAACCTCAAAACTTTATATGAACATGGTTAGTTAAGCGCCAGAGATTTGCTTTATACTTTTTTATTTTTGTAAAAAGTTTGTTGTATTTTTTTATTCAACTGCGCCATGAATATTTTAGGTATTTAATTGTAAATTACACATACGCCCTGTGTACAATTGTTGAATTTTTTACAATTCCCCAAACGGAGGTTTTTGTTTTTTGCTACTGCGGCTGCTGTTTGGTTGGTTTTTAGCTGGTTCTTTTTTTCCGCTGATTGTAAAGCGCGGATTTTGGTTATTGGGCCGCGTCCGTTGGGCAAAAATATTTTTCCTGTTTTTGGCCTGCTTTTTATATTTCGCATTTTGGCTTATTTGGGTATTTAAAAATTCAACTGCTTTGATTAAAGTTGTTGAGGGAAAATAAATTCATTTGATGTCCGAAGTGATTTTTGTTTGATAATTGTTTATTCTGATGTTTGAATGCATGGATTTCGCATACATTTCTGCGGAATTTAATTATACAATTCCATAAACCACAAAGTGCACTTTGACAGCGGAAATAATTTCACATATAATTCTTTATCGATTTATTTTTCTCGCCGATGACAATTAATTGGAAAAATTTCATTTTCATTTCATTTTGCAGGATGAGAAAAATCAATTGCTGGTCACGAATGTGTGGCTAAAACTCGAATGGAATGACATGAATTTGCGCTGGAATACTTCGGATTATGGTGGGGTTAAGGATCTACGTATACCACCGCATCGCATCTGGAAACCGGATGTCCTTATGTACAATAGCGCCGACGAAGGATTCGATGGCACCTATCAGACCAATGTGGTGGTCAGAAATAATGGCTCCTGTTTGTATGTGCCACCGGGCATCTTTAAATCCACATGCAAAATCGATATCACATGGTTTCCCTTCGATGATCAGCGTTGTGAAATGAAATTCGGCAGTTGGACCTATGATGGATTTCAGGTTTGAATTCAGTCTCCAAAGATCAATGAAAGCAAGGCAACCAAAGGGAGTACAAAAGATATGAAAATGCTCGTAGTTGTTAATGCTTGATATTCAATTTTCATTATAAATTATGATTTTCTCTTTGGTTTATTTCTCAAAAAAAAAAAAAAACAAACTTTTGGGTTTTTTGTTTTAATTTTTCAAAAATGAATCATATATTTATATTTATCTACCCTCTCCCTGCGAAATCGAAAACAAACAAAACAAATTGAAAAATCAATCGAAAATCAATGATAAAAAATAAAGTTGGATTTACAATTACAAGATGAAACTGGCGGTGATATCAGCAGTTACGTGCTCAACGGCGAGTGGGAACTACTGGGTGAGTAAAGGCCAAAAATGTCAGATGAATATATATATTCCACAAATCAGACTCAGGCATACCAAACAAAACAAAAGAACATAAAGAGACTTCTTGTTATGAAGTCTATAATTTTCTACCAGAAAATAAAGAAACTCTCACGTTCTCGGCATATGAGAAATAACGGCAAAAACATTTTTCACAATTGATGAGTGTGTGTGTGTGTGTGTGTTCTGTGTTTGTGCGTGTGCTAGGAAAATTTCTCATCTTTCTCAAAAGATGCTGTTGATTCATGGAGTCAGGACACCACAATACACATACACAAGACACACACACACACACACACACCGATACTCTACTCATTCTATCTCACTCTATTTCTCTCGAAATATCTCTTCACATTCTATCTCCATCTATCTAACTAACTAACTAACATGCAGGATTCAAAAGTTAGTCAGCTAAAGCAACAACAAGAAAAACAAGAAAAATGAAACGAGAAACATGAAATATGTTCCAAACTCGTACCGTTCGAAACTTCGACTGCGTTTGCTTTATCAAATTGATTGAAATTTTACAACTACTTGTCGGATGATTTCAATCATTTTGACATTTAAAATGCAAGAGAATAATGACGCATTTCATCGATTTATCCCTGTATTAGTTAACTTACTATTTCTCAACTTTAACTTTCATACCTTACTCTCTGTTACTCTATGTAAATCTAAATATATATCTCTCTCGCTTTAAGTATATATACATGTATTTCTACCACTCTCAGTCTGTCTCTCAATCTCTCTCACGCTTATCCAGAGTTCTCCCACTCACTTAACTCAACCAAAACAAAAACCAATCAACAATTCTGTCACATAGTTATATCTTTGGGCGCTTTAACTTTTCAAGACCGAAATAGCCGCGTAAATGTTTCGTTTTATCTTACTTAGAGCAAAAAATAAAAAAAGAAAATTATGATAAATGCAAAAAAAGTTAAACGGGCATTAGTTTAGCATAACTTTAGACCAGGTCCTTCAATCGGGTCTAAATATGCTGGCCTAACTGCAAGTTTTTTATATTGAGATAAAAGAAAAAGAAAATACCAAAAAAATAAAAAATAAAAATAAAAAAGAGGTAAGGTTTGGACTTTAAATATTATGCCACATCCATTTAGATATTCAATATCTTTTTTCTCAAATGGCATGGTGATACGAATATGAATGATTAGTCCTAAGAGATATAGATCATTTTTTTTCTCCATTCAAATTTTTTTGTAACCACAATTAAAAGAACCAAAAACTGTCAAAATTTGCAGAGACAGGTTAAATGTTAAGTGAAAATTATTGCATTTTGTTTAGTTCTGATAATTTAGCTATAACTAACTAATAATATGCAATAAATTATGCATATGTATTTTTTATCTGCTCAATATATAGTCTGCATAGGCATTTGCATTTCGCTTTGCATTTTAGTTTAATTCTCAAACATAAATTTATGAATATTACTGAACATTATGCAAAATATGGAAAACCCAACAAAAAAGGGCAACATTTTAATTTCGTTTTATTGATTTTAATTAATAAAAGACATATGAATTTGTTATTATAGATTTTAAATCAAATAAGTAAACCAAATAAATTAATAGAAACAAAATTGATACAAATCAATTTAAAGAAATTGGGATTTATGTAGTCAACAGTTCCAATATGAAATCTGTGCTAAAACCTTGACTAAAATGATTTTAAATGCTATTCTATTATATTAGAAACAAAAACCTATTATTTAAAATCCAACTTTTGTCTAATAAATTTAGCAATTTGCCCAAAAAAGGAAAACTTTTAACTTAAAACAAGTGACTAGTGTGCAAATGGACACTACATAAAGTGAAGCAGTTTATATTGAATTACTTTTTCTGCACACACAAAAACTTTCTTCATGGTAATAAGATTTTACCATTTCCTTTTAGCTGATATTCAATTTTCGTAACATAATTTTCAGCAACATTTTTTTTTAGCACTGACAATAAAAATATTTTTATAACAATGTCTATGCTCAGCGATAAAAAGGTACAATCCCCCAACAAAGACAGCTAGCTTATTTTTCTATTGTTTTTTTTCTATATTTAAGCTTGTAAATTACAAAATAGCACAAGGAACCAAGTTTACAAGAAGAAGAAAGGGGGAAAAAACGAAAGCAAGTAAAAATAACTAATAAAAACACAAGAGAGCAAAAACGTTGTAGGAGCAAGCGAAAAACTGTAACGAGAGGAATTAAAATGAAGAAAAGTCTTTGGCGCACAGACAAAAGCGTAAATTGCACTTTTCCGCATAAAATGCCAAGTTAGCTACAAAAAAAAAAAGAAAAACATGCCACGCCCACACCAAGAGATAGCTGAAAAAGTTTTTTACCCCACAGAAAAGATAGAAAAGCCACCCAGATAGAGAGGGGAGAACGCAGCAAACCAATTAAGAAATTAAAAGACAAATACTTTTACACTACCACACACACACACACACACACAAAGACATATATGAGCACACACTGGCACTTACACACATATACACCCTTTAAAATTAAGACAGCCACCGAAACATGGGCGGAAAAAAGTTTTCACTTTTACACTAGCCACAAAAGTGCTGAAGGAAAGTTTTGTGCAACAAATTTTATTTTCATTTGCCATTCTTTGTTTCTCTTTTTCTCTCTCTTTCCCGTTGTCCTTTGTTTTGGCTTTCGGTTTTGTTTTATTCTTTGAGTAATTTTCGTTTCTGGTTTTTTCATTTTTGGAGTTTCAAAAGTTTTTATTTTTTTTCTCTTTCTCACTTCTTCAATGCGCATTTGTGACTCCTTTTTTTTTGTTGGTTTTTACCAGTTTATGCAAATTATTTCAAGTTGAGCAGAGAATGTGCTTCAGTGGGGTTTAGTTGTGGGTGGGTGGGAAAGTGTTTCTGAGTAGGCGTGGCACATAAGTAGCTGGGTCATTTTTAAATACTTAACCAAGACGCTGTCTGTGGTAATCCCTTTGGTAATCTCTGGACTAAGTTGAGCAGATAATTTAGCATGAAATTTGTCTTGGGGCATATGGTAAGAAAGCAGCAAACAAAAAAAAAAAATTAAAACGAAAAGAAAAAGTTTTATTTTGTGGTTAGACAATTAAAATCTTGAGCAACTGCAAGTCAGAATATATATGTGTATATAAGTATACTACGTACATAGTGTATAAGAAGGAAACTGCTTAGAGTCTATTTACTAATACAACTATTTCTTCTGTACTTTTGCTTAAATACATTACTTACACAACCTTCCACCCCAAAACATTTTCTTATCTCTTTTCATAACTTTTCCATGTACTGTATATACACTTAAGGCAAAAAAATAAAAACCTAAAAAGTGCATAACATCAACTTTATCCACTCTTGTAAAACTTAACTGAAATGCTCTGCTTTTACGTACTTACAATTAGTTGCCTAGATAAATACAACTCTCTTTTTCTCCCTCTCTCTCTCTCTCTCTCTATGGTATCCTCATTCCTTCACTTGTGGGAACTAAAAATTTATTTTCAACTCTCTTTCTCCACCCCTAAAACACACACACACACACACTCAGCATGCCAAACCCATAAACACTGAATCCCAGAAATTTCTCCCTCATATTTATAATATTTTCATACTTTGAGCCAGTCTATGCTTAGTCTTTACTATCTGCTTCTCCTAAGCTTTACTCCCTCTATCTCTATTTATATTTATTCTATTGCTTTTCCATAACTCATATCAAATGCTCGAGATATGCTCTAAACCAAGGCCGAAGTAATTAAAAGACAGTCGCCGCAATTACCAGCAAAAATAACAAGAAACATTTAAGCTAAAACAGAGAATCACACACGAATTGAGATTGAGATACGCACATATAAACCTTTACATTATTTTTATTAATCCTTTGTCTAATCATGCATGTGTCTTTAGGTGTGCCTGGTAAACGCAACGAAATCTATTACAATTGCTGCCCGGAACCATATATAGATATAACATTCGCCATTATCATACGTCGTCGTACTTTGTACTATTTTTTTAATCTAATCATACCATGTGTGTTGATTGCATCAATGGCACTGCTTGGCTTTACCCTGCCACCGGATTCGGGTGAAAAATTATCGTTAGGTAAGTGTGTCTCAAACATAAAAAAGAAAAAGAAAAAATAATAAAAAAAAAACCAACGAACAAACACACAGATTTTTAGCAAGAGATAAGTAGAGACTATATAGTTGAGGCAGTTGTAAGAATAAGAAGCTACATTAATTTAAATCCACTTTACACACCAACACAAATACTTACCGAGGTGGAGGAAACCCACATGCCAACAGCTTAAGAGTCCTCCACCCTCGTCTCGGCCGCCTCTTCGAAAAGTATTTGCCAAGTACTTTTTAAATAATGACAGTCTCTCGTTCCCCTCCACGAATCGTATATGGAGAACGGCAAACTAAGGCCTTGGTTAAGCCGAAAGGCGAATTTAAAATTAGATGTCTGCCAGCAAATGTTTCTGATGAGCGCTTGGAGGCCACGAAGGCTCTGTCGACTGATGTCGCACATTAGACGTTATTGCCCATGTTGTTGATGATGACGCCACAGTTTCGTTGCTCGTTGGCTCTCTGGTTCTTTGGTTCTTTGGTTAGAGTTTGGTAAACAAAATACTATTGAACTTTTAATGTTGCCATCTACTGAGTAGTAAAAAGTATTCAACAGCGACGAAAACATATAACTTGAAGAGGCTGGGGTATAAGCTATATTGCAATGGAGAGAGGAAAAAGTTTAAGACTTTAACTTAAGCAGATACATATATAGTTAAGTACACACAAGTTAAAATAGATGTGGGGGAAAAGCAAGTGGGTTATTCAATGACGAGCACTTAACACTTTACTGGCAGTCAAAATAGTTCAAGAGAATAAACAGTGAAAATTGCTTTATGGTGAACGAGTCAAAACAAAAAGAAAACGAAAAAGAAATCAGAGTTCAGTTTACATTAATATGTGTGGCAAATGCTTGAAATGTTTAGAAACTTGAAATCAACTGTTTTCGATTTTAGTCTATCAAGTGAAGCAATATAATTGGCTTTTTGGATTCACGTTGGGCGCCAAAAATGCAGCAAGGAAGGCAAAAAGAATTCCCCAGTCTGTCTGACCACTCTGTGATTGGACTTAGCCCTAGAAATCAGTTTATAAAAAAACATATTGAAAGATTCAAGTCTCTAAACTAAACATTTTATTCCAAGCCTATTCTACTAATCTAGTCGATGTTGTGTCAATATTTCCAACTAATCAATTGCTTAACTTAATCATTATATGTACTTTCTATATTCCAAATCATGTATCGTATCATAGGTGTTACCATCTTACTCTCGTTGACCGTGTTTCTCAATATGGTTGCTGAGACTATGCCGGCGACTTCTGATGCAGTGCCTCTGTTAGGTAAGATAATTTTGTTTACCAAACCCATTAATAAAACAAATAGTTAGTTGATTAATTATTTGCTGATGCTTGTAAATGTAATATCGTTAATTGTATTATCAAAACATAATATATATACATATATATATTCATATTCGCTGTGCTTTTTTTTGAGTTTATCTGTACTTCTGTTTCATAATCTTCGTTACATACTCGTTCCATATTTATAATGTATAACTTATGTAAATCTAAAGTTGTTGCAATTATGCATACTCTCTCATAAATAATACAAATATTCATGCATTTCTAAAACGATTTTAAATCTAATATAAAATCCGATGATTTTATAATATTAAAACTTTGACACACAAAACTAACAAAGCAATAAAAATAATCGCATATAAACCGATTAAACGAATAAAGCATCAGACACAAATTTGTGGTCTTAATAACCGATATCTTTGGCCTCAAAGCCAAGCGATATTCATCGTTTGACTTTGGAGTCTTTAAAGATATTGCTGATGCTATGATTTTGAACCTAAAAACAGGGAAACAAGAATAGAAAAAAAAAACTAAATAGATCTAAATAGAAGGGCAATCTAAATGCTTTGCCATTAAACCAATGAAATATTCAGCAAATATATTAAAGAAAAACAAAAACAATATAAATGTTATTAACACAGTATTGTTCGATATATATCAATATATATATACGTACACACACACACCAAACACCTGAGTTGGTTTGCAAAATGCACACACACACACACATATTTGAAAACGAGTTTCTTGCACGCTATATAAACTATTTTTCTTTGTTTCGATTGCGAGAAAATTCATAGGAAAACTTAATAAGACAAAAATAAGTTGAAAATATTGAGTGGTTGTATTTTTTTTTTTTTTTTTGTAGGTAAATAAAGCTTAATTTATTAGGAACTAGAGTTAGCACTTTGCCAATTTATTAAGTAAGTGATTGGGTATAAAGACTTTATATCGATTACCCCAGAATAAGGCTTAGTTTGTCTGTTTTATTATTTTAAGAATACTATATACATATTAGCTGTATTACATATTAGCTGTAAAACTAAAACTAAAAGACTATTTAAAAGAGTAAACTAATATTAGCTGTAAAACTAAAACTAAAAGACTATTTAAAAGAGTAAACTAATCAGGTGATTTAATATGTATTTGAAAAACAATAAGAAAAACTGATAAAATATAAATTTTGTTAAAACACATCTGCATAATAGGATAATAGGAATAGGTAGACAATAGAGGAATGTATAATCAAATATAGAAAACTTAATTAAATGAAAATCTATTCCTAATCCAGTTGTCGTACAAATAATTTATTAACTTAGCTATACAACCACTCAATATATATAATGAAAAATTTTCTCTTTGACAACCAATCGATCAATTTATAGTAATTTTTTTTCCTCAAAAGTTCTAATAAGAAAAATTGAAAAAAAATGCAATTTTCAAATTCAAATTCATTGGAAAACGCCTTAAATTTTCTCTCTTTATATTTAATATATGACTTTCAAGACTCTAATGTTAAATCTGAAATTTAATAAATCTACTAAAGTTTTTTTTTTATTTGATTTTGGCGTAAACGTTTTTCTTTCGGTGTCTAACTTCCATATATACATACAACAATTAAATCTATATTAACAATTAATCAAATCGTTTTACAAATTACCTAAGTGTGTGTGTTAAATACAAATAAATTCCAACTTTTCCTTCCACAATATCGATTAATTACAATAATTGTTATGCCAGAAAAGAAGCCAAATTAACTAACTGAAATATTACTTATGTATATATATCTTTGCCTTCTTTTTTTTCTTTCTTTCAAACAAACCTTAATGAAAAATAAACTATCAAAAACAAATAACCGATATCAATACGGTTATGAAATATGTGCTACCCTGTGAACAAATTGCTCGACAAATACACAAAAAAAAAACACAAAAACTAACAAAATAAAACACTAACTAATCTCTGCACTACACCAAACAATAACTATTACACTTAATTGCCACCAATACATTTACACAACAAACACACTCACATATGTATATATACTATAAATATATATATATATAATAAAAAAAATATATATATATGCATATATATTGACAACACGCCCAACCAACCAACAGGTACATATTTCAATTGCATAATGTTTATGGTAGCTTCATCCGTTGTGTCAACGATTTTAATATTAAATTATCATCATCGAAATGCTGATACGCACGAAATGTCCGAATGGGTAAGTTTAAAATATAAAAACAACAACAACAAATAAAAAAAAAAAATACCAACAACTACAAACTCCAACAACAAGTACAACAGCAACAAAATATATAGGTCACAATCAACCAAACAACAAATGCAAAAGCGACCATCACTCATCATATATATAAAAAGATATATATATATATATATATAAATATGTATATGTAGTATATGTGTGCATTATATATGTATGTATATATAGCCTCAGTCAGCCTCAGTCATCGTGGCCCACAGGCAACCGCAACAGCCAAAGGGATGCCACCACATCAGGCAGTCATCCTGCCACTATTGCATCCTTCATTGGTCGCTCCTCCTCTTCCCCCCACACCACCACACTCCCTTTGGCTGTTCCTGCTGCTGTGCTGCCACCTCCTTTTCGTGTGTGTTTGTGTCCACTATCGCCTAGCATTAGCATTTGTTTGATATATGATTTCAATCTCAAAAGGCAAAAGAAAAAAACCATAAATACATATATCTAAAAAGAAAGTGGACGCAAATTTTTTAAATACTCAACAAGCAAAAGCAATTCATTTATGTGTTTAGCTAGAGATATGTTTTTGTGTTCGCCCCCTATTTTCATGTTGTTTAGTTAAACGTTGTATCTTTGTGTTCCAAAAAAAAAAAAAAAAACAATATTATATCTAGTGAATATTTTGTGTTAGTTTTTAAATTACTTATATTTTTCATCACACACAAATATCATCAAATTGGCAAACAAAGAAAATATAAATGAATGTCACATATCACAAAATGAAAAAAAAAAACTATATATTATCAACTTGAACCAAGCTTTATAATTGAAAAAGTGATGGAAAATGGATATATTACAAAAATGAAGTCTTCAAATATTTTATTTACAGTCGAATAAAATTGAATAATCATGGACCATAGTTAAAAGTTTCCAAATTTATCATTATATGCTAAGTTCAATATAATTTACCAATAATTTGGTAGAAGATGTAATCTTTTTTTTCTTCTAATATTTAAAAATATTCTATGTTCTTGAAGTTATAAATCGATGACAAAAATTGCGGAAATTTTAATAGATTTTCAGCACGTTAAATACTTCAATTATTCTTGTATTTTCAAAAGCTTTCAAAATGCAAAAAATTAAGAATATACTGAGAATAACAGCTCTTAAGTTTTTTTTGCAATAAAGAACATTTTTTCAGACTTAGATAAAATTTGATAGATAATGGCAAATATTTTAAAAGTATTCAAGGCATATTTTCCATTAGATTTCTAAACCTAAAACAATGGTCATGGTTTTTATAATATCTTTAGAAAGTTATAAATTTATGTAAAGTCGATCAGAACGATATATTTTTATATATAAACATTAAAAGAAACTTTCCTTTCCTTTCCTTTATAAACACAAATATTAAATATTTATCTCCATGATTAAAACAAATTTCAATACATTTTAAAATCCCATCCATCGCACATTCATTACAATGGCCCTTCAAGTTGAAAAGACAAAGCAAAAATGCAAATAGTTTGCACAATATATATGTTGTTTGTTGTTTGTTATTACATTATTATGATTGTCATTATTGTTGTATACAAATTGTTGTTGTCGTCGTCTTGTCGTAACAACATTCACAAAATACAAAACAAATACATTTACTGACACACACACACACACCCTAAAACACACAGATAAACTACTTTTAATTTTCGTTATTTGTGTTAGTTATTGATGCCTACTTAGAGGCGCTTATGCAAGCTATTTTCTTATTTCCTTTTAAGTTACGTATTTTTCAATAATAAAAAAAGATAACACCATGTTTTACCAACTTTTATTTAGGCGAAAACTGTCAGTATTAGGTTAAGAGAAAATTCGTTTTTCCTTTTCGGTGTCCCATCATGTGTGACCCAGAAACGTAAATCAAAGAAAGAGAGACATACCGAAAAAAATATAAGTGAAATATATGAGGGAAATATGACGGACGGATGTACAGAGTACGAAATGAATGTGTTGTAACCAACCAACAACATGTCTGGCTACTACTATACGTGTCTACTATAAAATAATTTATGTAATGAAAAATATCGTAATGTTGATGTTGGGCCCCCCCTCTCCATAATAATTTTCTTATTTTACTTCTCTCTCTCTCTATATATATATGTATATGTTTAAGCCATAACCTCAGCAACAAGAACAACTACATCAACTACAAATTACAACAACAATATCCTAGCAACCAACCAAAAAGCCAAAAAACCCACTAACTAAACCTAAACCCCATTCCAATCCCAACCCCTTTCCCCATATGCCACGCAGAGTTGCCTACATTTTGCTCGTAACTTTGTCACCAGTTGCACTATGCATTTTCCTTTCTTTTTATTTTTTTTGGATCAACCCCTCCTTTTCTCTTATTCCTTCCTTCTTCTAAGTATTTGTATCGTCTCTTTGTATTTGTGTCTACTACTACTACTATTCTATGCTGAAAAGAAGTTGAAATGATGACAAAACTGAAATGCCAACTGCAGTCAAATTATGTATACCGATTATGCAATATGTTGGCAAAAAATGTAAATGGTAACTCGTCTTCTTCCTTCTCTTCTCCTCAGCCCGCTTTTTCTTCGTCTTCTCTATATACATATACATATGCGTTTACATAATAAATATACTAGATACATAGATACATACGTAAAAAAACAATATTTTTCTGTATATAAACCGCTGATATGAGTTATTTGATGTCGTAATATGAGATATGTGAATATGAATATATGAGTGTGAATGTGAAAGAGTTGGGTATCGTAATTATAATTAAATGAGTTGCACGGAGAAACAAATGATTCAATTTGTCAATACATGTAAAGGGAAATTTACTGCATAGTTAGAGAATTTTCATAGAGACTAAATGCATTAGCAGAACTAAAATGACCACAAATGTAGCCATGTCAGATTTCGGTTTCAAATTCTCACCATTTTGTGGTTAGCTAAAGCAATTTAAGATTTCTATATCAAAACTAAATTTGATCAATTTATTAAAGTTCTCCTTAATTGCTGCGGCTGAAATAAGTTAGATCTGACCTGGATGGATGTTTTAGTTACCTTTTTTAGTAGGCAGACATTTATACCTGATTGATTCTAGAAGACTATTTAAATTTATTTCAAAACGTGTATGTAAAGTATAAATCAAATGTAAGAGTTTCAATCAACGATTTTACTTTTGATTTAATAAAATTGTTAAGGCAACGAATTGAAATTGAAATTTTAAATTATGCAAATTATTGATTGAATTGTGAAACGATGTGGCCATCAATTTAGTTTAACCAATCTCACTCATTCTCTGGCAATAGACTAATTCATGCATGGCATTTAATGTAAGTGAAATATTGATTCCCTTTCTCTCGATGCGTTTTGATTAAAGCTGACATAAGCTATATTTCTTCTCTTGTTAGGTGTTAGGCTGTAAATTAGGTCACTGGCTCATAATGTCAAATAAGCCAAATGCATTTAGCACAGTGGAAAATATAAAATATTTATAAACTTTTTCAAAGCCAAACCAAAGCCTTTAGCTTTAAGAATCTTTTTACTGGGCAAAGGAATTCTGGAAACTGTTGGAGAATTTCTTTGAAAAAGTCGTCAACAAATTTTTAATGCAGCAGTTTCTGATTTCATTTTTATTCAATATCTTTTCGATTTCGTCTTAACATTTTAAGCTTGTTTGAATTATTGATATCAAAAAGTTAGACAAATTTCATCCTTCTTTTTTTGCTTAAACTGGAAATGTTAATTTTAAAAAATTTTAAAATTCTTATTGTATTTAGCTGAAAGCTGAAAATCTGCCAAGCAAATGGTTTAAATATTTTTTGATGTTATTTACGAGAATGTAATTATTATAAAAGGAGTGAAGTATGAAGACTTAGTAAAGAATTTAAAACTTTTAGGATATATTCGCTAAAACTTTTGGTTATAAGTCGAATGCGATTGGGAATAAACTGAGTAATGCCATTTGCCTTAAATAACACAGGCCGACATTTTCGAGGTCTTGAAAAAGTGTTTTAAGTTCAATAGGTGTCCTATAGTAATTGGGAGGTGCTGATCATGGCCCTGTACTTAGTTTTTGTCCATCACGTCAGGTTTTCGAAAAAAATGTGTTGAAAAGATTCAATATTACCTCAATTGCAATATTTTATTGAAAAATATAAACATAATATAATACTGAAAACAGTATTATTTTAACCTATTAATATAAAGGGTATAATTTAAAAGCAATTTACAGAATATCAACGAGGTTTTTCTTTGATATAATGCATAAAATCACACACTTTGGATATGGTTCTAAAATAAGTAAAATTTGAGCCATAAGGTATGCTATAGCGAATTGAAGAATTTGCTGCTTTTTAATTTTAAAGAATTAGAGGAATCCTATGCATTACTGCAAATTATTTGTTAGTAATGTTTGCAAACGAGAGCTGTTTTTCTTAAATAAAATATTCTAAAATTTGTTAAAAATGTAAACACAAAAGAATTGTAACTTTCTATGGTATACTTTTGGGTACCTATTGTCCAATCGCAAATCCCCTAATTTCTCAAAATCTGGACGTGATGGGCAAAAACCGAGTATGCAGTCAGAATCAGCGTACCCGAATTAGTTACGGACACATCTCAAATTAACGTCACCAAAAATCATGTCGGCCTGTGTAATCGTTTATTTATTTTTAGTTTTTTCAAGTCTGTAAAGTCTAATAGTTTTATCACTCTACAAATGGCCAATAGAAAAATCAAGAAACTATTTCATACAATTTTTCTGTCCACTTATAAAATTTGTGGCATTTTACCTCTTTATTGCAATGGTCCTTTTTAAGGAGCATAATGAAAAGTTTCGCTAGTTGCCAAAAAATAAAATTATCAATGAAAAAATCATGGTAAAGTGAAAGACAGAAAATAGAAAATAAGGGCAACTGTTGGAAGTCGATTGGCTTTTAAGAAAGTCACTCACATGAAAGAAAACTTTTAGTATGGTTTTCGCGTAAGAATGTGGACAGGCGGCCCTTTTTTTTGCCGTTTCCCGCCATCATCTCCATTACTGACATGCAATTGAATTTGGAGCAAATCGAGAAATCGAGCACACAAAGTAACTGACGCAGGAAGGAAAGGGAAGTGAAGAAGCTGGAGGATAGGTAGAAGTTGGCCCAGTTGCAAGTTGTTCTGACATGGGCACAAAAATTGAGCCAATTGGCAAAGGAAGGCAGGTGCATTAGAAATGTGCATGTACAATAAGAAGAAGACTTTCATTCCCGTTTTGCCAACATCTACTCCTTGTTGTTGCCTGCCACTTGAATTGGCCCCAGAGAAAGAGAATGTCCCCACAACCCGTTTAACTTTGCTTCTTCCTTTTCGTTGGGTATGTATTAAAGTGTGTGTGTGAGTGTGAGCGAGTGTATGATAACAACAAATCAATTTGCACAAAATTTGCACAAAAACCAAGCGACAGAGACAAGCGAACGCGAAGAGGACGGAAGAAAACAAATATAGATGGTGGAAGGAAGGAAGGGGTCATATTGATATGGATATGGCGAATGCCAGCCAGTTGCTCCATAGCTCCATGGTTAACTTTGCATTTAGTTTGCCAACCACGTTCTCGAAGCGCATTTCCATGTAAGCGTCTCTCCTGCTTGTTAGCAAAAAACAAAGAAAAAAAAAAACTGGAAAAGAAATGGATAGAATGAAAAACCGCCAACATGAATGTGGAGAGGGTAAAATGATGGGGAAAAATGGAGAAGACAAAGTGCAAGCGAGGTTGTCAATTGTAAATTGAGGCTTAGACAGAGATGAAAGGCGGGGGAGCGAAACTAGTGGATAGAATGACATGCCATGACAATCGATTTGGTTTTTGTGTTTTTTGTTTCTTTCATGGGGGGATTTTCGTTGCGGCATTTGAATTCACTTTGGATTCAACCACTGGAAAAATAGAGGAAGACAAATGACTAGACCAAACCACTGAGATTGCAATTCAAAATATGTTTAATTAACAGATGAAATACCCCAAAATGAAGCTTAGCTTTTAATGTGTCAAATAGGACGAGCTTCCAGTAAGATTTTGTTTTCAGTTTAATTCCACAGTTCATAGTAAAATAGTTTGGCATCTGTTTGTAATCTACAAAAAATACCACAGAGTTTTATAAGCCACTTAAAGGAAAGGAAACAAAAACAAATATAACAAAAAAGCTGTTTTTTTTATTTAGTATTCAACAAAACTTGCCAACAATTTGAGTACTCCAAAGCATTTTTCTATTCTTTCAGCCCCCTTTTCACTTGTTGCCCTTTTCAAAGTCTGTCTCATTCTCACTCGACTATAGAGAGAGCAACAACAAAAAAAAAACTAGTCAGCGTAAATCAAATGAAACTCTATTTGGTGTGAATGTTTCTAGGGATTATTTATAGCTTAGCAGCTCTATATTCATACATTCACACATGCACAGAGGTTGTATGTGTGTGTGCGTGTGTGTATGAAAGAGAAGATGCACGAATAGAATAATTGTGTGTAAGGGCTTTAGGGGTCCGCCTAAGCGATATTTGTTTGTTCTTATTGCATAGAATTGTGTCTCTGTGTCTTTATGTGTGTGTATTTGTTGCTCTTCGTGTTCTTTATCTGTATTTGTATCTATATCTGTATTTGTATCTGTATCTGTAACGGTGTTTGTGCTGTAAATCATAAATTTTGCATGCAAGTTAGCTATAAATAAACCAAACATGCCAACCATGGCGAAAAGCGAATACTAACTCTCACACACACACACACCCAAACACAAATGCAAACACACAGACACATATACAGAAAGTATAAATATTATTATAGCTAAGTGTAATAACAAAAGCACCTCGTACCAATCCACATGTTGCTTAGTTGTAATCAAAATCAAATATAAATCATACTTGTGGTCTGTTCGACTGACAGTCTCGAGTCTGTGTTCATGCAAAAAAGCCATAAATCGTTCTGTCCGCCCAGCCCGGTTAAGTATGCTACATATTTTCACCACGCATACACACACATCTCATCTTCAAAACACTATTGAAAGACTTTTCGAAAACAGAAGAAATGGAAACGTTTGTGTCTTTTTTTCTGTTTTCTCTTTATTCGTTTGTTTTTTGTTTTTTCTTTTCCTGTTGGGGTAATGGTTTTTGTTCGCTCTCTAAATATTTTAATTTTGCCACCTGCCGTTAGATACGCATCGTATTTTTATGCTGGTTGCCATGGATATTACGAATGAGTCGACCGGGACGTCCATTGATATTGGAATTCCCCACAACGCCCTGTTCGGACACCTCATCTGAGCGCAAGCATCAGATTCTATCCGAAGTTGAGCTGAAAGAGCGGTAACAAAAAACATGAATTAAAAATCATATATAAATCATATATGAAATGCATGCCAAATTTTAGTTTCATTCGAATGAAAATGTTAACAAAAATGGGGAAACTACAATTTGGTTTTTTTTTTTTGTTTTTTTTGTGAATGGAAATATTCTCAAATACTCAATCATATTAATTCCTTAATGGTCTTATGCAGCTCTTCGAAATCTCTGTTGGCCAATGTGCTGGATATCGATGATGATTTTCGTCACAATTGCCGACCGATGACACCAGGCGGAACACTGCCACACAATCCGGCTTTCTATCGCACAGTTTATGGGTAACAAAACGAAGCATATCAAATTCCCCTCTGGGGGCGACTTTAGACAACTTCATTTGAATGGTGGACAACTGATTTATTCTGTCTCTCTTCACAAATTGCAGACAAGGCGATGATGGCAGCATTGGGCCAATTGGCAGCACACGTATGCCAGATGCGGTCACACATCACACATGCATCAAATCATCAACAGAATATGAATTAGGTTTAATCTTAAAGGAAATTCGCTTTATTACTGATCAGGTATGTTGGACGAAATCAAATTGAGTGGCTTGCGAGCAACAGAGAAACAATTTCTTTCAGAGTTATAATAAAATATTTACACTCATGTCAATCAATCAGTCAATTTAGTAAAGTTTTAGAGAGATGTAGCAGATATGTTTGCCTATTTAAGAGTCGATCATGAAAAGTGGTGGTCAATATTTGTGTAAATTTCAGAATATTATCAATGGAATAGTTTTCATAAATATTATCCTTAAGTACCATTCCTCTCTATGGCCGAGTGTAGAGAATTTAATTTATTTTCGCTTCTCTTTAACTTTGATTAATCTTTGAAAATGTTATACTAAAAGAAAACTGGAACTTCAACCCAAACTCCTGAAAACCTTTTTCCAATGTCCAGGATTAATATTTCAAAAAGATGTAAGGTATTGAAGGCATTTTTCCCAAAGTCAATTATTCAAATACTCTTGACAAATGTAAAAAATCAATCTAAGATTCTTTTCTCACTGTATTAATATTCAGAATTTTATAATTTTGGGACAAAACGGGGATTCAATTTTAGTTTATTTCGATTAAAAGTGGTGTTGAATTTTATCGATTCCTTTCTGTTGTATTATCACTAATGGCGTAGGATAAAGATCATTTTCGACGACCCCCATATCAAATGATTTGATATCAAAATAAACTAATTAAATAATAATCGCCTGTTGAAAAAAAGAAAAACGTTGATAGGATCAAAGTCTCTAATACTAAGAATTTACTATATATATATAATCTTAATACTTTAACTGCATGCTCCAAATTGCACTAAGCATTAAAATATAAATACTTACCATTTATACCCTATATATAACCATTTTAGATCTAGTTATTAAAATGTCAGTTTAATGACATTTCTTTTGTTGTCAATTAATTTTAATGTTAATTTTCTATCCAATTTTCAAAAATCTATATTTCTCTCCCTCTCTGTTCTTTTCACACATACCATAATAAATAATCATAACAATTTGATCATAACTATACAAAAAAATATAAACAATTATCGATTAACAAAATTATCGATAACAGCTACGTAAAGAAGACGAGGACAATGACATTGCCAATGATTGGAAATTTGCAGCTATGGTCGTTGACAGACTGTGCCTTATCATATTCACAATGTTCACAATATTAGCCACAATAGCTGTACTACTATCAGCACCACATATTATTGTCTCGTAGCCATATGGGCGAGGTGGTTATTGTTATTGGTTTTATTATAAAATCAATTTGTTAATTATTAAATTAATAACGAAACTTTTTAAGTAAACCAACCAAAACAAAAAAAAAAAAAAAAAAAAAAAAAAAATTAAACAAAACACAATTTAAAAAACAACAAAAAAAAAAACCAACCAAAAAAAGAGAAAAAAACACTTAAAACCATTGACTAAATAATATAAAAACAAAAACCTAAAACAACTCTCTAAAAACCCAAAAAAAAAAAAAAAACATAATAATAACAATAATTTAAAAAACCAAAAAAAAAAAAGAGAGACTTAACTTAAAACTAAAATTGTTTACAAATTTTTAATTCCAATTTTCCTAAATCTATACAAAACAAAAAAAAAAAAAAACCAAAAACTCTTTAAAAAAGTTATTATAAAACTTTCCCAAAAGCTTTTCCCGATCAGCATCCCAAGAAAAAAAATTACTTCCAATATAAGGTATTTAGATGAGGATAAAGAAAACCAAAGAAAGAAACAAAAACAATTGAAACGGGTATATTTTTCTTTTTTTAAATTTTTATATTTTACAAATAAGACAAAAAACAAAAAAAAAAATGTAAAGAAAAACAAAAGTCAACAAACAGCAAGAAAAAATAGAAGAAAGAAACATTTTCGGAACTTTTTTGGGTTAGAATTTTTGGAAGACTTCATTTCTATTAAGAGTCATAGGAGCTTTACAGAGACGAACAAAACCCATGATTCAGTCGGAACTCCGACTACAAAATACCCTGTAACAAATACGCATTTAACTGAGCTTTGCATTCATTTCCCAAAACAATGATCTATATGATCCTTTTTCTCATTTCCTTCAAAGTAATGAACGAGGAATAAAAAATAAAAATAAATGTAATTAAGCATTTCAACCATATTTATCCTGTTGACAGTTATGATATACCCGTTTTGCCGTGTTGGCTACAGGTTATAAACATGGAGAGCAGAAACCCAACGTTCTAAGTCAATCTGATTGAAGTCAAGTCCAGTTCCAAGCAACTTGATCCACATATATCATTAGAGAAGTTCTACCGAAATGCTCATCAAAACCCCGCCCCTAGAAACACTTTCACAGACACACAAACACACAGAACTTTGACCAATTTGACCCTGTGACATATCCTAACTTCTATTTAAACTTTATTTTGATTTTGAATCAAATAAAATCCTCATGATAAATAATTCCCATTCTCCATCCCGCCCTATTTAAAACCAAACAAAACCAATAGAATAACCCAAATGCAAATTGGAATTACAAAATTTTTTTACAACAAATCAACTAAAAAAAGAAAAGAAAAGAAAATCACAAAATTTATTAGAAAGTCAAGTATTAAATAACGAGAAAAAAAACTATGAAAAACCGAACCCAAATTACGTACAGCAAATGAAATGCATAAATTTTTGGCATAATTTTTTATTTTTAATTATATATATTATTTTAATTTTGTTAGGTTTTTGCATTACATTTTGACTGACGTAGCGAATCGAGAGAATGAGACAAATTTAAAGAATTGAAAAAAAAGAAAAAAAACAAATAGATGAAAATCCAACGATCGTATGAACAAAAGTAAAATGGTTGCGAGCAATAATATCTGCGTGTTGATGAATTGCATGATAAAGTTGCAAATCGATAATCGATCGAACTAATGTATTCAATCTACAGCCAATACATGAGTTCGATCTTTTATTGCATTGAGAACAGCGAAGATAAAACATTATTATCTTATATTTTGCGATTCAACACACACACACGCACACTTTCACACAGACATCACTTTCTCGATATATACACTGAAAACTGGGTATATATGTAAAAGATATAGATATATGAAAGAGGGTGACGATACCTTCTACCAATAACAATGAACATCAAAAGACCATAGAACATTCAACATGCCGGTGCATGGGTAAATTATGTGCTTTGCTTTAGTATTGAGCACACAAACATACAAAAAGAACAACAACAACAACAACACACTTCCCAAAAACAAAACGTAAAATTAAAAAACTAAAAAAAAACCCAAAAAATTACACAAATATAAACCAAGGAGCTTTATACCCTAAACACATACACCTAAATACTATATAGATATATGTATATATACATATATATATATGGAAATTGGCTGCCCAAGATCAATCAGTCTGATTTCAGATACTTTCTATACACACACCCATATAAAAAACAAAAAAAAAAAAATTCAATTATTAGACAGAGTCGAACTTACAGTATGTTACTGTCCACAAACTAGCCAAGCACACAATTTCTTCAATGAAACAAACAAAAGAAACACAATCAAATCTTAAAAATTACAACTTTGCATGGAAATCGACAATACTTTTTGATGTTTTATGCTGGGGTTAAGTTAAGAGGGTATGTTATAGTATTTTCGCCACCTTTATACTGCTGGAAAATCTGCATTGTGATCTAAAAAGAGTTTCAGAGTGTCTAACTCTGACAATTGCTCTTAATGAATTATTTTCGACCTTGCCAGAATCTCTGTTGCAGAGATTAATAGATGTGGATATATTACTCAATATTAAATTTGAAAGCTGTCAAAAACAATGGATTATCAATTGATAAATAATTTGTTTATGTTCAAGACAAATTTCAACAGTTCCAGTTCAATCTAAAAATGATTTCTTAATGTGAGAGATAAATATTTGAATAATTATAGGAGTTAAAATGTCTCTTTAAGTGCAATTGAGGCCCATTTCACTAAATCTTAAAAGCCAAAAGTAATAAATAAATCTCTTTAAACTTTAGGGTTTTAACTATAGCATTTCCCATTAACTTTTTCCCTCATATCGCATCAAGAGTAAAAGAGAATTTTAACATGCCACAAAAACAAAAAATAACAAAACAAAGAAACGCCAGAAAAACTTTTCTATTTTCAATGAAAATAAAAAGAAAACGTTCGAAATGGATTATTATGATTTTAATTTTTAAGTTACAGTTATTCTGCTTCTAATTGTAAATCTTGTGCAATTGAAACAATCAGAATTTTTCTTTGAATATAACTAGAACAACAACAAACCAAAAATACCACAACAGAAACAACCACAAAAACCAAAAAGCAAAAATAAGAAACCATAATTAATTAAAAAACTAAATGAAAGTATAATTAGAATGAAATGTCATACAATTTAGACTAAGCTACAAACAAATTTATATGTAATTAAGATACCATCAAACCCAGAAACAAATGCAAAATAAGAGCTCAATACACAGAATGGAAATACATATATATATATATATAAATACAAATCTATATATATGTATATATATATATAACTAGCAATAGTTTTGATTTGTCAAATTGTTCAAAGTTTTTAATTTTTTGACAGGAGATTTGATAATATTTTTTTTGTTAGCTTTTAGTAGGAAATAAAACGAGAGAGCGAAACTTTGTAAAGGTGAAAAAAAATTTTCGATTACAATTTTGTTATTAGATTTTCTACTCAATTTTCAAACTCAACTTTTGATATAATGAAATACGATTTTCAGTTTTTTTTCTTCCTTTTTTTGTATGCTTTTTCCAGCAAAAAACGAATGAAACAAAATATATATGTATAGATTTTCAGTCCTAAATCTTTAAGAGAATATGGAAAATAATAAATCAATAGCAATCAAGCTGCCAGCATATAAGAAAAACAGTAATACACAAAAAACAATAATTAATTTTAAATATTTTATACATTTTTCCAAAATAATTTGTGCTCAAGTAATAAGACAAAACAAATAAACCCAAAGAAACCAAAAAATTATTCATATAGCCATAGTTAAGGGGAAAACTGCATGAAACTGGAAACTGTTTGCAAGTTAAAGCAATTTTTAAGAGAGAACAAAAAGGAAATCTCACCAAAGTAAGGACAAGTAAGAAAAAAATACACACACACACACTCACATTAAATAGTTAAAAGGAAAGTAAAAGGACTAAAACAAATGGAAAACAAAAGAGATTCTTAAATCCAAACAAAACCAAAACCACGAAGAAACTGAAGAAAGTAACCGTTTGGCAAATGTTTCTTTCATCGTACATACTTAAATAAATATAAACATACATAAAGAAAATAATATATGAAATGTATACATACATATATATTTCTTTTTTACACTGACAAAAACAAATATATATAGCATACTATAAAATACATAATAAACAAACCAACAAAACATTATTGAACAAAATACAAAAAAGAAAAAAAAAAACAAAAAAAAAAAGATGAAACTTTTTCCTAAAAACTAGTTGCATTTAAATGAATTTTAAAAAATATACATAAAAAGTATATATTTATTAAAAAAAATCCTTTCTCTACTAACACAAAACCAAAAAAAAAAAAAACAAACAAAAATGAACAAACTTTAAAAATAACATTTAACTAGACATTTAAAAATAGTTTAAAGTAAACAAAAATCAACACAAAAACCAAGAAGAAATCGTAAACTAGTAAATATTTAAATTAAATTAATTTTAAAACAACAAAAAAGAAAATGCGCTGATTTTTTATGTCGTTATTAGTATTTAAATTTAAATAATTGCATATAAAGAAAAAAAAACTTACAGAATTAAATAATAAAAAAAGGAAAACAAGAACAAGAAAATTATATATAAAAACCGAATATATGGATATAAAAACAACAAAAAAAAAAACTTAGAAGAAATTGAGAATTGGTCATTTTGACCTAAATAGTAAATTATAGAATTGAAATAAAAAAAAAACAAGCAAAGGAAACCCGAGCAAAAAAACCGATTGTAAAATTTTAATTATTATTATTCAATAATAAATACAAAAAAAAAAAGAAAAGATTTAACAGAAATGCAGATGAAAAATAGGTTTTTCATTTAATATATAAATACATTTCACTTTTCGATTTGCGGATGCCAACTCCATAATCTATAGATGAAGCTCAACCCAATCCTGACCAGATACTAGAGGAAAATCAACAGCAAGATCAATTTCCAATCCAACTTCGTCAAACAGTAGACGGGAAATACTTGGAAAATCCAAAAACAAAAAAACATTAAATACCACTCTCACAAACGACCTTCCCAATGACTATGGAATTGAACTGGAATTTTGAAACTAAATTAAACGCAAAGGAAAGGTATGGTAAATCCGTGCAAATACGTGATTAGTCTATAATGCCATTGTAATATATATGTATAAACACACACACAAAAAAACAAGCCATAATATCCTGTACATACAATATATCATAAATATGATTTCATACAACCATTCAAAACTTATTTAACAGATTGTACAAACCAAAATAGTTTTTTAAATGTAAGCCAAAAAAAACAAATTTTCTGATTATATTCAAAGTGGTAAAATTTTCAAAAGATATTCAAATTAAAACAAAAAAAAAAACATTTTACTTGAAAAATTCTGATGCCCAGCGCAGTTTGTCAACCCAGGCTTTATTTATTTTTTATATTTAGAAAGAAGGCAAAATGCAATCGATTCTTTACGAAAGTAACTAACTAAAAAACAAAAAAATATAATACTAAAATATATAGCTAGCCAAAGCAAATCATGCGGTTTAGGATTTAATAATGTATGTATAAAACTAAACAGATATATACTCGATATTATTGTATTTCTTTTGTTGTTGACAATCCAGAATTTTTACCTTATTCAAAACTTTGTTTGGGGCATGTTTTAACCTATACGCCTATGCTTTACTATATTAAGTATTCATTGCTCCCAAAATCTACCAAAAGTATTAATTTAACTTGCAAAAATATATTCTCCTATCTGGCACTTGGTTATGAAATTTAGTTTTTGATGCATGCTAGAAAAAATATATATACCTATCAATCTATATCAATACCCTTATAAACACAAATATTTCTTCAACTATTTCATCTTTGCCAATAAAAAAAAACTGCGAGAGTCTAAGAAGGTAAAGTACTAACAAATTTCAAATAAATGAAATTAACTAATTGTAAAATAATTTTTTATATTTTCAATTAGCTTCAAATTGGACTGTGGAATTGATCAAGAGGGCACCAACTCGAAATTTGAAGGATCGAAAATAAACAATATTATGGACTACACAACTGGATTACATTTGAAATTAAATTATTTTAATATAAGTAAAATTTATATAATTTCTTATTTTTAACAATTGTATTTAGCTTTTAAAATCAATTCCACTTAAAATTGTTGGACTGTATATGAAATAAATATATTTTGTAATATTTTTAAGTATAATCATTTGAATATTTATTTTCCCTGTAACTCCCAGTCCTAATTTTTTTTGTGTGACAGTTGGAAAGTTTTTAAGATCAATAATAAAAGATTTAGCTGTATCGATCAGATTTATTTTTTTAATTACGTACATGTTTACTTTGTCAGGTAATGCTTAATATATAAACAATTAGTTTTTAGTTATGATGTTCAAACTATTCGAGTGATTATTGGCATAATCATTCTCACCTCTCCCAAATTAATCTCAAATGAGTTAAAACGATACGAGATTGATCTTAAGAATCAGGGACTATAAATAGTGTCAATCTATCTGACAAATCACCAAATATATTATTTCGACAAGACTCTTGACTACTGAGAATTCATTTTGTGAGATGTTTTTGTTTCGTCGAGAAAGTTTACAGCAAATGAGTATAATACTTTTATTTAGCCCTATAAATTTCGAAAAGAATTCGCCCTCTTTAAAAGTCACGTTGACAACACACATATCTCATATAAGCTTAAATACATTGTGACCCATATGAATCCAAACTAGCTAACTGTTCCTTTATTCTATTATTGACTTCCAATACCTAGAGTAAGCACTTTAACCCTTGCCTTAGTACTAACTTTCTATCATTGCTTAAGCACTTTTTGTAATCAAGCAGTCTTTGCTGACTTCACCAAAAGGGTTACCTACTCTCAAGAGCGGCCGCAGCACGATCAATAGCTACGATCAATAGCCACACCATCTCAGTCAATGAGTCTTAGTCTAGGCTCAGAACCAGATGTATAACCAAGTGATCAATAAAAGAATTGTAAAGTAAACATGGCTTGAGGGTCGTCCTACCATGTTCATTCGAAGGATCACGGTAAGGCCACGGACCGACACGAAGGCTTGTTAATTGGACAACGTAACATTTATGTATTAGGTTGTCATTAAAGGTTTGAAAGTAGTGTGGAATACCCATAATCGATGTTTAGAACTCAGAAGAAAAACAGATTTTGATAAAAGGATTGCGAATGGTTTGCAGATATCAAAACGAATATTAATGAATTTTATGTTGAAGAATTTTGCGAGATTTGTAGCACAGAAAGTAATTAAATTGACAGAAGACATATTAAAAAAAATATTTACGAGTATTAATTAATTTCCCTAACTACTCACTATTTATCCCCTTCACAACACCAATGATAACAACTATAAAAGATACAAGTTATGATGCCAATGTCTGCTTGTAATGAAAACCGACGATTCACATAACAATTTTTAGATCTGCTTTGTGGCCTCTCCTTTAGAGTATCTGGGCCAACATGGTCAAGGGTTTTTCCTTTTTAGCATTTAAATAAACGCGCTTGTTTTCTAAATACGGTCACACTGCCATTTTACTCACCACCAGAAGCTTTTACTCAAGTTGATGGTGAGATCAAATCAGAAGTTCTGGGCGAGCTTTCATTTGAGTGAAAGCTACTTAAGGCTGAAAGTTGAAGTTGTAACAAAAATTTTGAAATTATACACAAACCAAAAATTAAACAGTAATTTTCGATTTAAAAATACCAACAGACAAACGGTCAAATAAGAACTCTGATTAGATTCAATGAAATAGATTCTTGGAAAGAAAGAAATCAAAATCTATCTTGACCTTACCCACCCTAGGTAGTATGTGTTTATTTAAGCGATGTTCTGCACATATCTAACAAATAGAAAACAAACTGAGAGCACTTTAATATAAGGCTGACATAGTTAGTAATAGATAGTAATTTATAAAGACAATAATAAGCAGAAAGCAATGGTCCTGTAACTTTAATGCCTACAGAATCTTATTTAAGATTACTTTTAAAAATTTATAATATATAAATAGTATAAACCTTAAAATTTTACAAAAGATCTATTTACAATTTTTGCAGAATGCTTAAAATTTTTAAATGCCTTTAAAATTTTTTATAAAAGAATAAATCAGATAAATACGCTAATATTTGTAAAATACATAAAAATAAATGTCAACCTGAAAACTTGAGACTTTCCAGCGCGGAATAGAAAGAGGAAGAGATAGAGGTTTTTTGGTGAAAATATCTTACAATTAGAATTCTTCATAAGTAGAATCCGATTATGGTGATTCATAAAGTATTAAGTAATTGCTATAAATAAGTAAATTTTCTGAAAATATATGATATATCTGACTTGGTAAGGCCACTGCTGAAATATAAACACGTTTCTCTCAAGCCCAGTGTTTCTAAATCACTAAAGTAATACAATTAAAATAAACAGTTGTCTGCTTACAAGATTTTTGTTAATTATAGATAGTTGATAATTGATTGAAACTAATTTGCGTCAAAGTCGTATAGAGTTTCTTTCTTAAAAAAAATTTTGTTGTCTGGAAATTTAAAAAAAATTTGCAAGTCTTTCAATATAGTTTTCAGTCACATTAATATGAAATATACAACTCCGAAAATTCCAAATGAAAAAATTATACAATATTACAACTCTATGCCCACCAATTATCCAAAGCTAATGTAATTACGGAGTCTTTACTGACTTATGGCAAGTTCGAACATTTCTTTTATCGAATTTAATTTTTGACCAAGCCTGGACAGATTTTAAATATACATAACAGCAAAAAAGATTTAATCTTTGGTGACAAGAATTGATAAAATCTGTACAGAGTGTGTATATAATAAGTATATCATAAGTTTACTAAATGGAGCCGATTATTTAAGTTATGTTTCATGTATTTCAAAATGTATTTCCAGCTTGTTAATACAAATATATATTAAAAAACAAAGATTTGATAAATTGAAAAATTCAGACTTCATATTTTTAGGTTTTGTATTATATTTGTGATAATTATGTTTTACGTGTCATTATTTATAGTCTGCTAATTTCATTATACTTGGTTATATTCTTAATAACCAAAAAATTGAGAGATTGAAAAGATAACTTTTTTTCTTAACGTATTCAATTAATGTGTATTTTATTTAAAATATTATAGATATGATCCATTAATTAGACTCAACACACTATAGACTGATTCTAAAATAATGGTTTCATCTGCAACTTTTATATCTTAAAATTATATGCCAAGCATTTGTTCCAAAATGAAGATATTGGCTTTGCCTGTATATAGTTTTCAATGTTTTTATGCAAAACTTTATGCAACATATTATTTTCTTTGATGTACCATAAAATATTCAATTGGAAATATATCCACCATTATTCTTTCTTAATTCCTTATCTCTCTATTAGATCAATAGAATCAAATAAAATTCCCAACTCTTATGATTTATGGCAAATAAAAAAATCAGTTTCTTGTTTTTGTTTTTGTAATTTTAATGCAACTCACACAATTTGAAGTGATGCAAATCAAATGGAAATCGCTGACTATGGAAAGTGTTTGTTTGATGCTGCAGTTGTTGTTGTTGTTGTTGTTGTTTGTTGGTATTATTTAAGGCATGTTGCATAAAATTGCATAGCAAATAAACTCCGCTCCCCGGACAAATGTATCTCAGAAATGCATTTTGACCCCTGCTAATGACAAGGGTAAACTACACCACCGCCAACACCACCCATTCCACCACCTAACCGCTGACCTATGCTTATGTATTGAAGTGCATATGGAGATCTGCTTTTGGTTTTTTTTTTTTTGCATATTTATTTTTTTTCCTTCTTTTTTTATGATAGCGTTAAAAAAATTGGAAAATTCAACAAAAGCGGTTTATATGTGGGTATATAAGTTGGTCTATGTATGTTTGCAAGGTACATACTTATATGTTTGTATGTATGTGTGTGTGTGTATATAGGAACCCTCATTTATTGTAGTTGTTGTCTCTATATACAATTTCGCCCACCTATCTATGTATTAACTCACTCCGATGCTAACAACAACAACAACAACAACAACAACAAGAGACAGAATCGTGGAAATGCGCTTTTGTTGTACATTAAAATTGCCGCCTGCCTGTGCCTCTGCGTGTGTTTGTGTGTGCTGTGTAAAGTAAGTATATAATTAACGGCATTTTACATACATATGCGTAGATATGTATACGTGTGTGTGTATGTATGTGCCAATGGTGTATATAACACCCACTCCCAATACCACTTTACCCATGCCAATCCGCTCATTACATGCAGAGGGAATACATAAAGTAAATGTCAAAAGCGACACACACATACACTCGCTTTCACACACATACACACACACACACACTCATGGACAACAGCATCGCGAATTGCTGTTGTTGTTGATTGAGTTTGAGTCGATGATGAGTGCAACTGGCGAACCCTATCTTATGCCCAATACTCTTCTTACCCCCCTTAGACTCTTCCTATCTTCTTGTTCATTGTAAGAGCCTACCTCAATATTAGCGGCGCTTATACACACACACACAAACGAGCATTTACATCTGTGTTTGTGAATATACATACTTAAATGCAGTCACACAACACTGAAAGGGGCGGTGTGTGGGGGTAGGAGCATGGAAATTGCATCACCCTAAGGCAAAAAAAAAAAAAAAAAAAAAAAAGGGGAAAAAGTTTCATCAAAAATCAAAAACAGACTTTTGATGTTAACAGAAAATTCATAATTATATGCAAATTAAATACCTACCCAAATAATCCATAATCCACAAACAAATTCATGAAAATTTGTAAATTTTTAATACATTTCGATGCTATTTCACTGATCCATTTGAACTAAAAATTAAAAAGCTCAAAAAGAAAAGTCAAGTGTTAAAAACTGATCAAACTAAAATTACTTTTCATTGAAACTTTTAGTTAAAAATATTTTTAATTAAAGAAATCAAATATAAAAACGGGGAAGAGGAATATTAATTCAGGATTACAAAATATTATTCAAAATTGTAAAATAATTCAAAATTAAAATTATATTAGATACTTCTGTGATAATTACCTCTTATCAGAAGATCTTATACTAAATATTTTTTTTATGATTACCTGTTCATTAGATCCTTGTGTTTGCAATGTGTTAAATACGTTTAAGTATTTCAAGATAAAAGACGAATCTTTTTTAAAATATCTATCAAAAATAAATGACAATGTCCACCAACTTTTAAACAAGACCTATGGAAATAATTAGACTTGACTTTATTCATCACTAAATAAATTAAAGATTTATAATGACAAGAAGATCCTGAAACACACTAATCAAACTTTTGCCCACCTTGGAAACAATATAATATTTAAAAGTTTAGGAAACGCTCTGATATTGATATAAAATTGATTAAATTTCTACAGGTAGGTATCAAAAAAATACATAAAATTTTTTTTAAAGGCAAAGTTTCTGATGTTAAGCGAAAATTGGTTACATTAAATACTTTTAATGTTTTGTTTTTTAAATTTTAGTCGCTGTTGTTATTATCCTGGTAACAAAAAAACAACAATTAAAATAAAAATCGTTTAATAGACAAATGACAATAGAAAGAAAATTGTAATCATATTTTGTAAAGGATAATTTAAAATAAATAGATGAAAAGATATATAGATATCTATATATCTGTAGAGAAACCTATTTAATTTGGATTGATTACTTAATTGATTACTTTGACCAGATACTCACTTCCAATAAGAATATACAAATTTAATAATTTCCCCATTATTGGAAGAGTACTAATAGAAATAATATTAATTTAAGCAGTTTACTTAAACTTCTTTTGCTGAGGGTATATAGATTTAAAATTTCTCTTATGATCTAATTAAGCACAAAATATTTAAAAAGGAATCATTTTTTAAATATAAAATTTAATAAACTATTGCAATCTGATTTACATCTATAGCCTGTATTTATATATTTATCAATAGCAGCATTTTTTAAAATAGTTATCTATCAATAAACTAATAGTTTAATCTTAACTTATTAAGTGCTTCATAAAACTATTGAAATCGATTTAGAGTATGCAATCAATTGGATTGATTTAACCAACTTACTGCACTTCTATAGTAAATTGATTCAGTATTGATTCTATATAAAGATAAAGGCTCCTCGGCTTCGTATTTCCTATCCCATCTAAGGGAATTTGACCCCCCTTTTACATGATAATACGCTTATGTTTTGGCACAGACCCTTTAAGATACACACACACACATTCTGTCTCTATCAATCGAATGGGAGAGCGGACTGAGGTGGCACCCACTGATGGCCGCTTCTTTTGTGAATTCGTATGCATCTTGGCACAGTCTCTGGCAACAACACTACCACACATCCCTCCACACCTTATGAGCCTTCTGAAAGGCCCCAAACTCCAAGTTGCATGTTGCCGGCTACTGAACTGCACAATAAGCACAAATTACGAGTGCGGCCAGCGGGGTGGCAGGTTACTTAGAAGTCAGTGGCAGTGGGAAAATGTTTTAGAGGTGGTAGGAAGACGTTAGATAGATGCTTGAATATGGGTTGAATAAGGATTTGTCCATGGGGGTCAACATCGTCGTCGCCGCTGCTGTTGTTGTTGTCGTTGTTGTTGTAGTTGTCGTCATCGTCAGCGTTGGTGTAGTTGTTCTAGAGTTGTCGGTGTCTTCTTGGGTGGCGTTTCTTATGGTAAAATTTATGTGCAATTTTAATTTATGCATTTGCCGTCACATTGTGCAAGTGAGTTGCATGTGTGTGTGGCTGTGTGTGCGTGTGTGCGTGTGTTTGGATGAGGGTTAAATTTAACGAGGTTCAAGAAAAGTTAAGGGGAAGAAAATCTTATGCATATGCGAATCCAACTCAGCAAAATGCACTCGAATTGGTTGAATATGAAGTTACAACTTTTAAACTAAGAATGGAAAAAGTTAGATCATCATGGAAAAAATATATAGCACCAACTTATAGAAATGTAGAGCTATATAAATTATTATTTGCCATACTTAAAAAGGTAGCTAACCGATTAAATTGCTTAGGTATATAAGCAACAAATGTACATATGCTCATATATCTACATGCTTCTGTTTGTATGTGGTATACATTGAAAAACTAATGTTGACCATTTGCTTAGTATATAGTAAACTGTACCCGGCACTTGCCTTTTAATTATATACACAAGAAAATCAACTTCTGCTGTGCCTGGCAACCGAAGAAAAAGCCAAATGAAAATGCAGTAAACTCCTTGGACCATCCATTCCACTTTTCATGCAACTGCACATTTTTGTTCTTAGTTTCCTTAGTTTTAGCTGGCCCAAGAAGCATATGCAACAGCTATACACATATATGTATGTTCATTTATATATATATATAAAGTTATATATATTTATTTATGTAGATATATTTTCTCGAAAATTTTGCAAAGACAATGGAGAGAAGGAACTGCAAGTAGGCTTAAGATTTTCTTCGAGAGGCAAGAGCAAACATAATGAAACAATTTTTGGACAAGATGCAGCCACGCACGACTACGCACATACACACACACACACACACACACACACACACAGCTGCATATATGCCTGTGCGTGTATTGGTTTACTTTACTCATTTGCTATGTTTTTGGTAAAATGTAAAATTGAATTATTTAAAATTTAATAGAAAATCTTTGACTTGCTTCAAAAATACTTACATACAATATGCATGTAAATCTGAATGTGCGTATCCAGCCTATATATATACACACACATTTGTGTGTGTGTGTTTGTGTGTGCGTGTATGTATGTGTGCTTTTGTTGAGATGGTCAAATAAATATCCTGAGAATCGGTTTCATATTTGGGTATATTCAACTTTCAAAGGAGTTTAGATTAGGAAGAATTCTTTTTGGTGCTCAAAATTTGAATCTGCCTATAGTTTTTTTATACATAAAAAATTGGCACATGTTATATATAAGAAATCTTTATATTTGTTTATAATCATTATTAATGACTTGCAAGCTAAAAATGATAATTTAATTTATACAGTTAGATCTTTGACCCTTGACTTTTTGAATTGCATGCAACCAAATTATGGGTTAATTTCTTTATGTCTGAATTTAATGTTTGTTATCATAATGTTTTTTTTGGCAACATATAGTTTAAAAATAAAGATTTAAACTCCTGTTCTAACACATTAAACTTTTATTTATTTAACTGTGATGGAAATATAGTTTAAAAAAGTATTTACCCATAAACCTATTTAAGTTTCATTTATTGATTAATTTTTTATTTAATTAAATAATTTTATTGAGAAGTCATTGAGCCTTACTTTCAGAACACAAGAAATTTTTGGCCTATTAAGAAGATATTCTAAGGAAACTATTTGGCATATTATTAAATATAAAAATTCATTAGTTTTATGTAGGATTGTTATAAAAAGTGGTTCCCATAATTTGAAGTTTATAAAATTTATATATTCTGTTAAAAATACAATTAAATTAAATCTTTCTTTTATATGATTTGTTGTTAATTTTTCGTTAAATAGTTAATAACATATAACATAATAACATTTTGATCATTTGCTTATCTAAAGAGCATAACTAAATTCCATCTTATACAAAATTTTTGCTGTTTTATGGCATATATTAATATATATTTTATGCTTCACTTCACATACACATACATTGAAAAGGAGACATGGAACCTATAGCAACATCTTGAGTTTCTAAAGCAAAGAGCAAAGAAAGGACTCTCTTGGTCCTTAGTATCCTTATGCGTGCATAGGCCATGTTATCATTTCAGTAATTGCATTTTTGTGTTTGTCGTTGTTGCTGTTGTTGTTGCTTTTGTTGCTGTTGCACTTTGCAGTAGTTTTTGTTTCTTCTCAATTCTCTGAGGGATATTTTGGTAAATTTTCTCAAGAAAACTCAAACCCTATGTGGTTATAAATGCTTGACTTGGGGGAGTTGAAATTATCTCCCTCTATTCTGTTGTATTCAATGTATTGCTTACTATTTTAGATACACACACACACACACACACACACGCACATACAAATGGCATTAATAAATATGCTTTGCCTGCATTTATGTTGCAACTAGAATACAAGTCGTCTTTGGCCGCCAGCTTTGTAATTTATATTATGATGATGTTTTTCTTTTTCTCTTGTCTGAAAAACTTTCTTAAGCATTTTGGCCAGCTGCAAAAGCATCAACATCATCATCATCATCATCATTTCATTTAACTCGTTATCGTCTTTTGAATGAATGAGATGAATCTATCCACAAACATTTATAATTGGACATTGCTTTTGAGTTCCTTTGCAATTGCAGTAGCAGCAGCAGGTAGGGAAGTCGTTTGAATGCCAATATATACATAGGTACATATGTATGTACACTCATAAATATGTATCGAAAAATGGGTAAATAGTGGTCGAAAAATCTCTGCCATGAACTTTGCTCTTTATGCGGCCGCATTTTTATTTTTTTTTGGACTTTGTAAAGTCGTTTGATAACTTTTGATGCGATTATCAATAAATACCTACAACTAAGCCAAGTTGATGAGACATCACTTAAATGAATTAAATTATGTTGATGCTTGAACAAATGTTTAAATAAGATTTTCAAACTATTAGCAATACATATTTATAAAATATTTGGAAAAAATAAAATAGCATTTTCTCTTATACACAAAATTTTTTGCCCCATGAGCTATCAATCAAAATATAATAAATCTATTAAAACTTATATTGAAGACATTTATTCTCTGTTGTTAATATTGGGCCGCATCTTTTAAATTGTTCATCCGATTTTTATCCTTTTTTTATTGAATAAGTTAAAGATATTTCGTTTGGACGGCATCACAAACTATATGTATTCTTGATCAGGATCGATAGAAATCTGTGAAAATAAAAAAACCGAACTAAAGAGGGCTCAGTGAGATATTACTCATAAATTTAAGTAATTTTTTTTTATAAGGGATACTTATTTATATTTAATTTTATTTAAATTAAAAGACATTCTGGAATTAATTAAAGAAAATTTATGTAGTAAAATATAAAGTTTTCTTTTTTATTACATTAAAGTATTGTTGCATTTAAAAAAAGTAATTTATTAGAATAACATAATTTTATTAGTCTAACGTCTAGATTCTAGATATTAAATTTGGCTATACATATGTAGGTGAATTTTGTGTTCCTGGTGTTTATTGTCACTGAATTTTAAAATATTCCCAGAACTTTCGCAGTATTCATTATCAGCTATATTTGCATTTGAACCAATAATTTAATAGTAAATGACAAAAAACTCAATACACCATGTACATAGATGCTCCGACTTTGAAATACCCTGTAGCCTTGGACGACATCACAAACTATATGCTTTCTTTATCAGGATCGATAGAAACCATAGCTCCCAAATAAATTTAATCGAAAGACATGAAAGCAGAAGCAAATTTAAACGAGTTTTCATTGCGTTTCTATCAAATAAATCTTTTGAAAATTTTGTCTAAAGTCAATTCTAAGTCAGTTTAAATTTTGTTTCGATATAAACATTTTATCAAAAAACATTCACAAAAGAGGGAACCAAATGTTTCAGCAATACTGAAGGGCATTTTAAAATTCGAGGTAATTAGTAAGTGGTATGTAAGAACTTGTTGACTTTTACTAGAATTTTTCATTTATAAATATTAATGCATCTAGTTTAAGAATAATCCTAATAATCCTATAATAGTTTTAAAATTATTATAGCAAACTATTTGTGATAATTTTTTTAAATATCGTAACTAAGTAATGATAGGGGACTGACTTCAAAGAATTTTCCTCTTAACCGATCTTAATGGCATTCTCAAAATCCACTTTACTTTAGCAGCAGCATTATGTTAAGTCAAGATAAATTTGTCAGTTCCTGCAAAAGCTGAATTCTCGAACAGAAAAAAAGTGTATTTAACGATTTGCACTTTATAAATATTTTTAAAAAATATTTTCGACGGTTCGTCCAGCTCATAAAAGACGATTTTGAAAAAGAACAACGGAACATAAGACTTTCCGAAAATAATTTTTAACTGTTTGCGGCTTTTTTTGTTCTTAAAGATTTAGAAATGGTCAATTTAGTCGTTATACAAACAACAACTAAAATTATTTGAATCTCGATATTTTGAAAAAATAAAAAACATTTTCTTTTTTCTTTGGACAATATATTTAGGTGTTTGTAACTTTTTTAAGAAATAGTTCGAATAGAAACCTTTCGTAGATTGCAAATGCCGTTTGGTCTATATACTCATTTTCATTCATATGATTAAAGGGTATTGCCAATGTTCTCCTGGGATCAATCTCAAATGAGTGTCTATGGCAAAAACTATATTCTTTTATATTTCTAGCTGATGATTTGGTTGTTTTTTTTTTATTTGCATTGCCTTTTCCAATTCATTTGGGGGGCATTGTGTACTCTGTTCTGGTGTGCGAGTCTCTAAAGCATTTTCTACTTGTTTTCTCTCTCTGTCTTTCTATCTCTTTTTGTTTTCTGCCGTGCGTGGAAGCCTTTCGATAAATTTCAATTACTAACCCAATTAAAAAATGTTGTGCGCTTTTAGGCGACCAAAAACAAATACTGGATTCCAGTGATAAAAAACAAAACCAAACAAAATATTTGCAATAAAAAAAAAAACCATACATATATAATAAATATAGTCATATATGTATGTACATAGATATATAGAGAGATGTACATAAAATGAATAAAAATATTTGCTATATATTTGCAAAAAAAAACAAGGAATAAAACAAAAAAAAAAAAGAAATCGAGAGAGAGAGAGCTTAAAAAACCAACAGCAACAACAAATCCATACAGCTGCAGCTCAAACCATTTTTAATTTATTTTTTGTTGTCGCTGCTGTTGCTGTTACTTTTGTTGTTGTTGTTGTTGTTGGCGACGTCACACATACGCACCATTGGACGCCAAAGTTGGGCGATGGGTAACGATGTTCGCTGATGGTCTACTCTCCTCTTCCCCCCTTGAGCATTTGATGGGCAATCAGTGCACCTATATATGAATGTATGTGAGTACCCTGCTTTGCTGCTCGAACGGGTCCGGCTACGGCTCCGTTAACGACAAACGTCGCTCCGTCGGCCCATGTGCTATCGCTCCGGCCCGTTTGCTTGCACAGGTTTTCACATTTGGTCATCTCTTTTGCTTTTTGTTCATTTTTTGAGCGTCGTCGTCGTCCTCGTCGTCATCGGTCGCTGTTGCCGCTGCTGTCATCTGTATGAGGCCAATGGTTGGGTCCTGGATGCACCACAATGTGTTGTCTCTTTGTATGTATATGTGCCAGTGAGTGTGTGTGTGTGTGTGTGAGTGCGTTCTGTTGCAGTCAGCGTCGACGGCGGTTGGAGCGGTACCGTTATATATTTTTATATATTTTATTTTTCATTCGCGCACGCATGCAATAAAACTTGTAAAAAACTCGCTGGGTCGTGCGCGTGGAAAAAACGAAAAAGAGGTAAATAATGTACAGTCAAACAGTCCTGGATGGGTGGGTGAGTGAGTGGTTTGGGTGGTTGAGTAAAAGTATAAGGGAGAGAGGAGCATCGAGAGGTGAAGTGGTGGCCGTTCGGGTTGACCGTATTGCAATGCATACTTTTAGGACGAACTGAAGCTGGCTGCCTTCCCGGGTATGCATTCGGTTATTTTTTTACATGTGGCATCCATGGCTCCCCTTCTACAGCCCCACCCCCCTTCAGGACAGAACTCCAACTGTCGTTCAGGATAAGGGGGTAGGCAGGTCAGAGGAGGTTTCAGGGCGTTGTCTGCCTTTTTATACATTTTTTGTGCGTACAGACAATCTTTTTTGTTTTTTGTTTTTTTTTTTTACCCTGCCTGACAACAACAACAATGTTAATGATAACAGCAACAACAACAACAACAACAAATAATTGAAACGTTGGCGCTGTCGCTGACGTCGGCGTCATCGTCATCGTCGTCGTCGTCGTTGTCGATGATGTCCGCTATAGTTCCGCTGGCTTTTGTATGGGAGTTTTATTTTTTTGCCCAGTTGTGAAATTGCAACTGAAATATGCGTTAATTTATGTTGCGTTGTTAAGCCTCAGTGTTGCCGCCCTTATGCGGCACAATCCCCGCCCCCGTCTGCCTGGTCACCCTTTCAATAAGTCTATCTCGC
The DNA here is from genome assembly GCA_018903935.1 of Drosophila insularis. Taxonomy (NCBI): domain Eukaryota; kingdom Metazoa; phylum Arthropoda; class Insecta; order Diptera; family Drosophilidae; genus Drosophila; species Drosophila insularis. The sequence continues at coordinate 6,515,446 of JAEIFP010001084.1, read as the reverse complement.
TTGCACTCCCTCTATCGGCAATCTCCTGTGATACTTTTCGCCCCCTCCATATCCCGTCCGCAGGCAACTCTTTTTTTGTGCGTGAAATTGCGCTTTCCTCTTACCAAAGGACCCACTTCTCCCACTTTAGCCTCATTATCTACCATGTGCATGGTGGAGGGGAGTGAGCCAGGGTGGTGGGTACTGAGGGGAGAAGGGGGGCATTGGGGAACCCTACGAATCAGATTTTTACTCCCCGCATGGCTCGTCGGGTTTTGTTTGTTTGCTTGTAATTTCCATCAGCATGTAAAGAATTAAACAAAGAGTAAACCTAAAAGATTGTCCTGATAATTATCAAAGTTTTTGTTGTTAATTTTAATAGGTGTAAAATTGTTTTAAATCATGTTAAATTATAGGGAAAATAAAATACTTTAACCGATAACAAATGAAAGTAAATATTTATACCAAATTCTCATACAAAAAATCAATACTAGGGTCAACGAAATATAATAAAAAATCAATCAATTTGATGTAGTTATGTATATCAGATTAATATCTTTAATGTTTCATATATTTAAATGATGACCATGAAAAAACATTTTCAAATGAAATAACAAAACAAAATGGAGCAACAGTTCATTATTTTGCACTTTTGTTAAACGATTACAAAAGGTCTGTTTCGGGTGGTAAAATATGGATAAATGGCCATATTTTTGCTTCCAATTTAATTTATAAAATATTTTTATAACTATATGTACATTAACCTGTGTCGAAATTCTATTGGGAAATTCCCTTTGCAGTTCTTACCCAGTTAATAAAATTTTTTGATTAATTCTCCATAATCTATAATCTAATCTCTAACAAGCCATAATTTGTATACTACTAATACAACTAATACAAATTATAAATATGAACTCCTCTAAAAAGTGTCCCAAATCCCAATCCCATATAATTTATCAATACACTAAAGTTGTATCAAGCCTCATAAGTTTCCAAAAAATAAATTGTTAATCAATAATTTCACTTAACCTTTATAGACCCTTTTCATCGATTTCATTTAATCAAAGTCTATCATATAATACTATGTTGTCAATAATTCAAAATTGACTAATTTGTCTAGAAATACATTATTATTTTTTGAACTTTAATTCTTGCTTTTTGAAGATTTATAAATTTAAAATAAGCGAATAGTTGTTACTGGAAAAAACCGTTAGGCTATAGCACAATTTCTAACTATACCCATAGAGGAGAAAACTTATTAGTTTAATCTAGTAATTAGTTGATAAGTTTTAGAATAAAGTGAATTTGTTCCCCATTTATAATTAGACAGATTTAAAAGAGAGGAACAAGGAGAAATGTAAGGGAGTTGGACGTTTCTGAAAATCAGAAAGAAATTAATATAAAAGACAAACTCATTTTTCGGATTAAAAGACATGATCAAAACTTTTAGGCTTACTTAATCTGAGTTTCTTTAGTTTTTAATAAATTTTACCGCTTAAGAAACTTTCCAAAATTCTGTGATTTATACAAGATTTACATGTACATATATATTGGACAATAATATTTTATCATTCGTTTCTTTCTTTATCCTTTTATATTTATGATTTCTTATTGCTGTTCTATTGAGTTCTAATATTTCAATGAAACAATTTTCTGAATTCTTATAAAAAAAATTTGCCCCCATCTTGTTTTCATACCGTAGATTAAGTTTCTTTATTTTTCTCTTCTGACTAATAATATAATTTTTGAGAAAAAATAACTTTTTGAAGTTTTGTAAAAGACGACAAATAAAAATGTAACGAAAAACCTAAACTGGTTCTCAATGGACGCAAGATGTGTGGACTTTTTATTGGTGTCCTTTGGCACAGCATCGTCATCATTATTATCATCATCATGCTTCTCATCACAGGACTAAGATCAACTCTAGACAAAAAAAAAAAAAAGAAAAAAGAAACGCAAAACTGGACATTATCTTTTGCCGAAAAGAAGGAAAAATTAAGGGACAGATACATGCGGGCCAAATCAAAGCATCAACATCAACATCAGCGTCATCTTGTCTCAACGGGGGAAACCAACCCCTAAGTCCTAAATGTCCAAGTGAAAAAGTGACCAGCAAGAGGTTTGAAGCTTGACCAGCAGCAAACTGGTTATCCATCTCAGGGCAAGTAGGAGGTATGGAAGGGGTTGCTTGCAGCAGCAGCAGCGACAGCATCTTGGCCGGGAAGCGTGTCAAAGTTCAACGTCAGTTGATGATGCTGCTCATCCTGATGCTCCTGATGCCAGTTGCCCAGTTGTTGCTAATTCTTTGCTGGCTGACCGTTGTCCAGTTTGAAAAACCGGCCTTGGATCGTTTCTGGGTTGGAATCTGTTGAAATTTTGATGTGAAAGTTCAGCATGAAATAGAAATAAATTTTATAAAAGTTCCATGTCCTGCCACGGATGCCAAAGATGCTGAGATCCGAGCGTGAGAAACTTTCCTTGGCAAACTTGTTTGAGACTGTCGTCCAAAATGTCCTGTGACTACATACATGCATTCGGATAAACCAGTCAACTACTTAGCCGGACATTCTCAAGATTTATTCATGCTATTTGGTTAGTTGGCTAATTACTAACCAAATGGTTAGCTAAGGCATCGATAACATTAGCTCACCAAATGGCTAAAAGGCAGAATGCCTTCGATTGTTTGTCTAATAACTTACTACGGTAATTGTCCTCGAAAGGAGTTCAGTGAAGTTGACTAAACGACAGCATGCCAATACGGATGATGATAATGATGTCCGTGCTGCGGATGCTGATGATGATGACATGTCCCCACCATATTAGCTTAGATATTCCATTAGTCCCATCGATTACTCAGACATGCATTGATTTTTTTACAAGTGACTGCCAATTTCAATGCATAAACGATGAGCAGGACTCTAATGAGCATCGCAGCATTAGCTGCAACCTCTACCTCTAGCCCTGATTATGTAAACTTGGCTCTATCACGGATTTTTAAAGAGCACTCAGAGTATTTTAAAACCTATTAGTTTTGGCCTACATTTCAAAAATAGTAAAAAGGGAAATTAACATTTTGTCAGCAAGCAATGTGTGTTTTTGCCCTAAGAAAATAATTCTCAATCCAGGTTATTAATAAAAAAAAATTTGTCATATCCTTAACTTTCGAAAAATCTTTTATAATTTTAATCAGGATGGATTCCAAGGGTGGGTGGAGTATGGGGAGGTCCAGGGTGTCCGGATTTTTATTAAAAAAAAATATTTTGTTACCAACACAATTCAGTTTCAACCAAAAGCCATGTCATCATAGCCAAAAACTAAATTCTCGTAATGACTAAAACTCTACAAAAATTATTCACTTAAAATTTTAATTATGTGATGAAAATTTTAAATGCTTTTTAGTGGACTTTTTACTGTAAAGAATATTTGCTTAATTGTTGTCATTAGCTGATGAAGTTGTCTTCAATTTATTAAAAACCTGACTTAACGCCTGATAGGATAAACCGTTATATTTTCTAGACGTTTCACCAGAAAAAACATAATTTTCTTTACAAAAAAACCCTTAAATAATGCATAAACTGGGACAAGGGACAGTTGTTTATCACTTTTGGCGGCCCAAGACCGAAATATCTACACAAATTATGCAAAAATATCCAGTTTTTCTTTCATGTTAAGACAAAGAAAAGATATGGGTCCAGTAATTGAGTCTGATCTTAAAGATCACGGGAAGCTGAATTGTAGACAGAAGTCAAGATAAATACACAAGACAATGGTGAGCCAATGGGAAATGACAAGATAAGGGACAAGACAATAAATGCACAAGAGATAAACTACCCTAAAGGTAACCCAATAGAAGAGTCCCATCTGAGATTGAGTTGACAAGTTTTATAGTGTGCTTTTAGGAGCCTCAATAAATAATTTTTAGAGATAAGACATCGCGTTATCACATTCACATCCGTAAGCTAAAAAATTTAATTACTAAAAAAAAAGCATTAGGTATCATTTTGTATTATTTCAAAATCAATTTAACTGTATACTCTTCATCAATTTACGCTTGCAGCCGAAAGATATGCCACAAAATTTTTTAAAAATATTTAAGGGTTGTTTTTTTTTTTGGTTCAAATATATTGAGGTAGTCTTTCAGTTTGGTTATCTTAGCTTACCCCTTTTAGTGCCGTTTATGATTAACTTTGCCTGCTTGGAGAAAAGTTCAACCGGTCAACCGGTCAAATGACCAACCGGTTTGTATCTGACACAGCCTGTCTTCAACTGGACCTTCGTAGCATCCTTGAAGCATCCTTGATGGGACTCTCCAGACTTTTGGTAGATCAGTTGAGTTTGAACTTTCATTCGGTCGCGTCGCGTTTTGTTGTTTTTGTTTGTTGAAAAGTCGAGAGAAATTCTCGCATTTGTTTTTCGTTTTATTGTGGGATTTCTGTTATATTTGTTATATTCAAAAAATTTGAAAACAATTTGTTTTTATTAAATATATAAACATTTTTTCGTTGAACATTTATATTGTTTATATGCTTGCATTGTGTTTATGTTTTTGAGCAATATTGTTGCTAAATTTCGCAAAGTGTTTGACAAAAAGTAAGTGCAAAATCCAAAAAAATTTATTAAAATAATAAAAATTGTGAAAGAATTTGTGAAAATACTTTTATCCATTGGAAAATATTATGTGAATTATATTTGAATATTAGTTGCAGTTATAGAACAAAATTGCTAATATAAGTGCTAACTTGAGATTTGTGAATTTATATCAAACTTTAAGAAAATTTACCTTATGGTTAATTGAATTTTAATTACTTACTAGAATTTTAATTTGTTCAAAGATTTCTAAAGTTTAATGATGTACAAATTAAATAACGATAATATGCTAAAAAGTATATATATTTAAATTATATGCGTAATTAATTTATTTAAACTAGACTAAAGAAAAACTATGAAACTCTTGTTTATCTAAAAATATATGTGAATTGACGGCATAAATTAATTGACTTTGAGAAAATCTAATAATTTTTATTTAATAAAAACATCATAGTCTAACTGTGAAATTGAAGGAATAAATTATTAGGTAACTAAAACACACTGATAGAATCAGCAGTTCATTTAGCTACAGTTATTATTAACTTCAATCAAATAAGTTTTATACTACCTATGAAGATAATTAAAAATAATTCTTATATAAAAAAAGGAAATAATTTTTTAAGCTTAAAAGGATGGCAACCATCCCTTTTCCTACTGACTTCGCCACATCCTGTTTAATTCACAAGACTCAAATATAATATGAAAAGCTGGAATAAGATACATAAAAATTATATATATTAAACTTTGGAAATGAACAGTTTGCCAAGTTCAAGGATAAGATCTCTTCTTTGCATTAAGCTGACTTGACTTTTTCTTTTATTTTCAGAGCATTCTTTTAGAAATCCCACCAAACGAAAAACCTTCAAACATAAAATTCAAAGCCACAATTACAAAATTTATATATCTAACAAAATTCTATTTCACGCCTTCCACATGCGCTCTGTTATCGCTGGGACTTTATATTGATTACCTCTAATCCTTTTGTGAAAATTCTCAATTTGATTTTGATTTATTAATATCATGGAACATTCGAATGGTAATAGTAGGTCTCGATCTGACCAAACGGAGTCGATTCAATCACAGCCATCTGTTGGCAGTAGTAAGCGCAAACTCTATGCCATTGAGGAGCATGAGGAGAGTTCGCCGGTGACTGTGATTGAAGAGCTAGAGGCAGAGACAGCCTACGATGCCGATGTCGATGAGTTGGAACAGCCCGTACAGGGTCCATGCTCTCTGATCAGTAAGTTGGCCACTGAGCGTGAGATTATCTACGAGCTGTTTCAGCCATGGGCTTTAAAAACCTATGGCGATCAGGCAAAGACCAAGACGATAACTTTGCGCAAGAAGGCGCGCATTTTGAAGGCCTTGGAGGGCAAGGAGCACAGTCGTCCAGATAGCTCCAAATTTCGTTTCTGGGTGAAGACAAAGGGTAAGTGATTATTTGGGGTTTCTTCAGTCTAGAAAAGATTTGCTAATTTTGCTAATTTTTAGGATTTACCACCAAGCGTCCCGATGGATTTGAGGAGACTCCTGGCAGTCGCCGACGCTTGCAGCCATTGCCAAACACGGCGATTCTCTCTGATAATCCTGGGGCCGTTGATTTGTTTGCAGCATCGGCCAGCAAGGAATTCGGGCGACGCAACTACCGCAAGGTGGCCTGTGTCGAGGAGTTCTTTGACATTATTTACAATGTCCATATGGAATTGGGTGGACGCAGTGGCATGCATGCGGGTCAGAAACGCACTTATCGCATTGTGAGTGTATTGTATACGCATGAAAAGAGTGACTCGATTATAAAAAATTCAATTTAAAATAAATCTGCATCTTTTTTCGTTCCAGATAACCGAAACCTATGCATTTCTGCCACGTGAAGCAGTTACCCGTTTTCTTACCATTTGCCCAGAATGCAAAAAGAATCTCAGACCCTCTTCACCTTCATCGGGAGCTTTGGGTGCCTGTAAAGATGCTGATTTTGCGGGCAATGAAAGTTCTTCGGAAGTGGAGAACTACTTGAATTATTCCTCTCACACCGAAAGCTCACTAGAGACGGGTCCGACGGCCAAAAGGCGTCGTCACTCTAGTGCCGATCTAAAGGGTTCCATGCCATTGGCAGCAGCGACTGCTCCACAGTTGGATGTGAAGCCAGTGGCTTTGCCAGAGGCAACCACCGCACCACCAAGTCCCACTCGCGTGGCTGATCCCATAACCACGCCAGTGAGCGTGCCCAAAATTCGAGTCAAGCCCCAATTGCAGCGTCCCTTAAGTCCCCCCACTCCCAGTCAGATAGACCTAAAAGAGGCAGCAACTGCCAGTCCAACGGCATGTTTTGATATTGAAATGCTCAAGTCGCGCGATAATCTTCTAAGATATTATGATTTTATGAGACGTTTCTATGGCGGCGGCGGCGGCTCATCGATACTCAGTCAACCGGTTTTAGGACCGCCTCTTTATGGCAGTAGCCTACTACAGAGTCTTACCTATCCAACTACCACCACAGCCATCAGCACCACTACAACCACCACCTCAATACAGACAGTCACTTCAAATACCCAAACACACACGAAGACACCATCAACCCCCTTAGCAACTACTAGCAAAATCTTAGCCCCTATTCCTTCTCCTGAGCCATCTTCTCAAGGGCCAATGATCACTTTAAAATCCTCACCGGATAGCTTGACTCGGGCACGCTCACCCCTGGTAACATTGCCAGCCACGCCCACTGTAGCCCCTACACAGCCTATTAGGCAAACATCTTCCTTGCATCAAACACCTATTAATCTGAGTAAACCTTTATTTTCCAGCTCCAGCAAATGTCAGCCAGCATCAACTTCGACACCGGTGCCACTCAAATTGGAGTTACCAAGTCCACCGAAACCCTTGCCAGAGTTGCGTATACCACAGTTAAGGGGCATGCCGCCGGTTGAGACGCCACTGCCTCCTCTGGATTTGGAACGTTTAAAACCCATTACATCGACCTATCTACAATTGACTCGAAGCATGGGCCTGAGCGATGAAGATGCCTTGCGGTTTGATAATTTGGTGAGTAAAGATTTCAAGTATTCACTTTAGATAATAAGCAACTAATGTGGCATACTTTTGGGGATCAATTGAAAAACCAACAAAAAACTCTTCCCCTTTTGCATTTTTGCGGCCATTCATTTTCTAAACTCCTGGAGATATTTACATAAATCCCAATGTTTATCTATTTATTATTCAAAATATTTATTTTTACTTAAAAAAAAAAAAAAAAAATTTTTTACATTTATTATGCATTTGTTATTACAACATAATAAGAATTATTTATACATATTTCATATGAAAATCAATTGAATCCATTTGATGTTATATGATTAATTTGTACATGCTATTGACGTACACACAAATTTTATTAATAACTTACATCAGAAAAAAACACATAGGTATTTAAAAATCAAAAAAATTCACTTTTATTGTCGTTTGCACAAACAATGCAAATTTTCTTTTTTGATTGAAAAATCTTTTTTGATGAAATTTATATGCCCTTTTGTAAGGATTATTCTATGTTTGTTCCCATCGGCAAAGCCGATGATTTTATACTCTTGCAAAGAAGTGTTTAGTTTATTTGGAGCAGTTCATTTCAATGATATGCTGCTATTATTTATGTTTTGAAATTAAGTATATAGTAGTTTGATTGTTTTAAATTTCATTTGGTTAACTGAAGTTAACTGAGTTAAAGAACTATAAATGTTATTGAAGCAAAGTTTTCCGATCAAAACGATTCCATGTAAACTTAACATCTCTAAGGAAGATCGGATACTTAGAATGTTAAGTAATAACTAATTTTTGATTTTACATTTAGTATCTATTTTAAGTTAATGCGATAACATTATTTTGCAAGGGTATAAGCCGAAATGCACGCCTCTAGGCTATGCCAGAAAAATGCTTTTCATTTCGAAATTTTTTATTTTGCAATATTTGTTAAGAAATAAAATAATAAGAATAACTGCTTTTCACATGATAAACAGCAACTTTTTTATACTAATTTAGTTTCTCTTTTCTATGACATGCTTGGCTTATAAATCTAATGCATCTAACGCAATGTAATTGAGAGACATCCAACAAGAACAACGTACAACAACAACAACATTCAACAAGAACAACAACTGCAAACATTTTTGGCCATCAACACAGAAAAATGTGCAAAATTTCTGCAATAGTTAATTTTTGTGAAATTTAAATTGAATTTAAGTTTTTTTTTTGGATTCTATTTCCAAATATTTAATTTGCTTTTTTTAGTTTTTCACAATTTTTGATCTCATTATGCTTGATTTAGTTTTTGGCTGGCTGCAATTTATGTTTATGCTTTAATTATTTTGTTAACATGCCTAATGCATTTTTATTACTATTATTATTATTGTTATTTTATTTTTTTATTACCCAGTTATTATTATTAATTTTTTTTTTTTTTGTTATGTTCTGTTGATTTTATTATGCAATTATGTGTTTTTTTTTCTCTTTTCATTTCTTTTTCCAGCTCAGTTATTAGCGAAAGCAAAAATGAGAAAAACTAAATTTTTTTGTAATAAATTAGTTAAACGCCAGAAAAATAAAACAAAAACCTTGTTTAAATGCTTTTAATTTATATAAAATTATGCAGAAAATAAAAAATAAATTAGTATTTGAATAATTATTCATGCAAAAGAATCAAAAAAATTTATAAGCGCTTATGTAGTTTAAAAAATTTATGTTAAAAGCTTTCTGTAGTTCCATGTATTAACTAATCTTTTTGAATTTTCAAAATAAAACAAAGGTAAGTACTAGAGATTAAAATATGTTTTTTCTGTAATAAGAATACTGAAAAAAACGTCCGAAAGGTAAGACAATAAGCAATTGATTGTACTGCCTAAGTTAAGCGTCTTTTTTGTATATTATATTTTAAAAATTTCTCTGAAATTATTTTTGATATTTTTCTCGAATGCCGCTAATGATAAAATCATGTTTAATATCAACAATTCAGCAAGTTTTTATATTTTTCCAAAAACTGATCAAATTCTAAAAACAAATTAGATTCGTGTTAAAATATGTTTTCTAACATTTGCAATTATCGACTCAATCTTATAATTATAGACAAATATTTATGAAACATTATATTCACATTCACATTATATTTTATAATTCTTTACTTAATTTGGGTCTCGAAAATAAGAAATGTCGAATGGCTTGGGAGCCTATCATGTTTCAAATTGTTTTTAAAATTAATTTTATTTCTTCAATGAAACGAATGACGTCACGGAAAATAAAAAATAGAATAGAAAATTCTCGTACTTGTAATTCCGTTTTGGACTTGTCAATGACAATGAAAAATTATGCCGACATTGAAATTTATAAACAAAACAATTTTTAAGGCATTTATAGACATATTTATGTAGTAGAGAACTTACCTCATAGTAAATAATTGAGCGGCACACCGTTTTCCCCTTCGCTTCCTGTCCCCTGTTCTTATCAATTTCCTCAGAACTAAGCTAAAGAGTCGATTTATTCGCAAGGTTTAACCTGAACTGATAAGACATTTATTTACTCGTTTATTGATTAGTATTTTTTTTTTTTTTAATATTTTACACATTATTCAGAATTGGCAAATTCCCAATGTAAATGCCTCTACTTGGTGGGCAATTCCTGTTGATTCCCTGAAGCCTTGACAGTACTCAACACGAATCTGGCACTTAGAACACGTCCATCCTTATCCACAATTGTCTTGACCACTTCTCCATTCTGAGCTAGAATATCTTCAGGACTTAGATTCACTTGTGACAGATAATTCTCAATGGATGTATCCGAATTAGTTTGGGTGGGAATCGAAATTGAAGTTTGATAAGGTCTCACTGTGGGCAATGGTGGTAATGGTTCAGCTGGTACTATTGGCGAACTGCTCACACGTATCCTTGTGGTTACAACCCGACCATCGGGTTCGGTTCGTGTTTTCTCAATAATGCCACTTGGAGGAGCATTTTGAATATCCTCCTCCGTGATGCCAGCTCGTGCCAGTATATCCTGAGCCGACGGATCGAGAGTTGCTATTTTCCTGGTGGAATCACCATTGAAGTTCGAACTGTATGTGGTCACTCGGGTGCGTGATTGTGTTGAGGGCACAGTTTTGAATACCGGTACTCCATGATCATCTACACTGGGTAAATCATCCAGATCGGTATTAAATAGAGTTGGAGGTGTGGATCGAGAACGTATAAATTCGTCTAGAGAAGGAAATGGTGTGGTTGTTTTCACACCTGGATTAGTTGAGGCCACTGTGGGCAGGGGCACATAGGTTGGTGCTATTTCAGTAATCGTTGTCGTTTCCACGCCATCCTGGTCCACATTGGTTCCCAACGCCGGTCTAGCTGGAGCCTGAGGAGGCTGCCAACTGGGCCATGGTTGGTTAAAGAAATTTGGTTGGCGCTGATTGGGATTGCCATTACTGCGAAAGATCTTTGTTGTGGTCGTCACAGTGCGGCCCTGATCGTCGACTTCAGTTTTAGTTGACGTTTCTGGCACCGCTCCGGCTGGAAAACTAAAGCTAGGCCAGTTGTGAGACAACGAAGGGAATCCAGAGCCAAAATCTGGCCAGGTTGCTCCAAAGTTACCACCAAAACTGGTACCAAAAGATGAACCTGGCTGATATGTTTGCGATGTGACCCTTCTTGTTTGTGTAGGTGGCAAATATTCCCAATCCTGTTGAGGACTCTGACGAGAAGTTTGTTGAGAACTCTCTAGAGTCTTCTGCTCCACATGGGTTGGTAGAACCTCCGTAGAATCGGTTTTGCTAATACCAGAATTATCGAAAGTTAATGCATATGTGGTTTTTTTTAGCTGACCCAAGGCGTCCGGCTTGGTGACAATCACCGGTTGCTTGGAATTCCATAATTCCGTCAAAACGTTCGCATCGATTCCAAGTTCTTTGGCTTGTTTGATAAGCGACTCACTGGGACCATCATAGTTCGTACTAGACGATGCACTATATGCTAATGTAATCTAGAAAAAAAATATAGACATTTAGAGTGACTTTTGTTTGCCTAGCTCCTGACCTACCTCCAAACGGAAGATTAGCAAGCAAATACAGCTTACTAAAAGATTTGCGTTTTTCATTTTATGTCTCGACACTTTGAATGTTTGAATTGAACTGATTTTAATTCTATTCAACTCTCCGACGACAACATTTCAGGTCGGTAAATCTAAAAGCATCTATATTCTTATCAGTTCTATGTGTCTGAATATATAAGTATACCTTTATATATAAAATAAGGCTGAGAGACGATTGATTAGCAGAAATTAGCTGGAAAAAATGAGCTTTTATTTATACATATATGTTGCGTTTACATTATTCTATTCTCCGTATTTTAAATTATCCCTAAACTTTTAACAATAAAAGTGAATTATACTATTCTATAACTAACATCTATACTGAGATAAAATTTAGATATTGACGTCAAGACAAGTTTAGGCTATGGATTCAATTACTTTAAAAAAAAATTTGTGCAATTTGCAGTATTTGTTGTAGAAGAGGATACTTTAGTTCAGTTTTCCCCAAAACCAATGACAAACAATTGCATTCCAATAAATCTCTTTTTAGAAGCACTCTAAACTAATATTTTGTTTATGTTTATTTTTCAAAATATTCCAAGAAACATAAAAAACGTAAACATTATTTTCAATGAACTTTACCTTGACTAAATTGGAGTGTGCTTTTTGCTCTGGGTTTAATGGCAAAATGTTATAATCATTAAATGATTAGTGGGGTAAACACTGAGTCATACATTTATATAATCTAAAAAGAAATATATTGAATATTTATTTAATTGAGTAAAATTGAGATTAATTTTACTGCCAAGCAGACTTACGGGCATTATATGTACATATTTTTTTAGGGATAGTTTTAATCATGCTTTATTGATTCAGATCATATTTAATTGGTTCTAATTAATTAGCTTTTGTTTATGTTATTAATTGTTAATATTCAAGTAAACAAATTCAGCTTATAGCGAAATCTCTCGATGTTTCTAGATCTAAACTCATAGTTCAATTCTATAGAAGAAAGAATTATTAACATTTGAATTTTATACTCGTTTTTTTTGATTTTCAAACCAACTTATTTAGTGGAACTTAAAATTGAATGCAAATTTTCTTTTATAAGAAATACACTGGCTATTCATTTTCTAATAAATAAACAATTACTTGTGAATATTTTTAAAAGATGAATAAGTACTTCCGAGCAGTCGAAATGCATTCGTAGAAAAGGAATGACAATCGATTAAATATTTCAACCCATTCGACGACTTAAAAAAAACAGACAACTGTTTCTTTCGCTTAAAATCCAATTAACACTCAATAACTTATCCTTTTTTTTTGATATCGTATGAAAGACTTGTAAATATTTTCAACTATTTCAAGACAAAATAAGTAACAACTTAGTTTTGATAATGTGTACCAAGAAGTTTGCAGGTTTTGTTAACCGAAAAACTACAAATAGGGATATTGAAGAAGCTGTGTATCCCTTTACAGGGATAAACGAAAAGGATTGCTGGGTCATGGTCCAGCGAAGGTCCCCAAGCGGTCTCTACCCCCCACTCAAAGAAAAAAAGGGGAAAAATGCAAGAGAACCACATGGCACTGGCCATACAGGATTTACGCTAAAAAGACGACATAAACTTTGAATGCCACCAAAAGGAGGGGGAATAAAAGGATAGAGTAAGAGAGCAACAGAGTTAGAGAGAGGTGGTGCAGAGAAAAGGGACCGAAATTGGAATTTGATAGACGCCTGGGTCCGGATACAGTCCTGGGTGCCAGGTCCCTTTTTTTTCGCCCTCCGCCCAGAGCACCGAACAAGCCAAAGTCAGAGGCCATTGCACGTTTCCTCCTGTCATTGGACAAGAACTCGGAGGGGTGCCAACCGAGCCAAGCCAAGTATTGACGACTTTTTAAAAGGGTCGTCGAAGGCAGGCAGGCAAGCAAAGCAAAGGTTTGGTTCTCCGGGTTTTGGACTGGTTATATGGAATTCCAGTATGTTTGTGATGTGGTAGGGGATGGGCCAGGGTCTGGGCCCGGTCCCAGGACTGGTTTGAGGTGACGGTCCTGCGTTGGCGCGTGCAATAAACCTAGCGATTTTAACGCTTTAGATGGGCAAGGTGGGTAAAAGTTATAAAACTTTACAGTTAACTAGGCTTGGCAATCAAGCTAAAAGCAAAGGCGTCGTCGTCATCCAATCCATGTCCAGCTCCTGTCGTGTCGCGTCTCGTCTGGCGCCACCACTGCCACCATCACCACCACATGGCAGCGGGATATGGAGAGACCTTCCAGTCAAAAACACAAAAAGAGAGAACAACAAAAAAATATAAAAAAAAAAAAAAACACATGCACACATCTAAAATGTGAACAGGTCAAACTGACTGCCCACCTCACCCTCTGCACTTGACCATGTGTGAGTCCCACAGTTGCCCCCCCCCCCAACATAAACTTGTCGGATGGGAATGTCCTGTTTGGTCTAACCAATGGTTCGCTTTGTTTGTTCAAAACGTTTTTCCTTTTTCTTTTTTCGATCCATTTTTGTGTGTCGTATTCCATTGTCTCTATGTCTGTCTATCTGGAGCCTATCAGTTCGGATTTCAGAGGTAGGAAATGCGAAGTAGAAGAAATTGACTACATTCCATATTGAAGCTTGAAAGATAAGATTGGTGCAAAAGAATCGAAGTTTTTTTTTTTAAGCGGAAATTTGGGAAAAAATTGCAGTTGATTCATTTTTGACTTTGTAGATAATAATATTTAAAATTTGGATTTGTCTAAAGTCCTTAACAATTTTCTATTAAATGCCTTGCCAACTTTATGCAATATGTCATCACTGAATAAACTTTTATACATATTGATCACTTAAAAATAAGCAACTTTGACAACTTTCTTTAAAAAAGAACGAATTGACCTTCTCAACTATTAAATTTGCTTCTTTTGGTAAACAATTTTTTTTGAGTGGTTTTACTTTCTAAGGATAAATATCAAAGCGATCGTCTGTAGAAACTTTTACTTTTATTGCATTTTTTTGTCTTTAAATTCTTAAATTTATGTTAATCCCTTGCTGAAATATTTGTTAGACTGTCCCACCTCCTACCCCTGAGCAGGAAAAAAAAAGAAAGAAATTTCCACTGCCAACCCACAGTGGACACGCAGGACTCAAGAAGGTTGCCGGAGCGCTATGGACAGAACAGATCCCAAAACCCGCCTCCCCATCAACAGACCCAACCACCAACTTTGTCCGCTTACCACCACTACCTCCTCCCCACGTCCTCCCCACATCCCTCAAACTTATTTTCTACTCCAACTCCGGAGAAGTAAAGCAAAGGCACGTCAGACTGGGGACTTCTTGAAGGAGTTGGGGTACACGAGTCGGGCACTTCTTCATTAATTTTCATGGCGGCACAAGAACAATGCCACGCCCCCGCCACCTCCACATCGCCTTCGTTTCGTTTACCAAATGCAAAGGCATAGAAGATGTAGAAGTAGAAGCAGAAGTAACAGAAGCAAAACCAAAGGCAGCAGAAAGGAAAAAAGTTTCTCGGACCAAGTTGTGGGTGTGTTTTGTGCAAATGAGTGGAGCGAAGCAGGTCCTGTCTATCTCTCTCTGTGTGTGTATGAGTGGGTTGGGCGCTTATATCTGTGTGTGTGTGTGTGGGTTGATTACTTTCTGTTTTAGGTGCTTGTCCAACCCCCACACCCAGAACACGATCTCAATCCAACCCGCCTCTGTTGCCTTTCTAGTAAAAGGGACTTCTAAAGGCAAAAAAAAAAAGGAACGCATTTTTATGTTTGCTCGACTGCCGGGCTAGCAGCGGTCCTTATTTCTTTTTCCTTTTTTTTTTTTTGCCAAGCCAGGATGCGAAGCCCTTTTTTTCGTGCCACACCCCCTTTGAAAAGGAGACAATTGTGCTCCACATCCCCCAAAAAACCCATGGAAGAGGAAAAATTGCAATTTCTGCTCAAGAAAAGAAGAGGAAAAAAACCCAAGACATCGTCTTGGAGACGCTTTGACATGGCCCAGAAGCGGCAGCAGGAGCGTCCTCTAATGAATTTCCGTCCATTGCTCAAACAAAATATAAAAAGAAGGGAGAACAGAGAACTAAAAAGAAAGCAGAAAAAAAACAAGAAAAAAACACAATTAAAGTGGGATTTGGTTAGGTGGATGAACGGCGGCTGGGTACGCACCCATAATCATAATTACGACGACCAAAGACCAAAACTGGACTGAACTCGTCGATGCAAGCGAGTTACATCTGCCCATCGCCACTTTTACAATGTTGGTTCTCCCTTTATCCTCTTGTAATTGTCAAGAACGTAGCTCTCTATTTTTCTGGTAGTCCCTTTTGCTTAATTGTCCACTGGGTTGTGCTGTTTGTTTCCTTTTTTTTTTGGTTTTTGTTCGTTTTAGATCTCTTTTTCTTTTTCTTAAACTTTTCACTTGCTTTTAATTTGTCAATTTGGTTTGCCATTCTTTTTATCTTCTCTTTCCCTCCACGTGTTTTTTTTTATAATTTTTTTTTTGTTTTTTGATTGCTGATGAGCTTGACAAAAGAAAGAGTTACTAAAACAAGGTGGCAATTACTTATTTTTCGGCACTTCGTTTTAATTACTTGCGAGATTTTGGTATTTAGGTTTTTTTTGCTTTCAATTTTCAAAAAAAATTTGAATTAATAGAACACATATAATAAATGCTCAATTATATATTAAAGAAAATTTAGTAAATGCCGATAAGGAGTTCAATAAAAAAACAATTAAATTATCTTTATAGACATCATTAGCTCGTAATAGAAATGAAATATATTTAAATGATCTGAGAATAATTTTCTTTTAGGAATGAGTCAATATCATCTACGTATCTCATTTTTTTTTTTTAATTTCTCTGGCAATAGAAAATTAGTTTTTCTTTAATTAGTTCAATTTCTTTAAAAAATTATATTAAAATTTTTTACAAATAGTAAAAAATAGGTTTTTTGAAAAGTTCTATGAAGGCTTCTATTTAATACACCTAAAATTGGGCCCAGTTTATAATATTTGCATCTGTCATTATATATAATTATTTGAGTATTGAATTGTGGAAGTTTAGATGAGATATGTATCTCCTTATTCTATGAGGAAATTCACCTTCAATTCTAATTTCATGCTGGATTTTTTTAAAACTTAATTCTTATCGACAAATTTTATATAAGGTTTTTATATTATGCAAAATACAAGTCCAACATTTTAGCATTAACAATTATACATCCGACATCTGTTGTTATTTCACTTTTCAAGTTCGTTTGTGTTGTGATTATAAAACTTCTTTATTGGAATTGCAAGAATCAAGTAGTTCTGCTTTTTGAATAGTTTTCTTTTTTTGCTCTGTCCCCATTTCCGATTCGAATTCATTGGAATTCGGCTATTCGTTCATATTCTAACAAACAATTTGACTTCAATTAACTCAAAGAATGAAAATGGGAAAGAAAAAATGAAAGACCAAAAATGAATTTCATTGCGAGCAATTGAAAGGCCGTTGAATTGAGACAAAGCAATGAAAACAAACAAAACAACGATATCGATGATGACGATGATGATGACAAATAAACAGCACAATAAAAACTCAGAGAAAGAGAACGAGAAAGTGGTCGGAGGGGGGGAGAAGGAGATAAAAATAGATAGGGGAAGGTAAAATCAAATAATGAATTCCTTTGGTAAAACGAAAAATGGATAAATTAAATGCCACTTAAGAAGGAGTGGAGGAGGAAAGAAGTTGCAAAAAGAATTGAAAGAAGAATGCAAAAAGCAAGGACACGCAACAACCGCAAAAAACAACAAGCAAAACAACAACAACAAAAGAAAAAAAAAACAACAGTCAAATGACTCTGTCTCCCTCACACGCACACACACTCACACGCACGAATTCATACATATACACTCACGAGAAAAAATAGAAGCAAAACAATTAACGTCCTTGACGAAAAATGTATTTTTTATTATTTTTTGTTGCCACCGAAAAAAAGCAGCTAAAAAGAAGCAAGTTGAAAAAAGTTGAGCCGTGTAAAACAAAAACCAAAACAAAAAAAACCAAAAAGGGAGAGAAAAAAAAACCGGGGGAAGAAAGAAGCAGAGAACAAATAAATAAGCAAACAAAATGAACACCGAGAGCCAGGACGAGACGCTCAAAAATAAAAACGAGAGAAGATGATAAACATAACCAGGATGATGCATACTCACGCACACAAATACAAAATACTCACACACACACACACACACGCAGGCAGACACTTATATAGGGAAAGAAATGCGAAGGCAAAAGTGTTTGGCAAGCAACAAATAAAAAACAACAAGCCAAAAGACAAACTAGAAAACGAGCAAAAAAATAATAAAAACAGCAACAACAACAACAACAATAATAACAACGACAAGTGGAGCAGTAAGCGGCAGACGCAACAACCTGTTGAATCCTTACACACAAACACACACACACACACCGAGAGAGAGAGAGAGAACGGAAGTGGCAGAGAATGAGAGAGTTCTGCAACTCAAGCGGAAATGCAAATAAACAAACACGAGTCAGCCAGCAACGAGCAACGCGACTCACGACGACGTCGAGGACGAGGACGAGGACGATGACGAAAACGACTACGATGCTCACACACACACAACCACTTATACACTCGCATACATTGTCCTGGCTTTGAATAACATTATATGGTGTATGTCCAGATTTTTTGTTTGATTTTTATTTTAACCCCCCGCAAAAAAGCAAAAAACAAGCAACAATAACAAAACAACGCGACAAGCGAAAGTTTTCCCAAAGAAAATTTACGACTTTCCGGCGAATTTCATTCAAAAAGTGAAACGAAAATTTTTTACGAAAAAAAAACAGTAAAAATAATAAAAAAAATTAATATATCAAGTATCCTTAATTTTCCAATGATAATTACCAAAACAGAACAAGAAAATTTTGATTGGCCAAATTTACAGACTAATTAGTCTTAAAAAGAGACAAAATATAAAAAAGGGAGATAAGCAAAATCAAAGTTATATTAATAGCTATAGTCATTTTCATAAACTATTAAATCTGTAATATATTAAAACTACATTAGAGTTGAAGCTTTGAATTGTCTTGTTGTGCACTATCAGAAATTACAATTCCATATAGATTAAAATTATATATTACCTATAATATCAAAAGTTTAATGGGGACATTAGAGAAACTTATTATAATAAGCCGGAACAAGCTTTTAGTTATTCAGTGATCGAAGTTGTATAAAAAATCATTCGATAAATAATAAATCATTATATGGTAGGGATATTGGAGGAGTTCATCGAATAAGAGGAACGCCAATGTTGTCAGGGACCGTAACATTTATTTTTTTACTCAAAAGTTTATTTTTTATTTTTGAAATAAAACCTAAGATCTGTTATTTTGATTTTCATTTTTTTTCACCCAAGGCATAAGTGTTATTTTTGAAGAAAAAAAATACTTATGATTTATAAAAAAAAAAACATGAAATGATTTTTATAATTTTTTTTACTGTAGAAATACACATCGAATTGAAAATAAAATATTTTCAAATATCCAATTTCAAGCAGTCGTTAACGGCTTTTGCTTGATATTCAAGAGGTTAAATATGGATGGATGGCATTCCTAAGTGAATTGTAATTTATTCGTTATTTGTATTTAATTTTACAAAAAGTGTTTTTATACTAAATCAGACTAAATCTAAGGTCGTTTAAAAAAAGCTTCATCACTGACTTCGGTTGCATGGAAACTTTTTACAACCAACAAGATTGGGACATTGTTTGAAATTTTTTGGGTAAATAGAGGCAAAATTATTATTATCACTATACTTATATTAAACAGTGTATAAAAAATAAATCAACAGACAGCAATATATATTTTTATAGCTAAATGATCTGTAGTATATTCAACGCATTTGCATGTAAGGCTTTAGAGCTGAAATTACAAGTTTATTTTATAAAAGAGACAGAGATTGGTCTAAGAAGGATATATTGACTTTATGCTCGGACATGTAATTAATATTATTCACCTACAAACAATAAACATTGGTTTCTCCAGACTTCAATTAACATTTGCTTAGAACTACAATGTCAATTATATATTCTGAATACGAACTAGTAAGTTCGAGCAAATTGACTACATATTTTTATCACCTTCCAAGGCAAACCATAATCAAAAAAAAAAAAAACACCACACCCAATATCGCAACTATTTTGACATATGTTTAGTTAATCAAAAAAAAAAAAAAACACCAAAATATATATTTACAAAATTTTGTATTTTTCACCCAACATTCAGTATCAGATATGAAAGACACATGCAAAATAGTAACAATGGAAATGAAGTTACATTACAATAATTTCTAGTTTTTTACATTTATTTGCAAATATGAAACCAATTTTTGTGCAAGAATCCTTTGAAACTAGCTACAAATTGAGTCCTTTTTGTGTGTTGTATACTTATTTTGCACCTTCTAAAATATTATCCAATTCGAATATAAATGAAATCTATTTCTTGCCATCAACATATTTTGTCTAGCTTCGCACATTTGCAAATCGATTTTGATTTGAAAAGACAAAAATATCTTCATCGAATGGATGGGGGGAGGCAACTCTTTCCATTTATGGCAAATATTTAGGTAGAGAAAAAGAAAATCTGAATTATATTTTGCAACTAATTTGCTTCCAACAACAACAACAACAACAACGACAATATTAAAAGAAGCAGCAACTCACTCTTATCAAAAGCCTTTACTCTTGTCTGTTCTGTTCTGGTCTTTTCATTCCAGTTAGAATGCATTGATTATGCATGCGTAAAAGGCCCCAAAAACTGAGAGGCCCCCCCTCTTAGGACAACCCATTGCTTGATCTTAGAGTGGAGTGTAGTCTTTGAGTTTGTGAGTATATGGGTTGGGGGGGCTGAGTGCAGGGAAAAAGATAAGACAAGGCAAATGTTTTTGCTTGTATCATGCCCTCTTGCTTACTCTTTCTGTTGGCCAAGATTTGCTCAAACCCCAAAAAAGCTTTTCTCCCAAAAACTCTCAGCTGGAATTTTCTTGAAAATTTCCATGTGTTGCTTATGTGTGGGTAAATTAAAAGCATTTATACATCTGTGTGTGTGTGTGAGACTCGGGGGAGAAATTACCCCAGACTCTTGACATTACCTCTCCCTTGGCCAGAGCCCGTTTCTCCTCAAGGAATTATGCACAAACGACGTACTACATTGCGTATACGTAACATGGTCTCAACTCAAGCCTTCAATTTCGTCTCCGTCTATATGCCTGTGTTTCTGTATGTGTGTGTGTGTGTGTGTGGCTGGGTGTGGGGTATGCCTGAGTGTGTGTTGATTAGATTTTCTTCCAAGAAAACTGACCAAAGAGTTTTCTCATACATCAGTTGACCACATGCACATACAAACATACACACATACAAACACATATATGTATAATACATACAACTACAATCAGAGTGAGTGAGAGAGAAATAAAGAGAACATTTTCTACTTTTACTCATAAGAATTTTTGGACTCTTGCTTGTTTGTATGTATTTTAAGAAGCTGACCACACAGACACACTCACAAAGATAGATAAATGCCCTCATACAAATACTCAAACACGCATACACACACACACACACTGCCAAACCACAAATGCAGCTGCAGCAGCTTCCGTTCTGTCTCCAAAACCCAATTCTTTACCCCATTCCCGCCACGACTCGACCCCGTCTCCTTGGCAACTTTTTGGGTTTGCTTTCTTGGACTTTGCCTAATGCACATTTTTGCATTTTCTCTCTATATAATTGTGTGAGTGTGTGTGTGTGTGTGTCTCTTAGAAAGAGTCAGAAAGCATCTATAAGCAAATTGGTTAGAGCGAGAGACATTTAATTTGAAAATTTCTTATTAGTAGAAAGAGTGCCGGCCAATGAGAGCGAGCGAGACAGCCATTGTTACGAAGAAAATGCAACAGAGTTTGCGGTTTCTACTCTTGGGTGCCAAAATGCAACTTGGCCAAGCATTATAATTGAAGGTGAATAGGCAGTGGGAAAGAGAGTAAGTTATTATATGCCGATGTGTGTGTGTGTGTGTGTGTGTGCGAGTGTGTGTGGGTGCGTAAGGCAGTGCTGAATGGACACAAAAATTTGTTACCATTTCTATCCTTTACAAAAGTTTTCTTAAATCAGACTTAATTGTAATTGTAATACATATGAGAACTTTGAGTCATGGAAAACGAGGAAAATTATAAAAAAAGAAATATCAAGGTAAAATTAAGAACATTTATTTTTGATTGACCAGTTCTTTCGAGATGTAGGACAAATCATAATTTGATAATTCCTATTTGGTTATAAAAGGAAGATAATTTTCATAGTTTATGTTAGCTTTTAAAAGTATCTCAAAGACCAAAGAAACATTTTAAAATACATAAGATCAACTTAAACATGGAATTATCGTCAGGTATTAAAAAGTCCAGCTTCAAGTTGGAAAACTTGAATAAAAAGAATTCTGAATTACAGATTATCTATAATCTAAGTTCTTCTTATCATTTACTTTTGAATAGCTTTATCAGTAGAAGTATTTAAGCATTTCTTCTGCACATCGCCTAGGGAATTGAGGTGGTCAACTCTAATCCAAGTTACGTTTTTGCCTGCTTTATATGCATTCATTTTTGTACATATTTTAATCTGCAATAAAGCTTTATTAAAATTGCATACCTACATATGTATTTATATACACATATTTCTAATATCCTATGTATTTAGTATATATATATATAACTTTATTGTATATTTTCATGTACAACAAAAAATATTGCATAAGCAAATGCAAAATTAATCTTAAAATTGCACACAAAAGTCCAAAACAAATGTCCAAGCCACCTATCAAATAGCCAAGTAAATTGCTCATTTATGTGTACGAAAGATACCTCCATGCATCCTAATCCCATACGAAATCAGAATTCAAAAACTCCAACTCAAACTCACTTTGTTGCAACAAGAAAATGCAATTTCTTAAGACATTTGCTACGTTCCATTTACACACACACTGATAAGCATTTGTATGTGTGTTTGTGTGTGTGATTGCATGTATTTTATGTTGGTCGAAAATTTTAATCAAAATTTATCTTAAGAAAAATGAAAATTTGCCCCCTAAGCCTTTTTGTTATGCGTTAGAGTGAGATGTCGTCAGCAGCAGAGAAAAAGAGAGAGAAAGCTAGAGAAAGTAAGTGTGTGTGCGTGTGTGTAGGCAGGCCTACAAATCGATAACATTGCATACTTTTAGGCCTCAAGACGTGTATAATAATTATAAACTGCAACTGAAACTGAGAGGCTGAGTTATTTTTCTCTCTTCAACTATTTGCCATCTCTTTCGATGCATATTAAAGTGTTTTCCCCCTCCCATTTGTGGCGGCAAAGTGGAACACCGTATGGCTGGATGGTGGGTGGAAAATCTTAATGATAATAGGATGAATTTGGAAGGAAAACTGCTTGTAGAAGGTGTCCAAAATGGCCAAAAGGGTCGTTTTGCACCCGCTCCATGGCACCATCGATTCTGTGTGTGTGTGTGTGTGTGTGTGTGTGCGTTTGTGTGATTGAGACAACCCCAAAATAGTGTGTAACCCACACCTGTTTCATTATAGTACACACGCACACACACACACACATGGGAGGCAGACCCATTGACTGAAAAGGGGAGTAGAAGGGCTTCTATTATGTGTTGGGGTTAGAGGTTTTGGGGTTTGGGTATGGTTTGTGGGTTTCTGGTTCTGGTTCTGGTTCTGTGCGTGTCGCCTTTGTTCTGCGATGATGCATCGTCGTCATTATGATTTTCTATATGTAGTTGTTCCATATTTATGTGTATATATTTCTCTCCCTCTTATTTGTGCGTATGGTTGTGTGAATGTTTGTGTTTGTATATAATTTTCCACATATAAATATGCACATGGGCCTATACTCATACTCATTCACAACACACACACACAAACACGCATACAACACAACTTTCTCTCTGTCGGTGTGTAATTATGTGTGCTTTATGTTTGTCTACGCCTCCCCCTCTAACCACCCACCCACCCACCTCTATCTACTGCCACCTACACCTAGCCATCGATGCCCGCGTTTTTATTCTTTAAATGTTTTTATAGCATTTCAGTGTATGTGTGTGTGTGTACACAACAAATTGGTGGAGTATACTCCATATTGAATTAAATGCATTAACTTGATTTTCAATTAACTTTAAAAATTGACCGCAACATGAGATTTTTGTATCCAAAAAGTAGAAAATATGAGAATGAGAAAAAAAGAAAAAACCCAAAATGATAATGCGAAAATCTATAAAAGATTTATCTTTATCTTTACAAAGTATTACAATGAGCTGGACATATTATGATTAATGACGTGCAAAGTGTTTCCATTTGAAGTGCTAATTGGAATTGATTCGATTTGATCATTATCTTGATCGTACTTTCCACAACATAAATTCATGATTTACCCACATTCATTTGTCTTTTGAGCAAGTGAATTTGAAAAAGCCTTTACAGTTAACAATTATGGTTCGAGAAGAAGTGAAGAACATTATACATTCTTTAAACTGGTACGAAACGCATGAAAAATGTTTAGAAATTTGCCTCTTACATTAATATTCTAATGTCTTTGACAAACAAATATATTCTAAACTGTCATTTTGTTACTCAATATGAATAATATTTATATTTATTCAACTCTCAGCCTTTTTTACACTGCCTTTAAAAAACAATTTTTTTATTGTAATTTTAATTTTCTAATTTAACCGCCTATTGTTTATCTTAAAGTAATATTCTTCATTTATGTATATGCTGATCTGTCTATAAAGAGAGAGAGAGAGAAAAAGAGAGAGACACGTCTACGTCTCTTTTATGAAATGAATTTTTGGTTTTTTTTGCCAACTTCTGAATGCCCAATCCGTCCAATTTCTGCAAATTGGTTGCATACATCGGCAAGAAACTTGAAAACGAAGTTATTAAACATTAGTTAAAAAATATTAAGACCTGTTCCATAAAAATATTTTCAAATACACTCAGCAAAGAAAAAAGCGATCTAACAAAAACTTGCAACAATCTTTTCATATATTTTATTATTATGGTTGGAATATATTTTTTTTTTCTTGGATATAGTGACGCGAAAATCCATATATTAATCATATATTTTGTATGAATTTTCATATGTCACCTATTATTTGGATTTTAGATTTAGAAACAAAATTTACCTACTCCATTAATAAATTTTAATTACCACTTTTCTTTAAGCTACAATCATTATGTGATTAATATCTTTTACATTAATGAACATCACAAAAAAAAAAATTTTTAATTTAAGACACATAAAATAAAAATATCCCCTTTTCGATATATGAATAATGGAAAATACAGCCCTTGAGGCAAATATTCTTTTTGCGTACCTAGCAAGCAAACATTAAGATAAAAAGGTGGCAGATTTACAACATATGGAAAATCACCATTTAAATATCAGTTAAATTACTGCAACAAATTCCACAATTTATAATTAAACTGAATCAAGAAACTTGCCAACAATTTGTTCTTTAATTTAAATTGCTTGAAGAAATGAATAAATGTTTCAGCTAATTTTTGATCATTTACAGCAACTAATTCCATTCTCCTTTTGAAATAATTTATAAAGATATCATTTAGGCCTTTTCAAGTCCTATCCCCATGGCCAACAGAGATTGCATCCCTTTTAATTATATCTAATCTCAAACTTCTTCATCTTTGCATTTCCAAATGACTTGGTATTATAGATATACCTACACATGTGTGTTTATTAACTTGTTTTTGAAAACTTCTCAACCCTTTCAGATCTCGCAGAACTATTTGCTGTAATGGGCCACCCTTAAAATCGTGAAATTTTCATCGTTTTTCCAAGATTATTTTCCTCAAACACACGACTGTTTTGGCTTGAGAATACAATTAACTGAAATTAAAATAAGCATCAAAAGCAACCCTTATGGACTTGCTTAATATTGCTATCATCCTTCCCTAGCCCAAACAATTCATCTCTCACTCTTTATCTCCCGCTCTTTCTCTTTCTTTATCCCATCCTCGAATACCCCTTCTCTGGCTTGAGGGTTTCACCTGCATCTTGGTCGCCAACCCTTCGCCTCAGTTTTTAATCACTTTGTCACCCCCCACGGTCTAGTGCCGAAAACCCTTTTCTCTGTCCAAATGCAAATCAGACACATTTTGAAACCCAAGCGAAAAAAACAAGAAAAATGGGAGAAAAAAAGGAAAATAAAAATGCGTCTGTTTTCTGCCCGAAAGCGAAATTTATTTTTGATTAGGAACACCCCAAAAGCAGAGAGTGTCTGAACCGAGACCCACCCATTTCGTGCTCATCATGAAACCAGCACCAACCCCTGGCTCCAGTTTCCCTCCCATTACCCATCATAGTCGCGCACCGTCTTGTTGAGTAACATTGGCGGTCGGAAGATTTTATGCCGCCTGGTTGCCATGACATGGACCGAGAAGGCACAGGAGGCGTACTCCATTCCCCAACACCAACCAACTCCAACCCCTCACGCACACTCTGCTCATCCTACATTCGTAATCCTCCTCCATGCTAAGCGTAAACTGAGCTCGCAGTGTCGTTAGCCCTGGCGGAGGAGGATGGAGGACAACATCTTTGTATTATTTTCAACATTTAATTTGTTGCCTGCGACGACAACGACAACGACAACGACAACGGCAACGACGGCGGCGACAACGTCACCATTCCTTATGGTGCCCCTGTCGCTCTTTTCCTACTTTGTTTCACATTTTCGTGCCCCAAAAATAAAATAAAAATGTCCAAGTGACTCAAGGGGAAGAAGTTCGAAATGAAGGAGTGTGTATGAGAGTGTGTTACCAATTTTGGACGCTCGTTTGCGCTTATGTAATAACCTCGAATCTAATTACTTTTTGAGAATATCAAGAGGGGAACATACACATTGGTTTGCCCATTCTTGGAATTGGCCTTTCTGTGTCTTGGTATTTCACCACGTTCTACCAAAGAATGTATTGAATTGCAAAGCTGAAATTATATCGCCTTAAGTTTTTCAATCAAAATCAATTACTCATCTAAGATTTGATCTTGAGACCTATGCTAATAATCTTTGATGAAAGTGAGTTTAGTAATAAATAGTTTAGTATACTTTGACATTTTTTATGTCGGTAATTCTTTTCAGATGGATTATTGAAGTCAAAAATGAACTAATTTGTTAACAAGTGAAAGAAAGTGACTTCCATTTAAAGAACAAATTTTTTTTCTATTTTGCTTGTGGCTTGAATGCATTGTATAGCCATTCTTTTCCACCTCAATTCGCCTTGGCCTAAAGCTATATTCCGTTTATTCCATCACTCATAACCATCCATACATTTTCACTTCTCTATACAGCTCGAGGGGGTGAAAGAAATGGGGGAAGGCAGAACACCTAAACCCATCTGCCAAATGTTTTTTATGCAAAGCAGCAGCCCTTGAACACAAAGAAGAGTAAAACCCAAAATCGAAATAAAAACTGGGCAAAGTAAGCAGCTGGTTAGGCATAAAAGTATCATTTTTTTTCCTGGATAAAATGTATGAAAAGCAGAGAAAAAAAAGAAAAGGGAAAGTAGGCAAAGAAATTGTAAGGGATTGTGCGATATCCTTCATTAAATCGAAGAACAAACGAGCAGACAAGGAGAAGCAATAGCGGCATCAGGACCCACCCAAGCAGAAGTAGATGGAGTTTTTGTACTGGGAAGGGGGTGGGGGAGACACATGTTGTACCAGTCTGAAGTCTCCACCCTTCGCTTCTTCACTAGTTTGGATTTCTTTCATTTTAGTTTCCCATTTCTTTACCAAAACTCATGTGAGCGACGACCCTCTTCAAATGTGCTTTGGCCTGGCAAGTCAGGCCAAGGGGAGCCATGGGCAGGCATCAGCAGGGTTGTAGGACAAGGAGGACCGCCGTCCGTTGCTCAGTCACTACCACCACCACGAACTCCAATCCGCTACCCCACCCTGTCTTCTGCCACAAAAGCGGGCAACAACGTTTCAAATTCAACGACGATGACGACGACGAGGAACGACAATGATGATGAGAACCCTCCTCTGTTCTCGTTATACAAAACAAAAAAAAAAAGAAGAAAAAACTTTTTCTTGGCATTTGTTGGCCAGGAAATGGGAGTTTGGGGTATAGACGTCGTTTCTCTCCCTCTCGGTGTGAGTGTGTGTGTGTGTGTGTGCACTGGGTTGGGTCCGCTGACTGACGAGAACGCCGTTTTCATCGTTTTATTTTCGGGCAAGGCCGCAAGGCTATGTGTGGCAGGGGGAAGGGGGAAAAGCAAAGGATTCGTTGGGATGAAATCGGGGATGGGAGTAACCCAGAGGGGTTGGGCCATGTGCTTAGACCCTTCGCTGTGTGGTAACCATGTCGCCTGATAAGACACAATGGACATATCAAATTGTGGCTTAGCTCCGGCACCGGGTTTTACTTTGGGGCGCGGTAAAAAAATATAAATGGGAATTTACGTGTGAGAAACCCCAAAGCGAGTGAAGAGGCCAGCTCTTTAAAGCGAGTAGAGAGAGTCAGTCTCCTCGTCACCTTTTCCTTTAGGCATACACACATATATATATATATACAGAAAATAGAAGGTGTGCGAGTGTGTGTATCCAAATACAACTTTGGCCAAGCCCCAATCATGGAGGTGGCTGAGTCCTACTCAATCCATCAACTGTCAGTTCGTTGGACGCGAAATGCCGTGGAAAGCATAATGCGCGTTACACGAAATGAGTTTTGATGTCTGCCAGCTAAAGGGGTTTGAGGGCGCTTATAACCTAAGGGGTAACTAACATAGTTATCCCATATGTATATATCTTTCTCATCCACACCCACTCCTACTCTCTCTCTCTCTCTCTCTCTCACTCTTACAGTCTCTAACAAGCTCTCCCTCTTGAGCTCAGCGTATTTGTAGTTATGTATCCCACGTTTGGGACAATTTAATGGCCTAGGGTTATTTGGGAGTAGGTTTAAAACAAAGCACTGGTCAAATATTGCATCGCACTGAAAGGGAAAGGGGAGTCAAACTTAGGCACCACCAACTGTTAACCCCTTCTCAAAAATTTAGAAAAATATTCGAAGGGAACTGGAAAAAAACACGAAAAAATACCCACTGCACAAAGAGCAAATGGTAAAAATTAATGCAATACTGAAAGCAAAAAAAAAAAGAGAAAAAGAAAAAGGAACCGGAGAAAAGCTTGCAACGGACGGGAGAGACACACGAGATGTGGAATGAGAAAAATAGGGGAAAACGTTGGTCGTAGGGTCGCTTTGAGAATGTTGGCCAAAAGCCAAGGTGGAGTATAGGGTCGCCCTGTGTGTCGGTCCGATAAAAACCAGTGGAGGCTAGCTTAGGGCGTTATCCCAGATCTTTATGTATCGTCCAGCAAAAAGGCAAGAAGAAAGGATGTTGGAACCCAGCCTCGTCTGTCTTATGCCAATGGATGCCTAGTAACAAAGGACTATGGGAAAAGTAGAACGATTCTAATGGACCAAAAATATTAGTTATCGATATTTATATGTCGATATTTAGCTGTCATTATTGATAAGTCGTTCGACTGATTTTGTCGTCATCAACAGCAATTGGTAGAACTATTGCACTAGAAAACATTTTGGACATTTAATCTAGAACTGTTGAATCCTTGTCAAAAAGAAATAGTCACTCCATTGGTCATCGAAAGAAGCTCAATAAATTGCTTTCACAATCTTGGCTTATGGGCTCCCATTCAAGTTGAATGATAGGGCACACCCACTGTTCCATCATGTGCTCATACCTTCAAGAGCCAACAGTCGTTCCCTTTTTTTTTCATGAGCGTTTCCCCCCCATCGCAACCACTCACACAACTACCCACCCCTTTTATGACGATTATTTTTATACCATTCCCTTCTGATGCCGGCAAGTGTTCCCCTTTTTCCATTTCCATTTCCTTTCCCTTTTGCCATTCCGTTTTCTAACTTTTTCATCTACCAAAAATTTCAGCGAGAAACATTTTCCAAGCTTAGCGCAATGGAAAAGGATTTTTGGTCTTTTATTGCACGTCACAGGACTTCTCCGTCTCGTATCCTGCCATTCCTTCTTCAAGTTCTGCTCCTCTTCGTGTCCATTATGCTGAAGCAGCAGCAGCAAAGAAAGGAGAGGCAAAAAAAAAAAAACAAGAAAAAAAATTTAACGTTTATTGCTTGCGCCAATGAGCTAGTTCTCCTTCTCCTACTCCTAGTCCTTGGTCCTGCTTAGTCCTTTCGACATTTTATACGCGCCAAGTTGTCCCCTTCGTTCTTGTCCTCTTTGCTTCCTCTCGACTTCTCGTCCCCGTCGACATCTACCCATGTTGGCCATAGCGATATCCTTAGCCTCCTTTGCCACACTTTCCTTCGTGTTTTTTCTCTGGATGGGAGGAGGTTTTCGCTTGGCTTTCGTCCTTTTTTGGTCCTGGGCACCGCCATCTTGTTGTTTTGCTGAAATGCGAAGGACATTTGATGTAATGATGCCTGGAGGCAGCCGGCAGCAGCAGCAGCAGTAGCTGTAAAAGCTGCACCACCAGCACCAGAGCCAGCTTGGGTGTATGTTTGAGGGATCAGCTTCGCAAGTCCTGTGTTCTGCGTCCTTTTTCGAAAAGGAGCACCCTCACAAGTTGCCTGTGCCTTTTGTTTGAGTTCACTTAAGTTCAACGCTTGGGTCCTTTCTTGCCAACCCCCGACCAATGGTCTCCCATTTCTAGCACAAACTTTTGCTGCTGCTTTCATTATCCTTTTGGCGTATCCTTGCTCATGTGGGCGTCTTGAGAAGCCCGTCGCCAAGGCGCATAGAAAAAAAAAATAGTCGAAAAAAATAAGATGAATTACTTCTTTTGGCCGCAGCGCCAATGACCAAGCCCACCCCATATATCCGGCCACCTACCTACATTTCAGGACAAGGACCAGGACCAGGACCAAAACCAAAACCAAGCACCAGCACCAAGACCCTGGCCGGTCATCAATTTTCGTTCTACTCGAAGGGGGCGAAAGCATTCCAAGAAAGCTTGTCCGTTTCGTTTTCGTCGTTGGTTTTTTTTCTTCTTTCCTTTTTTTCTCTTTCTCTTCTATTTTGTCTATTGGACAGGGGGAGCCAGGTCCTAGGCAACCAATGTCCAAACCAAAGTCCTGGCGAGCATCAGCAGTCGCTGTGAGATTAGATTTGATGGGTTTTAGGTGCCGCCATTGCCTAGCTGTCCTATCTGTCTGTCTGGCTGTCTGTCTGTCCAGTCTGTCTCAGTGAGTTTTTCGTGGGATCTGTCCTCCGTTATTATATCCTCACTCTATTTTTTCCCCTCTGCTTGCATTATGCTATCGCCCTGCACCCCAAACAGTGCGTTCCATCTACTTATACTTCATTTAGGTGGCAGAAAGACATTTGCTTTAAAGAAGGCATAACTCATGGTCATGGCGAAGTCGGTTCATGGCTGTTTCTTTTTTTTTTCCTAATGGTCCCAAGGGTAACAAATATTCTCTCCTAATAAAGTTACTTTATAAATGAAAAGTGCTCCATAATTGGCAATATATGTTGACCTTTTACAAATATTTCCGAAATGTCCTGTTTTATGCTAGGATGAATTATTTTCACAATTAGGTCAACGACCAACTTTAGAAAGTCATTGCTGAATTAAACACAGGTCGATTAAGGTCTTCTTAAAAGTTAACACTTGACACTTGCTAAAGCCAGTTCGATGCATTCATCTATGACTCGAATGGAATTAGCTTAAACTCGGCATAGATTGTCCTTCAGTATTCTTGGTTGCTTGGATCCACTTTTGGGAATGAACATATCATTTACACTTGTTCGTACTTTTTTTTAGGTTGAGGCTTGATTTGATTTGACATTTTGGCCAAGAATTAGTCATTTATAAGTATAATCGCAGAAGTTCTTTGATTGCCTTCTTTTTTTTGGATATATTTTCTTCAAGATTTTTATTTAGGAGATTGCTTTAAGAAATCGCATTCCTACTTAAGGATACTGCTTTCTATGGTATTTTATACAAATATATATTATCCTGTTAATAATTGACTTTGTCTTTAAAGGACTTTCTACTTAAAGTATATGATATACATGTAAAATAGGCAGTGAAAAATGGGGGAAACATATTAAGTCCTTATCCAATTCAATTCATACTACTTTATCAAATTGAATCGACACTTTCGAACGGTAGAATATTTATCGGTTTAATCAAAAAAATACTTTTTTTATAACACTTATTGAAATCCGCACTAAAAATCTTACAAAGAGATTTAAATTAAGACAGTTATTTCATATTTCTTTTGAGTCAAATTACGACAGGATTAAATAAATAAATAAGAGATTTGTCTTAGCATACTTAGCTTAGATTGAAACACTTGAATATCAACCTTAACTTATTTCCAAGTTCAACCCACTAAATTACTCTTTATACTCTCAATTAAGAAAATCCTTGTTCTCTGGACTTTTTAAAATTAGTACTAATATTTTGAATTAGATTTGAATAACACATTGAAAATTAATGCTTTGATGAAATAGAGAAAAAAACATTATTGTCTCGATGCAGAACACTATTTTATTTTGTCGCTTTTCAAAGAAACCCATTAATTATTTCTATTTTCTAAATACCATTGCAATATAAATGGATAGTTATTTTTCTAAATAAAAATTGAATTTGAATTTATTAGGTATAAAAATCCAGCTAGAGAATAGCTCTTAAGAAAAGTATATATTCATATATTTTATAAAAAGAAACAATCCAATTTCAAAAGGCTAAAAATTATGTTATCGTTTGATTATTATTAGATATATAAAATGAATATATATCAATCGTTAAGCAAACTCTTTCTCCTATCAACATAATTTTCATCTCCTTTTGCATTAGACTGAAATCTCATATATAAATATTTGATTATCCTGAACCAGCATATAAAGTATGTCCACACACATACACATACATATGTATATACATATAACGCACACTCACCACAATTGAAATAATAATTTCTAATTTGCAATATTTAAACCATCTCCTTGTTATATTTTCGTAATAGAGTTTTCTTTCAACCATCATATCATATTTATCATAAGGAAAATAAATTGACGAAAAGTGGGCAATTTTAATGACAAAATATAAGGGGCAAAATGCATTTAGCCTACTCACTCACTGGATGGCAAATCAACCAATCAAATGTTGAACACAATTAGTCTAAATGCTAAAAGCACAGCCGCCTGCTACACTCTTCTGACTGGCTCTTTACACTTTACTGCCTCGGCCCTGTGGGTCTTTCTACTTAAGAGAACTTTAATAAACCATATACTATTAAAATTTTAGTTATTTATGTAAATCTCAAGCGAGTTGACAAAAAGGTAGGTAGTCCAGCTAACAGGCAATGATAGGATAAAATGTACAAAATTTCTTATATACTCAAACACAAAACACACCCAGAAACTCAAACCAAAATTTCGAATCTTTTGCAATTATTCACATATTTGCACAAAATTTTAAGAAAATGCAGCAAAATCCTCAAAAGACGTTGCAATGACAATCTTGTATAAGTGCAACAGAGATGGTCAAGCGAAGATAGAGAGAGAGAGAGAGAGCAGCATGTGTGTGTGTGTGTGTGAAGAAAATCTTAAGAAAATTGCATACGAAAATTGAAGATGCATGCAGTTTGCCAGGCCTAAAACTATGCAAAAGTTGGACTTGCATTCGTTCCTGTCTGTCCTGTCTGGTCCTTTGGTCCTGCTTTGGTCTGCATTACCCTTTTTGCATCTTGGTATTGTTTTCGGGGCCGAAGTTCAGTTTTGCCGAAAACTCAGAATGCAACTCAGGAAATGGGTGGAAAAATGGCAGATAGTAGAGGGGGGAATTCTCGGTTAGGTTTCTGTTTACTTGACATTAAGTGCATGGAAAACTTATTATTGCAGGCTCTGACAGGCACAAAAAACAACAACACCAATTCATATGGAAAGAGAACGAGAAAGTGCACATGAGAGAATGAGTAAGAAAGAGAGAGAGAGAGAGAGAGAGAGAGAGAGAGAGAGAGAGAAAGAGTTGACTGAATACATATATACACAAAAGAGGGCAACAATTTTGGCTTAGGCCTAAAGCATTCTTAATAAGGCATAGAGTGAGAAAGAGAAAGAAAGAGCTCACACACACACACACATGTAGAAATATAGTGGGAGTTTGAAGATTTTCATTAAATTTTAAGACGCCTGTAAGCAGGCCTTGGTTTTTTGTTGTACATAAGACAATTGCTTCTATATAAATTTCTTTATATACTTATATGCATGTATATAAATATGGTCATACATTCGATCCAAGAAAACTCACACTTTGTCATCAGGTGCAGAGGTGCAAAGGGGCAAGGTGGTGTGGGTGGTGTGGTCGGGTGGGTGTCTCTCATAAATTTTCAAAGACAAAATCTGAGCATGCTCGGGGTACAGTATCGTTGAAGTATCGGAGTGGTAGCGGGGTTATAGGAAATGCACTTTGTAAGCCATCCTCAGAGAGAGGTACAATGCATGGGTTGGGGGTCTTGGACACTTGTCTCGCCTTTCATGGTGGGGTTTTGTACTAAGCCCCAGCTGCAATTGCTGTCGTTTTCCTTTGTATGTGTATGTGTAAGTGTGTGTGTGTGTGTGTGTTCTGTTCTCTGCACTTATTGTCATTCTCATTCCTAAGACCACCCTGCTGTCGTCTTTAATGCATTATTTTGTGTGGCAACACTCAGCGGTAATAACCTCAAGATAAATCCACTTGCCTCCCCCCACCCACCCATCATCACCAACCACCCACCACCTATCAGACCATCCATGCGTTCAGTGTGTGTGTGTGTGTGTGTGTGTGTCAGAAATTGAAGTTGCATTTTTGGGTTTGGCTTTTAGTTTCAGAGTCTTCTGTATTTCTTCACTACACTTGATTAAAATTGATTGAAGCAAATAAATGGAATTGGATTCTTATTATCATCGATAAGGACAATGGTCATTCTGATATCAAATATCAGTGAACAGTTTCTAATTACTTTTTTGGAGTAAGCCTCATCAGACTTTAGTTGAATAAAATAACTCTAATAACAATTACATAGTATGTAGATGTAAAAAGGGAAGTGATAAATCCATTGAGATTTGCATCATTAGTCTAAATTAAATCGCAAAATCTTAACATCGCCAGCTGAATAAAATAATCCATGATAATTAGCAAAGAAAGCTTAACATGAAAAACCACAACAAAAGTTGATTGACATATATTGCGATGTCTTTTATATACCCTGCACGAGAAGGGTGAGAGACATTTGTTTCGAAGAGTAAATACCCTAACAAAACATTTTTTTTAACTCCTTCGAGAGCATCTAATTTTTCTTTTTTTTTGTTTGATTAAGATAGATTGAAGCTAAATTAAGTTTATTTTTGCTAATATTTTTTGAGTTTCAGCAAATCGCAGTCAGCAATTTTCCTAAGGATTTATCTAAATCTTTTTTTTTGTGTTTAAATATTTTCAGTTGTTAAAAAATACCAAATCAAACTGTATATTAGGTCGATAATTGTTTTATAAATTTGCTTTCCATTTAATAGATTATGAAAATAAGATCAATCCCAGCGTTTTGAAAATTTTAGGGGGTAAAGTATCTTATATCACAGCCTTACATCTACCAACATATTTTAAAAACCAATGGGGCCTTTTATTTTTGAACTTCAAAAGCAAAACTTATTGAATCTTGAGTTGTATTAGGATTAATTTGAACTTTAGGTAGAATAATATCTATTATGATTGAAATCCACTAGAAATAATTTTCAAAACTTTTATATGACTTCAGCAGTTGTTTTGAATTAGGTTACCGATAATAGAGTAAAATGTCATTCAGAGTACGAGACATTATTTATTGATAGATAAGACATATTAGTATATGTGATTAATAGGAAACCTCGTGGAAACAAAATTTACAAATCACTCATCCCTTTAAGGACATCTCTAGTTAGAAATACTAAGTGGTTTTTCGTAATAAGTCATAAATAAATTACAAAATCTTTTGCCGATTTAAAATTTTGAAATGGTTTGTCTGCATTAAAATTTTGATAAATATTTTGATTGCCTAATTTAAGTGACCACACCCATTAAATCATTATTGCAACTGATTAATCAAACAGTTTTTATGCTCACTCAAATAGTTCATATTTCTGCATATGTGGATAACATATATAGATAGGGATATATATATATATGTATATATATATATATATATACTATACCTATATTTTATTTGCCGCATTGCATACATACATTTCTGGTACTGGCTCAGAGGCTCACCTACTGCTTAGCCTACCTCAACAAAAGGCCACGTGGAAAAAAAAGGTAGGAACCAAACAAAAGCAGCCAATAGAACACAAGCGACCCATCATGCCACTAGCCATAGCCATAGCCATAGCCATAACCATAACCATAACCAACTGCACCACCACCCAACTATGCCAACCCATTGTGGAGGTACTCCAGCTGCCTCCTAAAACCCATCGGCAATTTTTGGTCGGCGCGTCAAAGCAGAAAAAACATGGAGCACAATAAAAAGTTTTGTAGTCGCGCGCCTTCTGCAAGGGAGGGGGGTTTGTTCATAGGTGGGACGGGGGGGAAAGGGTTTTTGGGGTGGGGTGTCGGTGTGGGTGAATCCTTAGCGGGTTGAGTGATGGCTATAGGGTTGTCTGCCTATGCGTTTGACTTTTTTCTATGGTGGCGCAAAATGTTTCGATCAGGCGTAAAATGTGCGCAAAATTCAACTGCATTTTTTCCATGGGCACTAAAAGAGTGAAGGCTTAGGAGGACATCTGGGGGGAGTAGTGGGTTACGTATATGTGTGTTTGTCTATATTTTATTATTTATTATTACCACACACACACACACACACCTCACACCCATTTGCCCCGCTGCACTTTGGGTGTTGCATGTAGTTGTCGCTGCATTTGGTCACTAGCAGCTAAAACAAAAAAATAGATAAAATGCGTTTGTCCTATCCACTCTTCGACTTACCCTCCTTTTGGTAGTCAACCCTTTTAAAAAAAAAAACACTAAAAATAAATTCAAATAAAATTTTGTTATATACATATACAAAAATTGCGTGGGCATGGGTGTGTGTTTGTGTGTGTTTATATGTGGGGTAGGTGTGTGTGCGTTGGGTGTAGATGTTTTTTAGTTTTCTGCTCAGTTGCATTTTAAATCAGGGTTGGTTACAACAATCAAAAAAATTACACCCCGGCCATGATTGAAAATTTTGACTTATAAAACCTTGAATCCATTTGGATTTTAATTGCGGATGTTGTCGCAATATACATAGTTCTCAAAAGTTTCCTCTTTGAACACTTAACTAAAATAAAAATAAAAAAAACCAAGAACTGAAACCTAATCTTTAATTTATTTAACAAAAATTATAAACCTTAGGCTGAGTGGGTCGAGGTTCATTCATCAGAAAGGTGAGCATGATGCCAGGTGCAACAAAAATGTATAAACAAATAAATAAATATTCCAAATTGGAGCTAATATTTATTCATGTATTAATGTAGCCGATTACTTTGGTCTCTCATTTTCGTATATTAAATAATTTTTTTTCATTTAGATGAAACAAACAATCAGATACTCTATCGTAACCTCAAGCCGGATGCAGTAACTTGATGCTCCGATTTGACTGGCAAATTTTGGTTTCAAACTAAATATAAATTAGATTAGGAGAATCAATTTTAAGGCACCACAAAAGGCATCTTTGAGTTCATTAAAAGATGAAGAATAATTTTTCTCTATTTTTCACAATTTTTCACTAACCATCCTGAAATATCCTTTAACCATTTGTTCACTATAAAAAATGATAATCTGAAGCTTAAGAAGCGTTGGATGTTTATCGGATATCTAAGTGATTAACAAATGTTTGAAATTAGTCCAGAAATACAGGAAACACATTTACAGGTCTTGAAGAAAAATCAGGTTTGAAATATAGAAGCCTATATTATTAATCAGATATCAGGGTTTATCGATGGCGATAAGATAACTTTAGTATGAAATAAATGAGCACCAGAAACTAGCTTGTCACGGTAAATTGTATTGTATTCTGATCTTAAAATCTAATTGATTCAGCTGAGCAGGATTACGAATGAAACTTTTTGATATAGTTTTATTTTTACTTATTTTAGGTCGTGACTCTACTAAATGTTGCATCCCTGGTTTGTTGCACAATGCAATGCAGCTACCCCATTCGGTCCCCGACTAACTGTCATCCCATTGCATTTTTTGGGCTTAAGTGGCAGATTTTTAATTGAATTGGCTGCAGTTGCTGCTGCATTTTGGGGCCGCCAACCAGCTAAACCCAAACGCCAAATAACCCCCCGTGATGCCAACCCCCCCATAGCTCTTTGAGTTGCTGTTTTTTGTTCACATTACTAACCATTTGTTTTTTGCATTAGTTTTTGTGTCGGCAGCAGAGGAAAAAAACCCAAAAAAATAAAAAAAGGCGGCAAATCATTTGACATTTTATATTGTACATATACTACAACCATTATACATAAATATATCCCAGGCATATATGTTTCTATATACATATATATGCAGATAGGCCCAATGCGTCACCTAGCACTACAATCCCTCTGTCACTCCCACTCAAATAGAAAAATAGAGGCGACTGCGCATTTAGCACTTGATGCTGTATATTTTATATTATTTTATTTATTTATTTTTTTGTTTATTATATTATACAGAGAACTGCACATTTTTGCAATTTATATAAATATTTTATATATTATTTATTTTACATATAATATTTTTTCAGTCCATTCCTCATTCTCTGCTTTTTTAACTTCTGTTCGTGTTTTTTTTTTCCTGCGAGCTTTATAAATATTGCATTAATTTTGCTTTTCTGAATTTTTGGAATTTTTTTATATCATATACGTATGTACATACATACATATATAAATATATTTTAGATATATATATATTTCTATTATTATTTTTATTATATTTTTTCGCACTTATGCATTTTTGATGAAATAGCGTTTCCCATTCTATTTTTTTTTTTGTTTGGATTTTGTTCAACTAATTTTGGTTGATTTTCTGTTGGTTTTTTTTCCATGTTTTGTGTTTCAATTCGCTTGAATTTATGCGGTAGCTGGGCGATATCTGTTGCAATAGTTTTAAAAGATTTACGGCATTTACGTTTTACCGTGCTCGAAAACGGGAGGTTAGTTTATTATTTCATAAATGCGTTTTGATTTGGCGGAGTGAGTTCCATAATTTTTTGTTCACATTTGGTGGGTTTGGGGTGTAAAACAATCAATTACCTGGGCTATTCTATTCAAATGCCATATTTCTCTTTCAATTTCAATCAATTTGATTATCAGTTGATATAATTCAAATGCAAAACAATTTGTTTATTTTAGGTTTTTTATTAATTTTTTAATTGAGGGTTAAAAAAATACATAAATACGTATATAGGTTTTCTATGCTTTGCATAATCAAATTCTATTTGATGAATATTGAAATTTTTGTTCAAAATATACATATATATATGTATAGTGAATTTGATGATTTATAATTGATATAACTGTCTAAAATATCACAGGAAATTTCTGCATTAATTTTTATCTTAAATAAATTAATTATGCCCATATCAAACATGAGATTTACAAAACAATTGTGTAAAAGAATGTATTCGAAAACTGACAAAAAACTTAAAGAAAAAATTTTTGGGGAATAGCTTAACAAACTTGATCAACTGTTGTAAGCTGATTGAGTGTTTTTCCCTTTTTTAAAATATAGAATAAAAAAGAGAAATTTTCAAAAACTTTTTTCATTCGGATACCATAAATAAATTATAACCCACAGAATCATAGTATTTATATAGTAAATATATAAAAGTGTACTAAGGAACATATGAACATTTTTTTTAAACTTTTTTTACATATGAGGAATTTGGAATTCTCTTCTCGTTTCATATACTTTTCTTAGGAATCCCCAAGATTTTGCTCATGACTTGCCATATCAATTCGAATCCTTTATTAAGAGTAATAAACGAGTTAACAAATACAACCCAGGATTGACTTTGTGTTCAAAACTATTTGATATGGATAAGACCATCGTTTAAGCCCGGTTAAGCGAATCCATGTTAAACCGAATTAAATTTCAAGACTTTTACAGTGGCTTAAAAACACTTTTTATGGGATGGAAATGCATTTCAAGCTGTTTGTAAAGGCGTTTAAATATATAAGTTCTATGTGATTCTGAATTGATTGATTTTCTTGATTTATTGTCAGCAAATTCTTGTAAGAAGTCGTTATAGAATCGAATTACCAAGCATAGATTTTCGAAGATGTATTCCATTTACTTATAACTAAATAAGCAGATGTTATTAAATATTAAAGTAGTGTCTATGGCCTTTTAAGGATCAGGGATTAATGAATACAAAAAATATATAACTTCAGGAAAACCAAAACCATTTCAAAATTTATTTCAACTAAGTTCGATAAAATTTGCAATCGTATATCACCAAACTATACTAAACCATGTTTTGAAAAGAAATTCTTTATTTCTCTATATTTTATTGAAATAGCTATCGAAAATTTATCTTATTTGAGGTCACTTGGTAAAATAAGTGATTTTTTAAACTAAAGTCTATCATATACAAACTGAAAAGATCTTCATATAATCACTCATTGTTAGCCTATCTAATTATGTTGTTTTAAGCGTTTTAATAGCCAGCTTATGCTAAAATCAAATGACCAAAATTTCCATTATCTATGTATTATGGCTTTTCCATAGGTTACTTTAATGGATCAACATAATTGTGTGAAATTAATCATTTTCAATACATACATATTTAAATGACATGGCCAGAATGTGAGTCGGCTATCGTTTCCTTTGATTTGCTTGAAATGGACTGGTGAGCTTAAATTATGTATTTGGCCAACTGGTTAATTGAAAACACTTTGACTTTCGAAGGCCTCACACACATAAACAGATACACACATTCAGCCACACGCACGAATTAATATATTGAATGAAATTTGAAACAAGGGGATAATTTAGCAGAACGTTTCGGACACGCTAAACGCTTCAAATAAGATGAACTACTTTAAGGCGATGCAATGAAGCTCATTTGTATAAATAAAGAAATGAAAGATTGTGATGATGATGTTAATGTTACTATTTTAATCGCTTTTTGTACAAATATTATTATTAGGATCAGTGCCAAAAAAAAATATATTTTAGTGAGTGACAAAAAATGTATTATGCATTAGTCATAGTTTTCAGATTACAAAAAATTTGAGTGCCCATCTTCGCAAAAGGTTATTTATACTTTGTTTGTGTGCCCGTATCTGGTCATCAGCATAATGCTAACTAAGAACAAAAAGCAATCGTGAAGATCCTGATATTCACACGATCATTAGTTCCAAATTGTACAAATTATATGATTTTTAATTGAAAGCATTTTACTTGTTAATGAATAACAAATAACAAATTTTCATGGACCCGAAATCCACCGAGTTAAAAGACAGTTTTTTCTTCTTGAGAATTTCCATTATTTTATATATCATTTTTGTACTTTTTCTGCAACATTTTTTCGTATATTTTCTTTTATTGCCTTTTCCCATCCAAAGAATAAACCGCATCCGCTCTAATTTCAGTCACTCAAAAAAACAGCACCAAAAACCCTACCCCAAAAAGGGACCCAGCTCTGCTGCTGGCCCCCTTGACGTCTATGCCGCAGCTATTTTGGTCAGTTTGGCGTGACGAAGAAGAAACCAAAAGAGGAAAGAGAAATAAAGTAAAGGTTGGGGTAACGAAAGAAAGAAAAAATAAAAAGTGGAAAACGTGGTAGACAATCATCAAATAACTGGCAGTTCAATCGATGCTTGAAAGCGTTTCCCAGTTTGGTCTTCAGTCGGGGTATTTCTTTCGTTTTTTTTTTTTTTTCAAATTTTCCCTTTTTTTATTAGGGTGGCAATGGAGCTGATATGTTAGAAGGGTGTCAGTTAGAGTTGTCTGGTCGATTTTCCTTTACTCCTGATTGACGTAAAAAATTTTAATAATTTTTCAAGGGTGTACCCACATCCTACTAAAAGAGTGCTCTGGAATCTTTGTGGTTGGGATTAATATACTGAAAATCAAAGCAAATAACTATCATTTCGAGTGACATCGTTTCAAAAAGTTTAGAGTTTTAATAAAAAATGTAGGAAGTAATTGATTAGCAAAGAAATGCAACATTTTTATAATAAATCGTAATCTTTATTTAACTATTTTCCTAGTCAGTTATTGCAGCTTGATGTCAAGAGGATGTTCCATCGAAATTGTTTGATATTTTGTAGTATTTTATTTCTTTCGAAATTGTCAAGATTATTTTTAAAAGGTGAAAAAAGGTATTTAAGAGGTGAATTCCAAATGTCAAATTGCTGAGCTTTTAAGCCTCCTTTTAACTTTGAACATCAAGATTGAAATTCATTTGATGTAATCTTATGACATTTATTTCATTCTAGCGTTATCTTATAAAGCACGAAAATCTCTTTAAGTATTCCAAAACTAATACAAATTTTTGGAAAAATAATAATATAGCAAATTTTTCGTAAATTTTCATTATATAGTTTAGTTGGTGAAGAGATATTGTAATGCAGATATTAATATTTGATAGAGTTAAAATTTATGTTTTAAAAAAAATTGGATAAATTATAATGTACAGAGACTTTCTGCTAAACCTCCCCATTTTTCTTTCTTTTTTTACTTCCCAAGTATTAATATAGAAGAAGTATACCTTGAGTACAATTTGCCACCTTTCCAACATTTTTTTGTTTTATTTTTTTGTTTGTTTGGGGGTTTTCCAAAATGCTTTTCTGCATTCGTATTCCATTTTGGTCTATTGTGTGCATCGTTTTACTTTGGCTTGGCATAAATCGAAAATGCTAAAGACAATAAACCTGAACGCAAATCAAAAGCAAACAAGGCAATCTTCCATTCACTTCCCCCTTCATTGCCCATGCCCAATCACCTAAGCAGACTCGCCCACACAATGTCTTTGAGCTGGACAAATCAGTCAAGTTTTATGATCAGGCAATGCCGACAACGACAACAAGGACGCCGACGACGACGACGACGACAGCAGCAGCAGCCAAGAATGGGGGAAAATGTCTAAAGACAAAAACCTCAAAAAAGGCAAAAAAGAAGAGAAGAATGCTGAAGTAGCGACGGCAATGACGTTGAACAACGCTGACGTTGTAGTCATTGCGGCGGCGGCGGTGGCAGAAGCAGCAGCAGCAGCAGCGGCAACAACAACAGCAACAGAGGTAGCTCCATGCTCAAATAAACACGCACAGAGACCAAAGCCAAACCACCCAAACCCAACTACCTACGGCAGTCGCATGGAAAAGGTAGCTAACGCTCTTGACCCTTTTTCCACTCAAACCCACGATAGAAGTGAGTGAAGCGAACCTCGAACCTCAGCGCCGTAATTTTTTTTTCCACTCGTTTCATTCTTTTCAAAAACTTTACGCTGCCCAAACACCCAGCCAGTCACACACCCGCACATCCCTCATTCCACTGACACCCACTTCACCACCATGGGTACCCCATCCATGGAGCAATCTACCCAGACAAGCGACAACAACGTTGTCCACTTTCGCACCCTTCTCCACCTCGCCCATTCTGTCACATTGCGTGGTGGGAGGGTATGGGCCAGCCAGCCTGCCAGCCATCCAGCCAGCGAGAATGTGCGAGCGAGAGGGTGGAGAGAATGAGTCCTTTGCCTCATACCTCGGGCCGAGAACGAAAAAAAACCTCATGTCCATGCCAACAGCAACAACGTAGCCGGCTCGTATATTTTTCTCATTTATTTTTCCCGACACCCTCCTCCTGCCCCACCTCCGCACGGCCAACCGGCCAGCTTTATTTTTTTGTGCGTTTTTCATATCCGAAACGCCGACAACCCCCAATCCCCCCCACCATCCCGTGCATAGCTCACACCATAACCGGCCTTTTTTTTTCTCGCTATGCCGGCGAAAGACAAACCGAACCGAACCAAAAACCCTCCTCATACCCTCAACCGACCAACAACAACAACAACCACAAAAAAAAGCAACAAAAATAATTGCTGGGCCAAGAGGGTGGGAGAGGAGGCCACGGACCGCCTGCCTTCCTTCCATTCACAAAACTCACGGGGCACTCAGCTGTTTGTCAACTCATCTGCCACTGCCTTCCACATTCTGCTTCTGCTTCTGCTGTTCTGCCCTCCTGCCCTGCTCATCCTGGCTGCTCTTCTTCTGCTTCTTCTTATTCGTGTTATTCTCTTCCTACAGCCTTTCGCCTGGTTCGTTGACGCCGAACATTCGCCGCGTTATCGGCGTTTCTCTGTTTTTGTACTCATATCCCTCTCCCGGTGTGGCAATGCTGTAGTATGGGTGACTTTTGGGGGACGCCGTGGCCAAAGGCAGATGGAGAGAGAAAGAGAAAGAGAGAGCAAAA
Source organism: Drosophila insularis (assembly GCA_018903935.1). NCBI lineage: Eukaryota > Metazoa > Arthropoda > Insecta > Diptera > Drosophilidae > Drosophila > Drosophila insularis. Next base: position 6,471,307 of record JAEIFP010001084.1, on the reverse strand, counting down.
AACATTGTGTTGCATACTTTTTGGCATTTTGCCTTACACACGCACGTTTCGCATTTTGGCGGCCCACATTTGCCGCCAGTTGAAACAGACAGCGCCTGCGCTACCTCCTCGAAATCCTTATGCTCGCTCTCTCTTTCACTTATCCTCTTCGTCCTCGTCCTCGTCCTCGTCGTCGTCGCCGTCCTCATCGTCGTCGTTTGCCGCTCGCTCGACAAAACTCAATTGTCTGTCTCTGTTTTGGTCAGTCAGCAGTTGGCTTTTGTCGTGTTTGGTTCGCCTTGCCTCTCACTCTGCCAGCAGGAGCTAAACTAAAACCAAAATAGCAATTGAATCCCATTGCCATTTCAAAACCAAAACAACGTTTTTCCTCAAAGTGTGCCAAAAATACAAAACCAAAAAAAATCCCCTAAAAAATTCTCAGCTAATCACTCGACTCGTTTACCATATAGAAGTTTTGGATATTTCAGTGCAAGTCAAGTTATTGACATATTAAAAAGCGTATTCAAAGAAATAAAAAAAACCCGCCAAAAATTGTAACTTACTCTGTGAAAGACCTGGAAGAAATTTGAAATAAACAAGTGTGTTTAGTGTCAATGATCTAAATTCAAAAAGTTGCCTAAATTGCAACTTTGATATTCATACATTTTGGCAACGTTTACATTTATTCAACACTTTGGTTTTCGATTACCGAATTCCTTATCCGGCAAAGGCAATACAAAAATTTGCCAAAATTCCGAAGAATCCGAGAAAAACACCAAAAACATCGACACGTACCGCATCGGCAACCGGTGGCGGTGGCGGAGGTGCTGGCGGAGGTGCCACCACCAGCACAAAGATGGCATCTAAAAGAAAAGCCTCGGTGTTGCTGCACAAGGTGAGTGTTGTGTTGCAATTCGAACGACGCGGGGGAAACCCATCAAATAGTTCAATTCAAAATGTTTTATTGTGATGAATGACTTACACCATGGTGCAAGGGGAGAGTGAGAAGTTCTTTGGAAATGACATCAATAGTTGCCTAATCCCTGACCTACTTAGAAAAAGGGAGGAAAAAAAAAAACTTAAAATCTCGATCAGCTACTTGTGTGATTTATGATAGATCTGTTGGCATTTATCTACCTAAATCTGTGGAATCCTTTGGAGAACTAAGTGCACAATTGAAAGAAAAAGTGTGTTAGTTTTTAAAACGTTTAAAAAATATTGAATTTCAAAATTTATACCCTTTGAAATCGCTTCAAACACTTTATCATCAAACACTTTATTCCATCGTGGTGGAATATCTATAAAGTCAAGAAATTTTTACCGATATACCGTCAAAGATCACTTTTCAAAATTGATTTAGTTCATTCAATCATTAACTTCTTAGAACTTGCATAATTTGTATTCTTTATAAATTAAAATAATTGATCTCATTTTTATTTCCACTTGAGAAGCCTTGAGTATCGAATTCTCTTTAAAAAAAAAAAAAACTTTCTATGGCTGACTTCAAACTAAGTAGCGGCAAATAAAGTTTTATGTTGGCATTTAAGAATTTCACTCGACTTATTATTTATGTCTGGAGACCTTCAGTGGGAAATAACATCTACTTGAGTAGCTATACTTTAACCTTTATTATAGCTACTCGGTTTCTTTCGATATCTTGCTCACACCTTCAATTTTATTATTTCACCTTCAATCATTCCGTCCGTCCGTCCGTCCGTCCAACCATCCAGACCAATATGAAATCAATTTACCCCCACACTCTCAATCTCAATGCTATGGCCAACCACCTTGGAATAGGACCAGACACATTCGCCCAGTCACAGAGTAAACATTTCAGCATGGAAAAAAAAGAAGAATAATAAAAGAACAGAAAAAACGAGAAGAAGGAACGTAGACAGTCGCAAAAATATTACTAATACGCCGCGTAGGCAGAGCACAAGAAGCAAAAGCAGCAGATGAAGAAGCAGCGGGGATAGAAGGAGAAGAAAAAAATGAAAACCTGCTCATAATGCCTTTTTGGATAAAATGGCGCCTAGATGGTGGGTGAGTTGCTGGATGGCACTCTAATGATATACGACGACGAAACGGTGACTCTGTGTGCGGGAGGTGTGAGTGAGTTTCTTGGTATATAGAAGCGCGAGACGAGACACAACGAGAAGGTGGGGGGTGCCAAGTGTTTGAGGCAAGGCAAGTGTGTGTCTGTCGATGGCGAAGGGGGGCAGCTCCGAAAATGAAACGAAGCAAACACACACAGACACAAACACACAGAGTAAGAGAGAGGAGTAGGTAAAGGAGAGCGGGAGTTCTCCTTTCTAAGCTAAGGGCGCACATTTGCTCGGCACGGTAATTCATCAAATGACGACGAAGACGACTCAGATGAAGGCAACGGCAACGGCAATGGTTACGGCAAAATGGGACCGACGCATCGGGTGTGGGTAAATTGGGCGCCAGCATTTGCTGCTGCTACAAAAGAAGTTGCTTCTTGGGTCTAACTTCTTCTCAGCCAAACCCCTGTTCACACACACACACACACACCCAAACACTCACTCACACCCTTAGAGACACAAAGTGAGTCCAGAGACTGACCAGGGCAGTTTGTGCCTGTGTGTAAGAAAGTTACTCTCTAAATTGGAAGGTCGAACACATTTCTTATAAAGCTTAGGCGAGTTTCAGTTAAAGAAAGAGATTGAATATAAAGATATATAACTACATTCTATTAAGAAGTATTCAATATATTTTTACTTAATATTTATTAGAATTCAACGGGCAGCTCATATTCTAGTTACCAATCTGTCCACTTTCAAAAATATTATACCAAAAATGTATAATTACTTATTTTATTTCGTTTTCCAATGGCCAAACTAGCTAAAACTAGTTGAGAATTACAAATTAAGAAGGCAAAAAATGAAAAACAGATTTCCCAAATACTTGCCATTTAGTTTCTTACAAATAATTGTTTTGTTAAGTTTACAAATAATATTCTATAATATATTAATTTTACTTTTATATAGAAAACCAATTTCAATTTAAACTTTTCGACTAATGAAACTTGTTGTCATTTGATAGATAAATTATTGGAAATCATTGTTTTTCATTATTGTAATGGTTTTTGGCCAAAAAGAATGTGTGTGTTTGGACACGGTCTTTTCGGGGTTGTGTGGTAAGAGAATCCTGGTGACTCCTTTCAGTCTCAAGTCCTTTCCCATACCCTGGAGTAAGCTCCATCAGAGCAACAAAAGCATTGACTTTTGTACATAGTCAGCGGCATTTGTATATAAATAGTTGAATATATGTGTTTGAGTCAAAGGCAATGCTACCCCTTTGTAACTGAGAGGGGGGTGGAAATGGGGGTCAAGCTTTGAGCTTAAGCGCACATAAGCCGCCGCAGGACATCGTGTGTGTGTTTGTGTGGGAGAAAGCACCAGAGCAGAGAAGCATGTTTCTGGTTTAATTTGTACCTCAAAAACTTAAAGATTTGTCAAAAAGTTTCTTCCTAAAAAACCCCCGCCCCCTCTATCACAAGGATTCCTCACTAGAAACAGGCATAACTTGTTATGCTGCTCAGCTGTAATCAAACATGATTTCGCATCGAGGTTTGAGAAAAGTCGAAGGAGTTAGTCATCAGCCATTGCCCGTCACCCAGCAGGCATCATCATCATAAAGTTTAGACTTGTTCTGGTCGGGGTGGTTCTCGGTTTGATCCTGGTCCCGGCACCGGTTTTACTTTTTGGTCGTGGTCGTGGTCTTCGTCCTCGTCTTGGGGCTGCTTCACACCGTTACACATCTCAGCATTAGTGTCGCTGGCAGACAACGTGCCAAGCGAATCGAAGTAAAAGCTGAGCACAGTATGGCAGAGCAATCTCAACCAGAGCCAGAAACCAGTCAATGTCGTCAACAACATGGTGTGGGAGTAAAATAGATGGTGGAGGAGGCGGGGAAAAACCAATGGGATAGGTATAGAGGATTCAGCATCTTTTGCGAAAAGGTCTTTCGACTATCTTGGGCTTGAGGTTCTCCTTTACCTCGGTTAGATGTTACGGAAAATTGCTTACGGTTTTTTGCACACACATACACATCTCATACATATACACATAGAAAGACACATACTAGACCCACACACACACACACACACACAGACACACATGTTGAGCGGGTAACACACATGAATGGAGCAGTGCTCTGAAAGCGAGGGAGAGACAGAAAGAGTGGGAGATGAAGTAAGAATGGATAGATGAATGGAATGGATGGGGCAAGTGGTTAGTGGCCGGGAATATGGGGAAGGGGGCGAGGCTGGCATCGTCGCATCATACTAGCAGACAAGTTAGACAGCACCAAGACCCTCATCTGCTCATCCATTGCTCGAAAATAGAAATAGATGACAAGAACACCAAAACGAAGACATGTCAGGGCACCATCTAGCCAAGCAAAAGAAAATGAGGTGGGGAGAGAAACGGGATGCGACAACGACTTTGGCTAAGGGCAAGCGACAAGCTCTACGGGGTTAGCTTGACTTTTCTTATATAAAAACCACTGAGAGAATTCAAATTTCAACTAACATTTAATACCCAAGTATTATAAATCAGAGAATGAAATTAAATATCTAACAAATGTATAATTAATCGCAGTTAGAAGAGATATTAACTCACAGTTAAGGAGGTTAATTGACTTTCACTTTTTATGACATAATACCACATTATAACGATTATTATTAGTTATCCACTAAATAAGATTCTTCCCATTAAGAGAAAAAGTTCAACCTCAAAAATTTGGTTAAGTGATCAATAAATATAATTATTCCTTTCGACTTTCGCACAGTGCATTTTCTTTGAGTAGCTGCTGGGTCTGCACCCCTACACACACACACACACACACACGTTCGTGCACACCCAAGCATATATCCAAAAGGAATAGCAGCCATCAGCTCTAAGTTGCCCCCACTCTAAGAGAACACACATACTCCGCACACCGCAAAAAAATAAAAAAGGAAAAAAAAACACACCCAACTCAAACCCATATAAGGCCTTTCTGTCAAGCGCAAAACAGACAAACCTAGCAACCTTTCCACCCACATGCTCAACTCCATCTTGGCCAAAAAGAGAATGAAGAAGCAGCAAGGATACGAAACGGCAGCCACAATCAAAGTTGTTGGGAGGGGGGCCAAGATGGCTGGCTAGCAGTAGCATTCTCCTGCCAGACTTGGCTCATCCCCAAGCACATACTACCAGGAAAATGAGAAGTGAAATCCTCCATTCCTCACAAACACACACACAAACACATACATATAGAGGACAAAAAGGATGCTCCGACAGGCGACGCCGCCTCCGAATCCAAGCACACACAAAAACAATGCCGAAAGTTTCTTCCATACACACACACACACACACACACACTTAGAAGGAGCGTCTCGACCTCACCTTCACATGAAGAAAAGCCAAGTTGGATCCAACAAACATGTTGCCAAGTCAAAGACTCCTCCCATACCCATAGGCTTTGGGTTGTGTGTGAGTGTGAAGATGATGATGTGTGTGTACGTGTGTGTGTGTCTTCGACTTTGGCTTAGTATTTTTGGTTAATTTTCTTGCAGTTTTAGGTTACGTTTTTGGCTTTTACCACTGCCTCCTGCCGTCTTTCTTCATTCTCTTCACATCAACCCCCAAAAACCTAGAGTTCTAACCCCGCAGGCCTTATACTGGCTTAAAAGCCACCCACTCTTATGTATTTTTGGTTAGTTTTGCGATGCTTTTTAGACATCTTAAAAGGGGTGCCAGGGACAAACTCACATCTATCGCATATATATACAAATATCCTCACATGCTAACCCCTCTCGATTCCCTTCCTGCTGTTCTTTTATTATTTGTACTTTTATTACTTGAAGCAAAATCTCTTCGTAATGAAAATGAAGACTCCTTCCGTTTCTCTACCATGAGCGATTGATGTGTGCAGCATTTAGAAAGAGGAACATACACCCAAAAAAGGCATCGTGGCCATCGTCCACTTTCCCCAATACCGACCATATCCAGTCCTCAGACATACAAACAAAAGCGATTCATCTTCTCTTTTCGTTCACCATCCACACTCTCTTAAAAAGAAAAAAAAAAAAACAGAACCAACTTTTGCGCTTAGCTAAAAACATTTTGTGCCTTCGTTGGATTTCCTTTCAGTTGGGAGAGTTCCTTAATGAAGCAAGGGTATAGAAAAGGAAGGAATAAACGGTTTCCGGTAGCAGTAAATGTGCCTCACTTCCTTAGCAATTCGTACACAAATTAGGAAGCAAAAAGAAAACAAAAAAAAAAAAAATAGAAGAAAATGAAAAACTATTGGAAAAATAAACTCACTCTATCTCAACTAAATGTTGTTTAAGGGAAAAATTCTCAAGTTTAAAAGTTTGATAGGTTAATCATATCAAGACCTTCGTCTAGTCGCTTAAAATAGACAATTAGGTTTTTGCCCCAGCACACACACACACACACACACACACACACGAAGTCGTGGCACACCTATACAACTACTTTGAAGCCTACAACAAAATTAGCTAGTGAGTGTGCATATTCTAGGCGGCAACTGGCACCCCAGGAGCAGGACTCCCTTAGGGAAAGGGAATGAGTTGCCTTCGACCAACTCTGCTAATGAAATACGCCACGTACATCGTAGCGTGCTCTAAGAACTTTACTTCTCTCCACCCTTTTGCTGCTATTGAATTACTCAAGCGGCGTTGGCAACCCATCACAAGTTTCACCCACCGCCACACCTCACCCCATCCATTCTATCCCATTCCATCCCATCCCCATGCCATCATCATCATCATCCCAGTGCAGTTACCATCCAAAGCAGGCGGCAACTAGCTCAAGTCAGCAACATTTCAGCTGCGGACCAATGCTTGAAACGAGAACGCTTCGTTGTCTTGTACCCTTTCAACGCTCTCGTAAGCCCCTGTTCCTTTTGCTTCTTACCCCCGCGCACCAACCCATTTACCCACCTAGCCACCCATTCCAAAGGTCTCACACGAACTAAGGCCTTGGGTAGCACATAGACAAAAATAAAAAAAAAATAGAGAAAAATAGAGAAAAGTCTATCCTGCAGGGGCTTTTATGAGAACGTGGGCTTTATATTCCACTATCAAGACAGTCGAAGGCCTTCCCTACTACCAGGGTTTGAGCCTGACTAACAGTGGAAGAAATTCTAGTCTGATATTTAAATCTCAATGAATCAATAATTAATCATTCAATTAATCAATTAACACATGGAATAAATAATAAGCTTCGATGCTCGGGGACGATTTATAGCACAATATTTAATATCAATTTTAAATATTTTTCATTACAAATTTAATAATTTTAGTGGATTTTTTCCACTGTGTAAAAACGATTCCTCTACCATTTGCTGTGTCTTGTCTTTGATGCTTGATGCTGACACCGCCTTCTATTTTTACTTCCGTACGCCGCTCCCCACCATGCGACCCACCTATTACTGCGACCCACACCTACTGTCCCATGGACGCAACCCACACAAATGCCAGCGAATTGGGAGTCCCATGCCCATGCCCAAGACCCAGGACGAGTCTAACCCTTCTGCTTCTTCATTCACTGCCTGGTCTACCCTTGTCTGATGTTTGCCAGCGCAATTTTTATACAAAAATTTCCTTGCTTTGCCTCAATCCCAACAATCCTCTATCCACATCCCTAAGAACACCCCATTTTATATTTATTTGGGGGATGTAGAACCCTCTTAGTCAGCTCTCGGTCTGAAGTCTCTTGGCTGGCTGAAGGAGAAGCCAGAGACTAGCGGACTAGTTCACGCGGACGTCGGTCGGTCCGCCACGCTTTTTATTGCTACCCCCAGTACTTCTTTGGTCCCACCTTCTACATATACTCTACTCCACCCACTTTTCCCTCATTCCTTTTCCATCAGTGCTATCCATAGTCCTTGCTCATCAGGCAGTCCTGCTGCTTACCCCATACTCTTGTGCTCTTCCAGCTGGGTCTCTGCCTTTGCACGTTTGTCCATTTTAAGTTCGAGCTCTGCCCGTGGCACTCATCCAGCGTTTTGTTGGAGTCCTTCAGCCAGACCGAGACCGCTTCTCCCCTTAAGCCCTCACCCCCTTAGGCCCCCTCCTATCAACCTTCAACCATTGGCCCCTTCCATTCTCATTTATTTTGTACCCACGCTGGCAGCAAAGTTTGTCTTGCGTTTCGTTTGGGTTTTCCATTTTTTAGATTATTCCTTCGCTTCGTTCCATTTTATTCTTTTTTTTTTTTTGCTTTTTGTTTTTTTGCCTGCTCTATGCTCTAGCCTGGGCTAACGAGCATGTTACTCCTCGCTTCTCCCCATTCCTTTCGCTTTTATTATTATGCTTTGGCGCACATTCCAACAAAAAAAAAAAACATACAGAAAAAACCAGAAAAAAACAGAAACAGCGAGGAGAATAAAAAAAAAAGAAAAAGAAATGTAAAATGAACGCTGTACCCCTTCCAGGGCAAACGTTGCCAGGACTACGAAGTTGGACGCTGCTGCTGCTGCTGCTGCAAAAGTTGCATGTCCGAGTCCGAGTTGGAGTTGGTGTCCAGGACCCATATAAAATAATAACAACTAACTAAAAATCCATTCGCTTTAGCTGCAAAATCCTTTTGTTTCTCCTCTATCCCAAAAACTACTGGCAAAAAAATTAAAAAAAAAAAAGAAATACCAAAGAGAAAGAGAGAGATAAAAAAGAGAAGAAACCGACGGAATGGATATATGTATGTACGTTCATAGTGAAATTGTTTGCCCCGCTCAAATTCAATGCAAAAGTTTTGACTCGCCGTCTAGCTGCCCACATAAATTTCCACCAAAGCTGCCCACCCAACGGCCAATGGTGCTCCTCCTTTTTTTTCGTCTCTCATTCTTGTTTTTCTGAGCTTGGGTTGAAAGTTTATCAGAACGTTTGTCTGTCCAACAACAACAACAAAAAATAACATGAACCGAAAAAAAGAAGAAAAGCGGAATAAGCGAATCCAACTGAACCGCTTGTTTGTCTTACTTTTGACCTCTATAACCATTCGAGGAGGAAGAGCAACCGATAATGATGAATTGGATGGCAAAAGAATGCAGTTCTTTTTTGTAAAAATTGGCAAAATGAAATTCTAAATATGTTTTGTCAGTTCAAGTTTTCATATTGTATAAGAGGGACTAGTGAAAAGTTTTCAATATGATTACAAAGAGAAACAGAGAAAAAGGGAGGGTGAATTTTATCTAAATTTATAAATTTTGAGTTAAGTAAAACTGCTAATTTATGCTAAGGAACTCTAAAGTCTTTCAACTTTTTAAATACTCTATTATATATACAATTTCTCTATAAGATATTTTCTAGTTGTCATTGGGTTTGTTTCACTGATTCATTTCAAACCATTTAATAAACAGAAAATTTATAAATGAGACAAAATATGTTAGGGTAGGAAAAAATCTCAAAAAAATATAGTAAAATATCTAAAACATTTTATACTAGAGTAATGAAAAATTTAATATAAATCTGGAGTGCTAAAATGTTTACTTAATTAATACACTAGCATACTTTAAGGCTTCTCTTACCTCTATATATATATATATGCCTTAACAACAACATTTCGTTCTCTTTCATTGCAGGTAAGCAAACTTGGAAAATACTTCATCCTGTCCTTACGCAGTCACACACTAGAATGTCCTTTGTGATGTAAGCGAAGGAAAAAGAAAACCTGTTGCCTTCCCCAAAAAGTTGGCAATAGTTTCCTTTTTCGTTTCTTGTTTAGTTTTCGGTTTTTCGCGTATGGGCTAGCAAATTTTAGCAGAACCGTAATTGAAAGAAAAAATGTTGGTACTCTTACGGTAAGCAGCTTAAAATTAATTTACATGGACGCAATGGTCTTTGTGAAGGGCTCTCAATGTGGCGAAGGGGGAGGGTGGAGTTGGTTGAAATGGGTGGAGAAGAAAACTTCAGTTCAGTGGCATAGAATTATACATTTGCCGACGGAAGTTGAAAGTGCCAGGCGCTGCCTTCGTCTCTCCTCTAACACATAAACACATTAGAAGAACATTTGTGAATGGGTGCATGGCTGGGTGGGATGAGGGCGATGGGCGGTTGGGTTGGCAGTGGGGATAAGTGCTAAATGCAACCTAAGCCCCAATCCCAAACCAACCACGCACTTAATAATACGGTTTATTAGCGACATAAGCACATCCGACGGTGCCTAACTCCCCTTGCCCAACCTCAATTCCATGCCATACCTCGTCCAACATATTCCATTGCAGACATTTTAATTGGTAGGCGAGTTCATATGAGTTACATAAAAATTATAGTCATAGAGATTGGTTGGATGGGTGAGAGGGCTAACGGATGGGTGCAGCAGTGACAAGCAAACCAGCTGCTGGGCTTCTCTCCATTCTGGTTCTAGGGGTGCAATTGAAAAAAATAAAAAAGTAGGATATGCGCCATACTTCAATCATTGGCTGCCTTTGTCTCTGCCAAAGAATCGCCGAGTGGCACAAAGTGAGTGGCTGGATTGCCACAAATTAAAAACTGGCTGCGTTTTTTAATCAAAGCGGCATTAGCAGTATGCATTCATAAGCTTCAGTTATGGAAAGGAACACCTCTCATACCAACCTCATACACATTTCAGAATGAAAAGTTAAAGTTTTCACATGGGAAGGGGATGCAGAGCTAAAACTATGTCTTGTACTCGTTCCATTAGATTAATCTTAAATTCATTTCACATTATAGTTCATAGTCTTTAAATAAATTCCTCTAGCTAACATTGTTGGCATGTGAAACGAAGTTTTCAAGTCGTCTGCATAGCTCTGGCTTACATCTATAACTCAAGTCCCTATATAAGCAGTTTTACGAATGCTCGCATCTGAATGCTGAGGTAAACCCAAAAATAAAACCCAGAAGAGCAAAGAGAAAAGGAGCACAAAAAAAAAAAAAAAAAGAAATGTATATAAAACCCGTCTCCCCTCTCCAAGTTGATGGCCGGCGCCATCATAATCAACCAACGCGCGATGGCGCAGTCGAATGCCGCCTGGCAAAACAGCCAGCCACAGGAAGGAAAGCTTCCTGCCGTCATAGCCCATACCCATTCCATCTGTATCACCTCCATTATGTCCCATCCCTAAACTCAACGTCGTCCCCGAAGCGTACTTGAGTTTTGCGCGAGCGCCTGAAAGTTGGCAGCACAAAATTTCCATCGGCGGCGTTGGCGGTTTTACAACCTTCGCGTGTCCCCAACTCCTTGGCTGTCCCTTTTGGAATGAGGGTACGTGTGCGGTGGGTGCTTTACGGGTGGGTGGGGGTACGGGATGGGTTTGAGTTGAGTTGAGTTTAGCACACCTAGAAGCGATGCTTGTCCTCGTCTAGCCCAGGCAACCTTCACAAAATGGTAACAATTTCAATTTCTCTGCCGCCTTATCGCGCCCTCGCACATATGTGTTTGTGTGTGTGTGTGTGTGTGTGTGTGTGTGTGTGCGGGACTATTTCTGTGTGCATTACCAGATCCAGGACCCAGACCCAAACGAACCCATAACCCTCCCAAACCAAACTTTACCGCTCAAAGTTGCCGATTTGCGCTTGGGCGCAAAAAAAAGGAGAAGGAAAAACAAAAAAAACTCACCCAACGAGGACGAAATTATTACAAAAAGTCAGAGAAGGGAATGGTGGGGGAGTGGGCGAAGACGGTGGGGTGCCGTGTGTATGGCACGGCAAAAATGCGTAGCAGATTAGCGATTTAGGGATGTGGAAAATTCGTACGTCTGCCAACCATCGCACTCGCCCTCGCACTCGAAGTAAAATGAAAAGGGTTCCCGGAGTCAGCGTCGGGAATTGTTTTGAGAGACTTGCAGTGTGATGTGGCGGGGGACGGGGCCAGACGAAGGGGCATAAGCAACAATAATATGTTAAGCTATTGCAATTTTGTAAAAGCGAAACATTTGCTCAACGCATTTCAATGGCTTGAAATCTGCCAGTAACGAGAAATGAAACCTTTCGGTAGCTAAGCACAAATCTACAAAAAAAAAATAATTAAGGAACCACGTCAATTAAATTTTTTACTTGCTCCCTCACCTTGAGAGCCAAGTTTCAGTTACAGTTAACTAATACATTAAAATGAATAAATTGCAAATTCTGATTCATGAAAGATAATGATTTTTAATTTGACAGAGCATAGAATTTTTATTTTTTTCTATAGACATTTGGTTTTTTTGCTTCTTACTTGCTTGATCCCCAATTCTAAACTCAAACCCTTTGAAGCTAAAAAAGTTTGCCCTTTTCTCTTTTTTTTTGTAACTCTCATTTCACTGGATATGGCCGACAAAATTCTTGTTGTTGTATTATCTGACTGTAGCCTTGAGGGGAAGGCAGGGTATGGCAGCACAATGGGGAACTGTCCATAAAGGCATCCAAACACAAATACAAAAAACCAACAAAAAGAAGAAGAATAAAAAAAACACAAAAAATGGAAAAAGAAGTAAAATATCATCGAAAAAGAGAAACGAGAAACCCACGTGAACTCATGCCAACAAAACGTTTGCCGCATCTTTTGGGATTTCTTGCCTCGTTTAAAAATCATTCAAGCAGCAGACACCACCGAACCCAATCCACATGCCACCAACTCCTCCACCTACTCCCGCCTTCCGTCTCCATCGACCAACCTCTCTGACGCCCTCACACATACCGAGAGCGACAGTGGCACAAATTGTGTCAAAAATGCTTTAGCAGCTTGGGGTTACATATACGAAACGATAGGAGAACAAAAAAAAAAAAAAAAAAAAAAAAAACAAAAATATATACATATATAGCCAGTAGAAAGAGGCGAGGCAATGAAAAAGAACTGTTTGTTTGGGCCAGGCGTTCGGTTTTATGTTTTTGCGCAGCACCGGCCCACAACTCTCCCTTTTCGGTAACCCTCTGGCCCTATACTGCTCTTGGCCCTCTTTCTGCGAAACTTTGACGCCTAACGAAAGAGGCAGCAAATAATTCATCATTTTGCCTTCAGACTTCAGAGCCATTTCCTTTGCCAAAATCCCGAGCCAGGAAGTTTAGGCCATGCCTAAGATGGCTCGCTACTGAGCCACCGTGCCACCTCTTTCATTCCTTCGTTTGCTGCTGCTGCTGCTGCTGCTGGTGCTGCTGCCACTCGGTCTCCACCTCCGCCTTGGGGCGTCAAAGGAAAAAAATATTATTTGGAACGGTTTATCATCAATTTTATGTGCGATTTTTCCTTCTTTTTTCTTTATTTTTCTGTTTGCTCTTTGCTTTTAGTCGTGACTGACTGCATTCCTTTCCCTTCCATTTTGCCATTTCATTTCTTCTTCATTCGTTTCATTTGAAATGAGTCCCAAGTTCTTCAACTTCATGGGAGAAGGCCACTAGAGCAGCAGCAGCAGCAGCTGGAATGGCAGCTCCAGCTCACTGCTGACTGTCTTTTGCGAGTAAAAATCAACTGAAATTCGATTTGATTATGATTTGTTTCGATTGGTGACGAGAAAGCAAAGCTGGGCGGGGAGGTGGTAGTCGGGGTGAGGGTGCTTGGGGTTATCCATCCCACCTTTAATTGCAATAAGAACTCTGATGGCTGACTGCCAGTTGGATGTTGAATTTGATTTTTCACATTGCTTGGCTAGAGGAATGAGAATATCTAGAAGGTAAAATGTTGATGGGGGATGCGGAACTTTAATGGGTTTTCCTAACAAGATTTTCTTTTAATAGAGAAATGATGCTGGAGGCGGTTGGGGGCCTGGGAAATTGTCATATACTCATTTCTAGATTAAAGATAGATTAATCATCCAAAACAGTCAACAAAAGTTAAATATTGTGATCTATTAATCGATTTTATTAATCTATTTTATGAAATTAAAAACAATTATCTCTTACTCCGGTTTCAAAATCTAGCTCATTAAAAGTCAAACCATTAAGCTATCTAAATAGTCTTATAATACTCACACACACACACACTCACTCACACACATACATAACATGCCACAAGTTATAGAGACACACACACACATAGGCACACAGCAACTAAATTGCATTGAGATTTCGTCTATGTAAAGTGCATTAACTGCGGCTTATTGTTTGCCAAGCTACTTTTCCGCCACTTTCCCTGCCTAACTCTTACCTGGTTTTCGCACGCCTCATCTGGCAAACCATTTGCCATTCTTTGAGGCCACATAGACCAACACACGTACACACTGAGTGCGAGAGACACACACACACACACACACACACAAACAGATATAGGAAGAGACAGTGCCTAATGCTGATTTGCGTTTTGGATTTGCATATGAATTCTCATCATGAAGTTGATGAAGATGGCAATGGCAAAGGCAAGGGCAACTACAACCATCATGATGATGATGATGATGACGATGAGCAGGATGCTGTTGACGACAACACGTCAACATTGTGTTGCAGTTAACTGAAATCTATGGCAAAATCCAGCTTTCCACTCTCACTCTCACTAACCATTGATGCTTCTGTTCACGCACATTACGCATACGACACGTGTGCTGTGTGCTGTATGCCGTGTGTGTCGCCCCAGCCAAATGTCAAATGCCGAGATGAAGCTAAAGTGTGCAGCAACTCACCTCAGCTGCCTTAAACTGCATTCTAGCCAAAGCCAGAGGGAGTGTAAGCTCAAAATCAAGTGGGTGCAAGTTGCGTTTTCAGACATATTAACATAATGCCTCAGGTAGATCAAATTTAACTAATTTTGTCTGATTTTTTTTTGGCAACCAAAAAAAAATATAAAAAATCTTTTGAATAAAATATAAAGCATATCATTTACATACTTTTGCAGACTTCCCGTCTCTGTCTCTTGCTCTCTCTCTCTCTCTTATTTTTGATCAATTGAATTGCGTTCACGTTGTTGTTTTTTAATAAAAGGCGCTGATTTTTCTATGTTTGCTTCCTTTTAAATTTTTTATGCAATATTTTATGAAAAAATCATTTGAATATGCAAATGCCTGGACTAAAATAACAAAAAACTTTAAAATTGTTGTTTTCTACGTTTTTTTTTTTTACTGTATTTATTTATTTGTTTTGTTTTATGTAACTGAGAATCTGTATATATACATATGTATGTGTATAACAGCCCATCAAATATTTAATAAATGAAATATTAAATAAACTAAAACTTCCTTTTGTGCCAAAAAATCATAACAAATATAAATGCCAAATTAAATAAAATCAAAAAAAAAAAAAACACCATAAACAATTGAAAAGAAGGAAAACCCCATGGATAGAGATTTTTTCGACCGTTTCTGATTGATGTGGCATGTGCTTCTGTCTTTGACAGTTTTTACTTGAAAATGAATGTTTTTCATATAAACGAAACAATATGACATTCATATATGTACATATAAATACTCGAAATATTGCAGAAAGACCAAATCATTTGCCAAAATTGTAATGAATACATGTCAAACAACTATTATAATTTGAAATAAAAAGTGGTCAATGTCTTTGCAATTAATTAAGTTTTAAGTTAAATCTCAAAGTCCGATACTCAATTTTTTGAAACCAAATTGGAATAGTTCTTCGTTAAAACTATGCTTTAACTTTTAATTTACTTCTCAATTTTAACATTTTTTTATTTATTCTGGAAATAAATCTAACTATAAAGTATGGATATGTATATTTAAACAAAATATCATTATTATCCTGGATTTATTATAAATAACAAATATTTAGATGTTAATTAAAAATTTAAAGAGCTCGAAAGCTAGTTAACATATCTATGAAAATATTTGTAAAAAGACTTCATTGAGAGAGACTAAACTTTATGATGATAGATTTTAGATTTGTGAGGAAATTAATTAGTTTTAACTTTGACTCAAACTTAACTCCTCTGGTCTAGCGATCCATAATGAAAATGGTAATTCAAAAGTAAGAGAGGACACAATCAAACAACTTAAACTGAATTACTAATTGTGCAAGATCATAATTTAGAAAGAAAGCAAAGTAGCTAATTTTCTTATCATTACAAATATTACAATTCAAATTAACCTCTTACTTTTTAAAGACAAATATTTATATATAATTTATATAAATCATTTAATGTATATCGTTTTTACTATGTCTTGCAAATATTATGAGCTTTAAAAAATGTTTATAATGCACAAAGAGCCAGATAAATTTATTTAATTTTATTTCATTTCTCTAATGATAAAAGATCTGTTCTACCAAATTATTTTCGACCCTTTATATTTAATTTTATTTCATTTCTCTAATGATAAAAGATCTGTTCTACCAAATTATTTTCGACCCTTTTCGCCTCTATTTTACCGCCAACCAGTAAGTATTCAAAGTGGTCCTCACACGGATGAAGCTTTATAAAAATGAATTCTTCTTAGAAAACCCCAGTTATTTGCACTGACTTCAATATTTTCATTGAGACTCTCACTACTATTCGATTTGACATCTTGGCAGTCTGCCAGCAATTTATTACATCATAGTAAAAGATTGAATTTTTGACTTGGGTGAAGAAAAAAAGGTTTTTAATGATAATAACATAACTAATTTTTAATATTTTTTGTTATTAAGAGGCAAACGATTTGTTAGATCATTTAAATTATTTATAAAATGATAAAAAAGACTATCGACAAAAAGACAAATCGACCTATCCAATTGAGTACCATATATATAGTATTTAATACTTTTAAAAATTTTGAGTTTACCAATTTTTTGTCTTTACCAAATTAGACTAGATAATAATTTGAATACTACAGATTGGCCATTAGCCACCTCCTTACATGGTCAAAGTATTTTTCTACTTTCATGCTATGCCTCACACACACAAACACACATAGGTACATATGTGTCTATGCACAGACAATAAGTTGCCACTCACACCTCGTTTGTCAAATGTGGCAGAGACACAACGAAAAAAAAAAAAAAGAAACCCCCAAAACAGGTTGATAGAAAGGATGGCAAATGGCTAATGCATTGACTAACAGGGCACATGATGCGTATGCTTAACAAGGGCTAGGGGGTAGGCATACTGGGCAGAAGTGGGGGAAAAAAAAAATGTGGAAAATGTGTTCGTTGCGAGGCGGAAAACCAAAAATAAAATGCAATTTTTGTTGCTGCATGGAAATTATAGCTAGGGAAAGAATAGGAGAAGAGGATCCAAAAGTGGGCTGGGGGTGGCATTAACTGGGCAACAACCCGAACAACATGTGCGTGTGTAAGTGAGTGCGTGTATTAGTGTATCAGTGTGCGTGTGTGTGTGTGTGTGTGGGCTGGCATTAATTGTGATGTCTGGGCCTGGTTGGGAAGATGAGTAAGTAGATTTTCTTGTATGCGGACCTCACTGCAGCAGCAGCAGCAACAGCAGTCGGATACTTTTTCTGTTCTGTTGGCCAACTACGCCTACTTTGGGGGCACGTTGATGAAGCTGATGAGGAAAAGAAGTGGTTTGGTTTTATATATACGCATATATATATATATACTTTTTTTTTGCTATGGACTCGCGCCTCATTGATAATAATGCCCCCCGCGGTAGGCTATCCGATGCTGATGCATTCGTCGGCATTCGGTTCGGCCTTCCATTTCTTTTTTCCGTTTTACTCTTTTTTTTTTTTGTTGTCCTCTACTGTTGTTGTGTGCGTATTATTTTTACACACACACACACATAGACATGCATATGCAGTTCCCGTGTGTCCTATCCAGTGAGAGTCGCGTGTGCGTTGTGCGTGTGGCCAGCGCGTGAAAAAAGGACCAAAAAAGCTCCGCCTTTAAAAATATTGTGCGCACCAATTGCACATTTGTTTCGTCCTGCCGCATGTCCTGCCGTCCTAGCATGCAACGTGTGCAACCAGCCTTTTTTCTCTTTTTTACTCTCACGCATCCCTGAAATCGGTGATAAGCATAGTTGCTGCTGCTGTCGCTGTTTTTGTTGTAAATACACAAATGAGAAGTGCAAAAAAGCATTAAAACTCCCTGCCTAGCAGGGGAACGGAAGGGGGGACATACACATAACCTGGACTGACTCTGTATACCCAACCATAGTAGCGGAGAGGGAGATAATCATCCCCCAAACCAAAAAAAAAAAAACATATGTGCCAGAAAGATGAAGCTGCTAAAGAGGGGTTGGGGGGAGCCGTGGAATTGGCTTGGGGAATTCTTTCTTTTTACATACTTTTTTATTTACGCACCTCTCTCTCGTCTATGATAGACGCGGAATGCGTGTGTGTGTGTGTGTGTTGGAGCTGGCGGAGTTGGAAGTGCGGTCAAGTGTCAGAAGAGGCAAAAGTTGTTGCGGTTTGCCGGCAAAGGAAATGGGCATCAATGTCTGACAATATTATGTTTCAATTTCTGTTCCTGATAGGGGGCAATGAAGGGAATGGGATATTCATTCATTGTGTTGAATGGGTTTTGAACCATGGGGGGGGGGATGTTACAAATGAGCTGGAGGTTGCCAGGGGTACGTAATGTCGATTACGAGAAATTTGACTTTCAATGATTGAAACATTGCACCTGTCCCTAGAGGGGAAATTAAATATACATTTAGTATATATTTTTAATGCCTTTGAAAATGCAACAAAATGGTTATATAAGTGGGTGAGAACATGGATGCCAAAACGTTTCAATTTCCTTTATATATGTAAAACTAAAGCAATAAATTAATGTTCCCAAAACTTGAATAAATGTTTAAAAAAAATGTGTGACATTTGAACCATTTAGATTTTCGAACTTCTTTGAGAGTGGCTTCTATTTTACTCCTTTCTAGGCAATACCATCGATTGCTTTTAATTTTGTTATCAACATTTATTTCTAAAACTATTAATTTTACATTTTTTCTAATCATTTTTTTAAATTTTTTTTTGTGTAGAAGAAGGGAGTAAGGGGCAGTAGCGGGTCTCGAAGATTTGTGGGAAAAAATCTTTGTTAGACTTTCAGTAATAAAATCTCTGTTTTGGGGAGAAATTATTTTCACTTCCACCCAAGAATCCGCCACTGAAAGTAAAGTGGCTGTAGTAAAGTGGAGTCTGCTTTTCATTTACTATTTTTAAAACGTTATGGTAAACTGTTGAAATTTGAATATGCAAGATCAACAAACTCTTCAACATGAATGTAATACCCATTAGTTTACTTAGGACTTGAAATAATATTTTCAGTTCCATTTTTTATTGTTATACAAAAGGCACAACTGTTTGTCGGGACGTGCTCTGACGTTACTCACTGTAACTAACTCATCTTGCTTGTCCTTGATAGACAGCTAATGTCCGACGTCTGCCATATGTCGGATATTTTGTGTCGTTTCGTCTTAAATTGCAGAATTTACCTAAACATTATGCTAAATGCTTAACAACTTCCCTGCCAGACCGAAAATGGCATACCCACCCACTCAAATTAGCAACTTTGCCGTGTTTGACTTTAGAAAAGGGTCGGGGGGGAAAAAACGAAACATAAAAATGCAATAGCTGGTGCAAACAATGTACATCTACACCCAATGCTTTGGGTCATCCGGCTGTAGGTAAAACCGCATCATAAACTAATCAGACCAGACAAGGTGCGCCGTCTCTTTCCTTCCTTTGTAACTCCGTCTCCCCCCGGGGCAATTCTACTATGCTTTGGTCAACAAAATGTTGCATACTTTATGGCGCTTGGCAAATAATATTCGCGTGATGCATAAAAAAAGCAAAAAAAAAAAAGGCAAGGGGAAGCAAAAATCCTGCCACGCCTCCACACTACCAGTCACTGTTGTTATTGTGCGATTGAGTGGCATGTACCGTTAGTTACAGTGGCCCCATCAAAAAGTGGGCAACACATGCAGAAACGATTATACGGCACAACCTCCGTGGCCCTTATCCCTCCTCTCCTCTGCACCACCATCGCCTACGACAATGTGAGTAACTTTGACCCGTTTTGCGGCGAATCGCAAAGAAGAAAAAAAAAAAAAAAAAGAAACAGGAAAAATGAAAAGCAAATCAAGAGCGTAGAGTGGACGCCTTTTTTCCATTTTTTTTTTCGAGTCGCCACCCAACATTTTCTGTGTGTTTGCAAAATAATGTAGCCTATCCATTGGGGCGCCAAATGAAAAACCAAAACATCATCAATGCTATCAAACTGGAAAGGGTGGCCGAGCAGGATGATGGGTATGAGTTTGGGCAAGAGCTAAGCTGCATTCACACAAACACACACACACACAGACAAACACATAGGCATACACTCTCTAAGCTTTGATGCCAATTGATGATGCATTTTCCCTATGATGAAGGGCAGCAGCAAATGTGTTTTAACAATGAGAAGAAGTAAACACACAATTTTTGAAATCATTCGGGTTGTCATAATGAAAGTTTTTATTTTATTTGCATCTCTGTCTAAGTTGCCTTTGTTGCCTAAAAATTAGCATTAAAAATTATTTTGAGAATATCAAAATCTTATTGAGTTTTTCTTTCTAAGTTTTTTTTTTTTTCAACAAAAATATTTTAAACCCAACATCGAATGTGATCTAAAGAGAATGCGCATATTAAACCGATTACTTTTTAATTACATAAAAAAAATTCATTAAAAATAAATAGAAGTAGTTCTTAATTTTTCAAATTTTATATTGAATTATTATGAAATCGTTTTAAGAACAATGAGGATCTTTATATGATTGTGGAATAGCTGGTACTTTGTCTTTTGAAGTATGAAAAATACAAGTCAAAGAATGCTTATTTATTTACTTTAAAATGCAAAGTTTTAAGTATTCGTCTATTGCATACTTTAGGGAAAACAATTGTTCCAATCTCACAGCCTGAAAGTATTTAAAAAAGTTATAAAAACATCTAATAATAAATAAAAAATCTCTTAAATTTATAAGATGATCTCCCTGGGTTTTTTCAATTCAAAGAACCACACATTATGATTGATTAGAATCCCTACTCCTGGCCAAATAAATAGATTCTCAACTTAAATTAAAAAACCGATTGAAAATGTT
Organism: Drosophila insularis; assembly: GCA_018903935.1. NCBI lineage: Eukaryota > Metazoa > Arthropoda > Insecta > Diptera > Drosophilidae > Drosophila > Drosophila insularis. The sequence continues at coordinate 6,450,401 of JAEIFP010001084.1, read as the reverse complement.
CTTCAAAGTGTATTGAAGAATCATAATGTTTTGGCATTCTGGCAGATATATTTTCTATTTCAATGCAGTTGCAAATATTTTTTTTCCCCCACTACCAATTGTTGGTTGCACTTTGTTCATTTCTCGCGGCAAATGCAAAGCATAAAAATAAGTACAAATGCTTTCTCGCTCTCTGCATAGATTGAATGTGTGTGTGTGTATGTGTGTGACTGTATGAGTGTGCGTTTGTGTCTGCAGAATTCGCTTTTTAGATGCAACACACACACAGCAAAAGTTTCAACTGGCCAGCCACGTTGCACCCATCATCCCCCCATTTCCCCCACTCTATGATTGGCAAAAAAGAAAAACAGAAAAATAGAAATTTCAACGGAAACGGTAAAATTTTATAATGGTGCACACACGGCGTATGAGTGCTCACAGTTGCCATAGCCAGAGGGCTGATTTTTGCCTTGCCTAGTCCCCCAAAGTGACGATATTTAAGGCTATGTAGTATATATTATGGTCTAATATGATTTCAGTTTAGAAAACACGTTTATGCAAAACGTTAGTAGTTACTTTGGGTATTCTTCAGCTATAAATTATTTTCATCAGTCATCCAACTAAGCCATTTATTGGCCTATTCAGCAAATATTCTTTTACTTCTTGTTTTATTTACTTAAAACATGTAATTCCACGTTAAACAAATACAACCACATGCAATCTTTTTTTTTTTGGTACAGATCTGTGTATTCATGTGTATTATATATTTGTGCATACCTCTACCTACCTATGTATCATTTTTAATATTTTATATGCAATATATTTCCCATATATTTGTTGTATGGCCTCTCCTCCTCTCCTAACTCTGATGTATTTCCTGGGCTAAAACCATGACTGGTAACTAATTTGACACTGGCTCCACGGAATCTAGCCGGGTAAAAAAAAAAAAACAATTTCGCCATGTTTCTCAATTTATTTCGTTTTTTCTATATTTTTACTTTAAATTCTTTTTGAATTTTTTTGTTTTTTATTTAAAATTGGAACATTGGCTGCACCCCAGGCTGCCCAGATTGGGACGACAGTTGCATTTTTTTGGGCAGTTTTTTGTAATTGCTTTGACCCAACATGTACCTACTATACATGCATATTTTTTTAGGGGACGCAAATATACATATATTCTATATATTCTATATAACTGAACTCTGTTTTTTTTTTTAGTTGTATATGCATTTAATGCATTTTAGGGATGCAGCTTGAAGCCTTGCAATGAAATGTTTTTATGTATATTTTTTACCACATATATGCATATCGTATAAGCAGGTATACAGAAAAAGTTAAAGCGAAAAAGTTTTTATCGAATTCTATCATGTCAGATATAAACATGGTCGACATCTATCTTTGAAGTTTTTAATTATTTAAGTTGTACATGAAAAGTAATCTTTATATAAATAAAGATAATTTGGTCCATAAGGGGAAATAAATAGTTTTTGTAATCAATAAACAAAACTAAAATTCTAATTCAAGGAATTGGAAAAACCAAAAAGTTTCTCATATGAGTTATAGTCTTTATACTTTGTGATTTGTATTACTGTTGGCAGAGTTCTTTAGTTTAGCCCCATGTAAAGAAATTGAATTAACTTAAAATGCAATAATCCGTAACGTATTTCCTTTTATTTGCATGACTTTTCTAATAAAACAAAAAAAAACCCCTTGGGTATCCTAACCTTTTCGTCAACCTACAACTCTCAGGTCAACTTTCTAATCAAGCATGGCAAAAGCAGAACGACAATTTTGTGATTCAAAAAGACAAGACACTGGACTAAGACTTAGAAAACGAGTTGGGGTTGAAAATTCTTGGAGTTGGCAAAGTCTTTTACCCTTTTACTAACTTCAGCACAAAAGCAAGCCATTGGCCATTGAAGAAAAACAACCGCACGACTAAGAAGAAAACGTACAAATTTACCATTAATTAAAATGATACAAGAAAACGCAACACCAAAAGTAGCAGGAGCACCAGCAGAAAAGAAGAAGGAACAGAAGCAGCAAAGGAGGATGGGCTTAAAGAAAGACACAGAGTCTTTTTGTGTGTGTGTGTGTGCGTGTATGACTGGACAAGATTGAAGGCAGGGGAGTGGGTAAACTGACATTTTTGTAAATTTTCAGTTGAGACGGTAGCAACAACTCCTTCGGGAGTCTTTTTGTGACTTGAAGCTTGGATTATATGCTAGAAGTTTATGTCTGGTTCATCTAAGGCAACCTTGACTCCGGCTCGCCTACCCAAATTTGCCTTAGAATTTTGCCCCTTGTTCCCTTTTATACTTACCTTCAAAATTGGCAAGTAATTTGTTGTGTGTGCCTTGGCAAGCGTATGGGTAACACCTGGAAGGCAGCACAGACAGCACTGAGGATTATAAATCCTAGCATTTATTTCCATTTGCCGCAGCATCATCTCGTCTCGTTCCAACTCTTTGCTTTGTCTCTCTCTTTGTGCCTCTTCATCTATCAACTAGAGAGTTGAAGTCTTTGGTACACACAGTTTCTAGACACACACACACACACACACACACGCACACACTTATATAGAATTTTTCGGTAGTGAGCCTAAAAGTATTCCAGTTGGAGAAATATGCAGGTTTCTGGCATCTTGGAGTTCAATGTGAAAGCAAAACTAACCAAAAAAGAGTGAGGACTGACTTTAAGAGAGGGGATGGGGGGGTGGGTACTGTAGTCTGAGGATAAGGGTAAACATGTGTTGTTGTTGTTTTTGTTCGTGTTGCTGTTATTGCTGGCTGCGCCTAAAAGCAGACTACAACACACCACTACAATGAACCAGAAAGCCTTCTAAGCACACGCATAATGAATTACCACCGAACCAAGTAACCAGGCAGCAGGCAGGAGCCTTGCTTCTTCTTCTTCTTGCTACTTCTACTCTCTACTCAACCAACTGCCGATGACATATTTCTCCAGACGGATCCAGCCAGCCTCTTGGCCTACCTCCGCCCCCCTCCACCACATTTCTTACTTACCTCATCACCAACATTTTACTTTTACTCCAACGTTTGCGCCTAAAAGGCAGCTAAGAAAATTTGCGTTTAACTCATAAGTGCGTGAAAGGGTTGCTGCTAGCCTCCCCCCCCCCCCAAAAAAAACCATTCCCATTCCATACACATCCCCACACACATCCTCACACACACACACACACACACTCACACATTCAGCACCAATCTCCATCTGCCGCCTAGCCCAGGGGTTGCCTCTCTGTGCACTGTCAAGGAAATTGTAGTTTAAATGAAATGGAAGTTGCTTTTATCAACGGAGACGACTACAACAACAACAATAACAACAACTATGGAGGTTGGGGTTAGTCCTGTGTGTGAGCTTTCTTAGAAGTCCTCCTGTTATATATATGTACATATGTGTGTGTGTGTGTGTGTTCGAGTGGGTATGGGTGGATGGCAAGAGGTTGTCGTATATAAATTAAAATGCCTAAACATATGCATTAGTTTTTGTCTCAAGCAAAGGGTTTTTTGGGTCTGGATCTTTGAAGGCAGCTAAAATGAAGATGGAAATGGGGAAGTGGTGGACTATTGGAGTGGGTAAGGGCGGTAACTCTAAAGTTTTTGTGGTTGCGACATCGGTTTTCAGGAGGGTGGAGAGAGAGATGTGTAGCTGCTGCTTGAGACAAGGCAACTGTCAGTCTCGACTCGACTCGACTTGGTCTCGATGCTGTGGCCTGACAACTTAGTCTAATGAGAATTCAAATTCGAAAACCCAACTACTCGTAAGCAATCGTGCTGAAGAAATTAAAAGAAATTGCACTTGATGTATGAGTGTGTGTGTGTGTGTGTGTGTATGAGTGTGTGTGGGCGGGTGTCTCTGTGGTTCTATGACAGTCAAGAGATTGACGGGTTGGCGTTGAGGTAGCAATAAAACAAATATTTCGAGTACCCAATAGAATCAAAAATATTTACTTACAGGTTCTGCCCCTTCCATAAAAACAAATACACACACACACACACACACACACACACACACACACACACACACGCACATCACAAATGTGCAATGAAAATTTATGAGCCATGTGTGGGAAAGATGTCAAAAGTTGTGTGCAAACTAAAGTTGAAAATCAAGTTGCAAAAATGTTGAGCATGTTATTTGAAGCGTTGTGTGTACCGTTGTGCAGTTAATTTACAGTTATTGGCTAGGCATTTTTTGGGTTCTCCCAGCAAGGTCAAAAGTATAATAAAAGTTGACTTTGATAGTTCCTAGACTTGTATTTACTTTCCATTTTAATCGTTATTTATTTAACATATAATCACTTCCCATCATGTATGTTAATTAAGAGTTCAGAAAGTAGAAACTAAATTTCTTTCTCTCTTAAAAACGAAATTAGAAAATGCAAAGGAAGAACAGAACATACTAAGCATGAAGAATGAGAGAGAGAGAGAGAGAGATAGAGAGAGAGAAGACTTCATTTGTGCCCTTTACCTTGCCATTGTCCTTCAACCACAAGTATCTGGGGAAGTAGGGGGAAAAAAAAACGGCCCATCCAACCGCCCAACATCTTGGCTAACGAAATGTTTCATTAGAGCATAGAGTTAGCCACAGACAACCCATCTTTATTTCCATGTCCATCCCCCATGGACTTTTCTCTTCCCAGCAACTAATTTCCCTGGCACAAAGGACTAAACTGAAGAAACTGCAAAAAAAAAAAAACAAAAATAAAAAACAGAAAGGAAAACGATGCTGCTTGGATCCAGAAGATGAAAGTCGAGTAAAGTTTTCTTGTATATATTTTTTTTTTTCTTTGGATAGGGTTAGGCTTCTTTGAGTTGCTTCTAGTTTTTTTTGTTCTTGTCTCTTTCTTTTGTTGGATTTCTTGGTGTGGTGTGCATACTTTTGAATGGTCTAACGAACTTGAAACTGGTTGCCGTGCCTGCTACTTCTAATCATTGGGATTTTGGGGCATATCGAACTCTGTTACCAAAAAAGTTTGTGCGGTCACAAAACGAACTTATATTCATCTCTTCCTATCCTTCTTCATTATGTCGTGCAGGAAACCATACCAGCAACACCGGCCACAAACACCGACTCGACCAGCAGTGTGGTTGGCGTCGGCGTTGGGAGCGTTGGCGGCGGCGGTGCAACGGCAGGAGGCGTCTTAGGCGATGTTGTCAGCACACTCAGTGGCGGAGGAGTTGGTGGTGGACTCGGTAGCGGTGGCAGCACCAGTGAATCGGAAGCCTATGCCGGTCTGATGAAGGATGCCGACAAACTGAAACTGATGCTCTTGGCCTGGAACTATCAGAACTCGACAGCGGTGCGAAACGGCACCGAGGGTCCTGACTTGAGTGTGGTGGGTGGCCTGTGGGCTCAATATCAGAATGCATTGGCTCAGAATGCGGCTGCTGCAGCAGCGGCTAGTGCCAAAATGGACAGCTCGCTGTCACCAGTGCCCAGACAGGATACTCACTCGCCGATGGAGACACAGGATGAGACAAATTCTTCTGGACAGAAGGAAGAGGATGAGGTTTCCGAAGATGATTCTGATGACAAGCTTGATGAGAAACTGGCCACCACGCATGATCCGGAGCGCCTCAAGGCCTTCAATGTGAGTAATGTGAGATGAGGTCGCAGCGAATGTAAAGTCAAACGTTGCCAAAGGAATTCGATTTGTAGATCCATTCAAACACAATTGATTATAATTTTGCTTTATCTATTCGCTTTGCAGATGTTTGTACGCCTCTTTGTGGACGAAAATCTGGATCGAATAATACCCATCTCCAAGCAACCGAAAGAGAAAATTCAGGCAATTATTGATTCCTGTGCTCGTCAGTTTCCCGAATTTAGTGACCGTTCCCGCAAACGCATACGCACCTATTTGAAGTCCTGTAGACGCAATAAGAAGACACGAGATGGCTGGGAGAATACGGTAAGTAGAAGTTGAAAAAAGCTAAAGAGTTAATATGAGATGACATTTGGTCCTTCACTTCCTTTTAGACCCGACCGACGCCAGCTCATCTAACTTCGGTGCAGGCGGAGCAGATTCTGGCCATTGCCTGCGAGAATGAATCAATGAACGCCAAGCGAATGCGCATCGGTCTGGAGCCCATAACCCACGCAGTTCCAGCTCCTGGCAGCGCAGTGGCCGCGGCAGCAGCTGCTGCGGCCGCTGCAGCAGTTGCAGCTGCCACTAGCTCCGGAGCTGGAGGCACTAGCACTACAACGGCTGGCAATGCCACGGTGACTTGCGGCGGCGATGCAGCGAGTTTGACCAGCGTGGCAGCTGCCGCTCTGCCCTTTGTCAGTGCCGTGGGCTTTGCCCGTTCCACACCCAATTCAGAGCATGCTGAAGGGCTGCCCTTTGGCAGTGCCACCAATGTGGGCAGCGGCAGTGCGGGTGGAGGCAGCACTGTTGTGGTTGGAGGCGGCGGCGGCGGTGGAGGTGGCATGAGCTCGGCCAGAAGTTCTCCGTTGGCCCTCAGCTCGAATGCCAGTGTCAGCGGTGGGGCAAGTGTGACGGGCCTGACCTTGGCCAACGGTGCTGGAGCATCGAATGGAGCCGGTTTGCCGGCCACAAGTCCATATACCACAGATTTCAACTCACCATCGGCGGCATCACCGTTTGTGGCAGCAGCAGCGGCAGCTGCCGTTGCCGCTGGCCGTGCGCCCAGTTATCCAAGCTATTTTCCAGGTGTGGCTGGACTGGGTAATGGTAAGTGTATACACTTGAACCATGCTCGAATGGTAATTGTTTCATTACCCTTTACGTGTTTCCTTCATTTTTTTTTTTTTTTGTTTTGCAGTCACGCCCACCGATCTCTCTATGAAACCAACGACTGGTGTGACCAACAATAACAACAACAACAATGGCAACAACTCCATGGCCGTTAACATAAATTCCCAGTTGAGTGCGGCCAACTTGGCTACATTGAGCCAAGCAAACAACAATAGCGCTTTGGTCACCGCCACTCAGCAACTGCAACAGCTGCAACAGCAACAACAGCAGCAGCAACAACAACAGCAGCAGCAGCAACAGCAGCAGCAGCAACAACAGCAACAACAACTGCAATTGCAATCCACCGCTGCGGCTGGAGGATTGGATAGTCAATCCTCCCGCTTACCCCCAATTTTGCCCCACAAACTCAGTCCGAATGAGGTGACGGCAGCTCGGCAGGTTATTTCCGCCTATCGAGAGAGTGCCGCCTTCTTGCTGAGGACAGCCGATCAGGTGGAACAACTGTTGGTCCAACAGCAGTAAGCGGAAGAGAATACTTACACGATGAGGAAGGAGATGAATAAGAAGAAGCAGAAGAATTACAAAAAGAAATTCCAAAAAAAAGGACCCAAACATGGCCAGGCTCCGTTTGGGTTGTTCCTATTTAAATTTATATTGCATTACACACAAACCACGACACACATACACACAGACACATACACATGCAAACAACTAACCAAAAGTAAAACCAGAAGAAAATAGTCAAAGCGTATAGAGCAAAACAAAAGAAAAACACTCACACACATACATAAAAATAGTCAAAAAAGAAAAAACAAAAGTAAGAAAAACCAAAAAGTTCGTTTAAACAAAACATTTTAAGTGTTTTTTCCTCCAAACTACGTACAGCATATTAAAAGAAAAACAAAAATAGCATTAAATGATAAACTAAACAAAAATATTGCAAAATAACACACAATAAAAATACAATTAGAAGACGACGATTTAGCCAAATGAATTGACCAGAAATATGTTAACCAAATTTTTCCTTTCACAATATTTTTATTTTCGCAGAATTAATCTCAGATTTTTTAATATTTTTAAAATTTTTCGTAATTCATAATATTAAACAATATATTCATTATATGGTTAATTTCATAACGTGGTTGTTTAAAACTTTTCCGTAAGCCAGATATAATCAAATCTTCACAACTTTACGGCTTAAAAAAGTTAGGAACTGGAACTTCACGAAGCAAAAATAAAAAAACCTAAATTTCACTTTAAAAACCTCAAAGTTCTTTAAACATATACATATGTATAATTTAAAAAATGTATTCATCATTTACCTCGGCGAATTTCACTGACAATATCGAATATTTTTCATTTCATATTTGCCTTTTCTAATTCAATTTGAAACCTAATTAAGCTTGCAACTTTTACCGAACAATTTAACAAACATTTTTATAATAGGTATTCAAACTTTATTCACGTATCATTATTATAAGATACGAAATGAAACTACTTCAATTATTTCTTTGTCAAAACCAAATTGAAAAAAAGTTAACTTCATTAAGCATAAATCCGTCTTCTAATCCAAGAAAAACAACCAAAAAAAAAAAAAAAAAAAAACCAAAAAACAAATAAAAATAAATAAAAAGTAAATGAAATAAAACCAAAACAATAGTTCAACGTACTACAGTGTCTACTAAAAGTAAAGCTACAATACAATAGCCACATACACAACACACACTCGCATTAATATTCAGAACTATTTTAATATAATTTATTAATTTCTCTCCTATCTTTCTCAAACTCTCAATGTCTTGAAAATTTTTCTTTTCAACAAAATGGAAAAAGTTTCGAGGATAAAAATCTTTTTGAAAGTGCGCGAATTTGTTAAGCAAAAATGAGTAAACTAAAATGAATAATAATTAATAAGTTGAAGTATTGTTGTAAATTTTAAGCTAAAAACAAAAGAAAAAGAAAACAAAAATGAGACAAAAATGAGAACAATTTAAGGCAAAAGAAAAAGAAACAAAAAACTATGAGAAAACACAGGGTGATACTTTGAAAAATTATTACAAAGCATAAGCTAAAAAAACAAAAAAACAAAAAAAAAAACAAATAAAAACACAAAAAATATAAATGAGAAAATGTAAAAACAAAATAAAAAATGTGGCAAGGCATAGAAGTTGGTAAATGTGTATTTAAAGCTTAGAAATCAACCAATTGATTTTGTTTATTAATTTTTTTAATTAAAAAATATTTATTTCCTTTGTTATTAATGTTTTTTGCTGTATATATTTTGAAATTCTTTAATGTTTGAATCAAACTAAACCAGTTGCTTTTCCTTTTCAACCACAAATTCGATTATTGAAATATGAATATAAAACATAAAAAATAAATGCAAAAAAAAAATTAATAAAGAAAATAAACAAAATATTTCAAATACAAACATTAATGTTTTTTGCAAACTATAAATGTGCATGTAAAAAAAGAACAACAAATTAAATTATGGATGTGGAAAATCGCTATGCAAAGCAAAATTATAGAATTTAAAATATATATATATATAAAAGGCTACAAATTATTTAATCAACAAGTATTTCACACATAACAACAATTCGATAAAGACAAAAAAAAAAAAAAAAACACTGAACTATATGTAAAACTAAATGATTGGCCATTTGCATAGATGATTTCATCGAGAAATATGTCGATACAAACGGAAGAAAAAAATAAAAACCTAAGATGAAACCATTTTAAAATCGATTGAATAAAGAATTTATGAGAATTATATGTACATTAAATATGATCAGTTTTATTGCTTCTTTCTAACTTTTTTTCCAGAATGTTGATTCAGTAGTTTATGATATGCATATACTGAAAAATAATCTTTGGGATTTCTTCCAGCTTCAACTATAAAGGGCAGCCAGTTCGGCCCTTATGGACATTCTGAAAAGTTTACTGTAGAAACTTAGTACTAAAGAGATCACTTTTTGTCAGAACTGAAAAAAATTTGTTTTCTTTGTACTTTGAAATACACTTTATTAAGACATTAAAACGCAATTAAAATGCAATAGCTTTCACCGTACTTCCACAAAGAATTCCCGAAATTGTCCTTTTTTTGCGTGCCCTTACCCCTTAATAACTAAATAAATTTGCCAACAGAATTTTAGAGCCTACATAAACTCTCGGCATATAAAATTCAATGGAAATTAATTACAATTTCCTTTTAAAAATTTAGAAAACATTTTGAAATAAAGGTCATTTACTTTTCAGTCATGGTATTTTTCTATGGTGTCTAAGCTAATTGTAAGATAATCAATACTAGTGGCCTGAAAAAGTTGATTTAAGAAACTAAAGAGATTACAGAAAATAGGTTTACTCAGCGTTGATTTAACTCTAAAATATGTCAATACAGTTAAACCTTTGATGTAAATCTTTAAAAATGTGAAAGATCCTATGCAAATCACATTCGATTATTCTAACTTTTCAAATAAGCAACATATAGATGGCTTAATCGGAATAATCTTAAATTGTTGTTTGGACAAATGGTTAATAATTCTTACAACTGTTGATTGCGAATTCAACATTTTATCAATCCATCAAATTTCTAAGCTATTGCAAGAAGTTAGGATAACGAGAAATGAAATATATATACATAACTTAGATTTTTCTGGCTTAGAAGTACATTCAAATTGTATGACGAATATTCTAATCCATTGAAAACCTAAATAAATACCACTGAAGAAAGATTAGAAATCCCTGAGCCTATGTAGATTTAGTCCCAAATAAATATCTATCACTCACAAAACAATTGCGATAAGTGAGGTTCGAATAAATATTGCTTGTTTTTACCTGCCTGCAATCTGCATAAAAACCCTCAACCAAGTAAGGTCACAAGTTGAGTCTATAAAGTAAGTTCAAACTAAGAAGATGCAGCAATATGTTATTCTCTCCATGCTGGTGGTAATGTCCGCTGGTCTACCTCAATACGGTTATGGTGATGTATATCCTCCAAATGTGCAATATCAAGGTTATGGTGGACCAATTGGTTGGATGCCTGGATTCTATGGGAGATCTGGTTATCATGGTATTCCTTATCCAAGCAATATGGCCAATGTGCACAGTGGTGGTGGGAGCGGAATAGTAGTCGTAACTAAAACTTCTCCATTGAACAATGGTGCTGTGAATTCCTCCGGAGTATCTTCGAGCTGGAGCTCCTTTCCTAATGTAATGGGACAAAGTAATGGTAAGTATTTCGAATAGTTACAACGAAGGTATTTTCTGACATTCGTATATCTTTTAAGCTGTGCCAACTGATCTTAAAACTGAGACAAACATCAACAAGAATGAATCTCCAAGTGTTAATAGTGAACTAATCACTGCTACCCAACAACAAGAAACTCTCCCAAATAACTCAAAATCAGGACAATCTCCTCCAGCACCAACTAAACTCTCTGCAAATGAAATAGAAGCAGCTAAGGAATCAATGTTAGCCTATAGGGAAAATGCTGCTCTTTTACTTCGCCAAGCTGATGAAATCGAACAAATTTTACAACAACAGAAATAATGGAAGAAAATTATTCACAAAATTTAAAAAATGTTTTAAAAATAATTTTAATTAAAATAAAGAATTTCTTTCTAAACCTCAAAAGAAATTTGTTTTAGAAAAGTTTTATCGAAAAGTTTTCAAAAGAATCCCTATTTCAAGAAATAGTTTTACTTAATCTCAAATCAAATTTGAGTCTGATGAGTTTTCTCAACATACACAAAAAAATTTTTTAATTTTTTTTAACCATTTCAAATATAAATAATCTCAATCTAAAAATGTTTCTTAAAGCTTTCACTCAAATTAAAAAGCTTTGCGCAGCTTTAAAAATGCCGTTTAATAAAAGACAGCTTTGAGAACAGTGGCGACCTCTAGCCAAAAACACTGACAAACTAACTATGGATTCGGAACTAGTTTTAACATTTCTCAATTGATTTAAACAGACTTCTGTAAAGCGAAACTTAAGATTGTCTACTGTTGAAATAAATCTTTTAAAGAACCGGATTTATTGTATACTTTTTTTCTTCCTAACGGGAAGATTAATTAAATGACAGCGACTTCAACCGTAAGATTAGGTCTTTTTAATCTACGTAAAGTCCGACAATTTTTTAGATTTCACGATCCCTGTTTAAAATATAGGTTGGACTATTGATTCAGTAAAAAACAATAAGTCTCATTTGCTATAGAAACGATTAAAACGATTCAATTAAAATCATTCAACAATCTCTTTTTTCGCTTCATTTAGTTGCAATTCTCAACTAGTTTTAGCACTGAAGATTGGCTGATTATTGGCTATTGCAAGTCTTGAAATAGCTATATAGACAACCGGCTCATCTTTTTTTTTGTGTTGCCTTTGAAATAAACTTCTTCTACTTCTATTTTTTATGCTAGTTATAATCCGGCATTTCTTGATTACTAGTATGAATGCGCCAATCCCAATGCTAAGAATTTAATATAAAAACCTGAAGTACTTGGCAAAAAATGTCCGAAATCGACTAACCAAAATCAAAAGTTCCTAGTTTGGGTTTCCCGTTTTTTGGCCTCTTGTGTTTGGCAAAAAGAAGATTATTTGGAAAATATTTTACATCTAGAAAAGAATTTCATAAAAACTTCAGTGGCTTCCTTTTAGTAGCAGCCTATATATGAAGCTAATTAAGTTAATTCTTAAAATCATTTTTAACTTTGAGAATTATTTAGCTAATGATAATATATAAATGAATCGCAAAAATATTTATTTCGAATCCTTGCATTATCATTTGTCTTTGATCAATAAACCAAATTGGCCTCTTACTTAGTGTAGTTTCAAATTAAATTTCCGTTCAATTTCCTTCCAATATCTTCAGATAAAACAACATTTTTAAATTTACTTAACTATGTTTAATTTGTGTTTTAATTTACAGAATTTCGTAAATTATATTTCATTTGAATTATTATGCCCGAATAAATTAGATAAAGAAACTTAACTAAAGATTCCCATATTCGTTTTTTATGTCTCATTTTGTTTTTGTGTTTGTTATATGATTTTCGTCTTTTCTTAAATTGAACTATATTTGTAATGACTGATTTTCGTTTTTTAGATGAACGGTGAAAAAGATACAAAAAAAAAGCACCAATCAAATCTTTTCTTCTTTCTCTCTCTCTTTCGCTCTACATATTAATTGTGCACCAATTTTGTGGTTTCTTGGCAAGATTTCACTAAACAAATTTTGCATGTGGTTGATGAAGACTTCTCCTCCTACTAATGCTGCTTACGTCTAAGACTTAAACATAACAACTTTTGATAATATCTGCTGAATGGTTAACGCTCACGCCAGGATGCCATCGAGAGCATGAATCACTCCATTAGTGGCTGGTATATTCGATGTGACCATTTGGGCATCATTCACCTTGATTTTGCCAGCAGAGGTCTTTTGTAAGATGACAGTTTTGCCCGTATACAAAGAGTCCTTGACCTGATAGAAACGCATGCCAGCTGAGAATAGAGCACCTGGAACGATGTGCTTCATGGCAAACTGTTCGGCAGCCTCTTTGTCATTGTATAGTTTCTCGAGAGTATCCGAGTCCACATCGCTGAAACTCTTATCGACGGGTGCAAAGACAGTGTAGGTTTTGACACCTGCAAACAGATTGAGTTAGAATTGTTTTGAGTTCCGGTTTGAGTTTATTCCATTCTTACCCTTGCTCTGAAGTTTCTCGGACAGGCCAGAGGTATAAAGGATCTTTAAGAAATTGCTGAAACGTCCCTCACGATCGGATTGAAGAGTCTGGAGAAGATCACCCACGGGTAGTGGGAACATTACACGATCTACAGCATGGGCCACACCCTGAGGAATCTTAATGTCCTTTTTGTTAAGCACAACCATTGCGCCGTTAATGGTGGTCAACTGGAAGGATAATAAAAAGTATTAAGTAACTGGAAATATTTGGATTAATTTAGACTTACAGTCACATCATTCCATTCCTGATCGTGCATATTGTATTGATTGACGCGGAGTTGTGTGCCAGCCAGCGATACGCCAGTCATCTCGTCCTGCAAAGTGGCTATCTCAAAGGATCCAGGAATAACATGATGGAGTAGTAGCTGCAATTAGAAGATAAAAGTTATAAGTTAAGAGTCTTTCTTCCCTTTAAAAACGAATCTTACCCCACTAAGCAGTCTTGGATTCGATTGGAATTTCTCTTCGGCACGTTCAGGTCCTCCGAGCTGAACCAATAGGTTCTTGAAGGCTTTGTCCGTGGGCACAAAAATGGTATAGGGTCCCGTTTCATTGAGTATGCTGTCTAGGCCAGATTGGCGGAGATATTTGGCCATGGCAAAGAGACCGTTGGATTTCAGAATTTGCAATAGATCTTCACTTGGATTGGATAATATTGAACTGGGAGCTCCAGGATTAACATGGGCAGCCTTCTCTGTGTTCTCCGTGTTCTCTGTCTCTTGGACAAGAGCATCAGCGTATTGCGGTACTGGTGGCAGGAGATCCGTTGACTGGCTAAGATCAGAGAGTCGTTCAGTAACCACTGGCAAATGAGTCGATGGCCCAGTTAGGTAAGAAGAAGACGTCACTGGTGATGAATTATAAATGGGAGCCGAAGTGGTTCTCACTAGACTTGCAGCTGCTGCGCTGGGCGTGCTACTCTCATACACGGAGCTATAATAGGTCGAAGGTGAGGGAGTTGTTGTTGTTGTAGTCGTGGTTGTTGATGTTCTGGATGGATGATATTGACGATGATTGCTGGGAGTACCGCGTGAAATAAACGGAGCTGGTGTGGTTGTCGTTGTCGTTGAAGTGGTGGTGGCAATTGGCGCCTTAGTCGTTTGAATGATCTTGCCACTCTTTATCTCCACTACTTCGTCATTGGGCAGCGATAGGCGGGACACTGATGGAGGCAATTTAATTTCACCACTGCGTATCCTTTCCAGAATACTCTCTACCTCGGCTCCAGTTTGCTTAGTCTCCTTCTCACCATTAGCTTTGACGCCTTGGATCTTGAAACTGCCATCGGATTGTTCTTCCAAATAGACATAGGTGGCCTTCTTCTTGGGGGGCAGAGCAGCAGGGGCAGGTGTGGCCTTTGGCTTTGAACTCAAGCCCTCAATTTCATAGCCATCGGGAATGAGGCCACGTTTGGCCAACTCCTCCAAGCTGGGTGGCTCATCTGAGTCAGAGGTAATCACTGCCGAACTGGCAATGCTGTTGGCTCCATTGGTCACGCCTTGAATATCGCCAGCTCCACCGCCATAAAGAGCCGCCAGGCTGGACAAGTCCACACCGCCGGGCAATGATCCAGTTGGCAGTGTATCGGACTCTTGTGGATCTGGAGAACGTAGAATTTGTACCTTGCCACCGCCAGGCAGCTCCAAGTCCTTGCTCTTAGTGGGCGCAATGTCGCTAAGGCTCAATTTGGCTTCACCACCACCCAAAGCCTGTTGGGCTAGAAGTGTTTGCAATTGCTCTTGGGAATAGGCCTTTTGCCCTTGAACCAAATTGGGATCTGTGGTACGAATAACTTGCACTCTCTGACCATTGGGTAAAACTAAATCCATTTCATCGTAGGTCTTATTGCCAGTAAGCGGTTGCTGGGGATTCTCGGATAAGGCAGCTTTTAGTTGCTTCAACAGATCATCGCGGGCAAAGGTCTTGACAGGTTTCTTCTGAGATGATTTTGGCCCAGGGTATTTGCTGAGTTCCGACTTGACTTGGGCATAGATATTCTTTTTGGGTGTTGTAGTGGCTTCGGTAGTTGTTGTTGTAGTTGTTGTTGTCGTCGTTGTGGGATGTTCTTTGTAATATTGCTGCAAGGCATTACTGAACTGATTATATTCAGTTGGATGGGCCACAGGACGTCCTCTTATATACTGATTAGGATTGTAGTTGCCTCCATTATGTTGTGTTATTATGGTAGGAAGTACATGAGTCTTGATCTGATGCTGTTTAATTAGAAAATCTTCATGTTGCTGACGCACTTTATGCTGAGATTTCTCATACTGTTTGGCCACAAATTGTTCATGCTTCTGGATGAGTTTCTGTTTATATTCCTGATCGGCAGATTGGGCAGTTGATGGAGCTGGAGCATTTACAAACTGATGCTGGAATTGGGTTTGGGGTGGCTGTTGTTGTTGTTGTTGCTGGTAAGTCTCTCTGGATGGTTGAGCTGGGAAAGCTGTGGACTGAAGGTTGCCAAAAATTGGGGGCACCGGTAGTCCCAGTTGGGGTGTAAGCTGATATTGTTGCTGCTGCTGCTGCTGCTGCTGTTGCTGCTGATTGCTTGGCTGCTGTTGGTAGACAAATTGAGGCTGTTGTTGCTGCTGCTGTGGGGTCAAAGTCTGGAATGTTGGCACTGGAGCCTGACTGGGCAATTTCTGAGTAGTCTGGGGCAGAATGGGCGAGTTAAATTGCTGTGGCTGCTGGAAGCCAAACTGAGCTTGTTGCTGCTGAAGTTGCTGCTGATACGAGGGTTGTGGTGGAAAAGCAGTTGATTGTAGTCGGTTATCTGTGAGTAAAAAATAACGAAACTTTATTTGATTTGCTTACAAAAAACAAGGACAATGTTCTAAGCTTACCATATTGTTTTGGTCGCTGAGATAATTGCTGCTGTTGCTGATGTTGCTGTTGCTGGTTACCGGCAAAGTTACGCAAATCCAAAAAGTTTTGATGATGAAGATCTAGATTGCCGCCAGCCTGTTGTTGTTGTGGCAGTTGCTGCTGCTGCTGTTGCGGCGGCTGCTGTGGAAACTGAGGAGCTGTTTGCAATTGATTTTGCGTAGAACGCTGAAATTGCTGATTGCTTTGAGGTTGATGTGGCTGCTGCTGTTGCTGTGGGAACTGGCCAAAACGATGTTGCTGCTGCTGCTGCTGCTGCTGCTGCAGATGTTGATGATGAGCATGCTGTTGTTGCTGTACCTGCTGACGATGTGGAATCGGCAATTCAACACCAGCCTGAACAAAGTTCTGTTGATTATATTGTTGCAGATTCAGTTGACGGCGATTCGAATTGTGAAAGGGCGGCTAAAAGGATAATCGAAAGACAAGAAAGTTAGTCAACCAGTTTCCATCAAATAAACTGTAATAAGTAAGACATTGCATCATTGCAAAACAAAAATGGCAAAAGAAAACCAGATGCATAGTCTGGTTTTTCTCTTACACTTGGCTATTGAATTCACATTTCAAATATTTCCCTCACCATATGGCCAAAAATAGATATGAACCAGTTTTCAAACTGTTTGCTGTCTGTTCCATTTTTCACTTTTTAGTTGCTTTAATGGGAAAAACTAGATTTCGTTGCGTCTTGACATGGGTTACATAGATTGTGGCAGATTGAGGGGTCCTTGCCATTGAGTTAGGTTAGTTGGTCAAGTTGAAGTGAATGTGCAACTAGTAACAGTAACTAAACTTGTACAATTTCGTTTTGACTTTCAGCTGATTATTTAATATCTTTTCAGAGATCATCATCTACCGCTTTAACTTGGATCTTTACAAAATTTTGAATAAATAATGACAAGTTTATTTCTTCTTTGGCTTGGCTTCCTCTTAAAATTAAAGTCACAATTGTAGCCCGTTTTCCTTTGTTTGTCATTATTCCATGGATCTCACAGTGTGACCTGCTTATACAATAACAAATCCCAATCCCCCATGCCAATCTCTAAAAGACAGAGCCCATATCCCCCCCAAAACTCTACTCAAATATGTTCGTCATACAAAAATTCGGACATCATCCGCCAGAAATTGCCGTTAGTTATACAACAACAACAACAACAACATGTATTCCAATATGTGTGTGTTTTTTTTTTGTTTGGTGTTGTTTGGTTTATGACTAAACTGCTGTATGTATAATTTAATTGCCAGGTCCATAAATCTTTTCGATGCCAGTTTGTGTCTGATATTCCCTAACCTATCCGACTTCCATCAAACCACGCCAGTAAAACTCTTTCTTTTGGCATGGTAATTATGTTGTTGCCACTAATGATGCGGCTCATCATCGTGATGACGATGCTGCTGCTGCCACTGGGCTGAAGAGATGAGGCTTATGATGATGCCGTCAATGTTGTCAGTGGGGCGTATTATTATGCAATCGCTATTGTAAAGAAATTATTCAAGTTGCTACAGCTCAGTTCAAGCAACTCACTGCAATTACTGTTTCAACTGTTCGACTATTCGAGTGTGTTGCATTCAGTATTAGGATTTAGTGGGTTAGTTGAATATAAAAGAAAAACCTAGTAAAAAAGCCCAGAAACGAAAATTGCAAACAAACAGATAAATATAATGAAGCATACAAAAAGAATTCTTAGATCGTAACAAAGCCATCAATTTAATCTAAGTGCTAGTTACAACTTCTAAGTGACTAAGACATACCCATTTAAATATCATGTAGTTAACTTGTCGACTCCACACCCCATCTAGTACCTTTCAATGTCTTTCAAAGCTAAAAATTAGCCAAATTCATATGTTGAACAAGGTCAATCAATGGTCTGGCCCAAATACCTCACACAACACACTCAAGAGCATCAAAATGCGACAAAAACCTTAACACTTCGCATCAATTGCAATTGAAGTGTCTTCAATTCAAGTGACAGTCCATGAAAATGAGTAGACAAACAAATAATAATAATCAATGGCTTTGAAGGAAATACGAAATATATTTCAAAGGTCTATTCCATTATAACCAAGAGCATATACAACATAGACAAAGAAAACGGAAAAGAAAAAAGCGGCTAAAAATTATGATGAAAGACCAACAAAAACAGTTTGCCAAAAAAGATGAGTACGCAAAAGGGCGTGATTTTATTTCTTTATTGCCATTTTTTTAAACCCATTTTTTTTTGGAAGAGGCTGTCAATGAAAATTTCACAGCGAAATAAAGTTATGAAATTTTTATGCCATTTCTTTCGTTGGTTAATGTAAATCTTTTTGGCTTGAGCAAGGTCTGGCCAACGAAAGCGAATTCTTTTAATTGTATTTGCTTTTGCGTAGCTCTTAAGACTTGACGCTACTGTCCATCAACATCAAAGTTAAACAAATAAATTTTGTTGGTTTTTGCTTTTGTGGGCGCCACCAAAATCGCTTTGGACTCCTACTCAAGGCAAGGCAAGGCTAGGCAAGCTTGAGACAAAGATACAGATACTTAGATAAAGATATAGCTACAGCCTCAAGACACGCGATTCGCATTCATCGGTTGCTGCGTGAGGCATATTTATTGAATTGGAAAGTAAAAATTGCATTGCATATTTAAATTTATTTTTAACAATTTAATACAATTTTTTATTATATTCATCTTCTTTTTTACGTTTTTTATTTTTCTTATGTTCGCTTAGCACGCAATTTGCAATAATTATTGGGGATTTTTGACTTGAAAATATTATTATTTTGTTTAGATATAATTGTTTTGATTGAGTTTTTGAAAGTATGTTGAGGCTAGCAAATTGAGTTATTTGTTTTCTTATTTTCCAGACGATCAGTGAAGGCCAGTTTTAGTGGTTATAGAAGGAGAGGATAGCTTAGGGTATTCGTAAGTTGAAATAATATATGGAAACGAGCAAAAATATATTTTAAACTATGCTGAAATATTGGCTTCGAACTTGGATTTTTCCAGCTAATAATTATAAAAAATTACCATTAAATCAATAAATGTCTTTTTAACTCTTAAACTGTCCTTTTTTTATTAAGCAAAATTAATGCGACTTTTCTTGTAAAAAAGATTTGTAGGTAATTATTTATAAATAGGTTTGCTTTTACGTTTTTTTTTAATAGGCATTTAAAATATTTTACTATTATTTTATGCAGTTTTTTTTATTTCTCCACTTTTGTTGTGTGCTTATTCAAATTTAATGCCAATTACAGGCAACAACCGAATATTATAACTAAAAAAAGGCATATCTCATCTTATTTTGGAAGAGGCATTGCAATTAGCCAAATGAATATGTTAATTACTACTAACTGAAACAACCAGAAGCAACAACTGACCCATTAATACGGATTTTCGCATGCAACTACCATTAAAGATGTGGGTTTATTTAAATTACAATTGAGTTAAGTTTGGGTTTTAGTATCTTTCAGATACAAGATGCTAATGATATAATAAATCTTTTTGTGGCTCGTTAAAAGTGTCGGAGTATGTCAAATTAAAGAGCTATGCGTTGAGATTTTAACAAAATGTCCCCCAAAGTGCAAGTAGAGTGTGAAGTATTCACTTTCAGTCAAAGAGGAAGATAATGATGAGAGGTGGAAGGCAACAGGAAGCTAAACAAAACACGAAGTGTGCAACTTTTGCCATTGGCAGTTTTACACAATTTTCAAAACAACAAAAAAATTTAATTTAATTTATTTTTGTATGCCATTTTGTAATTTTAATGCATTAAGTCGTTGTATTTTTTTGTGGATTTTCAAGTAGATTATGCAATCTTTGTTGCAAATGATGAGATGCAGTTAGCCATCTTATTAAATGTTTAACAACTAAGCAAAACAAAAATTTCAGGATGATCAAACAACATTTTTTGTTTGCCACTAAGATGAGAAATGGCTTTTGCTTACTAAGGCTTAAAGTCATATCAAACACATTCAAGTTGCAACAATTTGTAGGACTATTAAACCTTAGGCAATTGTTTCAAATATTTATCTCATCTCATATATTAAATTTCAGTTTTTTTTTTTGTTTTACTCCTCTCAAATGATTCGCTCATAATCATTTAGATCTCATCTACGAGTATTACACAAAAAAAAAAAAAACAAAACAAGCTAAAACATTTGTAAATGATGCCCAATTGTTCAATGCTTGTTATTCCAGACAAATCGCGCTAATTTTTTAACAATTTAACCATCGTTGTGAGGTAAGGAAATGATAATATCTAACAAGAGTTGACCAAGTTTCTTTTTAGGTCTTGTTGATTTCTGTTTTGTTTGGGGCGATTGTTAAATAACATTTGTTTATTTTTGGATTGCAACTTCTTTTCTTTTTTTCTTCTTTAATGTATAGGTAACTAGTTAATGTTTTTTGTTTCTTATGTGAGTGTAGGCGAAGCTCCGCTTGAGGCAATTTCTAATTTATTTTTCAGTTAATTACACAATTTTATGTAAATTTCTCTTTTCTGTGGATTAGAGGGGTAAGCATTCTTTGGGCTAATTACCAATTTGCCTGGCAATTAACATGAAATGGAATCTCCTCGCTTTGCACAAAATTGCAATCAAGCAATCGTCCAAAGTGAAAGGGAATTGCCAAATGTTTTAAAAGATTGACCAACTAAACCAAAAGCCAAACAGCACTCCAAAACGAAGCCATCAAATGGTTAATATGCACCATGTGGTAACTGTCAAGTCGCAGCTAACCAGTTCTCAAGTATTAGATCTGTGAATTTGCTTGGCTAGTTTTTTTAACTGAATTTAGCTAAAAGTATTTAAATTTTTCTTACAATCGATAAGTTCGATTTTGCAATAGTATGGGCACGATTTCCCAAAAGATTTCAGCTCAATTGAGTCATTGAAAATGAGGATAAAGTGATCGTTTAATATTATTGGCACACAATAGACGAATAATGCAAAGCAAAAGATGTTAAAACTGAAAGTAAATGTCTATTTTTTTGAAAAGATGTATTATAAATATGATGAGCTTGATAAAGAGACGTCGAATCGGAATATTATGCTTTTGTGATATATGAGTTTTTGTATTTTTATGGTGCAAGGTCATGTTAAATCGAATTTTATTTGCAAAATAATATCAAATAGAAAGGAAATTTTCTGGATTGAAGGCGAAGACTTTACGCAAATTAATAAGATTAAAGATTGTACGAAATTAAGACATGTTGATACTTTTCTTAATGTATTTAAATCGTACGGATTGGCTCATATCAGAATTTTCAACTAATTGCCACTTTTTTATTGTTTTTGAAGAGGCTTAGTTTCATTTCATTGAATATATTCATTGAAATAATGTGCAATTTTAATGTTATTTTATTTTCTAAGTATAAAAAAAACATTTAAGCTGTTTTTAAAAAGAAAAACTCCACAATATGGTTTAAGCGGAAGCTGGACAAAAATGGCATTCCATTAATAGTCCATTAATAAAAGATTCATTGCATACTTATTCATTAAAAATTTAAACCAATTTGTATTAAAGTCATACAACTATAACTAATGACGCAGGTTCATGCCTTGTTAACACATTTTAAGTAAACAAAAATTGACATTTAAGTGGCCTAGTTGTATCACACTTGCCATAATGATTTATTTCATCTTGTCAGGTCTAATTCCCACAGCACCGCAAAAACAAAAACACTTGGACATAAAACTGCCAAAAAAAAAAAAAATAATGGTAAACGCTTGTAACAACCTTGAGACGTCACCGAATTACCAAAAAAAGAAATCATCAATTGGCCAGCAAAAACTAACTAACATCAACTAGGTACAACCAAGTCACAGAGGCCATAGGGGCAACCATGGATGATGATAAAGACGGAAAAAAATCTAGTGCAAGAGACTTAAAGGCAAATGCTGAGACAGGAAATTTAAAAACGGGGCCACCGAATTCCGTTGCCATTGGCCACATTGACAACATGGCCGAAAAAAAAACCACAACTCAAGTTGCGCAAGTTGCTTTTGAAGAATTTATCGTGAGCCTCATTCACTCATTCACCACTTGGGTAACTTTTAATTAAGCCAACTTGGAGATTTTTTTTTTACTATTTTTGTTTTTGATTTGAACTATTAAATTCTAATTAACATAAACAACATAAATGCTTAGCTAAACTGTCAGACAAATCACTTTCACTGCTCAAGAGAAGCAAAACCAAAAACAAAACCAAGACCAAAAAACAAAAAAAAAAGCGAAACAAAACGAAACCAAAACTGATACAGAAAAGAAATTTACAAAATTTTCGCTTTCATTTCATGCTTCTTCTGCATCTTCTGCCTCTCCATCTTCGTCTATGTGATGTGAAATCAATTATGAGTTATTAACAAATTAGCCGGTTAACTTTAGTCATGTAACTGACAGCTACTTTGATACATCTGATCATCAGCAGTGTGGAGATTAAGTTACGCCTTCTACAAACGATAGAAAATTTCAAATATTCCTATTCCACACTCACTCGAAAATCGGTTGTAAACTGGTTTCACTCTCTTTCTTTTTTTTGCCGCCTTCTACCTGTCCGTCTGCACAGGTATCTCACGCCCGGATCTACTCTCATTAGCATAATACCAAGTCAATTTGATTTGACAAGCCAAAGGCATTTTTTGACTAATATGCCAAACGTTGTCGTAATCAAGTTGGTCAAATATGTAATTCCAACAGAGAGAGAGAGACAAAGAGATAGGGAGAGAGAGGAAACACAAAAATTTAAGTCTGTGTTATGGAACTTTCTTTGTTTTGCCTGATGTTTCTGACTTTGTCGATTAATGGACAAAAATGTATCATGTAGTAAATAAAGGCAAAAAGGTTGTTGCTTGTTCATGATTTATATTGATTCCGATGGGAGGGATTAGGTACACATGTATATGACATAACGTTGTAAATGTAAATGCATGATTTATAGCCGCATTATAATGTTTATATATAATAAAATTATTAGCCAAAAACTTTAAGAAAGTTATGTATATACCCAATTCAATTTAGTTTTAGAATTTATTATCAAATAAAGCCATAGCGTAAGAAATACAATGCAAATCTTGTTTTTTACAAGTTGCATTTTGATGTAGGAAAAAACCCCAATTAATTTATAGACTAGATACAAGCCACTTGATTTAATGTTTAATTTCGATATTTGGTTAAAATGAAATCCAATTAAATTTATTCATTAAATTTAGCTTCAGCTAAGCACTTGGTTTAATTGAGTTTCAATAGTTCAAAGAGTTTTATAAGTTTCCCTATTAACATATTTAAGATACCTCAGACTAAATTAAATAAATGTAATAAAATACTAAACGTTATTTCAGTGAACTAATAACCAATAATTATAATATTTTGTGGCATCTTAAGACTGTGAATGGAACCTTGTCTCGATTAGGTTAAAACCCAAAATAATTTTTTTCGAATTCCCAAGCTAGACAAAAAAGTTTAATTCGACTATCGAATTTTTTTTTTCTAAAATAGTATATAGCAACATTTTATCTTAATAGCCTTTTAGATATGTAATGAGAAATTTTTGTTTTGTATTCTACTATTTCATAGCAGCATGAAATCATATATATATATTTTTTTTAAATTAAAAATTAACTAAAATCTTTATTAAATTTATAGTAATTTGTTTCTATTTTCTTCGGATATATTTAAACTCAAAATGGATTCAAATATTTTTAGCATTATCTACATTATAATTTATTCGACCTTGGCAATATTTAATACCAAGCATTGAGCTCAATTACTTGAAATATTAAGTTATACACAAATTTATAGCACTCTTTATGATTAATACTTTATTCACTCTATGCTGATGGCCGCTGGGTTTTTTTTTCGCACTTTTGATCAGTCACTGGGCAAAGACGCCAACATTCAAATTGTCAATCAATTGACACTTTCGATCAACTTCACTTGCTATCTCCGACCTGATGTGGGTCGTCGTGTTGGCATTTAATGACAACCACAAGAGCACCTGTCCACCACAAGCCCCAACCCCCAACCCCACACCCAAACCCAAACCCTAGGCGCAGGCGCATTGATTGTCTTTGGCATTTAACAACAAGCGAACAAAAAAAAAAGGTAGAAAAGAAAAAAAAACGAAAGCGTTTTTATATGCGCCATGCCATTGCCATGAATAGCAACAAATGCTCGAACGTGAAATTAACATGTTGCATACACAACAGAAAGAAAGAAAGAAAGAAAGAGAGACAGAGAAGCAGAGAGTAGAGGAAAATATGCTGGAAAAATATGACAAAAACAAAAAATAAAAAAAAAACCCTAAGACTCTTGGGGTTCAGTGGCTTTTGGGTTTGGGATTGACTCTGCTATGCATGTTGATTGATGATTGATTGATGTTTTCACCAGAGAAAACTGATTTTTTTTCTCCCTTAACGTCTTATGACTTAAGGAAAAACTAAAGATGCTGAGGCATGACACAACAACTAAAAAATTTTTTGAAAAAAGGCTAACCAACAAAGGTTAGCTTGGGTAAGGTTAGGTTAATATAGGATGAAAAAAAATTGATTGTAAAGAGTTTTTTGTTATTAGCTAAACTCAATGAGTATTATGATTTGTTGTTAGGCATTACAATGTATGGAAAGAAACTTTGTTAATAAATATTATTTAGAAAGATGAGAGATGATTCCTCATGGTAAAGCGACTAAACTTTGGTTTGAAGGTGAATTGGTCTGAGCCATTTGACTTTACCTATGTCAACTTAATGAATAGTTATCATTTCTATGTGGTGATAATATGACATGTCCAAGAAATCCAAGAATTTGTTTGGAATTGGAGTTTATTTGTTTTTCAACGTTGAATGTTTGATATATATATAAAAGCTTCAATACAGTTCATTAATTAGCTTTAAATGTTGGGAAAGGGTAAAAAAAAAATTGAGCAAAGTTTAATTTTATAAGAGGCATGCACTTTAAAAAATCATAAGTAGGATTTACTATTAATATTTAGCAAATATTTAATCATTTAAACAATATGTGAATTTTAATTAATGTCCCTACACTAGACGTATTATAAATTCTGTATATAAACACTGAGAGAAAAGTATCAGGACATTACAACACCAATAAATAACTGTTAGAAAACACTTTTTTGAAAAGGGAAGTCTCTTAATTTCATTAACCTATATATATCCAGGTTATTTGATTCATTAAGCCCAAAAAGCAATATAAACTAATACCCACAAGTCAAACACTCCCCAAAAGTTTCTTATATACATTCGAAAACCACTGACTAAATTAAAATCACATTACTAACCAAGTATAACTTTACGCTTTAGATATCTCTTGCAATGCCACATTAAATTTGCTACTTATATGTATTTCTTTTTGTAATGCATTAATTATATGGTATTAGCATTACTCCAGCATAGTTTTCGAGTTGAAGGCTCTCAGACATGCAATTGCATTGCTATCATCCTACAGTCCCCCCTCACACTTCTCTCCACCCCGCTTGGCCATATCATTTGTCAGAAGGCGATGCCATTGTTTTCGGAATGGCAAAGAAGGGGAAAACTTTTTTGTTTGTTTTCGAATTCATAATTTATGGGTTAGCAGTGCTCTACAACAACCAAAAAACAAAAAGAAAAAGAAAAGAAAAGTCAGCAGTTTGAATGAGTCGAAAGTGAAGTTCTTTTTAATTTTAATTACATTTACCTAATCATTTGGCTTTTTGTGGCTAAACAATTAAGTCATTTCGTAGATTATATCGGTTCTCTAGGCTGGATTTCAGAGTTTGAGTATGGGTAAGGTCTTGCTTGAAATTCGCCAAATGCTGGAAATGGTTTTCTCGGTTTTAGTTGAGTCTGGTCTCGTGTCTGTATTTGTGGTCACGCAAAGCTTTCTCAGAAAAACGAAAAAAAAAACAAAAAATAATGTAAAGCTTCATGCAAATTAAATACATTGGCTTGTGTCGCGGTAGCAGGTCTCTAGGGGTCCGGGTTTGAGTCCGACAAATGTTTTAGATTGCCGCCAAAAAGCTTGCCCAGTGAAGTCAGTAAACTGTAAACTTGGTTGCAGTTCGTGACAATATTCAGCAATTACCCTTCGTCTCTCGTCTCTCTTCACTGCAATCCTTCTGCCTGCCAGTTGGCAAAATTGTTGACCATTGTTTTGGTCGGTTAGTAACCTCCGTGTGTTTGGAATTGTGAAATGTATTAACACATACATATGTATATGTGTGAACGCATGGGCAATAGTTCTTTGATTATTCAGTTATTTGGATATTCCACTCACTCAAATATTTCGCATATCTTTACTTCTTGCTGGCTGGCCCATTAAAATTTCTTTGAAATCGAAAGCAAGAAAAAATTGTTGTTGATTTTTCCTTTGCATGCCTAACTGATGCACTCAAATGAACAGAAAAAAAATATATATGTATGTATATAAAGGGAAAAAATGTTAACAACAAAAAAGACCGCAAAACAAATTAAAATTTATTATTTGCAACAAAACGAAACACTTTGAAATGAAATTGCAACTCTGAATACTTTTGCGGTGCAGCAAATTCAGCCAAGCCAAGCGAAAAGTGTTTTCCATTTTTGTTGCTGTTTTGTTGTTTTTACGCCATTCCAAAAGGAAAACTGAAAGTGCCAGACTCTTAGCTCCTCCAAGGCGGGGAGTGGGGCAATGAAGGCTTTGGGGCTATTCGGTCGGTCGCCAGCGATAATGTGGCATGAAGATGCCCGCCGCACTCTAGTGTGAAGTGGGTTGGCTGCATCAACTTCGTATGCATAAGCCAGCGAGTGGTTGGATGGGTGAGGGCCTCCCTGACAGGTGCTAAAGAGATTCCCAAATTTGTGGGGTACTTTGACTTTGGAGTAGCCATAAAAAAAAGGGGCATGCCTAGGGGCCGGCCAAACGCAATTGCATCAGAGGTGAGTAAATAGCCAAAATTGAAGTGGTAAGCTGAAGATGCGGAAAACACGTTATGCGAAAACAAAATTATGAAAGAGTTCGTCAGAGCAGCTGCTGATAAATCGGAACTAAATTTAAATGCTTTTGTTTCAATCAAAAATTTAAATAAACTTCTTTGATATTTAATATGCAAACCTCAATTGATCACAATTAAAATTAAAGTTCATTCTTTGTGAAATTAAAATTATATATAAATTTTATGACTCTTTTTTGAAAGCAAAAAGCCATGAGCTTGGAACATATTTAATATTTTCAATTAAAAATTCTGGATCTTTTGATAATTGATATACCATTCCAAAGGGCTTGCCTAGTATATATTGCCTGTGTATAATTTAAGTTAACTATCTGATAGTTAATACCAAAAACAGTTAACCTAGTAAACGGAAATTTTCTAATAAATTTGGATTTAAATGAAGATTCATTGCTCTTTAGTTTGATTTAAAATTACTTTGATAGCAGCAAATTTATTGTTTTAATCAGCCAATTCCTTTTGACTTTAGATAAATATTTCCTTAAAAACGAAATCGAAACTCAAAAACTACATAAAAGTCAATGAGGATTTAACTATATTGTTTGATCTATATATTAGACTCGGTTTCCACTTTTGATTCCTAACAAAATTGTTTGATCACGATATTATTATTCAAATTATTTTTATTCAAAATAAATTTCTCTGCTTATTTCGCTGTCCAATAGTTAGCTTTTTAGTCAGAATTTCATTTTAAAAATATTTGCTTACATTTTCTAATTCCAAAGTATTTTGTAATGTTTCCTAATAATTGGATATAAACAAAATGCAGGCCTGTTCCCGTTTTCGATTCCGAAGAAATTTAACTTCAAATCCCTAGATTTTTGTCAATACATCACCTCAAAAATATTTAAATTTCCGTTTATGATTCGTAAATTTTCGTATTAAATTTCTAAAAGTCATTTAAATATAAATATACAAGGCAGACAACTTTTCATTACAATAAATTCTAAATTCCCAAAAACAAATTATTTAACTATCTCTTAGTAAACCACAAATATTTCATTTGCATAATTCACACGATGAAAGCATTTTTTGAATTTTAAAATCAATTTGTTTATTGCATCAGCATGTAGTAAAAGCCACAAAAATGTCATTAATTGAAAATGTTTTTGAAAAACGCAAAACCAAAAACCTAAAGTGCAAAAAAAGAAAAAACCAAATCAAATGAACAAGTTTCAAAATAATTTAACTCCCACTTCGGCAGTGGCAGAAGGCGAAACAGGCGAAGAAAAACAAATTATGCAACTTGCAACTCGTTGGCCTGGCTTGCAACATCCCAACGGCAACAGCAGCAACAACAACAACAACAACAGTTGGAGATTCCCGCCTCGTTTAAATCTTGTTTTTTTGGGAACTCGATGCCAGGCAAATACACAAACGCTTCTTCATTTTCGCGCAATAAACTTTTCACCCAAACAGACCACAATAACAGCAACAACAAAAACGAAAGTGCATCAGCCCAGGCGAGCAGCAGTCAGACGGAGAGACAGACCAACAGACAGACAGTCAAAGCAAACGACCATAACCAGTTGCCCAGTTTTGTGTGAACTCTCCTCTTGGGCTTGGCTATTGCATTACGTGGATGCCTCGACGGAGGATCGTTTGACTTTTTGGCCATATTTGCCATACGATTGCTAAGAAGAAGAAGAAGACGAAGATGCAACTAAAAAGCAACAACAACAACAACAACAACTTTAAGGAAAAAACCCGTTCCATGCGGCGTATGAGTAATGCGGAAGTTGACACTTGTCTGGTTACGGATTGGTTGGATGCACCACCATCATGATGTTGCTAGTTGGTGGGTGAAAATTGTCATTTTGCCTTGATATATTTACTGCATAGTACGAGCAGAAAGACAACTAATTGCAGCATACATCAGCCAACAACTGAACAATTCCTATAAAACATAATTTGTAATTAACTAAATTTGTTCAGAAACGAAAAAAAAAAAATAGAAGAAACTATGACAAAATAAGTTTTGTTGCCCAAACGATTTTTAATGACCTGGAAGACGATGATTCAACTGTCGCGTTGCCTGTCAATAGGCAGCGATGAATTATGTTCCAGGCCCTTTTATACTTTCTTTTTCGTTGTCTTTGAAGACTAAAAAATGTGAAATTTTTTTCGTATACCTTTCGATTAATGGCAAAAACAAAACAAGGAAAAACAAATAACTTGCAGCATTTTGTATAATGACTTAATAATTGAAGATATTTAACGAAAGGGGGAAGCATCTCATCTTCCTTAGATCACTTGATTTGTTGTTGCTTTTTTCTTTCATTGCTTCTCTTTTGGTTAATCAAATGAATCCACTCGAAAATGAAATTGATTTAATGCCCTAACCAGTTGGTGGCCACTTTTTTTTTTGGTCTCTATTGCCCTTTCTCATTATCCAACACAAAAAAGCCAATCAAACGAAATCGCATCAAAGCGTTGAAAGAGGGAAGGTGATTAGCGTTCAATTATTTTATTTGTCTTGACTATGGCTAACTGAATGGCAGCAACAGCAATGGCTAAAACCAATTCGATTTACTTATTTGATTTTGTGGCGCCAGTTTAGGGCCAATTGAAGTGCTATAATGATACATGATTAGCTCTATATGAGTGGCTATGCAGACTGTTCGGCAACTTTCATTTTTCAAGCGCCCCACAAAGGTCCATTAACAAGTTGTCACTTTACCAAATAAACAGAGACGGCTAGAGGAAAAAGAAAAAGACCTAGAGAGAGAGAGGGAGAGGGCCAGACTATATACTGGAATATCTTTCAGATAAATATGCAACCGAAAAAAAAATAAAACAAAACAACAAAATATTTATAAAGATCTCTCGATTGACCCACTTTCCACCTGCCAACGAAAACCGAAGCAGAACCTCCAATGAGATGAAGTCGCAAAAAATACAACAGCAACAACAACAGTAACAATAACAACAACAGCATTAACAGAAAATGAAAAGAAATTACAATGAAAGAGCACAACAGACAGATAGGGCTGGGCCGCCAATCTCTGTCAAAAAGATACAACAAATTATGGCCAACACGTTTTGAACGTTTTGAATGGCTCAGTCTCAGTTGATTTAAATCTCATATTAATCATTCGATGATAAACATTTTACAATAAATTATAATATCTTTAATCCCTCACACTACTGGTAGCTTAACTGACTACATTTTATATAATTTCGAATGTTTCTAGTAATGATTATACAATAATTGGAAAATCAGGAAAATTAACACTTGAGTGTTAAGTATTAAAGTAATCCATCAATGGCACGTTATCGGTAGTTTCTGCAAGTCAATATTTGGAGAAAATATTTCAACTCTTTGTTATGATTTCAATGAACTGGTCACTACCTTTAATTTGTCAGCTATCACTTTATGTAATCAAAGCCTGAGTATATACGGAATTTGCTGGTAATTATTATTATTTGTATTAACATGTAAACAGTTTACCTTTGGTGTAAAATATTATATTTTAAATACCAAAATATTATTTTAACAAATTTTATTCTAAGGTGATTGTAAAGGGTTTGAGAAGATTAAACAAATTTTGCTACTTTTTTCTAAACAAACTGAAGCTTATTGCCCTAGAATCTTTATCTAAAAATATTATTTTTAAAAATATTGTTAAGCAATTTGAAACTAGTTTCTTTGTATTTACTAAAAAAATATGAAATTTTCAAACAAAAAATTTCAACAAAAAAATTACTATTATTAAATTAACTATTTGTAAGAAATGTAAGTTTTTAAAGAAATTTTGTAATATTTTGTTAAAATAGTTTTGTTTTTGTTTACATTTTAAGCGTTTTAAGGCTGCTATTGAATACTTTCCTTGCAGTTTTAGGTAAATTAGTTGGTCAGTAACATTTGATTAAGCCAACTAAACTTCCGCGTTGAAATCTTTGTGGATGGAAATACTTTCAGTCTAAGCCGTTGGGCATAGTTGGTAGTGCTTTTAAGATATAATTGGGTTGATAGTTTACAACTATATCCTATACCGTTATTTATTAATATTATTTAAGAGTAATTCTTTTAATCAAAGATGTTAACTAAACTAGACAAATTGTATTGTTTTAAGTAAGACATTTGATATACTTCCGCATGCCATAAGAACTTAAAGTGATAAATCACTGGTCAATCTAGTAAAAGCAAATTTATTACCCAAACTTGGTAATAATATTTAAAAATTGTTATTGATTAATTGGTTGTCAACAAATTTCTATAATATAGATCACAAATCAGACTTTTTGCTTAACGAAAAAAGTTTACTTCTCTGGTCAAGAATATAGATTAAATTTTGTACAGAATTTATTAACCAAAATTTAAAATCAATGCTAAACTTGGCCAAGCTAGACCCAAGGCATCAGAATTTAAGATCTAAGGAATCACAATTTCGAAAATATTACAAGAAAATAGATTTAACTTAATAAAAAACTTTATTAATTAAAATTTGTAACCAACATAAAATATGTCGAAGAAGAGAAGGAGGCATAAGGAAGGAACCAAAAACCCGAGTTTATATATTGAAATATTGAAATCATAAATCAGTTAGTTGCCATGTTACACATTTTGAATGCACAATTGAAACTGATCCATATCTTTGGCTCGATATTGCCATTGTCCTTAACCTTTTCTCACTGCTGTTGAAATTTCCTTTTTCTTTTTCAGCTCTTGCACAACTTTTGTCTTACGAAGAAAAACGTGTTGTTGTTGCCGCTTCATCTATCCTCTATTGATATAGAGTTTTGCAAGATTTTTTGCTTTTTAAAAGGCAATGGCCTTCCTATTACATACAAAAAAACAATAAACAAAAAAAAAAAAAATTAAAGAAACCATCATCATCATCTTCCTTTTGTCTGAACAGGAACTGGTTGCAACCAGGCAGAGTCAGAGACTTGGCTATTGCTTTTATATATATATATATATATTAACTATTTCTTAATTTCAGCTTTTATTATTTCTGCAGTCGTGTAAACACAAAATTGCTGCCACTACAACATCTGCTACAACTGTTGGGCCCAAACGTCCAGCAGCAGCTTCAATTCATTGCGCCAAGTCAAACCAAACCATGCCAAGACAAAAAAAAACACACTCAACCGAATCCGCATCCCGAGAGTAACAACAATTTGCTGTCATCGAACATGTTCAGTGGGCATACTCATTGTTGTTGTTTTAATTTTTTAATTTTTGCCATTTTATTTAAATTTTTTTTTTTTTTTATGTTGGGTTTCTTGCTTTGCTTTCACTTTTGTTTGGGGCCGCAAAAATATTTATGAAGATGCACGAAGTCAAAAGAGGAAAAGAATTAAGAAAATTAAGTAACAAGTTATTGAGTTCCCTGTGGAGCCCTTAGGGGGTTTGGCATTTATTTAAATCGAGCAATGTGAATGGATAAATATACCTTTGAATATATATATTTTTGAAAACGATGTCTTCCTTGAAATAAAACCATTAAATTATCCCTCCTAGGTATGAATTCTTTTTAGGAAAGATCGACTATTATTTCCATAAATTTCTGGTAATAATCTGTTAAAGCTTTATTAAAGTGGAGTAAAAGAAAACTTCCACAGAAAGATTAAATATTTTTAGTTAATCAGATTTTGTTTTTTTCTAAGATGTTTCTATTAATGAAAATGCAAGCTCAATCAAAATTTTCATAAGAAAAATTTTTAAATATGTTTAAACTCTCAATTTCTTGTGAATCAATGAATTTATTTTGAAAAATCAAAACTGAATTTAATCAAAACTTGTGGTCAATAAATCTTACTAATTTATAAGATTTTTATTTTGAAAAATATTTATTTATTTAAAAAGTTTCTAAGATTTCATCGGTAATTTTTTAAGATTATTAAATTGTGAAGAATTTTTAAATATGTATCAAGTGCTAAAATATTAAGATCAACTATATTTAAAATTTTTAAAAATAAAACTTCCTATGACTTGCAATTTTCTTAAGGTTTTTGGTTTTATTTTCTTTGTGATATATTTCTTTGTGCTTTTTTTTTACTTTTGTTGTGTATGGCCTTTCTTTTGTGTGATTTCTTGACCAGTCCAAGTGAACAGGTTTATAATCTAAACGTTGTCTCATACCATTATGACTTTTACTCTCGGCTTCCTTTGCATCTTCATTTAATCACAATATACAAGACTGGGTATATACATATATATATGTATGTTTGTATGGAGGCATATATATAAAAAAAATATTTTTGTGAAAAGGGAAAGTTCATTGAGGCGTTGAAAATCATTTTCGTTTGCAGTTACAATTAATATGAAAATTTTATCGCTGACTTAAACAAAAATATTTTGAATAATTGAATTGTTAAATAGTCCCCCCACTGGGCAACTTTACCAACCTCCCCCCCCCCACCTTTGGTAAATATGTAAAGAAAGTCTTACGCAAGTCTAGGGAATTTTTTGTAGGTAGTTGCATATTTGAGTTTGAGAAACTTGTCTAACCAAATTTTTGAATTTAATTCCTAATCTAAGCAAGGTAGCTAACTTTCATTTGAGTTCCATTTCTTTCTTTCTTTTTTTTTTTGCGCCCAAGATCTTGGCCTCAAACTGTGTCAAGCATGTGAAATTTTAGCCAAAGTCAATTCAAACCATAAATATTTGCATAACATTCAATGGGAAATGTTATTTGTGTGATAAATATTTCTCTTAATGATTGTTTGGCCGTACGTATATCTGGCCCAAACTGTATTGATGTATTGGCACATATATGCCTTTTGTTAACGGATATGTGGAACAACTGACTTCGTCTATTATGACTTTGTTCAATGTAAAAAGAGACGAGCGAATGATAAAAAATTTTAAAGACTGAAAAGTGAATCCATTGAAATGATATTGTGGATGGGAAGTTGTTTATAGCCATAATATCTAGGTCAAATCTCAAATATTGGTATTCCACAATGAATCACTTTAAAAATGTCAGTTGTGATATGTTTTAAACATTTTAATCAAGCAGACACGGAAATTTAAAAATTCTTGGCAATGATTAAGTTGAGCGATTCAAATTGATGTTTTTATATTTTCAATTGAAACAAAGGTAGGAAAAATTTATATTTTTTGCTAAGGAAATTATTCATTATTTAATCACAACTGTTTCCTAGCTCCCAAACTGGGTTCCCATTTCACTTACCACATTATGTAGTCCTGCATTCGGTGGTGGTATAAATCCTTGAGCATTTGCCGTTATCATCCATAGGCACAAAATGCCCCACATGGCCAATAAAACACGCATGATTCACAATTGAAAAATGCTCCGCGATATTTTCGTTTAGATTTTTTATATGAATTTCACAATTTTTTGCTAATTTAATTCTCAATTAAGTAAAATGGAATTTAATTTTGTTTTGCACTTTTTTTTTAATTTTTAAACTTTCCTTACGACCGAAATGAAAAATCTTTTTTTCAAAATATTACACACTGAATATAAACTATAACGTTTTCTATTTGCCTTATGCAAATTATCAAGTCTAAAAAGAATTTCAATTTTCAAAATTCCGTTAACGTTCCCAAGTGTTACATGTGTGTGTGTGTGTGTGTGTTTAGGTCTAATGTTTATGTTTGTTTTTTCTTTGGGGGGGATTTTGTGATTTGCCGCAGACACAACTTGTCTGGTAAAAGTTCGATGCTTAACTGAAGATCATTAAACGTTTGGTAACAATTTAAGCCAAGCTTTGCAACGAAGATGCCAAAAAAAAGAAAAAAAACACCAGCAACAACAAGTCGTCAACGAAAGACGATGAGCAGAGTTCCACTCAGTATGGTAGACGAGCATTCAGGGCTAGCCGGCAACATGTTGCCGGTAATGGCAAAATGTTGCACAGTTTCGGGCCAAAGAGAAAGCAAAGAGAGCGCCAAGCGACACAGTCAACACATTGAAAGAGAAAGTATTACGAGAGTTATGTTACTCATTTGCTCGGCTTATCGAATCCAGAAATGTATCTGGCTAGTCAAAAATAAAAAAAAATAATAATATGATGCACACATCATTATTTGCAATTCCGATTTGCGCGATTTACAGAAATAATCACGTAATTAACCTAAGTTGGCGTACTCGGAAGTAAGATTTGAGAACATGCAGAACATTTAAGCTGGCGCAATGAAGGCGTTATGGCAATGAAGAATGCCATGAAAATATTTTAAATTACATTACAATCATGTCTAAAAAGCGATTAAAATTGAAATTCCACGACTACTTTGTCATTACCGATTCATGGTTTTGGTTTTGGTTGTTTTTTTGTACATGAATAATTTAAAGCTAGCAGCTTCACTGTGATCTATAATTGAGTTGCGTTGAGTTGAGTAATTCCCGCTGTGATTGTATCATGAGGCGATCTACTCATACTTACATCACTAACCACTGAATAACCAGAAGGTAGCTTTGGACTTGAGCGGATCACAGCTTGAGGCGGTCAATCATTGGTAGCAATGATCTATGGTAAAGTGTTTATCTCTTTATATTTGTGATAGATTGCATGTAATTTAAGAACTGAACAGAGATAATTTAATTCAATCTTTGACATCTCTCTTAAGCTTTAATCTAAAAGTCCAGCTTATTGCGAAAAGATATTTATAATTAATAATTTAAATTAAACAGTTTGTTTGATGCTAGTCACATTCTCTTAAACAATTCTCACATCTTAACAATCTCCAATCACTTTTGCTTGCCTCTCCTTCCACATCCGATCATTTTAATTGGAAAATTGATTTCCTCTTGTGCAACAAGACAAGTCATTCTCAAATCCAGTCACTCCAGGGCATCCAACCATTGGCCCTTATCACACACAGCCTAGGCCAATCAGTCACTACAGCTTTCCACACAATTATCACCAGCAATTTTCACAGACATATTTGTAGCAATTAAATAAACATTTCATCGCTAGCTTTCATTAATAATTTTTTTTCCCATTTTTCATTTCTCAATGAACATGCAATTCTAAACCATCCAAAGACTTGGCTTTTCGATTGCATAAGCTTGGTTATCTGCCCTTTTTTTATTTTCTTCAACTACCAGACAATGATAATGACTTCGAAAACCGAATGATGGGGCAGATTATTCAAGTGCAATGACTAAAAATTTTCCAAATTTTTCTATCATTTGATGTTCATTTAGTCTTTGTTGTTGTTGTATAACAAATACAAAAAAATATTTGAAGAAACAAATTTTTACAAAATATTTTCACCTGTTTATAAATAGAAAAGGAAGTTGGTTATCTTTTATTTCTTTTCGTAAATCAATTTCTAATGATAATTTTGAATGTCTTAGTAGCTTGCTTCCCACGCAAAATCTTTTTTTGTTTTCTATACATAATTGGCAATTTCTATTACTGCTTATGATTTGTCATTAAAAGCTAAGTGTTTGGGTCAAAATGGTCAGCTAAAGTAGCCAAAAGAGACAGACAATTTGCGATAGGTAGCTAAATGAATTTGTTGGATGATCAATTGCTCGAAATTGGGTTAAAATTAAAAGTCGAAAAATATTGGTACGAAATTAAAAAATGGTTGGTTTTATTAAAATTAAGACCAGCCTTAGTTTTTTTATTTATGCAGTATCTGAGATTTTAAACTTCCTGCTAGTTAGGCTGGGCATAGAAACCTTGCATTTATCACATCCTAAACTATTCAACATTACCTTTAAAATAAGATAAGTTTTAATATTCAAAGTAATTCATTTTTATGGTCTTTGTTATTTCAGTTACCGCACCTCAAATAGATGTCGCAACAGAAACTTACGAGGCCCAAGCTAATTGCAACCTTGGAAATTAATTTTTTTACTTATCATTTCTCATGGAGTTTGCTTTTTAGATGGTCAATTATTAATTGGCAAAATGGTTGGATTTAGAATTTTATTATGGGGGATGTGCGATCGAAAAATCAACATTTTATCACTTAAAATTTAGTTGTAATTATCGATGATGTATTAAAATTTATTACACAAACGCGCCCCAAAGTATATCGGTTCAGTTGACCTTAGAAAGGTCAAGAAATTAACGAACTTTTATTAAAGCAAACAAATTAAAATAAACAATAGTTTTCTTTCTTTCATAAACATAATATGTCGAGGAGGATCCTATTTCCTATATTGGAAAAGTTATTTCTATTATATTCAATTGAAATGTGTGTTGTGTTATTTTTTACAAACGATTAAATCAAGATTTATCTAAGTTTAAATTCAAGATTCCGGAAATTGACTTCCGCTTTATAAACTCAACTAATAACTTTGTGATCTTTGCTAGAAATGTTTGCGTCTTCATCCCACGTTTAAGATAATATTCGACTTGATAGAGATGTCTAAACCAGCTGAGATCGGAACACGTACTACTTAAATGTTATGTAGCAACTTATAGATTGAAGAAAATAAAAAAAAACTATAGATATGAAAAAAACTTAAAAACTTAAAAAAGACGCTCATTTTAGTTATGCAATATACATGCCAGAGAATAATATGCTTTACAAAATATGAAAACAGAAAGAAAAATCTAATTAAGCTAATTCTGCCAATAAAGAATTTATATATTTATTTGGAGAACATTGTGGCTAATTAAAAATAACAAATAAGATTTGGTAATTCCAAGTTACGATAAGAATACATAAGTAGTTGATGCCATTCGCTAAAGGTTCCCAGCCAGTCAATGTCTTTGCCACAGATTAACCAACAACGAATCAAGAAAAAAACCTCACAAAAAAAAAAAAAAAACAACAAAAAACCCGAAAAGACTAAATGCTGTACAAATAACCAACAACAAAGTGCTTGAGGGAGAAAGACTTTCACCTTGCGACGAATGATCACAAGAAAAAGAAGACAGCAAAAGCAAAAAAACAGAAAAAAACACTCACACAAACAGAAAGAAACATATAAGAAAGAAGCGGCCTTCGAGAGATGCCATGGACCTGAAACGAACCGAACCCGACCTGGACTGGCTTGGCCTCCACCTGGCAACAAGTGGCCAACTGCAGCAACAACCGATCATGAGATGATCATGATCACCCAGCAGCAGCAAAAGAAGCTACGTCAATAAACCTTTGACTCAATGAGTCTTAAGCGAGCTGCGTCTGGTGCTTATCACTCCAAAAGCCCATCTTTGGTTAACTCGATGTTTTTGCGGTGTGTGTTCGGTGTGAACGATCCGCTCTGATCGTGAGGTGGCGCAACTTTTACTTTTCATTCAAGAATGAGACAGAGCTAGGGATTTTTAACACATTTCTTGTTATTTATTTATCTCAGTTTTTGTTTTTTTGTGGATTAAGTCATATTTTGGATTGTACTTAGAATTCTACTTTCCCTCGATGAGGAACACCCACGCAAAGCACTTGAAATCAAGCACACACACACACACACAAAAGAAATGTTGACTGAAAAGTGAAAACAATGTTGGGACAAGCATTTATACATTGATTTGTAGTATTTAGTACAGTTGTGCATGGTCTACTTTATTAACTTGACCATAGATTTTGTTAATTGTTTAATCGACCATCATTTATTAAATAAATATTGAAATTATCTCAAATACATTTACGGTAATTACTTCAAACTTGCCGCATTTAAATGTTGACCAAAACTGAAAACCAATATTGCTGAAACAGCAAAAAAAAAAAAAAAAAAATTGGCAATCATAGGAAATTGCATAATTTTGAAAGACCGAAAGACGAAAGAAAAATATTAATAACAAAAACTAAATGAGCAGGGTTCCCTCAGGCCAACTCTAATGGTGTCACGTGGAATCATTATTACAGACACCATCGCAGGGCAAAAAGAAATATCTGCTTGGTCTGAGAGTTGGAGAGAAAGAGGAAGTGGGTGAGGAAAGTGGACCGCAAAATAAAAATTATACAAAAATGTTTTTTTCTTATTTCGTATTTTTTTTTTTATAACCGTTTCCGTTTGCGTTTGATGCGGCAAAACAGACAAAGCAAATGCTACGCAATGTGTTATGATAGGGAATTGAGAAGATGATTTCATTTGGCATAATAACCCTTGGAATTGGAACCACAATTTTAAATAACCAATTGGTTAATAAATTCGTTGTATTAAACATTTTTTCATGCTTTTCTTCTAAGAACTTTGAAAACATATGCGAGAATTTTTGACAAAATCAAACTTTATTTATGCTTTGACGAAATAAACTAGAAATTACTTAATATGTAGGGGAAACCCAAATACTTGTCTTTAAATTCTAGATCAATAAATTGAAACAAAAAAATCCTTCAAAACAAAGATTAAATTTCATTAAACTCAATGGAGACCTTTAATAAAATAAATTAGCTGAAAAATATTCAATATTATTAATATACTTATAACACACCCCAACATGATTTTGGTGTGTTTAATTCGAGAGGTGTCCCTTAGTAATTCGGTTATGGTGATTCTCGATATGAACTCGGTTTTTGCCCATCACATCCTGCGGTTGGAATATAGGCACCCAAAAGTATACTCTAGAAAGTTAAAAATATTGTCATTTTGGAATTTCTTTTGTTTCTTTTGTTTTCTAATAAACAGTTTGTTAGATGCAAAAGAATCCAATAATTCTTTAAAATTAAAAAACAACAAATTCTTTGAATCCTTAAAGGATACTTTTATTCTCATTTTAGAACCATATCCAAAGTGTAAGATATTATGCATTAATTAATGTTAAGAAATTCCTCTTTGATATTTTGTTAATGACTTAAATTATACCTAATATATTGATAGTTTAAAATAATAATTTTTTTGGTATAATATTTTGTTTATCTTAAACAATGCAAATTGCAAATGCGGTCGCTTTGAATATTTTTAACACGCTTTATTCTAAAAACTGAAACGATAGACAAAAACTAAGTACAGGGTCGTAGTCGGCACTCAGAGAAATTTAGTGGTTTTCTGTTAGCTTAAAAACTTAAACTTAAAAAGGAAAAGGATACCGATTGTCTGTAGTTTTCTATGAATTTAAGTGGGAAATTTACGTATACTTAAAAGTTTGAAAGCTGTTATACGAATATAGATCAGAATTGACGGTAAGATGTTTAAAAACCCATTACATTTTTAAAAATACTTTAAACACATAAATATACTATAAAATACCTCCAGAAAAAAACCTAGACCACACTGGCTAGGAATTCATTTTAGAGATATGGTTTCTTAATGAAAATATCTTAGAATTCCTCGTAGAATCCGTTTCTGGTGGACGATTTTGTCTTTTTTTTTTTTTTGCTCCATACCAATTGACCCGCCCTAATGTTTGGCCGTATATATTTTTATTATGACAAATAGTTTTATTTATATTTTGAACACAAATTTTAAATAAATTAAACTAATTTACGGTTTGTATGTATATGTAATTCAATTGCCCCATTCTATAAGTAGTATAGCAATTGTTAAATTTTAAGTGAAGTCGAAAAAGGCGTCATTATATTATCTTCAATTGGTTATTCTATTATCAGTCAAAAGTTTCAGTCTTATCTCAAAAATGTGTTTATGTTACAAATACATTGTAAACTTACTAGGGACTTATTAAACAGCTTCTTTATCATACATATGCCTAGTTAAAAAAGTACAGATACATAGTTTAACTTTTTAAATGGGCGAAGAAAATTTGAAAATACTTTTTATAGTAAAAGCTCTCGGGTTTCACACATGTCGTGGTCAATCTGACATTCAATTATCTAATAGCCACGGGAGCAATATTGATGCTTCCTACAAGCTTTCTTTACATGCTGTTAGTATTATCATGTCTACTTGAGTGGTTTAAGTGTTTGGTGTAATTGGCTGTGGCGATAAGGGTCCTCCAAGAACAATATAAAAGCCGGGTTTCACTTCCAGTAGTTCGTACTGTGAAGCCGCAAAGCAACGAACCCATTGCAATGAGAGCTTGTATGTTGGATATTTAAAAACATTAGTAGAAACGCAGTCTAATAATCAGATATTTATTTTTCAGACAACTTGCTAGTACTCACTTTTGTAACTGTACTGTTATCCTTTACCGGATGCAGCAGGGCAAACACACAGCCGGACTGTAGAGAGCATCACAATGGTCTTTCCTTTGCTGATCCACAAAGCTGTTCCAGCTTCTATGTCTGCCTACGTGGCAGAACACTGAGGCATGAATGTGCGACTGGCCTCGTTTTCGATCCCAAAACCCAATCCTGCAACTTACCCATCCTCGTTCAATGCATTAATGGCGATCGTAGCGGTGCTTTTTTGTCGGGATATAGTCCTGACAATAATAGACGTCCCTCCGTCGAACTTCCTTCCGACAAGCTTCCCGTAGAACCTTGTGACAAACCAGTTCCTCCGCCACCTCCTCCTCCACCGCCTTGCGACAAACCTAACCCACCTCCTCCTCCTCCTCCACCGCCGCCTCCTCCTCCACCACCGCCTCCTCCTCCTCCACCGCCTTGCAACAAACCAACGCCACCTCCTCCTCCACCGCCGCCTCCTCCTCCACCACCGCCTCCTCCTCCTCCTCCTCCTCCACCGCCTTGCAACAAACCAACCCCACCTCCTCCTCCACCACCGCCTCCTCCTCCTCCTCCACCGCCTCCTCCTCCTCCTCCACCGCCGCCTCCTCCTCCACCACCGCCTCCTCCTCCTCCTCCACCGCCGCCTCCTCCTCCTCCTCCACCGCCTTGCAACAAACCAACCCCACCTCCTCCTCCACCGCCGCCTCCTCCTCCACCGCCTTGCGACAAACCAAACCCACCTCCTCCTCCTACTACAACAACAACAACCTGCGAACCAACAACTACAACCACGACAACAACAACAACTACAACCACGACAACGACAACGACAACGACTACAACTACAACTACAACTACAACAACAACGACAACAACAACAACCTGCGAACCAACAACTACAACCACGACAACGACAACAACTACAACCACGACGACGACAACGACTACAACTACAACAACAACGACAACAACCTGCGAACCAACAACTACAACCACGACAACGACAACAACTACAACTACTACAACAACCACGACAACGACAACAACAACAACCTGCGAACCAACAACTACAACCACGACAACGACAACAACTACAACCACGACAACAACAACGACAACAACAACAACAACAACCTGCGAACCAACAACTACAACCACGACAACGACAACAACTACAA
This sequence comes from Drosophila insularis, assembly GCA_018903935.1. NCBI lineage: Eukaryota > Metazoa > Arthropoda > Insecta > Diptera > Drosophilidae > Drosophila > Drosophila insularis. The sequence goes on along the minus strand of JAEIFP010001084.1, from coordinate 6,407,964 downwards.
CAACAACGACAACAACAACAACCTGCGAACCAACAACTACAACCACGACAACGACAACGACTACAACGACAACAACTACAACAACAACGACAACAACAACAACCTGCGAACCAACAACTACAACCACGACAACGACAACAACTACAACGACAACAACTACAACAACAACGACAACAACAACAACCTGCGAACCAACAACTACAACCACGACAACGACAACAACTACAACTACTACAACAACCACGACAACGACAACAACAACAACCTGCGAACCAACAACTACAACCACGACAACGACAACAACTACAACCACGACAACAACAACAACAACCTGCGAACCAACAACTACAACCACGACAACGACAACAACTACAACTACTACAACAACGACGACGACGACAACCTGCAAACCAACAACTACAACCACGACAACGACAACAAAAAGACCTTGCAAGCCTCCAACGACCACGACGACGACAACAACACCACCTTGCAAACCTCCAACAACCACGACGACGACAACAACTTGCAAACCACCAACAACCACGACGACAACAACAACACCACCTTGCAAGCCTCCAACGACCACGACGACGACAACAACTTGCAAACCACCAACAACCACGACGACAACAACAACACCACCTTGCAAACCTCCAACGACCACGACGACGACAACAACTTGCAAACCTCCAACAACACCACCTTGCAAACCTCCAACGACCACGACGACGACAACAACTTGCAAACCTCCAACAACACCACCTTGCAAACCACCAACAACCACGACGACAACAACAACTTGCAAACCTCCAACAACCATACTGGAAACTACCACAACGACATGCGCTCCTGCCCCAACAACAGGTGCATCGCTAGTAAAAGCAAAGCCAAAAAAATCCTTGAAAGTGAAATTAGCTGAGGTACTGGCTTCGCGGGACGACTGCCTTGGTCTGGAAGATGGCACATTCTTTGTAGATTCGAGACACTGCCGCCGTTTCTATGTTTGCCGGAACAATCGCGCCAGGCGTCAATCCTGCCCTTCCGGTCAATGGTTCGATCGTGAGACCAAGGCTTGTCGCTTCCGTGCGGAAGTTACCAATTGTCTATCCAACCGTAACTAAGTCACACAAGATCGCGATCCTAATAAATGAATCAACCCCCGCTATTCTATCAGGACCTTAACGAAATGACCACACGAAATATCCCTTTATCCCAATATACGCCACTGATTTTTGTTAACCATAAGTAGTATATCATATAAATTAAATGCAGCATTCAAAAAATCTATACACATATTTCCACTTTTTATTGTATGTCTAGACTCTAGACGACCGACGACAGACTTTGCTAAAGGCCATACCATATCTTCAATGCTAAAAGTAGTTGGGAATTCAAACATTTTTAAACGAATTAAGCACATTGGCTGAAAAGTAAAGTCGAGCAACAAAATAGACAAGTTTTTATTCGGCTTTAGCTACCTAATCTAGTTCAATCTTCTTCGGAGATCGTTTTCCGATCTTTGTCCAGATAATCTTGTTTTTAGTTTTGATTTCGTCGTTCCTCATTATCAGCGTGCATGTCCAGCTTTTCCATTTTACTTTTTGTATTTGTAAATAATATATTTGTTGTGAGATATGGATACAGGATACAGGATAGTGTTGGCTCTCTGAATTTCTTTTAACATTGTTGCCCCCTCTAGGCCTTCTTGTACCTTTGGGATGTATGGGCCTATAAACTAACACCGTGATGTCGTGAGTCCGTAATGAAACTAAAAGAAAGAACTGTATTCTCCAAAACGTCTCAATCAACAAGACAGAAACAAATACAAATAAGTTAATCAAACTAGCTATAAAAGATTGAACTCCTCCAAACAAGGAATCGCGACTCCGAAATGATGGATGGCATTTTAATCTTTCAATAATTTTAATTTGTATAATCATTTTTACATTCGGTTTGCATGTGAGGCAAAGGCAAATAAAATTTACAATGCTTCATAAAACAAAAAGAAAACAATAATAGTGAGTGAGTCGCGTAACATAGGTGTATGTCGGAGTTAAACTCTCTTTTCTTTTGCAATTCAATCTTAATCACTATATATTATGCGCTCTCTCACTACAAAAAAATAAAGGTGATAAAAGAATACACTTACGGTTTTAGGAAAGTCCACCGATGAAGGCCTTCAGCACCTGGATTAGGTGATTATGTGATGTTTTGTTTCAATGTGTTTTCAAATGCTCAAAACCGACCACAGAAACTCACAAAAAAATTGTACACTAATGTAATGTAGGTGCGCTGAATAAGGGTATCTTTCTATTCGTTACTGAATTTAGACTTATAATTTCAATAAAAAAAAATGTTCCTTTTCTTATTCTGTTACAACACATATTCGCCTTTACACTCCGACAACCAAAATTAATATTTTTTCGAATAACTTTACTTATGCCTTAAACGCTTTTCCATAGCAAAATACTTCATAATTTTCTCTCTCTTACACCCTCATGGATTTTTATACCCTTGCAAAAAAAAATATATTAAATTTTGGTCGGACGAGTGCAACGCATAAAACAAAGCATCTCCGACCATATAAAGTATATATATTTTTGAACAGCACGACGAGTCGAGTTCATATAGCCACGTCCGTCCCCTTGTGCCTTTATTGACAGTAGAACTTTGCATTCTATTAAAATTATGCCGATTTGCGATTTAGTGTTATTCGTTTTTAAATGGGTATTTTTAAGTCGCCACAAATCTAGAAAACTATAGGAACTAGAGCTAACAAATTATTGTATAGATTAAAAAGTACAATTATTACGTTTTTGCCACGCGTTGGTCTTTTAGCTATTTGTGTTCCTACACATGTTTTTGGTCACTCTGACATCCAATTTTCTAAAAGCAAAGAGAGTGGCCATAAGTTATCTTGAGTGACTGAGTGAATCTTATCATATCTATACATTTGTCTATAACGATAATAGTCCTCTGAGAACAATATATAATCAATAGATCGTACTGTGGGGCCGCAAAGCTATGGAATCATTGCAAAAATGAGTGCTTGTAAGTTGGATATTTTTTAAAATTAATACCTTTTTTGAATTGTTTTTTCCCTCATCTGTAGATTCACTTTTGTTACTGTGATATTAATATTTACGGTATGCAGCAAGGCATACCAAATACTGATCTGTGGGGAATATCATCATGGTCTTTCTTTTGCTGATCCACTTGGATGTTCAGGCTTCTATGTCTGCATACGTGGCCAACTACTCATACACGAATGCTCAATCGGACTGGTTTTTGATCCCAAAACGCAAAGCTGCAATTTACCTTTTCTAGTGCATTGCTTTAATGGCGATCGTAGCGGTGCTTTTCTGTCTGGATACCGTCCTGAAAATAATAGACGTCCCTCCGTAGAAGCATCGCCTCTTAGACCGATCCCTGCACAATGCCACAAGCCCCCGTCTCTGCCACCTCCAACTCCACCATGCAACAAGCCCCCGCCAGCTTTATCCACAACAACTCCTGCTGCCGTTTCTTCAACAGTAGCACCACTGGTTTCCCCCAAGGACTGCCTCGGCCTTCAAGATGGCACATTATTTGCAGATGCCAAGCATTGTCGCTGCTTCTATGTTTGCCGTCATAATCACACCAAACGTCAATCGTGCCGGCCTGGTCAGTGGTTTGATCGTGAGACAAAGGCTTGCCGCCATCGCATAGAAGTTAAGAACTGTCTAGCCAACCGCAACTAAATGACATAATTAGATTAAGAAAATTAAGCCTAGAAATTAACCTATATGTAGATGTACGATATTTGTAGAGCATCCAAATGCAATATTAGAAGATATTTCGAATAGCAAGGATCTAGTTAAAGACTTTCTCTTCAACTGAGTACGATCTTTTATCCGTTGTGTCAAAATATTCTCCGCACTTAATCTTATTCGTTGTTGACCACTCTGTTGTTAGGCCCATAAGTGGACAGATGATAATTGGCATAAACTAAAATTTAAATGATATAGGTAGAATTTTTACTTTTTTATTTATGGCAATTTTTTGGTCGGCAGGGTTTTTAAGTTAAAATTTCACGTCGTTTTCACTCAGCCCTATACCTTTGTTAGTTTTATTTCAATTTACTTTTTAATATAACATTTTTACACAACATTCTTCAAATGCATATACATTTAAAAAATAACAACAAAACAAATACAAATTAAGCCTAAAAGTATGCATTTTCAAATGTCAATTTACAACTTGTATGTAAAACAAATAGGTCCACATTATTCATATCTTCAGAAAAATGTTTGGAAATTGAGATCATTTTTCGTCTTTAAAACCTATATTGTTTATTCAATAAACCCTGGTCTCTATTACCATGTAAAATTTCCAAGTGCACCAAGTGAATACAAATTTTTCTCCAATTTTTCCACAAAAAACAGCGGACTAAATATCTGATGTTGAAATTCGATTTAAATTGCAGGGACACATTTAAAAATATATAAGTAAACTATATGGTCTATCTACTTAAATTTTTTGAACTAAATTTACAATTTGCTTCCCTAAAATATTCGAATTTATGCCAATTATTTATCTGTGTTTGTGGAGTAATAGGAATGCCAAAAACCAATTCATGATGCCAAATTGGCAATACCAGCCGATGCACCATTGCCATATGGCCAAAAGTCTGAAATTAAGTTGTACACAAAGAAAAAAGACAACTGTGCATTGTGTGTTGACTTTTTTTTTTGCCGAGAATTCACGTTGTAAATAATATAATTTGCTTTATCAAATTATAACTTCGGCTTTAGAAAACGCCTTTAAGGACTTTTCGTCAAATCTCAATGGCTCTCAGATGCAAAGATTATTGTCGAAAATCTAAAAATTGTCGTAAAATAAATCTTCTTAGGCTATAATTGATTTGCTCTTTATTTAAACTTATACTTTTTTCCCCCGACAATAAAACAAAAACGAATATTTTTCATTTTGAGTACGTAGTTTTTGTATCATTTATTTTTGTTATTGTAATTGATTACATGTTGTTTTCTGTTGTTTTTTTTCCTTTTCTGTTCTATACAATTAATATGTTTATTCATTAATTTAAATTGATTATGTTTTTAGAATTAGAAATAATATATTTTTTTTCAATTTTTTTTTTTTTTTATTTTAAATTTAATACTAAACGTTAAATTCGAACACACTTTGTAAATCAAGTTTTCATTTTGTTTGTTTTGCAATTGAATATTAACTAAAAAAGGAATTCACATAATACATTTAAAAGAGGGCGGGAAAGTGGCAGAAAAAAATAATGCATAAATATCGTAAATAGATAGTTATACAAAATGTATAAATAATACGAATCAAATTTCGAGAGAATTAAAGTATAAGAAATATGTGATGATGAGCAAGATTTGCCGTCTTGCATTTTGTGTACAGTGATGCCTAAAAGTAAGAATCGAATAAAATTGTATATATATATATATTTATATATATGTATATAGTTTCCCATAATACGTATTACACTTTATAGTTGATAATTCTTTGTGATATTGGCCATAATTGTTGTTGTTTGCAAGTTTCATTATATATGTTAAAACTAATTATAATAAAAAGTTTTTGAAATACATTCTTGCATTTGGATTTTGTATTAGGTGACTGATTGAAGAATTGAGGGGGGAGGGGACGATATATCTATATATATCATAATAAGTTGATACAAACTTACATTTATATAATAGGCATATATTGTTTTTATGTGGTATAATATTTGTAATTCATTTTATAAATATATTTTGTATTGTATTGTATGTCGGGGTTTTTTCTTGGCCAATTCAGGGCCTTAACTTACACTTTAACTTACTATCTATGTATCGTATTTATGTATATCTATATAGATATAGATACTTTTCTGCCTTCGCATATGTAACTACAATAATAACAGCCTGGATACTGTTGCAAAAAGACATGGAAGCTATATGAAATTGTTATCGATTTCTATCAATACATACACATATATATATTTAGAGTTTCTTAACTAATTTGGGTGTTGGTGGTTTATTGAATGGATATGAGATGGATTTATGAATATATTTTCTTTAAGTTCAATTGCATAAATGTTTATCTATGAGAGAGAAAGAGAGACACATTATCAACTTATGTTTATGTTGTTCCTTTTGAGCTGGTTTCTCTGTATTTATGTAATTAGTTTTGTTCGTATTAAATACAATTTTATTTTATAGATTATATAAATCAGAGATGTGAATGGCATATGGTATATATATTCGTTATTATTTTTTTCTTATGACATTTACATCTCGAGCTGAATTGAAGGACTTGCAACACCTTGGAAAACTGGAGGGAAGGCTTTTCAGAATACTTTCATGGAGGGGGGTGAAATACAATTATGGCAGTAGTGATACACAAAACAAAACACAAGGAGCAAAAAAGTAATAATAGCATAGAATACTGCAAAGTGTTGCAAGAGACAAAATTATGAGAGATTGAAAATTATCTATATCTACATGTTTTACATTTTTCCGATAATGCAGGGGGCCGGGAGGGGGGAATACAACAGCAATGCGCTCACATACAAATAAAAATTAAACATACATATATATCATCTTGTACATATATACCAGATCTGTATACATATTCCTCTTACATAGCTTATATAACAGTTGATTAAAAAACAAATATCTATCGAAACGTTTAGTCCTCCTTTTCCTCGGCCAGATTAGCGCATTGCAATTGAGGCTGAGTACGCCACTTCTAGCTCCAGAAGTCCATCATATTGACCAGCTTGCATTTTTTGAGCTCCAGCTTGGTTGGCCGTGCCCGGAGTCAAGCACGCCCAAAGATGGCTCTGTCGGACACATCGCCAGTGGATTGGGAATGCGGTACACCGGCTCCAGACTGCGAGTTGACACCACCCCCCGAACCCGCATGATGATGATGATGATGATGTGTGGTTGTCGCAATGGTCGCTGTCGAGGCATTGTGATGTGTCACATTGTGATGATTGTGCGCCAAGGTGGATGATCCATATTTGGATGAATTGTTGTTGTTGTTAATATTATTATTAATGTGGCCATGACTGCCAACGCCATTGAGATGTTTCCTTGTGGCCGCCGATGAGACGTGATGAGTGCTCCCGCCGCCATTGCCCACTCCTCCGTAGATGCGGTGCAGTGAATATTGCTGCACCGATTCCAAATCGGAGACACTTGATGTGATCTTGGAGCGGACAGCTACTTTCTGCATGCTATTGTATTTATCGCTGGCACTCAGCTTAATATCGGGCAGGTGTCCATTGGACTGGGCATGTCCCTGCAATGGCCTCGACGATGACTTTGTGGTAATGGCCGCATTACTCACTGCTGTCGTATTCGTTATGGATGCGACCACGGGACCATTGCCCGGCGAGATCTCGGCGAAGTTGTAGCACGACGATTTCTGGGATACACTATTTAGACCCGAACTCGATGAGCTGGTTGACATGCGGCAACTGCGATGGCGACTGGAGGTGGAGGGCTGAAGGAATTCATGATGGGCGGCCTCGTCGGGCGTCATACGCTCCGCGGGATCCCATTCGAGACAACGCTGTAGGAAATCAATGAAATACCGATCCTGGCAATGTAAGATCTGTGCCAAAGATTTGCTACCCGGTGCCCGTTTTCGTCCCTTTGTATTGGTAATGCAACGTGGCGCATCCCTAGAATCGAAGAACAAACGACGACGTCGAGCCACCGAGATGAGCACCTTGGGTGGCAATCCCAATACTTCCATAATGCAGGCCAATTGTTCAACCTCATTTTCGCCGGGGAATAGGGGAAATCCAGTGTACAATTCAGCCAAAATGCAGCCTGCAATAAAAAATAGAAAAAAAACCATAAGATGAGTTGACATTGTAATTAGTATTGATTTTCGGTAAAGATTTTTACTGCAGTCCATTCCATTTGGCCTGGTCAGACAAGCGCATTAGCCTTGACTCTTGAATGGACACGTGCACGTGTGGCCAGACAGGTTGAATTGACTCTGAAAGCTTTTCTGTTCGGAATCAGTCTTTTCTCATCAATTCTGAAATTTAATATGCAACTTTTCTAAATAATTAAGAGACTAAAACTGACTCTGACTAAAACAAAACCCTTAAGACCTTGACCCTTAGAAAGTTTGCTGCAAAATTTTATTCATTTTCAATTAGCATTTTTATCGATGTGTTGACTAAATGAAAATACATTTTTATTAAGGAGGGTATTACTTTCGATGAACTCTTAGCCCAGTTTTACTACTAAGTTTTGGCCCTCTATGAGTTGGCTCAGCATTAGGATATACAAAATAAATTAGGACAGTCAATTTATTTACATTTTATCCATTTAGTTAAAGCATTTTAATAATTCTGCTTAATTATTATTTTCCCAACCATCTTTAAATAAACTCTTTAATCTGATCTATGAATTTGTTTCAAGTCCTCTTTCTGATTAAAATACTCTTAAATAAGCTAGATTTATAATCAAAAGTTTCTCTCCTTTGTAACCTTTGCTAAGGTCCCTACCCTTGAATCCTGTTGATAAGTCACTTATAACAATTAACCACTTTTATTTAGATTCTGTCCTTGACTCCTGTTTTAATGTTTAATCTTGCTCGTTTTAAGATCATTCAAATTCATTTAATATCTCTAAAATAATATAAACAGTTTGTGAGATTTAACCTACTTAAGATTTCCGGCTTTTCTATTGAGGGACAGATATTTAGATATATATCTATAGAATCATACTAATTTCATAAAAGTCAGTATGAAAATATAAATATTTTCATTTCATTTGCTCTGAAAGTATTTTTTATCTTTATTCCTTAAAGTACTTTGCTGATTTTTCAAATAAATTGAATTGAAATTTACAAAGATTTTGTTAAATCTTGTAAAGTGATCTCCCATAAACTACCCATAACAATGACAAAAGAATTATTGATATCTAAATATTAAATATAAACTTCTGTTTCTCAATAACTACTTCATAACCAATAAAAAAAATATATATATAATCAACCAGTATATCAATAAATTGTATAATTTGTACTAAAATATAAAAAAAATGAAATTATTCTGATAGAAATCTGCTTAAAGTTTCAATAAGAACTATGCTCCACTGACCGACTGAGTAAAGCTAAACCATTTCTCTAATGAAGTATTTGCACCTGTTTACGTAGGAAGATATCTATTACATCGCATCCTTGAAACTCTTTTGGCCAATTGGTTAACAGCACACATAATTCAACAAGTAAACCATGTTCATTGGGTCTTGCTATAAATGCTGTAACTCAAACTCACTAGACAGCGACTAAAAATAAACTCACTTGCCTTTTATTAGACTTTTACTGGAAGAAACCTCAACCTCTCAAGCTCATGTCCGTGTGCTTGCATTTAATGAGTCTTTTGTTGTTGAGCAATATTTTTTGCACATTTCTTATTCTGCCATTGACCGGACACGGTTGGACGTGGTCGGAAATGGGCGTTTAAATGAATGTGGATAACGAAAGGAGGAGGACGAAAATTATTATAGCATACTTGTTGAGTTCACATCAAACAAAATAGCTAACAAGTTTTCGTCGATATCTTTTTGCCTTTGTTCTGGCCATTTGAAAAGAGGTTGGTCTAATTAGGTGCGCCATTTCCCCCGTGTTGCCTGTTGCTGGCTCATTTTTATAGCCTAATTGGCCAAGTGCGTGTCGTAGACAATTGTTTTGTAATTGACGATGGTTTTTTGTGTTTGTTTGTCTATTCACGCTAAATAAAGCCCTTTTCAATTAATTGATTTAGTTGGTATCGCTTTAAGGTGCATCAATGACCTAGAAACCTTAACTCTCATTCTCATTCAATATTCAATGCACTAACAGACAGATAGACCACACGAGGCCACCAGGCAATAAATTTCAGGTAAAAACCACTTTCGATGCAACCTTTTTAAAAATTCATTGCCTTTTGCTGGCGTTTTGCAGGCTTCTCTTTAATTAAAAAATAACTCACCCAAGCTCCACATATCGATGGCTGTGCCGTATTGCAGTCCCAGAATCACCTCAGGTGAGCGATAGAAACGAGATTGAATATATGTATAGATTTTGCGATCCACATAGCAAGAGCTACCAAAGTCAATGACTTTAATTGAGCTACTGCCACGTTGTTTGAGCAAGATATTTTCCTGCAATTGAAAAACAATGAGTATTTTTTTTTTTTTTTTGAATAGAATTTTATTTAAAAGTACTTACCGGCTTGAGATCACAGTGTATTATATTCTCTTTGTAGAGCAGACGCAGGCATTTAACTATCGAATTACAGAATCGTCGTATTAGACTCATGCTAAAACCATTATAGTTATTCTTCTTGATTAGTTCATACAGATTGAGACTGCAATGAGTAAGAAAATATATTTTGCTTAGTGCTTGTACAGTAAACATTCCATCAGCAATTTGAAAGGACATGAGTCAGAGCGACAGGGGAAACACACAACAAAGTACACAAAATAAAAGAAAAGAAGAAAACAATGAATTGAGTATAAACAAACAAAAAAGTGCCGGCCGCTTAAAGTAATGATAGACAACAATAACATGCATTGAATTAATTTGCATTGCATGTTGACGGGAAATTTTGGGCCATACAACTATAACAACGATCCACAAATGTTTCACAATGTTAGAGCAGTCGACAAAAAATGTTGGCAAGTCAAGCCGAAAAAGAGCTGCAAACATTGGGGCAAGAAATATAAGAATTATGACTAGACAATTGTCCAGCCTTAAAGAGCAAAACGCCAAAGTGGTAGGCAAAAGCATGAAGTGAGTCTAAAAGCACCAATTCATTTCAGATTCTCTTAGGAGCTCGACGGGGTCACCACAAGAGCATAGAATATACATATATATAGATCCCTGAGAATGTTGATTCTATTTTTGTCGAAGTGACTATTTAATATATTTTAAATTTTGAGTTAAATATTATATATTCACATATTATTAGAATTAAAAGATTAGAAGCGAGATTCCTGAGGCAAATTCTACACCTCGTCGGGGTCACCATATTTCAAAAGAATTTCGTATATTTTCTCTAATCGGGGTAACCAAAACCTGTAGATTTAATAAAAATATTCCCTCCAAAACCTTGACTCAAACAGTCATTAACAATTTCATTCGAAACAAATGCCTTTTAGACCACAGTCAACTTCTCATACTGTCTAATCTCTTGTCTTGTCAACCCTTTTATTTTACTTGTTTCGCATTCACAAATTTTAGTTTTTTTTTTGCTTTCTCCCTGTTTTTTTTTTTTGTTCTTTTGCGATTAATTAACTGATAACCGAAAAAGAGTTTTATTTGCCCTTCAATGTCATTGCAAATATAACGATTATAGCAAATTGTGGGTAGGTGATGCAAAAAACCAACCCAAGAAAAAAAACAGCACCAAAGTTTGGTCAATTGTTGTTGACAATTTTCCTTCTATCCCTAATTTTTTAACATTTTTTCTTTATTTTTCTGCTGAGCTATGATGTTTTTGATTGATTGACGATAAAGTTTGGTTTCGAAGGAACAGCATACATCGTTTATTGACACAGATTCGTCTATTGGTTTGCTCTTGAGCTTTAAGATATATGAGATATTATCTATCTGCTCATAACTTCATCGACAAGCTTATTGAGATGTGTGTGTGTGTTACTGACGTGCATTTTGTGTGATAAATGCTTTTGACCTATTTCAGACAGAGAGAGACCAAACAGTGATAAACGAAAATAGGTGGGAGTAAGAAGATAGATGGCCTCAAGGATTTAAGATATGTTCCTTGAAGACAGTGAAAGGACACTTTATTAAAAATATTTTTGAGCACATTTCAGTATGTCGAATGTTCTCATAGAACTTATAGCATGCTTGCTTGGTTTCCTTTATTTGAGACAATGTTTTAAGGACCACAGACTTGTAGCTTAGTTGGTTGAACAAGTTCTGTCACATCATAACAATTAGCACAAATCTTTTCACATTTGCAGGTTTTATTCGTATGTTATACAAAATGTTCGTAGGAGAAATCCAATTAAAAATCATGTCAGCGCCTTACTCACTTCTCCCGCTACTTCTCGTTTACACACATTAAACGAGCTGCTTAACGATGCCTAAAAGCGAGGAAAGCTTTCATGGCTTAACCCGCCATCAAGGACATCGAATGGATGAGCGGCAAAGTGTGCCTGCGGGGGAGAAAGGTGTACTCAAAAACGACCGCAAATGTATTTAATTTGAAAACTTTTTTATGGTATTTAAATTTTTTTGTTCCAAGTTTTTGCTGGCCTGCTTTTTATTGATTTTGTTTTGCCCAGCAGAATAAAAAAAAACACAAAAAACGGCTACCATAATAAACCAATAAGAAAATCATCAAAATGTCATAATTTCAATCGTTGAATCAGAACAATCTTATATATATATATATGTATATATATTGAATAAATATATAAGTCGGTATGTTTATATTTAATATGAAACTGCATCATGACATGCCAATGTCAAAAAGTCCATGAACTTGAAAATTGTTTATATGCCTCAGTCTTTTCTTTTTCGTTCAGTTTTTTCCCTAGTTATTCTCTTTTCTTCCGTGCTGAAATTCCTTTGGTAATTTGATTGATTTGCTTTTTTGCCAAAGCCAACATGCAATTGTAACGAGCCACTAATGCCAGGCATTTAGTTAGTATACACAAAACGAGAATAGGAAAAACAAAAGAACTGAATTACAAATATAACATACAAATTTCGAATCCAACGTCCACATTCAATGAACTCATTCATGCCTAAAATTGTGTCACCCTTGGCCAAAAGGAGAAACTTTTATTTTATGAGCAAAGCGCAAAACAAAAAAAAAAAAAAAAAACAAAACAAAAATATATGTAATATATCAAATAGAAAGAAGAAAGTGAAAAGTTTATGCCAAAATTGATTGACAGGTGAAAAGGTAGAATGCAAATAGAGGTAACCGTCTTTCTATGTTACCAGAGATTTGTGTACAAATTTTTTCTCCTTATAAAAGTGCACCAATTTTTGAAATATTAAGAAAGAAATATAACTTTCTTTAAAATTTATAAAACGAAAAAATAAATAAAACAATAAATAAATACAATTTTAACAAAAATTAAAATTAAATTTAAATAAATGATTTTGGAATAATTTGAATTGAATGAAGTTGTAAGATATAAATGTTAAATTAGTTATGCCATATAAATTAGGATCAGGATATGCTTTACCTGCTGTGTATTTTTCTAAGCGGTAAAACATTTAAAAATCAGAATAAAATATCTGACTTTAATTTTACATTTTGAAATTGGATTCAACAGCTAATTTAGTTTTAATTTGGTAGATTTTCTGGATGTAATTCCCATTCCAATTTTCTTTTTAAATTGCCTATAAATATTCATGGCAAAACATCTTAAAGGGAAACTCGCAAAGAAAACCGAGCATAGAGGGGAGAAAGAGAGAGGTGAAGGCAGAGTATGAGAGGCAAAGCTTTCTAATTAATAATTCTGTGCCCGTTGGGAATTGCCTGACCTTGATTTTGGCTACGGCTCAAGGATTTTAATCCTCCATATACATATCTTTGTTTGTGTGTTTCTGTGAGGGTTTTTGCGGCAGTTTTGTGTGACATTTTAATTAGGCAACGACATTTTGTGTTGCCTACTTTATGGCTCTTTAGAGACTCTGGCAAATAACCCAAAAATGAAAATGATTAACAAAATGTGGAGAAAACTTGAAACTGCAAGCAGCAAATCAAATTATGAAATGAATGACTTAACCTTGGTGCCTGCATTTGGGTGCTCACTCTCAATTAATAGTAATTACTGTGCCCTGGCACGACAATAATAATAATAATAATAATTCGTATACAAATACAAGTAATAACCTACATCAACAGCAATTCAACTGTCTAACCAATAAACTTGGCAAACAGCTGACAGCAGTCAACCACACCCACACAGACCCATCCTGTCAACAAAATAGGTTTACACCCACATTTAAGCATGTTTACTCTCTTGGTAACTCAATCCAAAAACAGGCGAGCGAATGTTGTCCTTGTAGCTTTACTCTAATTGCAATTTACATGCGTTAAGTGCAAAAATTAATTTAACAAGTACATCGACACGTCAACGAACTGCAAATACCCTTGCGAGCCATAACTTGAATGGTCTACTAAAAGAAAGGGCATAAAAGAACCCTTTTTTTATAACGGACATTTGCATGACGCATCAATACACACACCCCTCATATACACAAACACACACACACACACACATTGTATATGGACACACCGCGTGTGTTGCATTTTAATTAAAAATCGCCCCCAACAACATGATGACTGACTGACTGACATCCATGTGGTGTTGCTGGCAGCTGTCGTTGAGACCATGTCACTTTCCAGTAAGTCAAAAATAGTCAATTTCATCCATGATGGCAACACACACAGTTGGAAGCTGGCAAACATTGAGGGTAGAATATTGATTGAAGAATTAAAATGGAAAAACCAAATGTAAAATAACAATTACACATTGCAGCAGATGTTGCTTTCTCCCTCTGTCGCTCTTACTTTTACTCTCGACAAATAATAACTAAATGTGGCTATAAAAGAAAGTTAGTTGGTTAAAGTCTGTATCACATGTCAATTAGATTTGAGTTTTTAACAAAAAGAAGCAAACCTTTTTGAAATTTAGAAGCAGAAGACTTAAAAAGATGGAACTTGAATTCACTATATCCACTTTCTGTTGGAGACATTTAATTTTTTATAAATACAATTCAAATACAATATGTTCCCTTTATATAAAAATCATCTAAAGATGAGCAACTCACAGGAAGGCAACAACTGACTTGGCCTAAAATATTGAATTACTATGAATATGATTGCAAAACTTGAAAGTTAATGACAGCTCCTAAACAATAGGACAATATTTAACTCAAGTCAATTGTCTGGCCTTCTGATTGGGTTGTTTGTGGATTAATGCAATTAAATAATCTAGGTAAAGAAATGTGTCGCCAAACTTTTAAGATAGCAGCCCAAATATCTTTCCTTTCTTTCCTTAACCTGGACACCAGTTCAAAATGTAGTCATGAGAGAGGAAGATGATGAAGTGCAACTAATTGCTATCCGATCTCGACGAAAAACTACTGTATATTGAGGAATATTTAATTCTATTTTTTGTGTAACTAGTTCTAAGTTAATATTGTAAGTCAATGCAAGTCAAAGATCTCAGAAATGGAAATGAATAAATAGAGCATTTGTAAAATAGAAATTGTATTTAGGATGAAGTTCTGCAAAGAATTAAATGTTGAATAATTCAAGAAACTTGTTAAAAAATTGGCCATTCAAAATGAAAGTATTTTATGTTAAATTTAATCTGTCTTAAGTACATACATTTAGTTTGTGAGATTAATATTTATGGTTAAGAGTATATGCTAAATATATTGCATTTCTTATAAGATATATTTATCTTAGTTTCATTATTCACCCAATAACTTGAACGAACTGTATACTTAATTATTAAGACTTCAGAAAATTTGAATTTCGCAACCGTTAAATGTCTCATTGTGATGTTAAATTGAATGAAATTGATGCTTTGGACTAGTTTCTCGTCCGTGCTAAGACCAAGAAACCCAAATCTATGGCAAGCTCATAAAGTTTACTAACTCAATTTGGCCACAGAGAAAGCAGATAATATAAAGGATGTCTCAATTGATGCCAAATGACACATTTTACAGGCACAACGCTCCTTTCTGACCCTGGCTACCTGAAAATGTATTTGCTGTGTATCCTAGTCCGTGTCCATGCCCATGAGAGAAGGTTATGAGAGAAGCAACCACATAATTTACAGCGACAGCATGAGAATGAGAGCTGCCAAAACTGCCAAGAACAGGCAATAGAGGGCGTTTATTATGGTCCCCATAACTATGCAGCATATTGTGCAGATGACATTGCTGCTTTCTTTTTTGGCCAAGACCAAAATAAAATCATGATGCTGCTGCCCATGATGATGATGATGATGATGTTGCTTGGGTGGGTGTCAAGGACCATAAATTTCAGCTTAATGTTGAATGGAAGAACAAGACAAGGCAATATGTCAAGATTGTTGCAAGTGAAAATGCCAACAAGCAGAACAAGAACAACAACACCAACAATGACAAGAAAAAACAATCAATGATAATAGCAAAAAGAATTAAATTTATATATCGACTTTGACCATGTCCTTGAAAAATAGAAGATGAAATTAAATTACCGTAACTTATACTTAAATTAATGAATTTTGCAAAGTTGCCAACTTTTAATCAATTTTTCTACATATATCTCCAGTTTAATTTTCATTTGGAAAAGTAAGTGATACAATTAAGCCAACTACTAACTAATCCAATCTGGTAAAACTTAATCTGTAATCTCCCCCATCCTTCGTTTTACTTCCATATTTGGTATGTGGAGAGGGGGGTGAAATTAAATTGCGTGCACGTAAATTTAATTACGTAAAACTTGCTACAATTTTTGTTTACTCGTTCAAAACAAACTTTAAAAACTTTTTGTACCAGTGGTTTGTCAATACGAGAACCCCTCTCCCTCCGCCTCTCTTCTATACCCAGTAATCCTCCTCGCCTTGCCCTCTTTTTTTCCAGTCAGTAGTTTCCACTTTCCTTTAGCATTCCTTGGTCATTTGGATTGAAAACTTGCATCAAGTGTGCCACTTGAAAAAAAAAAAGAGTAACAACAGCAAAAACAATTTTGCAGCTAATTAGCCGCAGAGCAAATAATTAACTTTCTTTACAAAGTTGGACAAGTAAAAAAACTATTTAATTTGACTACACATATTGATTAGTCAATCTTGCGATCTTCCTTCCTCTCTCTTTCTGTTCTAGCGTGATTTTAACCCATTCGGCAGTAAATCAGTGCTCAAAAATGTCAAAATAAAATACCAAGTTTAACTTTGAGGCTTTGCAATTAAGACAAATTAGTTGGCCTCCTGACGGAAATGTCAGAAACGGGCAAAAAGGATACAAATTACAAAGCCTAACTCGCGACCTTCAAAGCACTGAAAATCGCGTGCACCATTTTTAGCCAGTTTTGTGTTTTTTTTCTCTTTTAGTTGTTAACTGTTTTTTGTTTTTCCCCCTTTCCCACACACAAATATTTCTTGCCATATTTGCGTTGCCTACCTGTCTAAACTTTGACATATGCAGTCAGGTGTGTGGGTGTCGGTGTGTGTGTGTGTGTGTGTTGTGGATATAAAAGGGTATAAACCGGGAAGTGGGTTGAATACTGCCAATCAATTAGATTTCTGCATTCAGTAAAACCCAATACAACAGGTTAAGATAAATATAGACACAGCACGCGCTACAATGTTTATACGTATATATGGGCGTGGCATGTAGGCCACACAACATTCAACATTTTAAATTGAAATTGATAGCCTACTACCCCAAAGGGGTAAATGCCTGTGGTTCGTATTGGCTGACTACGTCTGTTTGCACTTTTCTGGCATGAAAATAGCAGAGTAAAAGAAAATTAAATAGAAAATAAATCCATTTAGATTTTCATACAATTGGAAGTGGAGAAAGGAAATGCATTTGAAATAGATTATCGCAATCAGTGAAAGGATTTGCAGTGAATAAAATCGAAAATGAAAATCATTCTAATAGACTTCATTGTTGGTTAAGTGTTTAAGTTAACAGCAAATTGATTTTAGGTATTTTTCTGTATTCAAGTTAGAATAGATTTTATTTAGAAAGACTTAAATAAGTTAAATATTAATCCATTTTTAAGGCGACTTACTAAAGATGATTTGAATCTAATTCTAATAGCGAATAGAATAATTCTAATTTATGATAAGTGGATATCATAATTGATAGCAATTATAATAAGTATAGTTTGTTCGCCCTTTTTTTTTGTTTTATTTTTTCCCATCGTTAATCAATAAAACAATTAAAAACAAACATCAAAAGAATTATGAAAACCACTTAACATTTATTATGGCCATAAAAAAAGCCAAAAAGCCGAAAATAACAAAAGATTTATTAGCTCATGAAAAAGGAAAACCGAAACCATATGAGAATCGAACCACACACACACACACACACACACACACACACACACACACAACACGCAGAGAAAACAAAAACAAGTTGCCAGGCAAATTGGAGACAATTTACATGAGCGTAGAATGGGCTAACCAACCAACCAGTTAAAGGGGATGGGACCGAGGCGACTATTTTTATCACATGCCGAAAAGTAGGCAATTATACGCACATACGCAAAAATGGAAATGTTAGATGGGATCTTAGGCAATGCGTGTTAGGGGTACTTGGAAAAACAAAGAAAAAATTTCATATTTCGAGACCAGACCCATTTTATGTCCGATGACTACTAAACACGCAACCAGTTGCGAATTATAATACAAATATATGTACATACATGCCCAGAATAAGAAATAGGGGCGGGAAATTTTGATGAGTTTTTAATTGAATCTTTTTAACTCACCTCATCAATTCAAAGGTTATGCACAAATGTTTACGGAAATATGTATAATCCAGCATATGTATAACATTATGAGATCCATCTGCATCCTTTTCTCGCAGCTCATCCAATATATTGAGCTCGACCACAGCCTGATTAAGAAAACGTTTCTTGTTCCTTATAATTTTAATGGCCACATGTGTATTGGTCTTATGATCCAAGGCCCGTATAACCTGACCGAAACTTCCCTTGCCGATTACCTCTAATATCTCATACCTAAAGGCTATATGATCGTGTTCAATCTGAAAACAAAGAGGATACTCAATTAGTAAATAATAATCATTAAGTTATATACATTTATTCTTACGATCTTGTAGTTGCCATTATCATCGTCGTAGCCCAAATTTGTGGTATTGGCTGTGGGGGCGGGCTTATTGTAATTCTTGCTGGCATGTTGGCCAAAATACCAGACCTCTTTGTACACCTTTAGCTCTTCAAATTCCAAATCGGTCAGATAGTTGCGATATTTTTTTACCAACTCTAAATAGCGTAAAGACACAAAAATTATAAAATTAATATTAATAAAAAAATTCAATAAAAATTGTTTAATAATTATCATTTAAATTCATTGATATCTGGCGATTGCATTAAATATTAATCTAATCTAATTATCTTTTGAAAGTGTACTAAAATTGTAACAACTATCTTAAATCTAAAATTATTAGTTAAACAAACATTTTAGAAGAAAGATAATGTGATCATTTCATATTAAATAATAAATAATAATTTTTGGTATGAAATTCAAGAAGATGTTAAATAGAAAACATTTAATACAATAATATAAAAAAGTTATAAACAGAACTTAAAATTTTTTAAATATTCTAAAATAAATCATTTTAAGCTAAATAACTATTAAATATTGGAACATTTATAGGTGAAATGATAAATAAATTTAAAATATAAATCTATAAAAAATATTTTTAAAATTTTAAAATGAGTAATTTATGTATGACTTAAAATTAAACATAACAATATTTCTGTTTTTATTTATATATCTTCAAAATAATAAAATTTCTTATTTAAAAAATTTTTTAAAAACTCATTTTAAATTATTTTAGTTTTTCTCTTAATATTCAATTAGTGTGTTCTTAGAGGGAAATATAATATCTGTGTTTTTTTTTATTAGTGCAAGTTTTAATTGCTATGTTGCTTTTATTTTACTATTTGCTCTGCATAAAATTAATTCAAGTGTATGGTGCTACATTATTAAAAGTTATCAAATGAGTTGTTATACCAGAATTTTCCTTTTTAATTAAATTTTTTTTAAATAAAATTTCGTTTTACAAAACCTTCACTCAAAGAGTCTTTTTTCATTTGTTACAAAAAAGAAAAAAAAAACTTGCACAGAAACTAAAGAATAATTGTAAAATATCCCATGTGGCAATTCTAAAAAAATCTCCTGTTAACCCTGACCTTTTTTGTAGGTTTTGATATTTAGTTTAAGTTTCGTTTCGTTCTTTTTTTTCGTTTTTTGATGAAAGTGTATATAATATTAATTAGAAAGAGAGTGAGAGTCAGCAAGAGGGTCGCAATTCCAGCCAGCAAATAGCTAAGGGGCCTTCTTCACTAATTGGCATTGGGGGTCAGCGATGCAAACGCACAAACGCCAAATCCTTTTCCCCCCTTAAACAAGCCCCAACCGATCCACAACAAAAAAAGAGAGAGGAAAAGCATAGTCCTTTTTCATACCTGATGGTGTCATGGGCGTATTGCATTTAAGCTCGGCACTTCCTGTGCTGCTGGCGGAATTGCCAGAGCTGCCACTTCCACTGCTGCTATTCGATTTGGTGGATGAGCCACGTTCATTGCCAACGCCATGGCTGCTGCTGTTTGTGGTTGATGATGAGACAGGTGAACCAATGTTGTTATTGTTGTTGTTGTTGCTTGCTGATGTCATTGTTGTTGTTGTTGTTACAATTGCCGTAGTATCATTCGTATGTACATGATTGTTGTGGGCATCCAAACGTCGTGTCCCATTGCACAATTGTGGCAAATCCAAACGAGAACTGGACAGACGCACATCGCGTCTCAGCTTCTCGTTGTCCAGCTGTATCTGCATAGAGTAAGAGAGAGACAACAAATGTAGAGAGGAGCCACAACTCAAATGTAAGGCAGATGTTTTATGGCCTACTTTTGGGCTCCCGCTGAGATCTTGTCGCAACGGTTTATAACCCGACACTCTAAACCGCCAAAACTTGCATAATTTTCGGCTAAAATAATGCGTTTGTATAGCGTTTTTAATAGTTTCCATATTTTCATTTCGTTTATTTTATTTTTTTGATTATTTTGCAGTTGTTTAAAATTTGTAGTAAGCATGACAGGAAATTCCCTATGACATTTTGTACTTCAATGAAATTCGTAAGAGGAAATGGCTTTTTATCCAGAAAGTAAAAGAATTGGGAGCTTATAAAAGAAATTTCTCTAATTCAGAAGACGTGATATGTTGGAGCAATAATAACTATTTATAAAGATATCAGTATTAACAATTACTGTGAATGTTCTAGGAGTTAAGTTTTTTTTAATCAGGGGTCATTTGACTTTATGATAAGATTCCCTAATTAAGTATCAGTTCTTTATTTAAGTTTCAATTTATTATTATTTACTTTCATATCCTTTCCTTTCATTAAAGCTCACCTACTACAGACTTAAAAATCTATTTGTCAAATAATCAACAATGATTAGTAATAGGAACCCCATTTGCATATCAATTTCTAGCAAAACCCAAAAGTTTATTTTGATTTAGCTCAAAAAAGGGTAAAGCTTTTTTTCTTCATTTACAATTAACCAAATTCTTTAAATAAAACTCACCAAGTTCTTTGGGGAGTTCTTATGAGTTGCTTCGAAGAATCTAGCTAATTCTAAGAATACCCTCAACTGAATAAACTTACCGGCATTTCACATCGATCCAACATTGTGTATTTATATTATTTTTTGTATTCTACGAAAACTTATAGAAATTATAGCACCCAGTGCCCTTTTAGTGGTTGGATTTCTTTTATTCCAAATGAGAAATTATTATTGATAAGTTTCAGTGTAATATATCATCGGTGAACACATTTGCATTTGTTTTGTTGTTTGGCTTCAAGTCGAACTGCAAAGAAAGAGAGAGAGAGAGACAGATGCCGGTTAGAGTGAGACGAAAAGATAAATATTTTTATTAATATACGAAATGGACGAAACGAAGGTAAATATTTAAACCCTTGACTTTAACCCCATCGGGTCGGTAACTAACCACAACCAAAAAGCCAAAAAGAGAAATATGTAAGTGCACATCATAAATAAAGGTAAACAGGTAAACAGTTCGAAACGGAAGTCAGGTGAACCGGCAGGTAGTTAGGTTGGTAGGAAGGAAGTAAGTAAACCCGCCGCCTTCTCCCACCCCCTCAAAAGCAAAACAAAAAAAAAAAAAAAAAGAAACATCAACAACCTAAGCCCAAAAACTCATCGAATGTCAGTCAACAGCAGTTAGCAGTTTTCATTGTCAAGGCGGGACCAGAAGCGGCGTCATCAAAAGGACTAACCGAAAACTTTGCTCATATATTTCTGTGAGGGGTTCGTAGGTCTTCACCATAGAGGCGACTCCCCTTTTTTTTGGGGCTGTTGCAAGCGGTCGGCACAGACAGGGCAAAAGGAACTTGGAAACCAAAGTCATGGCCAATTATTAGCTTTTTGTGTGTTTGCCTCGTTTGTGCATTTTGATTTGGGTTTCCCTCCTTTTCCCCCTTTCTCAATAATATGCATAATAATAATCCTAACCCTTTGACTATGTCCCGCCAATAACCATTCAAGCATATACCAAAAGAGGGGTGGTTGGAAGTTGGGTAAGTGCAATGAAAAGTTAACTTTGTTTGACAAGTTTTTGTCCAATGAATAGAGGGGCATAATGAATTGGGCAGGCACTGACAGAAATTTGATCCATAAATAAAATTGTGGTACAAGAGTTCTTTGAGTATAGACAAAATATGAGCAAAATGTTTATGAGTCTATTTTATAACCAGAAAAGAAAATGTTCAAGGATTTAATAAGAGAATAATTATTAGGTTTTAAAATGCATATCCAACAATTTTAAAAATTGTATATCATATTTTTTTTCGCTTCGCAAATTTATTCTATACAATGTAAACATATAGAAATAAACTTTAAGACTCTATCAAAAGTTTAATTTGGTTATATTCTGTTTTCCACCACAATTTTGTCTATATTTATTCTGTCTTCCATTATGATGCAGGAAAAGTTGTTGATTTTCGTTTTAAAGTTTTTGTAGTTTTATTTTTATATTAAAGGTTTAGTTGTTAGGCTAGTATATAAAATACTATAAGCCCCATAGGCTTGTTTATTTTAAATAGATATTTTACTAAATGTTAAACAAGTTGGAAGTTTAAAATGAATAAATCTTCAACAAGACTAAAGTTCCATTACCTATTCATATTTTAAATTTTCGAATTTTTTTTTAGTTTTATTAATAGTTTTTACCAGTGTTTTCTCAATGTAAAGTTTCCTAGTTCTTTCTACCTTCTGTTTTTAAACCTGTATTACCTTTTGCTCTTTTTTCTGTTTACTCTTTTTTAATGAGTTCCAATTTTATATTTGGTAGGGGATTTTTCTTTATGCTATATATTTGGTTCCGCCTTTTGCATGAATTGAGGCAAATTTATTGGCTTTTAAAACTTTTCTGTCATAAAATCATAATTTACAGCATTCGTTTTTCCTCATCAAAACTGACAGTCTTTTCCCGCCCTCTTTCCTGCAATAGGAGTTGTTGAGTTTGAGTTTTGGTTTCTTTTTTTTTTTTTGCTATTTATCATAAAGTATATTTTTGAGCTGGTTAAGTCGTTAGCTAAGCTTTTCTTTTGCTCTTCTTTTTTTCATGATTTGTTGTTGTTTGGTGGGTGAAGTTTTTTGGTTGACTTTTAAGACTTAAACAAAAAGACTCACTCAACCGAATAGTCAGTCAGTCAGTTAGTTGGATAGTCAGTCAGTTAGTCTGTCATTAAATGCACTTTTCTCATTCAATTTCGTTTGCTTCGGTTTTGGGTTTTGCAATTTTGTGTAGAAAGCAAAGAGTTAGGCAACAACAACAACAACTAGCCAGACAAAGACCCGGGAGTCAAGAGTCTTAGTCTTCGACTGAGTTGTCAGTCGACAGTGTCTCAGGTTGTGACTGTTGTAATTTGATAAGCGAAAGTTTTTTGAACCCACTTAAAGACCTTTAAGCTGATGGCAAGGCTTTTTTTTTAACTCAACTATTGGACTACATGACTATATATAGCCTGAAAATAAAAATGGTACACAAGTACAGGGCCACAAATCAATTGTGATCAATTGCAATTCATTTCCAACAATTATACGCCTCGGAAATCAATTCGAAATAACATTTTGCATTGATTTCAATTGTCAATAGTTTGCCATTGCTTTGACACCCACCCGATTTAGACACATACATATATATATATATAGATATCTGCAATAACTATCAATGACATTGAAACTACATAAACGAATGTCTTTTTTTTGTTTTTTTGAATTTCAAACTCAAGTCTGACGAAGATGTCTGGTGTTTTGGGTTTGGGTTGTGTTTTTGGCATTGAACGCTTTTTTCTTTGCATTTGAAATACATGAAATAGTCTGGCAAGAAAAGCCTCCAAATTGGCAAGCTAGATTTAAGATAGCAATCTCTAAATGATGGCAAATCGATCACGTCTCACAAAAATGGTAAGTTTGAATTTGAGAGATCCATGTAGTAGTAGTAAATAGTGGAAAACATCACACCATAGGTGTTGGCAAGTCTTTAGAGCTTGTAGTTTTTTATCTTTAATCTAAAAAGTGAATCGAAAACAATGATTAAAGGTTAATGCTGGCGGGCAATCTTAAAAAACTGAAATCTCAAACATGCAAAACTTTTTGAAACAAGATAAAGACAAACAAAAAAATACATATTCCTGAAGAAACGTTGTCATTGAAGTTTTAATTAGCAATTAAGACGCATTTTCTTTAGTTATAAATTTTCAAGTAATTAAATACATATATTCACTTAAATAGGTCTAGAAAGGCATACATACAACAAACTAGAATATAGTTTTCAAAGCCAGGAAATGTAATATCAATTAGTTAAAAAAAATTCTAAAATTAAAACCAATTTCTCTTTTACACGTTGGCCATAAAAGTTTCTTGAACCCTGCCGAAAGAACCGACAAAAAAATTAAACAATTAAGAGCAGAAAAAAAATTGCTTGCGGTCTGCCTTTTAATTTCACCCATTGCATAATCCACTTAATTTCGCCAACTCAACTTGACCCTCCCCCCGCTATAAAAAGTCATTAAAAAAAAAGTCACATAAATATCATGTTATTCATTTCTTAAATTTCACACCAAATTTCAGTGAGCAGACAATTTGGCCACTCAAGGGAAAAATAAACAACAAATTGCAAATTTGATACGAAAACTTTTTGTTAAGTAAATTTGTGAATAAATTAGATACATTTTAGTAGCTATGTCGATCAAAAGCATTCGTTGTGAATTCATTTTTCAAGTGCATTTTGTGGTCTTTTTAGGTTTCTTTTTTATTATTTTTCTTGACGTTTTTTTTTTTTTTTTTTTTTGTTTAATAAATGTCAATTGCTCATTGAAAGAAAAATAAAAACAAAACAACAAAACGTGACATTTTGTTGTTGACTTTTGACACTTGCCATCGGAGTTTTTGGTGGCAGAAGATTTATGTTTTATATAGCGTTGACTCGGCAGATCTTTTATGTAAATAATCTGAAGTCTTCTTTTTTTGCTTGCGCTTTTTTTTTTTGTTTTCTTTATTTTGCATGTAGGAAAAGAAACCTTCGACAGCTGCAGCAAAATGTCAAAAAAAAAAACTTTTTAATGGTAGAAGTTCGACTGGTTGATGGAAGTGGAGGAGATGGAAGGGAATGAGAGTTGTGTGGGGGAGTTGCCATTTATCAACAAATTGTTCGTTTATTTATCAAGTGTCACTTGAGGTAACAACAAAAAATGTACATAAAATTGCCTATAAAAATTCTTTTGAAATCTTTTTCTGATGCTCTCAGCGTATCAATAAGCTGTCTATAATTTGATCTCTTATCCATTGTTCTTTTTGATTTATTGAAATGTTTTCTCTTGATTTTCTGACACTTCAAGTATTAGCATGTGTGTGTAAAGCATGTGTCTTTGTGTGTGTATGCGTGTGCATGAACTGTCAAAATGTCCAATTCAAAATGATTTACAAAGGGGCAGAGCCAAATAGATCTATAATGATGATCTTATACTCTGACCAATTGCAGTCCTTTTAACCAACCATATCATAGTTGAACTTTTATATATCGTATTTGATTTTAGTTTATTCGACTCAGTTTCAGTTCTAAAACTGGACAAAAGCAAAATGTTTTTTTATAAAAGATTTGTTGGTAATCAATATTTTATTTGGCTTTGACTAGCCTTTAAAACACTGTTGGATATCTTTTAATTATTCACAAAAATTGTCTCAATTCTTGTTGGTATCTAGATAACCAATATAAGAAATCACAAATTTCTAAGTAATCAATTAAAAATTTCTAATTATAATCATAATCAATATACATTTGCAGTAAGGGTATTATAATTTCACATGTCTATTTATGGGACTCAAAGGCATCACACGTCGAAGGTTTTGAGCTGTTTGGGGGCCAGCAAAAGTGGCCGCACATGCAATAAAAAAAAATAAAAAAAATTCCAAAATATTTTCTATTGTTTTCAGAAAGAATTGTATAATTTTATTGATTTGTTTGTGGCCCAAAAATGTCGAACAATTATTGACACTTTGAAGATTCCGTTTTGGGGGGCTTTAATCTTTTTTTCTTCTCATAAATAATTGTAATTATCATTATTTAAAAATCAAATATATCAATCTATTACATTTAATAAAAGATAGAGTTTGCAACTTTTATGTAACTAAGTTTTAAGTTTTAACAAACTAGAAAGTTTATTTAAAAAACATTTTAATCTCTATGCTTAATTTAAAGATTAGTTATTGAAAAAATGAATAGTAACTGAAATTAGTTAAATGTTACCCAAGCATGATCAATTTCACAGTTTTTCAGTACCTTTAGTTAAGATGGCCAACTAATTTGTATGCCTTTTCCTTTCCTTTTGCCATTACAATGGTGTAATTTAATAGCAGCTTATTGTGTGTGTGGTATTTTATTATAGGAACTAGAAATGTGCATGTTTGGCTTAAATTTCTCATGTAAATCGATTCGATAGGCAGGCAAACCTTTTTTGGCACACATGACCCAAATAAGTTTTACCATAACTGACCTAACCCGCTTGAAGCTCGTTGGGCGAAGGCAATTCCCTTACCATTTAATTATAGCATCATTTGTCACAATAAAAATTTCGGTTAAGTATAAGCTCGCGTGGCCCAGAAAAAAAAAATACAAATGGCAAATGCCGAAAACCAGGCGACATGCTATAAACATTTTTCGCTCACATTTAATTTCGCTTAAACATGAAATGGCAGCATAGGTGAAATTTCATTTACTTTTCATTATTATTATGGTTACTATGCTGTCGCTGGATGGCGATGATGATGATGATGGCGATGGCGATGGCGTTGGAAAAAAAAAGCGGGCCAACAAATCGTATTGCATGTTAGCATAATTTGGTTACGAATGGAAATTTGAATCGGTGTATTAACTGGCTTAACTAGCCACTCGCTCGACCAACCAACCACCCACTCACCCATCCATAAGCCACCAAGGATGACCTGATAAACCATTGACCTACTAACCCCCAACCCTGCTAAGTAATGACCTCAACCAACAAGTAGCAACAACAACAAAAATGTCAACTAATCGCATATACTTATATGTATATAGATTTCAACTAGTTGTAGTGTCGACTACTTGGTTGGCGGGGTGGACAACCCACTGAAAATGGAGGAAATGCCCAAACGTTTTGCTTGACAGCTTGGGACAACTTGTGGGGCTATGGGGGCTATGGTCAACATGAAATTAAGCAAAGGTAATTGAATCAGGTTAGTCAAAGTTTAGCCATTAGTTTACTAAAATTCTAAAATATATAGAAATTTACCCCAAAATAATTAGACTATCTCTGACTAACATGCAACAGTTGTTAGACTTTCTCGCCTGACACATAAACCTTAATACCGACAACATAGCAACCCCTTCCCGAACTAGAATATCCGCTTTTCTTTTTGACCCTATGTACAACGTTGCGTATGTGTAATGGTAGTCAATGCACTGTTTAAATAGTGAAAAATGCAGCAAACAAGAATTGGAAAAACGTAAGCGTAACCCCACCATTTTGACCATTGCAACAAAAAACAAGAGAGAAAAAAAAAACCAAATGGCAACAAACAATTTTAATAACTTCCGTTCTAGAAACACTCTGAGTTTGGATTCGTTTCACAAAGACAATGGGAGCCAGTAACAGTCACATGGGAGGATTGGATTTTGGAGAGAGCCTATGTACCTCGGGGCAGCAGGTTGATGGCATTCCATTGTTGTTGTTGTTGTTGCTGCTGTTGTCGGCTTGGGGGGAATTATGCTTTATTGAACCTAACTGGGGGAAAATTGTGTGCCCCGTTTTGTTTTTTTTTTTTTCTGTTCGCCCTCTCCCACACCACCACCTAACCCATTTTGGGTGTAGAGTGAAGTTTGTTTGTCGGAAAATGACAATTAGCTTGTGTTTCTCTATTTGACAGTTGAGTGCATTTCTCCATCTCTCCCTCTCTCTCTCTTTTACACTCTTTCTCTATTTTGAACCCAAATGTAAATAGGAAGTCTTTAAATGTAATTCCCAGATTGAGTAATAATATGGATACACAAACGAATGAAGCAGCAGCTGCAAGCCTATTGCAAATTTTTTTTTTCGTTCATTTAATGACTCTTTCGACGTTTTGTGTTGTGTTGAGAAGGCAAAAATGCAGGAAGCAAATATAAAAACTATTACAAACTGATTCGAAAAGTAAGCCTAAGGGGGCTTTAGCACTGTTCATTGGCAATAACAAATCCAAAAATAAAGAAAAACGCCAGCAACAGTCAAACAATGGAAAGAAAAGCTTTAGGGCTAAAACTATTTGACTTTGATGGGTAATTGTCTTTCATAGATCAGTAAATAAGTTTATTAGTCTTTACTTGATTGAAAATAAAGTAAAGTTGCATTTTGCAGAAGTTAAGTACTTCAAAGTAACGGTTACTGAAGTTATATATATTTTTAGATGTCCTCCAGGTTGAGTTAATTGGTAATGAAGAACATTGAAAGTATTTTCCCATGAGACATGATTCGTTTAATTTGTGTACCTAAATATTTGTGTTTGTAGCTAACACGTTATACTTGGTTTAATGCATAGAAAAATCTCACTAGATCCACTTATTTCTAGGTTCTCAAAATTCTAGAGTGCTCACTTTAACCAATTTAATTAAAACAAATGTTGGTTCGATTTTTTAGAAATCTTTGATTGCTATAAATCTTTGCAACACTAAGCAAACTACATTTAGTTTCAGTGTTGATAAGTGTATGATATAGAAAGAGCTAGATAGATTTTCTTTGTTACAGAATTGATTAAACAGATCATATAGTAGATAGATAGACCAATTTTCATATTTTAAATGTTGGTTAAGTAGATAATATAATGCAAAGATATATAGTTTCAGTGTTGGCTAAGTAATACAGTATATAGTTAGATAGTGTTCCTTCTTTAACTATTTATGAGTGCAGCTCTGATTGGTTAATTGCTCGAACTTTTTCTTCAATAAGAATAATATATTTTAATAATTACATCAAGTGAACTTAAACTTATTTCACAAAACACTCAATTCAACTCATTCAATTTATGGTTATTGGTTCTTTTCGCTTAACCTTGATGTTCATTAAAACCACCAACAAGGCCCTCAAGTTCAATAATAATATCAACTAATCAAAATGTCACACTTTCCATACCCTAAAGTGTTATAAAACAAAAAAAAAAAAAACAACAAAAATAAAAGCAAAAAAAATCTGCTGACAGCTGACAAAACCAAACCAAAGTAACCAAGATGATGTGGAGAAGGTAGACGAATTGGTGGGGAATAATGGGGACGAGGCAACATTTACAATGAGCCATGGAATATACGAGCAATTGCTCGGCGTGCGACAAGCTGACTGAGAGTGATGACAACAGTGATAGGAGGGGGAGGTGAAGTGATATAGACACACACACACCCATCATATGTGTGTGGTGTGTGTGAGTGTGACGTAGTGTTGTGGGATGGCATGGAATCGGATGAGAGAGCGAGATAGATAGTGAAAAGACCGTGCTCAGATTACAGCAGACGCTGACGAGTGGCGACAATTGCCTCAACTCAACTTTTGGCATTAATGAACATGAGCACACTTATTTGAGACGCTCTGTGAGACGAAATGGAAGCTGTGCCAGCTATTGCCAGTAGTGGATCTGAACCTGAACCTACAGAAAAAGCATTTTAACACATAATAATATGAAAATAATTGAAGCAATTATTAAAAAAGTTGTCGTTGTCAAGTATGAGCGAGCTGGGCCAAAGGCATGATCAAAGCAATTAGTGAAGCATTATATATATAGATTTCTCTATGAGATGACTATTCCTCCTCTCTCGCCTTTATGTGTGTGACAAATGTAAGAGAAAGATAAGGAGGGAGAGAGAGAGAGAGATGGAAAAACGAAGATAGAGTTTTAATTAAACAATCCATCAAAACAAAAGTATCTTGTGCTTTAACTAAAACCATTTTAAACATTTAGTTAATCACCAAAAAGCCATCAAGTTCACTGAACCTCATAAACATGTTGACCAATTTGGCATGACAAAAACCAAAAACACCGCAGAACATAAATTCACTTCTGTGTCATCGAAACAAAATGTTTTTGTGTTTTGTTTTTATTAGTATCATGTCCGAACACTGTGTAGTCCATGTAAGCTGTCAAAAATTAACCATAAAATCAATCAAATCGCCATATAAATATAAAATCATAAACTGAATCGCACTAAAAACTGGTTCATAATTCACCGTCAATCCGTAAATCATGCTAATTTCGGCTGTAAGGTGAATCGTTTATATAGCCATTTGATTTCAACAAAATATTGATATCTTACCGATGTCAAATATTTGTAACTTTAAACTTGGTCATAAAGTTTTCTTATTAACAAGGCCAGAAATCTGGCAACTGAAAAAATTGTTTTACTAAAACAGCGAAACAAATTTTAGAAGCTAAAACTAATAATTATTTAGTCAAACTTTTCTTCATGGCAAATCTAAATATGTATATAACAAAAGTTTATATATAATTAATATACCCTTTTTTTGCAAGTGTGTTTAAAAATTTACATATTGTAAAAGCATTGAAAGAACAAAAAATCAAAACTGAAAATTAGAACATCAAACATGATGTGGACCACTTGATAATTTCATTAAAAGACTTTTAAGAAAACCCTCTAATTAGTTTTATATTCAAATTTGATGCCATCTCTTACCCATGCAACTGTCTCCCTCTCTCTCACTCTCTTCGCATCTAGCGGTTTTGCCATATCATTCACATGTCAAGTGGAAGCTGAAATTGTGACCCAAATTTCTCAAGTTTTAGATTCTTTACTTTTTTTTTTGATTTTTCTTTATGAAAACCAAGACATTTCTCAATCAATTCTTCAAATTTTTGCTCTCTATCGAAATCGAAAGCAATTTCACTTTGCTGCCATTTAATTGTCAAATATCTATATACCTAGATATATATAGATATTTATTTTTGACAAGCAACTGTCTGTCAATCAAATGTCA
Organism: Drosophila insularis; assembly: GCA_018903935.1. Classification (NCBI taxonomy): domain Eukaryota; kingdom Metazoa; phylum Arthropoda; class Insecta; order Diptera; family Drosophilidae; genus Drosophila; species Drosophila insularis. Next base: position 6,376,635 of record JAEIFP010001084.1, on the reverse strand, counting down.
ATTGTGTGGCTTTTATTTTATTTTAAAGGCAAGAAGAAGGGCCAAAACATATATGAAAGTAAAGATGTAAGATGAGATGGGTAACTAATCGAGACCACAACATATTATGTTGGCTAAGAGAAGTAGCAGACTACAAAATACCCTAAAAGAAGTAATAGAAGCATTTATATATAGGTCAGAGCTTGATCCATCCTAAACCCAGCATATGGGCAACATTTTATAAAGGGCTAAATAGAACGTTTGGGTCCTTGAAAACTTTTTGCTTTTAGAGTATATAAATATTTAAGGCATATTAAAACTTTTACTTCATATTTCAGCATTTGTCTCGAAATAAAATGTAGTTTAATTACAACTTTGACATTACTTTGTCAGACTTTCGAGAATCGCATGTCTAATTGCTTTTCGCTTCACAAAGTTTTTAGTTAATTTACAAAACAAACAAGCAGCAGCAACAAACCATAATATAAAATGTAACTTCTCTTTGGCATTGTTTAGATGAATGCTAGAAATTGAAATTGCAATTGGTGAATAATCCAAGTGAATGGATTTTTATGCTATAGCCTTGAAACAGAAACTTGGAATAGGAGGCTGGTCTTTGGGGCTGGTGCTTGGTCATCGGACCTAGCCAGGTGTTTCTTATGTAACTAATCATTAAAATGACTGCCAAAACAAAAATCGTCAACAATAAAAAAAAAAAAAAAAAAACTTTGGCTTAAATTTTAGTCATCCAATCAAACTGGGTCAAGTTTTTAATTGATACCATGGCGAAAGAAACAAAATGTTAACAAAAAAATTTGTTTGTTCTCAGTGAAGTTAAAAATACCGTCAAAATATAACATAAAAAATTAAGCGAAACATCATCGTAAAAAGTTAGTTTTTTAACGCCTTTTTGTTGTTGTTGTTGTTGGAGCCAACAACAATAGGCTTTTTTGCAATAAACATATATTTATTTGTCCCTAGATTTTTGTTTCACTCATGACAAGGCTAAAGTAAAAACTACTACTAAAACGATTCTCGAGAGGCTGCTTGCCAAATGCATTTCAAGTTGTTGTTATTGTTGGTGGGGTATTTTTTGCTTTGGCTTAGTTTTGAGGTTTTTCTTTTAACTGAAGGTTGTTATCCACCCTCAAGTATATGTGTGCAGTGAATGGTTTGTTATTCAGGTTTTCCTTTTATATTTTGTTCATTTTGTGTTCTTTTTTCATTCGCAGGTTTCGGTAAGCTAAGCAATTTGTGGTTTTTATGGTTTTCCATGTGCATGTTGTTGCAGCAGTCACGTAATCGATGCCGTTTTTAAGAGTGAGAAATGAAGATGAAACTGGAGTTTATGTGCTGGTGCAAACTAAACAGTAAAGATAAGATAAAGTAGATGGCAGAACCTTCAAGTGCAGAAATTTACTCCAAAAGTAATTCTAGATGCGAAAATAATTTAAAATGAGAAGCTTCAAATTCTTCTTTTTTGGTTAAATTGTAAACGAACCATTTAAGTTTGATAATTCGCAAGAGCTAAGCCTGGCTAAGCCTGGCTAAGCCTGGCTAAGCCTTAGAAATTATGTGAAGACAGAATACAGCAAATAATTACCTAAAATTTGAATATTTAAGTAAGGTATATTAATATTTCTTTGGTTAATAAATCGAAACAAAGCTAATTTCAAAAGTAAGTGATATTAATATTTAAATATATACAATTTTAAAGTGTTTATACCACGATAAATAGGCAAGTCCAACTCAGCTTTTGTGATTCATTAAAAAAACAAGCAAATTTTTTTCTCATTTCAATTTGTTTTTAAATCGTAAAAGTTAATTATATTTCACCACAAATTGTGATTCTAGCAACAATTTTTATGGAATTTATTTTAACAGTTGCAAACCGGTTTAGTATGTCACAGATTAAGTTATTAACAACTTTCCATCTTTCCTATTGAACACTAGCAAAATAATTCGTTGCCCTTTCGCCAATTTTTTAATAGCTTGTGAGTTATCTTCGGTTTTATTCCTTTTTTTGATCGTAAATATTTAAAAGACAATAATGACTATTTACCAGTAAGCGAAGCTTACTCTTTCTCTGGAAAAACAATAAAATGTCATTGCCAAGTAACTAAATAATATATGACTACTTAACTACCGAATCCCTAAAGACAAAAAAAAAACAAAAACAAAAGTCTACCAAGTGTGCAAGTGAAAGTATCAGGCAAAACACTTTCTTACACATACATACACACAAAACATTTTCCATCAAGTCAAAAATTAAAGAAAATTTCAAAAATAACAAAATTATCAATGTACAGCACTGCGTATGCGTAATATTTGTCAAAAGATAAATTGCAATTGGCTTGTTCAAAGTGAAAACTGCAACAAAAATGCAAAAGCAAATTGCCAATGTTGTTTTTGGCTGTTGTTGTTGCTGCTGTTGTCGGAGATCTGTCAGAGCCTAACGGGTAATTATATTTTACGCATTTATTGGTGCATAAAATGTAAATTGCGACAAGATCACGATAGTAGGAGCCAAACAAAGTAACAGCAAAACAACAGCAGCAACTTGGCACAAACACAGCAACAGCAGCAACAACTATAACAACCTGACCAAGTTTGGTCAGCAAAGAAGCGACAACGAACTCAAGTGCATTAACCTTAACAATCAGAGGCACTTAAGTGCATGCGTTTGGCGACAACAACAACAACAACAACATCATGAGCAGCAATTGCAACTTGTTGGCATGGACCATGATCTTCAAAAAGCAACAACAAAAACCTACAAACATCAGTGAAAAGAAAAAAACAAACTCGCCACTCGTATCCACTGTCCAAGCCAGTTTAGCAAGTTTTAAACTTAAGACTGAAGAGTCAAAAGGATTTTAGTCTCTTTGGTTTTAACTTTTTTTTTGTTTTTTTTTTTTGATTTTTTCTTTTTTCTTCGCCTTTTTGCCCACTGATCAAGAAACTTGTTAGGGTTTTCTTCGTTATACACAATCACAAATAAGATCAAATGTGAAATGCAACAAATTGTTGCAGAAACAAATTCTAAATCACTATTCTGAAAATATACAACTCAAAGACTATATCTTTCCATATGGTCAAAGCTCCAAGTAAAACTTAGCTCCAAACAAAATTGAAATATTTTGGGAAGCCAAAAAGAAAAAAATTAAAATTTTTTTTTATTGACCTCGAGCCGGCTAATAAAAAATTTTGATCAAATATCAAAAAGGTCGTCATACAACAACAGTTTTCCACAAAAGATATAATTAATCTAATGTTTAAAATATGCAAATATATCGTTTACTCTAACTATTAATTATTTCGATATTTGTTTTATAACTTTTCACAAGTTATCAACTACACAAAGAGGTTAAAAGTTTTTACTTGGATACTATATTTATATAAATTTAATTAAACAACATGTTAACTGTATTAAAAGACCGACTATTTAATTTACATGATTTAATATATTAAATTATCTTGTTAATTGTTAACTACAATTTGTTATTGCCCCGTTGCTATAAGTTTTTCCTCTTTGCTTTCAATTCAACTGATTTTTCCTTTGAAATTACCATTTTTTTTTTTTTTGGATTCACCACTCTTTCATTTGCTTTTCCCATCATTTAAATATCCATGATAATTTATTTATTACATTTTAAAGTGTTGCATAAAACAAAAAACAAAAAAAAAACTCGAAAAGAAAATGAAAAGCGCTGACAGATCTCAACAGTTGCTGTCTTTTGCCTATAAATTTTGTTTTTACTTTCGTTTGGAAAGGCTTTCATATGGAAATTTCTGTGGGACATATTTTTTTTTGTTTTGTTTTGCTTTTTATTTACGAGAGATTTTGTCTGTCATCTTGTGGTGGTTGTTGTTGTTGTTACTGCTACTATATGTGGTCTTTTGTTTTTTCATGACTTTTTGGCGGTATTTGGCCATTTGATGAGGCAGACAACAGCAGCAGCGACAGGAGTGGCGCATGGCGGCAGATTAAGATGATAAATGAATGGATGAATGTCACTTTAAGTGTTTAGTTCAAGAAAGATAAAAAAAATACTTATGCCATATGAATGTCAATTTCGTTAGAGTTGCATTAGCAAATCAACAAGAAACTTTTCTAAATTAAATGTCTTTACGATTACTCATTAGGGTATCGGAATTGGGATCTTGGCTCAATATTTTAATGACTGATTTTCTGATCAAGACAATAAACAAATTATTGCCCGCCTTGCCAAATGCCATTGATCCCTTAAAAATTTATATCATTTGTTTATTCACTCATGTATACAAATCATTAAAACAAAAACAAAATAAATTTTCTTTTTTTTTTTTGGCAGTTCTTTTTCATATGGGCCTTCGTAAATGGGTCACTCTTGTCAGCTGTTGCTGTTGCTGCTGCTGATTTGGGTCAAATGTGCCGAGAATACAATACGAAAATAAAAACTCATAATGATAATCATAATTATTCTGGCCATTTGCAAGACAATAAAAAAAACGAAAAATTAAAAATACCAACTCAAGCGATGGTCAAGAGAGGAAGTTGTTAATTAATACTCGTCGTCGTCGACGTCGTCATCGTCATCGTCTTCGTCATTTTGTAACTGGAAAAACTTCTGTTTGGTCTTCAGCTTCGGTTTCCTCTGCGTTTGGTTTTTAATTAAAAACGTGAAACAAAAACAATATAAAAAAGAAAACTTTTGTTGCTGTTTTTGCGTTCTATGCATTCTATTTCTGCCCGAGTAATTTGGTTACATTTGAGTTGTCTTGAGGGTTACGGGAAGGAGAATTAATGGGCCATTTTAAAGGTATGACCCCTTTTCATAGAGAGAAGGCTGCAAAATATGCGGATACCTGATAATAAACTGGCATGCCTTTTCGGTATGTAAAAGTTCCAAGTGAATTTCTTCCATTAGCTTACCTGTAATGAAAATAAAGTTGTAAAAACTATTATTAACCAAACAAAAAAATCGTAAATATAGGTAAACAATTTGTTAAATGAAAATGTTTATATTTTTTTTTATTTTTTAATTACAAATTAATGTCTACATAAAAATGTATATCCTATAGTTGTTTAAAGAATTTCGAGGCATACTTTTGGGGGCATATAATTTACAATTTATCTAAATTTAGCTTCTATAGCTATTCGACCTATAAAATTTGCCTTTACTAATGATCTAGATACATTTTTCTAGCTGCTTTCTATCGATTATCCCGTTTTCTTTTGTTTCAACTAACTGAAACTTCCGCCCATTTCCTGCATAGTGACAGCTCTTATCCACCTAGCAATGTATCTATCTATCTATCTATCTATTTATCCATCCGTCTGCCAGAACGTCTGTCTGGCCGCATAACTTTCCTCAAACACACACCGAGGAAAAAGACAAACATCCGTAGCTAAACAGAGCGTATTGACGGCATTTTAAGGGCAGCCAGGGTCGTCTTGGCTATTTATAAGAACTTTGGCATTTTCTTTATATTTGTTGTTTTTTTTTTTTTTTTTTTTTGTTTCGGTTTCAGTTTTGCTTCTGTTTCATTTTGGCATGCAATAAATTTGTGTTTTCTGGTCACAAAACGACAAAAACCAAATACAAAGTTACGCGTTGACAGCTGTCAGTGTCTGTTGCTGTTGGTTTTCTGCCGCTTTGTGGACTGTATCTGCAAATGTATCTGTATCTGTAAATGTATCAGTGACTCTACTAGCTCTAGCTCTAGCCATAAGCTTATGGCTGACAGAAAGTATCTCAGAAAGAGTGGGAAAAAGTGATTTTTAACACATTTTCCAATTTCATTTCCATTGAAAGCGACAAATGTTTTCACTTTTCAACTGCCACGCCCATTGCATTTCCTACCTCTGTCTCAAAGTAAACAAAAGCAATGCAACAAAATGAAAAAAAACCAACATTGATTGATGGCTTATTGGTAAGCAATTGTTTGTGTGTGTGTATGTGTGTGTGTGTGTGTGTGACGCAGACTTAATCAATTATTAAAACTGTCATTGTCAATCAGTCAAACTTACATCATCTCATAACTGACAGATTGGTAGATCAAGACAGAGTCAATATCAAGAGAGTTGCATTTAATTATTTCAATCAAGTTGTTGCATCAAACAAAATTCAAGTCAATGAACTGCAACCCAATTTCCTATCAATTTTTCTCTCTTTTAATATACCATAGACCAGATTTAACCAACCAACCAACCCAACAACAAACCAATCAACTATTTTCTTTATCTCTTTGTTTTTGTTTTTGTATTGACCATTGACCAGCATCAAATGGACTGCAATGGACTGCATCATGCAGCCATTTGGCTTTGCCTGCTTAATCATAGTGTGGAGCGAGACTTCAAGACAAAAAGTCGAACAAGGAGCTCACTTCATTTTACCCACCAGCAGCAATTTCGTTGCATTTGTTGGATGATTTTTTGACCTACGATAAGTTATGCTCTGCGCTTGATTATAGACCCCTCAATAGGCTTTTCAATATCGAAGGCATAGATAATTGTGTGCAGTCGATACGTCGCAACAAGCCAACGAAAGGTAGGTCATTTTGAGGTTGATTTCAATGGTAATTTTATATGATTGAATTTTTAAGTTTAAGGAAATTTGTAATACATATTAGATCCAGATGCCCAAAGACATACAAAACCCAACAGGGAAAGAATGAACCATTTTCCAGCTGACTTTATGCATTTACAATGCAAAATATTGTCTAAATTTGAATTTCTAATTTCAACAAAGTGAATTGCTAATTCAAACTCGCTCAGCGATCGATGAAAATAACTTTAGAGAGCCATAAACAATATCCATTGATATTTCCAAATATCGATCAATCCATTGGCTAAGATAAAGAAAAACTCTCCTTAACTATTTTGAATGACTTCCACCTGTTGCGATATCCAACTGACTAAGACTATAAAAATGCCAAGATTTTGCTTCGTTGGAAAATTATTCATAAGTAAATAAATACAAATTGGCCAAGAAGACGAAAAAAAAAAGAAGAAAATACTTGAAAACCCAAACAAGAAACAGCAGGGAAATAAGCAAACAGAAGAATACTTCAGTTCAGTTGAGATTAGATCAGATCAGATCGTGTGGCCCCCAGACAAAACGACAATCGACCCAGTGACCAAGTTATGTTTTGTCTAGCACCAGAGACAGAGAGAGATAGAAATTGGGAGAAAGAGAGAAAAGAACGTGAAAGGAATTTATGAGATTTTCGTTTGCAATCTATCTGAAAAATATACACTCACTTGTATAATAAATGGATTGCAACTATCTAGAACGCACTAGCAGAGGCCAACCAGGCCAAATGGGAACAGTATGTGGCAAGTGTGTGTGTGTGTGTGTGAATGTGGCGCCCCCTGTTGACTCAAATTGTCATTACAAAACTGAAAATGAAAATGAAAAGCGACTGCTGCAGCAGCAGCAACGGCTGCAATACATGCTTCAACGAGTTTTTCACAGTGAAATCGATATGATCGAAGTGTGTTTGGCACGTACGTGTCCATCTTCACTCGATTTATAATTTACTTTGTTTTATTTTTCCACATAGAGAAATTTTCCCCTGCTTGCTTGTGTTTCTTTTTGTTTCGTTACTCATATTTATTCGCTAATTAACGCTTTCCAATTGGCAAATACAACACAAAACACAAAACAAAATGAAAAATCAAACAAAATAATTTTCACGCGCCAATTCCTGCCAATAGTTCTCTCTCTGTCTCTGTGTGTTTTAATCAAGGCGTAAGATGAAACAATTTTTGATTATTTTTAGCGAAAATTCACAAGATCCAAAGGCATGAGAGAGAGTGAGAAAGGAAGACATGTGTCAATGTAAAATAAAGCAATTTCGTACATCATTTTCTCAAACTAAACATCTGGTTTTTTTGAATTCCACATTTCCTTTGAAGGGGAGGTTCCCAAATGCATCATCAATTGATACATACTTCAATCTATCACCAAAAACGAGTTGTAAATTTTCAAACAAATTTGTCAAAAATGCCATAAACAATTTTTACACAAGAAGCACTTAAATGACCAAAAAGATAAAAACATATGGGTCAAACACTTATAGGGAAGTTCCAAAGCGAGAGTGAGAGAGATGGGGAGAACGACAGCCCACACACCAAGACCAAAACATAAACATTATTTCTATAACGCAAAAGTTAAGTTAAGCTCGACTAAAAGATACCCTCTGATTAGGTAAAGAAACATTATATATGTATTTCTCTTTTCAAGTTATTTCAAGTTTCCTGATCATACTAAAATATTCCATGAAGACCCAATGGATTGTAGGGTACATGGCCAATTTATGACACTTCTCTAAAAATACTGAAGAGAGAAAGAATGCATGACCGAAGCCCAAATGAGAATAACCATAAGAATGAATAAAAACTAATTGCATTTCCTGTCAATATAGAGGGGAGACACACACTCAAACACAACAAAAAACATGCAACAAACATATGTATGTACCTACTACAAGTCATAAATTAACAAAACAACTTCCGATATACCAAAAAAAGAAAAAAAAATTTTAAAACACCAAAACAAAGCATAAATTGAATAAAATAGAACAAATGAAGCATAAGCAAACCTAAACAAAAAAAAAAAGTAGTTAGTTGTCAAAGGGTCGAAAAAAGTGGGGGACAAAAAAAAAGAGTGAAAGAGTTCCATTAGAATTTCAAAATTTCATTGGGGTTACTGCCATGTAGTGGGAAGTTGTCAAGAGAAGAAAAGAGCCGTTAAACCATGTCCAAATTAGAGATGAGAACGTGGCAATGTGAGTTATCGCAGCGCTCACAAAAATCGATACCAAGTTGAATGAAAAACTTTTAAAATTTGATTTTTATAAAAAATGTTTTAAAACAATATTAGAAATAGAATTGAGATTTTTTGTCTAAACCTACATATTTTAAAAAGGTTACGGTTGTTCTGAACATCAGCTATTATTCATTTATACTCATGTTAAAGAGCTAAGTATTGATAGAATAATAAAAACTTAACTTTCCTCGTGACCCGAGTTCGATATTTATCCCATTGTGCCCATATGCCCCGCCTATAAACTCTGTTTTGGGTTCTGCGGATGACCGCCTGCCATATATTTCACAGTGCCGCCTGTTTGTATACACACACTCATTACACACATAAACACATATATGTGCAATCGACCAACTTTAATTTTTAAACTCCATGAAACTACACTGAAAGTCTAAAGAGCTTGGGAAGCTTGGGAATGTTAATTAGTTCTGTTCTGTGCTATGTTGCCTGGTTTATGCTCTCTACTCTCTGTTCTCTGGCAGTTTATGTTGCTTAATTTTTATGCTCTGTATAATTAAATTCCTGTCTGGACTCGACTGCCAGAGGAATAGACAGACAGACAGACTCTGTTTCTTCTTCGTGCTATTTTACGATCCTTGGTCCCAATCAAATACAGTTTCTGGTTAAAAAAACATAAAAAACACAAGAATGATATGTTTATGGAGACAACTAAAAAAAAGTTGAAAACAACCAAAACAAAAAAGTAATAGAAGGAAAGACGAAAACATTTTCGAGTTGCTGAAGCGTGTTGAAAATTAGAATTTGCATAAATTACAAGTTGTAATAGAAGACGAGTAGAGATGGAGAGGGATAGATCTATTAAGATCTGGTTATGGACTTGCTCAGGCGAAACAAATTGTATATATGCATATATATCTATAAAGAGAGAGAGAGAGAGAGAGAGATACAGAGGGAGACATAAGGCATCTAGGTTGAAGGGAAACAAAACGTTTTTGAATAGCCAACAAAATTGTCAAGATCTTTACTCTAAATCACTTTGAATATCTCATGCAATTTGGCATAGATTTTGATACGAAATGCAACTTAGGTACGTGTATGTATATATAAATTTAGACTGACAGACTGCAACAAAAGGCAAGTGGCAGAATGCATTTCCCTTCACCCACCCATCACCCTTCACTTGTGCTCTTCTTTTTGTTGCTTTGTTGTCTTTTTTATCTGGCAAGATTACGAAACGGAATGTGAATACACGCCCCGCGTAATTCTATATAGAAAATACTTTTGTGTGAATCAAAAGAAGGCAAAGGGGAAAAGGGGCGAAGCGAAGGGAAAATTGACGTAACTTTTTTGGGCCAAGAAGATAATTATAAATAAACTGCAAATATATAGATATCTTTGCAATACAATTCGTTAGCTAATAGTTTGCTAAAAGACAATGCATCGGCCAAAAATGACGTTGCAAATCCCCCAACAAGCCGAAGGTCTTACCTCACTATCGAATAAGTGGTCAAGGTTCTTCAAACTGATTATATTTAGTCATCAATTGCAATTGCAAAATAAATAAATAAAAATGCGTCATTCATCAATACGAAATCTAAAATTTATGTATAATTCATTTATGTTTATGCATATTAAAGAGGAAATTGCAAAATTAATGAAAAGTAACGCTACATCTACAAAAAAAGGTTTTGTTAGAATAATCGAATAAATTTTTGCGCACATTTACATAAACATTTATACACTTTCGACTAGGTTTATGACTTAAGTACTTAAGTAATTTGGGTATAAAGGAATCAACGAACCAGAAGCGGTCATTGCTTCTTAAGTCATTAAGTGGGCATATCTAATGAGAATGAGTGAAAAAGAAGTTACCATATTGCACCATTTATGAGGGTGCAGACAGATATATGAGTAATAATAATTATCTTTAAATTGAACAGAGTTTATTCTGGGAAAAGTATTAAATATTTTTATAAGAAATATATTTATTATATGATTTTATGGCAATTACTTAACTAAGCTATAGCTGTCTTGAGATATTTTAGCCCAGTTTTATTTTCTGTTTTCGTATGAGCTTACTAAGAGCTACTTTAACAACTTTATGTAAAGCTGATTTTATTTTTATGATCGATATTATAATGATTTAAGTTCATTTTTATTCGAATTCCCTATTTAGTTATGACCTTACACTTGTTTTGTTTATATACTTTAACAGTAATTTGGTAAACACAATTAACTTTATACCTAACTGCTCCTTCTAGTAGCATAAACTTGACTTTCCATTTCTAGTAAGTCGATATATCGTCTATGGTTGCCCTGTTTTTCAATAGTTACCCTATCTTTATTATCAGCTTCAGAGATTAATTACTGTTTTAACTTTCTAAAATAAGTCAACAAGTTAAATCTGAAGGTTTTTTCGCTCTGGTTTTACTACGTATTTTTTTCAAACAAAATTTAAAAATAAAAAGTAATGTATTTCTTTTAATCGAAATGTTAGGCTACGATTAATATTTCATATAGTTATAGTTTAAGGAACTCCCTCAATCAAAACTGTATTATATTTCAAATATTGACTTGCAAAATTAAAAACTCATGGGTTTTCTCTTGAAAAGATGCTTTACAGAATATTTCTAAAACGCCATCTTCGTAAAGTATCCTTTTTAGAGAAAGCGAATACACTTCATTTAAAGCAGCAATGCAGATTCCGTTTCAGTAATCAATTATTGTATTTAAAAGTAGTTAAATTTAGGAAAAACCTGTAAGGGTATATAGATGTCATCGCATAGCTTAAGCTCTCTGTCTTGTCTCACACATTGCCATTTTCATATGCTTAGTTTAAGCTTTAATTGTTGCTACGTGTAGTGGAAGAAGAAAAAAAAAATGTTTGTTGTCTTTGAGGTAATTGTTGCTCATTTGCCTGTTCGGAGTTAGCTTGTTGTATAATGTCAATTACTTGTGATTTACGACAATTTAATGATAGACGACTCCGACTCGGACTCCAACTCGGACTCTTACTCTATGACTATGCCATGAGAGATGCCTTCTAGCGAATAAATAAATGCGTTATATTCGGTGAATGGGAGTATACATAGATGAGTTTATGTGCAACATGATGCGAAGAGTGTAGCATGTGATTGATGTGATATTTGCAGTCATTGGTCTTGTGCCCAGTGTTGCATGTAATTGGTCACAGAAAACCTTGCGAAGAGGGAAAGGGGGAGGGACTAATGCAATACAACTGCAGGGCCACAATGTCAGCAACTAAATAACCATTTTTGGATCTTCAACTTTAAACTAATGTGTGTTTTTATATTCATAAGAAATTTACCAAAAAATAACAGGTGTTAGGCGTCTTTTTGACAGTCGCACTAAATAACAATTAACCTTATAAGGGGAAAATGGTTTATTTATTGCTTTTGGCTAAGCTAAACTAACGTCATTTGGCTAACGAGTTTGCCCCTTCTTTTTATTTTGCTACAGATGCTGAAAATTTCATTTACTTTTCAAATGAAAATTTAAAACTTTTATTTAATGTAATTTTTAATGTTTTAGAAAAAATAATATTGGCCAATATTCTTTTTATTATATCTCTTTCTATACAAAATGTTAAAAAGATAATTTGAATTTTTAATTTCTTTTGGTTTGCAGCAATAATTTCTCATGATACTTTCAATAAGCTCTGCTCAATAATCATCCATAGATGGTTATCGCTAAACAATCAAGATCAAATTTACATTTACTGATAGCAGCATCCTAAAATCAAATTTATTTGGTTTTGTTTTATTCATTCTAGAAAATTTATATTCTCATTTTAAGGCTGATTTCACTTTGAAATGTGTTTTTCACCATTGTGCACGAATTGGTTTCGTATTTTGAATCACACTACTCTATGGTAGATATGTATCTAGAAGTAACTAAGCCAACTGGTTCTGCTTGAACATATCTTTTTCTATTTGGCTGATTCTAAACCAAAACTGACTACCGAAAGGGAAACGAACTCATTGAAATTCTTGACAGGTTACGCGCGCGAATTGTGTAGAATAACAAAAGAAATAAAAAAAAAAAACATAAAACATACATATATAGGAAATGAGAAAGAAGAGAGAAAGAGAAAGAGATGGCTCATCTGTTTTGGATATGGTTTTCAAAGTGTATTGTTAAGGGGGCACCACATGTGGTGTGGCAAAGCTATAATCATACGTGCCACACAGGGCTTTTCCTTTCTGACGTGCCAAAGTGAGAAAAATTCGCTTCATTTCAAATAATAAGCTTATGAACAAAAAAACTTTTCCATTTCCAACTGACTGACTAAATATAAAGTTTAATTACACAAAATATATACCAAAATTGGTATATAAATGACAAGGAAAACTTTTAAAGCCCTCTCATGGCATAGGGAAGACCCTCACAACAACAATAGAGAAAAGCCATAGAAATATACTGCGAGGGAGTTTTACTATGCATAAAGTTGGTAGACAATAAGTTGACACATATTGGAGAGCATTGCCATTGCTTTTGTTGTTGGTGTTTTGTGCTTTATCACATGCAGGAAGCTTCTGGTAAAGTTGGGGTTATTACACTTTCAATCCAACTACTAAAAGAGCAGACAATTTTTTCATTGCATTTGCATTGCGCTTTGATTTTTGTACTTTATATGGAAGTTGTTTTATCATTGGGCACCATTCCACTCATAACTGATTAGAGAGAGAGTGTCGCCTCGTCTGTGGAATTGGGTCAGCAAGCGAGTTGTTGACTCAAAAGAAACATTGCCGTCGGTAATATCTAAAGGAGTGAGTTTTTTATTCTTCTTTCTGATATTGATAAGTTGCAGTTGCACATTATGCATTTGTGTTGAAATTGTTTATTTAATTTATGTCACTGAACCACTGTGCCTTTGACTGGGTGAAGTACTCGATCTTTTTGTATTGTTTTACGGTCTAAAAGTATTTACGATTCTAGCCAGGGTGTTGCAAGTTTATTGCATTCTATGATTTTAGGTAGAGGAGACAGGTAGAGGATAAGGTGCAGCATTTTAAGTGGCCAACATCATCAATCAAGAGGCGATGGCAGTAGGTTAGTGGAACATTGAGTCAAAAGATAACGTTCTGAATAGGAAATGGATAGAATATATGGCACAAGGGAGTTATGGTACTTTTATCGATAATTTTTATTTGTTTATGCATTATAATTAGACAAATGGCGAGACAAAGGAGAGTTAAGTTATTTCTGTAAAAAAAAAATTGGAGTAAGCCTCGGTTTTTTATCTTTAACTTATCAAAGTGGAACCCTAATTACATAAAAGTTCCATTTACATCAGAGGGAGGGCTATATAAAATTATATTTAAGAACGAATGTGAAAGAAATAGGTAATTAGTTACTGCTGTTATCTAATAACTTATTTTGAATATTTAAACTAATTCGATTAGCTTTACGATGGTAGCTAAAAAAAAATATCTATATATCATAAAAGTCTTTACAACTTTTATATTCGACTAATTATTTTCAATAATTCTTATATATTCTACATCCTCAAAACTTGGCTCTATTTTTGTAATAAGACTCTGATTTTTTTTGCAAACCAAATTCGAGTATTCTCTTGATTCTCATTTAAATGCTGGTTGTTGACCAAAAGTCTAATGACCTTTAACTTTTTGATTCGACCATTTCTTGCATAAGAACTAAAATCTCATTGCCATTCGATACGCCTCCGTACAAAATCCAATTAATTATAATTTTTGTATGTATTCTTTTTTTTTTTTTGGGGGGGTAACCCGAAACATTGGCAGTTCAACTTACCTTCAATACAGAAATGTTGATGATTCTTGTGCAATTTCTTCAAGACGTCTGCAAAAAAAAAATATTGAAAATATTAGATAAATGCCAGACAGAATATTACAATGTGATTATTAATCAAGTATTTGTGTTTTCTCAACAAGGCCATTAAAATTAATCAATGTCGTAAGTATTACAACTCATTACCATGTAAGAGACAAGTCATATAATAAATTATAGTGACTGTTCTACCCGAACCAACAGCAACTAAACACCCACCCAAAACGACTAAAGGAAATGGCATGAAAACCTGTCAACTGTAACGCAAGACAATCAACGAAAATGCATAAATTAATAAAGAAAGAATGAATGAAAGAAATAAAGAATAAAAGAAAAGTAAGTACATGATATTGACAATAATAACCCAAAGTAAAAGTCAGGGTTGGAAAATGGTCAGAGGAGGGGTCGGTAGGGTTTTGTCTGGCTCACGCAGCTAATTTCATGCTCAGTTGATTTACCTCACTGCTATAATTGATAGACTCAGTTACTTCATGGAGTATGTGTGTGTGTGTGTGTGTGTGCTTGGTTGTCGGACCAACTAAATGTCTCTCAAGTGGTAATATGATAGGGCATTAAACCAACTTTAGTTTAGTTTTGTAAATTACAAAATGAGCAATGGCAAAGAAAAACGGTTAACATAGGCAGACCTTGATGACAGCCATCTGCTGGATGGAGTTGTGGCGGGGCGGGGTGGGGGTTAGGTGGGGTCATGAACGAGAAATACGCAATGCGTCATTAAAACTTTATAAAGTGAAGAGCTTGGCATAAGGTCTTCTCCCTTGGGCGTAGTCATAAGTTGTTGATTCCACTTGGGTAAACATGAGAATATTTATTTTTTAAATAGAATCAAATGCGGTTTAAATTTTTATTTACAAAGGGACATTTGGTTTCTTGTAAATTATGAATTCAGTTAACCTAAAAAACAGATTTGACTATTGAAATCGGAGTCAATACATTTTTATTTTTAAAAAAACATAACATTAAGAATAATGCCCAAGTAACAAATTAAGCAGGATTTGTCTCCAATTCTATGAAGAAAAATATTTTCAATTAGTCTCAATCAAAGTATTGTGGATTGGTGTCGTAATCCTTTTGAGATACTCAATGTTTAAAAAACTATAAGATTCGATCTCATTAAAAAATATCAAACCTAAACCGATTCGAGATCCGTATTACGAAGAATATCAATCACAAAATGATGATAGAACTTGATGATTCTTGAAATAAGTACTACAGACAAACTGCAAACATTTTCAGCTGCTTATGAAATGATCTTCGGCTTAAGAATGACCTCAAGCTGGATTAAAATTAAGATTTCCTACATTTCAAAACAATTTCTTGAGAATTTTGGTCTGTAAAGATCATAATTTGTTCATTTTTTAACATTTATATAATATTCCATGACAAAAAGTCTTTACAAGATGCACAGAGATGTCAGAAACAATCTATTTGTTCGTTATTATCCTTTCAGAGTTTCCTTCCCTCGTCCCCTTAGAAAATTATTTCATATTTCACACAAGAAAAAACGGATTGTTGCTTGGAATTCATAAAAGATTCTTTGAGCATCGATACTGAAATCTATTAACTACATCAATATTGAAATGACTCGTTTATTAAGCTCAACTATCGCAATCAAATTTATCAAACCAATAAAAATGAATTGTGAATGTAAGTCACTTGTCTAAAAATGTATCTCTATCTCAATTTGAATATTTTTTTTTCTCAATCTCGCTCTACTACTATCACTTGTTTCTACCCATTGTAATAATTCAATTTAAATCAATGCGCCTTATGACGCACTTTACTGTCATCATATACCCCTCTACCCATTCGAATTTCTTCTACTTTGTAATAAATAGAGCAAGTTTAACCTCAAGTTCGTTAGCACCCATAAGATAGAAGAAGAAAGTGGTTAGCGGGTGAGGAGAGAGTTCCCTAAATCGAGTAACTAACTAACTACTACATAGAGTGACACGAACAAATTGCCAATCAACATTCAACCATTGTCGCTGCTGTTGTCCTCGTCGCTGTTAACGCCGTACATTGAACCTCCTAGCCCCTTCCCTACCCCTACCATACAACATAAGGCTCGCCCACTTGTACGCTGTAACAACAACTGATGACACGCACTTTGCGTGTTTATTTAATAAATAAAAATTTACATAAATTTGCTGAAAGAAAATTTGCCGTTTTCTTATTTTGTCCATATACCAAGCTCCATTTGCACTTTATGCAAAACAAATTTATTCAAAAACGTAAGGATTTCATGCGAAAATGTCAAACAATATTAAGAAGACTGCAAATAAGTCATAAATCTATCAAGAATTCTATTAGGTGAGGTTGGGTTTAAGTCTAATCTCTGAGCTTATAGAGAACACACCTCAACAAAGCACTTAACCTTGACCCTGGGCGTCTACAAGTAACCCATCATCATCATCATCATTATCATCATCATTAGCATCATCATCATGAAGTTTAAAAAGTGCTTTGCATCATCGCTAATAGCCCTAAATATATATAGTAACGAAAGTGCCTCAGTGCCCTTCTTCTTCTTGGCTGCCTCTTGCTAAAGTGTAACTAATATGTGAGCTTTATAATTCATACAAGAACGACCGCAAATCTTCCAACAACTAAACTCGTATGGGCCTCAAGTGAGTGCCTTTTGATTAATGATGCCACCGCTACTGTTTTGGAGTGAGGAGTGGAATGGAATGGAGGAATGGTACGATGTATTGGAGCCGTTCTGATTCGAGACGCACAACGGGCGTGTTATAAGACTTCCCTCCCATATTCCTCTTTCTCTCTATTATTCTAGTCTATGCATGATGTACGCAAAATTATAGAAGTTGAGACCACTCACTTGGCGAGTTAAACGACTGATTTTAACGACTTTGGTCGGTCGGGTCGGTGTTTTGGTTGTTCAATCGATTGGCCAAGTCAATTCAATGTTAAGCATATCATTTATCTTCACTCTATGGCTTAAAAAGTAAGAACAAAGAATCGGCGGGTCTCCAATTAGCGACAATCATTTTTCATTTCAAATCTGTAGTTTTAGGTTTCTTATTTTTTTGTTTTTGTGTTGTGCACTTCTTTTTAGCTTGTGATTAACTCAAACTCAATGTCAACTTGAATTCCCCAGCTACCTTTTTTTCTCTCTGTCTAATCGCTTGACCAGTTTTTTTTGTGTTGACGTTTTTATATCTCACAGAATACAAGTTTACATGCAATTTACATACATTGCAGCAACATTTTGCATTCTTTTGTTGTGTATAATTATGCCAAATATTCAAATAAATTATCAACTAGAACAAATTGCCAGCTGCTGTTGCACACAGTGGCTTGTTGTTCACATTGTTGCAATATCAGAGTGCATATCAGTCTAGACTTTGATATACCTCGTTATTAACTGAGGGGCGTATACAATTTTAAATTCAATTTAGTGCTTTATTTCGCAGAATAATGAACGCATGTCTTCTTGAGAAAAGTGTATTCAATCATTCTAGACACTTGGTTTATATCATTTTAATGAAATGCTTTCAATTAATAGAACATACCATCATTTAAATATTAAGGAAATGATTTATGTGAGAAGGGCGTGGCAGACATTTAAAGAAAACTTGCACCGACTAGATGAGTACAAAATATTCATAACCAATTCTGTTTAATATGTGGTATGTAGCTAATATACCCTTTCAACAGAGGGTATGAAAAAGTTTTACTTGATAATAAATTTTCGTGTTTTCTGTGCGTCATGAGTAGCACACAAAAATGCGTGTGATGGGGGCGAGGGGCGGTCTTTGGACTTGGTCTTTTCTCGGATAAGCTGGAGATGCTGGGGCATTGTTTGAATTCTTGTTATTCAGTTCTCACAATGGCGAGAATATTGCATACTGTAAACTAGTAACAAAAGCCACAAATAATAATAGAGATAAATTAGATTGTTTTTTCTCTTTATTTTTGGTTTTTTACTACGACAAACATCTACTAGAGACTTTTATGAGTTAACAGAATTGCTAAAAGAAGTAGTTACTAGTAACGGTAGTCTGCATATATTTATGACTAACTCAATTAAACAAGAAATTAATTTGTTTAGTTACTTTTAGTTTGAAGATAATTTTGTTTTATGTACATAAGAAGCAGTTTTTCGGTCATAAATAAATTTCATGGCTATCATGTAGTTAGAATAAATATAAAAACATTTAAGCAGAATGTCAAAAAATTTTTTTCTTTACTTAAATAATTATACAAAATTGTTTTCATTTTCAATTAAAGAGTAAACTTTGACTGCTCAGTTCTGTTGATTTATCCTTTTAACTTTTAGAATAATACATATTTGTCTTATAACCAAGACTTTGAATAAAAAAATATATATCTATATATATATTTGATTTCTGTATGGCAAGTAAAGATTTCTGCAGACAAAGAGCAAATAGTTTAATCCCCTTGTAGAAATTTTATAACTTTACTTTAGTTTTATGATAGCTGATTTCTTTCAGTCTTATCTATGAACAATTGACCTACATATGTACATACTTGCAAATAGTTTTCTTTCTTTCTGAGTTCATTGGATTTCCGAAAGATTTAAAAAACTTGCTGCACCTTAACCAGGGCACCTGTTTTTACTACAACTTTTGCTTTAATTTCCGCATATTCTGGTTTGCATATTGAAAACGGGGGCTAGATATAACCTGATTATTCACATGATTATATACATATTTATTATTTCAATTGGTTATGGCAGGTAATGAAAATCAATTTGCTTTTGTCTGGTCATTGTCGCTTTTTATTTGGCTCAAAATATTATGTTTTGAAAAAGTAAATGTGGAATGAAATGATTTATAGCCAAAAGGAAAGTCTAACTAACTAACTAACTGGCTGACTAAGTGATAAATCTTTAGGTGAGAATTAGCGGAAATATTATATTGATATGATATGTATGATGACGATGGTGGTTAGGGGGTGCGGCTTTTGTTGCCATTGCAATTTTGCCTTCAACTCTCTTTTTATTTTGTTTTGTTTGTGGTTTGTAGCTTTCTGTTTGTAGCTTGCCGACTGCTGCTGACATATCAAATATTTAATTATCGTATGTTTTTTTGTTTTTTGTTTAACAAATAATTCTTTTGCGGTGTTTTTACGAGCACTTCTCGTGTGCAATAACCTTGCCAAACAACAAGCTCAACAAACTTGACATGGAAGCCTTTACATAAAATACAATTAAAGAAACAGAAACAGAGCGAGATAAACTATTAACAAGTCGAACGGGATATGCCCTACCTAAGCAGCAATTGCTTTTAGTTAAACATCTGGATGATATTTAATGTCCTTTTTTTAGCGTGTAATTTTCTTTTGCCCCAAATGAAGAGTTAAACACTAAGTTTCTTGATTGCTTCTTCTTCAAGCTAGAAGTCAACTACCTTTATGTAAGAGTATGTTTAAGGCAGAGGAGTAGATCCAAAGTACCAAATCTTAGATAAGCCAAAATCAACTGTTTCTTTATATTTGTTTGCTGTTTCTTGTTGCAAAAAAAAAAATCGCGGTAAGCATGAAAAGTGGCTTATTGAATGCGTCGTTATTTAAACGTATGTATTCCGTTTTATTTTATTGTATGTACACATACTTGCTTGTACATATTCGCATTATTGTGTTTACACATTTCACTCTGATTTATTTTGCTTCCTAGATACCACAAGGTTGAGGTTGACTTTCACGCATCATGAAAATGAAACGTTTACGTATCGGCGTCGTCGTCGTCGTCAATTTCATCGTCATTGTTTCCTTTTACAGTTCTGTGTGTACATACATAATTTTCAAATTGATTTCGATTACAAATTTTGCAATTTGAGTGCGCAACAAGGTTGTTGTTGTAGTAGACACTCATCATCGATACGATTCGATACGAGGTTCTTTATATTCTTATCGCCTTATTGAATTTGACATTAATGCTTATTGCAACCATGTGAGACTTCTTTAAGGCCATTGAAAGCGATTTGGTTTACAATTCATAGAAAAATGCAGCCACACTTTTTAAAATTTGCATTCAAATTGGAAATATGAGTGTTCAACAAGGTTGTTATGAATATTCATCATTAATAGGAGGTTATAGATGATTGCATAAAATTATTGCCCTTGCATTGCATGTTTTCCACGCACTTGTTCTTATTTTGGACTTAACTTAGACACTTTGGTAAAAATTTTCTTACAAATATGCAGCCACACTATTTGTTCTTCATGTTGTTTTAGCATAACTCCCATTAAAGTTAAGTCTAGATGCGATTATTACTTCAGTCACAGTAATTTTTTATGTTTCTTAAACTCAGAGATCATTTGATTCAGCTGTTTAATGGAATTTTTATAACTCACTTATGAAAGATTACGAAGATTGATATTGCCTCGTATTGCTACTAAAATCCAATCAAAGTTTATGAAAATACATTATCCAATGGATGCTATTAAGAAATCGCAGCTTAAATAGTAAAATGCGATTTTAAATACAAACGTCGATGCCTTTCCAATGGTTAAATTCAGACTGTATGCAACAGAATGTTTATTAATTAAAAAATGTGATAACATTTCATTAAAAAGTCTGTTTTTTAATGGCTTATCAAAAGCTGTTCCAACCAGTCACTGGATTATACAAATGTAATTGATATCTGCGAAACTTCAAAACATAATCCGCCTTCTGGTCGTGAAACTTATTGCGCCGCATCAAGAAATAAGTTTGATAAAAAAATTTTCATTCAAACAATTTGCAATTTGTTATGGAGGAATCAGAAATACAGATTTCCATAAGTAATACACAGCGAGAAGTATCTACAGCTGTTTGATTATGCTTTTTTATCGCGCAATTTCATACGCTTCAAATGCAACTGGAATTTGCATACCAATAAAAACAGAAAAAAATGAACGAAATAACAAAGAAAATGTATGGTAAATGTGGCGGAAATATTAGACGAAAAAAATGCAAAAATATAAAAAAAAACACTTAAGTCATTAGGTTTATGTGAACAAGTTATCTTCGTTCCAAAATAAAAAAAATGTTTTCGAGAGAAAAAAACTTACTTGTAATTGCTTGCAAATTGTTGCTATTATTCAGTTTCCCCTTTTATGCCAACGTAGAGCATATAGATTTCTGTAAAACGAAATGAAAATTTATATAAATATTTGAAAAATGTATTAATCAGTATTTCTTATAAACCCAAAAATGACCTACTTCCCACAATCCCTGGAACAAGTTAATTCTTTCAGCAATCTGATGGCCGACATTTGATCAAATATAAACATTAAATCTATTATATGTCTACCGCTTTTGTTATCTCTGACTGATAGCCTAAATCCATAGAATATTATTTTTACCCAATCAGTACAAATTTTTCTTTTTTTTTTGGGGGGAGTTTTTGTGATTCACATGCTAGGCGAACGTCTGATAAGACCCAAAAGAATTCACTATCAATGTGGTGAACGCATACAAATCTAGAGTAATAAACATATTACACAATCTAATAGATAAATTTATCGAATTTCCGATGGCATTGCGGGAACTATTTATAAGTAAGTACTATAAAGAGGGTTTTATGCTTCTTTGTATTTGGTTCTTTCGTAGGAAAATGTACTTGTCAAAGAGAAAAACCCCGTTGCGTAGAAAAAAAAATTGTATTTATTATAAAGTATAAATGGAGGGTGGTGTTTCTCGAATGAGAACAACTAAAGTTAGCCATAACTTTAAAAATTAGGTCAACCAACATAATTAACTTATGCAAATCAATACAATACACCTGTCGTAGTTTTTTGGAACCGTGTAAATGAAAATTTTTTAACAACATAAGCTACACAAAATAGCTATAAAAGTTTAAAAGTGCCTTTGTTTCCTTCTAAGAAGTCCAAGTGATGTTAGAAGGCTAGTTTACTTTAGCCAAAATGGGTTAAGGATAATGTCACACATAATTGATTGTTAAAGTAGACTGAAATAATACACAAGATAATAGAAGACAAATAAGAAATTTAACTTATTCTTTAATTTTTCAATTGGTATTTATTTATTTAATTTTTAATTATCTAAAAGCTTGTTATATGGTTTAAATTATTTACTAATAAAGTTATCCATCTCTTAACTAACAGCCATTGTCTTGTGAGTTCAATACTCGGCCAATCCCAAAAGACATTTCACTTTAATGATGCTTCAAGTTCCGCTTAGATAATATTTCATCAGTATTATCTGCTCAGGATCATAAATATCTCAGGCTCACCAAAAAAAATGCAAAGTTTGGCAATTTATTAACTGCTTATAAAAAAGATTTGCCGCTCCTCCTTTAAAAAAAACAGGCAAAGAAGAGGCATCAGACTATGCAAAATTTTTTTAGCCATAATCACGTCATTGGTCAGGCAATATATTTTTTTTCGGTTTTGGTAGTTGTTTTCGTTTTTTATAATAATTTTGCATGCTTAAGCAATTTTTCATATTGTATATTTTGTTTGCAAAGACCAAACACAATCAAAAGGCTTCCTTATTTTGGATGCCCTTGCAAAACTGAGGAATATGTATTTTAGCAAGCAATTTGTAATGGAAATTTGAAATGTTTTTTACAAAATGCAAAACGAATTTAAAGGGGAAATGTTTATTTATCAATCTATACTTGAAAGGGTATTTAAGTTTCACCATATCTCAATCTGTACAATTTTAAAGGGGAGAAACAAGCCTCTACATGAGAAATTCACAAACATTCGAAACTGTAAATAAATCAGGATTATATTTTTTTTCCTTAAACAAAAAACTTAACGTTGCACATTTAGCATTTTTAATTGTTTAAAACTCGCAATGACTTCAATAAAAAACGAAACTTAAACTTAAAGTGAAAGCGTTGAGAAAAAAACAATTGTAAACAACAAAATATCGGAAATAAAAATAATGTATTGCAAAGCATATTTTTTATTATTTTTGATTTAGTATTCATGGAATGGAGAAGAGGCAATGAAAATAAATTCAATTTTTAAGTGGCTCTTGAATTAATTGCAAACAAAATAATAAATAATCGAAAATCATTGACGTAATCGAAATAATAAGTGGTATATGGTACCTACACATACATAGATATAAAGTAGAGCATTTCGTATGATTTAACTTTCTCACACGTGCCAAAAAACAAAAAAAAAAATTAAAGTCTCTTATGAAACATTCATCAAGCAATCCTATTGAAAACCTCAAAATACCAAACAAAAAATCTGACAATCCGAACAAGAACAGAAACAGAACAAGTCAAAACACAAGCATTGAAAACTGCTGGTGGGAAAATCCAATTAGGGAAAATCGCATAAAACTCAACGAGGCGACGAACAGACAAACCAAGCAAAAAGGCCAAAAGCCGAAAATGAAAGACCCCGAAAGAAGTGTGAAATGGAAAACCGCAAGCGAAAATTTAATCAGTCCTCAAACAGACACGAGGCAAAAGAAACAAATTAAGTATACGCAATGTGGACAAAAAGTCTGTGCAAAACTCTTCTCTCCTTGCTGTCGATTTGTTTGGTGTGAATTTTGCTGTGCAGCTGCTAATACCATGAACCTATGATTAACCGCAAAGTATCTGTAAGATACAAAAACCCCCACCGAGTGTTGCAATCCACCCCGACAGACGTACAGTGTGCAACTGTCAGTGATACAAAAGGCACCGAAAACCAAGCCAACGCCATTGCATGATTTTTGTAATCTGTTTTTTTTTTTCTTTCCTTTTTTTCGATTTTTCAAAACTCTCATAATGAAACCGAAAGCAACAAAACAGCAAACAGCTACAAAGGCTAGTCAGCAAGTTGGCGTAAATTAAGGTAAAACAGTCGAAAAACAGTTACCAGCAACAGTCGACAAACACACGCACACATACATACACACCTTGATTTTTAACTGCAAACACAGTAGTTCAATCATCCGTAAGAAAAATAAAA
This sequence comes from Drosophila insularis, assembly GCA_018903935.1. Lineage (NCBI taxonomy): Eukaryota > Metazoa > Arthropoda > Insecta > Diptera > Drosophilidae > Drosophila > Drosophila insularis. The sequence goes on along the minus strand of JAEIFP010001084.1, from coordinate 6,352,120 downwards.
ATAAAAAAAGTCAGCTTATGATCTCTTACTCTCTTGTAAAATAGTCATTACGGTAAATGGACATGATTTCGAGGGGAATTGGTGGAAAAGTTAACAGAGAAATACAAGAAATTGAGAAAAAATGAGAGGGGGATGGATGGCAGGAGGCAGGAGGAGTGGCGACAAGTTTCTGGCTAACTTATCTGCATCTATATGGTTTCTTTCAATTTCGAACACGTGCGACGCTAAGTAAATTGTAAATACAAAATTATGATAGGATTTGTGGATGAAAACAGAAAAAAAAAGTCACAGATTGTGTTAGTTATGCCCCATCGACTTTATAATAGCATAAAATATATTGAGATATGTAGATTAGGCAGCAATTAGGAGACATAAAATGCATATTACTATGATAATTATATTAGAGAGCAAAACTTACGATATACTTTTTCCTGAATTGAGATTTATGACACTTCCTAGGGAGGAAAACTTTCTGTAGTGACTGCAACATTCGATTATTTCATTAAGTTATCGATAGGAATACGATAACCTGTTTGTATTATGTGTGGAAATTGCATTCACATTTTCAAACCATCTGAGCAGGCTTTGAAAAATATTGTGTTTAAATTTATAAATTTAACAACAACCAGGAAGATGAAGATTATTTAGAAAAAATTATTTTTTTTTTTTTTTTAAAAAAAAGTAAACTAAAATTATCTAGTTTTACATTGGTAAAAAGAAGAGGGCCTTAATTAGATGTAACTCCAATATGAGTACTAACTAATAAGGCTTTCTTGTTGGTTGTTTTTAGTTGCTAATTAATAATACAGTTGTTGTAAGATTGTAGTCATTCGTAATCCAAAATATTTAGGAAAAAAAAATAAAATAAATCATATTATAGACCTAAAGCCGGCAATATCAGAAATATGTTTAAATTTAAGAATATTTTATTAAATATTATATTCTGTTTTCGCGTAAAATTATATTACTTTACAGATATACATATAAGCTTAAAAGGCTCCAATAAAATTAAAACCAAATTAGTGTTATTTTAAAGAATTTAAATTGAACTATTTATTTATGGTAATTCGTTAGATTTTAAATGACCAATTAAGTTTCAGTTATTAGTTATAACTTCATTGCACTAAAAAGTAAATGCATCTTAAAATATTATACCTAGAAATATATAATGGTACGATTTAAATAAAGCCGACAGGATTTTACAACCACTTGCTTTTGAAATCGTCAGTTCTTTAAGTTCGATTTGAATAGTTTTAAGAAGCTTTCAGACTGCATAAAAAAGAATCTAGTTTAATTTATTTCAATTATTCATTATTTGCATAGAAAGTTGAAGATAAACATTGTTACCCAATAAGTTATAAGATTTATGAGATTGGAATATAATCAATATTTTAGATTCTCATATCCTAAGACCTCAAATACAACAAATTCAATAACCCAAACTATTTGCCTTTTTAAGTTCTAAGCAACAACAGGAAAATGATGAGCTGGAAACTCCAAACTAGAATATTTAGCTAGACGCATATAAAGTGCAGCATAGAACAGGCAAAGGGAAACAAAGAGACAGATAGATCATGTTGTCGGGGGTCGGGGGTGGGTAGGTAGACAAAACAGAATATAAAGCTTTAACTGAAAGACGCTACTTTCGAACAAAGGCGTCGCCTATGAACCTGGCAACCGGTTTTAATTTTTGTTTTACCTCCAACACACACACTCAGACACTCACACACACACACACACACACACACACACAGGTACGCAGATGCCCAGTACAAGATACAACAAGACAACAAGTATAGTAAGTATTATAGACTACAAACAAAATAGCGAAAAAAAACTTGAGTGGCCATAAAGCAAACAAGCCTCCCAGTTGTGAGCGCCAAGTTGATTTGAGCCAAGTTGAGTTCAAGTCGGTTGAGTTAAGCCGAAGTCGAAGTCGGGCTGAAAAGGGCAGCAGCAGCAGACGCGGCTGGCGAGACTTGCACTTTGGGGTAGAGACGACAAAATCAAGTTTTTCCTCTTCTTACAGGTAAAGGAGCCAGAAGGAATAGCTCCAAGTGTTTGGTTTTTTCTCTTCTGTTTTTTTTTTTTTTTGTTGGTCAATGACTGAAGCAAGTCTCCCCATCATTATCATCATTCATTTTTCATGGCTGAGTGCCTTTTGGCCACTCCACTTTGATTGTTTACAGCTGCCGTCGTAGTCCATAAGTAAACCGGTTACGGTTACCCACAGCTGTTTTTTTTTCTTTTTTTTTTTGGTTCTCTGTTTTTTTTTCGGATGGTCAGAAAGTCCAGAAATTTAATATGCTTAACGCAGGATGCAGACAAAAAAATAAGTATCACAGGGTTGAGAAGGGGAAGAGGTAGGGAGCGAGACTCTAAGCTGCAAACCAGGAGCGGGTGCGGTTTGACCTAAAACGAAAAAATGATGAAATTCTCCTCAAGCTTCTGTACTTCTCCTCTTGTTGTTGTTGTTGCGGCTTTTTTGCGGTTGAAGAATCATTTTAAAGTGCATAAATATCATGAGTCTTTTTTTCGTTTATACATATATATTTTTTTTTTTGCTTTCTTGTTTTGTTAAAACGGTAAATGATCTCTGCCAAGTTAGTCAGATTTCAGCGACAGCTAAGAAAGGGGGGGTTAACCAAGAAGCAGCGGTTCTTGTGGGTGATGAAATAACTTGATTGCCTCTTGTGGTCAGTCTGGGGAAGAGACCCACAGACAGAGGGGCCAAGAGAGGATGCTAACTAACGGCTTATTCTTGTGAAATTTATGTCAGATGGCCCCCATTTTTTCCCTTTTTTTCTTTGATAAATGTCTGATGATTTAATTAAAGGCATTTCTTCATATGCAGTTTTCTCTCCTTCTCTCTGTCAATTTCAATTAAACTTAATTTTAACCAATTTCACTTTTGGTAAACCTTTTTTATTCATACGCTTAATGAAGTCTCGCTGAGTCATCGAAAGATTATCCCAACAAGAAATACATAAATGCATCTACACGCATCGAATGCTCAATCAAAAATTTCCAATCTTTTACAACCATTACACCCACAAATCTCTAAGCCATAGAAAAATGTCTTGAGGCTACATTTTCAATTCAATTTTCAGAGTTTTTTTTCTTTTTCGTTTTTGTTTTTGGGCCTGTCTGTCAATTGAAACAAACCTAATTAGGCGTCTATCTGCTTTGCAATTGTTGGTGGGCAGCTAGTGCAAGTTACCGCCCCCTGGAAATCTTTCCTTGGTTATGTAACATACAAACAAACGAACTTGGGTCTGACACTGCACTTTGTGGCTAATACCAATTTACTCAAAAGCAGCTACAGCAAGTGTCTAGAAAATATGTAAAAGAGAAGCAAAAAAAAACAAAACCTAGAGACAGCAAAAAAAAAATGTCAAATGGCAAAAAAAAGTGTGGGGGCTACGCCTAATAATGATTTAATAGATCTACAGTATATATATATATAGCTGAGTATATTTTTACCCTCCTGTATATGGAAATCTATTAAGCATTTTAGCCAAGCTTGCAAAATTCTTCAATTGCATTGAATTTAAACAGAAGCTGCTGAGTTCGTTTTTTTTCTTACCCTTAGGACAAACTTTTGTGGTGCCCATTTTGTATACAAAAAAGTGAAACGACTTTAAACACTTTGTTGATTGTCCTTATATTGGCTAAGAATAAGAAACTCCAAACTTATTATAATTTTCAAATTAATATGGAAAAACGATTTTCAGCAATTTCAAGCAAGCCGAATTAAAATAAAGAAAAATAAAACATTTATAATTTAATTTAGCTTCATTCATTCACAAATAGTTTTTTGAATAATTTTTGTTGCTCAAAAAATCTTTAAATGTTTTATAGTATTTATTTATTAACTACATTTTGATCAAATAAACAAAGCAAAAAAAAAAATCCCAAAATAACTTTAATTTAATGCACAAAGACTATGGTTATGGTTAAAAAAAGAGGTAAAAAGCTTCTGAGAGTTTTGAAATTTTTTACAAATAATTTTCTGTTTCCCACTAAAATATTAAAGCGATTAAAAGGGTTTTTGGTCAAAATTAATTATACATAACACCCTACAGGCACTTTGAATAGAGGGCCAACTACAAGTTGCCATAAACTAATTAATATATTGTTATGCCTCAACAATTTGGTCTTCAACTATTTCTATATGTATCTATGTAAGTTGTCTAATTCAAAATTCTTGTACTCGTTAAGCTTACTCAAGGTCCACATGCTTCTTTTGTATTCCTCATTCAACAAGCTACCATAAAAAGATTTCAAACAGGTTGAACTTTTTGAGAGAGCGAGAAAAAAAATAAAATAAAAGAGGAAAACGAAACGAAAAATTTACTTGGCATTGCACATTTGGTGCACATATCTGCCGGTTTCTCTTTATGGCCAAGACAAGTTCTTGGACAAAAAAAAAAAACAACAACAAGCCAAGACACATAATATGACTTGGTAGAGAAAATTTTACTCTGAATTTTCTGTAAGCATTATGCATTCAATCAACTTCATCCTACTAGTCTAAAGTGAATGCTTGTGATACGGTAGTAAGGATTTGGTAAAGAGTTTCGAGAAGGGTGAGGGGAAGAGAGGAGTAGATGGTAGATGGATTCAACGGAGCGTGCCACATAAGGTAACATGCAATGTCTGAGCTGGTTAAGTAAAAAGTAATTTCAAGTCGAATTGTAGTCATTATTATTATTAAGAATGCCCACATAATAAATGATGTAAAAAGTGGGCGGACAGTAGCACAAAAAAAAGACCAGAAGAAGGGGTGGAAGAGTACAAGTGGGTGGAAAGTGTTTTTAGAGCATGCCACAAACCACACTCCAAAAAGTTTACCTATAATTATATTTTCTTTTACCAAATAAAGTAAGAAATTAATTTGGCCTAATCAAAGATTCATCTCCTCCCAACTTTCTGGTTTATGTCTAGACTTTCAATGTCAAACACTTTGTCAGTTGTAAGGTGTTAGTTAAATAATTATATGAGAGAAAATGCAAAACACTTAATTACATACACACACACACACACACACACACACACACACACATAGTGGCTAAGAATCTTATGACAAAAGTGTAAGTGATAATTAGAGAGAAAAAATAGAGGAGAAGGCGAGTAAGATAGAGTAGAGAAACAAATGTTAGATGATTAAAACTTAATTACTAGCTTTTAAAGTAACATTTTTGCGCGATTTCACTTTTTGTTGAGTTTTCTATTAACAAAAAGTTTTGTTGCCTTGCCATTTTAGACTTGACCCACTTGTGAATATGAATATATACATATATATCTAAAGAACGATAATTATAAATTGAAGATAGAAATAGAAAGAGAGAGACAGAGAGCCAGGCACTTTAACGCCCTCATGCGTGTATCTCAAGACGACGATGACGAACAAATGCGACCAAGACCCAAATAATTTGTATGACAAAAGGAAAACATTTTAATTTTTGCCGCTAAACTTGGACTAGAGTATTGAGTGTTTTTTTTTTGCATGGTGAATGGTCTCAATTACAAAGGTCTTGGGCGACAATTAAACGCACATTTCATGTGTTATTTTTTTTTTTTTTTTTTGCTAAATGACCTCAAACACGCAAATCTTTCAAACAATTAGTTCGATCCACCCACAAACAGATGACAGACGACAACCAAAAATTTCTGTGAAAAACAGCAGCTGCTGAAGGTCTTCCACCACCGTGATCGTCAAAAACAATAATCGAAAAATCAGATATCATATCATGACAATTTGTCTTTTGATTTTTTGTCTCAATCTTTCGGTGTGTGTGGGCAGTCAAAGAAAAACCTCAAGCTTGGGAAAAATCCAATAAAATAAAGAGAGAAAAAATATTCAAAGCTGTTTTGGCATTTTGTGTTAATTAAATAATTTTGTATAATTTTTAATTTAAAATATTTGAAGTGTGTTTGTGTGTGTGTGTGTGTGTGACATTGTTCTTTTGTTATAATCAATTTTAATTGAAGTTGTCAAGCTAGGCCTATTTACTAAGTATATTTCAGACGATTGAAGAGTTTAACATTTGAAATAGAAACTGACGTAGGCGCATTGAATTTCGGAAGGTTAAAAATATGAAGATAGATAAAACATACAAAACAACTACATAGACATAGAAGTTGACAAGGTCACAAATCTGAATTGATTGATGAAGATGAAAAAGCCGAAATTTTCTATGCTTTTTTAAAGCTTTAGACATTTTCAAGTGGTTTATTGTTAAATTGATTACAATTTCGTAATGAAATTTGAAAAATTTGAACCAAATTTTGAGTTTTTTTTAATGTTCTACAGACTTGATAGTGACATTTTTGTTATAAAGTTATAAATTTTAAAACTTATTAGCATGCTAGTGCAGTATATCGAGAAAAAACTAAGTTTATTGAAAAAAAAAAAGTAGTATTAATACTCAGAAAGTTCTTAAACAGCAGTCAAAAACCTTATTTTAAAGGGAATCTTTAAGAAAGTTTTATTAAACTGCATAAAGATTATTGTATGCATATATGTACATATTCTATGTATTCTATGTATGAAACTTTAAATTATGTGTTAGCTTAAGACATTTTATTACTTTGTTGGTCAACAGAAAATTAACAAAATATGTAGTGTTTTTTTGATCAGAAATTTTGATTTCTTATATACTAATTAGGTCAACAAAGTCACTTTGTAAATTCAAATCTTTGCAGCCTGGTCTAAAATTTATTAAGAAAAGCTTTGTAACCAAATAATCACAGTTAAAATTTTCACTTTCTGTTTTTTGTTTATATATTGGAAGGTACTAATTCCAAAGTTCGTAAATCATTTTTCTAAGATGTACTGATTCATTTTGGATATAATATATTTGATTGAATAATACATTTAGATTCCTCACCAAGTGTCGGATAAAAATAATTCCATTGTATTGTGTATTCATCGTTCATTAGTTAGTCATTTAAATCTATAAATTGCCACCAAACGAGCTTAATCAAACCAAAATTGCATTGCATACAACTAAGAAGAATAATTTTTAATTTTTAATAAAACTCATAGTCAATTCTCTCTAGAGAAAAGTAAAAACAAGTTTACTCTTGGTAGATCTTACCCAGGCTTAATAATTTTGTTTAACTCATCTTCATTTTCTTGTTTTTCACTCACCGAAACTGCAAATAGAAATAAAAAGAAACAAACGTATAATTTTAATAAAAAAAAAAATCGTTAAATTTATTGAATATTTAATTAAATTTCAATGTTGTGACTATTTTAATTGCAATTTATCAGATCAATGTTTGTTATTCATTAAACATTTATCTTATTTTAGATTTGAATATCTGTTTAACAAAATGTTTATGTTAAAAACATTTTGTTGAATTAACATTTCCAGTTTGCTGGTTAAGAATATTATTTTTCCTTAAAAGAAGTTTTTATCATGTTCTGAGTAATTAAGTAAAGCACTTATTGACTAATTTCTATGTTATCTGTCGACGATAAGAGAGAAACTTTGTTAAATTATATATTTCCCGCTTTTTAGCTGAATAAATAAATCAACTAAGCGGTTTCACAATTAGTTTTGGACGTGATCGAGAGAAGCCTTAGAAATGCGGCAAATACAACATTTGCAATCAGGCCAACACATGCTGATCGTTTGTTTACTAAATTTTATACTATGGAATTATCGGACGATTGTGACGCACTTGATGCCACTACATATATACATACATCTGCATATATATTTCTATATACAAAGTTAATGCTAAAATTAACATAGCATTCGCAGATCATAAATTAAACGCTTGACAACTGATTATTATGATTTTGTTTGTCTGTATCTTTTGTTAAGCAATTTGGGTATCAATCAGCTGAGTGCCTCAGCACCTGTCTCTCAATCTCTCTATCACTCTCGTTCTCTCTCTCTCTCTCTCAATCTACTCGTTGGGTTTTTTCGTTAGAGATTCATTCGCATTTCATGAGAATCATAAAGTTTGTCATCAAAAGCATTCAGAGGAACCTCTACAAAAATTTCACATCGGTGACGTATTGAATCAGTAATCACTAATCAGTAATCCATTCAGCTTATTTTGATTGGCTTTCTGTTGATAAGATTCTGCTACAGAAAGTGGCAATTTGTAGTTTATATACCCTGTAAACCATTAAAAACAGGGTTAACAAACTAGTATATCATAAATATCATGAGTATATCAGCACATGAAATGGCCATCCTCTAAGCTAGATATTCTAGGATATCTCAATATGTTACCTTATGAGGGAAACTCCCCTATATAACGATATTTGACCTCTTGTCTAACATTTCTATATACAAAACCGATTTATAACACTTTTAAAATTTAGACTTTGATTTAACACTCTTAAAAATGTGTAATTAATTACTTAGGCTACTCAAGTACAAAACGACAGCAAAATTTGGCGGCATTAAATTTAGGTATAATCCCTCTAAAAATATAAATAATCCTTTGTTAATTACACAAAAACTAGGAAAGAATTCATGAAGGCGCATTTGGAGGTCGTGCTTCCCTTTTTTTTGATAGAAAATTTATGCACTACTTCTACAGGGTAATGCAAAGTCGTTGTCAACTTTAAGTAATGTCATTGTTCTTGTCATTCTAGTCTATCAATATTATTGCCGCCAATAAAAGTGTTTTTGAAACTTTTATTAACAGAACTTTGGCCCACAGTTGTTTAATTGAGCTGATAATACACTAGAGTAAAACAAAAAAAAAAAAAAAGGGGGCGCGGTTAGTCATGGTAATTATGATAATGTGTCGAAAAATGTTAAAATACAATCAAGCACTTGAACTTCAAGTGGGACTCCTCTCCTTAACATTGTAATCAAGTTTTGGCAAGTACTTTTAAGTACTAGTCCATTGAACTTCAATTCTTTGGGTAGGTCTGGAAATATAAAATTCTGTTTTTCTTTCGCTTGATTTTCTAACAAGTTTTTCTTCTCTTTCATTTTTGGCACTTTTTCTTTGGTGTTTTTTTTATGACCACATTTCATGCAAATTTGTATTTTGTTGCTTTTTATAGTTTTTTTTTTTTTTGTGTTTTAAGATCCCCTCGAGGCATGCCTATTGGCTAGGCTAAGAGGGGGGTCACCTAACGGCACTTTCGTTGACTATTTATTTTGTTTTAGCCAGAAAACTTACTCCACTTCTCCTTAAGTCGAGGCCAGCAACTTTTGCGCACTTCACAAACAGCAAAAAAAAAACCTTAAGAAAACTACAAAAAGAAATAAATACTTATGTATAATAACAATTTTAGGACCGTTAGAGTTCGAGTTCGAGTTTTTTTATTTTAAGGGGGTTTCAAAATATGGGTTAAAAGCAGCAGCCAAGAGGAAGAGACAGAAAAGAGAGGGGGAGACTGACTCATATGCAAATGGAAAAAGTCATAAAAAACACACACTCACACACATGCAAACACCTGAGGGCATCTTCCCCTACGTCATATAATTGTGTCACCATAAGTATGTGGAATGGTTTTTCAGAATTTCATCTACCTGACATCACATGAAAATTTGCATAAAATGATGAGGAGTTGCGTAGCACTCAGACTTTTGTTGTTATTACAATTTTGTAATAATACCCTGTTCGTATACCCTTTCAGAGGGTATTAGAAAATTGGTCAGAAGTTTGCAACGCAAGGAAGGAGGTGTTTCCGACCCCGTAGAGACTTATATTCTTGATCACATGAAGAAGTCGGAGTATTTCTTTTAAATTTACTAACCAGACAGTTGTTAGTGCAACACATAATATTCCCAAATTTCAATGCGATCGGATAAATAGTACAAAAGTTATAGTCAATATATATCAGCTACTGCGTCACTGCTCGAATGCATACTTAAAATGTATGAGTATGCGTGCCGATCTTATTTTTGGCTTAATTCGATTTCAAATCGTTGCTTTTTGAGTCAATCTATATTCTTAAACGTTTTTGAATTTAATTTTTAAATTTATAAACAATGATTTAACGTTTTGAAACTGATGCCGAATATAAAACAGAACCGTATATTTGTATAGATCTATATATTTTGTTTTTATAAAATTTGAAGAATTTTTCAGTGTTATTAGGATTAAATGAAGAAAAAGCTTAGGTCACATAATTATATTTTTTTAATAAAAGTAATTTCGGTTCTTTAATATAATACTGACTATTTGCATAAGGTATCAAAACTTCGTTGCAGTAAAAACTGTTTATTTTGTTTCTGCGTTGGAATTTGAATGCAAATATTTGTAAATATTTAATGAAACTTGAGTTTCATCAAAAGGAATTCTATACAAATTTCATTTGCACGAGTTTCGTTTGGCTTCCTTTTTTTATTACAAAATAAAAAAGTTTTAAAATAACTTCTAACAACAATTACTAAAAAAACAGACAATTTCAATTTTGTTCTGTTAATAAGTTTATTTCTATTTTCATCTTAAATTGTTAATTTAAAAATATTAAATTTACAATATATCTTGGAAAAACCATTAAAAATTTGTTTAGTTAAATTTGACCTTGTTTAATCTAGCAACATTTTGCCCAGGGCGTTCAGTTTAAAACTTTTTGTGTGCAAGAACTCCACGATTTTTCAAATGAAATGGAAAGTTAACAATAGTTTAAAGCAAACACAAAACGTGTTGCAAATTGTAAGCATCTCGCAAAAGATTAATAACACACAAAAACAAAAAAAGATTTTTAAGACAAACCAAACGTTGATTAGGAAACCCTAAGGGTATAAGCCAAAGATATATATACATCTATATACAAATCTATCAGATACACGAGTTTTGACGCTCGCTAAATTTCACTGCACTAGAATGACATGAGATTTTTTTTGCTGTCAAAAGATTTCAATCTTTATTTAGTCAATTTCCCAGAGTCGAGAAAAAAACCTAACCAACTCATTATCTCTATGGAAACGATTATAAATTAGACTTGTTTCGTCTTTGATTTTTCGAGCGTTTTTTTTTTTTTGTTTTTTTGCTTTGTTTTGATCGAGTCGAAAAAAGTTTCACCGGCTGTTTTTTGGTGGCTTCTCTTTCTATCTCTTTCGTTTGCTTTGATTGTTCTTTAAATATGTTGACTTTGGGTAGACAAAAAAAAAACTTAGAAAGAGAGAAAGATAATAAAACGCACACGATATAAAAACTGGAATAAAAAACAAAAATTAGTGCGTAACTTGATAAAATCGACCTTAAGATTCTCTTTATTAATGCTCCAATATTTTTTTTTAATTTCCTATTTAAATATTCAAAAAACGAAATTAATAACTCAAAAAGTTAATATCAAGTTTTAATTATAAATATAATAAAAACACTATTAGGTTAATATAAATATTGTAGTAAAAAAGTAAATAATTTGAGTACTTTTGGATATAGTCAAATATTGAATGTATTTTTTGTAATTAAATTAGGTTTAAAATTTATAGAAATAAACTGAGTATGTAGATATATATAAATCCGAAACCAGACCGTCCTGTGGCTATGAACAATCTCTTAGGATAAAGATACAAACGAAAATATGGTAAATGACTATTATAGACCGTTTCTATTATGTTTACAGAGTATACAAAGCATTAAGCAAATGCCATTAATTCAAGGAAAATCGATTTTTAGGTTTTTTTTTTATAGATTCACAATGCTTTAAGATCAAAGACCACAAAAATGGAATCAAAAATTTTGATGGTCCATGGAGCAACACGTAAAATTAAACTTAATCTTATCAATTTGCTGGTGTCCCTCTCTCTTTCTCCTTATGCCTCGTTGAAAAATTATTAATAAAATTTGCCGGCTTTTTTTTTTTTGTTTGCCTGTGATTTGTTTATAAACAAAATGTTAAACAATTTGAAAAAACAACAGCAAAAACAAAGGCGAATTAACAAAATAAAACAAAACATTGTGTGATATAATACACGTAATTATTTAGTATATACAATGTTTTAAAGTCCGAATATACATATAATACTTTGTATTTGTATTTGTTTAAAGTGTCATTGTACCCCAGTAACAACAAATTGCCATACAATTAATTGTGATTATTATAAAAGCAAAAACAAAAAAATCAGCTGAGATCGTTGATAAGCAGCATTGCAAACCAGAAAAAAAAAACAGTATAGAATTTCAAAGAGGAACAAAAAAAAACAGATGTTCATATAAATCGTAAGGAAATATGAGTACTTCCGACTAAAATCATTATACATATATCCCAAAAAACACTTGTTTAATTATTTATCTTAAGAAAATCATGATTAAACAATTTATTCCAAAGAAATATTAACATTTTGTTTACATTTCTTTACTATTTCAATAGTTTATAAAAATATGATTTAAAACACTTTTTCTTAAGAATTTTTAAGAAACTTTTTTTGCTGAATGGGAGGTTCTAATGAACAAAAAAAAAATTTTACTATGACTTAAGATTCTGTAGAATTCTATGTTCAATCTTTAATATTTTAAAAGAACTTCAGACTTTTTTAATTAATTTCTAACCAATTTTAAAAAGATATATATATATACCAATGAAATAAAATATACCAATAATTAAAATTTTTTAAAAATGTATCAAACGCTTAAATATTTAAAAAATACTTTTCGACCCGGTTTAAAAAAAACTTCATGATTTATTATGAAAAATTTGGTTGTTGTAGCCATTATTCTAATTTGTAAAGCCATAAACTTTTCAAAAACTCCACAAAACTTAGTAAATTAGATCTTCATGAATTGATTTGATTTTTTTTTTATTGGCAATTTTATCTTACTTGAAAAAATAGCTGTTTTCGACTGGAATAGCTCTCCCCTTTAAGAACGATATTTCAAAATAATCAGAAAAATACCACAACAAAGCAAGCTAAAAAAATTGTAAAATTAAAAATACCACGACGAAAACTCCACAACAAACACATTACATGAAAGATTAAAGATAAGTTTTATAGTTTTCGAATATTAAACTTCATTTCCATTCACATTGCAAAGAACTTCAATATGCAATTTTTTATGTTATCAATATTTCCGCACTCAAAATCGTCCCTGTAAAGCACACTCACAATTTGACTGGCAAAGGACATGTTTCTGAGGCAGTCCTGCAACTCGTGCAAAACGTGCTCACACACACACACAAACAGACGAAGGAAGCTGCACAACTCTCTGCACTAGTATGTATGTACTCTCCTTACTGTTAAACTCTCTCTCTATATCCATCTCTGTTTCACATTTGCTCTCTCGCATGGAGTGACAACTAAAAACCAAAAAAAAACTTCATTTTTGGAGTCTGTACATAGAAAATCTCTCACATACAAAATTGTTGCTTTTGTTGTTTGTTGCCATCTTTTATGAATGCATGGAGCCATTGGTGGAAAGGGGGAGGGGAAGCTTGAGTGGGAGAAGAGACACTGCAAAATCTTTTGAATATAACGTGTGTATACCGTTTTTTGCATATGTATGTGTGCGTTTGCTTTTTTTTTTACCTATTTGGCTGGACCGGGATTTCCGTAGTACTTCTTCTCGTATGTCTGATTGGATTTCTCAATATTAAAATTTGTTTTGTTTTGTATTTTTTTATTGCACACCAAATCACGTTTTTTATTTAGTAAATTTTTACTGTTAAACACTTTAGTATACTCCAAAATTGTAATACTAATTATTATAAATTTCTTTCTTTTTGCCTTTTGTTGCTGATTTGAATTATTTTATTTACTTTATTTTCAGCGTTTTATTCAAAAAATTTCTTTGCGCGTCGCTTGTTGTATTTGTTAAACCGTTAACATACAAATTTTCACTTTCAATTTTATTTTTTTGAATTTTCGGCGTATACCGCGTTTTGGCTTTTGATACGTTTTTTTTTTTCTTTGATGACTTTTCTTTCGAAAAAATATCAACAAAAACCTTTTGATTCGATGTGTGTGTGTGTGTGCGTAAAGTGTTTTGGGACAATATTTGAAAGGAATACCCGTAGAGGGAACGAGACTTCTCGGTCGTCCGCTCCGCACAACCGCTCAGCGCGAAAAAATCTTTTGAACTGAAATGTTAAATCGACTGTTGTCGCTCTGCTAATAACGAGACATAAGAAGCAGCTGCATGAATGAACAAAATACAGTAGAAACCGACTATAACGACTCCGCTTGAAGCGTCGATCCGACGATTCGATGACTTAATTAGTCCCCATCCAAAAGTATATCGCTATTTGCTTATAGCGAAGAAATTTTTCACAATACCACCTGATACTGCGACGTTCCGGAAAAAAGAAAAAATAATGCAACAAATTTTAAAATTTTTGTTATATATTCTACAAAAATGTTTTGCACTTTAAAAGTTATGAAACAAATTGTAAATCTACAATAGGTGTACGGTTTTCAGTGACATTCACTATATGATTTTAAAGAAAGAAAGCGAAAAATATGTTGTTCTTATAAGCGTCGGTCCCTTAAAGGTCGTTATATCTGGATTCTACTGTACAGCAAAACCAGAAACAAAAACGCAAGCGCACGAAGCGAAAGAGAGAGAGTAAGCGAGACACTAACATGGAGAGAGATGAAAACAAACAGAGAAAGAGCGTGGTGGGGGAGGCGGGTTTGCAGTAAAAACAAAAGTAAATACAATCAACAGTGATGCCGTTTTAGCCATTTTTCTGACGATGCTTAACCACTTAAAGCGGCTCAGCAGATAGATCGCTGGAAATTTAAATTCGAGGATATTAATATTTTATAAAGTTAACAACAACTTTTGAATTAAACCCTAGAAATCAATCTGAAAGTTCTTACTTTCTCCTGTTAAAGTTGATTTTAAGACAGTATTTTATTGGGAAAAGAAAAAAGAATTCATATATTGGTGGACCGAACGTTTGGATACTACTATAATAGAGAAAGTTCAAATATCAAAAATGCCTTTTTATATATGATTCCAATAGATTGAATATATGATTTTATTTCCATAACTTTTTTAAATCTAAAATTGTCATGTTCATTGAATATGATTTGCTCTCTATATAGTGTTTGTAACATGTTTTTTGCGAATATATTTATAATTTTTTAACGAATCAAAAATTTCATTGCAAAGTATTCTCCTCTTTTTTTTGGTCTAATCGATAAATAAAAGGTTTTTATTTATTGCAAGATGAGTTGCTTTGGGACTACTGAAATTTAAATTCTTGTGTGCTTCATGAATTTGAAAAACTACCTACCTTAAAGGTGGGCATGGCAAAGCAGCTGCTTAAGTGGAAGTACCCATAAAAGACCCAAAAATAGAAACAAAGCTTACCCTACTTTTGGGGTACCTGGATTTTACAATTTTATACCTCTAACTTCACAGTTTTATTAGCAGGGTTACACAGTTGACTTTAAAAATAAACATCGGTTAATCCAAGCAATAAATTTACAAATTTCAATATTTATTTATTCTAGATTTTCTTCAATACAATATGTAACAAAATAATGGATTTATATTTATTTCATAGTTCACCGATTTGTAGATGATCACAATGAAAGCCATTTTATACCATATTTCATAACCTTTCATCTGTCAAAGTTCCCACAAGATACACTTAAGTGCCTGGTCCAATATTAACCACTCAAGCAGAAGGTAAAGTTCTTCCACCCTGACAATTTTCAAACTTGGGTTTTGTGTTTGGACAAAACCATAGCAAACGAGAGAAAAGCCCACATTAAATATACATTACCATGATGTTTTGTGGTATGTTGTGTCTACTGTCCGCTGATCGATCATGTTGCATGTGGCACAAACTAACAAACTACCCTTATGGACATCTAAAGTGTATTATTGCACAATGACAAGAAACTCATTAAATTACATTAATGTTATTCGGGGGAACAAAAAGCACTTCAAAGACAACAAAAACCCGCATTTGATCCAAACGCCCCTGGAAATTGGCCCTAAAGTCATGACAAATCAATGCAAATCCAAAGTTCATAATGTTGAATCATTCGAATGGGACCTCTGGCAACTCTTAAAGCGCCACTCACAAAAACGGCAAACACAAATGCAAAAGCAAACACAAAAGCAAAAGTAAACGCAAACACATTCAAAATAATGTTAAAGCAAATGTTAAACATATTCTCCCTCTCCACCTCTTTGTCGGTCAGACTGTAACTCTCACTCTCTCTTAGTTTGTCTTGCTTTATCTCTCTCTCTCAACGTGTCTATGTTATTTTCCAGGTGTTAACAGAACTGCGGGTGGTTCATTTACCGTGTGTGGAATCGTTTTTATAATAAATGAATTATGCATTTGAAATTATAAGTATTTTGACATTTTTTGTTTTTAGATGTTATAGTATAGCGACTTTTGGCACATTTCTTGAGATAATGCAACAAAACAATAAACAAACATGCATATATATAAAATCCGGATCTGAAATAAACTTCTGCAGTCTCACATTGTTCTTATCATCAAAAAAAAAAAAAAAAAAAAAACAACAAACATACCGGAAGACAATTCATAGCAATACGAATTTCATATACCCTATAAAGGGGCATAGACTTTTTTGAAATAATATATTGATTGTAAATAATATAATTTATTGAAGTGATTTTAGATTTAAAACAAAGCTACAAAATTGTTGGCCTTCAAGAATTTTTTTGAGAAAATTTGTTAAAACAAATGAAAAACCTTCTCTATCATTAAACGACAATTAAAAAATAATCCAAAGCCTACTGAAACGCAATTTTTCGTAATAAAATCTTATAAATTGGAGTTCGTTATATCATCAAAGATTATTTATAAAAATTTATAATTTTGCAATAATTTCTTAATAATAATAAAAATTATAATAATAACCACAATATTAATGATAATAAAATAATCTATATGATATATAAGCTGATTCAGCATTATTTTTAAAAATATTTGTTTTAAATAATTTAACTTCAAATTTTTAAAGTCTTGTTAATATGTTAATATATAATAATATTTGTTATTCTTAATAAATTTATAGTAAGTGATATATTATAAATATATTAGTATAATATATTATCTTAACTTTATTTTAGTTACAAAAATATAAGCATAATTATAATACCCTCAATATGTGATTATGCGATTTGTTTATTTCAATTGCAACATGCAAACAGCTGAGAGACAAGTCAAAAAAAGAAACCAGAAAATGAAAACAAGAAATTCAAAAAGAAAATAGGCCAAACCCAAATTTGGAATTTAAATGACGAAAAAAGGGAAGAGGGGGAGTATATACTTACCATATGTAATTGATGTTAAAAACCCAATGATATATGTCATTTATGTATGTATATATGGATGTTATATGTATTGGGATGATGGTTGTAAAACCAAAAGCAAAGCAGATTACTGATTGCCCTTGGATAAAAAATTGTTTGTGGAGAGGAAAGAATCAAAAACTTGGATGATATGCTAAAATTTTAAGAGCTAATCTGCACTTTTCAAAGTAATGAAACATTTTCTCAAATGAAGTTAAAAAATTATTGAGGTAAATTCTTGGTATATATTGTTTTTCAACTTTAAGTCACTTGTCTCCCATAACAAATTAAAATTAATTCTTCATTACAAAATTAGTGTTCTTTCTTTATAATTAAAATAAGTTGTTTTAAATTAATACTTAGACTAGATGGTATAATTATGGTATTGGCTTCAAAGCAATTTTCGGCTTATGTTGGAGAAAAAATTACCATTCAGGCCTGATCTCATTTTCGCATCGGCTTCAAAAGTGAAGTCGTTTGTTTTCAAATTCAAAAATTAAATTGAAAAATGTTTAAGGTACATCAACTAGAAATGCAAAGATTTAAAATTTAATTATGCTAAAAATTAATTTGGATAGAACATATCTAATAAAAAATTATATATTATATTTTTTAAGATTTTCACATACACATACATATGTGATATTTAGTTCAGATTCAGTGAATGAATGATTTGAAATGAGATTAAGTAAATTTTAATCTTAGGGTTTTAGGTTTTTATCTTATTTTACACTTATATTGAATTCATTATTCTAAACTTTATATTAATTTGTTATAATTTTAAAATTGTAAGTTTATTTTATAAAATAGTTATAATCTTTAATCTATAACTAAACCAAAAACAAGATTTCAAACAACATTTTGAAGTGTTTATTTCATCTACTCCCAATAAAATACTTGGAAAAGTACTAGAAATTACATGATTTTGATTTCGATGAATACTGACCTTAGGATCATTAAATGAAGCTTTAAGCAATTAGAAAATAATTAATGTTCTATCGATATTAAATAGCATAACCAATTTCTGTAGTAAGATTACTGTTTATAACCTTCAGATGTGAAATTACTCATATCACAAATTGCCTTTGATTCAATCATTCACAGACAGACCCAATTATAATTTTTTCATTTTTCGGAGCACAAGTTCAACCATTCAAAGACATGTTCTCAACAATTCGATGCCCTCATTAAAAACGCAGTCTTATCAATTATATCGCTCTTTCCTGGCACGTCCAGTGCAGGTCAGTTCCAATTAAATATGCTCAAGTCTCAAGTAGCTACCAGAAAATCTTAAGTACGAGTGGGTGGCTGCTTAACCAACAACAACAACTGAAAAAAAGGAGAAAAAGAACTTTTGTTTCATCTCAACTGAATCGACCAGACTAACACACAAGAGAAATATCATAATTTCTTTCCAAGAAATCAGCATAGGTCGGTCGGCCAAGACCCGCAGACAGACAAACAGACAAGTTGGAAGTCAGCGCCAATGATTGCCCAGTAGTTGGAGACAGTAAACGGTTGATGGGGGGGAGGGCTGGCTCCCCTCCGTTCTGTTCAGTTCGCAGTCGTCATTTCGATTCGATTGAATCAAGACCCCAATGCACGACCCCAAGATCCCAGACAACGCAGACAGAGTCAGCTAAATATACACATCGTAATCAAAAGAAACGCAATGCAAGGAAAATAAAGAAAAAGAAGACTTGCGTAGGATCTGCAAGATGAAGAACCTACATCAGCTCCTCCTCCTCCTCATCTTCATTCTTCTCTACTATAGAGTTTTTCATTCCCTTTTTTTTGTTTTTGTTTTGGTCGTTTTTGATAAATGCTGCTCATCATGTAATTTTAAACGCGCAGCGCATGTTAAAACAAACAATTTCCCGTGACAGTGTAAAATGGTAGAAGAGATAGAGACAGAGATGCAAAGAGGGGCAGCAAAATGTGTGTGTGAGATGAGGGTGAAGAAGGAGAAAGGGAACGGGACAGAGAGGTTAGGCAGCTAATGTAAAAGGGCCCCGGCATCGGCCAGAAATTACAACATGACTCCGCAAAGAAAGCGAGTGTTAAATGCAACTTTTTTTCCATGTTTTTCTGTCAGTTTTGTTATAATACCCTGTAAGACATTGTTGTGAGAGAGTACATGTGGACTACCTTCTAGATATTAAATTGTAATTATATCCAGAAAATTATTCTGAAGATGTCTTTGCATAATTTCGATGGAAACTTTTAAGAGTATAGAAAAAACACTTGCCCTCTCTTCTTCTCTCATAGAACATGTATGCTATATGAAAAGTCACTAGAATTAAATTATTCATTTTACATTTATTTGGCCTAAGTAAAGAAACTTCAAGAGACTTCAAGATCCTAAAGATATAGTCAATAAGATGACATGTAGTCACTTGAATCTTTATTAAAATTTCTAATTACAACAAACTGACTATACGGTAATTTAAAGTCGAGGTTATGACCTCAACTGAAGTTTGTTTTTTTTTGCTGTAATGGCCTAAAGGCCGTCTAAAGAATCGTGTTGATGGATTTCTTCCTGTCGTAAATGTAGTTGGTAAAAATATGTCCAAGCATTGTGCTTTTTTTTTTTTTGCTTTTAACTTAGTCAAGTAGTTTTTTGTGTTAACTTTTTCTTTATATTGTCATTCAAAATGCGTAAGAAAGTGAAGGTCTGCGGGTGCCAAAGTGTAGAGAGTAGTTAATTTGTTTAATATCTGAAAAAAAAAAAACAAAAAATTAAAAAAAAATATTCATAAAGTGTATTTGGCTTAAGTTAAGTTAACTCTGGGGGGATTTTTTTTTACAATATTTTAGACTTTGATCTCTTAAAAATTGGAATTTAACTTGAAAAGAAGTAAACCGACTAACCAATTAAACCACTTGTTGATTTTTCTTCAAATCAAGTCAATAAAAAATATTGAAGGCTTCTTTTATTTGAGATTTACATACGAAGAACATTATTGCCCATGTAATATTACAAAGAAAGAATATTTTTCTAAAAGGATTATGGTGTATATTAAAGCCAGAAATAACTATTAAGGAACCAAGTGCATATTTGCGACTATTTAAACTAAGAACCTTACTGAAAATGAGTCATTTGAGTTTTTCTCAAAAGATACATCTTTCATTACAGTTTTATGCGACAATTCCTTTGGGGCTACTTCAATAAATATTCGTACAGGATCGTAAATCTTCATTAATGTGCATTTTAGTGCCGCCCTCAAACCGACATCAACTACTTGAATAGTCACTATAAGCACAAATGAGACTTCCCCAATGAACCCGCGACGTATTTTGCTTCATTCCAATTCACTTCAATGTTGACAATTAATCACAAAGAAAATGAGTACGGGTTTGAGTGTTGTATGTATGTATATTCTTATTTACTATAAAGCACATGTGGTCCGACCCATAATTACAAGAGTACCCCCGTACCCCACCCCACTGCATGATTACCCCCTTTGTTGGACAAACTCAAGCTCTGGTCCGCACTTGAAATGTGGTTGCCAAGACACCGACTCTTAATCGGCTTTCAAATGCGACAGATAAGCGGATGGAGGGACCGATGGACAAGATGCCCATTCCTTAACTTTTGATTCTTCTTATTGCCTCAGCGTAGTTTATTATCAAGTAACGGTTAATGTACGCATAAATTAATTATTTCACAACAGACACAGAGGTCCAAGCAGAGACAAGACTTTTAATTATACAAGAAAGTAGAAGAGAAAAAAAATCAAAGATCAACAAAAATGATAGAGATAAATCTTTTGAATCCCTTCTTTACATCTGGAAGCATCAAAATGCACTCTATGAAATGATTTAAATAAATCAAATTGACAAAGAATTTCCAAAGAATTACATAGAAGAAAATAAAGAGTTTTCTTTGAGAAATAATTCTAAAGGCACTGCAAATGCAAGTATGTGTCATCCATCCACTTGATTAGTCAAAAGTCTTCAGACTGCACTTGAAGGGAAATTCAAAAAACTGCACTTCAATTGCCTTGCAAGTAATTTAATATCTTGCTTGCCACACACCAAGTGAAACTACTTATATGGGAGTACAACTTTCCTCATGGGTGTGCCAAGAGAACAGCTGGCCGGGGTGGGTGTGGGGCAGGGGCGGGGACTGTGGGTTGTGCCGCCTTCGCCTGCGTCTAGTCTAGTCGGTGATATGATTTTTTACGTCTCGTTGCAATTGCAAATTGAGCGAAATAAGAAATTTTTTATGAGTTGTGGCAGGGTCTACATGAATTTTCGATGACGATGTGTGGGAGACGACAAGAAACTACTACTGCTAGTTGGTAATTGGGTTGAAAGAGCTGATAATGAGATGAGGCTGAAGAGGATGGAGATTACAAATATATATATATCACATCAGCAGCTTATTCATGCAGGAAGTTAAAGAAAGTTCAAAAGGGTATTAAACAAGGATAATCAAGAAATAAAAAAATGTTATGGCAATCTAGTCTCATTAAAAAGTTCTGTCAACTATTTATGATGGGATTTAAATCTCTTTGGAATCAGCATTGTAACATTTTTGACTTTATTTACTTATTTTTGGATTTGGGTTATATAAAATCTGATTAAACAAATTTTGTGACTAATTTTCTCTCCTCTTTTGTTGGAAATTGATTTAAACAGCTGAGGAAAAATTGTTGGTATAAATACTTTAACCTTGAAATAATATATAACATCTTTCAACAAGATATTTTCGTTAACATACTCAAAATATATATTTGTTTTAGCTTAGTTTACATATTTGAAAAATTTTATAACCTCTTACCATAAACAATTTTCAAACACATTGTCTTATTTAGACTCGATTAGCAATATATAAATGTAATGCAAATATTTTGGAAAATATATACATATGTATATATGTATATTTTGAAAAAAATATGTTTTCGGTTCAGTTCAGAGACCTTCGCATGGTTCCTGATCTTGACTAATGAAAATAGATTTATTCATTTTAGTTTTGTTTTGATTTCAATTTTTCCTCCACTTGACCTACTCTCAATGCAATTGCCATAATTAAAACCTTCAAGAAACAAAAAGAAGGCAGACATTACACAGTTTACAGTCCAGAAGGCACGAACAGCATACCCATTCAGAAAGATACAGACCCAGAGAGGAGCAGGGAGCGGCAGAGAGGGGGTATAATCCAGACATAGACCTTACACAATCATGAGATCAACCAAGCAAACCAAAAAGGCCCGACCCGACACTGAAAAACTGCGAAAAAACGATGAAAATTACTCAATTTTTCCTTCGTAATTTTCATGTAATGGTTCAAAGTACCCAAAAAAAATCCACTAAAAAAACAAAAAATAAAAAAAGGTCAGCGCAAGATAAGTGAAATGTTATGTTTAGTGCCCCCAAAAGGTCGCTTTCTGCGCACACTAATGATTTAATTACAAAAAGGCAAAGTGTGAATTACAATTTGATCCCTCTCCACCCCTCTATTTTGGCAAGAGCAACGAAAAAAAAAAAGATTGTTTTGCACAATGGAAAAGCAAAAAGGAAATTAGAACGCCTCATAAAATATTTTCACTCAACAACTCGAAAACTATAAAATGCACGCGTTGCAGCGGAAAAATACAACCAAAAAAGAAATATGCCTCAGCGGGTGGCAGTGGGTTGGATGTGGATGATAAACACAGCCAGAAGGCACCACACTCTGCCACGGCACACGGTACACGGTCCAGATGGTTTCGTAACTTTCAAAAAGTGCGAAACAAACAAATTTTATAGAAAATGCAATATGGCGCTTAATGCAGGGCGCTAACAGAAGGTTCCGGGAATGATCTTAAGAAAACTATGAGAGGAGTATAGAATAACCAAAAACTGAAACTGGTTGGACTGGCCCTTTGTAATAATTACACTTGGCTATGCCTTCATGTATATAAATATATCCTATAGGTTTCTTAAACAAATCTATATCTGACAATGTTCTGCCGATTTAAAAGTTGTGAAGTGTTCTTTTCTTCTTCGCCAATTCTCTTTAATATGTTGAAGTAAAAATGTTGCAAAAAATGTTGTTGTTTGTCCAAAAGGTTGTTAATTTAAGCAAAGTAATTGTTAAATTTAAAAAGGTAGAAGTAATTTTTTTACTTCTCCAGCTAAGATTTAGGTAGAGTATTTCCGCATTGTGAAGGACTATTTAAAAGTACTTTCATCGGGGATAATAAAAAGAAAGTACATAAATTAAATAATTATTATAATTTTTTTCTGTAGTAGGAAGCAATTTCAATGTACATAGTAGAAAGTATTTATATATATTTTAAGACGTAAAGAAATTTAATTAATCAAATTTGAAATATTTTACGGTTCGTTTATGTATTTTAATTGCTCTGAATGATAAGCTATTGGTTAATATTTTCTTGTAAAGAATTGTTAAAAACAGGATTAAAAATAATAAGAAGTTTGATAGCAATCTTTTTAATTAAAGTAAAGTATTTTTCCCTAAGCCAGATAGATTAGGTTTATGTTATAAAAATAACATTTAAATAGAAGAGCACCTTTAAAATTGTGTCTGGTGGTCTTTAGATCGGTTCAGTAACGAATCCTTAAAAGAGGAAATGAGGGAAATTTCCCCATAAGAATTATATTTTACCTCTTATACTCAAAAATGTTCTATATACAAGATTGATTTCAAAATCTACAACAAGGTTCTACTATGTAAAGGTTAATCCAGTAATTAGTTTCAAAAAAAGATCAAAAATCATTGAGGCAAGTTTCCAATAATTTTTTCATTCTATGGTTACACTAAAACATTTTGTAAGCTGTTTTCCCGTTATTGTATATATTCCAGCCCTCAATCCAGAATTCCAAGGGTATGAATGTAGTAGTTTAATACAGTTTCTACATTTTTTTCCTTTCAAATTTATGCAAAAATCTCAATTTATCACTTTGTGTGCAACAAGACAAATCAACAAACAAAGAACACAAAAAAATATATATACATACATATACATACATTTTTTTGCAACTATTGTCCAACGCTTTGGGCCTTTGTTATCATAAATATTTATCAGACAAACACCCATGAAGATTCAGATACGCAAAAGCAATTGCAATTTTGCAAAAGCTTGAAAGTGAAAAATATGCGGCACAGATTTGTCTGTTCTGCATTTGGTTTGTAAATAAAAACCAGCAAAATAAATGCTGACTATTTCAGTGGTGGAAAATTTTTCATTTGTTTATCAATAGCAACAAAAAAAGGTACAGAAACAAAAATAGTAAAGAAAACAAATGGAAAACCACTTTGAGGGCAAGTTTTTTTTTATTTTTCTGTTAGAATTCTGCTAAAAATAGACCTTGAACTTTACATTTCTCTAAAGGTGAGCAATTTAATACCTAGGTGGGTGAGACTAACTAGTCAGTCCTAATGAAGTGCATTAATTTTAATGCAAAGCCATTTGAAGGGTTGCCAGGTTCCTTACGGCTCATATGAAATTAATGAGTTGCTGTTTGAGAGCATTTTCTCTTGTCTCTGCTGTTTGCTTGTTGATGTCAGTCTGTGTGTGTGTTGTGTGTGGGTGTAAATGTTGGGCACTCAATCACAGGACAAACACAGACATACAAGCAACTGAATTAGATATGTATGAACATAAGTTTGAGCAAAGATTCAGTGTCCTTATTATTTTATAACAAACTGAAACTTGAACAAGTTTTTGTTTTAGCATAATTTTTCAAGAATTGCATGATACAAATCACATTCGACCCCAAAGGTATGCAACAAAGTTTAAAGTTACTCTTATTTTATTAAATTTATTTGTTGTCAGTGGTAAGCAAAGGTTTTACATTTTGGTTTAGCTGACAGCTTTTACAGTTAAATGGCAGATGACATACTCAATTTTAGTGATATGAAATTAATTAGCTAATGCTTGAGGCCTAGGATAAGAGTTTTGCTGTTAGATATTTAATCAACAGCGAAATGTTATTTATAAAATTTCACCTAATAATTAAACTGCTTTAAATGCACTAGCACTAACCATAGAATACAGGGTAGAAGGGTAATTCGAAAGTAAATTTAGTAGCACAAATTAACTATCCAACCTTCTATTTAAACCCAAAGTAGGTTTAGAAACAAGATTTGATTAAACTTCAAGAAGATGTCCTGACAGATAACTTAGCTATCATCATTGTGAACAATTTTTTATTCCCTTTTAAAAGCCACTAAAATGTCAAATAAATAATACCATAATGCAAAGACACTTTATTTTTCTCATGAAAAGCTTATTCAGGTAATAAATTTTCATTTCAACTAACAATTTGTACAAATTTCGAGCGATTTACGATGCTATTTGAATGAAAAGCTCATCATCATTAACATCATTTGGCCACTTTTATCTTATTTGTTCTTAAAAATTTGTTAATTGACTCATTTTCCCGAGGAGGTTGACACTTTACATTAAAAAATTATCATTATAAGTTTAAAATTTTATTTGGAATTTATGATGAAATGAAATGAATTTGTTCATTTTTCTTATTTGTTTGTTTTTATTTCACGGAAGCACGAAAGAAAAACATTAATTTTTCTTTATGATTTGATTTTTTTTTTTTTTTTGTTAATTTTCTTATGAAAATAGCCAAGCGTTTTTCGCATGCAAATTTTTTTTTCGGTTTTGGTTATTCATTTTATTTTGTATGAATGAATTTTTCGTAAGTACCTACATAATTATATTATATTTTCATATGAAAACAAAGCACTAGGAAATGGACAGGTCAGCAACCCGCAGAGAGAAAGATTGCTATATATGTTTGTGGCTTTTGCCTATTAATCAACACATGACACACGGACAGCCAGGCGGGCGGGCGTGGCTTTCTCAAATGACTAATATATTTATATATATAAATATATAAATATATAAATATATAAATATATAAATATATAAATATATAAATATATAAATATATAAATATATAAATATATAAATATATAAATATATAAATATATAAATATATAAATATATAAATATATAAATATATAAATATATAAATATATAAATATATAAATATATAAATATATAAATATATAAATATATAAATATATAAATATATAAATATATAAATATATAAATATATAAATATATAAATATATAAATATATAAATATATAAATATATAAATATATAAATATATAAATATATAAATATATAAATATATAAATATATAAATATATAAATATATAAATATATAAATATATAAATATATAAATATATAAATATATAAATATATAAATATATAAATATATAAATATATAAATATATAAATATATAAATATATAAATATATAAATATATAAATATATAAATATATAAATATATAAATATATAAATATATAAATATATAAATATATAAATATATAAATATATAAATATATAAATATATAAATATATAAATATATAAATATATAAATATATAAATATATAAATATATAAATATATAAATATATAAATATATAAATATATAAATATATAAATATATAAATATATAAATATATAAATATATAAATATATAAATATATAAATATATAAATATATAAATATATAAATATATAAATATATAAATATATAAATATATAAATATATAAATATATAAATATATAAATATATAAATATATAAATATATAAATATATAAATATATAAATATATAAATATATAAATATATAAATATATAAATATATAAATATATAAATATATAAATATATAAATATATAAATATATAAATATATAAATATATAAATATATAAATATATAAATATATAAATATATAAATATATAAATATATAAATATATAAATATATAAATATATAAATATATAAATATATAAATATATAAATATATAAATATATAAATATATAAATATATAAATATATAAATATATAAATATATAAATATATAAATATATAAATATATAAATATATAAATATATAAATATATAAATATATAAATATATAAATATATAAATATATAAATATATAAATATATAAATATATAAATATATAAATATATAAATATATAAATATATAAATATATAAATATATAAATATATAAATATATAAATATATAAATATATAAATATATAAATATATAAATATATAAATATATAAATATATAAATATATAAATATATAAATATATAAATATATAAATATATAAATATATAAATATATAAATATATAAATATATAAATATATAAATATATAAATATATAAATATATAAATATATAAATATATAAATATATAAATATATAAATATATAAATATAGACTTAACTGCTAATTGTTTAAATGATATTTCTTGAAAGCAAAGTCACGCAAAAATATACATAGCAATAGCGGAAATTGAAAAATTTCGCCACAAAGCTCAAAAAAAAAAAGGATAAATGAAAGTAAGAAAGAAAAAAATATCAAACAGATAAATTGCATGTTTAAGACAAACAAAGCTTTGCGTGTTTAATTTTTTTCACTGAAATTAAATTATTAAGCAGCCAATGACAAGGTAAGGGATATTGGCAAATAAATGATTCATGCACAGATTTATTGAAAGTAGATAAGACTACTAAAAATGAGTTAATCTAAAGCATCAATTGACTTGAAAAGTTACCAAGCTAAAATTGCAGTGCATGAGTTTTTGAGTGTAATTTTTCGTATTTTTTCTTTGTTTTACTCTTACAAAAAGGTAGATTAAGTTAATCTTAATTCATAAGTCAACTTTGTTGGTCTTTTACCTTTTTTTATTTTGGACAATGCTAAGAAAAGAGTTTTTCATTTGTTTTATTTTTTTAAAGCTCTCAAGAAGTGTAATAAAATCAACTAAAATATATAGTTTTTATCTGTTATACTTATTTTTTCTGAACTTGATATAACTAACACAATCCCTTGTATTGCGGATCTTTTCATATGGAAAACGCAAAAGACTTTAAAAATATATTAATTTAGTCCTTAGTTAATCTACATTGAGTTCGTGAGGCTAATGCTTTTGATTTTTATTGATAGGAAAATGTTTTAAAAACAACTAAATTGTCCATTTTCTTCCAACTTTACTTAACTTTACTGACGAGTGTATTTTTTATTGTTTAGCTACTATTTTAATTAGTGGATTTATTTTTTGTAAAGTATTTTTAAGGAATCTTGTAAGTTTTGATTTTATTAGGGCTAGCTAGAAAGAAATCCAGAAAATTTGATATTTTTCTTAATTCATTAAACCATTTAAAATTAAATACCATTCTAATCTCTTTCTAATACTTCAACTTACTTGCTATTAAAAAAGAGTATACAATTTTCAGCATAACATATAAAAACAAACTTTGGTTATTTATTTATTGAATAGCCAAAAAACAAAAAGGTAAATCAAAAATCTCTCGCAAACGTTTATAAAAATTATT
Source organism: Drosophila insularis (assembly GCA_018903935.1). Taxonomy (NCBI): domain Eukaryota; kingdom Metazoa; phylum Arthropoda; class Insecta; order Diptera; family Drosophilidae; genus Drosophila; species Drosophila insularis. Next base: position 6,323,508 of record JAEIFP010001084.1, on the reverse strand, counting down.
AGAGTGCGTCAACACCAAACCAGCTCTGAAAATTGTTCACGATGATGATGTTAATAGTGATAATGACGATCATCATGTTGATCATTGACCGTCACGCCTGATGCCGCATATACTCATAGAGAAAGACAAATAGCAAAAAAAAAAATTAGACCCAATCTGAAGCTTTCCAAATTCGTGTGCCGTTTTGGCCAATTGAGTGGGCGGGCAAAAACAGAGAGCGCCAGCAAAACATTGAAAATGTATAAAATATTTGCGATTTGGCCAACTGATGGCAAGATTTAGATCAAGTTAAACACAAAACGTTGGTTTTTTATTTGTATTTTTTTTTTTTTAGCCAGACAGTGAGAAAATTAAATTATAAAATGTGAATAAACTTTTCGGGCCTAAAAATCGCACATCAAACGGGGCGTATGAGTAATGCGAACTATGAGGCTAATGTTGATGATGAGTCTGTTGATGTGTTTAGATTGAAACTAATTGATTGGTCAAAGGTTCGTTGCTATGTGCGAAACTATATAAATATAATCAAATTGATCAATCAAAGGGTGAAGCATAATAGATAATTGATGTTGATGAGAAGTTTTCCTTAATGTCTTAATACATTTTTTAAATGAAAAATTCCACTAATTCCACTAATGTAAGAAAATTAGTTTAATCAATTATTTTTATCAAGATTATTTATTAGCCACTAAAAATTATGCATTAGATAAAGAAAAAGGGTAAGTAAACGTCGTCATCTAAGCTGTTAACCAAATTTCCGTTTCTCTTATTTTTTCGCACTTTTGCATATTTTATTATCTCACCATTTTGCTTCTTGCCCATCCTAAATGGTTTTTCTTGCTCTTTTAGCCAAGGCTATGTTGTCCATGACCAATAAAAAACACATTGTACGGTCCAACAAGCCACAGACTTCCATTTCCTGCCTCCTTTCTCCGTTCCAGCTAAAACCTAAACAACATTTGTGTGTGTTTTTTTTGTTTCTCTTTTGGGCAGACAACATCATCCTAATGGTACATAGGCAGGATGCGAATCGATAAAAAGGGAGGGAAATGGCATTCAGCGAGCTAAGTGAAGGGATGAAAAACCTTGTAATGCCCAGCCACCAAAAACCCATCAGGGGCAAAAAGTTTGAGGTTGCCTCCGTTGTACCATTTGTCTGTCTGTCTGTCTGGCTGGCTAAAAAAACCGAAAGTGTAGCCAAGTTTACGCTTAATTAGGCTAAAATCTTATCCTAACATAGAAGAGAATGCTGCCAGCAACATTAGATGATGACTCATCAAGGATTTACTCACGACTAGCTGACTTGTCTGTCGATTGCCAAAAGACATGGGAGGAGTAGACAGTCAGAGTCCTTTATGTTGATGTAGGCACATAGAGAACATAGAACAAGCTGCCAGGCGAAAGTGATACATAATGTTGAGCTTTATATACTCACATTTTCACCATGTGAATGGGATTGCTGCCTTTTGTCTGGGCCAAGCTGTTGATTGTTGTAGGGGATTTTCATGGAAATGGCTTTCAATGGCCCAACAAGACAATTTGTGGGATTTTCAATTTTATTTCTTAAGAATAACTAAAAAGTTCTCAACTTTGGGGGAGTACAGGAAGTGTATTGAAAGGACTTGCTCATTCCGTATGGATACAATTAAATAAACTTAAAACACTTAAAGAAATTGTTTGAATCTCGAAAAATGAGAAAAATGTTATAAAAACTTAAATTTGGGATAAATTTGTATTAGTAAATAAACAAAAATTTTGTGAATACCTTTAATGCCCATTATGAATAACTTGAATATATTGGAATTGAAAATGAATTTTAGGCGACAAAGTACTGACTGACACTTTAAAAATCTAATGAGACAATAACTTGAGATCTAGCTTTAAAGCTCTAACTTCTAAGTTTTTTTTTTAATATATCCAATTGAAATCAAAAATTTATTTAAAGATCGTGTTTAGCGGCTGTTGACCTTCCTGAATTTAATAAAAACTCTGTGTTTAGATAACAAAATCTTTGATCTATCCCATGTTTTTTTCCATTGTCGTTCAAGTGGTTTTTGAATCACATTTTGGTAATTGATCTGAAAGTTGTATTAAATTCAGCCTTTTTAATTAACTTTTTGTTTATTTACAATAAAATGTTCTATAAAAAGAAAAGCAAGTGTTTTGTTTATTTTTCCCATCCTTGAGTGAAGTCAACCTGAAAATGTTGTCAAGTCCAATGACCTCATCGAATTAAATTCGATTTTGGGGGAGGCTTGAGAGAAAATGTGGAAGAAAATTCATGTACAACTCCTATGCCCACATTAGAAATTTGATCTTTACGTTTTTGTTAATATTTAAACATATTTGCCGAAAACAGCCCAAGAGAATTGTCCAACTGACATGTCCTTCTGCAACATTTTCTTGTACACACAACATACAAATGTATACAAGGGCAAATGTCGTTGTATGGCTCGCAGGTCACATAACCAAGATATATGTATATCATATAATAAATGTATTATATAGGTACATTCATGTATACATATATACATGTACATTTGGTATATATAAATGGTAAATATATACGAAATATATCTCTGGCCTCGACAAATGTTGAGTTCAAGGAGACGTCACTGATAAAGTCGTCGCCAGCTTCCTCCACAGCTGTTGCGAAAAGGACTCGCTTTCATCTCTCTCTCTCTCTCTCTTTCTCTTTTTCGCTCTCTCTGGGCATGCTCTTTGGCCGATTGCATCTCCAGCAACAATTATGCAATGTTAGGCAACATTTCGCTTGACAGAGTTTCTTTGCTGTTATGTTATGGACCACAGAAGGTCTGTTAATGGCAGTCGGTACTTTCATTTACCTAACTTTCCATTCTATTTCTCTGTTTTGTTTTTACATTTATGACGTCAAATGCCTGCAGGGAAACTCTCCTCACTCAACTTTTCTCTGGTTATTATACAAGAAGTTTGCTGTCTCGTCTGTTGTTGACATTTTTTTACTCAACACAATGACGTCAATTTGTAGGAATGCTGCTTCTGGCCATATTGTTACTTCAGCATCAGTTGGCAACGAAAACAAGGACTTAAGTTTATGTTAGCTGTTAAAAGGACTGACTTCACCAGCTGAGCAAAGATTCTTTACTTATTTATATGGAATACCATTAAGGTATGTATAAATATTTAAGGGAAATACATGAAACTATGGAAACAATTTTCCCGACTTGCAGATGGGTATACAAAAGTGGTGCAAGAGCTTCGATATTTATCGATAAGCAACTCCATGTCACTAATTTGGAAATGACTTAATCAATTATTGTGAGAACTATTTAGTATATTGATTTTAGGAAAATACCTTTTTTTTGAAATTAAATGTATAACTTCTTAACAAAAAACTATGATCCACAATTAAAAAGGTTCGACAGTTTGTTTAAAAAACAATAAAAGTATTTTTAAATGCTGTGTAAACTGTATGTCATCATTCTTTTTAAAAAAAAAGAAAGTTCTATTAATATATATTGGGAGAGTAATAATTTTAAAATAAATATAAATTTTGTCATGCTTAATTTTTTATGTACATCGGAGTTTTTTTTTTTTTTTTGATATCAGTTAAGCATTCAGCCAAAATATTTATCGTAAAAAAAGTTATAAAACAACCTATTCTCACATGTATATACCCAGCAAGTTGTTCTTTTAAAGAATAACAAAAATGTTCGTTAAATTACCAATTATAAGCAATTTTAAATAACCGTTTTAAATTCATTTAAACTGTAGACCGTTAAATATAACCATGGGGAATAAGTTTATTAATTTTAACAGCAGTCTCACCAGAAGTATACTTACTAGCGGACACACATCTGTGAAGAAGTGATATAATGAAATTGCCACTTTGGCTGTACATTTTGGCAATATGCCTTAACTTGATTTTGGCAAAAACTCATAGGATTTTACATCCGAGAACTGGATGTGTTGATAACGACTGTTCAAAAAGTTCAGAAGAAAAAGCAGGAGAAAAGAAAGTCGAAAATAAAAGCAATAACAAATATGAAGAAGGATTTTCTATAAAATATGCTGATGATCTTCCCGAAGTTTACGTTGAACCGAGTCCACAACAATGTTTCGATAGGAATCCAGATTGCTTGAAGCATCGTCCTCAATTTGAGGGAAATTGCACTGTTAAATGGAAAGTTTATTATTATAATCGTCGGGAGAAAGTATGCCAAAAAATAAGTAGAAAGGCATGTGAAATGTCTGGAAAGAACTATTTTGTGAATCGTCGATCTTGTATAGCGAATTGCCGGGGCTTTGATCCAAATGTGGAGAATGAATATGGTTTATCGCCCCCAGACAGCGGCGAGAAACAAAATTGGAATGGTGCAGATGATGATGATGATAAGAATAAGAATACAACTAATCCGCTAGTAAAAAAGCAATTCTGTATACTAAAAAAAACAACTAATACCAAATCGAGCAACAGGGAATTAAAACATACAATCGACTGCAGTGATATACATCCAAGTTGCTTTGATAAACATCCGCATATAAAAGGCAAATGCCATACAGTGTGGAAATTGTATTATTTCAACCACGCACAAATGACATGTAGATCAAAAACTGCCAAGGGTTGTGATCCAGTGGGTAAAAATCAATTTTCGTCCCGTAAGTTTTGTAAAGACAATTGCATGGCCGTCAACGCTGATACAAATTCAAAAGGCCTGGCTCCAGAAAGTGAAGAAAAAGCTGATTGGTTACAAAAGGATTACGATAGTTATAGGTATAACCGCCGAACAGTTAACAACACACAAAAGGCATATGATCAGAAGAGAAGAAAGATTTGCTTTCAAATGTACCACAAAAGAATGGGACTCAAAAAGCACATTTTAGCGTTGCGTAAACCCCAATATAATAATCATCCTTGGCCATCAATAAATGCCACAAAAGATGATCGTCGGCGGAAAGTTAGAAGGATAAGGATAAAAAAATAATTTTGTAAGAGTTCATCATTAAATAAATATGCAAATTATGCATTGATTGCTTTTCAATTTGTGTAGTCTTATTTTTTACATTCTATACCTTATCGACAGAAGTTCCCTAATTCGGCTAACTCTTGTCTCAATATACTAGCAAAATTCGTTTTTGACTCTGATGAAATTTAGTGATTTTTGATATAATTATGGGCATTTCCAATGTCACTCACATGAAAGCAGATTCAAATTTTATATGTGAAATAAATCAATGAAAATGAAATTATTTTCAATCCATTGCTAATCATTTTTTGCAGTGTTTTTAGGGTACTATCAATCTTAAACAAAATTTAGTGCCTCCTGGTTTTATTTTTTGTGAAAAAAACCTTAAAAAATCGGTCACTCACATGCATTTAGACATCATTGCTAACAATTGTGTGAGAATTTTAAACTTTGTAAATTTTTTCCAATTGAATTTAGGTAAAAAACGAAAACAGATTTTTAAAGTTGGTCAATATTTTATCGATAAGCCTATAAAACGAACAAAGTGATGATGAAGTGGAAATCATATTACCGTGAGGTAACATCTGGTATTATGATCTGATTTTGATTTATAAAATCCGTTTCTTCTTTTGTCAATATATCAATCTGAAAAATGTAAATATACATAATTGCATTATTAATTCGGATACTTTATTTAATTAGCAAACTTTGGAAAAGAAAATTTTAGATCCTTTTTGGCCTTAGAATTTTAAAATAATATTAGAAATATGAAATATGAAATATATATGCATATTTGAAATATATTATTTTATTTATCTTTTGATATAATTGTTATAATTTTTTATAATGTTATCTATAATATAATTTATACCTACTCTTTTTGCAAGGGTATAAAAATATATGCATAAAATGAAATATTATATAATATTATTATATATATATATATATAATATCAAATATTTCAAACTTTACTCTCAGTTTAACGTTTTTTTTTTTACATTTTATGCATATATTTTTATATCCTTGCAAAAAGAGTAGGTATAAATTTATTTTTTGATATAATCAAGGTAGAAGAGATCCGTATTATTCATAAATAGTTGAGCAGACACTTTTAAAAATAAACATAAAAATATTGAAATGTAATCATATTATACATATCTCAGCAATATCTTATTTAAACGGTTATAAGGTTTATTCGCCATTAATATCAATAATTCTGATATGAAAGGAAGCAGAAAATATATTAAGAAGAAAAAGGAAGACAAAGAACATAAAACTTGATAACTAAAAAAAAAAAGAATACAGAATAAAAAAATACATTTAGAGAGAAAATTTAAAGCAAAAATTAAACAAAACTTAAAAAAAAGAAACTAAAATTTAAATCACCGAACAACAGACAAAAGAAATTGAAGAAAATTATGAAACGCCATAACGAACATAATTTAAAGTGCATCTATGAAAGTATCATTAAATGTGAAACAAAAGACCAATCCAAAAATAGTTTTAAGTTCAAACATAAATAACCTTTTCATCATAATTGGCTCATTAACGATTACATAAACACACACAAACTGTGACCATTTTCTATCTATCAGCTAATCAGCGATCTATGTACGACAATATTTTTCTTTACCCATGTCTTCCAAATGCATACGAATTATTAATTAAGAGCCAATGCAACGTTAACTTCAACTTCAAATCATCCACGAATCGCCCACAAATTTTCTCAAAATTTATGACATACAATGTCTGAACCTTGGTCAACCAAACAAAATTAAACTTCAACATGAACATGTGTGAAGTCACTCCACATTCCGCCTCCATTTCTTCTGTTGTAATAACAAAAACAAAACCAACCCGAAAACTCGAAAAATTGAAAGAAACTAAATGGCTTTATTTTGTGTTGGCTATGGAAGAGAGAGAAAGAGATAGGGGCAAAATATAGATACAGCTACCTAAATAAACGGCTCTTATCTATAGCAAACTACATGAAGAAGAAAAAAAAAATAAAACACATAACTAACGTAATATTTGAAACGAAACGAACCTAAAAGTCTAAGGAGGATGAGAGTGAAAGTGCCAAAAATGAAGAAGAAAAGCAAAAAAAAGAGAGATAAAAATTCAATAAGTTAAATTTGGGCCTCGACTTTAAGAATACCTTTGGAAAAGTCTTAAATTTTATTTCTCATTAAATTGCAAACCTAAATTTCAATTTTAAACTTTTCCAGTCATCAGATAGGAATTTTTTCTATAAATTTCTTTGTGTTGATTAGCTTAAACTAAAGTAATAGAAGTCAGCTACCGTTTCACTTAGCCAATTAATCTTTCTCTATAGAGCATATTGAAAATTTCTGTATCCTGTTGGGAGCCAATGCTTCTTAATTCTCTATGTGTGTCTCTCGTTATTTCTGTAAAACAAAATTTCTAGTCAAATGTATTAAATTTTATTTTAAAGGCCAGCTTATCTTTTTGAAAGCAAAGGAAATCATCCCAAACAATTCTATTTAAAGACAATGCTCCCTTTTTAAAAGGTTGTCTTTAATCTAATTTTGATTGGTTTTTAGTTTCTTTTTTAGTTGGATATTATTTCATCTGTTGCTATATAATAAAGCTGAAAAGCTGTGGGATTTCTGGGATCCTGGATTTGTTGCTCTTCGTTACTATTATTCTCTAAATTTGTTCAGTTTTTAAAGCTAATGAAATGATTATGGGAATAACTTCAATATTACTTCTTAAGTAGGACAAATAAAGCAATTGAAGTAGCATGTTAGTTAACTATTTATCCCTTTAGCTTTATTAAAGTTTTCTATTTCTAGATTAAATGTATTTGACCGATATAAACAAATAATCAATATCAATAAAAGTTAACTTATACTATATTTAAAAAGAGCCGTAAAAGATTTGGAAACCGGAAAATTATGGTTTAATAGTTTATAATATAAATTAATGCACACCACGAATTTCATTGTGATAACTTTATTATTTTAATCAATAGTGTTTTTTTCTAGTTTTACAACTCATTTAAATTATCTTGGTATACCTTGACTAAAAATTGTTTGCAGGGTATTTAAATCAACAATAAATAAACAAAACGCACTGCAGCCGGTTTCAACCTCACCCAACCCCACACCAATCACCAGTTCCACCCCCCGCCTTACCTCTCCTCACCTTACTTTAGCAACAAAATGATTACCGCACTCGTCAGAGACAACAGAAGCAACTCTATCCCCCGCCTTCTCCGCCATCTCTATCACTCTCTCTCTGCCTCTCTTTCTTTCTGCTGCGTGGCCCCATGGACTGCACTTTTTCAAGCGTGCAAGTGAAATTTTCCATATGAGGCAACAATCAGTGAAATTTTCGTCTCGACTATGAAAAACGAAAAACTCAACCAAAAAAAAAAAAATTCGACTAAAAAACACAAAAAAAAATTACTTCTCGTTTCTTGGCGCGTGCGTTTTTGTTGTTGTTTTGTTTACTGTTGCAGGCTTTTGTTATTGCTTTATTGTTGTTGTTAGTCAGTCAATGACTGCACTCATTATTGTTGTTGTTGTTGTTACTATTTGTTTATATCTCAACAAGTTGATCAGACGGGGCATCTGGAGGCAATGTGGTGGGGGGGATTAAATTCAATAACCGATTTTAGTCTGCGTCTTGCTTAATCAATTTCCTTGGAACAAAAAAACTTGTGAAAAATAATTTACCCCATCTTAATGGCGGAAATGACTTGCTTTTCACATCTATCTATATCTAAATCTATATATCGACTCATTCTCAAAATCCCATTTCAATAATATCTTGATTTTAATTCGTATTGTCATTGCTATCAATTGTATAGCTTATAAAATTGATTCGATTTCCTTTCCGATAGATGATTTACCTTATTTGGCAATTTCAAAATGTTTCCTCTTTATGTAAGAAAACAAATTGAGTAGAAAAATGTGGCTGGAAAAATAGAGAAAATAATTTGATAAAAACTGTTACTAATCAAAGATATTCAATCTGAAAATTAACTTCCAAATTCTACAAAAATTACACATTTTAAAATTCTAGATGTGAAACTGTTTGTTACTGAATAAAATAAGTAAATTTTAAGCAGCAAATTTTCTAACAAAAAAAATGTAGTAGAAATTGCTGTTTTTGTTTAATATATTCGATTGGATATATTGCCATTTATTCTTAAGTTTAATCTATTTAATATAATAAATTATACTGCCATGGCACAATAACTAAAATAAAAATTAAATTAAACTTAAAAATTAATATTCGTTCTAGCTTAATATTCAATATTGATAAAGTAATCTTAAAAATTTCTTAAGTTATTTTTCTGATTAAATAATTTAAAGTATTGTCTGATCGAAAATAAAACAAGATTTAAGTCGGAACTGATGTTAAAAGGGCTTTCGTAGAATCCTAACCAGAAGATTGTTGAAAACTGTCACTAACTGATGAAAACTAGTTGGGAATTATACAATATAATATATAATATTTCTTTCTTTTCTTCACTGGGCAAATTGCTTTGAACGGCGCCGAATCGATAAGTCTGACCAAGAGATAACAAATTTTTGTAGTAAATTATTGGTATTTATATGAGTTGTTTTTATATCTATTCATGGTGATTTTTGAAAGTAAATTAAAAAGTCTAAGATAGCTGGAATGATATCCAGCTTCACAGTTAATAATATCGAAAGATTTATATTTCTACAAAAAAAAGGATGCTTTATTAGTATTAAAGTAAATATTTTCAGATTTGAGAGACTGAGAATGGTTTCCTCTAAAATTTTCCAAAAAGTTAATTACAACAAGGAGTTAGCCGAGTTGATGACTTTAAACATTTTTTTGGATTGAAAAGTTTGCTATTAAAAAGTCTACCAAAAATTTTCTTAGCATTTTGGTTAGAATATAGTCGGAAATTTCAAAACGTAAAAGGAATTAAAAGTAATAATACGATTTCAGTATCCCATTAAAACTTCACATCAAAGTTTTTCTATATATAACTTAATCATTTCTACTTCCAAAGTAAGAACAAGTTTTAACTAATTTCAATCACTAAATGGAAACATATTAAAAATAATTCCTACGGTGCTTTTCCTAAGGCATATTTCTTTTCCTACACTTTTAACCTCACACATCATTCAGCTTTTTGACCATCATAATTGGTTTTCTCTTATAAATCTCAAAACAATTAGTCGCGGGATCTGTATTAAATGGATATTTGCTTTCAACTTTGTTTATTGCACATTGGTTAAACAATAATAAATAAATACCACCCAGGAAACTCAAAATGAACCTTGGCCATGTATGCAACGAGTAGAATAAGTTATAGAGGGGGAGAAGCTATATAATCTGGAAGATGCAGTGGAGCATCTGTGCGCCACATGGGCGCTACCTTGTCCTCCTCATTGAACTGTCAGCGGCAATGAAGTCAAATTGCAATTTGTAAATTTACTTTTGTTTGTCATTCCCCTCCAATCCAGTCTAGTTCTTGTTTGCAGTTTTGTTAAGTTTTGCCAATTTATTTTCCCAGCTGCATGGGTAAATATATATTTTCCATATGCAAATGCATCTTAGAGATACATTTGGATTTCAAAAGTGTTTCTGTCAAAAAACAAAAAAAAAAAAAACCAACCCAAGTGATTAATAGTCTACGCATCCGATTTATGTGAGGGCGTTACAAAATGGGCGTGCCAGCTGTCAAATGGAAGCGTGTGAAAATTGTTAACAAATTGCCGCGTCGAAATGGTTTTAGAAACCACAACAACAACAACAAAACGAGAGGAAAAACCAAAAAAATGTTCATTTAAAAATATTTATAAATATTTTACAAGACACTGGCGCTGCATCACTGAAAAGTGCATTTCACAAAAGTGAAATGTGTGAGAAATTGTTATTAATTATTTTTGGCTTTCCATTGATTTGTGTGCTTGTGGGTGGAAAATTAAATTTAAATTGACAATTCACTGGAATGACTTTTTGATGAATGCCTTTAAGTTTTGGGTGAAGGAAGAAAAAATAAATTGGAACAGTTTTAAATAATTCTAAGTGATAAGATTTATATATAGAAAAAAATGCCACAGTTAGCAAATTGATTAACATTTCAAAATAAATATTTATTTTTGGCTAAGAGATTTATTTGATAGCCAACTCATGGCATTCAAGGATGTCAAAAAAGCTTAAATTAGGGCAGTTTTTATTATAAGTAGGACACTAATTTACTTTTTTATTAAACAGAATAAATAAATAATAAATTTTTAAATACCGATCGATTTACTTACGTTGATTTATGAAATTTTGAATACTTTAGAAACATTATTCAAAAATGACTAATAGCTTAAGGCCAAGTAGCTATGCCAAATTTTAGTGTTGTCTGTAATTAAAAAAAATCCTTATCTTATAAATAAATAAAATAGACTTAAGAAGAATATAATCTAGATAATGTATCAAATGAAACAGTGATTAAAGATGACAAATTAAAATGGACTCTTGAAAATTTTAATATTTTATGGTGATACTTTCATAAAAAGTTTAATAACAATTTAAGTAAGTTACATGAAAGTAAATTTGTAAATTAGCAATACATAATTGTATAGAGTGATCTTCGTCCTTTTCATCCAAAAGTAAATAATGAAAATTGATTGCGAATTTATTGATAATAATGAATAATTGTTCACCTACTAGAGGAACGAAAATATATTTTTTCTTAAATAAATAGTTCTTTTTACGTTTTTTAGCTATTCTTGAAATTCTCTAACCCGTCTATACAATAAAAAGCCAAAAGGAGTTTACTCTAAATATTAGTTAACCTTTGCTTCAAAGTGCCCAAATTTGGCTAAAGACCATTTTGAGATTTCTTTACTGAAGTAATTCAATTTGGGATTGTTCATAAGTGACTCAATTGCCACAGCCCACACCTTAAGTATCACATATGTATTTTCGTATGGACAGCATCAGAAGTTATAACAATTGAAATTGTTATAATGCAAAATTGAGGGTAAGCAAAGAACCTGCATAGACCTTGAGCCGAATTGCAGCAATGTCTAGTAGTAGATATGGCATAAGATCCATTCGAATAAATAATGCCACATCACCGCAATTACAAAAGAAATCACGATTATTGCCAAAGATGGGTAAATTGTACATATACTCAATTTTGCTTTTTCGCATGTTCATTAAACTGGGAGGCGAAATCAGGGTACTAAATTGATAACAATTTACACCTGAAAATGTTACGAATTAAGGGCAATTAACCCACTTGTTGTTGTTGTTGTTGACTGATGATTTTGTCTGGCTTCATGCCAGAATATTCCCTGGGACTCAAAATTTTGTAATTTGCACGTTGTTGTGTATATGTATATTTGAATACCCTTTGGTTAAGAAGCCTATTTATTTTGTAAAGAAATTTGTCAAGCAGATATATATATATATATTTCTTGGAGTCTTCATCAGTTTTCAAAATTATTTTTTTACCTTTTTTGCTGCTGTTTATTTTACTTTAGTCCTTCCATTTATAATTAAATATGAATTCAATAATTAAATTTGTAAATTGAGTCATAATTCAAAATGTTATGAAAAATAATTACAATTCCTTGGTTTTTATTCAAATTTGATGTTTTAGAACTATTGTTAAAGTTTTATCAATCTTTGACAAAAAATATAATTTGAGTACGTAAATTAAAACATAAATTTTCTTAATTGTTTGACACAAAATTTTTAGAAATTTGAAGATCAAACAAATAGTTTTGTTGATATATTGCAAGTATATTCTGTACTGATAATCAAAATCAAAAAGAAAGATTCTTTTTATCTTTAAAAATTGTATAATATTAATAATATATATTTTTTTTAAATTTATTCAATAAAAACTTAACTTCTACGAACTGATGTTGGGGTTTTAATAAAATTTGGTAATTTTTTTTATTTTATTTTATTGTAAAAAAATATCAATTCCATGATATGAAAAAAAACCTAATACCTAAAAATATTGATTGTTTTTGCCTTTGTGAGAGTATAGAAAGTGCGGCTTTGGGGAATTTCAAGCAAAAGCCATCTGGTCTTAAGTAATTATGTGAGAAATTACAGCTCATCAGGTCGAGACATTTTATTGTTATTATAACATTTTGTAAGTAACTTGAAATACTTTCGCTTTGGGTTATTTTCTTTTTGCGTTGCCATTTAATTTTGCTCAAAATTTATGTATTGCTTTTTGCTTATTCTACGCACACGCACTTTCTTTCAAACTTGACTTGAATTCAAGTACAGTCTGCTTTCTCGCTCTGTCTCTTCTCCTCTCCTCTTGGTCTCTTTTGGGTGTTGTAATTTCACAAGATTTTGTAATTTGTGCGCATGCGGAAGCCGGTTTAAGCCGTTAGTGGGCCAGCCCCTCCCCCTTGTGAAATAAATAACAAATAAGATTTTGCGTAAAAGCAAAATTTCGCACCTCAAAATATGAGTCAATTGGTTATTTGTGATTCATTGGAAAGACATTACTTGGGGGTCGCTCATCAACATTTGACAGCTCGCGCCGGTTTATTGTGTTTTTCCCTTTTTTTTTTTTTCTTGGAGCAAGGACGTTAAAAACGTTTTATTTTTGAACTTTGTGTATGGTATTCAGTATTGGTTAGACCTTGTATTTCCTGCTTTCACCCTGTTTTTAGATCCGCCCACGATTGTGCGATGTGATGCGATTCAGAGAGCCCCCCAAATATGGTTACGCTGCTTGAATGTGTGTCTTGTGGGCCAAAAGAAAGCGTCATTAAAATAAATCAACTCTTTTATATGCCAAATTGTGGGGGGTCGACGGTGTAGCTGCTTACCCTGCTGTAACACCTGACAAATTCAATTTGCATTTAAATGCAAATTGAAATTGCATCACACTCAATTGGCAGCATCATTCGAAGACTATCTCCAGAGACAGGATTAGAGAGGTAGCTTAACGTATAAAGTTTTATAATGGCATTTGATTTCTAATCTTGAATTTGCTATTGATTAAAGTTATTAAAACACCATTACCCACTTGCAGTAATCGTTTAAATTTCAATTAGATTTTACAATAAATCAAAAGAAATAGCGTTGTTTCTTCATTTTCATTAAAGTTATGGTCAATTCCCCCATTCAATAAAAAGTGAGATTTTGTTTTTATATCCTGTCTGCTCTAGACCTCAATAATCTATAATGACCTTTGATTGTCTGTTGTACTGTTGAACTGTTGTTTTTCGCATTGTCATTATATTTTATGTCATGTATTTGCTTATTTAGTATAAAAAAACCAAACATATAATAAATTAATGTAAAATATTATTCATTCGCCGTGTTGTCTATCAAAATGCTTCATTGAGTTGTTTTTGTCTATTATTGTTAGTTGGTTTCATATTTGTTGCTGTCATTGTTTTTTCTTTTTTGTTTTTTGCCATTCTGTTAGCTGCTGTTTGACGTTTGGCGCGTGAGTTAAAATGTCAAACTGTCAGTTTCAACAATTGTCAAGTTTGTTTGTTGTTGTTGTTGCTGTTGCCTCTTGGTGCGTGTCTTAGCCTCTGGTTTGCCTCGATGCTCATTTCTCGCTGCATTGCATTTCCTGATTTTTGCTGCATATACATATAATTTTGTATACCCTGCACTCAAAAAATAAGTTAATGATCAGCTTAAAAATTGGTTAAGACAATCAATTAAGTTAAAAACTCTTATCCATAGCCAAGTTTATTCTATATTTTACTAAATCGACCAATCGAAGAACTATAAACACAAAAATGATGGTCAAAATCTGGATTAAGGGTGGTATATATATATACATATATGTAGCTTAATGTTTTTTTTAGCAAACAGATAATTCAAAAATCACTTTTTCATATTATTCTCCATTTCAATTAATTTTTGGAAACTTTATTTAGATAAATTTAATAAAAATTTTTCATACGCAGATCTATGGCTATGAAATGGGTAACATTTGCCCAACAAAGTATGCCATAATTTGCTTTATAATATAGTTGCTCAGATTTCGAAAAAACTCCGATGGCTAAAATAGTATTTGTCGGAGCAAACATTATTTATAGATAATTTTTAAGTCACAAGACAAAAGTCATAAATTTGTGAAAAATAAGAATACTTTTTCTGTCTCTTGCATAGTTTAAGGGGCAAAGTTTCACCGCATCAAAATGTAATTAAGAGTTCCATAATTTAACTAAAACAAAGCTTCCACAAACAAATTGAAATGGAAATTATATGAAAACTCAAATAAATAACCTATTTAAATTAATGCAGGGTATAACAAAGTCGCTACTTTTTGCTGAGGTAGTGATTTTTTGTTTTTGTTTTCACATTTTCTTAACACTTTTCTCTTGTCTTTCCGCTGTGACGCATCTACCCCATTCTCTGTGACGTTTTGCACGTTTCAGTTTTGTCTTTTGTCAATTTTTTTTTCTTTTCTGTGTGTGTTTTTCTTTCTTGTCAATTTCCCGCTGCTTTGCACGTTTCCAAGTCGAATGTCACGAGCGAGGCATGTTCAAGTGGGTCAACTGATGGGTTTGGGTGCGGGTGTTGCCTAGACCGGGCCAGGTCTTGGGCTTGATTAGCCAGCGGCTATTACCGACTTATCCACGCCCACCTTTCACACTTGCATACATATCACTCGTTTGACTATGGTTTAAAAATAGATACAGGTTTTCTTTTTTTGAACCCTTCCTTTTTTTTTGATCATAGCTAACTTTGTCACGTGTTTGGCTAGCCTCATCAGCTTATCCAAGTCTGCAAAAATGTTCTTTGCAAAAATCAATATCCATTTGAATCCGGCAAGGTTTTCAAATGCTTCTCAATTGCAGGCGACGTTAAGGTTGTCTTCGTTGAGGTGAGTGTCTGGCTGGGACTCGAAATTGAGGCTTTTAAGCGGATTAGTTTGATTTTGCAAAATGAGACTGACTCTCTCTTTCTCTTTATCTCTTTCTCTCTCTGTTTCTCTAAATAGCTGCTAAGGTATTTCAGAAAATCAATAGGCTATTGGACTCAAGAAGGTTTCATATTTAATTGAACGTAAGCTGAGCATAAGAAATAGTTACTAAGGAATTAAGAGACAAAAGAAACCAATTAAGTTAACCCTTTCTCTTTCTAGGCAAACAGCTTTGAAATTGAAACTAAATGTAAATAGTAAACAAATAGTATTCAATTTGTCTCTATGAAATTTTAATAGGGAATTTTGTTTAAATTTTTTATGGTTATGACATCTGTAATTACTTAACAAAAATTCAACTATATCTTATTTTAATTAGAACTTAGAAATATTTTTACACTTTTGAAGAAAGTGGTTAGAAAATTGATTCGACTCATTTTCAACTTGGTTCTTAATATTTGCTTGCCTTGAATTTTTCTTTTTTTTGTTTGTATCAATTTAGTAGGTTAGTAAGAAGAAAATTGGAATTATTTTCTCTGTAAATGATTTAGCTAAGAAACATTTGTCAGCTGAGCAGACAAAAGCTCTTTCAGTAGTTTTCCATTTCCTCCTCCTAATGTGGTTCGGTCATTTAACGATCTAACTTAAGAGCTTGATAAACTGCTAGACATTTCTTCCTGGTCACACTTGCACTCATTGACACACACACCCACACTCACACCCATAGACAGACAGACAGACAAACAGACAGACAATTTCATTCCATTGTTCAACTTTCTTTCTTTAGTGCAGTCACTTGGACACTTAGCATGCCTTTCTATGCCATGTCATTTCTCTATTTGTGTACAATTTGTTCCTATACTTACATTGAGTTCAACCCACACAAAAAGATGGGTTCATTGCATCTATTCTCATCAGTCTCTTCTTCTCTTATGTTCTTTTGCTGTTGGTCAATTTACACACACACACACACGCACAAACAGACTGCACATTTGCGACAATTGTTATTAATTTGTAGCTGTCATATCTATATGTATCTGTATCTATATCTAAGTGTAACTATGTATCTATGATATCGTTTGCAAAACTTGCACGCGACTCTTGTCAAAGCGGTCACATTCCGCACGTTCTGGTCAAGGGGTCAACTAACTGCGCGAATGCCTTAAGGTGTCGATGGCATTTGCATTAATAGATTGAGTTAATTTAATTGATTTTTATTAGTCTTACCTTCTTTTGATATTTTATTTGCCCTTTCACCTTAGTACTTTATTAGTAAAAAATTAACAAGTATATATTTCGCTTACGACAAACTTTTTAATAATAACTTTTCCTTAGTTACCCCAAATCCTGACTAAGTAATATGTCACAGAAAATTGTGTTTCCTTGCCTATGACGACAACAGCGACCTAGAACTCCATATAGAATCCTCTTACATATGGCATATGTATGTAATTGGCTAAGCGTGTCAGTTATGTCTACACCATATAACAAAATTCGCCATAAAAACCACATATTAAGACCCTTTTCTTGGTATGTTGGCTTTTGCAATTTCTGCTGCATACTTTTCGGCAAGCAGCAAGAAAACGAAGAAAAGAAAAAATAAAAGGAAAAATAATTTGCATTTTGTGCGTGCGTCAACAAAATTTAATTTGATTTATTTTGCGTCACGAAAACAAAAGTACAAAAGTAATTTTTTTTTTTACTAAAATAAAATTGGTAAAAGTTGACGGTTTATTTATGAAAATATGTCAAAAAAAACTGTTGCAGAATTTGTTGTGAAAGCGTGTAGAATTAGATAATTTTGTATGTATATGACGTCAATGAAGTAGCTTATTTTGAATACGTATTCAAAGTTGTCTCTCTACGAGTCAATAAATCTTATTTTGTAGCATACTTTGGGGCATGGTAATAATTTAATTGCATTTACAGTGACTCTTAAACTGTAAAAAAATAGGGTATATTTATCCGAATTGATGAATTTGATTAAATTGATTATAGACATTTCTTTGTTAACAACTTTAATATAAATAATCTTAAGATTAATATTAATTAGTCATGATACAGAATGGCAGTGTAAGCACACAGCCTTAGAGAGTCCTTAAGATAATCTCGCCTTAGACAAACCTTAAGAAAATCTAAGGGAGATTTTAAGACAACCTTAAGGCAACCTTAATACTACCTTTAAAAAACTTGAGGCCAATTTAAGACCAGCTTTTGCCAACCTTAAGGCGAACCTAATTCAATTATAAGTCAACCTTGAGCCAACCTTAAGGCAAAGTTATGTCGATTGTGATTTAAGTACTGATGAAGACATCTGCGATTAAAAATTTCAAACTCAAGTCGAAAATTAAGCCTAAAAGTATGCAAATATATTACAATAATTTTTTATTTTGGCTTAAAGCGTTTTGCTGTGAAAAAATGGTCCAATTGCAAAAAAAAACCCAAACTTATTTTGATTTCTACTAAAGTGCAAGTGAAATTTCCATTTTAACCATAGTTTATGGCACCAAATCGGGTTTCCGACCGTTGTGCAGGGTAAACAGGGTGAAAGGGGTAAAATTCCTAGAAATTAAAAAAGGGCGCATCTTCTGATCATTTAAAATTATATTTAAAACATTGTGTTTCCCTTTTTGAGTCCCTTTTAATTTGACCTAATGATTTTCTTTTGCAATTTATCTAATTAGCATGTAATTTGTTTGATTTACAGCAATGCCTTCTGACTGACTTCTGCAGAAGGTAAAGTCAATAATTTTCGCAAGCAAACCAAAAACCAAAGATTTTTATCAGAGTGACAACAACAACCAAACCAAATTGGCCCAGACTGACTGCTGCCTGTGCTCACTTTGCATATCAAGTTCATGCTGGGATTTACTGCTTTTGGTGGTGGTAACACGATCATCAACAACATCATCATGATTAGCCATGGTCGTAGAGAAGCAATCGAAAAGGCTAAAATAAACATCTAATTTTTAGGAGGTAATAGTTGAAATAGAATTCTTGCTAAAGTGTTGAAAATAAAGAAATTTTATTTGTTGCTTTTTAAGAAATTTGAAAATTAACGCTTGAAAACCAATAAAGTTTAAAAATATTTCGAACTATAATTGTATTTTTAACTAACTGAGAAAAATCAGAACCAGAGCCCAGAGTACATTTTTCTAATAAAATATATTACACTTACGCGCGTGTTGTATTTTTAATATTGAGTTTGATTTTCTCGGCTCCCAAGTAATTTAATAATATAATTTTTTCAGTAGTTCGTTGATAATTGTATTTAGACAATGAATCGTAAATATCGACTTACCAGCTTTCGTCGATTTTTGACAGGTGCTTTTCAACAAAAAAGTCCTTCTTTCCAGCTGGTCAATAGTTTAGCGCAGTGTCTTCAAAATCTTTCAAATATTAAAAAAAATCTTTCAAATATATATAATAATAGTTAGACACGTGTATTTTTCGAAGAAGTTGTAACTGCATACCATAATTTTTTAATTTAGCCCTAGTATTCTTTTTCCGGCCAATGGAAATTTTAGGTTTTTTGTCCGTAATTCTTAAAGCTTGGCCCCGTTTTACGACACCAATTTATACTAAAGTACTTTTTCGTTGATCTATTTATAAAAGTAAATTAAATTTCCAATCAAATGTTACATGTTTTATTAAAATCCAACAAAAATTAGATAGTTTCAACAACTGCCATTATTAAAATCGCAGTTAAGCAAAAGTACTTACAATTTGTAGCAATCTCTTCATGAATTTCAACAAGCACAAAGTTTTCTTTAATTTTGTTCTTTTACGTATTTTATACAGTTCGAAAAGGTCGTCCAATCGAAAACTCATCGGGGTAGTTTTGATCTTATTTCAATTCAATATATAATTTGCAACATAATTAGTCCTTTGAATATTTTGGCTGAGCTTCATTCATTACAATATTATTGCGGCTTAAAATAAACACAAAAAAAAAAACATTTCGTTGAACCACCTGAAATGGGTTTTTAATGCAGCAAAGTCAATGGTATGCTTACCTGTTTGGCAAAATGGATCCCCCCTTATGAAATGCCCATGACATCATCCTCATTTTTGGACAACTGCTAACTCGGCTCCTTGTTGGCATCATGCTTATTGGCCCAGTTGGTTTCACTGTTTGACATGTTTGGCAAGCCGCTTTTGTATAAGTTTCAGGTAAAAAGAAAAAAGAAGCCTCGGAGTTTTGTTGTTTTGTTTTCGGTTGCAAAATATAAATGCGGAAGCTTTGCGAAGGTGTCATTGTTTGGTGATATTCACTCTTCTCTTTCGGATCGGAGAACATGATTGATTGAACCCCGATGGATGTGAGTTGTGTGAAGGAATGGTAATTTATATTACCAGCATTCAAATAAATGGTTCTTTCTCTCATGTTTTGCTTTCTCTGTACCAGAAATTAAAAAACACCTTGCCTTGCCGCTTCACTTTAATACCTTCAATTACGCCCCAGTAACGCGTTGCCTCCGATGCAATCTGCTATGTTTAATCAGCAAAGTAAAGAAAAATAAAATAAAACTTGCAGTAGGTGAAGCAGGAGTGCAGCAACAGACTGGAATGTGCTATCAGTGGAAACTGATCAAAATAAAAAAAAAAAAGCAATTACATTGGCCCCAAAAACACTCTCAGCCAGCCAACAGCCACTGGGACTCCTTCTTGAAAATCTCCAAGCTGACAATGTTGCAGCTAGCCGCGTCTCAACTTACCTTGAACTCAACCGACTGTTTTTGCTATTCCTGCTTCTGTTTCGATGCTCCATGCCCCATTCCCCCATCCCCCCCGCTCAATTATTCCTCATGAGGCATGCAAATTGTCCGTTTAATAGGCGTTAATGTATTTTTGCGATAATTTACAGTTTACTTTAGCGCAATTTTCCTGCCCACGTGACCGAATCGTAAATATTCATTGCAACAAAAGAAAAAAAAAAATATATCGTTTACGTTTTTTTTTTTACGAGTTTTTAATTGTTGGCGCCCAAGGTGTAATATTTTCAGAGTGTACAACAACGTGAGTTGTATTTTAGTAAATATTTGTAAGCATTTCAAGCAAAGTGTTGATCCTGCAATTAATTAAATGAGTCAGCAATATAAACAAAATATTGGGTCAATGTTTGGATCTGCCACAAGTTATTTACCATTATGTACACATGGGTGGGTATTATATTTGTATTAAGCCAAATTCTTTAATACGTATTCTACATAAATAAATATTCTTAGACGCTTTCACCAAGAAACCATAAGTCTGCTCGCTTAGATTTAATACGAAAATGTACCTCAATTTAAAACTGGAGGATTCCCAGCGCTGATTTCTTGGTAAAAATATACTAGAATTCTTCGTAGAAACCATATCTGGGGACGGTTTTCGCGAAAACATTAATCAACGCTAATCTTTACATACCCTAAAAATTATATTTTTTTTTAAATTCATTTAAGCGCTGAATCCATACATATAAAAATAGTATAGTATATTTAAATCTGTTGTAAATATTTCACTTTAGACCAGTATGCAGGAGTCCAAATTTATGAATTTATTTGTCAATTTATTTGAAACAACAAAATTAACTTCATGGGACAGGTCTCATTTTTTTCCTGTTAATATCATGCAAATGGAAGTCATCATACCATTTTTTCGAAATCAATATTTTTAATGCTGCTTATCATATTATTTTCTTCGTAAGAATGAACGCAAGGTTCAATACTTTTCAAGAAGTTCTATGTTTTATTTTGAAAGGACGAGTTACTTGATCCCTACGGATTAAGCGTTTAGACTTCAGATCTTAAGAGGCTCTTATTTATATTTTATTTCTAAGGGCAAGGAACTTGATTCCTAAGAAAAAAGTGTTTAAACTTGATAGCACTGCTATCAAAGTTAGCTCAAAAGCGGAAGTTTTTCATCATAATTGGTATTTTTTTCAAAAAGGTTTGTTTTTCCACTTGCTTCTAAAATATAAATTTTTTTTTTTTTAACTTTCTTCAACAAGGCTTTTTTTTAAATTGAACGGGACACAAATGTTGGGAAGACATCTAGTCCCTATATCCGTTCAAAACCGAGCTTTGGACAAAAATGTCAGTAAAATCGAATCTTGACCCAATTTATTTTATGTTTTCTTTCTCCCATTTTGCTAATATTGAAAATTTTATATTCGAAGCTTATTCATTATATATGAATCCAGACCTATTTAATTTTTTATTTGAAATACATCCATTTAATCAAATTACATTTTTTAGATATGGTAACAAAATTAAACAAACTTTATTTTATTCATACAGTCGTTATAATAATTGAATATTTTTTATTTGACATTTGAGTCATTTGATTTAGTAAGAAGCCCTTTCGCCCAGAATTTAAATCCATTGTCTTTCTCCACGCTAATCACACTTTGCCGAGAACAGATGAACTAAATGATGATTCATTGAACATTTTTATTAATATTTTATAAAATCATTTTATTTGAATATTTTGACAATAATAAAACAAGGTGGCCATTGCAATTCGATTACAATTCTCCCAAAAAAAATGTTTGGTTTTATTTGGTAGTGAATTAAAATCCTTTTACTCTTATTCAATATCCAACTGAAATATTTCTGATACACTACAATTTTTTTATTAAAATTTCAATGACTTAATTAAGTCACATTCATAAATAATCGAAATCTTTCCTGTAAGTCTGCAACAGGTGAAAGTTTCCTTTGTATTTTTGTTGAGATCACACCTTCAGGACAATTTACAAAGATCGACAAGACAATAATCGAAATTATGTACAACGAAAATCGCTTAATTTTGTGGGCAAGTTTTTCGCTTTTGCAACTTTACAGTTATGTATGATTGTCTGAAGAAAGCGAAAGACAAGGCAATTGCAACTACATACGTTAACCTCTCTCTGATCGATGAGATGGCTCGTATTTTGACATTATCATGATCATGATCATGATCATGATGCGATTGTGATTGTGATCTTCAGAAATGGTCAAGGAAAACTGATGAGATTTTGGTTTTCATCCATATTTGGTCAACCCTTTTTGCCGTTGGCTAATGAACACCTTAAATGGTCTGCCCAGGAGTTGGAATGTGGATTTATCAAGTTGAATTGAGAGAAAGGTATACATACATACATACAGTGTATGCATACACATACACACACAGTATGTATCTCATGGATAGCTACACGCATTTTGTCACATTTTGACATATCTGTGGGCAAAAGGAAATTCTTTTTATCGCTACTCTAGGCCATATTTGGTAGCAATTAGAGAGCAGAGAGCCCTTTTACTTTTCAGGCTTTTCAAGCTCTCTGGTTTACTGGATTTCTCATTGGCACGTCTCTTTCCTAGGTGCCCCTTTATGGCGGCGCAAACGGCATATTCCTGGGAAGTCACGTTGATGTCGAAGATAAATTGTTGACAGTTTCATTTAATTGTAAAAACAGAAAACAAAAAAGCTCTTGGCCTGTTTTTTAATTGCCACAAAAATGTGTGTTCACCATAAATGGTCTTCACGGCGACAAAGAAGAAATCCCGATTAAATGACACTTTTATGTAGGTTTTTTATGACTCTATTAGATCAGAGCTTCAAGTCTCTCTCTATTGAATATTAATTTCCATACATGCGCCCACATTTAGTATAATTGATATTGCTCAAGATTACAAGAAGTACCTCAATGCCTGGACAAGAACAAGTTTTGATCAAAGAACAAGTTAGTTTCTTCCTCACGGAAGTTGTCTGTCTCCTTTTGTCATCTAATTGCCTTGAAGTCTTCATTGAAGTTTCCTTTTTTATGAGTTTTTCTTTTTTTCTTGTCTTTTGTTTGGCTGATTTGGCATTCATATTCCTGTTTTCGCTTTGACCTCTTCAGTCGACCTTTGTCTGCATCTTGTAATTGGCGAAATGTTTCAATTCAAAGTCATGCCTTCAAGTGCTTTGAGTTGCAGGCAAATCAAATACAAGTCATCATCAGGAAAACGTCATTGTGGGAGCAAAATAAAATTTTAAAAAAATATATTGAGAAACTATTCAGGTCAATAGTTCAATCAGCCAGACACCGATGGTTAAAAGTCATGAAAATGGGTATTTCTTGTATTTTCTTTTGAGTTTATTTTTTTTTGGTTTTTTCATTGCTCTACAACCAAAGGTTAACTGCGTGAGATGGTAACAACAATAAATAAATTGACTTGTAATGAACTCATTTCCATAAATTCAAAAAAAAAAAAAAAAGAATCTAAGAATCTATAATAAACTGGATCAATAGAATTCAAATTTTGAATAATGAAATAAACATCAAATAAATATTTAAAGCGAAAGAAAGAATTTTTAGTTATAAGTTCAGTTCTTTTAGTAGTTTTTTATAGGGATACTTCAAGATACTTTTTACAGTCTTTTTTTTCATAGTAGTTTTAGAATTATATAGATTTATTAGTATAAAGTTTATACTATAAACTTAAACAATTATCAAAATCAATTATCAATTTCTGATGGGATTATAAAAACAAGTCTGAGAAAGATTTTTTGATTCTATAGGCGAATCTTCATTTTATGAATAACCACTTATAATTTAGTAATATTCTAAAAAAAAAAAAGTACAAAAAAATACACATAAGTTAAGTTCATACATTATTAGAAAAATACATAAAAATTCACATACGTTAAATTAACTTAATATAAATACAATTTAGCACTTTGTATATTTATTTAAAGGAACAATATAAAAATTGCAGTTAAAAAGATGCTAAAACTTTTAAAACTTAAGCCAGAATCAATGCTTTAAGCCATAACCACGAGGCATTTCTTAAACAACTTAATTAAAAATAAATTATTATAAGCCAATTTCTTATTGTCTTTTAGTTTTTCACTTAACTTCTTCATTCATAAGTCCCAATAAACAAAGATTATCAGCATTTAATAAACATAGACTAGACTTGCCATTAAAAGTTAATCCCTTTAAATTTTAAAACCCATTAAATTGCCTATAAAATTTCAATACCCCACACACACATATTGAAACCAGAGAAAAGAGAGAGAGAGAGAGAGAGAGAGAGACAGAATTGTAGTTAATCAACAAATTCGTTGAGACTTTAACCTCTCGAATTTCTTTCAGCACATTTTACAACTTAATTCTCTTCCATTGTGCTGAGGCAACCGCAAAATGCATTCAGACAAGATAGATAAATGGACAGACGAACAGACAACACAATAAAGAGGAGTAAGAATTTGCATTCAGCAAAGAGTAAGAAGAGAGAAAGAGAGATGGCAAAATTAACTGCAATCAAGTAAAACGTCATTCAACCCAAGCAAAAAACTCTTGTCTTGTCTCCCCCATTATTGGCCAGAGCGAAAAGTCAGAGCTGTAAAATTGCTAAATTGCCAACATTCAAGACATTCTTTCAACCGCTAAAATCAAGAGGAGATGCGCATCGAAATGGTCTTTAGTTTGGAGTGAAGTTCTATTCCCTGTAGGCTCTGTGATGAACCTTTACGAAATAATAAAGAAAAAGAGTTCTTTTTCAGTTTCTGCCAGTTTAATTAAGCTAATAAAATTGTCTGATTGGGGTTTGAGGATTGACTCTGCCTCTATGTATGCATCTTTATTAATTGCTTTGTTAGACACACCAATCAATGAATTGAGGTCATTAATAGTTGAAACTTTGTAAAGGGAGTAGCAAAAAATTGCAATTTTGAAATAGATATCACATATGCTTTAACTACACTATATGGTCATACATATATGAATCCATCTTGTAGATATTTTCCATATGATTTCTAAATAAATAATTTATGCTTTTGTTTATGTTCTAAATAAAATGTTGAATAAATCGAAATTCATTGCTCTCAAAGACTGAAAAGTTTTTCAACATTAGTAAAAAATTACAAAAACAAAAAGAAAAGTTAAATAGTTTTTAGGGAAAGTTTAGATATTCCCTGCCAAAAATTTAACTAATAATTTTGGTTTGGAATTATTTCCATAGAAGTGACAGATAAATCTCTAAAAAAAACTTGTGGATTATATTTTATTTCTGAAACTCTTACATAATAAATATATTTTAAATTATATGTAAAATAGTTTTCTCCTTTTGATTGACTCTCGAAGACTGAAAAGTCTTTCAACATTAGTAAAAAAATACAAAAAGAAAAAGAAAAGTCAAAAAATTTTTAGGAAAAGTTTAGAAGTTCCCTGCCAAATATTTATTAAATAATTTTGGTTTAGAATTATTTCCATAGAAGTGACAGATAAATTATATTTCAAAATTTAAAAAAATAGTTTACTCCTTTATCAGACAATTCCACTTTACATAACTTGGCACAAATATATCTAATATTAGACTTATCAAAATTGGCATTCAAACTAAAACTAGTTTATGTTTAGCTAGTCTCTGTTAACATATCATTCTTACCTGCAGTGGCAATTTTGTGTGGTCTTTTTTGGCTATAAAATTTCTCTATAATTTAGTCTAATCATTTTTAGTCTAATAACACAAATTAGCACACCTTGATGCAACTATTAAATCTCATAAATATATCTTTTGTCTTTCTTATGATTTGGCTTTATATTTTTATTTTGAGCTCTGTCAGACACTTTCCTCTACTTAACGAAAGGGAAATGCCAGATCACGCCCCAGAACTGTTCAATGTTGCGTGACGCGACCAGCGGCAAGTAGGTCAACCACAGAGACTGAGATTTCGAGAGCACAACAGGAAAGGGGGAGCAAGCAGTGGAAGGAGAATCGGGTCCAATCAATGCAGCTCGCATAAAAGGCATTATCAATTCCTCAATATATATGTATGTGTATATATATATATAAAGACGCCGCCACAGCCGCCGACATTCAGGGCCTGGGGCATGTCGCGCATGCGCAATTACAAAGACCCCCCTCCAACTTCAATGAGTTAACTCCCCCTCCTCAAACTACTTTGCCTTCTCTACAATGATTAAGCTCATTCGTTAAGTTGCATATTGTTTAATGCAATATTATGAAATGATCAAGCTGGTGAGTTAGTATGTGAGACAGAGAGAGAGGAAGGAAGAGAAATATGAGATGGAGACAGAGACGACCCCCATTTGGCTTTTCATAATTTATGAGATGAAGCTGTTGGATGCTGGGGCTCATCCTTTTTCCTTTTCAAGCTATTTATAGCCTTTCAATTGAGATTCCCTTAATTAAATGGGGCATATTCAATATGCTAAATATCCCCTCAGGCAAAATATCAAAGACCCTTTAGATCAATATCGTTAATATTGAGGATGAAAAGGATATTTAGGAGCTAGATAATAGAAATGTATTTTCACACAAAATCTTTTAGATCGTAGACATTCAGGTTTCTTTCTAAAAGGTCTGTATTAAAGCCCAGTTAAACTTTGTGAACTTTCAAAATAAATTACAAATCAAATCCCATTATTTAATTATAGCACAGCAAAGTTCGTTTGATTCCTTTTTAGGGTATTGAAACTTCGTCATTTAAAATCAATGCAATTTCGTGTATTTGCCTTCAGGCAAAACTATTTTAAATATTTTGATTAACCGAGCAGACGACGCCAGTTTGGTATCTTAATGTGTATGTGTGTGTGTGTATGAGTGTGTGTTTGTGTAGGAGTAGAAGGTAAAAAAAAGAAGTATTCTTCTTCTCTTTTCGCTACCGAATGATCATCAATCTAAATTCACATTTAGTCCTTGGTTCTTGCAGTCAATTTACTTATCGTATTCTTTCTGTGTGTGTAAGAAATTAATTCGAGACAAATCACTTACTAACAAGCTCAGATTGTGAGAAAAAAGACACAACCTTGAATATCAAGTGGAATTCACTCTTCTTCGTGACCTAACCCAAAAAAACAAAAAAAAGGGAACACATGACTTGGCATACAAAGTCATAATAAACTCCTTCATCGCATGCGCAGACGCAACCTGCCCCAAAATCATAAAAAAAAATCAAACTCAAAAACTAAGGAAAAAGAAACCAAATTCCTTTCAAATGAGAAAATTATGCACACAGAATTCCTAATCAGAGAAGAAAAACTTCTTGAACAAGCCACTTGAAATATCATTCAAAT
Organism: Drosophila insularis; assembly: GCA_018903935.1. Lineage (NCBI taxonomy): Eukaryota > Metazoa > Arthropoda > Insecta > Diptera > Drosophilidae > Drosophila > Drosophila insularis. Next base: position 6,295,637 of record JAEIFP010001084.1, on the reverse strand, counting down.
ACCAAAGACCACCCTGTGAGCCTTTAAATGTGTTTACTAATTTTTCACTGACTCTACAAAAAAAAAATCAAATTGATCGGTGAAAGAGAGAGAGAAAGGGTTCATCTCATGTTTATGACCTTTTAAGTGTCATGCAGCGCATTCTAATATTGACACTTGGTTTTTTTCTTCTTTTATTCTCCTTTAAAGATATCCCATCTGCTTTTATAGCCACCAGCTGTGCCTTGAGGCGGCGCTTTGAATGGACCTTCTAATTAGAGAATTTGATGGGAAATTAATATGATTACACCCCAAAAAAAAAAAAAAAAAAGAAGACGAAATTGGTTACAAAATCTTGTAAAATTAAGTTATAATTATGGCCTTAAAAAGGGAACTATATGAATTGGTTGTAATCAGTTTAGAAAGGCGTTATTTTAGGGTAATTTAATTAGCCATCATTTTAAATGATGCTTAACCCAAAGGCCAAGATAACAAGTGTAAGAATTTAAAACTACTACAAAGAAAACAATTGGTTGGTTTTTAGACCATCGAAAATTGTGTGAATAATAATTGCTATCTCTCAGAAAACTGATCTTTAAGTAAGTTTTTTGAAGGTCAAGGTATAAAATTTTAATTCTAATGAGCCTTGAAATTTTAAAAATAGACATTTTCCTAATTATTGAATCAAGATTTCTGTTTTTAAAAGGGTAAAAATTTTAAAGCTGTGTATTCAGATACGAAATTCTTTGGCAAACTCAAATAAGTTTTCCTTCCACAAAATTTGTCGATCAATTGTTCTGAAATAGTTTTTGTCCTTTAACGATAAAGACCTTAAAACATTTTTTTTAGTCATCAAGTAATCCTCCACTGCAAATACTAATAAATACAAGTGTTAAAGTCATTATTTGAAAGTCATTATTTTCATGTGTATTAGATAGAATCAATAGATAAAAGAGATTTATTCTAGTTCATATAATACAATTCGTAAAAACAAAAACCAAGTAAACAAATAATTCAAGTGCTATAGAGTTCAATTAGGCATAATAGAAAGGATTGTAGGTAAATGGTAATAAAGTTTGGTAAATGAACAATTTTTTTACGTATGATAGAAAGAAAAAGAAAAGTGTAAAATTATCAAATGGATATTAGCCAACTTTAAAAGTTTTATTAAGATTAAGCTTCTTGATTTGTTGGCCAATATTAAAAAAATTTATGAACTATTTGCTCGCCAGGTACCGAATTCTACAAAGACGGGATGTTAAGGTCTCTGTGGATGAAGTCGTAGAATTCTGGATGAAACGCTGCCACAATTTAATTAAAAATTACAAAAAACACATAAAATTAAGCTTCGATAATACTTCTTGTGATCATAAAAATGCAACGAAGTTCATCCTAAGTTAGGATTAAGTTAGTAATAAGTCCAGTTACTTCCTTTTACCTAGGAATATAGATACATACATATATGTTATATGTATCTTGGATAGCTACAAATAATATCATAGACAAGGATCTAGGTTCTGATTTAAAAATAAATCTATTCTAACCCATCCTGTTCCTCGCGTGCAAAAAGTCAATACAGAAAATTAAAACAAACTTTTATAATGACTTTTCTATGTATAAATAACAAAAAATTTTAAAATTTGTATAAAATTTGACTCTTTTTTAATGTCGAAAAATATCCCGATAAGGCTTAAGCTAAGAAAATAAAGAATATTTATTGAATTGAACTAATTGATTAATGAAATTGTAATGTAATACTTAGTGTTAAGAAGTAGTTTATTAATATTCAACTTAAAAACATTTTTAGTTAGAGTAGAAACCAGAAATAAATGCTGCATACCAAATTATTATTTTTTCCTGCCATGGAACTTGTGAATAACTAACTAGGGTAAACATTTTTACAAGTAAATTGTCTTAGGTGCAAAAACCCTGTCATAGTCAAAGTAATCATTTATTATTACGCTCCCCCACATGACTTGGGTCTCTCACATGTCTGGAATTGGGTAAGTCAAACTCAACATATGTATTTGGAACATTAATCTAGTTGAATACTAGACAAGAAAATCCTTGAGGCATCAAGCAAAACAAATCATTTCCTAGAAATCCAAAGAAAAAACCAAATCTTTATAAAGAGTGCTACCTTATGGCCGCTGATCACTCTTGATTTGCCACTGCTTGTTAGCACTTGGAGTGCACTTCACCCACGAAACAGAAACCAAAAACTAACCAACAATGTGGGGGAGGGGAAACAAAAAAGAAGAAATACTTGTCGGTAATTTACATAACAAGACCAGTTCCCAAGGCAGCTGCTGGAACAACTGTGAACAGACAAGGAGAGACAATCAGTGGCGCTCTAGAAAACCCAAAAAAAAGCCTGTCAACGCATAATCCATCAAAAGCAATCCCCAAAGAGACAACTGGGAATCGTACTCTATGTACATATGATACAATTCCAACAGAGGGTCGAGAGAGAAAGGGGAGAGGAGAGTTAGTGGTAAATACCCCTTGGGCGATCGAAATCAATTTGGCGCTTTACCACACCACAAACAACTACTGCCTCCTCACACATGACACGCCCACCAGTTCCAGTCGGTTTATGTTTCTGTCCGTCTGTCTGTCTATCAGTCTTTGGAGTCAACTCCACACAAATGCCCCACAGGAATTGCGGGATTCAGGACCGGTCTGTAGTCCAGTCAAAAACTTTGCCTAACTCTAATTGGGCATAATTTAAATTCCGCTCGTGAGCGCCATGAATTGTATTTAACGTTTTGGCGCTTCCCAAGTTGGTTGTTTGGTTGGTTGGCTGGTTGTCGGTAAATTTTATTTGATTTTATTTGCTGTTGTTTCTTGCCAACTTCTATTTTGGCTACCGCAAGGCGATTTTCCGAAAAGATCGCAGACAGCGATCCGCATGGAAAACTTCCTTATTTGTTTCCAACTTTGTTTTTATTTACCCAATTCGAAGCTTAATTGGTTTTGCGCCTTCAGCTGAAAAGAGCCGAGAACCCCAAAAAAAAAAACAAAAAAAATGTTTCGATGCCTTAGTTTTGATTAGGAGGCGTCTATTAGAAAATTGAATATATTTAGCAATGCTAGTGATTCTAATCCAAAATGCCATCCGAATGGAAGAAAGCCACAAAGGTGACAGGAAGGTTAAGTACATAAGTACGTATGTACATTATGTTATGGAATCTGAACAGTTCGTGACTTAGTCAGTGGGTCATTTACGAGAGCCAAGTGAAAGAGCTTGGGGAAAGGTATTTGATTTCATTTCATTGCACATCTAAAAGCAAAATCTGTGAGGCCACGAAGTTATAGCATTTGTTTTAAGAGTAACTTTTAAATATAAAATCGATTGTATCAATATTTTACTCAGTATAAAGTTAATCAATTTTCTTGGCTTTTCTTGAGTGACCTTGTGCAAACTTTGTGAGAATAATTTGTAACAGACTTGAGGTCAATTTTTAAAGTCTGCAAAATGGAGAGCTTTTAAAGGAAAACTTCAAAAATATTTTGAATTTAATTTAATATTTTGCACTCCTATCTTCACGGCAAATAATTTTACACCTTCGGTGTATGACATGGTGTTTAATACTATATTTAATAGTTTAAATTTTAAAGTAATAAAATATAAGTTTCAAATTATTCTGACGTTAATAAATTATATTTCTTATTATATTATTTGGAGAAATTATGGACATAAAATACCTCGAGTGCCATAGCAGGGAAAAAAGTTATTCTAGCAAGGAAGGACAAACGATTTGCAGACATCCATAACTCTATGCCAAAAATTTTCAACTAGTACCCATTTGATCCCTGCCTGATTAAACCAAAGTAGCAATTTAAATTCGAAATATAAATTTTCGGGGTGATAATTCAAAATAGAAGGTCACAAAATTGAGGTATTATTTTCAAAAATTGGCAAAAAAAACTTAGCTCTTGATATTTTAATGCATTGTGAAGTACATTATTGTAACTTTAAAATAAAGACATATATTTTTTAATTACTCCAAAAATTTACAAACTTAGAAATTTGCAAAAAGAAGTTTTTTTGGAATATGCATTTTAAAATTAATTATAAATGTATGCAAAAGAGATATAATATATAAAATTTGTCAAAGTTACAGTTTTGCAAAGTTAAAAGTTTTTAACTGTGTATTTTCATAATTTTTCAAAGAAAATTTTACCCTGTGAAATTAATATCCAATTAATTTAGGAAATTTGTTTACACCTTTTTATACCCTTGCGAAGGGGGCTTTAAAAATTGGTCAAATGTTTTACCTGCCCTTAGCATTTGCTAATCCTTCTATACAGATAATCCGAAATTGCATTCGAATTTAAGTGGACATGAAAATAATGTGGTAAAAAAGAACAAGGAAAAAATATTTTCAACAATAAAAGAAGATATTCTGATATTATATTCACTATGAATGAGAGGGAAACCAAAACAACAGAAATCTGGATTTTTTTATAATTATTCATAGTTGGGAGCTTAGAAAAGACTTAAAATTATCAAAAAGTAATTGAAAACTATAATATTCCACAGAAGGATTAATTATTAATGTCTACTTTAGTTCGATTACAGTTTAATCTCTTCAGATTGAAGTCTACATTAAATCGTTTTCAGTTCAAATCACAAAGAGCAAAGACCGAAAATTATTTTCAGTTTAATTTTTAGTTTAAATAATACATACTAAGATCTAAACTACAAAATTTTGTGGAATTATGTTGAATATAGATATTTCGATTATCACTTCATATAAATTCTTAATACATTGTGGGTAAAGTCAAGTCAAGAGTATTCAGCTATGGCGTTTATTAAAATTGGCTGTAATAAATTTAAATTTAAAACACAACAAACCCGAACTTAATATGTAAAAGCTATACTTAAATTGGTGTTTTAGTTTCAAAAAATTAAATTTATAGGTAATAAAAAAGGGATAAGGGAAAAAATTTATCTCATTCACTTGCCAGCAGGAAGTTGTCAGTGCTATATCAAATATTTACTCTAACATCCCTTTTTACTCAAATAAATATATGAAGGTACTTGTGCTCCTGTCATTCTAAGAAATTCCCTTTTTCGTTTCTGGCATTTGAAGGCCAAATGATGCTGTCCTTTATACGATAACTAGCACTTGCTCTCTCTTAACAATTTGTAAGCCATCATTTCAATTAATAATCACGCCGAAATCAGCAGCCTCATCTGCACTTCCTCATCATCATCGGCATCATCATTATCATCACGATCATCCACTACGTACACATCGTTATCCTCAAGTACGTTCTGGGCACTTAACAAAAATCTGGCGAAGAGAGCTGAAAACCAAGAGCATTGGGCATGCGCACAACCTACGCAACCTTTCCAAAAGGAACCTTTTCGTTCTGGCAACTCGTTTCATTTGATGCCGCCTTCCTTTTTCAGTTTTTTTGGGTAAACGAACCAATTTAGGAACCGAGGAAGGGCTTAAACTCAATCCTTGTCAGGCAGGCAGCAAAAGGGTTTTGTAATGCAAGTGCAATTGCTCTTTCACGCTTCGACAAATGCCCCTCCCCCTCTGGTGTGTGGAAGGCAACAAATTGCATTCAGATACAAGCCATGGAGACGACTTCGAACTTATTAGGAACAACGAGGTATTTATGTAAGTGCCACACGATTGAGCTGCAAATAGCCAGCGGGCAACATGAAACGTGCGCCACTGTAAAACACGAAAAAGAAAAACAAAAAAAATACAACAACAGAGAATCGAGAAAGAATACCGACGTACAAAGTACATATCGTATCTTGTAGGTTTCTTTCGGATACTTTTTGAGCCTGGCGTTAAGTGCCGCAATTCGTTGCGGACCCTCTTGAACCTGCCAGAGCGGCTCTGGGCATCCGCAAGGATAATCAGAAACGATTCACGAAACTGTCAAAACGTAAAACGCAAACAATAAAGTGTAAAACATGTGACGAAGCGACGACGAATGTTAAGAATAACACAAAAATAACAAAGAAATCTCAAGGCTCCTGTTGTTGTTTATGTTTTCCTTTTTATTTTCCTAGTCACTTCGAGGTGCTCGAAACGGGAATTTCCCATATTCTAGTTAGTCACTACCTGTAAAGTCAGAAAAACGCCATGAGCCACAGTGCAACAGGTAAACCAAAAGGTCACTGCCAACAAAAGCCGGCTGGAAAAATGAAAAATCAAAGAGAATTACAGCCAAAGAGAGTTTGCTAAAGAGAGAGAGAGAGAGAAAAATGGGCATCAGATAGTTGATAGGTGGATTGCAAATTCGTATTAATAAAAAGCAAAAGAAATTTGTTTAATTCTATTATAATTTTAGAAGGAAACGAGAATTCAAACACTTTTATTTGTATCAGGAGTTAATTTTGTGCTTAATTTTAATTTTTTTTTAGGAAGTCTTTACTATAAAAAGAGACTTGAATTGAATGATATAATTTTTTTAGTAGTTCAACATTCTTTTAATAATTAAAGCTAAAGCTAACAGTTTCGTTTCAGGTCTAGCTTACGACTTACGAATTTATATAGGGCATATATTTTATATAATATTCTTAGTCTAAGTGATTTAAAACAGATCTTTATCGTTAAGGAAAGTCAAATATTTTTACTTAAAGTAATTACATCAGACTTTGATAAGTTTAACAAAATCTTAAACAACCTTTTCTTAGTTTTCCTTTTTATTTGTTATCTCATACACATAAATAAAAAGCAAAATAAATCTACCAATAATAATTTATAAGCAGAAATTTAGTTAAAGATATTGCCAAAACATACCAATGGACATCTCTATGTTTATAGAGCTCTCTCTATTTGCAGGACTCATTTAAAAATATCCTTTTTAAGGCTTAAATAAACTATTTGAATGATTTCTGTGGCTGCTTAGTTGTAATTAATCGCAATATTTCACCAAAAATAATACTGAATACTTTAAAATTACTTTAAAATTAAGTGTAAATAAGTTGATTTACTTTAAAATCAGAAATAATAAAACAGATTAACATAATTTTTGCTGCGAGGACCGCATTTGCCTTGAGGACGCTGATTCCGAATATAAACCTGATTTTTCTCTAGTTTCTGAGTTAATCAAGAAAATCAATTTTTTTATGCACCTTACATCGAAATATCTCTTTTTTATAATTATTTCTTTATCTAACAAAAAATTTTTAATACATTTTACAAATATCAGTTTATCATTTAAAAGTTATTTGCCTGTTTTTCTAACGCTATATGACCAAAAAATCGCAACCGAATATCTGTTGCCCTGTCTCATAAGAGTTTTTGTAAGAATTATTATATGGATGATTTTTTTTTAATTTTTTTAAAACTATAATTTTTTTCAGTGCTAATTTTTCCACTGCTTTTTAAGTAATTTATTTAAAAGTAAGCTGTATCTAATTGTAAAAATAATTGATGCAAAGGTATAAGTATTTATAAGTATTTATAGAATTGCTTAAGAAAAATATCAAGAAAACAAAAACTAAACAAAACAAAAAACTAAACTTCTAAGCCTATGAGAAGAGGACATCATCAACAAAATATGTCTAAGGAAGGTCTTATTATTTTGAGATGTCAGTCATAAAATCAATTTAATTTTTGGCTATAACAAATGGTTTTACTTTTAGTGTTGTATATATTATTTACTTTCGTTTCTCTGGATTAAAATGTAAGTAGCTGTAATTACTTTTGATTCAACAAAACATTCAAATTTTACACAATGTAAAAAAATTAATGAAATGAATTTAAAATACTCAAATTTAATGGAAATTCAAAATTTTTTTATATATTTTAAAATTGAAGCCCTATTATAGATACGATGAGTCATAAGAAGATTTAGAAATGAGGTATAATCATACAATATAAATAGCAGTATATAGATTAGCGTCTTTAAATGATTAACATCACTTCATCACTCTATCAATAGCAATCTATTATTGACAATTAATCTGACAATTAATTCAAACATTTGTTCCGCAAATAAAAAGTGTATTCCCAACAACTTGAAATGAATATATATATGGGAATGGTATGCATTTCATATAACAGTTCAGTTCAGTTGGGATTAAGGAATAAAAGTATCTTTCACTCGTCATAAAATCAAATCAAGAGGTGTTAGTTTTTCTTTTTCCAAGAGTTTTCATTCTGCAAGTGCAACAAAGCATTTCGTAACTCTATGGAGACCGAATGCGATCCACAAGTGCCACAAATGGTGAAACCAAAACTCACTCACTCACTCATTCACGATCATCACCTTCAGATCGGAGTGCAACTGAAAAACAAAAAAAAAAACGACGAACAAGCCTTTTCTTCTTTTTGGTCGTAGTCAGGCAAAGAGCCGACACCCGGCCCGGCCCGGCCTGGTCCGGACCGATCTACACGATCGTGTGTCGCATCAGTTTGTGTTTGACGGTCGTTTGCGTAGGACGCAAGTTCGAAATACCTCGAATGCGCTTGAAACGGGAAATCTGTAACGAATCGCACTAAATCGAAATGTATTAGAGATCGGCTCTCGGAACGTATCTCTATCTATATACGACGACTCGTAGGTTAATTGTGATAGTGAGTCTCCCCTTTTTGAAAATTGCAATTTCTAAATTGATAAGCATCAAACCAAAAATTAAATCAAATCAAATTGTGCATTTTATGCAACGAGAGTGAAATTTATTTTGAAAAAAAAAAAATTGTATTTTTTCAACGCATTGAGGATATACGAAAATAGCAAAAGAAGAAAAAAATTTGTCGCTGTCTCTGTGTAGAAAAATAAAAATAAAAAAATGAAACGTGGGGAAACGAAAATAAAATTAAATAGTGCAAAAATTTTCAAATAGAAGTGTTTGTGTCTGTGTGTGTGTGTTTAAGAAGTCTCGACAAGCGGAAATCGCTAAAAGAAATACAAGAAATATTTCTCAACAAAAATAAAATAAAAGAAGCGAATTAAAAAAGAAGAAGCAGAAAAATTTACAAATAGAAAAAAAAAGAGTTGTAAATGTAATGCGTATTCTCGGAAATGTGCTAAGGCGTTTTAATAATAATTAAAAATAAGTATAAAAAAAAATTAAATTAAATACCAAGTTCAAAGTCAACTTGTTGGCCATGTGTGTGTTGCTTTAGTTGTGTGTGTGTAAGTGTGTGCGTTTTTGTTTTTGTTGGCCAATAAAAATTTGTGAAAATGTTAACCAGACCAATTTTAAAATGGCCTTTGTCCATTTTACTGCTAAGCCTGATCATTGCATGTGAGACAAAACGCAAGTCAAAACGTTTGCAGGCCATTTCACCGGTCAAGCTGCTTAAGGATTATGAATTAAATCTTAACGAAACCTCCCTAGATGTTGTATCCTGGACAGGAGCAAGGATACAGCAGCAGCAGCAGCAGGAGCAAGAACAGGCCAAACAGTCAACGAAAAAATCTCGACGTCGCAAAACCAAAAGTGGTCTACTCATAGAAAGTAACATTTCCACCGATGAGGAATCATTGTCGTCTTTGGATGTGACTTCTAAGAAGAAATCATCTGGCCAACAATCCCGTCGCAAGCGGCCCAAGTCGAATGCCAATGGTAAGTCTAACTTCTAAATATGGTTACTCCCTCCTCCCTCTATTGATCGATTGCACCAGAAGTCACTGCCCACTCCTTGGCCGATCTCATGTGTATCGTCTCAAACCATATTTGGTTGCTGCTCCACCAAGTTGAAAGAACTTTCATGTGAAAGTTGTGTATGTGTGTGTTGTTGTTATTGGTCAACAGCAGAAGGAAGAGATTTTTGCTTTTTGTAATTCTATACGTTATTACGTGAGAGGTCCAGTTATGGGCCAGCTATGTGGTTGTCGTTTTAGTTTTAGTCTTAGTTCTTCTCTTAGTTAGCTGTTTGCTTCGTTTGTTAGTTTGGCCAGCTTTTTTTTTTTTGCTCTTGCACTTTGGCTTTACTTTGTTTGTCCACGACTATGTGAACTTGGCTTATTAGGCAGCGGGATGGGGCCTTAACAAAGTTACCAACTGTTGGATTATTTTTTTTTTCAGCAAACCCAATAAATGACTTTTAAATTTTAACAATTTTAAAATGTATATTTTTATTTTGTTCATAATTAGCAAAAAAAAGCTTGTAATTAGCTACAATTAAATACTTACATCTGTCATTGAAAATTTATTTTTTTAATAGTTTAAAATTCTTGCCAAAAGTTTAATGTATTTCCTGTTCTTATTAAATAACTGTTACTCCAAGTTTTTCTCTGTACTAACTAATGTATTCCAGAAATAATTTCTAAGTAGAACTGAAAGACCTTTAACAAATTAGTACAATGTTAACAATGTTTACTTAAAATAAGTAATTAAAAATGCCAAGATTTTTGAAAATAATTTAATCAAATAATCTTAATCTTAATTGTTCTAGTTTTTTTTTCAAAGTTTTTCCTGTGTCCCTAAAATTGCATTATTTTAATGAAATTTGTAATAATTTATTAAAGTTCACTTATTTAAGGCTTAAAGCTGATTCAAATTTTCGAAAATGAGTTTTTAAGATATATTCCTCAAATATTATATTAAAATGAAGAGCCTTGAGACATTAAAAACAATTAGAATTGATTAAATTACCATTTGCAAAATATTTCCTAATGATTGCTAAGTTGCTAAGCATTTTTCTATTCCCCTAACTAAAATGTTAAGCTTCATAGAATGGAAGTTAAGAGACCAAAATACTCAAAATACATTCAGAAAATTGAAACCGATTAACTTAGCAACATCTTTGTTTACCTATTTGTATGTATTCCCGTGTTCCCTTTTTACAACTTCAATTAGAATAACCGACAATTTGAAGCTTAATTTGTGGTATTCTCTATTCATTTCCCTAAACAAGTCACACACTTTGTTCATACACTTTGGCGCATTCCATCTCATTAAAAACATAACCAGATTCCGCAGCAGTCAAAACAAATTACAGTCTTGCCTCCATACAACGAACAATGAAAACAATTGCCAAGCAATTGAGAACAAAAGATATAGAAGAGGCAACAACAACAACAAAAACCACAACATATGTTCTAAGAGTGTGAGTTCTGTTGTAGGTATGAGTAGGTTGTGTGGGTTGTTGTGAAAGGGTCGTCCAAAACCTTTTTGTATGGGTGAAAGAAGCAGGAGGATAACAGCAACAACAACAACAATAGAGGCAGACAGGGACCTACATACAATAGGCAATTGTTAGGCCTAGACAAGGATAATGAATGTGGAGGGCATGCGTATGGGCTAATGGAAACATATGTTCTCTGGGCCCAGTAAGTGCCAAACAACTCATACAGACACATGTGTGTGTGTGTGTGTGTGTTGTGGGAGGGGCGTAGGGTGAGGATAGGCAGATTAAACTAAAAATATCTTCAACGTTCTGGCCACGGTTATAAAAATTAAGTGGCTTATCATGTCCATACCAAAGAGTGGAATAAAAAAAAAAATAAATATATAAATATAAATATAAGACAAACCTGGCCATAAAAATTAAACACTAAATTTCTGTCTAGATTTCAGCCATATCGAAAAAGAATCAACGATCGGCGTGTCGAAATATTTTAAGAAAAAAAATATTCTATTCAAAAGTTTTATGAAAATCATTTTCTAATGCTTGAGTGTGTTTAATAGACAATTTTCAACGATGATTAACCCAATAAGATAAAGAAACAACAGGAAAAACCACAATGGAAATGAATGTGAGAAACAAACTTGATAATTTTTCTTTTCATTTCAACTTGCTCAACTTTCAATCAATACGATAATAATTGAAAATCAAATGCGGCTATTCTGAAAAACAACTTTATATCATTTAGTTGACTTTAATGAAATGAAAAACCTAAATACGCTTGAGCCACAAATTATTTTGCGATTAATTTTCTCGCTTTTTCCTTTTTTTATTTGGCAAACTATTAACGCCCAAACAAGTCTTAATTGATTGATTGGCTTGTTTAGATTAATGAAAATGAAAGTTTTATACAAAAAAAGAAATATACATGTACATATATGTCTATATGGATGTGTAAACAGAAGGATGAGATCAAACTTTGGAGTACCGAATCGTTTATACCTTTTAAGTTGTGATGGAACTCTCTTCAGCTTCTTAGACTCATATAATTATTCCACAGCTCTTGACACATATGAAAAACTGACATCTATAGGAGATAGATATCAGCTTCTTAAGAATTTATTGACAAAATCTTTTCTGGATGCTAACTTAAATTTTTAAAAATGCAAAGATAATCAAAATGAGATTGAGTTTTTATTAATAATAAAACTCTAATTTCAAAGGCAAAATTTTTACTCAATATAGGCCTTAATTAGTTTGTATTTAATTTATATGTTGAAAATATTTATAATAAAAATTATTTTCCAATTATTTTTTAATTACATAATAGTTAACAAAGACCATGTTAAGCAGATGTGCCTAAAAAAATCGAGAAAAAAGGCACTAAGAATATGTTTACTTTAGATTAGTTTATATTAAAGTATGCAGATAATTTAAAGTATAGTTTAGTTTAGTTTATGATTCCTTTTTCTACGCTTTCCTGAAGTTTAAGACATGAAGTGTATACCCTTTTTTTTTGCCAGTGTATGGAAATGGGTCATTTATAGATACAGATAGAAGAAAAAAAAAAACCAAACAATATCTTTAGGCTTACTTTTTCTCACTCCTCTTGCCCAATCAGGCAGAGTGACACATTTTATCAGCTCATTAGAAGACGACATTCCTTCCTTCCTTCCTCCCCTCCTCCCTTCCATACATGCATAAGTCATGGCCAATGGTCAATAACTTTGTGCATCGAAAAATATTTAAGAAATTCATTATTTATGCTTTGTCTCTCTCTCTCTCTTTCTATTTCGCTTTTTCATTTTCTTTCATTTTTGGTTTTGTTTGTTTCTTGTTAACTGCATTACACAAGGCAACTTATAGTTGTTATTATTGTTGTTGTTGTTGCTATTGCCGTTGCTTCTGGAAATTTAGATTGGTGGGAAAACCGTTGAGCAAAGACCTTTAGTTCCCGGCTTGAGGTCCGTTCGCCGCTCCCCCCACACCCTCTCTTGTCTGTTGGTGTTGTCATTGAGTCTTTGAGTTTTTATTTGTTTTTAATTTTTTATTGACATGTGAAGTTCGTAGAAGTTTAGTGAACTTTATTTTCTTCATTTGCTTCACCCGGTTTGAGAAGCGTGAAAAGCAAAAGTTTTTGGACTTGACAAGTGATGTTAGAAAAAAATGCAGAAGATTGATGAAGGAATCCGCTGCCCTTTTGGAAAATTTGTTATGTAAAGATATTTGTATATTGGCCAAGAGTTTCTGGGTAACTGAGCGAGATAGTTAAAGTGCAGTAAACAATATTTTCCCGTGAGGTTTCCAATCAGAAATATATTATTTCAGCTCTTATTTTTTTTTTGAAGTTTTTTTTAATGTGTGAGACATTTAAATATTGATTTAGAGATACTTTTTTTACTCATTTTTTTTATATTTACATGTTTACCTTTGATAATATTTGCTTATAGTCCATTAGGATAAATAGCAAATAAATTTTACTTAATTTGATTACATTTTAAGATTCTGTTTTAACTTTGTCTTATATAATTTTCTATTCTATTTTAACTTTGTCTTCTATAATTTTCTAATTTACGTTTTCATTCGTTAAGAGATAAATATGTTTAGTATATTTCATTTTCTTTATTTTCTATAATTATAAAAAAGTTATTTATTAATATAAAGTAGAAAGTTAACACTGTTAAGCTATTGGAAATATATGAATAAATGGCAGGGCTTTTGGCTATTAAAATTATGTGAATATATAACTTTTAGTTGAACTGAAACTTTGATTATAATATAATCAATTATAAATATTTAATATTTTAAATTTTGTTCTGTCCTACAATGATTTATTTGATTAGAAAATAAACTAAATTTAATTTAACATATTTTAAAATATGAAGAATATTCGATTTAATATAATTTATTTCCCAATCTAATTCTTTGGAAACTCTTCTTCTTTATTTGCCTGTTTCTTAAGAAATATAGTATTCTATTTCACCAAAAACAAAAATTTTTTATCTAAACAATAGAAAAATGCATTTTGTTTTAATCTTTTGGTTTTACTTTTTGTGAGTTATGACAATGATATGTGGGATGTAGATCATCTTCTACTTCTATGATGAAGTATTTCCCCTTTTTCGCTTATCGTTTATATAAATCTCACAATTCTCCCCTGGATATAGTTTGAAGCCCTTTACGGTGAGAATTTATTTAAATGCACTTTTTTTTTATAGACCATTCGGAACACCTGGCAGACAACTTCAACTGCAATAATTTGCCCTTTTTGTTGTGTTGGTTTGGTTTACAGGAAGTGCAACAGCAACTGATGAAGACAGATGGCAAGCAATTGGATTGTAAAATATAAAAATAAATCAGTTTATATGAGGCGATGTATAAACTTGAAAATACTCTGTATAAAAATCATACATTTTACTATGGGAAAAGTAGCGTAGTGTTGATATTTTGATTGGTCAGAATACCATAATGTTTAGTTTAATACAAAAAAGTTGTTGTCCTACCTTTATCATTTATAAATTCCTTAATTCCTCGATTCTAAGTCCTAAACCTATGGTTTTTCTCTATCTGACGAAGCGAGATCTATCTATCCAGCATTGCCTATTTATGTTTTAAACCCTGTTTAAATCCATATAGAAGTCATCCTTTAGCATTCAATACATAAACGTTGATTTATATTGAAGGATGAAATAGATAATATAACCTATTCAGTTCTACTTCACATTTAATTCATATCCATTTATATCCACTTTTATATCTCCAACGACAAAAACATCCTTTTACTCGAAAAAACATTTTTTGGAATCCATTTGAAAAAATTTTATTATGGATATTTGATATTTAATGTTATTTCTTGAACACATGTCAAAACTTCCCTTAAAACAATAAACTTAACAACAAAAGGAGGGCACAGAAAAAAAAAAACAATTGTTGAACTCTCATTAAGGAGCAAATAAACAAAAGAGTTGGAAAGTTTTTTTTTTGTTTCTGTCTTTGAGTAATTTGATAGTGAAACTTAATATATTTCTTTCTATAATTTTGCCAAGACTCCCTCTTTTGAAGTCTTTAATAAATAAAGTACTCAAGGAGATTGAAAGATGGGAAAAAGAAACAGAGAAATAGAGAGAGTAAGGGAAAGATCTCCTTGCTTCTCCCTCCAGTGTGAGCATTAAAATATTTTTATAGACCACAGAAACAGAAGTTGTAAACATTGGTCGTCGTTTTTTCTTTTTTTTTTTTGGTTTCTTTCTAAACAGCAAACAAACAAACAAAACAAAACAACAAATTTTCGGACTAAAGACAGAGAGAGGAGTGCAACATAATGCAACTCCAAGAACTAGAGAAAAAAAAGCTGACCAAGAGACGCCGCAGACGCCACAAATGATCTATGGAAATTCCTCAACTTTACATTTTAAAGAGTTTACATAAATGAGAACAGATTTTCTTATGCTTAATTGCTGATGGGAAGCAAAGATGCTGGACCACGAAAAAGGCCCATTGGATCATTCTTCAGGGACTTTTGAAGTGGTTAGCCCGTCGTCTCTCCCTCTGTGTGTGTGTGTGTGTCTGTTTGCATTGGCCATAAATTAATGTTATAGACCAACTTTTGATAAGACATTGACGCCGGCCGTCTGCTTTCTGGCGGCCACTCTATGTGCCCCAATGGCCACCGGAACATTTAACGGGTCAGCGAGATGAGAACAGCGGAAAGGGGAAACGGACAGGGAAGGGGAAGTGGGAGACTAACAAATTCGAAGCTCGTTAGTTCAGACACTTGAGATAAGACGAGAAATGGTTAAAGAAGCGAATAAATTGTTTTACATTGAGATTCTTCTTATTTATTATTATTTTTTTTTTTTTAGTTTAGTGGGTCAAATATTTTTAATCATTAACAGAGAGAAAGATGAAAGAAGAGAATCAATAGAATGAAAGTTTACTATGTTGATTTTGATGATTTTAAATAAAATATATGGATAGTTTTGATTCAATTCTTTTCATATAAAATCTTTTAATTGAATATTTAAACTGTCATAACCAAAGGATCTAGAGAATTTCTAAAGAGATTTCTTAAGCAAATCAATAAATTTGAAAAGTTTTTTTTTAATTCTACTTAAATCATTTTAATTGTTATTTGACTATAAACACTCAACTAGAGGGTTAATATCAGACTTAACCGAACTAATTGGTATTAAAAACTAACTCCAAGTAACTATTTTGATGACCGACTTAAAATTATTTGTTTGTTGAAAATTAAAATCGAGAAAATATTATATTTCAATTTATTTTCGATATTAAGGAAATTTAGAAAAATTATAGATCTTGTATATGAGTTATTCAAAAAATTAAAGGTCCTTAAGATACTGTGGTATTTACCTTATTTTTTTAACAGTATTTTTTTAAAGTGAAAATATGGAGTTACTGGCTTTTCTTTTCCACACATAGCGACCAAAACATAAGTACGCTAAAGTTTAAATTTTAAAAACTTAAACTTTGTAATGAATTTGGGTAATTTTGTTTTGGCTAATAGTCAACATAAAAATCACATGCACTTGACCTTAATTTTTAACCAGAAGTAAATCGCTAAAAATATTTTATTCTGTACCTACTTTTGGTTAAAAATTTTACCTAAAGAATTGTCATGGCCAAGCCAGAACCATAAGAGACATCTCAAACTTTGAATAAAAATCTTCATAAAATCACATCCAAACATGTTTATTTTAAAAACCTAATACTTAAATAAATCTTATGCCAACTTAAATACAGATTTGAAATAAAATACCGAATTAAGTTGACAGCAAATGTAAAATGATCTACAACATTATAATAATTAAGTTGATTTCACGTTATGGAAAGAATTCTTGTTCGAATGGCATATCCAATGGCCCAATCTCTCACTTATGTACTTCCTCAATCCAACTTGGTGAATGAAACATTTTTCAGATTGTCATTTTCTGTGTATCTATATCATGTAACTGTGTCTTCAACACGAGAACATCGGCGTCGGCATTTTTTATCAAAAACTGTTTTGTCAATATTTAAAGGCGATAAACGATCAGCGTATCGACATTGCCACGACACAACTGTCATTGAACTTCATTGATAAATCGACCCATAGGAAAAGCGTCGATCGACAGTCCAAAAACCTTGCAGCGATTCAAATGATAAGCTAAACCAACAAACAGAGAGAGAGAGAGAGAGAAAGGGAGAGACGCACACAGCGGAGTCCTCCTATCCAGACATATCAATTTACCATTTCTACCTGTTGCCCCTCTTGGCCCCTCAATTCCATCGAGTCCATAGTGAAACAGACATCGTTTTTAATGGCCCTAAATCGTGGCAAATATTTCAATATCAAGCCTCTGCATGTCAACACATGAAACAACACCCACACCACTCCACATAGAGATCAAAACGCTTTCCGTTTCGTGGAAGGGAAATGTCTGCTTTCTTTTGGACGAAGCGAAACACTTGAAAGTGTTGTGTAAATATTCAAAAAACCATTTGAAAAAATATCTAAACGAAACGGAAGCAAATCGGTTAAGCTGTCAGGGCTCTGAACTAATTATGCTTTATGTTTGCGTTGAATGAAGATCTCCTCTGACTCCTCCGACTCCTAACTAACAAACTTGCTGAGGCCTTTCTTTGAGGTAATTTTTGGTAATATCAATAGTGATGAAAGGAAGCATTAAATGTTTTCATAGAATTGCTTGATTAGTGTTTTGCGTAATTGCACAGGATGTAAGAATTTTCATTTCTTATGGACTACAAAAGACCACCCATTTATGATGAACTTGATTGGATTTATGTATGATATGGAAAATGCATATTTTTGGTTTGTGTAAGAAAAATTAAATTATTCTGGTGAATGATATGATAAGGAACTCAAAAATAAAGAAGAAAATATTCTAATAAAATTAAAAAGCCTATAAAATATTCTGTTCATAATTAAGCAATTAAGATATGGATTTTCATTATTTGATTATCTATGGATGGCTGAAAACTAGTATGTCAGATCTTCACATAATATAGAGAGGGACACAATGTTTGTGTTGACTTATAATTACTTAAATTATGCCTAAATAACTCTGCATGGGTTTAGAAATTTACATTTGAAATCAAAAATGTGCCAACTAAGAGTGTTTAGAGACAAATTTTCTACGCCTATCACCTTGATCTCAGAGGTTAACCATGCAAACATGTCAAACTTTATTAAATTAAGCATAAAAAAATGAAAAATAATCTATGTCCTGAAGGCTTACTACGCATTATAAAATAGAATTAATTGTCTTTTACAATTAAATAATAATAATAATAATAATAATGTTATACCAAATTATAATGAGAATTGTCATGACCATGTTAGAAACAAAAAAAAATATAAATATCATCCAAAAAAGATTCCTTTGAATAGTAAATAAATTCAGTAATTCAAGATAACATTAGTAGGTTGAGAATTTGAGGCTTTGAGCTCAAGGTGTTTGACAATATTCTTTCCAAAAGAATTACTTTAAAAGTTTCGTCAATTTTAAAAAATTTTGGACTCAAAACTACAAAAATTCAAATCTATGAATGTAGAATAAATCCAAGGACGTGGTAAATTTTTTGATTATCCCCAAAGCACATACAAAATTATTTTCAATACTGTTAACCGCATTTAATATTTTTTATTAAAGTTTAAATAGTTTCAAATAGGTAAAGAATTAATTGATATTTCGAAGTTCTTTGGAGTTTAGGTTTTCAGATTTTTACACATTGAATTTGATTTATTTGACATACTAATGATTTATATTATATTTAGTTACTTTAAATGCTTTCTTAATTTAATTTGTAAATTATAAATTTTAAAGGAAGATCAGCCAATATGTATTATGAGCATTTGATCAACACTTTGCTTTTTTTAAAGCTGTTCAAGACTAAAAATTACACACATATTGCTTAGGAGCACTTATTTTGATTAGCTCCCTATGATAATTTTACTTTTCTAGGAAGCAGCATGAAAATTAAAATGCATTTAATCGTATTAAAATTAAGCTCAAAAACTTGTTCATATTGTTTGGTTGAATCCTTAAGTGTTTTAGTTCTCGTTTCCCCCCTCCTATTTACAAATGCTGACTCATCAATCAGACTCACACACACACACACTCACATACATACATGCGACCTCCAGAGTAAATCCACTTTGTGGTGTATCTTTTAGCCATTTTACAAATGTGCCGACAATTGACGACAAGTTTTCGCCAGTCTATTTTGAATATGGACACGACGACAGACAGTGTGGCGCATCCATCAACAGATACCCCCAGACAAATGCTCAGACACTGGAAATAATAGACAAACGGCCAGCTGCTGAAACGTGCCTCCAGACATGAGTCACGCATAAAAGAAAAAGAAAAAAAAGAAAGAAAAAAAGTTGAAAGATTTTTTCTTTTTAGCCCAACATTTTCTCTCCCTCGTTATCAGTGTTGGGACACTGGAAAATTATGCTGTGAGAAGATTTCCATACAATTTTCTTATTAAAATGCCAACCATCAAGGAAACAAATTGTCCCCAGACACGCGTTGAGAACCTCTTTGAGGTCCGATGGGGATCAGGTTTAAGTTTAACTTTTTCCTCTCTTTTAGCTGTCGTCTGCCGTTGGTCGTTGATCTGATCTGATCTCTGACAACTCTTAACGTAGTTGCTGCTTCTGCCGTTCTTTCTTTCGAATTCGTTTTGCGGCATTTCGAATTGAAACATTTGGCACTGCCATTGATTAGTGTTCTAAATAAATAACTGAGAATGTTCGTGCCTCGAGGCCTCAGGCGAATGGCAATCAATGTGAAATTGACACGCTACATGCAAAGCGATCAGGAATATCGGGAGGGATCAGAAAAACTTCAACGTTGACGCTTGACAAATTGCTTAATTAATACGCATTGAAGGCTATTTGGGTTTATGTTGCAAACCAGTTTTCTTTTTTTTTTCTGTTTGTTTTTGACATTTCATTAATTAACACTCGTTTTGGAATAACATTTTCATTTTTGTAGAATGTCAGTCGTAATTATTTTGCGGTTTTAGCTTATGAGGCGGCGGCAAACATCCTTGAAAGTGTTTTTTGCATAACAAATGTGCAAAAATATTTCAAACAAAAGTCAGTCATGAGTTAATGAGAACACAATCATCAGTAATATGCAACCGCAAAATCAGTCAAAAGATTATGACGGCATTTTTCTAAATATAATAAGTAAATGAGTTCATTTCATTTGAGTTGAGCAATAAAAGTATAACAAAAAGTTGTATTTAACTTGGTAATTTATTAGTCTTCTGTCATTATTTAAGTATGTCTTAACAAACAAGTTTTAGAAAACCGAAATAAAATTAGATAATACTTTTTTACAATGCCATGGGAAAATAGGTGATTGTGGTGTCGATATGTTACGTTTATCTTCAATCTCAATCACATTTTGTCAAAAGATGCCCACGTTCTGGCTGAGAAAGAGCTCGATAACCTACCACCTAAAAGAGTTAAGACAAGTTACCGCTACGTTAACCATTCGTTTAATTAACCAGCACGTTTTCGGCTCTTGAGTGCTAAAAGCTGGCAACTGTTTTTCTTATCTAATCTCTGATCAATGAAATTGTGTAAGCTACTGACAGAGAAACCCAAATAAAAAAAAAACAAAATTTAAGAAAAAAATACTTTTTAATAATTTAATAAGCGCCACGAAATCACGAAATGCACTTGTTGTCTGTTGCTGATAATTATCACGATTTATGAACTAAAGTTATGTGAGAAACGAAAAAAAAGAGCTCTCTTATCGAATACTTGCAATCATTTGGCTTGTAAAGTGCATGAAAAGGCGTTGAATTGTCCATTTAGGTATTAACGGGTAATATATGAGGCATTATCTCATAATGTTTGCCAATCACTTGAAATGCATTTGCGTTCAGCTGTGAGCAAACATTTATCTTGGCCACGTTTACCAACACTGTAATGGGAATGCTGCACATGCGCCAAGCCAAGAAATTGTTTTTTGTTTGAAGCCGTTGACTGGCTTGAAAGTGAAAATACTTTTGCTAAATGAGGCATATTGGCTTTCTGTGGAAGTTGGTAATATATGTACAGTAATAACATATATATATATTTAATGATATTAATATAAGTACTTATGTTTTTCATTGAGATAGCTTCCTTTTAAACTTTTGACTTATCAAGCACATCCTCATAGTTTGACAGTACTATATCCAATACTGATACTGATTCTTTTTAACTATTTGATGGGCTAATCTTGCTTAGATTCCCCCATATTTTCTGACCAAGACCCAATACTCATATAATCCCAATCAGAGGTGATAGCCATTGTTTTTCCTTATCTAATTGTTTGAATCCATAAAGCCTTAAGCTGCTAAGAATCAGTTTATTTTGTTAAAAAACTTAAATAACTCCTAAATGGATTACATTTGTTAGTAAGTCAACTGGAAACGATTATTTTTATGATAACTTTAATATATACTGTAGGGGCCAGCTAATAAATTTTTCTAAGAATTATCGCTCAGAAGTAACTTAATTCCAAAATGAAGAAAAACAAAAAACATATTTCCATGTTGATTTTTGATGAACAAAATATCTTCAGATCTAAAATTATTTAATAAATTATGGAAAGTCTGCACAAATCTAAGCTTCAATTATCGAACTGTGGAAACCTGGTTGTCCCTAAATAAACAATCAAAACAATCGATCAGAAGGATCATTTTCATTCATAAATTGCAGTCGACAAAAATGACATAAAACTTAAATTATTAGATATAAGAGCGGTGTACGGTCCTTTCCTCACTTTCCTTTCTGCAATTTACAATTTTGGGGCAAAATTCGATATTTTTCTCCATAAAATGAGTGTGGAAAGTTAGATCTTAGTGTGACAAATGAAATATATTCAAAAAAAACAAAAAACCTAATAATATGTACAATAAAAACTCTTAGAACTAAAATCGCATAGGAAGCAAAGGTCCTTTGCAGTTGTCGGCCAAATAAATTTGATATAATTTAAATTTATTTAAAATTTATTTACTCCATTTTGGCAGGCCACTTAAGTGCGTTGAACTTGAACATTTTAAACCCAGACTTAATTATAATTTAATTTTGCTTGAACTAATTTTGACTAGGGTATAGAAACTTCAATATGATTGAAATTAACTTTTAAAGCTTCGTTGGGGTTTCGTTTTTGGATCTCACATTTGTTACGTCTGAGTGAGTTTTTTGGGTGAGCTTTGTGATATCGGATATCTAAAGCCGCAAGAGCAAAGCCAAAGGAGACACGAGTCGCCCACACTTTTTTTTTTTGTTGTGTTGCGACTTGATTTTGCCTGTTAATTTGTCAAAAAGCTGTCAGTTTTTATTAATAACTTGTCGTTGTTTCATTTTTTTTTTCTCCGTTTGTCTGTTTATTTTCTTATGCATTTTGCGAGAGTCGCATAATAATGTCATAATTAAATTTATATACACTGAGTCATTGTGACTAAAAGGGGGGAGGGGACGACTGGCACGTTTGTCGCCAACATGGACATGGTCTAGACATGTGGAGATTAAGTTGTAGATGGGGCATACAAAACAAAACAAAAATACCAAAAGGAAGTTGACTGTGGCTAAGGAATTTCTTCTCTGCCCACTCGAAGGCAACTCAATCCAATGGATAATTGCAAAAGACACTATAAAACCATTACCATTTACGACTACGGTCAATGTTTATGGGTATTAAACTGGGTTTGCCGGTCATCAACTGACCATTTAATACCATGCGATCATCTGGCTATAAACAAATTTTTCACCTCGTCCGACAAGTTTATAAAATAAAGTCAAATAAACTTCAATAAATCTTTTTTCTAAAATCTACAAAACAAATACAAGACTCAGACAGTGAGAGAGAGATGGAGTAGGAGTAGGAGTGGATGCAATACATATAGAAGGAGGCAATCAAGTTGACTTGTAAACTATTTAATTAGCACGTAACGCCAGAGTTGTGTAGTTTTCGATGTTGTGGCAAGTCCGTAAGCGTGTTAGTTTTGGTTGTTATAAAGGCGCCGACCAGGTTAACCCACGATCACTTTTAGGCGCCACTTTTAAAACCATTTGATGGCGCCGCTGCCACTGTTAACTTTTTTTTTGTCTCCTGGCTGAATTTGTATCTATGTATACCTTTTGTCTGTGGCATTTCGTTTAATTGTCTATATATTGAAGAAATTGCATTAATTGTCTTGTTTACGTTGCATGTCGCTTGACGCCAGTTGATGATACATATCTCCTTCACCTTCTCCATCTGCATTTACCAAGGCATTTCCATCAATTTTGACTACAAATTTTTATCGCCTTGTCAGTCGCCTGGAAATGAATACGAATTGTTAGTTAAAGTCATCTAACCAGTTTTCTAATTGTCAGAAAACAAAAATGTTGCTCTTTGATTAGCAATTAACGATTTATATTTCACTATGGAAACAAGCCACAGTCCACAATCCACTTGAGTTTTTCGCAAAAAGAAATTCAAGATTAGCAATTCATTTGAATGGCCAATAAACTGTTAAGCTGCTTATAAAAGTCTTATGTCTATTTGAGGATTATTGAATTGGTTATGATCTGAGCAATTGGCTAATACAAACTTATATGTTTTAAGAGGAAAGAAAAGTCTACACAACTGACCAAGGCAAAGCAACCTCTTTTCGACTTCCTAAGCAGAACAAGAGGGAATTTAAATACATAGATCGCCTTCCTAGTCAGTAATTTATGTAGAAAGTGGGATAAAAGTAAGTTATGTAGAATCTCAAGAAAATCTATATCAATAAATTGATCAATAGAATAGTTGGTTGATATGATAAATAAAGGATATACCAATTGAAAGAAAATGTTTAATATTTAAAACTTTTTCAATTACTTTAATGCACAACTTATTCAATAGGATAAAATTTTTTAATCGCAATTTTTATTTTCTATCAGTCACATTTATTTTTGACTTTAAATTTGAATGTATAGAAGAACAATTACTTAGAATATAATAAGGTTCATCTGCTGGATTCTTATTTTATAACCTTTATTTATGGAAAATTCATTAAGTAAAGTATGGTATCGATTAATGGAGACAACTCTGTTTTTATTTTATTGAAATGAAATAATAGAATAGATTTAGGAATACAATTATTAAGGCTTAGTTAAGCCAAAATAGTTTTTTTTTTTGAGCATATGACTAATTGGGGCTAAGATCTCAAACTGCCTGATCCTACTTTAAGTCAAACCCTGTCCTTTAAATCTTTCAAAACATTTGATAGAATTTTTATCTTATTGGAATAATTTAAGTCAAGCCTTTAAATCTTTCAAAACATTTGATAGAGTTTCTATCTTTATTCGAATTCCTCTAAGCTAAAATCTTTTAACCAACTTCATCTGGTATATTCCCATAATGAATCGATTTACTTGTAGTATATGCTTAGTTTTCGTTTCTGTTCTGAGAAACCTTTTCCATTTCATCTTGATCATTTCGATCTCTTAATAAATACCTCAACTGTGTGTGTTAGCCACCCAATGCGTTTGCCACTTGAATTAGTGTCGCTGTCTGCCAACTTCCAACTTCAGCTCACTTCTCACTTCCTCCTTCGGCTTCACCCACACTTCTTTTTGGAATTGAGATTCGTTGCGCTGTGGTGCGATGAGGCGATAGTGGTGTGAGTCATCGAAAAACAAACGCCAAGTGGCTAACAGGCAGTCAACTTGCAGGCAGCTACCAGTCTTCAAATACCAAATCAAGCATTACTTGCATAACCCAACAAAGTCATCGACCATCAAGCATCGAGCATTGAGCATCGGTCCATCATCATCATTATCATCATCGTGCAGGCATGTATAAATATTTTTCTAAAACACAACTTGAACATGAAGCCTGAGAGACTTGGACTTGGTCTTGGTCTTGGTCTTGGATGTGGATTGTGGATTGGGAATCGTATGCGAACTGGCACTGGACCTGGGAGTTGGGTGCCACTTGAACACGTCACAAACGCCGGTAGTTCCAACAGGGAAGACATCTTGGTTGGTTTGGGGGGATATGGCATGTGTTATTCTCACTGTTTTTTTTCTTTTTCTGTCTGTCTGTCTGTCTGTCCAGTTCGGTTGGTCGGACAATCGGTTAGCGGCTTTTGAAGCACCCACCTTCCAGCCTACCAGCCATCCACTTGGCTCAACCAATCTTAACCCGTTCAGCATTTCCCAAGCTCTTCGGCTCCGGCTTTTAACGCAACGCCATGCACCATACTGATGCATGTCCAAACATCCTCAGTTCTGGTCAGTTTGATGTCCAATGTTGTTCTTCTTTCCTCCATCTGCATCTTCTCTTTCCTTTATTTTATTTCTTTTCTTGGAAATGCCGTGTGTCCGTTCATCCGTCCGTCCGTCTGTCAGTCGTTGTCTTGTTTGTCAGTTTGTTTATTTGTTTGCCAAGTTTTGTTTATTTTCAATAAATATTTGACATTTGTCTATGCATTTTTCCCCAAACCGAAAACCAAATACAACACGAAGGAGCGGGTACATTAATTTTTCAAGTGCCCGCCCATCGGAGAAGGCATCGTAAAAAACTTTGTGTTCTTTTTTCCCCCCTGTGTCACCTTAGGAAAAGTTCTAGGTTCTCGTCACGTTGCATTTTTTAAAAGAAAAAGGCCCTTTTTTCCTTAGTATCGATGTGTGAGACTCAATGCGGATGTTTGATTTGAACACTTCTTTCTCTTTGCGTTTCTCTCGCAAAACTTCTCCATGTGGTCATGTGAGATTGTCATTTGTCGCTTTATTTTTGATTCTATTGACAACGTTTTCATGTTAATATATATATATTATGTATATTTGCTTAATTTTTAAATAAGTTGGTCTTTTAATATTCATAAAATTATTATTTAAAAAAATATTAAATTCCGAAACTCTCAATGGAAACAATGGTTGAAAAATATGAATCTATTTAATTCATCCATTTGAGTTTATGGTTTGGGTACTATGTCCTACAAATCTCCCGTTTTATGCTTTTTTTAAAGTCTTTTTAGCCATATTTTCGACGGCTTTGAGGAAAATAATGGTTCCCAAGATATTTCTTTTCTTTACATTTTTGTCCATGTTTCAAAAGTATTTACATCTTCTTATTGTTTAAAGTTTAAATTTCTGACATCACATCTTATGTTATTTTCTCAGATATTGTAAAAATTTAATATGGTTAGGTTTTAAAATAAAAAGAAGACACTTTAAAAATAGTTCAATTATTAAATTTTCACTTTGAATAAGAAATTTGTGAAATTGTTAATATTCATTGTTTTATTACCTTTCGCTTTTCGGAATGTGATTTTTCACTTGAATCTGAAATCTATATACTTTTTGAGGAAGGCAGCCAAAATAGAGTTGGCAGTTTCAATCCCTCAATATTTAATAAATACACGTTCACAATATTTCTTTATACATATATTTGTCTATATATTTAAGAAGCTCAACTATCAGGCCCTTCAGACTTCTAAATACAAAAATTTAATTAATTCATATAATTATAATATCAATCTTTATTTTATTAATTATACAATAGCCACAAAATGCTTAAAATTTTTTACTAGCAATAAAATAACGGAAAAGGAAAATATTTTGTTTGATCGTATATGATTTTTCTCATCCTAGTTAAATATAATAAGTAAATATTGCTTTATATTTTCCAAAAGTATACCTTTATTAGCCTATAGACTTAAACCATTTTTGCATTGCTTCTTTCAAATATTACTGAATCCCTAGAGATATCTTAGCCATTCCAAAACCCCTTAACTAACTTTAATTCAATTGAAACATATATCAGCATCTGTTTTAGAAAAACTACCAAAAGCGAATCTTCGATGCTAAATAAGCTATTCGTAACGATCCATAAAAGTGCATATGGCATATCTTTGGCCTCAGTTCTTGTTTCTTTCTGTTCTTTTTACCACCTTCTTTCCCCTCTATCCAGTTATTTCTTGATTAATTACGAACCATTATGGGCACACGCACAGTCGATGAGTCCATGGAGTTGGAGCTGGAGATGAAGTTGAAAGCATTTTACTGTTTTCTGCATTTCATTCATATCATCGACATGCAGCAGCCACATCAGCAGCAGTCCAGACCCAGAGACCATATAAAAATACAAAAATATTTTTCACTATTTTTGGTCTTGGCAGCTGTTTGCATACAAACCCCAGCCATAGAGAGAGAAAGAAAGAAACTTGAGAGTTGAAAATTATAGAGTACGTGTAGCATCGTCTTATTAAGTCGTTTCAGTTGTTCCTCGATTGTGGGTTACGAATAGACAACCTGATTGCCAAAGTACATAGTTATCTCTAGTTATTTTCGACTTCCTGTTCCTTCCCTACTAACTAACCAAAAGAATTTCTCTCTCTCTCACTCGCACAAGAATCAATTTTCGCCTCCACTCTTTTGCATAACTTAATTTAAATTTTCAGTAGCCAAAAAAAAAATAACAGACATGCATATCCAAAAAAAAAAAAAAAAATTTATAATACATGGAACGAGCATAAAAAATATGATGATGACGACGACGACGATGATGGAATCCCAATTGACGGAGCGCAGCATGACGAAAGCAAAGTTTATGGAGGATGAAAGCCAGGATGACTGAAAAGAAACTCTGGAGAGTGGCATCAAGTGCCGTGACGGGGGCCATATCAATAGACTCCACTTGGGAAGCTTTTGCAAACGGCTCAATTACAAAAATGGCGACAACAAAAGAGTTGAGATCGATAAAAGGAAACACTGAGAAAGGGGCACAAGGCATAAGACAAAAAAAAAACACTCTTAAAATTAATGGAATATTTATATTTTGGGCAGGAGGCTCAAACAAAAAATTGCCATAGGGTTTTTTAATGGAATGTAATCAAATTTTTGGAGGGCGTTAAATTAAAAGAATTGGTCATCCAATTTAATAGATTTAATATTCAGCTAAAATATTAAATTTTTTACAAAATTCTTGAACATTTTTCGTAAAAGAGCTTAAAAACAAAATATTTGTACTTCTTCACTTAAATGAGAAAATTTAAAACCAAATGTTTGAACTTTTGTAAACTATTTAAAAGCTTTTGAACTCTTTTTAATATCATGATTTAATTTTAACTATATTCTAAAAAATTTTATGTGCGATATAAACAAAAATTATTTTAAAGTTTCTTGGTTCAATTTTTCAAATTTCGACGTTAATTTAGTTTCATTTATTGAAAAAATACATAGAACGAAGTATAATCATTATTAATTAATTAAATTATTTTATTCTTAAATTTTAAAGCAGGAATAATATTGTTAATCCTTAAAAAAATATTGAAGTAATATTTCTCATGTATTTTTAGAGACGTTGATAAATTGAACACTAAATCTTGACAAACCATAAAACTAAAATATTTACTATTTATTTAAAATAAATAGATTTTTAATAGATTTTTCTTCAATTCCAACAAATGCACTTTAAATGTAAATTAATTATTGATACAAAAAACTTCCCACAATCTCTTAATACATAATAGCAACTTCTTGAGTATGGCACTTAAAAAATGCTTAAGTCATTCAATATTCCTTACTTAACCTTACACCTAAAACAATTTTCATTCACACAAAAGAAAGAAATAAAAATAAAAAAAGGAAACTCCCTAACTGGCAACTGGCGACCATTAAAGTCATCAATAATTGACAGAAGACACGCAATGCCATAAAGCTATACAAATTATCATCCAATCACTTTCACTCTAAACTCTGAATAAAGAAAAGAAATATATATTTTGTACAGCTTTAACAATGTATGTACCAAACGGATAGTGAAAACTCTAAAAACTGAAGGTTAATAATTATTCAAAAAGCGATCTAAACAAATGTCTAGAAAGCCACTTAGAAGAAGAGGAAATATTGCCCTGGGCCAGAGTTCAAGACAAAAGTGTTAAAAGCGGTTTGTGGCTATGAAAGGGAGAGAGAGGAAGAGAGGAAAATAAAAAGATACAAATAAAATTTATCGGCAGCTGTCAAAATTGCCGCCCAACTTGAGAGCCAACTTGCCTTGGTCCAAATGGCATTTAAATGTTTTGACAAATGACAAATTTGCGGTAGCCAAAAATATGTTTAGAGGCTGCACATAAAGTGGGAAAGAGAGAGAGAGAGAGGGGGTCTTTTTGGAGGTGGCCATTTCAACACGATGGCTGACTGGCAGCAAATGCAATCGACAACCGAGAAACATTTTCTGAAGTCATGCCTAGACTTGGGTAAAAGCCCCCTTCAACGCCCCTTCTATTTTGGCCCCTTTTCCCATCCCGTTGAAATATTCATG
This sequence comes from Drosophila insularis, assembly GCA_018903935.1. Classification (NCBI taxonomy): domain Eukaryota; kingdom Metazoa; phylum Arthropoda; class Insecta; order Diptera; family Drosophilidae; genus Drosophila; species Drosophila insularis. The sequence continues at coordinate 6,266,269 of JAEIFP010001084.1, read as the reverse complement.
AGCCTTTTCAAATATGAATTCATGTTTTTCCATAGACTCGCACGCTGACAGCTTAAGTGAGAAAAGTTTTGCTGATTAAATAAATTTGACAAATTGAATTGGCCAACTGAAATGTGCCGCCAAAAAAGAGAGAAAAAAGGTAAAAAAGCTGAAAATGAAATTATATCATGCTGTTAAGTGTTTGATAAAGAAAAAGAAAAGTGGGCTAAAAAATATACATTTCTTTTAACAACTTTGGCCAAGCAATCAGGGAAAAGTTTTCTCATTCTGTAAGTTTCATTCCAGCAAATTTTTAAGGAATTACAAATAATTTAATTCGTTTTGTTTTTTTTTGTTGAAGTTTTATTTGGCAAAACAAATGCAACAACTTTTCTATTGACAATTGCCAAGAAAAACAGCAGCAGAAACTGCAGCAATTTTGCAGCTAACAAACATGCAAATTGCATACCAGGTCGATATGTCTGTCTGTCTTTCTGTCTGTGTGTCTGCCCAGCTGGTGCTGCTGTTGCTGCTGTTGCTGCTGCTGCTGGTCAAGCGATAAAGTTTATCTCGAAAGTTGCCTTGTATGGTCTATCCATGAGATACATTTTTCATGCGTCCCACCCTCCGCCACCAAGGAGCAATTGCCAAATCAATAATTCACATGGAAAACTCTGAAAGAATAACAGCTGCTTGATTTTTCATTTTAAAGTGATTTATGGTGCTTGAAAGTTGGTCTTGGCATGGGAAAAACTGTCAAAAAATATTGTAGAACCATAGAAACAAAAGGGTTAACACGCTTACGATTTCTTAATAACTGATTGATGAATAGTGTTTTTTTTTTTTATTTAATTTACAGCTCTTCGTTTACTTAATAGCCAACAGGCAGATGATGGCAATGGCATTGGCACTCCATCGAACTCTCTTGGCTTGTATCCGCAACTATTCAATGTAGTGTCACGTGCCACGATCAGTGTTAATGCCACCTGTGGTCAAAATGGTGCCGAAGAGTATTGCAAACTGGTCGATGCCTATCCCCATCCCAATTGGGCCAAACAGTGTGGCACCTGTAATGCCCACTCATCGGATCGCAGCAAACAGCGTCCCATTGAGTCGCTAATCTCATCTGGTTCCAGCTACGATGAAAGCTGGTGGCAATCACCAACACTGCAGGGTGGCCGACAATTTGAATATGTCACCATCACATTGGATCTAAAGCAGGTGAGTTTTATCTGTTTTTTTTTTCTTTTTCGAGTCATCTCTATAGCATCCTTCTCATCCATAAATAGGCTCTAAGCTCTTTTGACAGATGAGCTGTGATCCAGTTTGTAATTAAGCCGCTGACTTGTCAGTCATTTACAAGCGATTTAACACACCAGAGTTTCCCATTTTCATCCATCTTGGGCTGGCCAAGAGGGGAAAGGGGCTGGGGCAAGGGATTATATGAAATATGAGAGCTATGCCAATGGCAAACTGGTTCATAGACTATTCAAATTCTAATGCTTAAAATAGCAAACATAAATTCAATTTGATGGAGTTTTGATTAAGACATATCGTTTTACCTATTTTATACACATGTAGGAAGGGACTTTCTCTTGAGCGAAATGTAAGTTAAGATTTCCGGGTATTAATGATGGATAACTATGTCGGAATACATAAACTAAAGGTGTGATGTTTTATTTTAAAAGCTTTCAAATAAATCATAAATTTTTGAAAAGGTTTTTTAGAAAAACAAATCAAAGTTGCAATAAAAATCTCCAGCTTCTTTGGGTGTTTTTAAAAATATGGAAAATACAGAAATTATATAAAAAGAAGTCTTTCTAGAATACAGTTTGGTTTTCAATATTTTCAGAGGTCCTCAGTAGATAAGTTGTCTAAGCGGCCCAGTCAATTAGGCAATGGAACAAGGATCCGGATTAGAGTCCCAGGCTAATGTAGGGATGTCTTAGCCCATGGGCTTATCTGCCAACTATACTTACAACTATATCCTATGCCGATAATAATAATCATAATTTTTCATAGTTTCCCACAGTCGCTTTTTTATATTCAACGAAGAAAACCACCTAATACTGCACTTAAACTTTTTATTTTTTTTTTTAAAAGCATTAAAGAAATTCAAATCTAGCTTCCAATAATAAAACTCATCATAGCCATCCAGAGATTAAGTAAAGCTTTAATTTTTAGATAAGTTTTATATTTTTCAAGCTGGCTAAAATAATTTTATATGGCCATAATAGAACGGAATAAAAAGACAAACTATTCTCTTGGTTGTTTTATTCATTCCATTTGTGTTACTAAATATTTTGTAGGAGTGTTTAGAGATTTGCTTTAAAATTTATTATTCAGTTTTAAGCTCATTCTACCAGTTTTAATTATTTATTTAACTATAGTTTTTATTCCCTGATCTACCTGATTATTTGTATATTGAATTAAAGAACATCTAGATCAATAGTAATTTTGATCATAATTTGTTTATTAAATTCGGAAATGTAAATTGAACTGAGATATTGTTATCTTTGCTTAGCTTTGCTTAGCTTTGCTTCCCAACTAGTTTTATCGCTGAAGTTCGGGCATGTCGATTGCATATCTCAAGTTATTTAAAAAAGTCTGCTCATGATAAGGCTTGAAAGTTTTTTAATAACCATAATGAAAATCTGTTTACATTTTTTATAATTTTTCTTTTAACTTTTGAAACAATTTTTTTTAGAAGGCTGACCTCGAGCCGGTATATAGTCGTAACATTTAAATTTATTTCCCAAAATTATAATATATTTAGAACATTTTCAACTTTTTTCGAAAGGTTTAAATTAATTAAGAATTTTACACTTCAAATTTTCAAAACATGTCAGCCATTTATCTGGAAAATTAAAAACAAAGTGCTGAATGTACACATAAATGCCATAAAAAATCAATATTTCATTTTGAACTTTGCTCAACTTTGGAACAAAAAAAAAAAACACCAAAAGAACAACAAATCAAACCGATGTCATCTGAAAAATAAAATTCTGCTGGAAAAATGTTGTGAATATGTCTCGTCGTCACTCAACCAAATCAGCGTAAAGAGAGCGTGTAAATTTTGACACATGCCGTTGATGTCTCTGGCTGGCAGCATCCCATTCCATCCCATTTCGATTTCATCTCCATGCCAATCCTTCTGCACTGTGTTCACTTGATTTGTTGTCGCTGAAATAGGCCCGTCCTCACGGCGTCTGGCCCATATGAATGGCATGGGAACCTTTTAAAACTTGTCTGACCAAAAAAAAATGTAGTTCAACATGTGACAATTTTGTTTATTTTTGGTTTTACTTTCAAACTTTGTGACATTTACATATAGTTAGTCAGAAGCCATAAAAGGTTATTGCTTAAACTAGACACTGTCCAAAATAATTAAAAAATATAATAAAAAGAAATAATTGACACAAAATGGCGGAACCAATTAAAATGCTTCTTTCTTTCCTGCCTGGTCTAAAGTTTATTAATAAACATTTTAATTTTTTTTGCATGAGGTTGTCATAAATCTTTTCATACTTGTGGCATATGCAAAAAACAATATTATTTTTATACTCTTATACAAAAGGGTATATGAACATGTACTTTTGATAATTGTAGAAAAACAGATTTGGAATTGTCTTTTGGTTTCTTATTATAAAAAAGAGACTTTGATCCTATGGGTAACAAATATTTGAGACACTTTAGCCTTTTTGAAAGGCTTTTTTTCAGGAATAAATTATTTAAATTTAGTTTTTTGCAATAATTTATTTAATAAAATTAAAGCCATTTGTTTAACGATCGATTTTTGTAGGAAAAACTTTGATTTATTAGTCAAGACTTGGTTGAAAAAGTTAAACAATGTAATGTAAATATCGAAAATTTGTTAAAATGATATTTCAAAAGGAAAAATCAAAAAGTTACATCGGGTTTTCAACATGGGAATTAAACTCCTGCCCTCCATAAATATAATAGGGTATTGTGTCTTTCTTACTCTCCGACTAAATAAGTTTTCGTTTTCGTTTTCATTTTAATTTTAAATCTCGGCGAGTCAGTGCAGACGCTCGTTGCTTTAATTAAGTGCAGTCTTTGTCCGTTGAGTTTTTGCCTCTTCTACCTCCGGCATATGGCAATGAAAGAATTATATCTAAAACATTGAAAATATATACTCTTCACCTCGTTCTGCCTTTGGCTCTGTGGCTTTCCGTTGAGTGCAAACTGCACTTGAAATGTCAACTTTGTGTCGGCTGATGTTAAACAGATGATTTTTCAGCACATAATTGCCATATGCCATACTTAGTAGGCGATGGAAGATGGTGAAAGTATCGCACAATCTGAATCTCAAGATGATAATGATGACGACGATGACGCCAACGATGATGCTGATCTTGATTGGATGTGTCTGGAAAGGATCGATGCTTGATCGTGCTCTGGAATTCCAATTAACACTATCTCAAAAGAAGCTATTAGCACTCTATTGAATTTTTAAAAACTTCCTTAAGAGGTGAAAACTGATGCATTTTGTGTGGCCTCCAGTTTGATTTTAATTGTGGAATTTAATGAAAAATGTTTTGAATACGGCAACAAAGTAACTTACCTGTTAATTTATGGTAAACAGTGGCGTTGTTAGAAGTTTTATTTGGTAAGGGGACTTTTCTGGAGTTGAGGCTTAAGTCGAAAGCAAAAGATAGTTAAGGCTTTCAAATAATCTTTCGAATCAGCAAAATGACTCACAATTGACTTATATTTAATTAGTTTTAATTAAGCTTTAAAATTTTGACAAACCATCTATTAAATTACCAATAAATCTCTGCATTGTAAAGACTTCAAGGTTAACTCCAAAAAATTAAAACGGATTGAGTGAGTTCAAGAGACGCGGATGGTTGAAATGTATTCAAAAATTACCTATTTAAAAAATTCAAAATCAGTAATAAATAAAAAGTCGTCTCGCCGACTTGTGGAAAAAACATTAAAAACCAAATGTATGTTTATTAAATTGTTTTTTCATGCATTATAGCATATGCTATCTCGCTTACTCTCAAAGACAGGAGCACTCTAGCGCCGCCACCAGGCAACGGCCAACTCCTGCCTATTGGGAAAACGTTTATATGAATAACTCGGCTATTTTTAGATCGATTTTGACCGATCTTGGTATGTTGCTAGTTTTTAATATCAAATTAAAGTATGTCTAATTTGATTGTTTAAGGTAGAAAATTACGGGCGATAGTCGATATTTTTTTAATTCCGGGGGCGGAAGGGGGCGTGGCACCTTTACTTAGCTAGTATACATATCAAATTTTGTGTCTTTAGCTAGTATAGTCTTTAATGAGAAATAAACTTGATCACTCTACATACTACACGAGTCAATATACCAAATTCGGTGTTAATACTAATACTAATACTAATATTAATATACCAAATTCTACTGTTAATCAAGAATATGGGGCCGAAAAAGCTTCCTTCTTCCTGTTGCTACATTTTGTCCACTTTAATATACCATTTCACACTTTGGGTGCATGGTATAAAAAGAAAAAGTAATGAACAAAATTATTTTGACAATTTAGCAATATATTAACAAGACCAACAAAACTTTTAAAGGGATTGTACTCCTCAAAATTTTATTTTATTCTAATCTAAATTACCGCCAAGTCTTCGTAAACCCTAAAAAAAAAATATTCCCTTTTTATTTTAGGATCTGGCAACAAAGAAAAATTTGAGGACAAACATTGCTCTGCCCTTTGAGATATTTTTAGTCTTAGATTTAACACAACTTTAGACAAGATCGAAATCGAGTAGCTCTTAAATATAGATCAAATTTAAATAAAATTGTTAATCCTTTTCCTAAAAAGTCATAAAAGCTATTATGCTTGGCTTCATAGAAAAACGCTTTCCCTTCAAGCATAGATCACTTCTTGAAGAAGATATTCCCAACCTAATATTAAACAATTAAAATTGAAAATGATTGTTTGACTTAAGCACCAATTTTAAAACAGAATTATTGTTAGAAAAATCATTTTTAATGAGGCATATAATAGAAGATTTTCGTTTGAGTTTTACCCATTAATATCTATTTTCACACATCTGCCATAAGTCACACTCAATTAACAGTCATTGCCATCATTTCCCATTACCAATTCCCCAATGCACACTAATTAGTTTGTGTGTTTTGAAAATATTTAAAACATTTGTCACAAGATGTTTAAAAACACATTTGGAGCAGAGACAGAGAGAGCGAGATATCTTTGTCACACCAAACGGAAATTTATGACCTCTAACGAAAACTTGACATTGACGTTGTCTAGTGTTGGTTCTCTTTTCATAGGCGACAAAATTCCATGTCTTTTTTTGGGAAGTTGATTTTAACAATTAGACTAAATCGAGTGATTTTCAACAATAAAAAGGCAGCACACACGAGAGGGGAAACGACAGGCATGTGTCAACGATTTGACAGCTTAAAATATTTTTCTTATGGAAAAAGGCGACCACAGAGACTCGGGTATGTATGTACTTCAATAAAGTACGGCCAGAAGTCGCAGCTAAAAACTGTCAGACAGTTTGTGAGTCTGTCAGCCAGAAAGTGAGCCAGTCCGTCATTTGGTCTGTTTGTTCGGTCACCATACAACAATGTCTAGATTTATGCTTCAATGACTTTGGGGCGCGCGTGACTAATTGAGAGTCTAGCGAGCATTCTGAGAATTGCGATTATGTGAGCAGCTTAGGGAGAACCAGTGATTCTCAAACTGCATTCAAGTGATTCAACAAATTGTAAACAGGAAAAACACACTCAATGCAATTAAGGATGGAATAATATTGTCTTAAAAAGAATAAAACGAAAGATTGAGGAGATTTTAAGAATTGAATTAGATAATTAAGATAAATAAATAAGACATTTAAACAAATTATATTTTTTGAATTTATTTCATTAATTTTTCAAAGGGTCACTCAACAAAACACTATTTAATTAAATTTAACAGAAGGAACGATTGGTCCGAAATTGTGACCAAAATTTTGTATAAAATTTATTAAAAGTTTCAAACAAATATATTTGATGTTCATTTCATTCTAAATGATGTCCTTAATAAATCAGTTTCTAAACTATGTATATGTAACTATAGGATGAACACACTTTTAATTGCTAATATTAAGAGTTTTCTTAACATTATATAACAAGAGTGCCAATACATCGAGTTTCACTATATAATTTTATTGAGTTAAACTGAAAGTTGCTTAGGGTTAGATTAGTAAGTTACATTAGCAGAGATTAATTAGCAATCATCTTCGAAATCCTACAGCGACTTGAATTTCCGTAGAGCATATAGATTTGATTTCTGAAGACTCTTTTAAGTAATCTTTAAATTCATTTTTCCAAAAAAACTTATTCAACCAGTTAACATTTTCTGACCATCTCTGTCAATATATATTCAGTTTCGATTACTTTTTTTGGGCGGCAAACATCTGAGCAAATTAAAAAATATGTTTGGTTTTCAATTTTCAATGTTTAATGTTTATTTCTTGTTGTCATTTTTTTTATAGCCATTTAATTGCTTCATTAAATTTGGCCAAATTTGGCTACAAGAAAAATAAAAGAAAAACAAACAACAAAAAGTATTGACTTCTTGGGCAAGCAAAGACCAAGTTTACGTAACTGTAATTCAAATGTTTGACAAGTTGTTGCAACATTCGACGGCAGCAACAGCAGCAACAACAACCAAAGCGTGTTACAAGCCACGTTTGGGACGCATTTTAGGCGCAGCAATTATTTTAATGGTCAATTTATTTATTTGTTTTGGCTGTGATTTAAGGTATTTTATTTTTTGTTACCCCAACGTTTTTTTTCCTGAGTTTTCTTCGAATTTGCCTATTAAAGAATGTTTCAAAGTTTATGTTGCTGTTGTTGTTGTTGTTGTAGTTGCTGTTCCAGTGGAATTTGCATACATTTCTGTAGAGCTTATCGGTTGGAAACTTAACGTGATTGAAGCCTTGCTTGAATTGTTTTCATGTTGCTGATTTCCTGTTACAAGTCGGCAAGGTGGAGGCCAATAAAGTAAAAATGAATCCATAGAGTAAAAAATTGCTTGAAGGGAGACTAATCCAACTTATAGGTTTCCCTTAGATATTAGGGCGTAAGCAAATTATCATTTGGGTTGATTAAGTTAGTTCAACGGAACTAATTAATTTTGGTCTTCTGTTTAACTATTACTCCTAAATTTTGCATTTTATCATGAAATGCAACAAACTATATTTAATAAAAATTTTTCTACCCCAAATGGATTTTTGACATCGATTCATATTCAACTTGTATCAAATTGCAATAGCAATTTGGGTTCAGTTTGAATTTCAATTCAATTTAAAGTTTAATTGACTTTAAATTGAATTTTAGTTGAAGCTGGATTTAAATTGAGCTGATTTGCTTTTAAATTGATATAAAATGTATATATTTTTTATTGCAAGTTTATTGATATTCAAATTAAATTGCCCAATGTTTGACAGAGTTTAAATTGATAATTAATTTTAAGTAAATTATTCGAGTATTAAGGACAAATTTTAACTAGAGCTGGAGAGAAGTTAAGCATTTTTTTTTTAATTTATAGATTTTCAATTATTTTAATATGATTAATTTCTACTTTATATTAAAGACAATATTTCCTAATGAAGTCTTTTAAAAAACAGTGCCAAAACTACATCATTCAAAATTCAAAAAATATTTAGAAATGGTAAAATTAATTTTTAAAATAAGCTGTTAAAACTTAAGTTCAACTGACTATTTTATGTAAACAAAAACCTATGTATTAAGAAATATTTTTTATAAGAACTACGTTAGTCTAAATATCTTTTCATATTCAATTGCACAATTAAAACCAAGTCAGACAACATTCCTTAGCAATTGCCACGCTTGAATTAAAATTTTAAATGTTTTAATTCCTTCTTTTTTTTATTGTGCAAAAAATCTTAATCACATAAACAAGTTAGACAAAACTTGGTAAATTCTGTTTTTGTGGTTTTTTTCTCTTCTTTTCGACTGCATTAATGCGCCAATTTCAGTGAGATAAAAACTTGCTGCAGACATGAAAACTTTTCCATTACTTGGGCATGAGCATTGAACTCTTTATGGCCAAAAAGAAAATTTTTGGAAAATATGTCTGCCATATGTTTTGGGTTCATTGTCTTATCTAGAGAACGTGCCAATGAACGAACGGTCCAAATAGAAAATTCGCCTGCAAAAAAAACCAAACCAAAATAAAATAGTTTTTCTTTTTTAGACATTTCCTTAACGTCTTGTTTGTTCGACATTTGATTTCATTTTGTTAATTTGGCTAATTTATGACATGCAATGTCTCACTTTTTTCTATAACTCAATTTACCGCTATGATGATTCCCAATTAACTTGTCTTTTGAATTGTATGTTTGTGTTTTCTTTAAACAATTTTGTTGTCTAATTTGGTTTTTATCAGTTGACAGTTGATCTGACTGACTGGCTAGTTGGATGGCAATAACAGGTTTTCGCAATCGAAAGAAATGCATATATATAATGTGGAAATTGATCAGAAATACAATCTGTAGATTCTCTCTGTGTCTGTGTAAACAAGTTTGTTGTTTGTTGTCTCTGGCTGTCAATTGGCAGTTTTGACCATAGTCTGATAAAAACGTCAAAATGTTACCTTGCGGCTTCGATCGCAATCTCTAAACAGATTCTCACATCTCCTCCCATACACATGGGTTGGAGCAGACCTTTCTTACACTAGATGGAGCCGTGGCTTCAACTTTTTTTTTCTTCTTATCTGCAACATGTTACTCTTTCTCGCTCTTTAAATGCCTCGCAGAGGCAGGAAGTCACAGAAGCATGAGTTTTCTTTGGCTTTGGTGGATTGTGATCAAGGTCTGGTTGCAATTTACTGGAGACAACATAATTTTGTTATCGCCGATAAGTTATCAGTTGAGGTATGAGTAAAGTGACTTAAATGAACACCAATGTCTAATAAGATGATTTATATCCTAAAGTAATATTCAATGCGAACCAATATATACCCTTTCTAGTACCAAGACATTTTAATTTAATAAAAATTAAGTTTAATGTGAACAAACATTTTAGCAATTTCTTAGACTAATCTAAACAAATAAAAGTCTTTTAATTAAAAGCAAACATTACCTACTTGCAACCAAGACCCTATCGACCCCATGGGGCTCGATTTATTTGCTCAGAATTCCCTTACATTCACCTTTTGCTCTAAAAGTAAACGTCCTTTGCAGCCTAGACCTTTAGTCTGTAACCATTGGGGGTAAGTTATTAGCCAATTGGCTCGTTGCATCGAATCATTTTGTGAGTGAGAAACGTACAAGAAAGAAGGCTGCAATCAAAAACATTTAGAGAGCATTGCTCACATTGTAAAATATGTGGTTACATAATCATAAATTTAACAAAGTCCTTTAAGGGCCAAGAAAAATATGTACAAGTCATATCATTATCTTATAAAAAACTCTATCTCCATGAAATTGTTGTCTTAGTAAACAAAAACAAATTAATTGCATCCTGTGTTGAACACCCTGATTAAAAAACAGTCTAGAAGAAGCATTTTCAAACTAATGTGGAATGTGGATATTAAATTATAATCTGAGGTATAAAGTAGATTTTATCCTTAAGCAATACAGTTAAAAAAACAAACAACCTTTCGAGTTATGGTCTCTGAAAGTCATTTAAACTTAAGGATCTTATTTAATGGGGAGTTCCTAATTTCGAGTTTAGCAAAGTCGTTTAAACTTAAGGACCTTATTCAAAAAAAAGTTCCTAATTTTTATCGATGATATTTTTTATATTTTATATTGCAACTGACAATCTACATATATGAAAAAAAGATTCTACGATCCTGCATGATTTTCTTATAGACATCTGCAGCATTTTTCTCATTTTATAAATTTCAATAACTTTTTCATCGATTTTTTTTAATTGATTGGCTTTTCTAAATATTGATTAAATCTCGTTTAAATAAACAATTTTCAATTTTCCTGATCAAAGTCCATAGACAAATTGCCGCAAGGCAAATATTTTCAATTCCAAAAGTTGCCTCAACTTGCCACAATTTTCCAACCCAGTCAAACATTTTCCTCTAATCTAATCAGCCTGACAGTTGCTGTAATCGAATACCAGGCACCATGTACGCATGCTCAGCTGGACTTCTTGTAATTTATTTGTTTTATCGTTCGTTTAAATCAGCAAAGAAAAAAAACATTTTCAATAAAATTGCTGTTGATGCCATTAACTACTTAAGAGACATTTCGGGGTAAACAAGTGGCTGTGAAATTTGATAGAGTTGTCTGGCTTCCTCTACAGACTCATCCCTCTGCTGATATGCCATGACATTTTCGAGAAGCAAAATGTACAAAAACTTAAATCTCTTTTAGATGGCGCCTAGACGTTTGCGTCGTAATCAATTATCCACCTGGCCACACCTAAGTCGCCTCACACAAGTCGCCTCGTCGACAAAATTCAATTGCATGCCTTTTATTGACTTTTCCTATTTATTTATACCCTTGCTCAAAATGACAATGTGCAGTTTGTCATGAAAATGGCTTTTTAAAGAGATTCATGTTAGTTAATTTATTTCCTGATTAACACAGAATTCTAGGCACTTAATTATACATTTTTATTAAAATAAATTATACTCCTAGAATTAAAGATAGTAAGGATTGCTTTCAATCTAGTCTTCCACTTTGTTTTGCTAAAAACTCATTTATAAATGACTTAATAACAATCAAATACTCAAAATAAAAATTCATAATTAATAAATTTCTTCATAATCGTTTATAGAAATACATATATAAAATTTTTTTACTTGCGAAGGAAAAAATACAAGTTTTATTTTATATTTTAAAAATTACTTTCCCAAGACAATAATTATCAGCATCAACAAAAATTTATATATTTTTTACATTGTTTAATAGTTAATAAGAAGCATTGTCAATTGTCAACATTTTTTGGATTATTGATCCAGCATACATATATAAAATTTATTATATACATAGGTAAATATCTATGCAGTTTGACCGTGCATAAAAACAACTTGCAAACCCAAATAACTCGACGGCATCCTTTCGATCAAACTTTTTAATAAGTTGCTCTACGTCTACTTATCCTTATAAATAAAAGATCAGAGCGCTTTAGAATACATCCTAAGCCTTCGGGTCCAGGTTCCTCACTAGCCATCTGATATGGTCACCATCGATAACAGGAAAAGATTCATTAATAAAATGGTTCCGTTTTTCAATGCTCGAAAGGCACCCATATATTGGATCTCTCATTCGAACTAGAGTTGGACTCGTGAGCTTGAACCAGAGTGTCCAAGAAAGATTTACTTTTTGATGTTTTATAATCCTCTGTATTTGTTTTTTAAAGACAATACATAATTTAAAAAAAAAACACAAAAACCATAAAAATCCACAAAATGAAGTGAACACTAAAAATATCAGACTAATAGATAGATAGATCCCATATATTGGATATCTCCTTCCAGAGTGACAAAGAAAGATTTACTTATTGAACTTTTCTAATCCTCTGTATTTCTAAAGACAATACATAATTTAAAAAAATCCATAAAAACTCGTCTAAATAAAAGTTATCATATACGTTATGTGATGCCAAATGTTTTTCCAAATTATATTTCACTGGATAGATCTAGGTGTTTCTTACTTGCTATTAAATTTTATTTAAAAAAAAAGGTAAAAATCGGTTAGAATATTTAACTAAATAATAATTACGAAAATCTATCGCATTCCACCACAAAAACTATTTGGAGTTAAGAAGTCAAGGTGTTCTCATTTTTCAGTTACACAAACTGAAATAACTTTATGTCATGTCTTTATGACTAATCTGCCAAATGGCCAATATGCAAGGGTATATTAACTTTGGCATTGTCTCATTTTCACACTAGACCTCCAGTTTAATGTTCATTTTGATCGCCGATCTTCGATAGGCGCAACATTTTCAACATCTCGATGCATGCGAGACGTTTTTGGCATTTCAGTGTTTTTTTTTTTTTTTTTGAGCAATTTTTCCAACTTTACACACACTCACGCAATACACAATACATACCTAATATAGATATATATGTATTTGTGTATAAATATCGTTTGTCAGCTGTTTGGCTGCCGGGCGTAATGGTCCAAACAGCAGGGGGAAGTGACGTTTTGTGGGAGGGAGGTTGACAGTTTGGAAAATTTATGACGCGACGATGGCAATGTTTTTGGTAGTTTTAAAGCCTTTACACACAGCGGCTTTTTAGATTTAGATGTTGATTTTTCTAGGCCCGGCTTTTGGTTAGTGGTAAGCGATACAAAGAGATAGAAACCCAAATGGAAATATCAACATATTGCTGAAAGTGACAGAAACAGCGACATTTGGGTGCGTATATAATTTATAATGCATTTTTGCCACAGTGAATGTCAAACTGTAGCAAAAGTACAAATAAACTTTTATGCAATGAAAGAAATTGATGGATTTTCAAAAGAAGTTAAAATCAAACAAATTAAACTTAAGTTAAATATTTAGAGATCAGAATAAAATAGATTAAAGTCAAATAAAATTGATGAATTATAAGAGAGGAGATGACTTACAAAAAAAAAAAACCTTGACTTAAACTTTATATTTCTTACATCTTTTGCAGACTTATCAGATATTCTTTGTCACCCTGAAGTCGGCCAATTCGCCACGTCCTGCCTCTTGGATACTTGAAAAATCTCTGGATGGAATTAATTATGAACCCTGGCAATATTTTGGTTTGAGTGATGCTGACTGCAAACGACGCTGGAATCTTTCTGGGGAGAATGGCAAATATTTCTTTCAAAATGACACTGAAGTCATATGCTCCACACAATTCTCGAAACCGCTGCCGCTAGAGAATGGTGAAATTCATGTCTCACTGCTTAAGAATCGTCCAGGAGCCATGGAGCAGACACCGGAATTGCTGAAATTCATCACAGCTCGTTATATGAGAATACGTTTACAGGGTATGCACTCGACGGCGAATTTGGATAATAGTGTGGATTGGCTATTGGATTCGCAGTCATTGGAGAAACGCAGTTTCTATTCCCTCAAACAATTGAGAGTTAGTGCTCGTCTCGATTGCCATGGTCATGCAAATGTCACAGATGAAGTGAAGGTGACAGAATTGGGACCATCATTGAGTGTGTTAAAGTGTCAGTGCCAACATAATGCCTGTGGCTTGCAATGTGAGGAATGTTGTCCATTGTTCCAAGATCGACCTTACAGTTTGGGTGGCGAGTGTGAGATATGTCAATGTCATGGCCATGCAGAGAGTTGCATGTATGATTCATATCTGGAAAAAGGCATTTGCCAGGGATGTGGTAATCATACGGCAGGGAATGATTGTGAGTTCTGTGAGAGCGGCTATTATAGGGAATTAGGTGCTCCTCTGACTGAGCCCTGCTTGGCCTGCTCTTGCAATCCACAGAGATCGAGTGGTAGCTGTTCAGCTGCAGGTGGAAACTGCCAATGCTTGGAGGGATTCGAGGGCAAACAGTGTGAGCAATGTGCTCCTGGCTATTATGGGGACAATTGCAAGCGCTGTGAATGCGATGAAAGGGGTTCCATTCCTACATCGGATGGATCCTGTTCGGATAACTGCCAGTGCAAGGCCCATGTAGAGGGCAAAACATGCTCGCAATGCTCACCAGGCTACTTCGACTTGAGTAGCGAGAATCCTTTGGGTTGCTCCAGCTGCTGGTGCTCTGGTGTCTCGGAGACCTGCCATAGTTTCCAACTTCAAACTCTTGCCTTTGAGACACTAAATGGTTGGCATATCACAGATATACGAAGGAGTCAAGCCACAGCCATTGCCGTAGATGTGGAACTGAAACGCTTGATATTTGGCAATGAACTGGACGAAGTGGAGGCCATCTATTGGCAAGCTCCACTGGGTTACCTAGGCAATCGTCTTACCAGCTATGGAGCCAGGCTACAACTGCAACTGTCCTGGGAGGTGATGAGAGGAGACACTTCTGGCAAACCCACAACTGGACCTAATGTAATCCTTTTTGGCAAAAATGGCCTGAAAATTGCCTATGCTGATGAATCTTTTGAGAGCATGCAAGCCGATTTGAATGTCATTCTGTCCGAAGAAACTGGCTGGTATCATGTGCCGCAGGACATCAAGGACATCAAAACTCGCCTACGCCGCACCGAAGGCGGTGACTATCATGGTGAGATAGTCACTAGAGCGCAATTTCTCTCCGTTTTGGTGTCCCTCGAGGCTCTGCTAATACGAGCAGCTTTCCATACCGATCAGGTGGAAACATCCTTGCACCGGGCTGTCATCTATTCCGGTGGCATGGAGCTGGGAGCTCAGGCTTCCAGCCGAGTCGAACAATGCATCTGTCCGGCTGGCTACACGGGCTTATCCTGTGAATCTTGCTCCTTTGGCTACAAGCGAATCTATGAGAATACAACATCACATCAGCTGGTGGGCAAATGTATTCCTTGTCCTTGCAATGGCCATTCAAATTCGTGTGATCTTCAGAGTGGTCGATGTGGAGATTGTATGCACAATACATTTGGTGAAAGGTAAGTCAAAAATATCACAAAAATCTCAAAGGCTAAGAGCATAAGTTTGGAAAAAGATCCTTAAGTAAGAAGTAAGAATGAGATTAATTGAATTGGCCAGTAGATGGAAATTCCGAGACCCTATCTTTTAATGCTAGATCTTTGCCGATCTCCTAACTTTCTCCTAATCTAAACTGAGGAATGGCAAGACTCGTCATGAAGGTTAGGAAATGGTTAGAAACTCCGAAACACCGTTATCTCAGCTGCATTTAAATCTTTTTTTAACGGAAATGCTGTGGTGAAAATAGTCGTGGTGAAAGCTGATGCGAGCTTTCTTACTTCAAATAAAAAGCTTTGCTCGACTTTAGCAGCTTTACTCATTTTTCCAGATTTTAAATCCAAGAGCTTTAAAGCTATACTCCAAATTGAAAGCTTTTTAACGGAAAAATTCTTATTTCCCCTTTTTAGATGTGAACGCTGTCAGCTGGGATTTTATGGGAATCCCCTGCAAGGAACTGCAAACGATTGCAAACGCTGTGCTTGTCCACTTCTCGAAGATGAGAACAATTTCTCGCCCAGTTGTCAATTGAAATCCTACAATTACATGGACCTTAATCCACAATTTGAACTGATTGAGCATGCCGAATACATATGCACACAGTGTCCCGAAGGATACACAGGTGACCATTGCCAGGACTGTGACGACGGGTATTATGGCAATCCTCTGCAGTTGGGCAATAATTGTCAACGAT